>OU745268.1:15060233-16344339 GCA_916618015.1 Xestia c-nigrum
CAATTGATAAGAACCCTGCCTTTTGCACTATATGTTGTAGATGCTCATCGCACATAATAGAGCTACGTGGTCAAACTTAGAGGAAATTTTAACCTGCAAGGGATCCACACTCTATACCTACTAATAGGTAGGTACATAATTACATAAATAATAAGCAAATAATTTACCAACACATTGAAATGTACCTACCTAAAACTGAATTGAACTGTATCTTTATTTGAGTGGCCCTTAGGGCTTCTAGAGTCCTTGGCCTACCAGCCTTAGGGCTTGTTTAACGGTTGATATACATCAGATAAGAAAATTTCCATCTCTACTGTAGATTCATCAATAACAAAGATTTTACTTGACAAGTAGAATTACTCATAGGTTGTGAAAAAAGTACTTTATGAAATAGCTTTATTTACAAAAAAAAAATAATGTGAATACAAGTATTTATACCATGTATGCTAAATATACACATAACAATTTGAGCTATCTGAAAATTGCTACAATGAATAAATGTTATAATTTTTATTTTAAACTTAAAATTTCAAATCTGGTCCATAATTAAACAAATATAGTACTTAATATACTTTATTATTTATTTATTTATACTATATAAAGCTTTAGAATGTTAAACTAAATTTCACACCGCACAAAGACTCAGGGCACTTTCTTCACTAGAGGCGCTTTCATATATCTTGGGTAGAGGTAGAATACACCTGCTGACTAAAATTCCAGAGAGAGGAATACATCCTCGTACTTGAATATCACACAAAGTACATGAAGCAGATTTTCTTTTAATGTTCCAACCGCTTCAAGTCATGCAAGGTTACTTTGGCCGGCTCTCAGCATTGACCCTGTCATCAACATACTAATGAATTACATTCCCCAGTAGTAGTAGTTGGGTGCAGGTGGGTTATAATTATATGGCAATATTTGGATCCACACAGTGACAACCGAGAGTAGAGCAATTCCACACTTATTACGAGACGTTTTCCGCCATCGTTTTGTCTCCACGATAGTGTAGCCTTCTTCGTCGTCCTTTTGCGAGCCACTGATGGGCTTCTTCGTTAATGTGGGTACCTTTTGTGTATCACGATGCTGGGCGCTGGATCCGACGACGGTGGAAGGTTCTTCTTCTGATGGAGAACCGGAGCGCGGAAAGCAGGAGGAGCAGAAGGCGCAGTAGTCACAGACAGACTAAGGCACTGTCGTTCCGGAGGCCGAAGTCGTTGGTGCGGGGCGATTAGTTTTTCACGGATTCACCTGTGGTCACCTCGCGCGGTCCGTTTTGCTGACCGGTGAAATTAGGCATCGGGTGTCGCCACCACGCAGTGCGCTCACATTTTGATTTTTATTATATTAGTCAACGCACAATGAAAATTTATTTTTCGTTTATTTTCAAAATAACGCAAAGCAAACCTCACATGACGTTCTCTATTCTGTCTGACTTTGACATTGACACTATTGACAGTGACAGTTGATAGCTTTATTTGAATGCGTAGGTACCTCTATGGGTCGTTCCCACTAACCTATTCTCAGAAAGCGATATCTTGTTGGCGACAACAAATAAAAGACTTCTGTCTTTCCTTACTGTACGTCCTACAAGTGGTGATAACGTCTATCCATCCTTCGACATCGGTAGATAAGCTCAGCTATCCAGCCCTCTCATACGTTTTGTTACTACGAAAATTAAAAAAAAACTTTTAAGCAAATATTTTTCATTTTAACTTTTTCGTGAAATACAAATTGATGGAATTAAAGCATTGGTGTTATTCTTATGCTAAAATAATATTCATGAGCATAGTTTTCTGTTTCGTTCATGTTTCATTGACATTAATTTAGCGAATAAATATTGGGCGCGAAAAAACAAAGAACGAAACATAAAAAAAAACATGATAAACAATTTGTACTCTCCATTGAAGTTGCGAAATAGAATTATGTAACATGTTTTTGTTGCGATGGTAGAAAAAAAATGTTTGTAGATGAAATCAATGTAATTACGAAAACTTTTTATATTTTGGTGAAATAATGTATTTTAAATTTCCATAGACAATAACTTTTTGGAGGCCCGATTCCAAGCGTGTATAATTACTTGTCTATGTCAATAACGGAATTGGCGGGATCGAGTGTGACCAGATTCAGTATTAAAATACGATATTGGTAGTCTTTCTTTCAAATTTTTTTATGTGAAAGTTTGGGATTTTGGGTATGTCTTGGTTAGTTTGAAAAAATATATCTTTTAGTTATATATCGAAGAAATTTAGTTCAAAAAGATAATATGCATACAACGTGTAACAGAAAGGGTACAGTCATGTATGAAAGGGTGTGCTACAGATTATCAAACTAAATAACTTCCTCCATGGAACCACCATCGTAATCGCGAAAAAATATTCAAAAGCCCCATACTAAATTCTAATACCTACTCGATTTCTGAGACAATTGAATATTTTTTTACGATTATGGTGGTAGTCCCATAGAGAAAGTTGTTCAGTTAGTTTGATGATCTACAGAACACCTATTTATATGACTGTACCCCTTTTGTTACACGTTGTTTATGTATCCTTATTATATATTTTTTTAAAGGCTGAGGCTCCAGGGTACCCCGCGAAATTCAAATGATCTTACGTTTTTTGCAATTTGCAGGCCAGTGCTGGGTTTCGTGTTAATTGAAATATCGTTGGCAACTATAACACGTATGTAATTATAGAATCTAAAACATCAAAATGGTTGAGTTGAAAATCATCAAAAGTCTCTCTTCAAGCTCATTTAAGACGAGGAACGATTTTTTCAAATCCCAAGTCATTCCGTGGACACCGACAGGATTCCAACTAGGGGAGTGAATAACAACATCGGCCATGCCCAGAAGTACCGTTTGCTGCATCAAGCGCTTAATCCAACTGCCTAACGAGATTCTCCTCAGGTGCTTTTCGATTAAGGAGGAGGTTCTCAATTCGTCGGAACCTTTTTTATATATTATATGTATTATTCTGTAACTACATACGTTTTACAGTCGCGAACGATAATTATAACTTCATACAACCTACCACTGGCCTGCAAAATGCAAAAAAACATAATGATAAGAAATTTTGAATTTCGCAGGCTACCCCCTGACGCTTTCACCTTATTTCGTTAAAAATGTCAAAAGCGTGTGATCCGCTCGTGTTCTTTACAAGTTTTCAAACATATACGCGGAATATAATTTTTTTTGTGTAACAATTATTTTGATGATGATTATTCAATAAGTGAAAATAATCAGTACTTGTATTGGTAGTTTTTTGTAATTTTTCCCTCAGGTTTAATCTGGTCACACTGAAAAAATTTCGTCCATTACTTTTTCCACACTGTTACAGGTAAGGCATTTTCTATAAACTTTTATTTTAACTATTTTAAAGCAGCCAAAAATAGATGTGTATGATAATAATTAGCAATTAGATCATTGTAAGCTACAAGTTGATAACAAAACCACTGTTTTAAATTATGAAAATCATTTTAAAATCGTTGGCGCGTTAGTTTGAATTTCGAGATTTTTCACATTTAAAATATTATGTTGATGTTAAATAGCAGCGAATAATAGATTGATATGATAATAATTAGCAATTAGTTGATAGAAATCTACAAGTTCAAAATAAATCCACTGTTTCTAATGATAAAATTCGTATGACGCCAACTTTTTAACCGTTTGCCGCGTTTGCAATTTTTTGAATTTCGAATAGCTTTTTTTCACATTTTAGTGTTAAATTACATTAAACATTATTTATAAACGTTGAAAACTATTATTCTTAGTACCTACCTAATATAATAGTTAAATAATCAGTTCTTTCATTGAAATATATATGCTATGGCATCACCGCTGCGTTGTCAACCAATATGTCAGATAAATCAAATTTACCGGGCGGGAAACTTTTGTGTTGTAATAAAATTGTGATTGTGTGAAATACTATAACTGAATTAATAAATGTTATGGTAAGTATATAAAAGTCCTTTCAGTGCAATTGTGATAACAATAAAATTCAACGACACACACCTTGTGTCGTGAATCGAGAACTTCCATTCTTATTTCTGTTTCAATTTATTTAGGAGAATATACAAATACGGACAATATTTAAAAGAGTGGCCAATTTCACTACCGATGAAAAGTCGATACTGGCTCAGCTAATGAAAAAGAGACCAATCGTGGAATCTAAAATACCGATGGCAAGTCGGTCGAAGAATGATAGCAAGAAACAAGCAGCATGGGGGTGCAACTACCCAAGAGTTCAATGTGATGCCAATGTACAAAAGGTAGGATAGTCACTGTTGTTGATGGGATATATATTCACTGCTATGAATGGTTTGCTAATAGTATTTTTCATACTGTTTATTTCAGCATGAGGCTAAAAACGCATGGGATAACATGAAAGCATTGAAACATAAAACTCGGACTACAGAAGGAGGGAATATACTAAAAACTGGAGGTAGACAGCAAACACCTCCACTACATGAAGCCATAATAAGTATGGTCGAAGAGGTTGGTATCATAATACAATAATGTATCCTTTAAATTGTTCAAAACCATTGTCTGACTCAATATGCCTAATTATTATTCTCTGCTCATTTGTTTTTAATTATTCTGTTGATTGAATGATTAACTTACAGAAAATATTAAATATCATCTAATTATTATGTCAAAGCTTTCTTAACTTTCTTTCTATCAGGTTGCACCTGCCTGTGATGATGACAAAAGTCAAAAATACATTTTATAGTCATGGCACTATTTTAGATACAATACTAATTGATAACAATCAAACTATCCCTTTCAAATTGATTGATACCTTAGGTAGGTACCTATGTAATTTTTTTTTCTTAATCAACTTACATGTTTTGTTCACCCATAAATATTAATTAATGTATATTTGTTATAGCTAGCGTTTAAGAAGTTAACTATTCATGTTTTTTTTTTCAGATGTTTTGGATGTTGGTAAAATTGGTGAAATGTTTATGAAGTCCAGGGCATTGAAATCCAGGGTAATAAAATATATGAAAATACTTATGGGAGTCCCGGACAATAACAGAACCCAAATTGATGATATCAAAAATAACACAGGTATTGTACAACTTATGCTATTATACAACTTATTTAAATAGCTTCTAAAACCTTTTATTTCGATTTTTGATTGCACTGTTGACAATTTATTTATTAAGAGGCCTGCGGAGCATGCAAATTTCATACAAATGTAATACCAAAATAATTTGTAAATCAAACATATTCTTAAGGTAGTGTGTATTTATTTTGATTGGATTACAGAATATTAGGTTCCCAAACACATATTTTAAATGTAAGTACACTGATTTCAACAAAGGTTATGAGAAAAATATTTTTTCAATAGAAATTTTAAATTCCTCATATCTCAGCTTTATATCATTATCCTCTCAAAATATTTATTTGGGAACATAGACATTCTATAATACATTTGAAATATATACACACTACCTTAAGAATATGTTTGATTTTCATATTATTTTAGTACCTATAACGTTTGTATGAAACACGCATGCTCTGCCGGCCCCTTAAGATCAGGGACCAAGTGCATATGTCACCGTAAAATTGTCAAACACGTTAGATTGTAAACTTTTTAAATATTGACAAACAAACACACTACTTACAATAAAATGCATTATTTTCTGGTAGATTGTAATCTATCGAAGTGAAACCGTAATATTGTGAAATGCATGCGATGGAAGTCAACTCGCGTGGTGTGGAGGAGAGGAGAAGAAGGATCCCCCTTGCCCA
This sequence comes from Xestia c-nigrum, assembly GCA_916618015.1. Classification (NCBI taxonomy): domain Eukaryota; kingdom Metazoa; phylum Arthropoda; class Insecta; order Lepidoptera; family Noctuidae; genus Xestia; species Xestia c-nigrum. The sequence continues at coordinate 15,065,989 of OU745268.1, forward strand.
ATGTTACCACTCCCATGAAAAGATAATATACCATTCCTGAGAAATATCGATTAATATAACCCAACCTCACACTTACAACACTTATATTCCCCTGAAAAGCGTAGTCGATAGAGCCCCGCTAGGGTGGGAGTGCCCCAAGTCCCGATTATGGGGGCAGAGGTACTTTCGTCGCATGCATTTCACAATATTACGGTTTCACTTCGATATATTACAATCTACCGAAAAATAATGCATTTTATTGTAAGCAGTATGTTTAGTTGACCATATTTCGAGAGTTTACAACTTCGCTAGAGACAATTTTAATCTAACGTATTTGACAATTTTACGGTGGCACATAGACTTATAGACTAGGTACATTTGACGGGAAGCTATGATGCAAATAAAGGGTTTTGAACCAGTGGCGTAGCGTGCCTTGGCGGGGCCCCGTATAGTAATTTGTTTGGGGGCCCTTATGAGTGGTAACGATTCCTCACTACGGACAAATAAATATTTGCATTAAATTTAAAGAAATATTTATTCATCATCACTTTTTCCTTTTTTTGTTTTACAAAAAGCATACACTATCTTTGCCTTTTTTTCGGCAAACGAAACGAACCGAAGAATTTGCTTTTTTTTACTTTTGTCATTTCGGGGGCCCTGTGGCCCAGGGGCCCCGTATAATTGATACGGCAGATACGGCGGTAGCTACGCCCCTGTTTTGAACTTTATGGCCGGATTTTTTTCCGCCATTTTGTTTTTTTTTGTTTCAAAATAGTGGCCACGCTTACGACTTATAGTAATCAATAGGTAGCTGGTATCAATACAAACAAGTTTTGTATTGGGCAAAATGTTCTAAAGTGTCACGTTTCCGAGATATGAGATGTTAAAGTCCAATCACTGATAGCAACTGTAGCACAACTTTGATTTGATCAAATACGCAGACAACGTGTATCAATCGATAGCTGCCATCATCATCAAATTAAAGTTGTGCCGAAGATGCTCAATGAATTTACTTAACTTTTGATACCTCATGTATCGGAAACGTGACACTTTAGAACGTTTTGTTTCGTACATGACTTTTTTGTATTGATGCCAGCTATCGATTGATACATGTTTTATGCGTGTCTAATCAAATCAAAGTTGTGCTATAGATTCCATCAGTGAATGGACTTCTTTCATAGCTCATATCTCGGAAATGTGACACTTTAGAACATTTTGTCTCTTACAAAACTTGTTTTAATGATACCAGCTATCGATTTATACAAGATGTAAACCACCTCATCACAAAGTCGTTAACCAAGCATTCTGTCACATCAAACTAACTAACTTTACGCAAAAAATATTGCTGGGAAACAACCTTTTTTTTGAGCTTATAAATCATGTTTTGTGGTAGAACTCAATGTAACGCACTTAAAACATTGTGCTGATGGATGGATTGAATAGTACTAGGGTCATGGAGGTGTTAAAAGTTAAAATCTTACAAAAAAAACTTGTATTGAAAAAAAATAAAGTTGTAACTTTGATCCACCATACCTCCGTAACTAGAAGGTTCCCGGGTATGGTGTGGAACAAAAAACTGATAGTAATGAGGGGGAGAACAAGCGCCTTTCGGCTTCGTGAAGAGGTGTTTTACACCCTTTATATGTCATATGCGTGGCCGCTACTTTGAAAAAAAAAATGGCAAAAAATGACGGAAAAAAATCCGGCCACGCTTCATACAAAAATGTTCCAAGCCCTTTACTAGAAAATAAGAAAAGATGGAAATGCAAGTATTGAAAACGCAGATTACTAACCTAACTATGAGTTCCATCAACCTATGTAATCGGTTATTACCATGTTTATTGCATAACATGACATATACATTTTACTTTACAGTTGGAACTTGACAAATTAAAAAAAAAGGAAGAGAGAAACAAAATAATATATTGTTGAAATAAGAAAAAATAGATTTAGAGGAACTGCAAAAATCGATTGCAAAACAAAGTCAAGCTAACTGATTTGACGGTTTTTGCTATTGGCGATTAGAGTACAATGAAGCTTTAATTTTGCATACTTCGATAAATTACAATAAATCAAAAATGTCTGAATAAATTTAACTTTCCATTCTCATTTTCTAATTTGAAAACTCGAAGTCGCCTGCTATTGCTTTAAAAGGCCGGCGAAGCATGCGTTTTTCATAATTCTTATTTAAATCGGTGTACATTCAAAATATGTGTTTGAGAACCTATATAATATTTATGTAATACAATCAAAGTAAATACACACTAACTTAAGAATATGTTTGTTTGTACTTATTACGTTTGTATGAAATTTGCATGCTCCGCAGGCCTCTTAACGTCATCACTTGTGTTCTAAGCAGGGTGATGTAACAAAAATACTGGTGGTGATGGAAATATCATCATAATTACTAGATTGATTTAAAAAAAAATCATTTTTGTTTTTGTTATGTTGACTAATTTAGAATGCCATTGGCTATATCTTACTAAATACCTATCTAGCAGACACGTCATGAGCTATCAAATAACTCTGGCACTTCCTATAGTTTATAGAGCAACATCATTTAAGAGACTGCAGCCGTCAGACAACGTTACTTACAGGACTGACAACCGTTAAACATTTTAATTAAGGAGAACTTCATAACTTCGGAATTTAACAAATGAGGTATTAATAGAAGGTTTAAAAAAATATGATGTTGTGTTGGGTAACAAATGAAAGAGCTTAACTAGCTCATCTTAGAATACAAAGGGTGGAATTATTTAATGCATCTGGAGGTAAAGTACCTACTCTAAATACTGGAGATAGCCAATTTTACTCAAAGGAAACATTCCTTTATTTTTAAAAAGAAATAAATCGGCATTCAATTTCTCGAAATGTCGCGTCCAGTTGATGAAATATTTCAATCGTCAACAGCACAATCGTGAACTTTTGTAAACGTATTTTAATGAACTAATTTCATCTCTAGAACTTTCGTCATCATCGCCATGCTTCGCAACGTCGGTCGTCCGAAGAAGGTACGTCGTGGTCGACGCACTAGCAGTGCATCCACATCGGGTCAGGTAAGTGCGAATCTCATTCCACCCTCAGCGGATGCTGCTGATGGAGCGGCGGGAGTGAGGTGCGTTGCAGCAGGGACAACTCATCAAGGTGGAATAAGGTTCAAGGGTAAGGGCGTTCAGTGCGTCGCAATGTCATGTATTGCGTCCACTTATTCCTGTGTTAAGAACCGCGAGACATTCACAACGTCTGACATTGATGATATTATCCTCCCATGTGGCGATATTCTATATTGCAATACCCCACGTCCGACGGGAGAGGTTTTTTTGAATCCCGAGGAGTTGCCTTCCCATGTCAAAATTCAAAATTATTCCGTAAATATAAATTTAACGTGGGTAACAAATGGACTTTATCCATCAAATGAACAAAATTTTTTTGATTCCATCGAAAACCTAGAAAATAATTTGATAACGTGTTTTAATCCGGCGGCATACATCGAAAATACCATGAACTTCCTGTTTACTGGTCAAAATTCTACCGTGTCATTTTGGAAGAGCAATAATAGGTATTTTCTGTTTAATAGTCATGCCGTTGACGCCTCCGGCAAAAACAACCACCAAAATCCGAATGTAAATGTAGCACGTTTATTTCAATGTCTCGATATAAATGCTTTAGCACAACTTTTGTTTGCAAGCGCTCAATTCGACCAAGGCGAGTATAGCATCCATCGACTTACAGTACTTAATATCGAAAACCAACAAATTCCCCCAATTTTGATTCCGTCGGTTCCTAGCATAGCGCAAAATGACCCCAAATTCACCACGTTAAAACCGGTTGTTGTTTTAGAAAAAATGCCGCTAAATTCGACATTGAAAAGAAAAATAATCGAAAGCGACCCAAAATTAAACGCGAAAAGGCCGGTGGTTGTCATAGAGAAATTCGCTGCAAATCCGCGGTTACAAGAAAAATCGGTTGGACGACCGAAAAAACAAATCAGGGCCAATAATAGTTCACATCAAAAAGCGGTCGAAAAATATAATAAAACACACCCGGAAGTGAACAGACGAGCCGTTGAGCGTTATAGTGCTCTTCATCCGGAAATAAACCGACAATCAGTCGCTCGATACGCGGAGGCTTATCCAGAAATACACCGACAATCGGTCGCTCGATACGTGGAGGCTCATCCAGAAATAAACCGACAGTCGGTCGCTCGATACGCGGAGGCACATCCTGAAATAAACCGACAATCGGTCGCTCGATACGCGGAGGCTCATCCTGAAATAAACCGACAATCAGTCGCCAGGTACGCGCAAACTAATCCGGATGTCAATAGACTTGCCACTCAACGTCATCGAGCTGTTCGAAATATCGAGCCATTTTTGCGAAATTCTAATAATTTAATTGCGGTTAAAAGTGGGGACGAGTTAAATGCGGTACGTTTGTATAGTTTGCGCAAACCGTCGTTAAAAGCCGATGACGTTTTTAAATGTTTGCATTGTGGCACTCGTCTGTTTTTCGAAGAAAAATCGCGAACGCAGTGGTGTTGTGGCAGCGGGTCTTATAACGTTCAAAACTTTCCCCCGTTGACGGAAAGTTTTTATAACAGTGACTCTTTCAAAAAGTGTCCTCGCGCGTACAATAACTTGTTTGCCTTCAGCGCGTTAGGAGTCTCTCACGGTTTCCAACATCCCGATACCGGACTGGCGTTTGTTAAAATTCAAGGTAGAATATACCACCGCGTTTTTGATTTGGGTTACACGGACACCACTAATCCTATCGGTCTTTATATAGAGGACAACGAAGAACGCCAGAGACTCGCGGCAGGTCTGCGGTTAGATCGTCAAATCGTCGCGGAAATCAATCATTTCTTGCACGAAGTGAATCCCTTGATTGACTGTTTCAAACAATTACACAAAGAAACATCTCAAGAAGCGCATTTAAGGTTCGAACGTACCACACGTCAAACTCACGGTAATATTCTCGGTGATATGCCATTAGGAAACGAGATTGCCGCGATTATTAGCACGGAAAGGGAACGGTTTCTCCCACGGTGTATTGCCATTTGGAAAACGGGCGCGAATAAACCCCACACGGTCGACGTTTTTCATCCGTTGTATGAAACGTTTCAATACCCGCTATTGTACCCGCACGCCACCGCGGGGTGGTACATAAACAAAGTTGACAACAAAAACGCGAAATTAACTCAAAACAAATACGTTCGCTGTTTGCTGTTGTCAGAGCCGCGTTTTCATGATTTCGGTAAACTGTCAGAGGAATGGTTAGTGGATATGTATTGTCGTATCGAGGAAGAACGATTGCGCTTTGTCAGTAATATGCAGAACCAATCTTCGATGAGATTGGCACCTCTGTATGAACTGCAAGACAATGTCGAAACATCGACGCGCCAAATAAACGCAGACGAAACTGTACAAGGAGAGGGTGGTATCGTTCCAGGTCGCATTTACTTACCAAACACGTTTACGGGGGGGCCACGTTACATGAAAACGAAATACATGGATGCGATCGCGTTAGTTAACAGACTAGGGACACCATCATTTTTCCTCACAATTACATGTAATCCAAAATGGATAGAAATTCAACAATCCTTATTACCAAGGCAAAAGCCACATGCGAGTCTATGCGCACGAGTATTTAGTTTAAAATTAGCACAACTGCTGAAAGACCTGCGATCGGGCGCATGGTTCGGTAAGCACATGTATATAATTTATGTGATAGAATTTCAGAAACGAGGTTTACCTCATGCTCATATATGTTTCCGCGTGGAAGGTGGAGGACCCGTACAGAATTCCGACATAGACAAGTTTGTTAGGGCCGATATCCCGAATGCAACCGAAGCCGAAGGCAAGTTGCGCCAAATGGTCCTAAATCATATGATACACGGTCCCTGTGGGCCGTCTCACAGAACTGACCTACCATGTTGGGATAGTACGAAGGAGAAGTGCTCCAAGTACTTTCCCAAACGCGAAACCGAAGTTTCACACCATGACGACAAGGGTTTCATCCACCTCCGTAGAAGCAGTAACAACGAGGCAATAATTAAATTCAGAAACCGCGATGTTACTGTTAATGATCTGTGGGTAGTTCCTTACAACGCCGCCATCCTCTTGAAGTACGATTGTCATGCGAATTTAGAAGCTTCCTCGGCTCGAAAAATCGTCAAATACTTATTCAAATACATGACGAAAGGCAAAGATGAGGCGCGCGTCACGATAGTTGCCGAGGAAGATAGGAACAACGAAGTAGAGCAGTACGTTACGAAAAGATACATAGGTGCTTGCGATGCCGCGTGGCGAGTTTTTGAATACGATTTGACGATGCGCGAACCCGCTGTCCAACAACTGCCAGTCCACCTCGAAAACTACCAAAGCGTTTTCTTTAGGCAAGATTCACACATCACAGCTTCAGGAGATCAGCCATCATACAGCTGCTGCTGTAAGTATAGCCACTAATTGAACACTTGCAAAACTTTTCAAATGTTACCAACCAACGGTTGAATGCATGAAGTTGATCATAGAATTTGTTGACACAAGGGAAATGCAAATTCTGTCTAATTGCACAACCTGTAACATTGACAAAGAATGTGATTTTTTCCCACCATACACTGGTAACATCAAAGCTGTTTCAGCTATCAGAACTAATACAAAAACACGATAGTTTGTACCTACTACTAACATAATTGTTCTTTTCCTCAATCACAAACTCACTAAAAAATATCATAAGTACACAAAACTAAAGTGAACTGTTATGAGATTAATATAATTATTGACAAATTAATTATTTCAAAACAGGATTGACATTTGCACAGTGATCCCATACCCCTTTAGCATCGCATTGTTTGATGAAAAGTTCAATGTACCCAATGAATAGTATAAGTAATGTACTAATATTAGCTGGTGTTTTTCCAGACAATGCAGTCCAGAGTCAGCAGCCGATGAGTCAGCCAGCCAGCACATACTAGATTATAACAGCAACACAAAACAGCTCAAAATTAATCAACATTTATTTTGGGCATATTGTTAAAAGTACCTTACAATTTGGCACAATAAATAGTTTTAAATTGTGAAGTAGGTCGCAATAGCACCGACCATCGGCATCCAGAGTAAAAACTCTCTATCAAAATGTTTAGATAGAAAATGAACTTTAATTTCTTTCAGTCCATTCAGAATAGATGTCACTATGTATGCCTGTTAAATTAATTAACATTTAGGTAGGTCTAAATTGTGATAGATATTTTTAACGATATTTTTAACTAGGTATTAATGAGTATGACAATGATGAATGTTCACATGTACCTATCTTGAATTACTTAAGTGTAAGCTTACATGGTTAAGTTATGTTTATTTGACTAGCATAATATTATACCTATACTGCAGATCTCCATAACTTATACAAAATGTTAGATTCGGGAATATGATGTCTTAGCTAATTATTTAAAAAAGAAATGTTTTAGGTAAGTACGTTATGTGCTTCTCAAACATAATAAATACAACACAGACAATAATAACTATACCATTTAATTGTACTTCTGTGTGTTGTGATAATTATGTCTGTGCTCAAGATCTATGAAGACCTATTGTTGAAACGTGGTTATTCTTTTAGGACATTTTTATGACATGGAGCAATAGTAGGTAGATATGGTATTTATGTAGTGTGTAAGACTTATTTAGGTGTGTTCATCTGTAATATTAAGTAATACATATTAACGATTGTTTACGTACTATAAAAGGCAGTAATATATGAGATTCAAATCAAATGGAGGCACTTGTTTTACTCATCTTCCCGTATTGGCAACCTTACACGGCGCGCGGCGTCCCAAGTTCGGTCGCGTGACTTAATAATTGAGAAACATTACGCAGTATACAAAATGTACCAAAACAGCCTTTAGCGTTAATCATCATTTGTTATTCTCACAGACTACAGTTGTTTGAAAAATAATTGTCTTAAAAGTCTTGCTAGCTGGCATGAGGAGCGTAGGCCGAAGGCCGGCGGAGCGACGACGACATTTGTGACAGAAAGTGGGTGTGTAATGTAAAATGCGAGCGTAGCGAGCGCGCGTCATAGAGTCTTAGCTGGTTATAATTCTAAATTTGCTTATATCTCGATAACAGTGCGTCCTATCGCAAAAATAATGAAAGTCTCATCACACGTTATATTACACTATAACGTGTTTCTCTCTAGCGATATTGTAAACTCTCGAATTATTGTCAACTGAATATACGGAGGTATCTTTGCCCCCATAGTCGGAACTTGGGGCACCCCCCCGTTAGGTTAGTTAGGTTCCTTTAAACCCTGCACTCGGAAATAGGGGCCCCGCGAAGCGGGGTTCCGTCGACTACGCTTTTTAAGGAAATACGTCGTATAAAGTGGTTTAAGGTTAGGTTACATTAATCGATATTTCTCAGGAACGGTACAGTATTTTTTCATGAGAGTGGTACCCACTGGGCAACGGGGACGTCCTTCCCTACACACCACGTGAGTTGACTACCATCGCATGCATTTCACGAAAAATAATGCGTTTAATATTGTAAGCAGTGACTTAATAATTGAGAAACATTACGCAGTATACAAAGTGTACCAAAACTGTCATTACACACAAAAAAGCACGCCAACCCATCTGTCTGTCAGCCCTCAGCGTTAATCATCATTTGTTATCCTCACAGACTGCAGTTGTTTGAAAAATAATTGTCTTAAAAGTCTTGCTAGCTGGCATGAGGAGCGTAGGCCGAAGGCCGGCGGAGCGACGACGACATTTGTGACAGAAAGTGGGTGTGTAATGTAAAATGCGAGCGTAGCGAGCGCGCGTCATAGAGTCTTAGCTGGTTATAATTCTAAATTTGCTTATATCTCGAAAACAGTGCGTCCTATCGCAAAAATAATGAAAGTCTCATCACACGTTATATTACACTATAACGTGTTTCTCTCTAGCGATATTGTAAACTCTCGAATTATTGTCAACTGAATATACGGAGGTATCTTTGCCCCCATAGTCGGAACTTGGGGCACCCCCCCGTTAGGTTAGTTAGGTTCCTTTAAACCCTGCACTCGGAAATAGGGGCCCCGCGAAGCGGGGTTCCGTCGACTACGCTTTTTAGGGAAATACGTCGTATAAAGTGGTTTAAGGTTAGGTTACATTAATCGATATTTCTCAGGAACGGTACAGTATTTTTTCATGAGAGTGGTACCCACTGGGCAACGGGGACGTCCTTCCCTACACACCACGTGAGTTGACTACCATCGCATGCATTTCACGAAAAATAATGCGTTTTATTGTAAGCAGTACTATGTTCGTTGGACAATAATTCGAAAGTTTACAATATCGCTAGAGAGATTACAATATAACGTGTTTTACAATTTTACGGTGACAGATACATACACTGCGGTATACAGAAGACCGAAAAGTGTAACCGGCATTGTTGCTTAGCCTTTGTGGATGGACTACGAGATATCTTTTGATTTGATCGAGACGTGGGCTGTACTGCAGTCTCTCCAACAACGCTGCCAAATTGGCGGGTACATCGAGGTTTTAAAGTGTTTGTACAAAAACACCACATGTCATTCCGACTTCATGATCAAACCTCGGAACCTATCCTACTTCAGCGAGGTATGAGATAGGGAGATATCATATTTACGAAACTGTTCTTGCGCTGGAGGATGTCTTATACTCTCCCCTCCCCAACTTTATAACGATTCAGGTTAGCCATTAGGTGTTTGAACAAATATTATCGTAGGCGTCGAAACCTGTCCGGTGGTAGAGATACGGTCATGATAGCTTTCCGGTAGCACGTAGGTCGACAAGCAAATTGTATTGTAATGATTTTTGTATGAGAAAAGGTTTTTAATGGGAAATCATCAAATAACTTCTCCCACTCTGGGCGGAGCGGGAAGGAGTGTAACTTGAGAGACTTGGAACTTACTTTTTCACATTCATAAACAGCGACAGAGAGGTGGCAAAAATCATTTTTCAAAATCTCTTCTCCCTCCCCTTCACCCCGCCCCCCATCGTATCTCGAAAACTGGCGCACATAGTGGTTGTTTTTTATTCTCACTTAATACTATTGAGGGGCGTTGAAATTTTTATGAATTACCCTCTCCTCCTCTCCCCAACCGGGGAGGTTGTTTAACTTGAAAGGACTGTAACTTCATAACGGTTAGGGATAGTCATTAGGTGTTTGAACAAATTATCATAGGCATCGAAACCTGTCTGGTGGTAGAGATAAGGTTACGATATCTTTTCGGTAGGTCGACAAGTCAATTGTAGGGTAATGTTTTTTTAATGAGAGGTCTGAGTTTTAAATAAGTTTATAGATTATATTAGAGGTTCTTATGGGGTTATAAAATCTTTAAATTAATACATTCTCAAGTTTAATTTAATTTTAATATCTTATTTTTATTGAATTAGTATTCAGACTGTCCGGTGGTGGTACCGCTAAAGTGAAGGGGGGAGGTGGCGAGCGAAGCGACCCGGTGAGCCCATAGCGTGAGGATGAGGTCACGGTAGCTTTCCGGTGGTAGACAGGTCTTGAGTGGAGGAAAGTGGGGAAATGGCGAGCGTAGCGAGCCGTCGACTGAAAACCTGTCCGGTGGTGGTACCGGTAAAGCGACGGGGGGAGGTGGCGAGCGAAGTGACCCGGTGACCCCACAGTGTGAGGATAAGGTCACGATAGAATTCCAGTGGTTGACAGGTCCTGAGTATTGTGAAGAAAGGAAGTCGCGAGCGTAGCGAGCCGTGGACCGAAAACCTGCCCGTTGGTGATATCGTAGCGTGGGGATAAGATCACAGTTGCTTTCCGGTGGTAGGCAGATCCTGAGTGGATCGAAGTGGGGAGGTGGCGAGCGTAGCGAGCCGTCGACTGAAAAAATGTCCGGTGGTGATACCGGTAAAGCGAAGAGGGGAGGTGGCGAGCGAAGCGAGCCGGTGACCCCGTAGCGTGAGGATATGGTCATGGTAGCATTCCGGTGATTGGCACGTCCTGAGTGGAGTGAAAAACGTAAGCCGCGAGCGTAGCGAGCCGTTGACCGAAAAACTGCCCGGTTGTGATATCGGTAAAGCGAAGCGAGAGGTTCAAGGTTTGTATACCGAAGGATATTCGAATCGCCTCTCGCAACCTCCCTTAAAATTGAAAGGGCTACAATTTCATTACGGTTAGACATAGCCGTAAGATGTTTCAACAAACACTATAAAATGCGTTGTAATCCGGTGATGGGGAGGTGGCCAGCGAAGCGAGCCGGCGACCCCTTCATCGTAGGGACAAGTTCAAGATAGATTTCCAGTGGTAGGTAGGTCCTGGTCGCGAATGTGTCTTGCAGCACTTTTCACATTACATCTGGGTTATTTTCAGCCTCCCGAACAAGCCGGATTCCGAAAGGGCTGATCACATAGATATGTCACTGTTAAATTGTCAAACACGTTATATTACAATATAACGTGTTTCTCTCTAGCGATATTGTAAACTCTCGAATTATTGGCAACTGAATATACGGAAGTATCTTTGCCCCCATAATCGGGACTTGGGGCACCCCCCCGTTAGGTTAGTTAGGTTCCTTTATACCCTGCACTCGGAAATAGGAGGCCCCGCGAAGCGGGGTTCCGTCGACTACGCTTTTTAGGGGAATACGTATAAAGTGGTTTAAGGTTAGGTTACATTAATCGATATTTCTCAGGAACGGTACAGTATTTTTTCATGAGAGTGGTACCCACTGGGCAATGGGGACGTCCTTCCCTACACACCACGTGAGTTGACTACCATCGCATGCATTTCTCGAAAAATAATGCGTTTTATTGTAAGCAGTATGTTCGTTTGACAATAATTCGAAAGTTTACAATATCGCTAGAGAGATTACAATATAACGTGTTTTACAATTTTACGGTGACAGATACATACACTGCGGTATACAGAAGACCGAAAAGTATAACCGGCGTTGTTGTTTAGCCTTTGTGGACTACGAGATATCTTTTGTACTGCAGTCTCTCCAACGCTGCCAAATTGGCGGGTACATCGAGGTTTTAAAGTGTTTGTAAAAAAACACCACATGTCATTACGACTTCATGATCAAACCTCGGAACCTATCCTACATCAGCAAGGTATGAGATAGGGAGATATAGTATTTACGTAACTGTTCTTGCGCTGGAGGATGTCTTATACTCTCCCCTCCCCAACTTTATAACGATTCAGGTTAGCCATTAGGTGTTTGAACAAATATTATCGTAGCGCCGAAACCTGTCCGGTGGTAGAGATATGGTCATGATAGCTTTTCGGTAGGTCGACAAGTCAATTGTAGGGTAATGTTTTTTTTAATGAGAGGTCTGAGTTTTAAATAAGTTTATAGATTATATATTAGGGGTTCTTATGGGGTTTCCAAATTTTTAAATTAATTCTCAAGTTTAATTTTATTTTAATATCTATTTTTTATTGAATTAGTTTTCAGAATGTGTTAGGGGTTCATACTGATTTAAGGATTCCTATTGGTTTTCAAAATGTCATAAGGGTAAGGAAAACACTTAAAATATGGGTAGGTATCGTTATTCGAGTGGTTTGAAGATGCTGATTTAGAATGATTAGAGCTTAATCAAGTGGAAACGTTTAGTCCTTTTGGGCTTTATTTGGCATTTCAATAGAGTCTGATAAGTGAAACACCTCTTTTAGGGTCATGTTTAAGAATGAATAGGTTTTAAAAGTGAAAAAAAAGCTACCACCACAAGCACGCGAGCTGCTTGCAGCTCGCGCAGCACGCAAAAACTAGTCAATATATATAAAATCAATGCCACTTTTCGTTGTAATTTTATAACTCAAGAACGGGTTCACCTATGCAAACCAAATGTTGAGGCTTTGTTCGGACTATTTAGTAGATGGTTTATGTGAAATTTTCACAAAATCGGTCGAGCGGTTCTTCAGGCAGACGAAGTTGCGCGGGTCAGCTAGTAGATTTATTTAACAAGATTTGTGATTCCTAAAGTACCTTATGTCTGGAAAATATAAGTACCTAATTGTAATGGCACACCATAACACACAATGGGAGATGATGGACCACTATGACTCCCAATGGGGGATGCTGGACCACTATGACTCACAATGCGGTATGATGGCCTACTACTACTGTGGCGCGCAATGGGCGATGCTGGCGCATTACGACACACAATGGTCGATGCACTATTGCTCAAATCGGGTGATGCTCGCCTACTTAGAAACAAACAAATCACACAATAGACGATGCTGGCTCACTATGACACAATATGGTCGATTCTGGCCCACTATGACCACGAGTGGGTTATGCTGGCCCACTTGGACGATGGATATGTCGGTCCACTATGATACAATGGGCGATGCTGGACCAATATATGATACAATGGGCGATGCTGGACCACTATGATACAATGGGCGATGCTGGACCACTATGATACAATGGGCGATGCTGGACCACTATGATACAATGGGCGATGCTGGACCACTATGATACGATGGGCGGTCCTGGACTACTATGATACAATGGGCGGTCCTGGACTACTATGATACGATGGGCGATGCTGGACCACTATGATACGATGGGCGATGCTGGATCACTATAATACGATGGGCGATGCTGGACCACTATAATACGATGGGCGATGCTGGACCACTATGATACAATGGGCGATGCTGGACCACTATGATACAATGGGCGATGCTGGACCACTATGATACAATGGGCGATGCTGGACCACTATGATACAATGGCCGACACACACTGGCCTACTATGTCCCACGCTGGTTGATACTGGCACACTGTGTTATAACACACAATGGGCAATACCGGCCCACTATTGTCCCTCTATGGTCTAGTCGGAATAAACTCACGTTCTCTGCTGGTGTGACGCAGATTGTCTGTGGTGCGCCAACAAGCTCTTCCTGCTGGAGTACCCCACGCCACAAGTTGTGCAGTAATGTTCTAAGACATGCTCAGGCGCAGAATGTTTCTTCTTGTGCTGGGTCAGCGTGTAGGGGCTACTGAAGATGGAAGGGCATTGGTCGCAGCTGAACTTCCGGTGGATGTGTTTTCTGTGAGAAAAAAAAAAAAAGATAAGTAATTACCATCATAGGTCGTGGCTAAATAATAACAGCCGCTCGGGTCGAACTTTAGGTAAAGTCGTGCTTGCCTAGGTTGCTCTGTGGATGGGTGACCACCCTTACATACCGGAGCATTCGGAATTTTGATAAATATGGTGTCAATCGATTCGGTATTCAATGACCCGGATAACAGAGGCAAAATTTTAACCGACTCCAACAGTAGAAGGAGACGATTTTGCCACGTAAACCCCGATTTTAATTAGATTGTTTTTTTTCATTACTCAGGGTTTTTAGCTGTAGTATACTATACCACACAAATCCTTGTCGATAAAGAGAATTTTATTACAAACAAAAGAGTATTCATGCAGTATATTATAGAAGTTTTTGATCGGTATTATAGGTAAAAAGTACTTATAGATTAACATAAAAAAAATTGATAATATTTTCAAATGGGAAGTTTTTTTGAAATTTTTGACTTTTTGAGTACTCCAACCTGGGTGGGTCTTTTTTGATCAGTAGAAGAAACAGGATCAATTGGCATCAAAAAAAATATTTTGTGTAAAATAGCAATTTCCTTGCCAACTGTACATTTTTTTAATTCTGTGAATGGGTATAAACATTTTACGAAAAATTATTGATAGTTTCCTAAGACTATTTTCGTGTAGCTGCAACGGTTAAGGTAGCTCCCCTTACTGCCACGTTTACCGTTTCCACCCTGTATAAACTAAGTGGTGTACCGTTTCCACCCTGTATAAACTACTAGCTGACCCACGCAACGTCATCTGCGTCACATAAGATAAAAAAAACGAAAGGAAAAAAAAAACCCCGTTTTTGCAACATTTTTCATTCCTGCTCCGCTCCTAATGACCGTAGCGTGATGTTATATAGCCTAAAGCCGTCCTCGATAAATGGACTATCCAATACAATAAGATTTTTTCAATTTGAACCAGTAGTTCCTGAGATTAGCGCGTTCAAACAAACAAACAAACTCTTCTGCTTTATAATATTAGTATAGATGTGGTGTCCACGACACAAGCGTCGTTGATTCGTGAGGGACTAGATGGCGCTGTGTGTAATGTCCAATGACATTTCTTTTAAATACTTACATCATATGAGTTCTAACGGCGGCTTGATTGTTGTAACTTTTGCCGCAGACACTGCAAGCATATGTCCTATTGCTTGTCTTGGTCATGTGGAACCTCTTCAGGTGCTGCTGTAATCCACTGGCGTCCCTGCAAGGGCATACAAAGAATTTGCTTTATTGTATAGCAAAAGTTTAGAGGGCTATACGAGTGTAAACACCTCTTAACGAATACGAAAGGCACTTGTTCTCCTCGTAATGCTGATCATTTTTTTGTTGTACACCATACCTGGGAACCTTCTAGTTACGGAGATATAGGGGGTCAAAGTTTTTTTTTAAATACCACTTTTTGTCGCATGATTTTTACTTTAAATATCTCTACGACCTCCGTTCTATTGAATCCATCCATCCGCACAATGTTTTGAGTACGTTACGTTGAGTTATACCACAAAACATGATTTATAACTTAAAAAAAAAAGTTGTTTCCCAGCAATTGTTTTTGCGTAAAGTTACTTAGTTTGATATACAGAATGCTTGGTTAACGGCTTTGTGATGAGGTGAAATACACATCAAAACTGAGAATTAAGATTTGTGATTATGGTTTAAATTTGGCCACAAAATTAAAAAAAAAATACATTCTTGAGAGAATTTGATTATTTCTTTGAAGAGAGGGTCGTGGAGGTGTTTAAAGTAAAAATCTTACAATAAAAACTTATATTAAGTAGAAAAAAAAAACTTGTCAAAAAAGTTGTAACTTTGACCCCTATATCTCCGTAACTAGAAGGTTCCCAAGTATGGTGTTTAACAAAAAAAAATATCGCAATGACGGGGAGAACAAGTACCTTTCGGCTTCGTTTAGAGGTTTTTTACACCCTTTATTATTGTTTTTTTGTTCTACACCATACCTGGGAACCTTCTAGTTACGAAGATATTAGGGGTCAAAGTTACAACTTTTTGACAAGTTTTTTTTGTAAGATTTTGATTTTTAACGCTTCCAAGACCCCCGTACTATTCAATTCATCCACCAGCACAATGTTTTAAGTGCGTTACATTGAGTTCTACCACAAAATATGATTTATAACCTCAAAAAAAAAGTTGTTTCCCAGCAATAATTTTTGCGTGAAGTTACTTAGTTTGATGTACAGAATGCTTAGTTAACGGCTTTGTGATGAGGTGGTTTACACCCTGTATTATGTATTATAAACAGGAAAGTATTTTTCTATATAACGAATAAACATAAAAACTACTGGACCGATTTGAAAAATTCTTTCAGCAATGGATAGCTACATTATCAGCGAGTAACATAGGCTATATTTTATCTCCGTACTCCCACAGGAACGGGAACTACGCGGGTGAAACCGCGAGACGTCAACTAGTTCATAATATCTGTAAACGTTTTTCGACAATTGCTATAAGGCCCGGATAGCTCAGTCGGTAGAGCATTGGACTTTTAATCCAAGGGTCCAGGGTTCAAGTCCCTGTTCGGGCGATTCTTTTTGTTAGTTCCAGGAAATTTTGATCCTTATGATATATTATATTGTAGTTTATAGTTGTGTTATATATTTTTGTCTTGTATGTATGTAAGTATATTCTTAGGTTTATCGTTTGTTTGTATGTATTCTATTTTCTCATCTTTTACACACTATGTCTACATCTCTTTTTATCAACTGTCCTTTCGCAGGTATGCTGGAAGAGATTTCTTTAGAAATAAGCATCACCTTTGTACCTATTTTCTATTCCTTTCTTCTTTTCTGTATTGAGTGTGTACATAAATTGTTAAATAAATAAATAAACATGTTTTTTTTTACATCTAGGTATCAATATTTATAAAAATCAATGCCACTTTTCGCTGTAATTTTATAAATCAAGAACGGGCTCACCTATCCAAACAAATGTTTAGGCTTTGTTCGGACTATTTAGTAGATGTTTTATGTAAAGTTTGCACAAAATCGGTCGAGCGGTTCTTAGCGCAGACGAAGTTGCGCGGGTCAGCTAGTAACATTATAAAGAGGAATGTTTTTTTTTGTTACGATTTAAGAACTACTCAATCGATTTTTATAATTCTTTCTGATCCATGCGTCATGTTCGTGAACGGGCGCTGTCAGTTGTGACTGGTCATCTCTTAGTTGCCATGGCTTATTTGAAAGAATTATTTCGTTTTTACTATGGACACTTTTAACTTGCACATCTTGCTACATTGTTCTCACATAATTTACCATTCTCAACATGAATGATGTAACCAAGATTTTGTAACAATAATTTGATTTAAAAGAGTGTCCATGGAGTTTCTTGCCCGTTCTTCTCCATAGAGATCTACGTTAGGGAATGGGCAATTACAGTACTTTCACAGTTTTTATGTCTTGTGACTGGGACTGTAGCCACATTTAATTTTCATCTTTGTTTCGATAATTCAAAAGTGCCTGTTATTGGCCTATTTGAAATAAATGCTTTGATTTTGATTTTCACCATTAGAAAAGTACATCTTTACCGAGTAAAATAGGTTATATATTATATTGAAAACATGGAAATTAGTCTTGCTATCACAATTCAGAAATTGCTTGAAATCTGGAACACTGGGGCACATTCAGGGGGTATAAAATGGCCGCTTTAGCAGAATCGTAAATGAATAACGTTAAAAAAATTAAATTCTTAAAAAGGTATTTGTAACCACTTTTTTTTAACGTGATTCATTTACGATTCTGCTAAAGCGGCCATTTTAGCCCCCAGTTTTGAAATAAAAAGCTGGCTCGAGCGACTGTCCTATATTTTAACCGACTACGGCAAAACCAAAAGGAAGGGTTTTGATTTTAGCAGTCCATGTATGTTTGTATTTACGTATGTTCCACCGTAACGCCCTAAACTATTCATCCGATTTTGATGAGTAAGGTGTCAAACGATTCGTTATTCACGTCCCAACCTCGGCTCGCGCCGCTTAACCTCGGAGGGCAGGATACTCACTGGAACAGCCGCTGACATTCTTGGCAAGTATTCGCTGGCGGCATCTGGCGGCAGAATGCGGCGTGCCGGTGCGTCTGGCGTGCGCGGACATGCTGGGTACAACGCGAGCAGCGATAGCGAGCGCCGTGCTGCAGAGCGTGTGAGCGGAGTACCGCACCCGAAGCGAAGCGGAGCGAGCAGAGCGTGCACACGTGCTCGCCGTTTGACTGAAAAAAATACGTTGATAAAGTAACTTATTTAGTCCCGAGACGGGGTTTGGGGCCCGAACGTAGCGAGCGCACCGATAGTTCGAGGGACCAAATAAGTCTAACCCGAGTTAAACGCTGGGCTATTCGTTACGAATATAAGGAAAATAAAAACATGAATTAGTCGAAAAACAAATCAAGATATGATCGCAGTTTTCCCGCCTATTTTGTTTTTTTTTTCTATGGCCGGCAATCTATTCAGCCATGAACTATTTTTCATTTTAATCATTGAAAAAATGGTACATATTTTGACCAAATTTATGTTATTTCAAAGAAATTGTTGAAACTAAATTATAATGAAGTTTTTTTAAAAATATATTATATTCTTTAATTAAGACTAAACTTTATGTTATTTCAATTTTACATCGCGCTTTAATTGAGTGGCTGTACTCGTATAGAAAATTGGAACATGAATCAATAGAAATGTGAAAACAGAACTACTTTTTTTTTCTTAATAATTTGACAGCTGCCAGTTGAAAGCGATTCTCCCTAGAGCTGAAAAGTATTACTTTCAACCAGCTCCTCAGGCAACTTCGAACCTACTTTTTGAGCATGAGTTTAAGTATCGTACACTAAGGGTCCATGTTCACCGAAAAGATAACGGTCTGATTCAAAGACCTTATATTAAAAACTAGACTGTGCACCAATAATTTTTGTTTAGCTAAAATGAGATCTATAACCTTACCCTTAGGGCAGCTATTTTCTTAAAAGCGGTAGCTAGCTAAAAGCGGTCTTGGCGAAAGGGCTCCCGCTGGTAGTGTGTCCTTGTCTGACATCTTGCCAGCTCAACTAACCATAGGGTTTGGTAGAAATGGTAGAAAATTAAATATTATTATTTTTTATGTTTTACCAAAACGAACAATTCCTAAACTATTAAACGTATAAAAATACTTTTATAGTCCATAAAATTAATAATCAGTTCGTAGTATGATAAAAAAAACATTAATACTGAGTTAACAGCAGTACTTAAATGTTTCGGCCTGGTAACACTAAATGAAAGATGGTGGTTTGCTCATTTTGTTGTTTGGTTGATTCTTATTATATTAAATCTGTTTGTTTTTCATGAGATATGGTGAATTCTTGTTGTGTGACAGGGTGCAAAAATGAGTCTTATCCCGGTAGCCGCTTCTCTTTCCACGGGTAAGTAAAAACAACAATCATAACCTATAGGGTAACCATGAATTTTGTTGATCAAAGATTTTTTTTACAATCTCGCAGTAGGCAGGCAGAAGATACAATGTACTGACTGTCTTAACTTGGAGATTTACCGGTCACCGTCAGTGTACAAAACGGGCTAAACCCATTTAGATTTTTTTTATAGGATTACATTTTTTTTGTTGATGTTATCGTGTCCTTCGACTGATCCAATGACGCTAGTTGTTATTAATTATATTTATTGTATTGTAGATTTCCGAAGAATGAAAACCAGAAATTGAAGTGGGAAAATGCAGTACCTGGAAAAATCTCAAAGTCGTCTGTTGTTTGTAGTGAGCATTTTAAATGTGACGACTTTATTCCTGGTTATACTAGGAAAAGGCTGAAACCTGATGCTAGGAAATAAGGCTACATTACGACAAAAATTGCGTGAAACTGTCTTGTTCAGCAATGTATAAAAATAAATCAATATTAAAAAAAAAAACAGTCTTTCTTTTTCGTCCACAATATTGCATCACGTTCATTTGACCTAACACTCATTTAATATTAATAATCCTCCTCCTTATCTCCACATCTTAGCGAATATTATCCCGGTTACATGCGCAAAGCTTTCACTTTGGAGCTTGCCAGGGTTCACCGGCCATGATCCTGGAGTGGCGAGTCTGATAATTACAATAAAGCAATTGCCATCTGACTTTCATGACCACAAGCGGAATCAGACTCATTTTTCGGATCATGGTAACACATTCAGAAATCTTGATGTGCAAGTTTCCTCACGGTTTTTTCCCTCACCGAAATCATCATTCTCATTTAATAATAATAATATGTGGGGATATCTCACATTTGAGAAACATACCTGCCTTTTTTGCATGAAGCGAAAGGTTTATTAGGTTGTTGTCAAATTACCGTTAGGTAAAATGTAACTTAAAAGGAGGAAAAAGTACTTTCAACCCATACCCACGTGTAGGGTTAAGTAAGTAGATTTTAAAAAATATACACACGTTGTGGTTTAATTTTTTACTTTAATAAAAATTAGGTAGGTGAAGTTATGCTAGTTAGGTAGCATCAATATATCAGTATACTAACACAATCGTTTTTACAAGCAATTTGTCCCGTGTTCTATTTGGTCATGGTCACCTCATTAGAAAGGGACATACTACCAACGGGAGCTCTCTCGCTCGGACCGGTTTTTGCGCCATAGTGCACAGTCTAGTTTTAATATAAGGTCTTTGGTCTGATTATCTAAAACAGCTGTCACTGTGACAGTTCCCATACAAAAATGTGTTTTAAACAGCTGATTTTAGATAATCAGACCGTCTTTTTTTGGTGAACATGGACCAATTGCCAGTCACCCTAAATACAGGTCCAAATAGTTTCGTCATTAAAAAAATTGTTTTCATGCCCAGGGTAACCGAGAATAACCCTTTTTTTTTTTTTTTTTTTTGTATGGGAAATCATCAAATATTTTCTTCCACTCTGGGCTGAGCGGGAAGGAGTGTCAGACTTTTACTGACTAAAACCCATCCATGTTGCTTCCTCGCCCTTTATGTTCCGGGACCGCGGTATCTCTTTCGAACAGGCCCGCAACCCCGGCAGGAACCGAAAATACTATATTCCGGATTCTCTATCTTAACAGTTTTCGAGTTATGCCTTCAGGGTTATGAAGATTAGGGTGTAATGTTCTTATTACCCTTGTGGCGAATCATAGTTATCTGTATTTATTATCTATGGTTCCCACGACGATTCTCATTTGTATGCTGACAAATGAGGTCCTTACTCTATGGTCAGAGAGAAAAAAAACTTAGAAGGTTTGGTGAACTTCAGTAAGAGTTTTTATTGAGAGTTAACACTTATCCGTCTGTTTGTATAATTATATTTGTCTAAACGGATATACAGGGTGTTTGGCAGAACGTTGAACATACGAAAATGGTGGATAGGTGGGGTCATCTGCTACTTACTCAGCCCTAATTTATTTGGCCCAGGCCCACCGGGTATTTAAAAAGATTTTCACCACATTCTTAACTTTAAAGCGGGTAAAACAGGCAAAATTTTGTTTTTTTTATTATAATCTTTTACACTTTAATTAGACTTTAAAGTTAAGAAAGTGGTGAAACAAGAAAGAATATATTTTTTTCTTTTTTTTAATACCCAAATAAATTAGGGCTGAGTAAGTAGCAGATGACCCCACCTATCCACCATTTTCGTATGTTCAACGTTCTGCCAAACACCCTGTATATATATGATTGAAGAATATAGTGATGATACAGCAATGCACCTGTGTTTCATTGGAAGAACGGCGCAAGTAGCCGCCTAAACCCTGTTGAAAAGGGAGTATCCTCCGACCAGACGGGTGTCATATCTGGTGAGCTACTGACCGAGGGTTTTCGTCGGGTTTTCCTATATGCTCTATACTAGCAGATAACTTTAATATTGCGGTTCAAAATATTGATGTTAGTTCTTCATTTCGGTTCTAGATGTCGCTAGCGCTGGCTTTTTGCCAATGGGGTCGGCAAGTTAAAGCTGATTGTAGATGGCGCGTCCACCGCTAAGACCCAATCTGACCAATGAGGTCAAACTATTTTGAAATATGAAATGACATTGACAGATTTTTTTTTTTTTTTTAGTTAGTTTTCTACCGCAGACGTGGGGGTCCGCGCTCTTATTTACATTTTATTTATTATTGACAGATTTTCAACCAATGACGATGTTTTGGTTCATAGGGTGCTAGCGCCATTAGTTCCACAGTTGCCAACCCCATTTCATTTTGTTAGTTATGTCACCGTAAAATTGTCAAATACGTTATATTGTAATATCTTTACCGATATTGTAAACTCTCGAATTATTGTTAAACGAACTTACTGCTTACAATAAAACGCATTATTTTTCGTGAAATGCATGTGATGGTAGTCAACTCACGTGGTGTGGAGGGAAGGGGTGTCCCCCTTGCCCAGTGGTACCACTCTCATGAAAAGATCCTGTACCATTTCTGAGAAATACCGATTAATATAACCTAACCTTAAAACACTTCATACTCCCCTAAAAAGCGTAGTCGTCGGAGTGCAGGGTTTAAAGGAACCTAACTAACCTAACGGGGGGGTGCCCCAAGTCCCGATTATTGGTGCAGAGATACTTCCGTATGTTTAGTTGACAATAATTCGAGAGTTTACAATATCGCTAGAGAAAAACACGTTATATTGTAATATAACGTGTTTGACCATTTTACGGTGACAACTACATACTATACTATAGGATATTTTCAACGTAAACAAAGCTGCAAGTAAAATCTAAAAAATGTAAATAAATAAAAGAATATACAAAAACTATAATTTATTTATTCGAAAAAAAATTACATAAGGACGGTCGAACTAGTTATTTGGTTTACAGTTTAACCCGCAAATTACATTGTAAAGTGTAAACTAAATAGCTTGTTGTTGTGAAAAGCAATATTTCACTTTATAAAAAAAGTCTTATAAATACGAAACACAGTAAGGTATAAACGGACCGTTCACAAAGTCGTCAACCGGTATATTCCAAACGCAGGTAGCAGGAAGAATTAAAATAATGATTAAAAATCCCATTTAAAATGCAGCTAAAAATAATTAAAAATATTGTACCACCGCGACGAAGACTTGTCTTCTTTCTGTTCAGAAGATTCTTTCGCTTCTTTCAGTCCAGAAGAAGATTCTTTTACTTCTGTTTCCTCAGGACTGTCATCATCATCATCTAAATACCAAGTTTTCTCTTTAGGGGGATAAATTGGAATTCCAGAAAAAAAACAGTGGTAATTCTGGACCCAGTGTTCGAATCCTTTCAGCGTTTGTGCAATTTTCATCATCATATAGCAATATTCTTCGGCTGTATTAATTTTCTTTCGTAAATTACGACCTTTTACGCGTCTGTCGTAAATATTAGCTAAATTGTATTGTTCGTAAGGTTCATCATCGGGTGCATAAAAAGGTTTCCTCATTAACTTCCAATATGACTTTCCATTGCTTATTTTTCCAACAGGTTCATTCATCTTTGCACTTTCACTGCCTTTGCCTTTCACTGATGGTAATAATAATTGATTTAATATATCATTATAATCTTCTTTTGTTATGATATCAAAAAATAATTGAACACTATCGGCACATTTTATGTCACTTGCCAAATGTACATTCATTCTCTCCAAATGATATTTAAGTACTGGGAAATGAAACAATAAACCGCCATGAGCGATCAAGCAAACAGGTTTTTCGAGGCAGTTAAGAAACGAGTTAATGGCGTCAAATGCTTTGTGATTGAATTTTGTTTCTTTTTCAAGCAAGGTACTGTTAAGACCAGTACTCTTAACTTTTTCTTCTTGTACTATATCGGTAGGATTGAAAAACATCTGAAACTTATTCTGCACTCTTGGTTCTTTCGTCGGTTTACAAAGAAATAATGCTGTTCTTTTTACAGCCAACATGCTCAATTCTGTTATATCAGGCATCCAAATATCTCCGTCTGAATGCAGTACATCACCCGTTGCTTCAAAACTAAGGAAGACGTACGTTTCGATTCTACTCATTTTGTTAAATCGCGTGTCATCTGTTATCGTTGTGTGAGTGAGGGTCGCCATTCCAATCGTACTGAGATTCTAAACAATCGGTGCACTTGAACAGCCAGCACTCGGACGCAGTCTGATTTGCCTAGCTTACGCAACTATTTTGAGATTGTCTTCCAGTCTAACCGGATGCAGCTGAATACCAATATTTTACAAGGAGCGACTGCCTATCTGACCCCCACAATCTAGTTAGTCCTAGGAGTAATTTTGTTCTGCGGTCCTAGGTAATACGATACCCCATTGGTAAGACTGGCTGTCAAAAAACACAGACTCCAGCTGAGCATTCGTTTGACCACCACGGTACACTCAAATTGTGAAGTTAAATATTATTATTCAAAGCAATATTGTCTAATAATAACTGCGCCACAGAATTGAGAATTGACATCATTTGATGATAAGAATAAATATCAGGCACAGATTAGATATTAGTAGCTAGCTACAGATACGACAGTGACTTTTCGGTAGAGAGTTTACCAAGGGTCCGTTTTGGCGCTGTTGTAGCCATCAGGGTTTTGACAGAAGTATATAAGTGTTACAGTGATTGCAGGAATCTTGTTATCGATAACTAGTGATGGTCTATTATATCGACTTTTTCATTGATATCGATACTTAAATGGCGCCTTCATATAGTTGATTTATTTTTGAGGTTCAGGTAATCATAATAAAATAAAAATGATATCATATTAGTATAAACATTTTTTTCTGAACGGGCTCTATTAAAACATAAAAGCTATAATATAGCTTTTATGTTTATTATATAGATATAGCTTTTATTGATGGCGTCAATCCAAAAAGAATAATACATCATTCTTTTGTTAGTCTTCTTTACAGCTCGTCTTAATTTTCTCCTTTTTCCACCACCAGGATAGCCATTAACACTGTCAAACAGTTCATCAAAAAATTCAACAACTTCAGCTGTTGTGGCCATTGTAGCTCCAGAATCATGTAATTTATCTGAAAATAAGAATAATGAAGACATTAGTAAACTAATACCAGTTTTGTAGAAATGGAGACACTTTGTATATGAGACGTTACGTTGCTGGACTGTTAATTATAGCCCTCGCAGTTGCCTTCTGTTGGTTTCTAGTTGATTGAAGTATTAATCAAAAAAACTTATATCATCTCAAATCAAGTAATCAAAAAATAGTCCTCTTTTTACTTGATCTGAGTACTTATGACAAAACGACTTTTACATAACCTAAGAAGTTTAACAAAACTCACCAGCTACACTAAGCGGAACGCTTTATGCACCTTCTTCTGTTTTTCATAGACACATTTCCTGAGTCCAATGAGGAGGGAATTTGTTGGGACTAGGAAGGCACCCACAGATTTCTAAGTTCATTGTTCTTGGAAAACTCACTGTTGCATTGCAACCACCTACACAGCACTTTCGGATTCCCATGACGAATAATCGCACATATAACATGCACAATCAGTATTGTTTCAAACTACAGAGGAAATTGTGTATCTCAACTCAGTAAAAATACGAGGAAAATCAAGGAAAATACACTCAGAGGCAATCTCTGAAGATTTTTGATAATGAGCGCATTATATTTATATACTCAAGTGTCATTTGATTATGACACTTGAGTCTATAATGTTATGTGCTTGACAGACACTGACATAACAAAACCAAGATGGCGGCATGGCGCCGGCGATGCTACGCCAGCGCCAAAACGGACCCTTTGGAACTAAAGCTGTCACAGCCGTGATATCAATGGACAATTCTGTGACAGAATTGACATAATTTGATGATAACATTAAATATCAGGCGTTTGGCGTTGGAATTGACGTGGTTTTTTTGCCGTGGAGAAAATCGGAACTAACTGGTGGGATTACATAAAAAGGAAAAAATATTTTTACAAAAAAAGGCGACTTTTTTGCAAAAATGTTTTAATGTAATTTATCTTTATCTTAATTAATGATCGGGATTGAGCGGTATCGTAAATCATGAGATTAAACACCAAAAAATAGTCGTTGGCCAGCCGTAATTTTTGCGTTTAGTTGTTAGTTTGATGTTCAGAATGCTTGGATTACGACTTCGTGAGTCAGAAGAGTCCGTTTACACCATGCATATTATAAAGGGTGTAAAACACCTCTTCACGAAGCCGAAAGTCACTTGTTCTCCCCATCATTGCAATTATTTTTTTGTTGAGCACCATACCTGGGAACCTTCTAGTTACGGAGATATGGGGGGTCAAAGTTACAACTTTTTGACAAGTTTTTTTAAATGTTTTTTTTTTGCAAAATTTGAATGAATTTGACTTTTAACACCTCCACGACCCCCGTACTATTCAATCGATCTATCAGCACAATGTTTTATATGCGTTACATTGAGTTCTACCACAAAACATGATTTATAACCTCAAAAAAAAAAGTTATTTCCCAGCAATAATTATTGCGTAAAGTTACTTAGTTTGATGTACAGAATGCTTGGTTAACGGCTTTGTGATGAGTTGTTTTACACCCTGTATACTTTTATGACTATTTTCATAACGTGACATCTCGCTTTCCTTGTACACAACGTGTAACGTAAAATGCGCAAAACCACAGACATCCCAAATAATTTTTTATCTACCCAAATATCATAAACCCTCTCTAATGCGTTCAAAAACCATAGGCAATGACCAGCATTACCAACCTGCAGAAATGAACGGTGCTGTAATGAACTCATAACGCAACTGTAAACAGTTGCGTTATGAGTTTTAAATTTGGAACAGGTGTCAAATTCAAGAGAGTGTGCTATTCTAGTACCACCTACATTAAATCAGATATCGATAAATAAAAAAAAAAAAAAAAAAACCCCAATTCAGTATGATTCTAATTATAAATCGCACGACATTTTCGATCTCGAGTGACACAAGAATAGTGACTTTGTTCGTTTGCCTATGATTTAAAAAAAAAATGACAGATAGGTATCCGAAACGCCGCCATTTCGAGCTGTCATTTGTTCGTTAGCTTTTTATTTCCAGTAACCCATTCTTTATTTCTGTCGAAAATGAGTGATAGTGACTCAGAAATTGACATGAATACTCCGCCAGATATCGTAAATGCAGCGACGAATGCAACTAATAACCTGTTGGCACAAAAATCAAGAGCCAAGTAACAATGCAGGTCATTTCCCTATGGTTCCTGAACCCATCATAGAGCCCTTATGATATTTGGGTAGATAAAGTAGTGTATGCAACTATACATAATTAGGCATTACAACACTCGTGTGATGCTATTAAGAAACTCGCCTTCGGCTCGTTTCTTAAACCCACACTCGTGTTGTAATGCCCTTCATTATGCACAGTTGCATAAACTACTATAATTCAATTGAACTAATTCTGAGAGAAAAAAATGCATTTTATTTTTTTTAAGGTTTTAAGTGCTGTTTTAATTTTACTGGCAATTAGTTTTACTGGCAAGAACTATTATTATCCCGCGTATGAGAAAATTTAAATTGGACGACAGCCATTTTTGTTTTTTGTTTACCTATTTTGAGGGGTTTGCGCACGTGATGGTTTGACCTATTAATGAATAGACAGGGCAACATTTTTAATGAAGATTTTTTTTTATGTGACCTATATCCCGCACGTAAATAGAAGATGTTGGTGCTCACGTACCTAATATGTAACATTAATTTGACCTTTTCCGACCGTTGCAATAAAAACCTGTAGCCTGTGTGTTTTTGCGTTGGATAGTCCATTTATCGAGGAACGCTATAGGCTATATAACATCACGCTATGACCAATAGGAGCCGAGCAGCAATAAGAAATGTTGCAAGCGGGAAATTCACGCGAACGAAGTCGCGGGCAGGAGCTAGTAAACCATAAATCGAACCATTTGTTGTTTTAGTAATATTGGGGCAATCACGCCCTAACTGAATTACCTACATTGCTTTACTTTTGGCAATAGTAGACTCCAATACAGTGGTTTTTCTGAAGGGAAGCCGGTAGATATCGAGTTGTATGAACCCCTCGCGACTGGTCGCTAGTAATGAATAATAGTTATTTGTTATACAAGAGTGCAAAGTTGTTTTTTAACAGCGTGCTCAACTTTGATGACCGAGCAAGCGAAAGATTCTAAAATTGAGTCACGAGCGCAGCGAGTGATTCAAAACTTAGAATCTTCAGCGTTAGCGAGGGAATCAAAAGAGCACGAGGTGAAAAGTCTTTACACTCGAGTGCAACACGTAACTTTTCATCCCACCTCAGCGAGGAAATGAACAAACGCAAAAAAAAAATGCGCATTATTAACAAATTCAGTTAATTCGGTTGACGTCAAATAAACTTCCTCGTCGCTAGATAATGAATGGTCATTTTAGGGTTTTCACTTGTTTTCAAGTTGGATTCCTTGTTTTTAACCTAAGTGTTAACAATATAACGTGAAAAGAAAATGGCTCGCGCAAAACATATTAAAAAATACACCAAGAAGTTTCCGAGTCTGAGTTCTTAAGGTGGATGGATGATCGAGTTCTTTGCCATTTTGTCGCTAGATGGCGACACATCCACAGTTTCGAACATTTTCAATTTTTACACCTAACATAGATATTTTTAATAGACAACTTTATTAAATGCGAAACCTAGGGCATTAACTTGATTTTTTTTAGATAATCACTGTGCTTGTTAACTAGTATCATGCAAAGATTTCATCAAAATAAAGATTAGCCGCTTGAATATGCTCTTTACACACACATGCAAAGTAAATAGTAGTAACTTTCAACACCACTAGATGTCGTTTTATTCAAACATGGTTGGAAAGGACCAAATTATATAAAACATGAATGTCCTTACATTATAGCAAACAAATTTTAATTTATTTACTAAGCATAGGGTAAGTCAGGGAGAGACGCCTATACGGTATAGATGCCTACTGAATTTAAAAAAATAAAATTAAAAAATTACGTGAATCGGAACGCATCCTTATTATGTCAATTTGACAGCTAATGTCAGTGTGAAATAGACATGGGTCGTACTTGCAAAATCGAGTACCAGGGCTTCCAAGTACGTCTACTTTAAAAAACCTGGTCCTAAAACCAGGGCTCGGGATACTTTCAAGTACTTTTTATCTGGATAGGAAATTGACCCGTATTAAAGTACACATAAGGAGCACAATCGCGTTTTCAAATAATACCTACTTACAGACGATTGAATTTCCTACTTCTATGTCAAGTCCTGTTGGTAGAAAAATACTTGCATAGGAAATTGAACCCTGACTTCTTATGAATAAGGCGCACAATCGCGTTTACAAATAAATACTTGCAAAGACAAACCATTAAAGTAAAAATACTTGCATAGGAAATTGAACCCTGACCTCTTATGAATAAGGCGCACAATCGCGTTTACAAATAAATACTTGCAAAGACAAACAATTAAAGTAAAAATACTTGCATAGGAAATTGAACCCTGACCTCTTATGAATAAGGCGCACAATCGCGTTTACAAATAAATACTTGCAAAGACAAACCATTAAAGTAAAAATACTTGCATACGAAATTGTTCCGTAGAGCCTTACAAATAAGGAGCAGGATCGCATTTACGAAAACTAACGTGGTTATTGAACTATTGAAGATTGGATTGAAAACCTACGTAGATTTTAATACTTTGAAGTCTTGCAAGTATTTCGGGTCAGTACCTGGTGTACGTACTTGGAAGCAAATACCTGGTGTAAAAACCTGGTCGCGTAAATACGTACCTTCCCTAGTGTGAAAATTTTGATACGGACAATAATTATTTTAAAATAGTATTTTGTTGTGAATTCCAAAAATAAGGTAAGTGTAGTTGATTAAATCGGTATAATATATTCTTTGAGTTAGTTTGCAGTATTTTTTTCCCCTAATTTTTCTCGTAAATAGTATTTTTTTGTTTTATAACCTAACATTGTGATCTTGTTTTGTTGGTAATCCACCTTTTTGTATTGAGCTTTCGGGTACGTTCAGAGTCCATAGGCATCTCTCCCTAATGATTGGGAGAGATGCCCAATGAAGTTTCAGGGTTAGATGCCTAGTAAATATTAATGATATTTTATCTTTTCAGATGCCAAATGAATACAAAAGAAAACCTTCTGGCTCTAATAGAGCTACGTGAAGTGAAGAAGACTTAGAAAAGGCCATTTCTCTACTAAAAGATAAATCATTAAATTTTTTTCAAGCAAGTAAAGAATACAATATTCCTTACAGAACTCTTCGTCGTCGATTTCTCATAGGCAATACTAAAAAAGGACGACTTGGACCTGACTCTGTTTGAAACAAAGAAAAAAAGATTGTTAATCATATTAAGAAGTTGCAAAGCCGTGGATTTGCAACTTCTTAATATGATTTGGATTTCACCAGAAAGAGACATAGAATACGAAATTCTTGGAGATATTTGTGTAGTGTGTGGGGAATATTATCACGCCACTAAAAAGAAATGCGACTGGTTACGGTGTGTTCAATGCGAAATGTGGTTTCATGAAGATTGCAGTGAAGATTCAGCGGAATGCCTAACGTGTAATGTCTGATTATGTATTAATTATTTGTGGGCATCTATCCCTGGTATCTATAGGCAACTCACCCACATGCCTGGGAGAGATGCCTATTTTACATTATTTTTAAAAAATATTCTTGAATCAAAATATGTTACACAATAGTTCCAAATTTAATCTGAATGGCATAAATAAACAGTGATTCAAATTAACTATGTGTATTTCATTTAGTACCTTACATATATAATTAATAATGATTTTTTTTTAAACTATAGGCAACTCTCCCTGACTTACCCTACTATATACTACTAGAGGTTAAATTGTTATGTTCCAATCCATTCTATGCATACTTTTGTTTCCAGGCTCGATATCCGAAACCTTTCACCATAACAGTATTATAATATCTGTGCCATAACAAATTATTCAGATAAATTATTGTGGGTAATAAAGGTACGTTGTACCTATATAGGTTGTTATGTGACTGAACCTAAATAGTACATAACGTGTAAATAAATTGTGATGTGTACTAAATAAATAAAAGATATTTTATTCAATTGTAAAGCTTTTTATTGTAAGTACCTTTACTATAAATTAATAATATTTTTCTATGGTTCATATTTTCATACAAATAATCGTTTTATTCACTCTCAGTTTCTGGTTGGATTCGAACCATCGACTCGTACCACCATACAAAGATAACATAGTTTTTTTAAATATTTTGATATTTACAATTATGATTCTGAATTTAGTATTAGAAAGAATTATGTACGTAGATTACAATTTATATAACATCACACGTAAGTGTAATTATAACGGCACATGTAAATATCTTACACAACAACACACAAGTGGTTGCTAGCTAACCATATCATTTATGTTTCAAGAATACCTACTTATTATACAATTTTGAACTTCAATAAATATTCTTTTACAATTGAATTGTTAGACTGGTACCTAAATACATGAGTTGTTTCGGCTACCTGACTCTAAGTCAAGGTACCTGGGACAATCTCCCAATAGTAGACGGGCGCTCCTTGCGGAGTAGGCTGGTGACGCTCGCCTCCACGCACCCCTGAATGCGTAGGGGGGGGGGTACCGGCGACCTCGTAGACTACCACGGAGACCTCGGGGGAAGAGGGGGCAGGCAGGAGCAGGGAATAAAACCCGGATTTTCTTCTAGCTGGTTATCCCTAGGTTTCGGCTTCTTGCTTGTTCTTGTTTCTTCCTCGATGGCTGGGCTGCGACTGACGATCGTTCGCCGTTGTTCTCGTCTTATATACGGCCCTGTCCGCCCATAACGAGAGCCGCGATTTTTAAGCCCAATTTCGCGTTTGTTTTTGCGAAAGCCGAAACCTTTGGAGCCCCATATTTTATTTATTTATTTAAAATAACCCTTACAATATTTACATTTTTACATAGCTTATTATCTATATTACCTTATGAAACAACAATATTGCACCTTACATTAATTACAAAAAATATTCTAGAACAAAAACTATAAAAATTACGATGGACACAATTTTTGCTATCTAATTTTCCTTATATTTTCTGAACCACTGGGCCGATTTGCATAATTTTTGCATAAATATCGGTTTTAGACCAAGTTCAACCTTTCTACACTAATTAAAAAGTTCTAACTTAATAAACAAAAAATCACATTTTCAACTTACGTAATTATGAGACAAAAATTCTAATTTGCAATTTTCTATGTCTTATTGGAATTTAAAACTGGTATCATGGCATTTTTTCATAATTCTATGATGATTCTAACTAGATTCCGTTAAAATATTTACATATTTTCACCATCAATTTTCATAACAAGTTTTCAAAACAAACAAAACTAATTTCCTACTACGAGTAAAACGACTCACGATGCATTATTTGCACGTCCACTACTTGCACCCTGGTGTGGAGATATGGTCTCGTCGCCGACATGAGTGAAACATATCTACATAGAAAATTCTTATAAACTAACAAATAACACAAACTATACATCGCTACGTTCAAAAATAGCATAATAATAGTTTATAATGTTCTCACTGCTGAGACTCGGGCCTCCTCTCAACAGTGGTGATGAAATAATTTACACAAAGCAAAGTCGCTTGGGTTCGAACCATCGACTGGTACCACCAGACAAAGATAAGTAGGTAGGTACATAAAAAATATAATAAGTAACTAAATATCTTCTCTTCTACGCGCTACTTTTTGGTCTCGCTGCCGTCGCCGTGCAGTCTTAATCTTCTACTTGTCACTTTTTACTTCCATTTATATAATTTCCGTGCGATCTGAATCAATTGCTGGAAGAAGCAGTTTGCCCTGCAACAAATGAATTTACAGTTTTGTTAGACTATACTTACTGAACCCACACCTCAGAGACCTGAGGAATAAGTTAGGAAATGAGTAAGACATAATATATTTTTCATACCTTTTAATTCCTTGATGTCTAGACATTTGGCATTTTTTTCAACTCGTCTCAAAATAATTTCCGGCAGTACACATGTTTTAAAGAAAGTTACCAACTTCGGCATCATAGCATTGATAAATTCCTCATCCCGGTTAACTTCTATTACAGTCAATGGTTGGGTGACAGATATAAAGCAAATGAAATAACATTTATTCATTTTGGTAATTCGCAATTGACCCTGGACCTAGAATCAAAATAATAATAGCTGTTAAAAAGAAACAATCCAAGAAATCATCATCATCATCATCATCGGCCTATTAATGTTCCGACTGCTGGGACGGGCCTCCTCTCTATGAGAGGGAATGGGCTATACATATAACCACCACGCGGGCCCAGTGTGGATTGGTAGATGTCACATGTCTTCGAATTTATGGTTCTAGGACATGCCGGTTTCCTCACGATGTTTTCCTTCACTGTTTTGAGAGCAGCGGTGATGAAATAAATTACACAAAGTAATGCGCCTGCCTCGGTTCGAACCCACGACTTACTGAACGTAAGTCAGGGCCGCCACCACTGGGCCACCGCTGCTCTCTACTCAATGTTCTATTTCATATAAATTATATTCTAAACACAAACATAAAATAAAAAAAATAAAAATCTGGTTGTACCTGCCGTGTTAATATCTACTCGCTAATTACATTTCCTATGTGTTTCTCTTTCAGAATTTGTACGCAGAACATGATGTTTAATACGTAGTATTGAACATCCACAATTTACACATAATTATTGTCGTTGGTGACCACTACTTGTGTTTTGTTCATTTTCTCGAATCCCTGAATTGTTGAGAGCCAACATCCAGCAAGAATGAGAGACCAAGCACTGAGCTGTAAACTGTAAATAAGACATATGCATATTTATTTTTGTTCAGTTTGTACGGATAATAGAAAAGATTATTTAAAAACTGCTAAACAGAACATTAGCTTACCACTAGCAGTCCATAGTCGAATTTCTGATAGTATTTCAACGGGTTTCAGAGGCCGTCTCCTGCGATGCATAATATCAAAGCCGCAATTGCCGCATCACATTGGTTCCTCAATCCTCATTCCTAGTAGGGCAACAAGATCGTGCGCAGGAGTGTTCATGCCTAGGTTGTCATATAAAGCCGGTTCAACGTTTAACAAAATAGCGCCAGGGTCATCGTCATGAGCAGATTGAGTGTCCAAGGGTAAAGCCGGGTCTTCAATAAAAGCGGTATAGGAGTCCATTATAACAAAATGAAAAAAACTTATCGAAAAGTAATCGAAACCACATTGAATGTTTTTATTTTCATTTCATTGTATGCATTTGTCATTATTGACAGTTGGTGTAGCCAGATAAAATGATTTGAAGGCCAAAATCAATGAGTGTTTTATTTGTTTTAATATAATTAAAAGAAAATAAATATAACACCGTTTGAAAATCACTTGATTACAGATTTTTAAGAAAATGTAATCGTATTTTTATAAGTTTTCGAAATCGATTAGTATCTTTCCTGTAAGAATAATCACAGATATAATTAATGTGGCAACACCGAATCAGTGTCCAACCATAAAATGAACGATTCCCTTTAGAGTAGGTACATACCGGTATGTGATGTGATGACAATCAACGAGTGTTGCTAACGTTTGATTTTGTATTTCCTCTTCTAAATCTTATACTTTTTTAAAGTTTTAAGGGTAATTACTAAATATAATTCTACATCACCTTGAAAAGCATCCATTGTACATAAAAATAACACTTACCGTCAATAAAAAAACACTTCACTTTTCCATAAAAACTCTTTCACGGACGTTTGAATGGTTCTCAGTAGTAGAGTCGCCAAATATGCTAAACCTGAATGGTGCTTACTACTCAGTTAGCCGTTCAGACGAGCGAAATTTGAACTACAGCTACCATTTTGAGAACAACATTTTGCTGACAGTTAAAAACCCCGAAACATAAATAAACGATGTACAGCAGTCTCTGATTTACAAGTTGTAGGATGTTCTGATATTTAAAAAAACTGACCAAAAATACTGCCCTACGTTTCCCCTTTTTCTTGGTAAACTTCTTAAATGGCAAGACCAATTTATCTTGACGCACTTTGTGTGCTAATAATATTAAAATTTGCAATAGTTATGAAAAACCAAAGTGGTTTGTCTGTGTACCTATTCACTTATCTTGCTGGTTTCACATGAATTAAATATGATTCAATCAATAGATGTAAGATGAAGATGAAAATGATGATGTAGATGTAATCTTTTTACTTACATACAGTAGAAAGATTTTTAAATCCTTAGGTACCTACTTTAAATTAAAAGTACCTAGATAATACAATAATTACATTAGTATTGTATCTGTGTGAACCAAAGGCACGTCGCAGATATTTTTTTTCACTTTCTGGCATTCTCTCTCATCTCCAAATAAAAATCATTTTATCAATCATAAAATGTAAAATTAGCGGGCAAACCCGCGCGCTAGCGCAAACTTGCTATAAACACAATTTTGATTCGCAAGATGTCAAGACAATTATAACGCATGGGCTGAGAATGGAAGAATGGCAACAATGCGGGTGACTCGGGGTGCGTCTGGTCTGAGTAACGGCAACGTCGCGTTCGTCGTCAATCGGTACCTAATAAATAACCTTGGCGCTTGTTCGAATTTTCGGACAGCGCCATCTATAAATAATAAATGTTTACCGAACGTAAACTCGTATTACAACAGTTACGAACTTTTTCTCGTGGTTCTAAATATTTCTGTCAGATGGCGCGATTCAGTACACTCACACATGTAAAGATTTTTCGTTTTTTATTGGGTCAAATTCTCCTAGAAATACTGTTTTTTTAATAAAATTTGGGCGATTTGCGACCATAATACATTATAAAGTACCATTATACTTGCTTTTATTCTGCAGAAACCGTTTATTTACGGAGATTACAGAGCTTGGAAAATGTATGGCGAGGTCTGTCTAGGCAATCACCTTAACAAATAAAATGATTTTTTGAATTCACATGCTTTGTGCACACGATGTTCTAAATTCAAATTTACTTTACCCTCAAGACGATAAAAACGGCTTTTGCACTCAGATATCGAAGAGCAAAAATACTCTTTCCGAGATGGGGGGATGAAAATACAATTAAAATACCTCTTCGTGTCTCATCATATGAGCTTGGTATGTATCTTTGAACAGGAATCCCAAAGCACAGTTATAGCATTTAAACTCTGCTTCCAAATACTTCTTACTCTTCCTCTGCGCTTCCAATTCTGCTTTTTGCTCTTCTATTGACAGGACAATCTTCTCGAAATCTTTCTTTTTACTCTTTTTTGATATTTTCTTTGTTGATGTATCTAGAATTTGGGAGAAATTGTATTTTTAGTAATTAGGGTGGTTTTAAACATCGTGAGGAAACCAGCATGCCTGAGAGATATTTCTTGATGGCATTGAAAGCCAAGTCAGAGGCTCATGGGCGGCATAAAAAGTCTAACACCAGGTTAGACGCTAACCACGCGATAAATAATGTATAAATATCACTGGACTTACACACAGCGCCATCTAGTGCCACACTAAGCAAGGCTTGTATCGTGAACACCAGATGGTTGATATCTATACTTAATATTATAAAGCAGAAGAGTTTGTTTGTTTGGTTGAACGCGCTAATCTCAGGAGCTACTGGTTCAAATTGAAAAAAAAAAAAAATTGTGTTGGATATATAACATCACGCTATGACCAATAGGAGCGGAGCAGCAATAAGCCGATGCGTTGGAAGACCTCCCACAAGGTGGAACGATGACCTGGTGAAGATTGCGGGAATCCGTTGGATGCGATGTGGCGACACTTGGGGGAGGTCTATGTCCAGCAGTGGCCGTCCTTCGGCTGAAGTGATGAAATGGGCAACTACGGCAACTACAGTACTTTTACAGTTTGTATGTCTTGTAACAGGGACTGTAGCTACATTTAATATTCATCTTTGTTTCGGTAATTCAAAAGTGCCTGTTATTGGCCTACTTGAAATAAATGGTTTGATTTTGATTTTGATTTTTGAATGATGTATTGCACACTTGTGTACAGTTATTTCTCTAGCTTTAGGTGTGTGATGACGGCCGCTGCGACTGAAATTCTTTTTAAAATTAAAATAAAATCATTTACCAAATTCTCCAGCAGTTTCTTCATGCCTACATTCATTTCTTATTTCATCTAAACATCTATTTCGTTCTTCTTCATAATAATCATAATTTATATCAGGTACTTCTCCACTCTGAACTTTAGGTTCCAAATTACTATCACGTGGATCTTTATTTAGTTCATAATCAAACATGTTTTCATCGTCATTATGATGAGCATCATCTTTATCAATATATTCATCATTAATCACCTCTTCTCCATCATTATTAACAAACTCCTCATCATTATTCACAAACTGACTACTATTATTCACAAACTGCTCATCACATTTCACAAACTGCTCATCACATTTCACAAACTGCTTATCAGAGTTGCCAAACTCTTCAATTCTTACAATTTCCGTTTCTACAGCATCCTTATTCACGTTATCATGGAAATAATCATCAAAATCATTATGACTTTCTTCTAGTTTGGTGTAATCATTGCTATTTATACTCTGGTCTCTGTTATCAATGAACAGTTGTGATAAGGAAGTCGGTAGACAACTTTCTTCTGAACATACGATGACTGTTTCTGTTTCCTTGCATTGCAAGTTAATTGTGCCCTTTTCGCTGGAAATGTTAAGATTATTTAGTATAGCAAGTTATGTACTGGGTCCATTTATTTAATACAATATGAATGTTCTACAAAAACGATGAATGGACTGTGTGTAGGATGATGTTTAGAAAGGAGGCATCTGATGAGATGATGAGTAAATTGAGGAAGTATGGAAGAAATTGGGTTACGAGCAGGAAAGAAATAATGATGATTATGAATATTTAACGTGACCATATGTCGCGTTTTGAACGGGACTGTCCCGTTTTTCGGTTCTCTGTCCCGGTGTCCTCGAAAGAAGCCTTGGGACGCAAAATTGTCCCGTTTTCTTCTAAACATTAAATTTTCACTGATCACAAACTATATATCACTTCGCAAAAGATAACTGAATGGAACAATCAGAAAGTTGCGATCGAAAATAGATGGGTGGCTCAAACTCTCTCACACCAATAATCTCAAACATAAATGACTTTTGTTTCCGAGTCATGGATGTTTGTATGTATAATAAGTATGTATTTACAAACAAAAAAGTATATATGTAGTATATCAACTATCTGGTGTCCACGACACAAGCCTTGCTTAGTGTGGCACTAGATGGCGCTGTGTTTAATGTCCAGCGATATTTATTTATTTATAAATCCTTTTGTAGGTATCATAATTAAATAAATTTTATGTCAGCCTGATATGGAAGTACCAGTAGTGTTTTCTTTAATCAACAAATTGTTGTACTTATAAAAAAACCCACTTACAAATAGGTACCTCTTCTGAGAATTTTATTCCTAATTAAAATCTTCACTGACTGTTTTAAAAATAATTTGTTCCTCAGAGAAAGATAAATAAAGTGAAAAAATATGTGGCAAACTTTTTTCTAGGTGTAATTTTCAAAAATGTGTTTTATTTTTCATTGGGAATCATGACGCGCAATTTTTATCATAAAGGAAACTTAAGATTGATTTGGCTACTGAAGGAGACTCGGATGTTTCGGGAGGTACCTGCACCGAATCGGGCGGGAGGAATCGCCCGGGTGTCTCCACTGCGAGGATCGACCGGAGGACACGGTGGAGCACACGGTGGAAGTCTGCCCTGCGTGGGCGGAGCTCCGCCGTGTCCTCGTGGCGGCGATCGGCGGCGGCGACCTCTCGCGTCCGGCCCTGGTTCAATCCATGGTCCGGAGCGA
This sequence comes from Xestia c-nigrum, assembly GCA_916618015.1. Taxonomy (NCBI): domain Eukaryota; kingdom Metazoa; phylum Arthropoda; class Insecta; order Lepidoptera; family Noctuidae; genus Xestia; species Xestia c-nigrum. The sequence continues at coordinate 15,104,812 of OU745268.1, forward strand.
GACGGAATGGGAAGCCGTCGCCTCCTTCTGCGAAGCAGTCATGCTAGCGAAGGAGGTGGCGGAACGAGAGAGGGAGAGATCCTTCCTTCCCGGCCGCCGCGGGAGACGCAACGGGCGTCGGGGGCCACGTGGTGGCTACCGGCCACCGTAGATGCGGGCCTGTGGACGGTTGGCTATGGGCTAGCTAGCCGTCCGGCCGTCTAACGACGACGACAGGCCGTGTCGACGGCGCGTTCGTGTTCCACGCGCGCCTCAAAGAGATGTCAGCAAAAGAGAGGGGCCCGCAAGGGCCGAAGCCTGCCGGGGTTGCGGGCCTGTTCGAAAGAGATACCGCGGCCCCGGAACGTAAAAGGCGAGGAAGGAACATGGATGGTTTTTAGTCAGTAAGAGTCTGACACTCCCTCCCGCTCCGCCCAGAGTGGGGGGGGGTCATTTGATGATTTCCCATCCTTAAAAAAAAAAAAAAAAAAAAAAAATGGAGACGCCACATCTATGAGAAAACTCAAATTTGATTTCACTACCTACTTAAAATCGCCAAAATGTATTGAATGAGGGATTTTCTTTTTCAACTCTTCCCTAGTCGCTGGATAGATGGCGCTAGTCTGACTACGTTACTGCAAGGAACAGAACGTCACTTATTATCACTTGGACCTAATGATTATATTCGGAAGATGATGCAAACGAAAGTGTCAGTCAACGAGCGTATGTGACGTGTGTTTTTTCAAGCGTTTTGGCTTTGGTACCCAGTAACGTAGTCGGATCAACGCCATCTATCGAGTTCATGGAAACTATATTTTTTTTAAATTGTCAAAATGAAAACCTCTCATTGGCGAGCACCAAAATTGAGTATTCTTTATGAATCCGCCCGACTTATAAACGTTATAAAAACAAATAATAAAAAAAATATGGTCACGTTATGTATATTCCACAGTAAATTTAAACAGTTAGTGTAGCACTTAATTCTTCCATAAAATCTTTGAAATGGGCTTCAATAAAAAGACAGGACTACATTTAAGACGTTGTTTTTGTTATCTTTTTAATGATACATTATGTAATGTAAACTAAGAGGTGTACTGCCGGGGCTGCGGGACTGTTCGAAAGAGATACCGCGGCCCCGGAACATAAAGGGCTAGGAAGGAACACGGATGGGTTTTAGTCAGTAAAAGTCTGACACTCCCTCCCGCTCCGCCCAGAGTGGAAGAAAAAAAAGAGGTGTATAAAAAAATTGAAGTTTTCCACACAACTGCACTACTTACCTACACTATCAAAATGTATGCGAGAGCAGTTTTTTTTTTATTACAGATGAATCCATCGGTTACTTAAAAAAAAAAACAACGATTCCCGAGAGTGACAAGCGAATTTTCGAAAATCAGTAAATGCAGATTTGTTTCTTTTTAAAAAAAAGGAATATTAATAAAAAAAAAAAACCGGCCAAGTGCGAGTCAGACTCGCGCACCGAGGGTTCCGTACAAACCTGTAGGTATATAAGTAAAATTATTAAAAATATTTTTATTATATGATGTAACTAAAAATTTATGCTTTTCGCAATTTTTCCTTTATCTGTGTTATAAGACGTTGCTTCGTACCAAATTTCAAGATTCTGAGTTCACGAGAAGTACCCTGTAGGTTTTGATTCCCTTGCGAGTGTCGAAAATTTGCGGCATAAACGGGAGTATCTTTTGATCGCGTTGACTTAGAAGTTTGATTTTTTCACAGCTCCAAGAGACCATAGACTTGAGTATTTGATATGAATTTCAGCTTGATACCTCCACGCGTTCCTGAGAAAAAAGGTCTTGACAGACAGACAGACAGACAGACAGACGGACAACAAAGTGATCCTATAAGGGTTCCGTTTTTACCTTTTGAGGTACGGAACCCTAAAAACAGTACAGTTCTATTTCGAGTACTTTGTTGCCTACAATTGGCATTGAAAAATTTCAGCCTGTACATTGACCGTAGTGGCTTCCCATTGTTTATTTTATTTATTTTAATTTTTAAGACTTTGAATGTTATAATTTCTATTTTATCTTATTTTAATTTGAATGTTTTATTTTATTTTAAATCTGATTTTAATGTTAATTTTTAATTTTTATGGTAATTTATTTTAATTCATCATTCTAATGTTAATTTGTTTCCTTAATTCATTATTATACATATGTCTTACATTTTTAAATATTTATTTCTAAAACTAAATTTGAAAAAAAAAAACGTTTAAAAATATAAAACAATAATATTTGCTTTATTATTAATAATTTTGTTTATTTTAATTTTGCAGTTTTTGTATCATGTTATCTGAATTAAATGAATATTATTTATTTATTGTTGTCAATAGTCCCAGAAACAACCACACTTATAAACTTTACCTCGTTATAAGCATAGTATAGATAAGGTGAAAATATAATTATTTGAGACATGCTCAAGTACTTACCTAAACAGTACAGGATATTCCAAACTTCTTTTCAAGCATATTGATTTAAATAGCCACAGTTTATTTAGCATATGACAGCAAATATAACATAAATGGGAGTCAGGACAGAGCTGAAACCGAAAAATATCCACAATTAATCAAAACCTTCCTCTGAAATGACTCTTATCTATTGCTGAAAACTGTATTAAAATCTGTAGTAGTTTAAAAGATCTAAGTGTACAGACAGCGGCAGAGAGTTTGTTTTATACTATGCAACAATACAAGATTTATAGTATATACATATATGTACGTTTATGTTATACGTATGTACTAGCCGACCCAACAGACGTTGTCCTGTCACCTACTACCTACCTACCTACCTACTACTACCTACCTACCTACTACATTTATTTTTCATAAGAACCATCTCCTGACAATAAACACCACAAAAAAAGAATTAGTGAAATCGGTCCAACCCTTCACTTGTGATGCCGTGACTAAGGTAAATCGGGATTCATTTTTATATAATTATATAGAAAATTAATATTAAAAATGTGAGTGCAACAGTCATTGTGCCGATAGTTGTGTCAGCCAATGGCTTAATAGCCTCTAACAACATTTAAGGAAGCTCTCGCTTGGGAACTGGCTTGATTCAGAAAGATGTACTTCTGTCTATTATTTATAGCCTCTGTTCGGACATAACATTATTTCTTTATTTTTCGTAGATTTTCATTTTGTTCCACTTTTGCGTGTCCGTTTGCCAGGTGGCAAAGGCCTCCTCCAATCTTCTCCATTCTGGCCTTCTATGGCCACTCTACCCCATGTTGTTCCCGCGACTTGTCTGACATTGTCGTCCCACCTTTTTTGTGGTCTGCCTACTTCTTTCTATACACAGCACATATTTTTAGAAGGTTCCTCTGTCAAACGCCCTGACCACCAGTACCTCGGACCCTGTTCCCACTGGTGGTGGAATACTACTTTTGTTTTTGAGATTTTATTATTTAAAATGTAATAAATATGGTTTATGAACGAATAAATATTATAATGCAGAAGAGTTTGTTTGTTTGGTTGAACGCGCTAATCTCAGGAACTACCGGGTCGAATTGAAAAATTCTTTTTGCGTTGGATAGTCCATTTATCGAGGAAGGCTATAGGCTATATAACATCACGCTATGACCATTAGGTGCGGAGCAGGAATGAAAAATGTTGCAAAAACGTTTTTTTTTCCTTTCGTTCCTCTCTTATGTGACGCAGACGAAGTTGCGTGGGTCAGCTAGTAATAAAAATATGTACATGTGAAATAGTACCCAGAAAACTCACTTTTTTTTTTTACTGGTGACTGATAACCAGTGCTGTGCTGTGGGCTCCGCATAGTACAGCATCATGCTGAGTAGTAACCCATTTGTCTCAGAACAAGCAACTTTTTTTTTGTTTTTGTTCCATTCTGTCTTACAATTGGACGTAGTTACACGATAAGGATCCAATCCACAAAACTACCAAAATTGAGTTAACTATACCAAAGAGACCGTAAAGGTCGATATTTTCGGTCAGCGAAAAGATCCCAGTGAAATACGAACACATGACATTGTCATAAACACGAGGTACCAGTCCACATGTATGGCGGGCGTTTATTATGAATCTACTGAAAAAATCCAATCCTCATGGATCATTAGTGAGAAACAATATTTATTGGTAATAGTATTAAATAAGTCATCTTAAAAGAGAACCAAATCACTTGGATCCTTTCTGATAATTATTGTTACTTCAAAAACCGATACATATTAAATCACGTAAACGATCCAAAACACTTGAAGCCTTACTGTTGAATATTGTTAATTACTTATTGAACAGTATTTAAAACCTAAAAAAGAATCCAAAGCACACGAGTCACTTCTGAAATAGTTATTTGTGTTTTTATTACATTTAATTTAAACAACTGAAGGAATCCAAAGCACCCCAATCATCTAAAACAGAAAAAGATTCACATTTTTTAAATAATTCTTACAATAACTGGCAACATTCATTGTATAAAAATATATATATATATATATAAATATTATTATTATTATTTCCTTTATTAAATTTTTCCAACAATTTTTTTACATTTTTAAATATTAACATAAAAAATATATAAAAAACATTTAAAAATATACAAAATTGTAGCCCACCGGTATCGGGAACAGGGTCCAAGCTACAGGCGGTCAGGGCTCCAGGGAGAGGAACCTCCTAACAATACGGGCCGTGTCCAGGAGTACCGCTTTCTGAATCCAGCTGCCTAACGAGAGCCTCGTCAGGTGTTGGTCGAGGCTCTTGGCAATTAAGCCATGCGCTGACACGACTATCGGCACAATGATTGCTGAGTCCACTTCCCACATGTCGCCAACCTCGCGAGCCAAGTCAAGATACTTGATTTGTTTATCTTTCTCGGCTTTCACGAGGTTCTTATCATGCGGGACCATCATGTCAACAATCATTGCGCGCCGCTCTGATCGATCCATCACCACTATATCAGGTCTATTAGCTATAACAGTCCTGTCAGTGATGATGGATTGATCCCAGTACAGTGTGATACTGCCATTAACGAGAACTGGGTCGGGCACATACCTATAGTAGGGCACTTCCGATTCCATAAGATTGTATTTTAGAGCAAGTTGCTGATGGATAATCCTGGCTACAAGGTTGTGTCTATGCAAGTACTCTCCGTTAGCTAGACGAGAACATACGGAGATAATGTGACGGATTGATTCGCCTGGACGGTGGCATGCCCGACATATGTCAACCGTACCGTCCTTCACAATAAATCTCCGGTAGTTATTCGTCATCATTACTTCATCCATAATTGCACAGACAAAACCTACGGTTTCTCCGAAGAGGTCCCCGGAACGTTACCAGGACACAGACGCTAGAAAATCTACATCGGGCCCATGAAGAGCCCGGTAAAAGCGTCCGTGAAGCTCCTTGCCCTGCCATTCTTGCCTGCGGTCATCAGTAGTAAGTATTATAGGTTTGCGCCAGTTCTCTTTAGCCAAGGAGAGCGGGGTGAGGCCCTTTTCCATCGCGACCACATCTCGATGCATCCCCACGTCGGCTTTTAGGAAATAATCCCTGAGACTGCATATCTCGCGATTGTGGAGAGTCTTAGCGTTTAAAAACCCACGACCCCCACACTTTCGCGGGATATACAGTCTCATAACTGAAGAACGCGGGTGATGCATTCGAAATGCCGTCAGCAATTTACGGACATTCGTATCCAGGGCGTCTAGTTCGGTTTGAGTCCATTTGAGTATGCCAAAAGAGTACATCAAAACTGGCATGACCCAACCGTTGAAGGCACGCACCTTATTTTTCAAGATTTAGTTAACAGTTCATGACGTGGTTCCTTATTGCGAAACATCATTTTATGCTGGTTTTATTGAGAATACAATTTATCAAAAAGGATCCAAACCCATATTTTCTTGAATAATATTTGAAATATCAAATTAAACTTAGTAAATTTGATTTAAAGTTAAAATATAAATAGTTTTCCTTATAATTTCAATAAAACCAACAAATTTAGAGCACTGCATCATAGAAGAATTCCGATGCAAACTTTAAAATTCAATATCTCAAAACTAGCTTAATGTGGATTGGATCCTTATCGTGTAACTACGTCCAATTTTTTTTAATAAATGTGGTTCTGTTGTATTCTAAATGCTCTTACTATTGTATGCACATGATGTCCTTACGACGAATATTAAATATTTTTTCTTTCTTTCAATATTACCAAGTTAAATGGTGATGTGAAATTGACTAACACAACTGCAAACTGGAGTCTACATTTGAGCTTAATTGATGGCAATGACTAGCCCCTATTATATAGGAATTATACATAACAGGCGAAATGTACACGTCTGCTTAACCACTAATGGAATCAGACGTGATTTGTTTGTAAATAATTATAATAGCAAAACAAAATGAGCATCTTACATTCATGCCGACGATTTCTCTGTATTTGTCCCGTGTCTCCTCATTCGTATCCGAGTTCACGGTGTTGTGGCAAATGAAACATAGAAATGAAGACATTTTTCATTGATGTTTTGATAGTTTTGTTTTCAATTTAAATTTTTTGTAAACAAAATAGAAGGGTCTGGATTCGACATTTATGACAGCTTTCAAAATCGATCGATCACCTGATTCTATGATTGCCTGATTCCTAAAAATGTTGTCTATGGTGTTTTGGTCGCAGTTCTTTGCAGTTGCATTGAATTTTAGAAATCAATTTTTAAAACTGCGAACAGTATCCAAACATATTCAATCATTATACAATTACCGTTATAAATAAAATGCAGGTGAGTAAGAGGGAAACTTTTATTTAGTGTTTGAATATTATAACTGTAGAAACTTGTTAGTGGCCATCAAATCCGTATTGTTTTTAATAGTATAAGTTTTCCGAACAGCATAAAATAAAATCAAATAAATAATTTATGAACTCATACGAATAGAATATAAATGAAACTTGTTATTCTGTTTTGTCTTTGGAAGTTGCGTCTTCTAGGGTTGTGTTTGGGTTAGACGATTATAATTATATAAAATAAATCAAACTCTACTAAGGTCAATGTTCACCGAAGAGTTTTCGGTCTGATTACCTAAAAGTAGCTGTCACTGTGAACTGTTACATGTTCCTCTAGAAAAAAGTGTTTTAAACAGCCATACTTAGATAATCAAACCGTCATGTTTTTGGTAAACATGATCAATTTTGTCGAGTTTGAAACTAGGTTTTTAAATTTTATAAGTAATCATTGTATTATCATGCGTGAGATTAAAACGTACAGTGCTTCTGTTTCACATTTTCTTATAGTTTTTAATCGATTTATATCCGATTAACACTTTCTTAATCGACTAAAAAGTTAACAAAATAATAAACTAAAAAGGGGGCAGCTCCACAACGTCACGTCAGAATCGGAAAAAGGATGAATTTTGTGCCTTGAAGCATATTATTTCAATAAAAATTAACATTGTTTCGTCACAGTTATAAACAATACGACTACCGTAATTAGGGCAATAAACTGTGCATTCCCTGTAAAACTTTGGTGTTGTGTGTGGGTTTTTCCGTTTTTATCTGCATTAGAAAACGGTTTTGGTGTTTCTCAAATAAGCGGTTTTATTGTATGAATTGGCATAGGACTTTATAATTAGCTGTTTGCGTCGTCTGCTACATTGTGCGTGCGACAATTGCCGGACGTTTAAATTCTCTAGACTGTTATTTATTAGTCAATCGCTTCAATGTGTGCTGCCGTAATCAACACGAATATTTCGCGTTCAAAAGAAATTTGATGAGCAGTCCCTGGGATATCAGTGGTATTCACTGTGAGTATTCTTTTTTTGAATAATTGGCTTCTTTTTTTATTTAGTGATGCGGTAATATTATAACGCAAGGTTTTTTTTTTAATTCAATTAGTTGGGCACTGGTAATAGGTCAACATTTCATAGATTTTAAAGAATAAGATTCTTATTGGACTTCTGTTTATTATATTTATGAAGGTCCGGTAATGATATGCATAATTAAGCCATTATTTCATCTAAAAGATGCTGTGTATTGTTACATAAAAGAATACATCAAGAAAAAATAAAGTGTAAAAAAAATGGTCATAGCAAAAAATATTATCTTCATGTTAAAAATACAATCTTAAATTTTTTAAGTTAATTATCAAGTTGGTATCTTTTAAATGTTTCTGGTTTTAATTTAACTGTATTGTAGGCCTTTATCATAGAACAAGATTAAGCATTCTCTCTGATAGGAAAGATTTATAAGATCATGCTATAAATGTTATTAAGTTACAGTACTTCTAAATTTTTTATTTTATTTGACTTATTTAATGTCTTTCTGTTTATTCTGGCTAATCTCAGAAATGGCTGGACCGCTTTTGACAGGACTTTTACGGCATATACCTGATGTTCTTCTTCTTCAAATGTTTTTGTAATCATTTCACATGGACAAAGGTAGAGCAGCTAGTAAACATAAAATTGTATATTTGTGTTGATTCTGTTGTGCACAAACTAAACTTAATTTAGGCTATTGCTCTTTTTTTCTCTCTAATAAAATAAGAAAGAGGTGGACGTAATTTAGAGCTGTCTTTAACTGAAACTAATATTTCCATACAAATGAAGGATGCACAATATCATTTATCATTTAACATTTTTACCCATCCAAGAAGTATTCACTTCAAAAACAATTTTAGCAGAAAAATGTACGCGGATGGCACGATTTTTATCACCTGACCAAACATGGAGTTTTCTTAATTGTATCTTCAATTAAGTATTCATGTATTATTTACAAAAATCCTTGCATTGTTTAGAAGATCTACATGGTCATTCTCATACAGACGAACTTGAATTTAGTGAATTTAGATTACAATATTCATGTATAGATTCTGGTTTTTAAGCTATTCGGATGCATAATTTAATCAGTTGCTCAGGCTCTAAGTGAATCGCTTCCGACAAGACATCTCTTATCCTCTCTCTGTAAGCTTTTGTCATAATTCTGATTAGTACTACCCCTTAGTACCTATGTACTTACCTAATTTTCTTTTAGTTATTCTATATAAGACCACTATGCCTTAGAAATTACATTATTAGCTGTTTGTACTGGCCGGTTTTGTTGTTATGGGTATTTACAAGCTCAAAATAAAGAAGATATTCACCAAGTTTTTAATATTTATACTTATATTCTATTTATTTATGCATATAATTATTTATATAAATATTTATCTTTTCTTCTGTCCACTGGTAGTAAAAAAATAAAAAATATGTCTTGCTCTGCGTGTAAAATAGAAAATTAGTCAGATACTCAGATTTGAGATTTTAATAAAATACTGTCCAAATTTCGTCAATGTACTATCTCCTTCGTTTGATGGTCTATCATTAGATGTACGGGATATTGGCAAAATTGTGGTGACTCTTCCACAAAAGCCATTAACTAAGAGTTGAAGTTGAAGTTACTTTAAACACCTTCAAGACACCACAGTTTTGAGTGTGTTTCATTGAGGCCCACCAGTTCCCATGATACAACCGGCGCAATTCGCGAGAAGATCCTGGGAAAGCCAAGATCACTTGCAGATGTCCTGAGGAGACCGGGAAGTTTGATCTGCTTCTGGAGGGAAGTGGGCTGGTTGGAGTAACCAGCCACCAAGGCTCACGCACAGTGGTCCACCTCAAGGACTAATCTTTAACTCACACTATACAAAAATTGGATAATGTGATGACAACCTTTAAAATTAAGATAGTGATGGATACAAAAGCGATTTTGAATTGAAACGAATTTTGCCTCTGATAGGTTCAATTAGGTAGGGTTAAGCTTGCATCTTAAAAAGTACTAATAACATTTTAATATTTCGCGGACTGTATTCGAGGCTCCTGTGGACCACCAGTGGTCCGCGGACCACAGGTTGGGAACCAGTGGCGTAGAGTTACATAATTTGATGTACAGAATGCTTGGTTGACCGCTTTGTGGAGGTTTATTTACATTCTGTAGAACAGCTCAATAGGTATAGTTTTTTTCAAGTTCCAATCGATTCATTATTATGGCCTGGGTAACATAGACTACATTTTAACCGACTTCTACAATAGCAGAAGTCGATTTTACCCGTTTATTTTTTAGTAGCTGAGTTTTTATTGGTAGTAATTAGTAGGTATACTTTTCGAATTCATCTTCAAAACTATTTGTAGACATAGAGAGTGGCTACTTTCAATTAGACTCAATTAGAATTACTGGGTACTCCAATTACGTTAATTGGTGACGTCATTCTCACACAATGCTTCCCTACGTTTATAAATAGGGATGCCCTAACTCTACTGATGATATTAATCTAAGAGAGGACTAACTTTTGCCTATTACCAACCTCGCCGCAGAGGTCCGGCGCGAAATCCCCGTTCAATCCCTCCCCGACCCTTACTCGAGCCAGCCCGCGATGCTGAGCCTGTAGTAATAAAACAGTCCCTAATTAACGACAATCAGATCCAGCCTGTCCCTTTGCTGCCCCCAGCGACGCCCTAAGCCGAGGTTCGTACCCCACAGGGGGTGCCCTTAGAGCGCTGTCGCTTAGTTTTTAGTCATTTTCGCCCTGGCTGGAGGCAGGACTTGCCCGGTTAAGCAGAAGCCAGTCTTCTCAGACTGAACTGCGAGATGCCCATTCCAAAAAAAAAAAAAGAAAAAAAAACTTTTGCCCACGGCCATTCTTTTTGTGTTGGATAGTCCAGTTATCGAGGAAGGCTATATAACATCACGCTGCGATCAATAGGAGCGGAGCACAAATGAAAAATGTTGCAAAACTAGGGGAAATTTTATACCCATTGTGAGCCTTTTCTCTGTTATTGACACAGACGAAGTTGCGTGGGTCAGCTAGTTAAAAATAAAAAAAAAGAAACTGCAGTGCAAGTAGTTTTTATGGAGTCAAACTGCTCGAGTCCGACTCAGTGCGTTAAATTATAGCGTGTGACTGCTTTCGTGGCGTGTCGCAGGTCTCGAGTTCAAACCCAAGACACGCACCTGTGATTTTTCGTATTCATGTCCGTATTATATAATTATCACTTGCTTCGTTGTCGGAAAACATCGTGAGGAAACCTGCCTGAGAGATGTTTCTTAACGGCACGTAAAACCAAGTCAGAAGCTTATGGGCTTCATTAAAACTCTGTCACCAAGTTAGGCGATAAGAAGATAGTTGCGACGACGCAGCAAGGCTAGCATGGCCGGAGACATTTTATTTATTTATTTAACCTTTATGCACTTACTGCACAAAGGCGGACTTAATGCCTTGGGCATTTTCTACCAGTCTGCCTTAGGGTGATGCAGAGATTAAACTGTAGGTACAAGAGTAAAAGAAAATTATGAAGAATAAAATATAACAATAAATACAATACATACATACAATAAATTATAAAAAGTGAGGAAAGACAAAAAACAATAAAAAAAAAAAATGTTGTTGAAGAAAACAAACAAATTAAATGTGGGATAAGTCTGCCAACTTTTTATGTAAGTGCTCGCGAGCTTTCATTTTATCCACGGGGAGAGGACAAAATACTATTCCCCTCTGTCAATTTTGTCCACCCTCCGAGCATGGGTGGATAAACTATTCACGGTGGACAAAACAGGGGATACGCTTGTCCCCGCAATTATTGCCATTTTATGAAAACTTTTATTAACTGTTATTACAAAATAGTAGAGAATATTAGGTACAACTAATTATATTTTTTCCAAGAGATATAAGTACTTAAACCCACAATCTATAGATGAGGACAAACTTCTCCATTCAAAATATCTGTAATTTTTCTCTTCCACTAGTCGCCATGCTATAGGCTGAGGGTGAGTATCCACGTCTAATGTCAAAAAGTGATATAATGATCTTTCTTGCTGTTGGTGTGCTTTGGCAGGTGGATAAAATAATTTTATCTCTTGTCAGTGGAAATAACCAGTGGACAAAAGTTTTATCCCCGGCCCTGCAGTGCACCGGCGACGCCCGTGTGGCTTCGCTTGCGACAAGTCAAGTCTGCTGTTGATCGTTTCGACAGAATTAGACCATTATATCTTCGCTTGTTTATCACAAAAGTGTCTACCCTTGACCCGCGTTTTATGAGTTGCCTAATCTTATCGAATACGAGACGAATTGACACCGAAAAGTTGATTTATTATGTCCAAATACTACTTCAGGGTAAAAATAACTCTAGCGAAGGAGGTGGCGGAACGAGAGAGGGATAGAGCCTCTCTTCCCGGCCGCCGCGGGAGACGCACCGGGCGTCGGGGGCCACGTGGTGGCTACCGGCCACCGTAGATGCGGGTCTGTGGACCCATAGCCAACCGGCTATGTTAGGTAACCGTCCGGACAGGCCGTGTCGACGGCGCGTTCGTGTTCCACGCGCGCCTCAAAGAGATGTCAGCATAAGGGGAGGGGCCCGCAAGGGCCGAAGCCTGCCGGGGTTGCGGGCCTGTTCGAAAGAGATACCGCGGCCCCGGAACATAAAGGGCGAAGAAGGAACATAGATGGGTTTTAGTCAGTAAAAGTCTGACACTCCCTAACAGCTGCTTCGATCGATCTTCAATGGCAAAGTCGGACCGTGGTGATCATACTAATGTGTTATGAAGAGGTATGTATGTATGGGGTTTCTTCAGAACTATTGATTCGGTTCCGAAAATTCTTTCCATGATAGGAAGCTACAATATCCCTAGTCATAGGATACGTTTAGAACGTTTCCGTGGGTTTATTTCCGTAACGGAACCGAATCCGCGAGCAAAAGATAGTCTCTAATATAAAGCCAAGTCAGAGGTCCATGGGCGCCATTTAAACTCTGACAACAGACCCCATATTGACAAACGTTCGACTCGTTTCCGATTCGACAACTCGTCTGTCTGTCTTCTTCTGGCATTACGAAAACGACCGAGATAGACATACGACTTCCCGAATTGGAAGCATATCGAAGCGTTGTGAATAAGGGGGCAGGTTTACTCTTTAAGCCGCTTAGACGAGCTAAATTAGCAACTCTATTTGTGGTGGTTCAAACTTCGTTTGAAATGCTGTTAGAATAAAGTTCTAATCAGCTTGCACTACAAAGTGGTTGTTACATCAGCCACTGCGGGCCAAATAGCGCGAAATGAGTGGTTTCGATCGATTTACAAAAAAAAAAACTATTGATTGGATTAATAAACTGAAACAGTATCATGCTAATATATTGCTTGTAGAATTATTTGCCAAAAAATCAGAATGATCGCATGCATACTAGTATGATTTTTATTGTTTGAAAGATATTTTTAGAGATAAGTTCGTGATTTCTTTTTATCGAGCCAAATTAATTGTATTATGTTTTCAAAACAGTATCATGCTAGCATGTATCCTGAAGAATATCATATATTTTACTGGTCTTATTTATAGCAGTGAATCATATACTTTTAGTAATTATAAAACTCGCGTTTAGCTCATGTAATCGCCTTAAGCACGAAATTCGTCGTTTCGGCCGAAGTTACGGGTCGTTTCCTACTCCATATCACTTACGGACATACGATTTGTAATTGGCCTGAAATAAAAATAAATAACAACACGATTACTTACTCCCAAAGTGTTTTCAAAATTCATGAACCCGAACATTTTGAAGAGTAGGGTTCATTTCTAAGTATATGCTACTTTCTAACGCGGTTAGGCACTTACCATACTATGAAAAATGAATATGTCACAGTAAAATTGTCAAACACGTAGATTGTAATCTCTCTAGCGATATTGTAAACTCTCGAAATGTTGTCAACTGAACATACGGAAGTATCTCTGCCCCCATAATCGGGACTTGGGGCACCCCCCGTTAGGTTAGTTAGGTTCCTTTGAACCCTGCACTCGGAAATACACCACGCTTTTTAGGGGAATATAAAGTGTTTTAAGGTTAGGTTATATTAATCGGTATTTCTCAGGAATGGTACATTATCTTTTCATGAGAGTGGTACTATTAGGCAAGGGGGGCCTTTCCTTCTCTCCACACCGCGTGAGTTGACTACCATCGCATGCTTTTAACGAAAAATAATGCGTTTTATTGTAAGCAGTATGTTTGTTTGTCAATATTTCGAGAGTTTACAATATGGCTAGAGATATTACAATCTAACGTGTTTGATTGACAATTTTACGGTGACAAATATAAAGAGACGCCTACGTGCATCTGAAAACACCTCCAGTTGTTGTTCTTGGTGGCTGTCGTTCGTAGATCTTTGAAAGTCGTTAAGTTTTGTCAGAAGTCCGAAAATCAAACAGCCAGTCCTACCATAGGGCCGAAGTATCCAGAAACTAGCTTGTGGAGGTCAGAGACTAAAGTCCATGTTCACCGCGAAGATAACAGCCTGATTATCTAAAAACAGCTGTCACTGTGACATGTTTCCATACAAAAATATGTTTTAAACAGCTGTTTTTAGATAATCAGACCGTCATCTTTTTGGTGAACATGGACCTAAGTCGTGCCATGTCAAATATCTCTGGGCTGCATTTGGTTGGAATGAAAGCCGACCGCAACAGTTGGGAAAATGCTAGACAGATGATAGGGTCTGAACCAGACGCTTTCCGTAATGAGGGATTTTCTTTTTCAACTCTTCCCTAGTCGCTGGATAGATGGCGCTAGTCTGACTACGTTACTGCAAGAAACAGAACGTCACCTATTATCACTTGGACTTAATGATTTTATTCGGAAGCTGATGCAAACGAAAGTGTCTGCCAACCAGCGTATGTGACGTGTGTTTTTACAAGCGTTTTGGCTTTGGCACCTAGTAACGTAGTCGGATCAACGCCATCTATCGAGTTCATGGAAACTATATTTTTTTTTTATTGTCAAAATGAAAACCTCTCATTACATAATTTCATCAGTACTGCTTCCAAAACGGTGTAAGAAAACTTTTTGAGGATCCAGACATGCCTTAAAACCACAAATTCAAAGATACGTGACGTCTACCAACCTGCACTGGGCCCAACCCCATGAAAATGTGGCCTCAGTCCCAACAATAGGCACGTTATAAGTCCATTATACTTGTGCAGTAACGCAGTAATTTTCCAGACAAACCTACATACTTCTTTGTACTGCTTACTTAGTAACTCGAACTACCAACCGTCTTATATAGGCCAATAATGAGTACCTGCCAAACAGTTAATGATAATTTGCGCTAATTAGGTTAATGATGTTAACTCGATCAATAATTTTGTGTTTCTAGACCAAATGTTCTCATTGTTGCTAACTTCTTTATTTGGCTACGAGCTTCACAACCGTTATGTGACCGACGGTGCACCTTTTCGACATTTTATAAGTGCCCATCTAGGCCTATCTATACTAATATTATAAAGCAGAAGAGTTTGTTTGTTTGGTTGAACGCGCTAATCTCAGGAACTACTGGTTTGAATTGAAAAATTATTTTTGTGTTGGATAGTCCATTTATCGAGGAAGGCTTTAGGCTATATAACATCACGCTACGACCATTCGGAGCGGAGCAGGAATGAAAAATGTTGCAAAAACGGGTTTTTTTTCCTTTTGTTTTTCTCTCTTATGTAACGCAGACGAAGTTGCGCGGGTCAGCTAGTGTGAAATAATATGATTGATTTGATTTTTTATTTTGACTGCCAAGTCCATAGGTCTCAAGTCCGTACCAAAGAGACCTCTGATGTTTCGTATTCATGTGCGGAGTACGCAAAGCTTTGACCGAGTGGTGGCAAAATAAATAAATAAATAAATATCGCTGGACATTAACACACAGCGCCACCTAATGCTACACTAAGCAAAGCTTGTGTCGTGGACACTAGATAGTTGATATACTACATATATACTTTTTTGTTTGTAAATACATACTTATTATACATATAAACATCCATGACTCGGAAACAAATGTCCGTGCTCATCACACAAACATTTGCTCCTACCGGGATTCGAACCCAGGACCCTAAGAACGTAAGGCAGCCTCACTACCACTACGCCAATCGGGTCGTCGTAAATCAGGGACGTCTTTAAGCTCGTTGGGTCGACGATATCGTCAAAGTCGCGGGAGACGCCTGGATAAGAGACGCATAGAGCCGAAGTGTGACAGAAAAAAGGGGAGACCTAGACCCAGTAATGGGTGATTCCGGGCTGATATAATGATATGCGTATTGTATTGTAATAATAAATTTATTATCACTTGCTTCGGTGAAGTAAAACATCGTGAGGAAACTTGACGGCATGTAATGCCAAGTCAGAATCCCATGGGTGGCATAATAGGGCACGCCACGATAGTGGTGATAAGTCCCCTCTTTGAGGAGTGGCTTGAGAGGCGCCCCGGCGTGCTCACCTTCCGCCTGACGCAGGTCTTCACCGGGCACAGATGTTTCGGAAGATTCCTGCATCGAATCGGGCGGGAGGAAACGCCCAGGTGTTTTCACTGCAAGGATCGACCTGAGGACACGGTGGTCTGCCCCGCGTGGGCAGAGCATCGCCGTGTCTTCGTAGTGGCGATCGGCGGTGGCGATTAGCTCGCCATTCGTCTGCCTTATGACGAAAGGCCGTGTCGACGGCGCGTTTGTGTTCCACCGCGCCTCAAAGAGATGTCAGCACATTCACAGGGACCACAAGGGCCGAAGCCTGCCAGGGCTGCGGGACTGTTCGAAAGAGATACTACCTCACCTAGGAAAAAAGGAAACAGATTATGACTGGCCGCAAATTCTGGATACCTGATTTAACGACACAACAATTTTCTTAATATCTTTCAAACGTCTTCAAAGTTTACAAAAAAAAACATAATATTTATAATCGTCAAAGATGATTTGTAAACTATGAAAACATGAAAGATTTATCCAGATTTAGGTACAGTAAACAGTTAGATGATTTGCTTCTTTTATGGCGGATAGTAATAATATGCAGTATATTCACAAAACAGATTGATTCAGAAGGTTCATCATTATCTTTCACATTCCACAGCTCGACTTCATCCACTGCGGGATATAGGCCTTTATTCTTATTCTTTATTGCTCACAAAAATAAAAATATACACAAATGTAAAAATTTACACAAAATTAAAACATGTAGCTTATGTTGTACAAGCTATATATTTAAAAGCTTTATACAGTACTAGCTGACCCGCGCAACTTCGTCTGCGTCACATAAGAGAAAGAGAGGGTTATATACAGAGAGTGGCATTTCTCCGATGAATTTTCAGTACTGAATTGATGCCGACTCTTGTCCAATAGATGGCGCTGTATGTCCGGAATAAATTTTATTTTTTATTTTATTTTTTGTAATAAAAACTATCCTATGTCCTTTCTCAAGTTCCAAACTATGTCTGTACCAAATTTCACAAAAATCGGTTCAGTAGTTTAGGCGTGAAGCAAAGACAGTCAGACAGACAGAGTTACTTTCGCATTTATAATATTAGTTTGGATGTTTGGATAATTACGGCGAGTTTAACCCAGAATTGGGTTTTCTTACCGCAAACCATACTTGTGTTGAGAGATTTACAGGAGAGGATTAAACTTATGTGCACAAACAATACAGTTAAAAACTTAAATTAACTTATTTTATACACTAAACGAATACATACGAAATATATAGGTATACACTTACATATTAAACACTAAGGGCCAGTTTCAACGGTTGAGGATAAAGTGTCGGTTAGCATATTAGGAACTTATCTGCCAGATAAACTAACACTTTTGGTTTCACAGGTGTCGGATAGCGATATCTGGTAGATAAAGTATTAGTTATAACCAGCCTTTAAGTGGTAGATAGTATTAACTATCAGATAACTAACCGACACTTTATCCGGAACCGGTGAAACTGGCCCTAAGTTTACAAACTAAAATCATGCTGACAGGAAATGTTTCTTTCTTCTTTTCTTGAACACAAGATGTGTTCAAGAAACATTTCCTGTTCATGCCCATTTCCAACGAAGGGTTATCTCGCAAGGAGTGGGGAAGCGAATTCCAAAAGCGCACAGCACGAACAGTAAAAGAACCATCATACCGACTTGAGGAGTGGGGAGGGAAACGAAGGAGAAGAGATGAAGATGAGCGACAAGGTTTACCTCTAGGAACAAGAAATTCGAAGCGCTCCCGAAGATACGAAGGAGCTTCAGGATTATGAAGAATAGAAAAGAGAAAAGAGACAGTGTGTAAATCTCGACGCTGAGTAATAGGTAGCCACTTCAGCTGCTTTCGAAATTCCGACACATGGTCGTACTTTCGAAGCCTGAAAATGAAGCGTATACACAAATTCTGCAGTCGTTCGAGCTTATAAAGAAGTTCCTCAGTCGCATCAAGGAAACAGAAATCAGCATAGTCTAGAAGAGGAAGAGAACTGAGCAAGAGTAATTTTAGTCTAAAATGGCAGGAACTTCTGAAGCCATTCTTTGTTTGAGCCAAGTTCCACGCTCTTGTCCCAGCCTGATCCAAGTTTATTCACGTATTGGCATATCACATGTGTATGGTCCACACTCCACAGATAACAAATTTACTGGCTGTTTGAGTTTGTCTATGTCAGGAATTAAAAAAAAAAACGAATTACTTTTACTTCCTAGGGAGTAAAGTGGTCACTTTAGTCCCGCTTCGTAGGGCTATATTGGCGTGCTTTTAGAGCATGAGAAGTGAAAAATACTTTTTCTTCCTAGCAGTCGTAGCGCAGATACTTCTTGCGATACCATTTTCATTGGGTTTTCATTGGATAGAAGAAGTGGGCCTTTTCTATTCAACTCTATACGCAGTCTTTATCGATTTTAATGACTATCATAAACTCGTACTATAAAACTAAACTAGACACAATTGCACGAAAAAGAAAACGTGATTTAAGATCTCCATATCCTACTAAATCATCATCTGCCTAACCTTTTCCCAACTATGTTGGGGTCGGCTTCCAGTCTAACCTGATGCAGCTGAGTACCAGTATTTTACATGGAGCGTCTGCCTAGCTTGCCTATTGCCGTGACCCTCGGACTGCCAAATCATAGGTCTCGATTTGGAAACCCAGACACGCACCTCTGATTTTTCGTATTCATGTGCGTATTGTATACTAGCTGACCCACGCAACTTCGTCTGCGTCACATAAGAGAGAAAAAAGAAAGGAAAAAAAAAACCCCGTTTTTGCAACATTTTTCATTCCTGCTCCGCCCCTAATGGTTGTAGCGTGATGTTATATAGCCTATATAGCCTTCATATAGCCTTCCTCGATAAACGGACTATCTAACACAAAAAGACTTTTTCAATTCGAATAAGTAGTTCCTGAGATTAGCGCGTTCAACCAAACAAACAAACAAACTCTTCTGCTTTATAATATTAGTATAGAATAGATTATCACTGGCTTCGTGAGAAAGCCAGCATGCCTGAGAGATTCTCGACTCTCGACGGCATGTAAAGCCAAGTCAGAGGGCCATTAGCGGCATAAAGACTTACACCAGGCTAGGTACCAGTAGCGAAGGGTAGATTTTTGTAACAGGTAAGCCGGTCTGGTGCATATTTTTAACTAGCTGACCCACGCAACTTCGTCTGCGTCACGTAAGAGAGAAAAACGAAAGGAAAAAAAACCCCGTTTTTGCAACATTTTTCATTCCTGCTCCGCTCCTAATAATCGTAGCGTGATGTTCTATAGCCTAAAGCCTTCCTCGATAACTGGACTATCCAATACAAAAAGATTTTTTCAATTCGACCCGGTAGTTCCTGAGATTAGCGCGTTCAACCAAACAAACAAACAAACAAACTCTTCTGCTTTATAAATATAATAATAATAATAATAATAAACAAACAATAATAATAAACAAATAATAATAAACAAATAATAATAATAAACGAGTCAACAAGTCGAAAAAATTTCACTCAATATTTTTTTTAACAAATAACTAAATACGATTACAATTTCCAGAACCAGCTACCAGCCCCCTTTTTATAAATACAAGAGTTACGTTATAAACATAAAAACAGCATATAATATCCATTTTACATCATGAAACGAAAAAAAAAACTGTGACACGGAATGACATACGTCATGAGTGAAAGTGAAAAGGAAATGATAAAAATTTAAAATGAAATCACGACTATGTTGACCAGAGCTGCAGCTCGACGCGCACGTTTACCGCCTCCGGACCCGTCGCTCAGCTCCGCCTCGCCGCCGCCGGAACCCAGCCCCATCGTGAGTGCTGTGACACCGGCTATTTCTCTCCGCCCACGACGCCACCACCTGCTCGTCGACGGGGAGGACGCCGGCCGCCGGACGGCTTAGGACCTCGAGGCCCACCGGCTTCTGATAGGGTCCCAGCTCCCGGCGGAAGTGTGCAGCGCATGCGATGGACGAAATCGAATAACGAAAACGTCATGCGCGCATACTATGGGGCTACAGAGGGGGGAATCAACCTGACCGCGTACCGTGTTAGGATGCTCTCTCTGTTTCAGGTGCTTGAGCCAGCTGTCAACGTGTCGGCACAACGACTGTCGGATCAGGTGCGAGTCATCCAGCGTAATCGTATGTTGGATGACACCGTACTTGATCGCTTGCGAACTGAAGTGCAGAGTAGCCGTGTCACGGCCACGCCGCCGTCGCAGGCTGTGGTTCCACCACAGTCTACCGTAACAACACCATATTGCGATGGCGACGTGAGTAGTGACATGGTTACTAATGTAAGTACCCAGTGCAGTGAGGATATGAGGAGTGCTTTGGAGGGTGCGATTCGGGAGTATCGGTTCATGACGCCCGAACTTAGACCACGCTTACCTCGTTTGCCCATGCACAACAAAATAAGATGCTGATGGCTGTTCTGGATTCGCAGTTGTCAAATTATTTTGATAGCTGCGAAGACCTCACCGATATTCACTCGATCCTGTATTGTGCGGCCGTAGCGGCATGTCGTGTAGCTCATGTTAAATTTTCTGATGACAGAGCTACACGACCAAAACCAGCCGTACCGGCATGGCAGTACAGGATTGAACAACGTATTGGTGGGGCCAGAGCACTCATCGGCAAATTGATCTGCTTCAGGGAGGGCAATACTCGCCCTAGGGTGATGCGTTTTGTGAGACGGGCGTTCTCGGGGACTGATATCAGTCCTCGAGACTATATGTTTCGTGTCACAGAGCGCATCGACTTCCTGAAGCAGAAAGTGTATGCATGGGCAAGCCGTATTCGTAGGTATAAGCGGCGGGTGGACCGATACACTCAGAATCGCACATTCCAAAGAGATGAAAGGTGGGTTTACAGGGCTTGGGAGCGACCGGACCAAGGTGTGGCTGACACGCGCCTGCCAGATGATGATGCAATGTGTTCATTCTGGCGCAGCATCTGGTCGGTGCCTGTCAGCCATGCTGAGGGTGAATGGACTCGGGTGGTTGAGCGAGCGTGCGATCCAGTACCAGAAATGGGGGCAATTACTATCAGCCCCCAAGACGTAGCTTGTGCAGTCCGTCCGTTGCCTAATTGGAAATCTCCAGGGCCGGATGGGCTGCACAATTTCTGGATAAAATGGTTCACAAGGTCGCACGCTCGCCTGGCGACCCTGTTCCAGTCAGCCTTAGAGTCGGGGTCGCTGCCAGAGTTCCTGACAACAGGTATAACCCATCTGCTCCATAAATCGGGTAGTACTGCGGAACCCAAAAATTATAGACCGATTACCTGTCTCCCGACGGTCTATAAAGTTCTTACATCTATTTTGAGAGCTAAAATCACTAAACATATTGACGAAAATTCTGTTATGTCAGCTTCTCAGAATGGATGTAGGAACGGGTCCCGCGGTACTAAGGAGCTACTCCTCATTGATATGGCCATAAGCCAACAGGTTCGCCGTTCCCGAAAGGATCTGTCGACATGCTGGATAGACTATAAGAAGGCCTACGATTCGGTGCCACATACATGGCTTAGGAGGGTGCTAGAGTTGTATAAAGTTGATGCAACTCTGCGCACTTTCCTAATGTCGTCAGTCGTGTATGGGGCAATGGAGGACCAGGGCCGGATTTAGGGGGGGGCAACCGGGGCGAAAGCCCCGGGGCCTCCACAAGCAGGGGGCCTCCACAATAGAGACTTCGGAAAAAAAAAATTTTTCAAATTTCAACTAGTAAACCTAGTAAACATCTTTTCCTTTGATATTTTTTTTTCGCTTTTACCTTTACCTACAGCCTAAAGTACTTTATACATACATGATTATTTGATTATATCAATCTTAAATATTAACAGAAACAGAAATCATTGATCTATATTTGTTCACTCCGTGTCTCGACCATTAAAAAAAAAAATATACATAATTATACATATATATATACATATAAATTAATTGCAGTATGTGAACAATTGGTGTTCTTCAATTCTTAAATGAAAACAAATCAATTATTATTGACTAATTGGTAATTTTTTTTTTCATATTTTTTTATGCAGCAAGGTATGCAGTTTGATAGGCAAATAATTATTATTGTGACACAATTAAATGCCATCAATTATTATTCACGAACTTTACTGCATATGCAAGAAATTGCAAAAAATTCGAGATTTGGATTTCTGAATCACATCGAGAAGATGGATGCTGAAAATTTGCACGCTGCAGCAGAGGCATTGGTGAAAGTGTATACGGATGATTTAGAGCCTAGTCTTGGTAATGAGTTGGTTCAATTTGTGACTTTGATTGATTCATACAAAAAGGACTATGGAAAAGATCAATCGCCGGAACTATTTTACTACCAAATTCTCGAAGATCAAAATTTCAGAGCTACATTCCCAAACCTCGAAATTGCATTGAGAATGTATTTGGTTTTGATGGTATCAAATTGCACTGGAGAGCGCTCATTTTCAAAAATGAAAATTATAAAAAATAGGCTTCGTACCACGATGGGACAAAACCGTCTATCAAAGCTTTCTCTCCTGAGCATTGAAAGCGATTTACTCCGAGAACTGGATTTCAGCGAAATCATCAACGATTTTTCGGCAAAAAAAGCTCGAAAGGTTCCGTTCGTTAACACTAAAATTTAATTTCAAATAATTCTTGTTTCCGATTATATTTATATGTGTTCGTTAAATACTAAGACGAATCTACTTGGTTTCACAATAAATTATTTATTGAAAAACTCGACTGAAAAAAATTGTTCATTTTATTTGAAAAATAATTTGGGGCAAGGGGGCCTCCATTCCTTTGTTGCCCCGAGGCCTCTGGACCCCTAAATCCGGCCCTGTGGAGGACAGTCCTTTGCTATCCAGGATGTCGGCAAATTCAGAGGAATAGCGAGCCGATAAGGATAGAGCGAGGTATATTTCAGGGCGATAGTTTGAGTCCACTTTGGTTCTGCTTAGCCTTGAATCCTCTGAGCACATTGCTGGAGGATTCAGGTCTAGGCTATCGGTTGCGGAAAGATGGTCGGGTTATATCTCACCTCCTTTACATGGATGACTTGAAACTCTTTGCCCCCAACGATTTTCAACTGATGGAGCTACTGAAGGTAACTGAAACCTTCAGTAGCGCCATCAGGATGGAATTTGGTGTGGAAAAATGTGCGGTCATGCATGTAAAGCGAGGGGGGATTGTGGAGTCTGTGGGAACCCAGCTCTCAGATTCCATAAATCTTAGATCCCTCTCAGCAACCGAAACCTATAAGTATTTGGGTATGTCGGAAGCGCTGGGTATCAGTGTGGCTGACATGAAGCAATCGTTGAAGGAGCGCTTCTTTGGCCGCCTGAAAAAAGTATTTAATAGTCTTTTATCGGGCGGAAATAAGGTGCGTGCCTTCAACGGTTGGGTCATGCCGGTTTTGATGTACTCTTTCGGCATACTCAAATGGACTCAAACAGAACTAGACGCCCTGGATACGAAGGTCCGTAAATTGTTGACGGCATATCGAATGCATCACCCGCGTTCTTCGGTAATGAGACTGTATATCCCGCGGAAGTGTGGGGGTCGAGGCTTTTTAAACGCTAAGACTCTCCACAATCGTGAGATATGCAGTCTCAGGGAATATTTCCTAGCAGCCGACGTGGGGATGCATCGAGATGTGGTCGCGATGGACAAGGGCCTCACCCCGCTCTCCTTGGCTAAAGAGAACTGGCGCATACCTGTAGTATTTACTACTGATGACCGCAGGAAAGAATGGCAGAGCAAGGAGCTTCACGGGCGCTTTTACCGGGCTCTTCATGGGCCCGATGTAGATTTTCAAGCGTCCGTGTCCTGGCTACGATCTGGGGACCTTTTCGGAGAAACCGAAGGTTTTGTCTGTGCAATTATGGATGAAGTTATGATGACGAATAACTACCGGAGATTTATTGTGAAGGACGGTACGGTTGACATATGTCGGGCATGCCACCGTCCAGGCGAATCAATCCGTCACATTATCTCCGGATGTTCTCGTCTAGCTAACGGAGAGTACTTGCATAGACACAACCTTGTAGCTAGGATTATCCATCAGCAACTTGCTCTAAAATACAATCTTGTGGAATCGGAAGTGCCCTACTATAGGTATGTGCCCGACCCAGTTCTCGTTAATGACAGTATCACACTGTACTGGGATCAATCCATCATCACTGACAGGACTGTTATAGCTAATAGACCTGATATAGTGGTGATGGATCGATCAGAGCGGCGCGCAATGATTGTTGACATAACGGTCCCGCATGATGAGAACCTCGTGAAAGCCGAGAAAGATAAACAAATAAAGTATCTTGACTTGGCTCGCGAGGTTGTCGACATGTGGGAAGTGGACTCAGCAATCATTGTGCCGATAGTAGTGTCAGCGCATGGCTTAATTGCCAAGAGCCTCGACCAACACCTGAGGAGGCTCTCGTTAGGCAGCTGGATCAAGGGCTTGATTCAGAAAGCGGTACTCCTGGACACGGCCCGTATCGTTAGGAGGTTCCTCTCTCTGGAGCCCTGACCGCCGGTAGCTTGGACCCTGTTCCCGATACCGGTGGGCTACAATTTTTTATATTTTTAAATGTTTTTTTATATATGTTTTATATCAATATTTAAAAATGTAAAAAATTTGTTGCATAATTGAATAAAAGAAAATAATAATAATAATAATATAATAATATTAGTATAGAAGTATAGATAATGGTTGAAAAAACCATACATTGAACCATTTGTAGTTTTAGTCATGTTCGTGCAATCATATCCTAACTGAATTAATTACCTACATTTTTTTACTTTTAGCAATAGTAGACTCCAGTACAGTTGTTGTTCCAAAGGGAAGCCGGTAGGTTTCGAGTTGAATGAACTTCTCGCCGCTAGTCAGTAACCACTTGATGAAGAAGTCAGCATATCAGTTGTTTTGCGTTTATTCTGTTACACGCAGTATAATTAAAGTAACAGTTTCATTATTTGAGTACAAATATGGCTGAAAAAAAACCCAGCTCGACAAATATCACATTAATCCAAGGCTGAGGCTGTGACCTAGGTCGCTATCGGGTGGTAACTTGGTAAGGACCAGTGGTTTCAAAACTTTTTTGAAGTGTAAACTTCTTTTGGCGCATTAAGCACTTTTTAAGTGATTAAAAACCATGGAACTCGCGTGACCGTCACCTAACGCTTCGTAGCACTCTTAGCCGATCCGCTACGGCGTAGCACTACTTAGTGGACGGGACACAACCCTAAGCAGATGTAGATTACTTAGTTTTTACTTCCATCGACAGTGCCCGAAGAAAGCCTCGCAAGTTTTTTTTATTTTACCACTGACGGAGTGTTCTTAGCTCAATGTTTGATAAAAATCAGTTCAAGATGGCCGCCGCCACAAAATGGCAGATAACATATTTATTCAACAACTACCTCAATATGGGTATCAAATGAAAGGACTTGACTAGCAGAATACTATACACTATGATAAATTAAAAATCCAAAATGGCCGCCGCCACAAAATGGCAGATAACAAATTTATTCAACAACTCCCTCAATATGGGTATCAAATGAAAGGATTTGACTAGTAGCATACTATACACTACGATAAATTAAAAATCCAAAACGGCCGCCACCACAAAATGGCGAATTGACGAATTATTTTCTATTTAACTTTTAGTACATTGTGTGTAGGGTTTTTTTTTAATTTTAAATTTAATTTTACTTGTTAACACAGTCCATCCATCGTTTCTTTGGTATAAGTAATTGAATACGATCAAAAATGAAGGAAACGTACAAACTTCATATTGTAGATCTTTCAAACCACAGGTTGAGAACCACTGGGCTAGACCGATTGAACACATTTTGACCTTCGAGCACGCTAGGCTGGCCCGTTTAGTCTGTCTGGAGTCATCAAGGTCAGATATTAGACTGAAGAATTATTTATTAGCCTTTTTCTAATAATTACCATATTTTTCATCACTATGAAGAGCTCGTGGCTAAATAACAAGCCGCCTAGGTCGATCTTCAAGGTTGCGCAACCTAGGCAGGTTGGTCTGTGGATGATGACCATTACACACCGAGTTTCCTCCGTGCCTCGGAAAGCACGTTAAGCCGTTGGACCCGGCTGCCATTTGTAGATCTTTGACAGTCATTACAGGTAGTCAGTGGGCCAAAAGTCTCTCCAATGCTCGAAATTCCTCATATCTCCTCCAATGACTCGAATGGGGACTCGAACGGCGTAGTGGTAGTGAAGCTGCCTTACGTTCATAGGGTCCTGGGTTCGAATCCCGGTAGGAGCAAATGTTTGTGTGATGAGCATGGACATTGGTTTCCTAGTCATGGATGTTTATATGTATAATAAGTATGTATTTACAAACAAAAAAGTATATATGTAGTATATCAACTATCTGGTGTCCACGACACAAGCCTTGCTTAGTGTGGCACTAGATGGCGCTGTGTGTTAATGTCCAGCGATATTTATTTATTTATTTATAATGAAAAATTTTTGATTCCTCATATCTCGCGGCGAGAAATGAGGAAATTGAAATTTCTATAGAATTTTTTTTTTCTCATAACTCTTCTTTTCAATGTCCATTCAAAATTTTATTTTTGGGGACTCGACTTTCAATGCTGTGAGTAATTCAGCAACTCGTCCCACATGCCCACGGCCCATTTGGGACGAGCTGATGAATTTCAGCCGAATTGTAATCCGGTAGAACGAGACGACGCCGCATTACACAACGGCGACGTTTTACAATCCGGCGCGCCATTATGTAATACGGCGTGTCCTACGATTTGGCTGCGACATCTATTAAACTATCGAGCCAAGCGGCTGTGATGTAAAGCCATAAGATAGTACGGGGAAAGAGATTATTATTTCTTCACCCCGGTACATTTCTCTTGTAAATATCTTAATATTTTTATACGTGATCCATCAAATGCAGGCGGACGTGTGATATCTTTCGTTATCAGATGTTCCTTATCTCGGCTGTGAGTAACCTACTTTGTACTGATGCGTCAAGATAAAGAATTTACAACAAATGTTATTATAACATCCGTACTCATTATAAATGTATTCCCTCCTTGCCTCGGAAAGCACGTTAAGGTGCCTGCAAAATTAATAGACTCATTAGATTTTTTTAGTTTACAAGCCTATTTATTGAAGGTAGAGTGCGAGGGTAGCGAGCGAAATTCAAATTTTCTTTTGTTTTTTTTTTGCAATTGGCAGGTCAGTGCCAGGTTGTATGTTGATGAAAACATGATTCCCGACCATAACAAATATGGCTTTTCAGAGTTATATTCATTAAAATCATCAATACAACCCTCTAAGTTCATTGAATCCCATTGAATCACTTTCTCATGAATTTGCCATGTTCAGTCTCCGCTCCACTAGACAGGCAGCCTTGAGGATTGTATTTATTGTCCTATTATGTACTATCATTTATAATAGTAGTGGACTGCCAAAACAACTAAAGTGGATCCCCGATTACATAGGAAGTAGGGATTTCCGCGCACTACGCTGCCCCGACGATGACTTGTCGCATACCAGCTGCTGTCGTGCGACTCAACTGTATTCCTGGTTATGACCAAATGTCGCTTCTGAACTGCGTCATAAAGTCTTCGCAGCCGCGTAGTGCACGAGTTTCCCACAACTAGTGAAAATTTGGTGTGCTATATTACATCTCAACATGAATGACGCAACCAAGATTTTGTAACAACGTTATGATTTAAAAGTGTGTTCATAGAGTTTCTTGCCCGTTCTTCTCCATAGAGATCTACGCTAGGGAATGGGCAACTACAGTACTTTCACATTTTTTTAAGTCTTGTGACTGGGCTAGCTACGTTTAATTTTCAACTTTGTTTCGTCAATTCAAAAGCGCCTGTAACTGGCCTACTTGAAATGAATGCTTTGATTTTGATTAAGTTAACCTTAGCCAAACTCCTCGGGATATCTAACTCAGATCCAGCCTATCCCTTTGCTGCCTTCCCCAGCGAAGCATCAAGCCGAGGCTCGCATATAAGGGGATTTTCAATGGTCTATAACACGCAGTCTCGCATATAAGGGGATGTCCAATGGTCTATAATACGCAGTCTCGCATATAAAGGGATGTTCAATGGTCTATAACACGCAGTTTCGCATATATGGGGATGTCCAATGGTCTATAACACGCAGTCTCGCATATAAGGGGATGTTCAATGGTCTATGACACGCAGTTTCGCATATAAGGGGATGTCCAATGGTCTATAATACGCAGTCTCGCATATAAGGGGATGTCCATTGGTCTATAATACGCAGTCTCGCATATAAGGGGATGTCCAATGGTCTATAATACGCAGTCTCGCATATAAGGGGATGTCCAATGGTCTATAACACGCAGTCGCTTAGTTTGTAAGTATTATGCCCCTGTGGCTGATGCCCTTACAGCTTGGCATAAAAGTCGTGAAATTAATGGTGGCGCTACTATCGTACATATTGTAACCCTATATAGTACGACAATATCAGTTTGATACTTTTGTTTTTTTTTTCAATTTTTATTTTTATTTAATGTGTACTTTGATGGGTTTTAGAAGAACTCGGTGCTAAATAATAACAGCTGGACAGGACAATCTTCAAGCTTAAGCCGTGCTTAACTAAGTTAGTCTGTAGATGGGTGACCATCTGTCATAGTTTCTTCCGTCCCTCAGAAAGCTCTCATAGGTGTTGTCGTGTCATTTGTAGATCTTTACTGTGAGTCAGGAGCCCGAAAATCTGACAACCAAGTCTGTATTACCTAGTTACTGGGTTGTGGAAATTAGATAGGCAGTCGCTCCATGTCAAATACTGATATCACGCTACATCCGGTTTGACTGGAAGCGGACCCCAAAATTAGTTGTGAAAAGGCTAGGCAGATGATGACGACTTTAACGGGTTTTACATTACTTAAACTTGAAATAAACATCAATTTCTCTGCTCGTTACATACTCACGCTTTTGTGTGATAATGCGCAAGTACGTGTGTATATTGATTTACATTATGAGGAAAATAATACCAACGATTCGTCTAAGTATTTATTTTTTTTTCATTTTTATTAATAAGATAGATAGAATTTTACAGATGTTTCAATTAGAATCTAGCATGTCTTCGTCTAAATATTCCACATCTGAAAGTTCTTCATCCGTGTCTGTATCTGTACTGCTGCTGTCATCTCGCAGATTTATGACTATTTGGTCTATATCACTATACAGAGTTTGCCCCTTTGATAATACTCTCTTTCTATTTGCATAACATGTTCACATGATGTTTTTCAATCACCAACAGAGATGCTTGCAAACACTTGTTCAGCCACGGCCTACAACAGTAAAAAATAAAGACAGTTAAACTTTTGCAAATACTTCTTTCTAAGAATGTGAAATGAAAGTAGCTATTTTAAAAAACCTTGATATCAACTGATCCAACATTATGTGACGCAATTTTATGTTTTAGTTACTTTTATTCTGAAAGTAACACAAAAAGTATCAAAATTATAGGAGCGTGCTTCTTTGTAAATGCACATAACCACAAAATTCATCGATGTATTGTTTAATGTAAATAATAGTTGTATAATGGTTTATACTATCTAGTGCAAGTTTAAACACACATATTACATCTGATTACTTAGATAAAAGATCATATTACCTGACATTTCCGCAGTTTTTTCAAAAACATCGTTGATATCCAATAAAATATGTCCAGCTTCATGTTCCGCCAAACAACTCAAATACACTTTATAAATTATCTCTCTAGCGGAGCTGCGAATGGTTTTTCTGTTCATATTGAACCCTTTGAGTCACCAATTTAAACAAAATAACAAAAAATACACGAAAAACAGCCACCGATATCATGAAATGACATTACATGTACCTGACTAGACGTGACAGTAGGAGAAGTTGCCAACGATGAAATTTTTTAGTTCCGTTTCAGGACATTTTTGCCAACCTGTACTCTCAAGGCATCCACAGAATAGTCCGATTAAGCAGAAGCCAGCCTCATAGGACGACTTGGGAGATTGCATTTTCAAAAACAAAAATATCCCGGAGAATATAGGTGTCATGAATTCAGTTATGTTATTTTGTTTTATTTAATAACCATAGAATTATCTGTCTGTTATCATGTCGCCATAACTGGTGTACATGGGGTACTCTCTGAAAAATAAAAATAATTCTCTGTGCCTTTCCTTACTTTGAGAAATTGTCAAGCAGGCAAAATCATTTTATTCATAGCCTTAATAATCACATGCATTTATTATGTCACTATTGTGACAAGTTGATATTTTTCGACACAAATAGTTTCGTTCAGAAATTAAAGTCAACGAGGAATAATGCATACCTACCGATTAGTTTTAGACGTCAAATAGCGAGGCTATTAGCTTTTAATATAAACTCAGACATAAGTGATATGTCGCAGTCTTCTGTAAATAGTCCCACGGAAATTAGTAATTATACTAATTGTAATTATACACATTTTAGCTTAGGTTTAAACTAGTCAGTAAGACAATAGAAGGTAATAGAGATAATTTAGATAAACCGGTATCTTCTAGCTCTCAATCAACTATTTGTAAAAAAGGGGCTGAGCAGAATACTTTGAAATTATTTCACCAGAATATTCAGGGATTTTCATCCAAACAATTAGAGATAGAATTGTTTTTAGAAAAAACTAAGTTTGATGTTATTTGTTTTACCGAACATTGGATGAAAGATTATGAATCAATGCAAATAAATTATAATAACTACAACGTGGGAAGTTGCTTTAACCGAAAATCTAAGATGCGAGGGGGTTCATTGATCTTAGTTAAGAACTGTATTAAATCTAAATCTCGAAATGATATAGTCGATCTATCGGTCGAACATAGCATTGAATTGTCTTGTGTTGAGCTTGATAAGCATTTAATAGTGTGCGTTTACAGACCCCCAAATTATCTGAACTACTCTATCTTTGAGTCAGTAATGGAAGATGCTTTGGCAAAACTTGTAACTGGTAATAAATCAATAATTATCTGTGGTGACTTCAATGTTAATATCTTAGAGAATAATGTCAATAGCAGTCGATTTTTAAGTCTTTTTAAATCATTTAATTTGTCAAACGTGTTTTCAGAACCAACCCGAATTACTAGAAATACTGCTACATGTATTGATAATGTTTTTTGTTGCTGCGACTACTTAGATAAATCTATCGTAAATTATCTTCCTTCAGATCACAGCGGGCAGACAGTTGCTTTCGAGTACAATAAACAATTACAAAGAATTCAGATTCAAACCAGACAAATAACACCCAGCAATTTAGAAAAGTTCAATAATAATTTAATTAGCAAGCTTAATATACCAGGCCATATTAGAAACAATGTAAATGAATTGTATGAAGAATTATTTTCGGTAGTGCACACTGAGTTCAATAACACTTTAAAAATGAAAACTAAAACTATTGGCCCTAAGTTTATTTTCAGTGACTGGGCAACACAGGGTATTAGGAAAAGTAGGGAACGATTGTTTGAGCTGTACGGCCTTAAGCCTTACATCAAAACAGAATCATTTAATAAATATGTTGCTACTTACTCGAAAATTTTTAAAACCACTTGCAAGGTAGCCAAATCTTTATTCATTAGCAAAAAGATTAAATCAGCCGAAAATAAAATAAAGACGGTTTGGAAAATAATCAACAGCGAAACAAATAGAAATAAAAAACAAAGTAATGACTTCACACTAGAGACCTCACGTGGCCTTGTCAGCTCCAACAGTGAAGTTGCTCATGAATTTGTAAATTTCTTTACTAGTATCCCAATTAAAACTACAGAAACCTTAAACTCCTGTCCCTTGGTCTCTATTGACTTACTGAAAGCAAACGTTTCAGCCTGCCCAAATGAATTTAAATTCCAGCATATAAACCCCATAACAGTCTTAAAAGCTTTTAAGCAAATCAAGATCAAATTAACTGAAGATCTATGGGGTTTGTCTATCAAAGCTTGTACCTCAATTATTGAGACCGTAGCTCCGTATTTAGCCTTAATATTTAATTTGTGCGTGGATCAAGGGGTCTTTCCGGATCTGATGAAGTTTAGTAAAGTAATACCGCTTTTTAAATCCGGGGACAGTAAAGACACGAATAACTATAGGCCCGTATCCGTGTTGCCAGTTTTCAGCAAGGTGTTTGAAAAGATAATGCTCAATCAAATGCTTCACCATTTTAACACCAATAAAATATTACACGATCAACAGTATGGTTTCACCAAAGGACGTTGTACAACTGACGCCGGTGTCACTTTATTAAAACACATATTTACTGCGTGGGAAGAGGCACATGATGCCATAGGAATATTCTGTGACCTTTCGAAGGCATTTGATTGCGTAAATCACGAAACCTTAATCTTGAAACTTGAGCATTACGGTTTAGGTAAACTTGCGCTCAGTTTAGTTAAATCGTATTTGAGTGATAGACAGCAGCAGGTACAAATAAATGGTGTCAATTCAATGGGTTTAAAAGTAGAAATGGGTGTACCACAAGGTTCGATATTGGGTCCCTTCCTCTTTTTGGTTTATATTAATGACTTACCCCATTTATTTAACAATCGCCCGCAAATGGTGTTGTTTGCAGACGATACTTCTTTAATATTTAGAATAAACAGACGTGCCACTAATTTTGACGACGTAAATAATGCCCTACTGCAGGTTCATAATTGGTTTACTGTAAATAATTTAGTTCTAAATGGGAAAAAAACTAAATGCATCAGATTTGCTCTTCCAAATGTCAAAAGTAGTGATTGTGACATAGTATTAAATCAAGAGAAACTAGAATTTGTCGATAAAACGATTTTCTTGGGAATCGCGCTCGATTCAAGGCTACAATGGGGCCCTCATTTAACATCTCTTGCAGGACGCCTAAGCTCAGCAGCATATGCTGTTAGAAAAATCCGTCAATTTACCGATGTTGATACCGCGAGGATAGTTTATTTTAGTTATTTTCATAGTATTATGTCATACGGTATTTTACTATGGGGACGGGCTGCAGACATCGAGTCTATATTTATTCTGCAGAAAAGAGCCATCAGAGCCATATATGATTTACGTAGACGCGATTCTCTGAGAGAGCTGTTTAAGGAAATTAATATCATGACAGTACCTTGTCAATACATCTATGAAAACATCATGTACGTTAGGAAAAATCTGCATTTATTCAGTAAAAGAGGTGACAGACACCACTATAATACTAGAAATAGGGACGAACTAGTTCAGCCAGGTTTCAGGCTTGCTAAAGTAGATTCCTCTTTCATGGGGTACTGTTTAAAATGTTACAATAAAATACCTCCCCACATTCTACAACTGAATGAGACGAAATTTAAATCTTGTGTAAAACGCACACTATGTAGTCAAGCATATTATAAGTTGGGGGATTACATTGATGATAAAAATGCTTGGCTCAATGCCGGTCCTGCTCCACAACCATAGGCGCAAACTAATTGATTCCCAGTCAAGTTATTGTGGAAGCTGCAGAAGATTGTAAAAATATCCTTGCATTGTATAGATTCCATCTCTTAATATTATATAATTGCATACCCCATGTGTGAGTTCTATGTATTGTAAAGCCACTATTTTACATTTAGTTATCTTTTTTTTGACTTGAATATGCCCTGGCGGCTGAGAGAATGTCATGCTCACTCAAATGTCTCGGTGATGGTGGCGGGTGTGTCGGGTCATTTAATTCCCTTCAATATGGTCGAGTTGAATGATGCTGATACATGCGTCATGTTCGTGAACGGGCGCTGTCAATTGAGACTGGTCAACTCTCAGCTGCCACGGTTAATTTTAATTTATTATTTTTTTAAGTTGATTTAATCTTTTCTCTGGACGCTCTTAATGTGCACGTCTTTCTACATCGTTCTCACATATATGTATAATCACAACATGAATGATGTAATCGAGATTTTGTAACAATATTTTGATTGAAAAGAGTGTCCATGGAGTTTCTTGCCCGTTCTTCTCCATAGAGATCTACGCTAGGGAATGGGCAACTACAGTACTTTCTCAAGTTATTATGCCTTGTGACTGTGACTGTAGCTTTGATTTAGTTTTGTATTTTTGACATTCAAAAGTGCCGTAATGGTCTAATTGAAATAAATGATTTGATTTGATTTGATTTGATTTGACTCCAAAGATAAACTATTATCGGCCTTGTTCGACAGATTAGTAATTTAGTAGCCTCGTCTGTCGGTCAAGCGGTCGCAAACTCTATTTTTGAGCGTTCGGTCCTGGTTTTGATACCGGAGTCAGGAATCGTGGTTTTATAAAGAACTAGCTTCTGCCCGCGACTTAGTTCGCGTGAAGTTTTGATATCGCAACATTCGCAACGCATCGCCTGCTCAACGGAAACTTTTTTCCAGCTTGCAACATTTTATTGCTGCTCCGCTCCTATTGGTCATAGCGTGATGATGTATAGCCTATAGCCTTTCTCGATAAATGGACTATCCAACGCAAACATAATTTTTCAATTCGAGCCGGTAGTTCCTGAGATTAGCGCGTTCAACCAAACAAACAAACTCTTCTGCTTTATAATATTAGTATAGAAGTATAGATTTTCGTTAGAATTTGTACTCTTTTAGCCGGGTCTAGACGTGTGTAACGCGTAATGTAATTATGTTACTCAGGGTCCGACTTTAGAGGATTCCGACTCATGGGCAAAAGCCTCCATCCATACTCTTTCCATTTCTCGCGAACCCGCACGTCCTGCTTCCAGTTCTGACGGGACCTGTTTACCGGGACCGCCATCCATCGTGGTCTGCCGCGCCCCCCGCCTCATTGTGTCAGGGCACCAGTTTTCTGCTATTTTGGCCCACAGTTCATTCGGCAGACATGTCTAGTCCCATTTGAGTTGCAATCAAAATAATTATGTAGCTCATACAAGTCATAAAGTTCAAACTGCTGGGTCTTAAGCCTCTTTTCTGTCTGAGGAAGCGGACCGTAGGGCATCATCGTCTTGGAACTTTTGGTTATACAAGATGTTTTCCTCAGAATTATCGAAAAGTTTTGAAGTTTCAATTTCCTTGAAAGGATGAACGTTTTATCCAAATTAATAATTTATTTTTGCCGATTGGAAATCCTATCCCCTATCCCAATTTATAATGTTACTGCACCAAGAGATACTTTTAAAATACCCTAAGAATTTTATCAGAATAAACGTAGTGTCAATTTCAAGTATTATCCACTGACTAAGTTAGTAACTGATAAGGATAAACCAACCAATCATCCGTTCTTATCAGCTATCGATAAGAATCAATTGACATGGCGTTACTATCAGCGTTCATATTCATGACTTTTTCTCAGGGGGGTAAGGCAGAAACTACCTAAGACCGATACCGGCTACGATCCTTTTTTTTAAGAGCCCTCTTACAGTCCACTAGCGCCGCCAATCGAAAAAATGTCATAACTCGTAAATAGAATCAAAAATATAAAATGTGGTCTATTATTACTGTAGAAAAGGCAATAACGTAATTTTATAACACATTGTCACCACTTGAAATATAGCTGTTTAGCTAAATCGTGCATTTGTAACAAAAACGGCCGTTTATGTTTTGAATGCACGATTTAGCTAAACAGCTATATTTCAAGTGGTGACAATGTGTTATAAAATTACGTTATTGCCTTTTCTACAGTAATAATAGACCACATTTTGTATTTTTGATTCTATTTACGAGTTATGACATTTTTTCGATTGGCGGCGCTAGTGGACTGTAAGAGGGCTCTTAACCCCCGACGCAAAAACGACGGGGTGTTATAAATTTGACGTTTGTGTGTGTGCGAGTGTGTGTGTGTGTGTGGGTGTGTGGGAGTGTTCTTACATACGTTTGATAAAAATCAGTCCATGATGAAAACCAATCTATGTTCCTTGTTAGCCTTTTGTGTTCCAGGGCCGCTTTGTCTCTTTCGAACAGTCCTGCGGCCCCGTCAGGCATCGAACCTCGCCCCTGGCCCCCTTTCTTTTTGCTGACATCTTTATGAAGCGCGCGTGTAACACTCTCGCGCCGTCGACACGGCCTGTCGTCATAAGACGGGCGGACGGCGAGCTGTCCCATTGCTCACCGTCCACAGTCCCCCAGCTATGATCCTTTTTTTTTTAGGACTTCTCCCACTCTGGGCGGAGCGGGAGGGATTGTCAGACTTTTACTGACTAAAACCCATCCATGTTCCTTCCTCGCCCTTTATGTTCCGGGGCCGCGGTATCTCTTTCGAACAGGCCCGCAACTCCGGCAGGCTTCGGCCCTTGCGGGTCCCTCCCCTTATGCTGACATCTCTTTGAAGCGCGCGTGTAACACTCTGGCGCCGTCGACACGGCCTGTCGTCATAAGACGGACGGACGGCGAGCTATCCCATTGCTAACCGTCCACAGTCAGGGTGCTATGATTCTGACATACTCCTTTGCTTCCTCCGCAGTCATACATCTGTTCATACACTTCATCATCTTCCTGCCCTTGTCCCATTTTATTTGGGGTCGGCGCAACACGTTTTCTTCTTCCATTCTCCCCTGTTAGACGTCACGGCATCATTTACTCCTTTCTCTTTCATATCAGTCTTTACACAATCCATCCATCTTTTCTTTGGCCTTCCTCTCCCTCTCCATCCATCAATACTAATGTCCATCACTCTTTTAGTCACATGCGTTTCATCCCTCCTCATTACATGTCCATACCAAGCCAAACGACTCCCTTTCAATTTTTCAGTGACAGGTGCAACTTTCAAACTTCCTCTAATATATTCATTCCTTACTTTATCCATTCTTGTCACTCCACACATCCACCTCAACATTCTCATCTCCGCTACATGCAATCGCTTTTCATCCATCTTCTTCACAGCCCAGCATCTGTTCATACACTTACGCCGGTTAATACGCACCAGACTTTTCTAAAGAACCTCACCAATGGGATCAAGATACTCGTATGTCCTTCCAGGGCATATCTCGGCATTTTTAGCCACATCTGTCTTCTTTATGGCGTGGTTAGTACCGAGCCTGGAGTTGGTTTTATGCCGCCAATGGGCTTCTGACTTGGCTGTACATGCCGTCGTTCGAGGAATATCTCTCATATATGCTGGTTTCCACACGGTGTTTTTCTTCTAAAGACATCTGTTTTGAAGATACATGACGGTGAACGATAGAGATTTCTTTGTATAATACAGATGATTGATTATTGATATAAATGATTCGAAAGAAAGAAAGAATAATGGTTTGGTTCCGCACGGTGGAAAGTACAATAGGGAGTGGATCGTGGCGGCGTAAAAACATCCGCGTGGATCAATCAAGGTTAAGCTACGTTTAATGAGGTCGGTCTGTGGATGGGTGGGCATTCATTACATACCGAGACGCGTCTGTAAATCATGTAGCATGAAAGTCTTTAGTCTTACCAAAGGGTGCGTATTTTATAGACTACGTTAACACATAATGAATATCAGATGGTCGGAATGTCATTTGTCTATCTTTGACAGTCGTTACAGGTAGTCAGTGGCCCCAAAAGTCTGACACCAGTCTAGCAGTCTTACCAAGTGAAACATTTAGAGACAAGTTTGTTGTTCGAAAAGCATAGTACGAACAATAGCCAAAACTATCGGAAAGTCGAACCTCCTTGCTATACAACTTGTAACGTTAAATGCGCAAAACCTCGGACACCCCAAATGATTTTTAATTCAATTAACCTTATTCTGAGACAAATTTAAAGGTTTCACTTTTAGGTGTTTTAGTTTTACTGGCAAGAACTATTTCAATCCCGCGTATGAGAAAATTTAAAATTCGACGACAACCATTTGTGTTTGTTTGTTTACCTATTTTGGCGGGTTTGCGCACGTGATGGCTTGACCTATTAATAGACAGGGCAACATTTTTGATGAAGATTTTTTTTTTTAAATGTGACCTGGCTTAAAATGTGGTTCAATTGATTCTGCTCGTGATTCTGATCAAACTATTTTCAGGTTTTGCGCATTTAACTTATCTTACTTATCTAATCTCCTTTAATAGGGAATGTGCAAGAAATACAAAACTCTTTTTATTTATTAAAAATGCCTTGTATTGGCGCTTATAAACATTATGGTGCGCTTCTTTAAGTTTCTAATACATCACTTATTTTACTATTTATTGTTTTATGTAGCATGTTTTTGGTGAAACGGAACGCACTCTCAAAATACGTCGTCCTCGATAACGGCGGTAGTGACATCAAAATTCATATGTCAAAAAATAACTTTTATTTGAAATGTAGGTAAAGTTGCACTACGATTTTATTATAATATCGTTATCGCAATTTTTGTTTGAATAAAGCACATACAATATTATTAGAATTACTTTATTATGGCCAAAAAACTAGATGTAGACAAGGAAGATTTTGATAAATGACGTCAAAGTATGGTCGCGACAATCACGGACGTATGAACTGTCATAGAAAATTGCAGGAGTTTAGTATTATTTTTAAGCGACAAGCAGTAGTTGAAATTAACTTTTAATACTTTTCTTGGGTTGATAATAGTGTAATTAATTGATTTAAGTGAAGAAGAAAAAAGCCCATTCCCTCTCATTGAGAGGAGGCCGTGTCCCAGCAGTGGGAACATTATAGGCTGATGATGATGATGATGATGATGATGATGATGAAGAAAAAAAACCCTGTTGTTCGGGGGTTACTGGTGTGATGCAATGTTTGTTTGTTCGACAATTCATTGATCATTTCCTGTATCAGAATACCTGTAGCGTCTATTTTTATTGCCTGTGGAATTATCAGCCTGCTTGAGATAAATGTCACGCACGCTGTGACGGTGAGTGCGGCTATAGTACAGGAGCTAGTCTCTAGTAAAAATGTGTTATCTATCTTTACTTCTTTGAATATTAAGGCGCTTATACGAGCTAAATTAGCAACTCTATTTGTGGTGGTTCAAACTTCGTTTGAATTGCTGTTAGAATAAAGTTCTAATCAGCTTGCACTACAAAGTGGTTGTTACGTCAGCCACTGCGGGCCAAATAGCGCGAATTGAGTGGTTTCGATCGATTTACAAAAAAACTATTGGTTGTATTAAAAAACTGAAACAGTATCATGCTAATATATTGCTTGTAGAATTATTTGACAAAAAATCAGAATGATCGCATGCATATTACGAGTAGTATGTTTTTTATTGTTTGAAAGATATTTTTAGAGATGAGTTCGTGATTTTTTTTTATCGAGCCCAATTAATTGTATTATGTTTTCAAAACAGTATCATGCTAGCATATATCCTGAAGAATATCATATATTTTTCTGGTCTTGTTTATAGCAGTGAATCATATACTTTTATTAATTTTTTTATTTATTTATTTATTTAAACTTCATGTACAATAGTGGTACATAGGCGGACTTAATGCCACAAGGCATTCTCTACCAGTCAACCATTGGGTCAAATAGACAGCATTGTGATAGAGTACAATAAAAATAAAAAGAAACATACCATACTTTTAGTACTTATAAAACTCGCGTTTAGCTCATGTAATCGCCTTAAAGGGGTAAAGTATGGATGGAGGGGGTTATCATCGGTTATGTCATCCAATTTCGAATAATCTTTTACTGATAGTAAGTTACGTACTGTTGAGTGTCATAATTTGATAATTATATCGTACAAGTATCGTATGTTTAATACAAAAAAAACGCGGACGAAGAAGAAGTCATGGGCATATGTCAGTCTTTTCTAGTATTTTATAGATAAGTAAGTAAGTGTGTATGTAGGGAGTAATCTCTGGAATTAAACATCCAATTCCAAAAAAAAAACATGCGTTTCAGTCTGGGGACTGCCGATAGAAGTGAAATCTAAGTAATCCAAAATAAACTTTATCTTCTCTCTCTTCTCTTTTCTCCCTTTCCTTTCTTCTCTTTTTCTGTGCTTTTGTTTTTGAAGTGAAACTTCGTTACGCGTCACATTTTTCCGTGACGCGCCATCTTTTTTGAAAAATAACGTCATAAAGAAGTTTCACTTCTTACGAGTGTACGCTAGTACACGCACACATTTTTTTTTTTACTAACCGTTCTATGGTAGCGTTCGGTGACGATGACGCGAGTTCCATGATTGTTCACCCAAAAAGAGCACAACGCGGTAAAAGAAGTTCTTACTTCAAAAATTCACTGGTAGTAAGCCATATTCTTCGTGAGTATGCCTTTGAATTATTTATATTATCCGGATATTATGGCGTTCAAACAAAAATACTGCTAATCTATACTATATAATAATATGATAAAGCAGAAGAGTTTGTTTGTTTGTTTGGTTGAACGCGCAAATCTCAGGAACTGCCGGCTCGAATTGAAAAAATATTTTTGTATTGGATAGTCCATTTATCGATTAAGGCTATAGGCTATGTGGCTATGTGCTGTTATAACATCACGCTATGACCAGTAGGAGCGGAGCAGCAATAAGAAATGCTGCAAGCGGGAAAAAAGCTTCCGTTGAGCAGGCGATGCGTTGCGATATCAAAACTTCACGCAAACGAAGTCGCGAGCAGAAGCTAGTATTATGTATAATCCAAAATACGCGGGCGAAAGCTGGTCAACGTATAGTTTCCTTGGAATTATCGCAAGGACACGCGTTTGAAGGACATGGCCTAATAAGTGGTGTCCGGAAAGGTCAGGTGGGTAGTTCCCGCAATAGGCTTGTTAACTGAAAAAATCTAATTAGTCCGTCTCTTAGATTATCAAAAAATATTTGACCCGTATTTTTTCTTTTGTTACATAAACCAAAATTGACGAAGATACGACGTTTTTAAAATTCTCAATACGTCACGCCTTGGTTTCATTTTTAGTGAGTACTGACGTCACGAGCCCCCACTCCCGAGTTTTGATGCGTTTTATCTTTGTCAATGTTCGTTGATTTACAAAAACAAAAAATACGTGTTCATTATTTTCCAATACTCTAACTGACGGACTAAATAGATTTGTAATATTTTGATACTATCGTTATGCCTATTTTACACATTTTTGAAATATTCTACATTTATCCTCTGCTCCTTTTGGTCGAAGTGTGATGTTGTCTAAAGCCTTCCTAGTTAAATGGGCTACCTATCCAACACTAAAAAAGGAATTGTTTAATTCGAACCAGTAGTTTTTGAGATTAGCGCGTTCAACCAAACAAGGCCTTTTTTATTTTTATTTTTTTATTTGATTAAAGGGCTTTTGCTTTTTTTTATTTTTTTATTTGATTAAAGGGAATTTGTCGCCTAGCGACCACATCGCCCAGTACAGAAAAGCAAATTACTTACGATCTATTTAGCACTAACTTACAATCCACTTATTACTAACTCATACAATTCTTTTGCTTTCTCGTTTTTTTTCTTTTTTTTTTAGTATGGGAAATCATCAAATGACTTCTCCCACTCTGGGCGGAGCGGGAGGGAGTGTCAGATTTTAACTGACTAAAACCCATCCATGTTCCTTCCTCGCCCTTTATGTTCTTATAATTTTAGTATAGATTCCAATTCATATGATTAGTTCTGTTATGAAAAAATCGTAAACATTATACTATCATGTCCGCTGTATGTTATCAGATAGTTATATCCTCAATTTGTCATTCACTATTAATAATAATTGATACAAACAACGAGATTGTACGAAGTATTTTTAATCGAAGCCCAAATATTTTCCACTGGCTTATTAGCCGACGACAATTTTGTCATTAAATATATCTAGAGAAGCTCGTCGTGGCAAAATAATAATAATAAAAAATAATAATAAATATCGCTGGACATTAACACACAGCGCCACCTAGTGCCACACTAAGCAAGGCTTGTGTCGTGGACACTAGATAGTTGATATACTACATATACTTTTTTGTTTGTAAATACATACTTATTATACATATAAACATCCATGACTCGGAAACAAATGTCCATGCTCATCACATAAACATTTGGGCCTACCGGGATTCGAACCCAGGACCCTAAGAACGTAAGGCAGCGTCACTACCACTACGCCATTCGGGTCGTCGAAAAATAATAACAGCCGCTTGAGTCAATCTTCAGGTTAAGCCGCTCTCATCTAAGTTGGTCTCTCGATGGGTGACCAATGTGGCCACTGTGACCTCCCATGTATTATACACGGTGTTAATCACCTCAACACCAAGCCGTCAAACAAGCAGTCTGTACATCAAAC
Organism: Xestia c-nigrum; assembly: GCA_916618015.1. Taxonomy (NCBI): domain Eukaryota; kingdom Metazoa; phylum Arthropoda; class Insecta; order Lepidoptera; family Noctuidae; genus Xestia; species Xestia c-nigrum. The sequence goes on from OU745268.1 coordinate 15,147,152, forward strand.
TAAGTAACTTTAGGCAAATAAATACTGAGAAATAACCTGTTTTGGTAGAACTCAATGTAACGCACTCAAAACATTGTGCTGATGGATGGATTGAATAGTACGGGTGTTTTAGAGGTGTTTAAAGTAAAAAAAATGTATTTAAAATATAAAAACTTATCAAAAAGTTGTAATTTTGACCCCCAATACCTCCGTAACTACAAGGTTTCCAGGTATGGTGTAGAACAATAAAAATATCGCAATGAAGGGGAGAACAAGTGCCTTTCGGCTTCGTTAAGAGAAACGCTGAAAACATGATTTATGTAGTTAATTATAAGAAAACTTTTTGATCATTTCAACTACACCGAAAACAATTGTTTTATTGTAACAATTTTTTGTTTGGTCTGTATTCATTGACATGCTGTTTCTTATTGTATCATAATTTAGGGAGTCGATGAATTCACACGTCGAGAATTTTTCAAGTAAATTTTTCTACGTGGGAGAGCTTTTGAACGTAATGGTTTAAAATACTTACGAATGTAAGATTCATAATGAAATGTCGGTACATTACTCGAGCTAAAAGGGTATTTCTTTGAAGAGCACAGATCAAATAAGGGTTTTTTTTGTAACATGAACCCCAATTATGTACATGGTAGGTACTTTAACATAATGTGTTGGTGAAATGTTGGTGTCTCTCCAGAAAAAAGGCGAAATGTTATTTCTTGCTGTAGCAAAGAATTGTCCTGGTTTTAGCCTATAATGTAATGTAATAATAATCACGGAAGATATCCCGTAAGTGATACTTTAAGTTAAGCTTGTTTGTCCTTTCACGCATTAACATTAAGGTGACTACATGAGCTAAACGCGAGTTTTATAATGCCTAAAAGTATATGATTCATTGCAATAAACAAAACCAGAAAAATATATGTTATTCTTCAGGATATATGCTAGTATGATAGTGTTTTGAAAACATAATACAATAAATTTAACTCGATAGAAAAAAATCACGAACTTATCTCTAAAAATTATCTCTAAAACCAAAAAAAAACTGACTAAAATACATGCGATGATACTGATTTTTTGGCAAATAACTGTACAAGCAACATATTTTTTATTTTTTTAGTACAATCAATAGATTCTTTGTAAATCGATTGAAACCACTCATTTTGCACTATTTGGCCCGCAGTGACTGACGTTACAACCACTCTGTAGTGCAAGCTGATTTGAACTTTATTCTAACAGAATTTCAAACGAAGTTTGAACCACCACAAATAGAGTAGCTAATTTAGCTCTTCTAGTCGCCTTAAGATGAAAGCGTCTGTGTAACCCGCGAAATTCAAATTTTATTACGTTTTTTGCAATTTACACGCCAGTACTAGGTTGTATGAAGTTAAAATATCATCAAAATCATCAATATGTGTTGTATTTTTTCAAAGCCAAAGTAGTTCCTTGTCTTGTATGAACTAGGTTGGTGATTTTGATGATTATAATTCTGTAACTACATACGTTTTACAGTTGCGAACGATATTTTTAACTTCATACTACCTACCAATGGCCTGCAAATTGCAAAAAAAAAAAAAACGAAAGAAAATTTGAATTTTGCGGGCTACTCTGACGCTTCTTTCTAAGTAATATCCGACTTACACACGGAAAAAACTGATCAAAATCATTTACATTAAAACTAAAAAAAATATGCATTTTTTTTTACCAACACCAAGATGTAAAATTTTACCAACCGTCTGTCTCCTAGCCTATCTAACCATACTTTAGCAGCAAAAGTGTCATAAATGACAAGTTGATGTATTACCAACCTGTTAATTTAGTTACCTTGAAATCCTTCAGTTTTGTATAAACACCGTAGTGGTAAACAGCTATGGAATATTTTCTATAGTCTTGCAAGGAAATTATAGTGGTATAGTCTAAGAGACGTGTTGTGTGATTATAGTGTAATTAGTCCATGAAAAGTATAGCGTGCTTGTACATATGGTTTGATTTCGTCACTATCCGTCAAGGGGGTGAATTTATCCGTCATACGAAAGAATTTTCGCTGTGAAATTCATATGTTTGTGATAAAAAAACTCAGTTGTGTGATTATAGTGCAGTGTAATTAGTCCATGAAAAGTATAGTGTGCTTGTACAGATGGCTTGATTTCGTCACTATCCGTCAAGGGGGTGATTCTATCCGTCATATGAAAGAATTTTCGCTATGAAGCTCATATGTTTGTTATAAAAAAACTCAATTTCGGTCCCTATCTTCTTTCTTTATTGTGTAGTGTCTAACTTGGTGTCAGAGTTTTTATGTCGCTCATGGACCTCTGACTTGGCTTAACATGCCGTCGAGAAATATCTCTCAGTCATGCTGGTTTCCTCACGATGTTTTCCTTCACCGAAGCAAGTGATAATTATACAATACGCACATGAATCAGTGGGTTTCTTGGGTTCGAACTTGAGATCTATGTCTTGGTAGTCCGACTGTCTCATCATTATACGATCATTGCTATCTTAAAACCCTGTAGCGGACCCGTATGGATACGGAACAGTAAATTCTTAAACAGTAGACATCATTCTGACGCATGTATGAAAAGTTCTTTTTTTACGAATCTGATATAAAATTCATAGCAAAAATGTTCTAGAATCACTCCCTTGACGGATATTTGTAACTTAATCGGCATCCTGTATCTTGAGTAGGTAATGAAGTGTGAAATCGGATAGTATTATAAGAATTTGTTTAGGCAGTGAGAAAGTGACAAAAAGTGTTACATTTCTGTGTTTTCTTGGAAGATTTTCTACAGTCTACCAGTTATGGACAGTGTAATCATGAAATTTATGAAGCAGTGAACAGGAATTTAGGTCAATTAACTCAAATAAAGACTTGTTGACTTAATCATTGAAAGAAATTGTGATAAAACCTCCTTTCCTGGTAACAAAGTCAATTTACTCAAACATAGACTAGTTGACTTACCATCGAAAGAAATTGTGATAAAACCTCCTTCTCTAATCACAAAGAATCAGCCGATCAAGAAACAAAAAAAGTAAGTAAGGAACCACGTTCCAACCAGAAAGCTTGATCTAGAAGAACCTAACAAAATAAAACCAAAGACGACCTAACCACCAACCAAGGAAATCTCAAGCAGTACACACACAGCAGCAAGAAATATAACGAAAGAAATGTCGACCAGAATCTTCAACCGCGTAGCTCAAATCGGCATAGGACTGACCCTTGTCGGCGGAGTAACTAATAACGTTTTATACAATGTAGATGGAGGAGAAAGAGCTGTCATTTTTGACAGGTTCACCGGGATAAAAAAGCAGGTAGTAGGAGAAGGCACACACTTCATAATACCTTGGGTCCAGAAACCGATAATCTTCGACATAAAATCAAATCCTCGCAATGTTTCCACTGTAACTGGCAGCAAAGACCTACAAAGAGTCGAGGTTACATTAAGAATCTTATTCAGACCTATAGCTGATGAATTACCAAAGATTTACACTACACTAGGAGAAGATTATGATCAGAGAGTCTTACCGTCTATAACCGGTGAGGTTTTAAAAGCCGTGGTAGCCCAATTCGATGCTAGCGAACTGATCACACAGCGAGAAATGGTGTCTTTTAAAGTCAATGAAAGTCTCACTGAAAGAGCTCGTCAATTCGGAGTGATTCTAGATGATATCGCTATTGTCCACATCACATTTGGTAGAGAATTTCTCCAAGCAGTAGAATTGAAGCAGATAGCTCAAATAGAAGCAGAGAAAGGAAGGTTTAAAGTAGAAAAGGCGGAGCAGCAGAAGAAGGCAGCAGTCATATCGGCAGAGGGAGATACACAGCAAGCTATCCTATTAGCTAAGGCGTTTGGGAACGCTGGTGAAGGGCTGGTGGAATTGAGGCGAATAGAAGCAGCAGAAGATATAGCGTACCAGCTTTCTAAGTCGAAGAATGTGACTTATCTGCCTGATGAAGGCGGAATGGTTAATCTTAAGAATTAGTAGAGGTAATTGAATTTGTGATTATTGACTTTAGGATTTGATGGATGCGGTGGAGAGGGTAAGAACATCCCTATAACACTTTGACTGCCCTGAGAATTGATTCCACGACGTCATTCATGCTCAGCAGTACGGGTAGCTATCATCAGACCAACGAGGCTATAATTATAATAAACATACTACTCCTAACTCTAATTGAAAGTGGCAGGTACGCAAAAATGATAGGTCACGAGATAAATATTTCTAGTAAATATATTTACAAATATATAGCATTTGTATGCATACCAGTCAAAAGTACATATTATAAGCTTTCTGTAATGGTATAATTTGACGACCCGATTGGCGTAGTGGTAGTGACGCTGCCTTTACGTTCTTAGGGTCCTGGGTTCGAATCCCGGTAGGAGCGAATGTTTGTGTGATGAGCACGGACATTTGTTTCCGAGTCATGGATGGTTATTTGTATAATAAGTATGTATTTACAAACAAAAAAAAGTATATATGTAGTATATCAACTATCTAGTGTCCACGACACAAGCTTTGCTTAGTGTGGCACTAGGTGGCGCTGTGTGTTAATGTCCAGCGATATTATTTATGTCCAGCGATATTTAATACTTGTATAGTTTTCATTGCTAGCTGGCTAGAAAATAATCTTGAAGAAATACAAATTCAGATTGTTTTGTGATGGTTTAGGAATTGTCATGTTTATATGACGTTTTTTATAAACCAGTACCGACCACATACATAATTTATGTATAATATAGTAGACTAGCTGACCCACGCAACTCCGTCTGCGTCACATAAGAGAGGGAAAAACATCCCCGTTTTTGCAACATTTTTCATTCCTGCTCCGCTCTTAATGGCCATAGCGTGATGTTTTATAGCCTAAAGCCTTCCTCGATAAATGGACTATCCAACACAAAAAGATTTATTCGATTTGAACCAGTAGTTCCTGAGATTAGCGCGTTCAACCAAACAAACAAACAAACAAACCCTTCTGCTTTATAATATTAGTATAGATATAGTAGATTAACTTCTTAGCTACAGTTTGAGGTATAATACAAGTACCTGCGCCAATTTTTACAAAATTTATTTATGGCCAGGCTCTCTTATGCACCAAATAGTGCGTCGTCTTCCTATTCAGTAGGGGGGGCACACTTAGCACTGTCATCAATTTACATAGACGACAGCGACATCTGGAGTTTGGTGGGATAACTAAACTTGACAGCCGTCTTGTCTGTCAAACTGAGTTCATAGTCATAGTCGCCATTGGGCCATGACGTAAGACGTTGAGGCGCTTCCCGAGTTTATCTCAGCTAATTCTGTTAAAATTGTTACTTGTTATTTGTTTTATTTTTAGTTCATAATATATATAACTTTGGTTTTCATTGGTTTTTTTTATTGTTTTGAACAGCTATATTACCGAAGTATGCATGCATACTAGCTCACACACACATACATAAAAGTATAAATACACAGTACACACACATACCTCAGGTAAGTGTGTGTAAATCAGAACTTTAGTTCACCCACCAAACTTAAGGGAGCAGCACTTTCCATACATGCAAACTTTACCACAGAGTTGTCACTCTTTCTCTCTATAGTTACTGTACTCTTTGCTATTCAGTTAATAACGGACTGTCCTAGTAGTCATTTCATAGCTCTTTAGCTATTTGGAGTACTTTATCTGGCCTACGCTCTCTTGTTAATTTGGTAGATTCGTTCATTGTTGCGTTGAGATTGTTTTTGTCATCGTGATTCGTATTCTTCTTCACTTGACGAGTACACTTAGTGATCACTGGATTCCAAGCTGCCTATTGTTATCAAGCGTAAACTTCATTCTTTAAATGAAGTACGAGTATAAGTTACGCCAAATTGACGGTCAAGGTGACTTAATTAAAGCATTTGATGATAAATGATAAATTAATGATAAATGATCTTTATTTTGTAAGTAGGTTTTCTCAAACACTTTTACACGTCAGTATTTTTTTTAAAACTAGATGGGGCCGGTGTTTCGTACCTGACTACTCTGAGAAGAAACAGCCGAAACAAACTCTGAGGTCATAGTCTCTTTTGAAGTCCAGACATAATCTTGCTCAATTCACATGAGGATCATGTAGATATTAGTGTCTGAGATGGTCTTTTGAAGAAAGTACCATACAGATTTGAGTGAACCTGTCCTGTTTAATCGCGTTTATATGTTGTTGAAGATTAGTTATTATCATTCGATATGAAGATAATTGATATCATGATGTATATTGCTATGCGGAAAAACTACTTTACTGTTTTCTGTGAAAATTTTAACTGTTTACGGGTTCATTAGATATAACCCACGGACAGACGGGCGGACAGCGGAGGCTGAGAAATAGGGTCCCGTTGGTAAACCATCCGGTACGGAACCCTAGAAAAAGAATGATTTAAATTGTACACACACCTCCTTTTGTAGCAGTCGGTTAAAAGTACACCTCTAAAATCTCGATTTTAGTGTTCATTTGTGAGTTGTTTTTCTCGGTATCTAATGATCTATATGCAACGTAGAAATTTGAATGTTAAGCTTCTATGATGTGCACACTGATCGCCGGACAAGTCCATTTTTGATCCCTCGACGCAAAAAGACGGGGTGTTATAAGTTTGAAGTGTCTGTGTGTGTGTGCGTGTGTGTGTGTGTGTGTGCGTGTGTGTGTGTGTGTGTGCGTGTGTGTGTGTGTGTATGTGTGTGGCATCGTACCTCCCGAACGGATGAGCCGATTTTGATTTTGTCGGGAGTGTTCTAGTGTTCTTAGCTATGTTTGATAATAATCCGTCCAAGATGTGCGCCGCCACAAAATGGCTGATAACAAATTTCTTCGACCACTCCCTCAATATGGGTATCAAATGTAAGGGCCTGACAAGTAGAATAATGAACACTTTATTAAAAGGGAATAAGGAATTTTTTTCAAGCATTTTTAGTTTTTACATAAAAAAAAAAACATTGCCAATCCAAAGTCTGAAAAATGAGATGGGAAAGTTAGAATCAGCTGTCTACGTTTGCGCTGTCGCAGGGGTGAACGACTACGCGCCCGGCACCCTTCACGGCGCAGTCACAGTACAGTCAAGTGCGCATATTCAATCATTTTGTGCGCAGTGAAAATATGCATATCTTTGAAACGGATCGTTACTTATACATATAAATTTTTTTCGTGATTATTTTTTATTTGTGATTCCAAACAACTCCTCAAGTTTCGTGCAGTTAATTTTGTAACACCTTATATAATAAACAATATAAACAATACATTATAATTGAAAGGAGTGTCCATGGAGTTTCTTGCCCGTTCTCCTCCATAGAGATCTACGCTAGGGAATGAGCAACTACAGTACTTTCACAGTTTTTATGTCTTGTGACTGGGACTGTAGCTACATTTAATTTTCATCTTTATTTCGACAATTCAAAAGCGCCTGTAACTGGCCTACTTGAAAATAAATGCTTTGATTTTGATTATATTATTATACTACATACACAACATACGGCATTTCATAACGTGACGATTTCTACTAAATCGCACTACCCGTAAGCCGCGTTAAGGAAGTTCGTTCCAAAAAAAACTTGAAATTAACCTATGTGTCGGGGTTTTTTTTAAATTATTAATTTAATGTAACTTGTTTTAGAAAAAAAAACTCAGCAAATATTTTTTTGTTTTGTTGACCAGTGTAATAATTTAGTTATCTTTCCATCCTTATTCCGGGTAGCGATAAACATATTATTATTAATAATGATTACTAATACAACTATTTTTGTTTCAGGATAAATCCAAACATATTTCCATTTCCTTATTTTCATAAATACTTCCTCTACCATTCCAAATATAATATTAATAATTAAATAATACTTCCAAAATTAGAATAATATTAACAATTAAACATACTACCCTCCTTTTTTCATTCCAATTTAATGATTAATTATTAAATAAACGAATGAATGCTACAAAGAAACAGCAATATATTTTAGTATAAAATAATGTAAATAAACAAAATCGCATTATAAGAAACTCTTCAATCATTAAAAAAAGCAATAACGAATAATTTATCAATCACATTGGAAAAAAAAGAAAAAAAAACGATTGATTAACACCAGATAAAAAAAAAAACGAAGAAATAAAGACAAAAAAGTAGTACATTGCACCAGAAACGAAACAAGCAAAACCGAAAAAACAAAACGCAGTCATTGCCCCCCCTTCCATACTCACAATCCCCGAAACTATGCCGTTCCTCTAGCCCCCCATATCCTAGACCCCACGCCTACCCCCCGCCATGTTTTGACCCCCATCCCACAATGTCTTCCTCCCCAGCTGTCGAGCCGTCTTCGCCATCCACGACTCCATCCTCCCCCGCTCTGAGAGGAGATTGTCAGCAGTTCAACACTTCGACCCCTTATTATACTGGACGGGTAAGTTATTTTTTTTTGTTAACTCTGCAATGTAGATATAATCCTTACTCTTAAGGCGATTAGACGAGCTAAACTAGCAAGAATAAAGTTCTAATCAGCTTGCACTACAAAGTTACGTCACCGCGGGCCAAATAGCGCTAAATGAGTGATTTCGATCGATTTACCAAAAAAACTATTGATTGGATTAAAAAACTGAAACACTATTATGTTATTATATTGCTTGTAGAATGATTTGCCAAAAAATCAGAATGATCTCAAGCATATTAGTATGTTTTTTTTTTAAAGATATTTTTAGAGATAACTTCGTGTTTTTTTTATCGAGTCAAATTAATTATTTTATGTTTTCAAAACACTATCATGCTAGCATATATCCTGAAGAATACCATATATTTTTCTGGTCTTGTTTATAGCAGTGAAACATATACTATTAGTAATTATAAAACTCGCGTTTAGCTCATGTAATCGCTTTAAGGGTCTACCTCACGCCAACGATAATGAGCGAGTGGCAGGAGCTTAGCAATATCGTCTACCCGTGAGTGAGAGTGGACAGCGATACATTGCGCCCGTCACCCGTAAGAGTCATCGCGTCAACGCGCACCTTGATTATTCGAAAAAACAACCCAATTTATGATGGTGGCCGTTGCTTGTCACATTTTTTACGGTGTAAATTGTATTGTTCTAAGTCTAATATAACTCAAATGAAATGAAAATTAGACCGTCGCATCATTTAAACTTGTCTTTGAGATTTAATTGGATGCAGTAAAGTGCAAGTAATCGTTTATCGCACGGCCGAAATATCTACATCAAAGTGCGAAATACGTTTTTTTTTTAGGAATTTTTAATCCAATAAAAAACGACTTGCTCTAGCTGTTGGCGTGAAGTAGCCCCTTAACCTTTCGTATAGATAACGTAGATCTACACAAGACACAATGGCTTTTAAATTGTGTCTATAATTCGGCATACTTACAAGAGGTTAAATCACTCTATCTATTGCTGAAAACTGCATTAAAATCCGTTGCGTAGTTTAAATGATCTAAACGCGTAGACAGCGGTAGGGACTTTGTTTTATACTATGTAAAGAAGAATTTATAAGAACACGCGGGGTCTGTTTGTGGCACTCGGGGGAAAATATTTACAAGAACACGACAAGCGTGTTTCTGACATCTTAGAAATAACTATCTTTTGCTAGCGAGTGCGCTCCATTATGTGCGGAATAGGCATAACGATAGTATCAAAAACTAATTATTTTGGAATATAATGGACACGTATTTTTTGTTTTTGTAATTCAATGAATATTGACAAAGTAATAACGCATCTAAACTCGGGGAGTGGGGGCTCGTGACGTCAGAACTCACTAAAACTATACCAAAGCGTGACGTAGTGACGACTCGAATGGCGTAGGGTGGGTGAGGCTGCCTTACGTTCTTAGGGTCCTGGGTTCGAATCCCGGTAGGAGCAAATGTTTGTGTGATGAGCATGGACATTTGTTTCCGAGTCATGGATGTTTATATGTATAACAAGTATGTATTTACAAACAAAAAAGTATATTTATGTAGTATGTCAACTATCTGGTGTCCACGACACAAGCCTTAATTAGTGTGGCACTAGATGGCGCTGTGTTAATTTCCAGCGATATTTATTTATTTATTGAGAATTTTAAAAACGTTGTCTCTTCGTCAATTTTGGTTTATGTAACAAAAGAATAAAATGATCTGGATACTTAGGTTTTTTGTCGTCTACCCTATTTACTCACAGGAACGTTTTGAATATAGCTTAGAACTCTCAGGGATAATGGCGAAGAATTTTCGAAACAGCTGTCTTCCATGAACCGGGCCTAAATCCAGACTTCGTACCTGCTACTGAGAAATTAAAGAAATGCAATGCTTTTTTGCAAGACTGGGGTGACCAAAATACAGGTGTTCTTTCTTTTTCGCGAGAGTGGGGTGACAAAACTACAGGTGTTCTTTCTTTTTTGCAAGAGTGGGGTGACAAAACTACAGATGTTCTTTCTTCCAGAAGCAGCCGCAACCGCCCCTGAACGTGATACTGCCAGTCACTGCGCCTTCTACACCTCCTACTTACGGTAAGAGATTGTTTATTTAAGCCGTACTATAGATAGCCAAGTCAGAGGCCCTTGGGCGGCATAAAAACTCTAACACGAAGTTGGTCACTAAACACACGATAAAGAAGAAGATTATAGTCAGGGTCATAAGAGAAGAATGGAAGAAGAAGACATGCTGCGCCGATCCCAAATGAATTGGAATAAGGGCGGGAAAATTATGATGATCAATCAGGGTCATATGGCGGCGTAAAAATTATGATGATCAGTTAGGGTCATATGGCGGCGTAAAAATTATGATGAGCAGTCAGGGTCATATGGCGGCGTAAAAATTATGATGATCAGTTATGGTCATATGGCGGCGTAAAAATTATGATGATCAGTCAGTGTCATATGGCGGCGTAAAAATTATGATGATCAATCAGAGTTATATGGCGGCTTAAAAATTATGATGATCAGTTAGGATCATATGGCGGCGTAAAAATTATGATGATAAGTCAGAGTCATATGGCGGCGTAAAAATTATGTGATCAGTTATGGTCATATTACGGCGTAATAATTATGATGATCATTCAGGGTCATATGGCGGCGTAAAAATTATGATGATCAGTCAGAGTCATATGGCGGCGTAAAAATTATGATGATCAGTCAGTGTCATATGGCGGTGTAAAATTATGATGATCAGTCAGGGTCATATGGCGGCGTAAAAATTATGATGATCAGTTAGGGTCATATGGCGTCGTAAAAATTATGATGATCAGTCAGTGTCATATGGCGGCGTAAAAATTATGATGATCAATCAGAGTTATATGGCGGCTTAAAAATTATGATGATCAGTTAGGATCATATGGCGGCGTAAAAATTATGATGATAAGTCAGAGTCATATGGCGGCGTAAAAATTATGTGATCAGTTATGGTCATATTACGGCGTAATAATTATGATGATCATTCAGGGTCATATGGCGGCGTAAAAATTATGATGATCAGTCAGAGTCATATGGCGGCGTAAAAATTATGATGATCAGTCAGTGTCATATGGCGGTGTAAAATTATGATGATCAGTCAGGGTCATATGGCGGCGTAAAAATTATGATGATCAGTCATGGTCATATGGCGGCGTAAAAATTATGATGATCAGTCATGGTCATATGGCGGCGTAAAAATTATGATGATCAGTCATGGTCATATGGCGGCGTAAAAATTATGATGATCAGTCATGGTCATATGGCGGCGTATTAATTATGACACCAAGCTAGGCACTAACCACACAAGAAAGCAGAATAAAGGTCATAACTTACACAACTTTTAAACTCTTGGTCTTTTTGCAAGAAGCTAGGTAATGCAGAGCACCTACCACCTTACTGCATATTCATCATTTGCCTGGCCTTTTCCCGAGTATGATGGGGTCGCCTTCTAGTCTAACAGAATGCAGCTGAATACCAGTATTTTACAAAAGAGCCCCTATGTGATCTCCACAACCCACTTAGTACTGGATGAAGACTGGGTTGTCAGATTTTCTGTAACGAGTGACTAGGATCTACAATTTTGACAAATTTTCACGACCCGAATGGCGTAGTGGTAGTGAGGCTGCCTTACGGTCTAAGGGTCCTGGGTTCGAATCCCGGTAGGAGCAAATGTTTGTGTGATGAGCATGGACATTTGTTTCCGAGTCATGAATGTTTATATGTATAATAAGTATGTATTTACAAACAAATAAGTATATAAGTAGTTTATCAACTATTTAGTGTACACGACACAAGCTTTGCTTAGTGTGGCACTAGGTGGCGATGTGTGTTAATGTCCAGCAATATTTATTATTTTTTTTTTTTTTTTTATTAGCCTGTACTGTCCCACTGCTGGGCAAAGGCCTCCCCCAATTCCTTCCATGTGCTTTTTTCCTGTGCCGCCTCGGACCAACCCTCGTGATGCGCGTCCAAATCGTCTCGCCACCTTTTCCTGGGTCGGCCTCGGCGGCGCTGTCCGTCTTCCGGCAACCATCGTGTCCTTTAGACCTTTGCCCAGCGGTCATCGCGCATGCGACTGACGTGACCCGCCCAATCCCATTTTAGCCTAGCAGTCTTCATGCCAACGTCCACTATGCCCGTTTTGGAACGCAGGGTGGTGGTGGTGGTGTTTATTATTATTATTAATTGAGAACCAGAATCAACGGTTCAATGTGTATTCCGAAGCACGGAGTATAATATTTCTACCGTAACATTCCAGGTGAAGCGACTCTTACCCCACCACCGCGTTCTCCAGGTGTACCTGGAGCTACAAGTCCCCTCTCTGCATCAGGAGACGTCAGATCGCACCCACCTGACGGCACTTCCTCTGATAAGGTAAGCACTTCATTATCATCATGGGGGTTTAGGTTTCCGCTCTTAGTCCTTGAGGTGGACCATTGCGCGTGAGTCATGGTGGCCAGTTACCCCCTCCAGAAGCAGATTAAACTTCCCGTTCTCCTCAGGACATCCGCAAGAGATCTTGGCGAGGTGAGCAACTCAGAAGCAAGATGATAAAATGCAAAAAAATCTTCTTCTATATTATAAAGCAGAAGAGTTTGTTTGTTTGGTTGAACGCGCTAATCTCAGGAACTACCGGCTCGAATTGAAAAAATATTGTTGTGTTGGATAGTCCATTTATCGAGGAAGGCTATGGGCTATATAACATCACGCTATGACCAATAGGAGCGGAGCAGCAATAAGAAATGTTGCAAAAACGGGGGAACTTTTATTCCCTTTGTGAGCTCTTTCTCTCTTAAGTGACGCAGACGAAGTTGCGTGGGTCAGCTAGTAACAGAAAAACCAGAGAATACATGTGCTTCGGTCGTTCTCGTGTTTCAAAATTAGCGTTCTCGACGCTTCAGGGGGCTGTCTATTAATTACGTGATGTTTTTAAGCAAGTTTAAACCCCCCTCCCCAAGGTGATACGTGGTGAAGTTTTAGACTAAAATTCCCCTCTACCGAAAATCAAGTGGTTTTTTTTCGGTAAGTATTAAAAGTAACTTGCTATCTCCAGTATTAAGAATACTTTCCCTCCAGGTGGCATTCAAAAATACCACCCTGTACCTATACTATGATTTGTTGGGGGTGAAAAATCATGTTTTGTGATAGAACTCAATGTAACCCACTCAAAACCTTGGTGTTTAAAGTAAAATACTACAATAAAAAAACTTGTATTAAAAAAAAAAAGATTTTGCGCTCTTTTAGAAGCAACAATATCGTGCCTAATAGATGAACAAAAGATTTGTCGACTCTCTGTCGTGTCTACGGTGGTCATGCTACGCGGGCTGGACTATGCAATGCCTAACTTGATTTGTTTGAAAATAATGTCCATAGAGTTTCTTGTCAATTCCTCTCCATGAGATCTACGATGTCGTTGTCGGGCTCAACACATTCGCACCAAGCGCTTTGCCACATCGTTTATTAAAGAATTTATAGTTTACTAGCTGACCCGCGCAACTTCGTCTGCGTCACATAAGGGAGAAAAACGAAAGGAAAAAAAAACAGTTTTTGCAACATTTTTCACTCCTGCTCCGCTCCTAATGGTCGTATCGTGATGTTATATAGCCTAAAGCCTTCCTCGATAAATGGACTATCTAACACAATAATTTTTCAATTTGAACCAGAAGTTCCTGAGATTAGCGCGTTCAACCAAACAAACAAACTCTTCTGCTTTATAATATTATCCTACTAATATTATAAATGCGAAAGTTTGTTTGTATGGATGTATGGATGTTTGTTACTCTTTCACGCAAAAACTACTGAACGGATTTGGATGAAATTTTGCACACAGATGGTTTATAACCTGGATTAACACATAGGATACTTTTTATCCCGGTAGTAAGATCCCGTGGGACAATTTCAAACATCACGCGGGCGAAGCCGCTGGCAGAAGCTAGTATGCTTTATAATATTAGTATAGATTTAGAATTCATTGTCTGCGCCGCGAGTTAATATACTTCTTTTGGGTTTGCTAGGTCCATCGTTGATCTATCTGACGACGCAAAAACGACGGGGTATTATAAGTTTGACATGTGTGTGTGTGTCTGTGTGCGTGTGTGTGAGTGTGTGTGTGTGTGTGAGTGAGAGTGTGTGTGTGTGTCTATCTGTGTATGTGGCATCGTAGCGCCTAGACGGATGAACCTATTTTGATTTTGTTTTTATTGTTTGTAACGTGAATTAGTCGGGAGTGTTCTTTGCTATGTTCGATGAAAATGGCCGCCGACACAAAAAATCGGATAACATATTTTCACAACTCCTTCAATATGGATATCAAATGAAAGGGCTTGACTAGTAGAATAATGTACACTAACTATATTGAAAGGGAATGAAGATATCTAAGTAACGAAATGAGATGTAAAAAAAAATAATTTAATATGTTACTTGTTTACTAAACAAAAGTGCCTGTCAATGTTCTATTTAAAATAAATACTTTGAGTTTCAACGAGGCCAGTGTACCCTTGGTTCTCACCCGGCGGCTCTAAAAGAGTTAAAAATATCTCGAGTTCTCAGTTACATTTCCGTTTCTGGGTCCCAATGGCGTCAAAACGGAAGGCCCGTCGGATGCCGATAACGTGTTGATAAGGGATGCTGGGTGAAAGGCCGCTTGTATTCCGTCGATAAATGGACTGGACTGAATGGATGTCACCGTAAAATTTTCAAACACGTTAGATTGTAAAATAACTAGAGAGATAGTAAACTCTCGAAAGATTGTCAAACGAACTTACTGCTTACAATATAACGCTTTATTCAACTCGTGCGGTGTGCAGGAGGGGGAGGAAAGGAGGGGTACCCCTTGCCCCATGGTACCACTGTCATGAAAAGATAATGTACAATTCCTGAGAAATATTTATTGTACACATCGGCGTACCCCCTCAGAGCGATGTTACGTCATAAACATCCAAGCGATTGCAGCAATCACAGCAGATTTGTCGTCTACTGTGTTTGTTGCAACTTATTACAAGTTATTTTTTTTTTAATACTTATTTAGTAAAAGTTTTGAATATTATAATTTTACTTTAAACATCTCCTTGACCCCCTGTTCGATACATGCATCCATTAGCAGAACGTTTTGAATGCGTTAAATTGGGTTCTACCGTGATTTTTACCCCTAAAAAAAGTCTTTTCCCAGCAATATAATAAATTTTGCGTAGATTTACTTTAATGTACAAAATGCTTGGATGATTGGAATGAGGAAAACTACAAAACTACACAATTTTGAGTATGAATGTGGTGTGGTATAGGAGTAGAGGAATAGCAAAGAAACGATGGATGGACTGTGTGAAGGAGGATATCGGAAGAAAGGAGGTGTCTGATGAAATGACGAGTAATACAGAAGTATGGGGATTATATGGGAAGAAAGGAGGTGTCTGATGAAATGACGAGTAATACAGAAGAATGGGGATTATATGGGAAGAAAGGAGGTGTCTGATGAAATTACGAGTAATACAGAAGTATGAGGATTATATGGGAAGAAAGGAGGTGTCTGATGAAATGACGAGTAATACAGAAGTATGAGGATTATATGGGAAGAAAGGAGGTGTCTGATGAAATGACGAGTAATACAGAAGTATGGGGATTATATGGGAAGAAAGGAGGTGTCTGATGAAATGACGAGTAATACAGAAGTATGGGGATTATATGGGAAGAAAGGAGGTGTCTGATGAAATGACGAGTAATACAGAAGTATGGGGATTATATGGGAAGAATGGAGGTGTCTGATGAAATGACGAGTAATACAGAAGTATGGGGATTATATGGGAAGAAAGGAGGTGTCTGATGAAATGACGAGTAATACAGAAGTATGGGGATTATATGGGAAGAAAGGAGGTGTCTGATGAAATGACGAGTAATACAGAAGTATGGGGATTATATGGGAAGAAAGTAGGTGTCTGATGAAATGACGAGTAATACAGAAGTATGGGGATTATATGGGAAGAAAGGAGGTGTCTGATGAAATGACGAGTAATACAGAAGTATGGGGATTATATGGGAAGAAAGGAGGTGTCTGATGAAATGACGAGTAATACAGAAGTATGGGGATTATATGGGAAGAAAGGAGGTGTCTGATGAAATGACGAGTAATACAGAAGTATGGGGATTATATGGGAAGAAAGGAGGTGTCTGATGAAAGACGAGTAATACAGAAGTATGGGGATTATATGGGAAGAAAGGAGGTGTCTGATGAAAGACGAGTAATACAGAAGTATGGGGATTATATGGGAAGAAAGGAGGTGTCTGATGAAAGACGAGTAATACAGAAGTATGGGGATTATATGGGAAGAAAGGAGGTGTCTGATGAAATGACGAGTAATACAGAAGTATGGGGATTATATGGGAAGAAAGGAGGTGTCTGATGAAATGACGAGTAATACAGAAGTATGGGGATTATATGGGAAGAAAGTAGGTGTCTGATGAAATGACGAGTAATACAGAAGTATGGGGATTATATGGGAAGAAAGGAGGTGTCTGATGAAATGACGAGTAATACAGAAGTATGGGGATTATATGGGAAGAAAGGAGGTGTCTGATGAAATGACGAGTAATACAGAAGTATGGGGATTATATGGGAAGAAAGGAGGTGTCTGATGAAATGACGTGTAATACTGAAGTATGGGGATTATATGGGAAGAAAGGAGGTGTCTGATGAAATGACGAGTAATACAGAAGTATGGGGATTATATGGGAAGAAAGGAGGTGTCTGATGAAATGACGAGTAATACAGAAGTATGGCAATTATATGGGAAGAAAGGAGGTGTCTGATGAAATGACGAGTAATACAGAAGTATGGGGATTATATGGGAAGAAAGGAGGTGTCTGATGAAATGACGAGTAATACAGAAGTATGGGGATTATATGGGAAGAAAGGAGGTGTCTGATGAAATGACGAGTAATACAGAAGTATGGGGATTATATGGGAAGAAAGAAGGTGTCTGATGAAATGACGAGTAATACAGAAGTATGGGGATTATATGGGAAGAAAGGAGGTGTCTGATGAAGGACGAGTAATAAAGAAGTATGGGGATTATATGGGAAGAAAGGAGGTGTCTGATGAAATGACGAGTAATACAGAAGTATGGGGATTATACGGGAAGAAAGGAGGTGTCTGTTGAAATGACGAGTAATACAGAAGTATGGGGATTATACGGGAAGAAAGGAGGTGTCTGTTGAAATGACGAGTAATACAGAAGTATGGGGATTATATGGGAAGAAAGGAGGTGTCTGATGAAATGACGAGTAATACAGAAGTATGGGGATTATATGGGAAGAAAGGAGGTGTCTGATGAAATGACGAGTAATACAGAAGTATGGGGATTATATGGGAAGAAAGGAGGTGTCTGATGAAATGACGAGTAATACAGAAGTATGGGGATTATATGGGAAGAAAGGAGGTGTCTGATGAAATGACGAGTAATACAGAAGTATGGGGATTATATGGGAAGAAAGGAGGTGTCTGATGAGATGACGAGTAATACAGAAGTATGGGGATTATATGGGAAGAAAGGAGGTGTCTGATGAGATGACGAGTAATACAGAAGTATGGGGATTATATGGGAAGAAAGGAGGTGTCTGATGAAATGACGAGTAATACAGAAGTATGGGGATTATATGGGAAGAAAGGAGGTGTCTGATGAAATGACGAGTAATACAGAAGTATGGGGATTATATGGGAAGAAAGGAGGTGTCTGTTGAAATGACAAGTAATACAGAAGTATGGGGATTATATGGGAAGAAAGGAGGTGTCTGTTGAAATGACGAGTAATACAGAAGTATGGGGATTATATGGGAAGAAAGGAGGTGTCTGTTGAAATGACGAGTAATACAGAAGTATGGGGATTATATGGGAAGAAAGGAGGTGTCTGTTGAAATGACGAGTAATACAGAAGTATGGGGATTATATGGGAAGAAAGGAGGTGTCTGTTGAAATGACGAGTAATACAGAAGTATGGGGATTATATGGGAAGAAAGGAGGTGTCTGATGAAATGACGAGTAATACAGAAGTATGGGGATTATATGGGAAGAAAGGAGGTGTCTGTTGAAATGACGAGTAATACAGAAGTATGGGGATTATATGGGAAGAAAGGAGGTGTCTGTTGAAATGACGAGTAATACAGAAGTATGGGGATTATATGGGAAGAAAGGAGGTGTCTGATGAAATGACGAGTAATACAGAAGTATGGGGATTATATGGGAAGAAAGGAGGTGTCTGTTGAAATGACGAGTAATACAGAAGTATGGGGATTATATGGGAAGAAAGGAGGTGTCTGTTGAAATGACGAGTAATACAGAAGTATGGGGATTATATGGGAAGAAAGGAGGTGTCTGATGAAATGACGAGTAATACAGAAGTATGGGGATTATATGGGAAGAAAGGAGGTGTCTGATGAAATGACGAGTAATACAGAAGTATGGGGATTATATGGGAAGAAAGGAGGTGTCTGATGAAATGACGAGTAATACAGAAGTATGGGGATTATATGGGAAGAAAGGAGGTGTCTGATGAAATGACGAGTAATACAGAAGTATGGGGATTATATGGGAAGAAAATAGGTGTCTGATGAAATGACGAGTAATACAGAAGTATGGGGATTATATGGGAAGAAAGGAGGTGTCTGATGAAATGACGAGTAATAAAGAAGTATGGGGATTATATGGGAAGAAAGGAGGTGTCTGATGAAATGACGAGTAATAAAGAAGTATGGGGATTATATGGGAAGAAAGGAGGTGTCTGATGAAATGACGAGTAATAAAGAAGTATGGGGATTATATGAAGAGAAAGGAGGTGTCTGATGAAATGACGAGTAATACAGAAGTATGGGGATTATATGGGAAGAAAGGAGGTGCCTGATGAAATGACGAGTAATACAGAAGTATGGGGATTATATGGGAAGAAAGGAGGTGTCTGATGAAATGACGAGTAATACAGAAGTATGGGGATTATATGGGAAGAAAGGAGGTGTCTGATGAAAGACGAGTAATACAGAAGTATGGGGATTATATGGGAAGAAAGGAGGTGTCTGATGAAATGACGAGTAATACAGAAGTATGGAAGTAGAAGACATGCTGCAAACGACCACAAATTAATCGAGATAACTGCTTGAGAATGATAATCAATGCTTGGCTCATACTCTCTATACAGATTCTAACATCTTCTGTTCTCTTCTTCCCCAGTCATCAGAAACAGCAGTAGGCGGCATATCCCGAACGGCAAGCACGGCCCTCTCTCGAAAAGAGAGCTATAAAGCGCAGAGACAGCACTACAGAAGAGAGAAGAAACGAGCCGCGTCTGCCCTTCTGCACTCTATTGAAGACCCTTCTGTTGTCGTGCTTGCTGATTGGCTTAAGGTAAGAAGGTGGACCGATGACCTGGTGAAGGTTGTGGGAATCCGGTGGATGCGAGTCGCAAGGGACCGGTCAATGTGGCGACACTTGGGGGAGTCCTATGTCCAACAGTGGACGTCTTTCGGCTGAGATGATGATGATGATGATGATGAAGAAGTTTTAGCTCTACAGAAGGTACAGAATATGTAGACTAGAAGGAGGCTGCGTTTGACCTCCCTAGGATAAACGCAGGCCTTCTGAGGGTTTAGAAGATAGAAAAAGCGGGCTATTTCTGCTGTCCTACTCTATTGAGGACGTTTAATGCTTCAATGTCTCAAGAAAGATTTTTTATGAAAAACAACCCTGTTCGTAAAATGAAATTGTCAATAGTACATTTTGTTACAAGTAGGAGTTAGTTGAAATTGCAGCCGAGGCGGAATTCACACCCGAGCCCCAGGTAAGGGTGTTATGAAGCCGAGAACTGCATCATGCAATCATCTCTGTTACGATTCTAATTAATTTAATTTAAATATTCTTAGATTTTCTTTCTTTCTTTCTAAACATTTTCTTTTCTTCAGGTTCGAGGCTCACTCAAGTCATGGACAAAGCTATGGTGTGTGTTGAAGCCCGGACTATTGCTGCTTTATAAAAGTCCTAAAGCAAAGGTAAGATCACATAATAATTTATCTTAATAGTAATTAAAATAATCTCCACAATCTATGCAGTCCGCTACCATGATTTAATTAAATAGTAGATTATACAACAAGTGAAAAAGAGGGAATTTAATTCGAGGGAATAAGTTGGATCCCGAGAGCGGTGAAGGATTCTAGAGTAGATTCCCGAGCGTAGCAGGGGATTCTGGAGTAGAATCCTGAACGGAGCGAGGGATACAAGATAGTACATTTTTTTTTCATAAGTGGTATACTCAAGACCGATCCAAGATCTATTCATATAAAAATGAAATATGGGAGTGCTCAACATATCTAACCTAACACCAGGAATAGCATCATAATTCTAATCTACTATATCTTTCTACCATATCTCTGTAATCTAACACAAGTTCTATCTCATTTACAGAGTAGCCACTGGGTAGGAACTGTCCTATTAACATCTTGCCAAGTGATAGAGCGTCCCAGCAAGAAGGACGGCTTCTGCTTCAAGTTGTACCATCCGCTGGAGCAGAGCATCTGGGCGCCGCGGGGCCCTCACAACGAGACCATCGGTGAGTGGGCAGTGTTGCCAACTGTAGCGCCTAATGTTGCTAGTTTATAGAGCGTCCCAGCAAGAAGGGTGGGTTCTGCTTCGCCTCATAAAAATTAAGGTTTTCATCAGACGGGTATCATTTACAAATTCATGCGAGTAGTTGATGCATAATCCCCCCTCCACCATGCAGCTGACGATTTTTTTAAAATTAATTATTTCGTTTTTATTGTAGACACTTTTAACGTGCACATCCTGCTACATTGTTCCCACATGATTTAGCATCTCAACATGACTGATTCGAATGAAATTTTGGATTTGAACCAAGATTTTGTAACAATAATTTGATTTAAAAGAGTGTCCATGGAGTTTCTTGCCCGTTCTTCTCCATATAGATCTACGCTAGGGAATGGGCAACTACAGTACTTTCTCAAGTTATTATGCCTTGTGACTGTGACTGTAGCTAAATTTAATTTTCATATTTGTTTCGACAGTTCAAAAGCGCCTGTAACTGGCCTACTTGAAATAAATGCTTTGATTTTGATTTTGAATGTGAATGGTTTTTTATGATGTTACTAGCTGACCCACGCAACTTCGTCTGCGTCACATAAGAGAAAAAAACAAAAGAAAAAAAAATCCCCGCGTTTGCAACATTTTTCATTCCTGCTCCGCTCCTAATGATTGTATCGTGATGTTATATAGCCTAAAGCCTTCCTCGATAAATGGACTATCCAACACAAAAATATTTTTTCAATTTATGCCGGTAATTCCTGAGATTAGCGCGTTCAACCAACCAAACAAACAAACTCTTCTGCTTTATAATATTAGTATAGATTGATACTTTGAATACTAAAATAGACTTAATGACAGGACCTAACTCGCTAGTGGCGCCATCTAGTGAGCTCAAAAACGGTAGCACTCATCATCATCATCATCATCATCTCAGCCGAAAGACGTCCACAGCTGGACATAGGCCTCCCCCAAGTGTCGCCACATTGATCGGTCCCTTGCGACTCGTATCCACCGGATTCCCGCAACCTTCACACGGTCATCGGTCCACCTAGTGGGAGGTCTTCCAACGCATCGTCTTCCGGTTCGCGGTCGCCACTCCAGAACTTTTCGGCCCCATCGGCCATCCGTTCTGCGAGCAATGTGCCCTGACCGGTAGCATTCATTCGAGTTATTTTCATTTGTCAACATATGTCCGTCTGCCCCCACAGGAGCTGTAGTGCAGCCGCTACCGACCGCTCACCTGATCTTCCGCGCGCCCTCACAGGCAGCCGGCCACTGCTGGCTCGATGGACTCGAGCTCGCCTTGCGATGCAGCAATGCTATGCTCAGGTAAGCCATACGCACTGGGCCTCGATTCTGCTATTACAATAGTGTCAGAGTATTCGATCATTGATTTCATAATGATCAAGTTCTGTAAAATTTTGACAAGTTTGTTAATTCTACTATCATAATGGCGCCATTATGACTTCTTAATGAACAACCAGTGAGACTCCATTGAAAGAAATGTCATGTCATGACTTTGCGACGAATAAACATTTTTTATTTCTTTTCTTTCTTTCTTTCTTTCTTTCTTTCTTTCTTTCTTTCTTTCTTTCTTTCTTTCTTTCTTTCTAGAATATTAATCTCGTACATGAAATCTGGCACGAATAAATGTTTGCATTTAGTAGTAGATTTCGAAAACCATTTGTACTAAGGGTTTTATAATAATGACAATACGACAATGCCATTGAAACACAATTTTATTACGAGACCATTGACCGACCATTGTGAATTTAGCAGATTACGAACTTTAAGCAAAATGACAATGCGATGAGAATGGAATCGTGTTGGAGTGACGAATTTGTTAAAATAGCAGAATTAGGCCCCTGGTCTAATATTCTATTTTATTCATATTGTTACATCGGACCTACTAGAACATTCGAGAAAGCCAGTGATTACAGTGTGTGTACGTTAGAAGTTCGAGAGCATTCTATTATTATTAGTTTTAAAGTTACGCAGGTACAAACTCGCGACCTATTTATGCAAAGACATTAGAATTTCGACCGTACGCCTAGGGCATACGGTTCATATTTGTTTGTACAAGTAGCTAGTAATAATAATTACCTACCTATAGTAGGTAGGTAATCTTTTGTTAGTGTTTTTTTATGACCCTCTAGAATATTCGTGAATATTCTGGTGTGTCTGTTGGCGAGTATAAATAGAGCGCTCAGGGCCGCGACAGTCAGTCTTGTTTTGGCTACACAACGAAGCGAATCGAAGTGAACTTGAAGAGCGATATCTAAGCGAATAGTGAACAGTAGTGTATTGTAGTGTACTTGTGATTGAGTTTAAAGGGTTTTGTGATTAATAAAGTTATTGTGTTGTTTAATCGGTAGTAATTATTTTATCTCATACCCAGCTCGTAACAATATTTAAGGTCAACACATACATGAAGATAGAGGAGCTCGTGGCTAAATAATAACAGCCGCTTTGGGTCGACCTTTGGGTTAAGCCGTGCTTGCCTAGGTTGGTCTGTGGATGGGTGACCACCCTTACACACCGAGTTTCCTCCGTGCCTCGGAAAGCACGTTAAGCTGTTGGTCCCGGCTGTCATTTGTACATCTTTGACAGTCGTCTTAGTGGCACAAAAAGTCGTGACAATCAGTCTTACCAAGTGGTATCGTATTTCCCAGTACGAACTGGGTTGTGGAGGTCAGATAGGCAGTCGCTCCATGTAAAATACTGGTGGTCAGCTGCATCCGGTTAGACTGGAAGCCGACCCTAATATAGTTGGTTATAAGTTCGGCAGATGATGACGACCCGAATGGCGTAGTGGTATTGACGCTGCCTTACGCTCTTAGGGTCCTGGGTACGAATCCCGGTAGCAGCAAATGTTTGTGTGATGAGCATGGACATTTGTTTCCGAGTCATGGATGTTTATATGTATGAAAGCTCAGGACGGCCTTCATCAGAATTACTCATCTTGAAGCGATGTGGGTATGTGGGTATAGTGGGTATTCCAACCAGGGTAATTAAAACTTAGTTACTTTCTTGGAACTAAAACAATTTTACTTCTTAAAATGATGTTACATATGCACTTTAAATCAACAATAATCAAATTAAGGCAATAGCTAGCAGTTCGTCGAAAACTTGGCGCGCTTGCGACCGTTCTTCCACGTCCAGCCACAGAGTATAGAAGATGGCCGCCCCGCTCCCATAGACTCGACGCTCCGCTAGAGTGACAGTGGCCATATCACTCTTGACAATGATATTCTCGATATTCTTATCATTCTAATGTGCGCCGACACGGCCAGACTGACATACGACCGTCCTCGGGCGTTATTGTATTCCTAGAACAATCAATGTTTAATCACCAAGACGTCCGCTCGTCCATCCTGCTACATTCAGAACTTTACATGGGTTTTCGATTGTAGCGTCAAACACAGAGTCAATCATATTATGACATTAAAATGAACAAGTGCATCCCTTCAACCAGCCCGTAATGGATCTGGCCCGGACGACACTGTCCCCATCAACTATTGCCAACCAACAGCAACACATCTGGACCAGACGAGTGCATCCCTTCAACCAACCCTATTGGGTGTGGCCCGGACGACACTGTCCCTCCGACCAGGATAGACTAAGGATATTACTTCTAGATCGGACGAGTGCATCCCTTCAACCAACCCTATTGGGTGTGGCCCGGACGACACTGTCCCTCCGACCAGGATAGACTAAGGATATTACTTCTAGATCGGACGAGTGCATCCCTTCAACCAACCCTATTGGGTGTGGCCCGGACGACACTGTCCCTCCGACCAGGATAGACTAAGGATATTACTTCTAGATCGGACGAGTGCATCCCTTCAACCAACCCTATTGGGTGTGGCCCGGACGACACTGTCCCTCCGACCAGGATAGACTAAGGATATTACTTCTAGATCGGACGAGTGCATCCCTTCAACCAACCCTATTGGGTGTGGCCCGGACGACACTGTCCCTCCGACCAGGATAGACTAAGGATATTACTTCTAGATCGGACGAGTGCATCCCTTCAACCAACCCTATTGGGTGTGGCCCGGACGACACTGTCCCTCCGACCAGGATAGACTAAGGATATTACTTCTAGATCGGACGAGTGCATCCCTTCAACCAACCCTATTGGGTGTGGCCCGGACGACACTGTCCCTCCGACCAGGATAGACTAAGGATATTACTTCTAGATCGGACGAGTGCATCCCTTCAACCAACCCTATTGGGTGTGGCCCGGACGACACTGTCCCTCCGACCAGGATAGACTAAGGATATTACTTCTAGATCGGACGAGTGCATCCCTTCAACCAACCCTATTGGGTGTGGCCCGGACGACACTGTCCCTCCGACCAGGATAGACTAAGGATATTACTTCTAGATCGGACGAGTGCATCCCTTCAACCAACCCTATTGGGTGTGGCCCGGACGACACTGTCCCTCCGACCAGGCCCCTTATTCACAACCATTCGATACGTTTCCGTGTCGGTAAGGAATCGTATTCGACTATCTCATTTCCGAACCGAAGAACTGTCAAAACGCTATTCACAGATCCGAACGGATACGATTTTTTCTATCCGATTGAGATTGTGTTTAGGGGGATCGCTATAAAATGGTAGTAAATAGATGATCGTGGTAGAAAATGAAAAGTAGTAAATAAAATTGGTTTATTTGAATATTTCGTTCTGTTTATATAAGTAAATATACAGGTAGTTACTTAATAGACAGCAAACGAAACAAAATGATTTTATTGAAATAAAATAATATAAATTTTCAAATAAACTTTATTTCGAATAATACCAGCTTTGTAAACAGCCGTCTGTCAAACTGGCAAAGCGGAAACGGTGTTTTTTTTTAAGTCAAATTTTCTTTTTTCTTAAAAGGAAAAATGACTGAAAAAGTGTTTAATATCAGTGGTATATAATTCTTGCTTGTTAACTAAAATCTAGAACGAATTACACATTTTTGTAAACACATTGAATTTATGTAAATGCGGATGCATCAATGAAATACGGTCAATAAAACAACTAATAACTCACAAACAACACCGGACTATAATTTAACTTAATTTACTTACTTCAGGCAGTGTTTAAAAAGTTTGGTATTTTTTATTTTACTGAAATAATCTGGAAATATGGTTTATTTCTTCGTTTAAATTTTGTTCGATATGACTCCCGACAGCAAACAGCTGTCGGAAAGATTCGAGTCTTCTTGTCGAATTGAACTGTCAAAATTATTCGATTGCGGATTTGTGAATAGCGTTTGGATGACATCTTCGACATCTAAGACGTTCGATTCGGTTCGGAAGCGAGTCGAATGGTTGTGAATAAGGGGCCAGGATAGACTATAAGGATATTACTTCTAGATCGGACGAGTGCATCCCTTCAACCAACCCCACTGGGTGTGGCCCGGACGACACTCTCCTTTCGAGTATGGCAATTTGGGATTGAATAATGCTTACGAAAACCAACAGACTCATGCATGACATTAAAGATACTGACGACATACCTATGATTGCGGAATATCCTGTTCAGCCCATATTTCGATTTCGTTAACTACATCCCATGTCTCAGGATCAGAGTGGGCACTGAGAGTGTCTGAATTGGCGGTAATAGTGGAAGAGCCGGCGGATATAGTGTCAGTGCATGCAGTCAAGGTGTCACTATCATTTGTGGATAGCAAGTCATTCCTAGCATCTACATCTTCTGGCGCCGACTCGGCCTCACCATAATTCAAAAGGTTAGAAGCGATTTCAAGCAAACCTTCGTGTCCGTGAGGTACTGAGCGTAAATTCTCGTGGGCATACTTATAAATTCGATGAGAATTGCCTAATCTTTTTAATTCGTACCGATCGTTATTAAGTACAGCCGTTATAACAAATGGACCCTTGAACTTTCTGTCTAATTTTGTCTGGTTTCGTTCACTATTTTTGAGGAAAACGTAATCGCCTTTTGCAAAAGCTTTTATTTCTGCTCGGCCTTGATTAAATCGTTTAATTTCGCTTTCTGCTGCCCTTTGGACATTAGCAGATGCGTCATTCCGCACAACATCGAGGTTAAGACGTTCTGGTTGACCATGAACTTCTGAGTTTAGTTTTGACATACCTAATGACTGTGCACGAATACCTAACATAAGTTCTGTAGGCGAATACTTGGTTACGGATGATCGGGTGCTGTTAAGCGCGAGTTGAATATTTCCTAGTTCATCTCGCCACGTCTTATTGGGGTCGTTTTCAACAATGGTTAGTAGGCTTTTGAGGGTCCGCATAACCCTCTCGACCTGGCCATTAGCCCTGCTAGAGCCAGTCGCGATTAAATGTAGATCTATTTTATGTTCGCCGCAAAAATTCTTAAAATCAGAGCTTACGTAGCAACGACCCTGATCAGCTACGATCCGTTTAGGCGCACCAAAAAGAAAGACTGCCTTTTGCACCGCGTGTACCGCGCTCCTAGCATCAAGAGAAGAAGTATGCTCTAGTAAAATGTATTTGGTAAAACCGTCGATAATCACCGAACAATATTCCTTTCGATCGCTCTTCCCGCTAAGCTTTCCCGTAAAATCAATATGTATTGTATGCCAAGGTACCGGGGCTTTGGGGATTGGGTGAAGTTGAACGGGTTGAGCCCCAGATGGACCCTTTGATGCTTTGCAAATAATGCATGAGTCGATAAATTTACGAACGCATTTTGACATTTCAGGAAACCAATATTGCTCGTAGAGTTTATCTAAAGTTTTATCTTTTCCTAAATGTTGTAACTCATTATGAACGTGATTTATTAGTGTCCATATTAAAGACCGCGGAACTACCGGCAACCAGGAGACTGTTTTATTACGTACGATTTTCCTATACAGGATACTATCTCTTACATCATACGTTTGAGCTACAGTATCGGGGAAACTATTGCTATCGTGTTTTGAGATAAGGTCTTGTATTTCGCTATCACGTTTTTGTTCGACCGAAAGCCAGTCCTGATGTAATTCGACATACTGAACTTGCTGTGTCAGCGGGCTCCTACAGACTGTACCAGCTTCATTAACATAAGGAAGAGGATTTCGCGAGAAATAATCCGCGTGCTCCATTCCGCGACCTTCACGATAAATAATGTCAAAGTCGTAAGCTTGTAAGATAGCCCACCACCTGTGAACGCGAGGAGTGAGATCTTTTTTTGATTTGGATGCCTTGAGAGAATTGCAATCCGTATAGACTTCGAAATGACGACCGTAGAGATAATGGCGAAAGTGCTCGACCGCTCGTACAACTGCCAACGTCTCCAGTTCGTACGAGTGGTATCGCGACTCAACATCCGAGGTTCGACGACTATAATATTCCACGACGTGCGGTGTATTGTCTATCCGTTGTATGAGAATCGCCCCGTATCCATCAGAACTAGCATCAGTGTGCAACTCTACTGGCAATTCCGGGTCAAAAATAGTTAAAACTGGCTCAGATGTAAGTATGTGTATTATGTCGTTTCGTATTTCTTCGTGCTTTTGAGTCCACGTAATAGGACCTCTTAGCTTTGTTAGAGGGTATAATGGTCCCACGATTCGTGTGAAATTAGGAATGAATTTTCTAAAATACGAAGCTAGCCCAAGGAACTGCCTGACCTGAGTGGCAGTTTTTGGTTGTGGGGCATCTACTAATGCTTGTATTTTTCGAGAGTTTGGTCTTATCTCACCAGATTGAAGGGAATATCCTAAATACTCTATTCTTTGGGACATGAATGTACATTTTTGTAGGTTGAATGTAAATCCAGCTTCCGTCAAGGCACTTAAACTATCATCTAGACGCTGCAAACCTTCAGTGATGCCAGTCGAGTAGCATAAAACATCATCCATATAAATGAGTGGTTTGTCTTTTAAGTGATTCAGAGCCCTAGTTATGCATCTCTGGTATACGGATGGAGCGTTCCGCAAACCGAAGGGCATCGCAAGGTATTCGTATTGCCCCTCAGGTGTAACGAATGCGGTCTTTTCTATGGAGTCAGGGTGCATCAAAATTTGGTGGAATCCTGACGCCATATCTAAGGAAGAGAAGTAGTTAGCCCCAGCTAGCTGATCTATTTGCTCCTCGATACGTGGCAGAGGGTAGTGTTCGGGTAGCGTATTGGAATTTAATTCCCGATAGTCCACGCACATCCTATACGAGTTGTCTTTTTTTTCAACTAATAGTATTGGACTAGCAAAAGGGGAGGAACTTTCGCGAATGACCCCAGCGTTGAGTAATTCCCGAATCTTTTCCCTGACTATAAGTTTTTCCGCTGGTGCCAAACGATAAGGGCACCGTTGTACGGTTTTGTGAGGATCTATTAAATTAATTTGACATTCACCTGTAGTTACTCTACGGGAGGGAACACCTTCCGTAAAATAATCTGAATATTTGTTTAAAATCAATATTAGCATTTCCCTATCCTCTCCTAGCAAATCCGTGTTGATCTTAGTAAAATCCGATTTATTTGGTTTTAAATCACAAAAGTGGCTCGTTTTCTTAGAAAAGAACATGAGATTATCATTATCGATTTTAACGCACAAACCTTGATCAAAAATATCCCTCCCGACTATGATCGGATCAGAAATAAGCCTCTCAGGAACTACGTGAAACGTCAAATTTACTGAGAGTTTATCAATGACTACATCGCTTTGAATTTGAGTGGTACATTGAATATCTTCACCACCTATGCCACTCAGGTAAACGAGGTTTTTACGCACAGTACCCGCAAGTTTGTCACAAAAGCTTTCTCTTAAAAGAGAACATGATGACCCACTATCAAATAAAAAAGGGACTCGCTCACCAGATGATGTCTCCAAGATGCTCCTGGAGGGGCGGTGCTCACACTGATGGACCTCCTTGACTGCAGCTCCACTACCATTCCTTTTGTCTGGACATACAGTCGCCACGTGCCCAGGCTGACCACACTTGTAGCAGGTCGGGGTTGTCCTTTTCTCCACGGTTCGTGGTAAACTCGAAGAATCTTGTGACTTCGTTCCAATTTCGTCTCGACGTTTCCTACAATCGGCGATACGATGTCCAACTAATCCACAATAGTGACATTTGCCGGTGAATTTCTCCATTATACGGGCACGTTTTGCTTCAGGTTCTTGGACTTCGGTATCCGTGCGTCGCTTAAGTGATACTCCACCAAGTATTCGAAACAACTGAGCTCGAGTAGTTATTGTCTGTATGTTTAACTCGCGACGTATCAAGCTGTCTTTCTGACATAACACGGATATCACAAATCCAGTGATTACCTTCTCAGGCATCGTACTTTCAGGTATTCTTTCAATGAGATTCCATAACCGAAGAGCAGATTCAGACGCAGTCTCCTTAGCGCTTATTTGGAAGCGTAACACGTCATCGAAATAGTCTTGCAGGAGTTTAGGTTTTGAAAATCTTGCAATCAGGATTTCTTTAACTGAATCCCATGTAATAGTGTCTAAATTGAGCTTAGTTAAACACGTTGCTGCACGACCTTTCAGCGCCTCCGTCAACGCCATCAGTAAATTAACACCTTCCAGATTTTTATTTTGAACAATGAAATCAGTCACTCTACACCATCCATCAATATCCGAGTCAGGTTCATCAGGGTCAAACTTCAAAAGAATTGTACGATTCGTACTCACAAGCGGCGTTTGTTGGGCTGCTAAAACTCGAGAAAGCAACGCTTCCATGCTGCTCAACAGCTTCTCAGCAGTTCTAGAATCCGAATGTTTTCCTTCATTCTGCATTCCATCGTATCCCACTTCTGATGAAAGCTCAGGACGGCCTTCATCAGAATTACTCATCTTGAAGCGATGTGGGTATGTGGGTATAGTGGGTATTCCAACCAGGGTAATTAAAACTTAGTTACTTTCTTGGAACTAAAACAATTTTACTTCTTAAAATGATGTTACATATGCACTTTAAATCAACAATAATCAAATTAAGGCAATAGCTAGCAGTTCGTCGAAAACTTGGCGCGCTTGCGACCGTTCTTCCACGTCCAGCCACAGAGTATAGAAGATGGCCGCCCCGCTCCCATAGACTCGACGCTCCGCTAGAGTGACAGTGACCATATCACTCTTGACAATGATATTCTCGATATTCTTATCATTCTAATGTGCGCCGACATGTATAATAAGTATGTATTTACAAACAAAAAAGTATATGTGTAGTATATCAACTATCTAGTGTCCACGACACAAGCTTTGCTTAGTGTGGCATTAGGTGGCGCTGTGTGTTAATGTCCAGCGATATTTATTTATTTTTATTTTATGATTCCTTTGTACACAGATGTTCCCGTTCTCGCCCCGAGCAGACTGTAGCGGCAGACTCTCCGGCGACGCAGACAAACTTATCGCATGAGGATCTTGAGAAGCACTTCAATGAACACGGTAAGTTTTAGATATAAGCTTTTAATTTTTCTAGGTTCTGAACATCGCTGTTTCGTGCGTAAAGCTTAGTTTACATTGACAAGTTTTTATGATGTTTGAAAATATTTATATAATTTGTATTGCCTAAAACTCCCAATATCTTATAGTTTATCTGAAAGTTACACAGAAACACTGTACTCCAAAGAGATATATATGACTTACATATACAATGTGTAACAAAAAGGGTATAGTCATCTGAAAGGGTGTGCTATAGATCATCAAACTGAACAACTTTCTCTATGGGACCACCATCGTAATCATAAAAAATAATCAGCTGTTTCATATATTTGGTCGAGTAGTTATTGGAATTCATTATGGGGTCGTTGAATTTTTTTTCGCAATTACGATGGTGATTCCATGGAAAAGTTGTTCAGTTTGATGGTCTGGAGCACACCCTTTCATATGAATATACCCTTTCTGTTACACGTTGTAGACATTGGTGTCGATTCTGTTGTGCACAAACTAAACTTAATTTAGGCGATTGCTATCTTTTTCTCTCTGATAAAACGAGAGAGAGACGGACGTAATTTAGAGCTGTCAAATTTAATTTAAACTAATATTCCCATACGAATGAAGGGTGCACGTAAAAACATGTCGACTAAAAACACGGTGAAGCGCAAAGCATAAACTAGTTTGACATCTCTAACTTAGTTCATAGCTATAGCCGTCCTCTTCGCGCACTGCCTTTTAGTAAAAGATAGCAATAGCCTTAATTAAGCACAACAGAATCGACGCCAATGTCTAATATATCTCTTTGGAGTACAGTGTTTCTGTGTAACTTTCAGATAAACTATAAGATATTGGGAGTTTTAGGCAATGTTTTGAGTTTAACTGTTTATTGCAGTATTTAACAGAAACACGGAGTAGATTATGCATGCAATGTCAAAGTGCATGTTGTTACAACATTGAAGTATAGTCGAAATCGAGTAATTTGCTCAATCTGTGGCAAAATAATTTGTTTCTTATAAATGTTTTGTTGTGTTCGAATTTAAAAACCTGTCATATCTATTCGTTGTCTACTCCGTGACATAACGATCCCGCCTATTATTTTTTAAGGATTGGTACCAAAAAAAAAAAAAAAAAATTGAGATTTATACTGGATTGTAAAAATTATACTCACAAAATTATTCTTCAATGTATTTAGATATCTAACCAACAGCAACTAAAGGTAACAATTTTCAACATATATTTTTTTTAACTCCCTCCTTTGCACTTACGCTAAACATTTAGTGCTAAAAATATCGGAACCATCTTCCTGTAGCTCACCACTAATGTCGATATCAGATTACTCCCCTAAAAGGCAAAATATCGATAGAAAACTCAACTACCAAGTCCCTAAAAAAACGACAAAAACTCGAAAAACAAAATGGGCGCAATTTATGGAATCAATCGAAATTCTCGCCAAAGATCATGATTCCAGTGACGACACACCAGAGAGAGACAGCAGATTCCTAGATTTCTTACGAAAGAAAGAGACGCATTTAGGGCGCAATACTGCGTCGACTTCCTCGTTTAGGATGGAGAAAGAGCCTTCTAAAATCAAAAAACAAATGAGTAAAAGTTTAGCTTCAAGTCCTTACAAGATAGAAATAAAAAAATCTCCTATACTCAAATGTCTTGAACTACCAAAGATAGGAGATCGTACAAAAGAAAAAATGTCCCCAACAGCGCTGATAGAAGAAAATTTCATGAAATTCATGTCTACGACTTTTCCTAAACGTCGAAGTTCAACGCCTTTGACTTTTAGCCAGAAACGAATCGGGGAGTTAAGAGAATCTGGTGTTAAAACTGATTCTGAGAATGATGATATGTTCTTGAAGTCGAAAAGAAAGTTGTATAAGGGATCTGAGGTGATTTGCGATACCCCTGAGAATATAATTATTAAAACCGCCCCTTCGGTTGAGAGGGTCAGGGCGTATACTTCGTCTTCTAGTGACGAGGTTGGAGAGGAATATAGGTAGGTCTGGGTATTTTATAAATATAACACTAACAGTTCGTCCAAGTCTTCCTATACAGGCCCTATGTGTATTGGTCGTTGGTTTTATCCAGCGCTTAAAATTTAAAATATATACATTTTAATTGTTATACTCGTAATCGTTTTCTTGGCCAAAAAACGGGTAACTATGATTGTCAATGATATTTTGGGTTTAAAACTGTCATTCCTCAGAGCAATGACAGTGTGACAACGCTATACACACCATATAGCGCTATCCCTTTCTAACCCTAACACCTACAATAACTTTCATAGGAAATCTCTATACCCACAACTTGTCATCACCCCTGACAAATACTCAGTAATTGACTACGACAAGCTACCTTCAGCGAGTTTCAAAGCGAGTAACTTGGAACGAAGAGATGAGAGATTTACCTCCCAGAATGTCTATGTCGCTGGCAAAATCGTCCGGACCGGTGAGAACTGCCTTGTAGGCGTGATGGTGTAGTGCTCTATAGGTATCGCTAGTAAAAAATTCACTCGAGACACCCATTAGTGGTCAGAGACACCCATTAGTGGTCAGTGACACACATTAGTGGTTAGTGACACCCTTTAGTGGTTATTGACACCCTTTAGTGGTCAGTGACATCCATAAGTGGTCAGCCCTCAGCAAATTTCAAAGTGAGAAACTTGGAACGAAGAGATCAGAGATTTACCTCTCAGAACGTTTATGTCGCTGGCAAGATCGTTCGGACCGATGAGAACTACTTACCCACTTGTTGTGTTAGGCGTGGTGGTGTATTGCTAGAAAGGAAACGCTACTAACAAATGAAAGCTTCCCAATATTACACTCTAGACCATTATAAGTGTTCAGTGACACCCGTTAATGGTTAGTGACAGCAATTAGTGGTTAGTGACAGCCATTAGTGGTTAGTGACAGCCATTAGTGGTTAGTGGCAGCCATTAGTGGTTAGTGACAGCCATTAGTAGTTAGTGACAGCCATTAGTGGTTAGTGACAGCCATTAGTGGTTAGTGACAGACATTAGTGGTTAGTGACAGCCATTAGTGGTTAGTGACAGCCATTAGTGGTTAGTGACAGCCACCAGTGATCAGTGTTAGCCACCAGTGGTTAGTGCTAGCCACCAGTGGTCAATCAATTTAAAACATTTTAGGTTAGGGGAGTAATCTACATGTATACTAAAACTAAAGTATCTAGCCAGAGTATTAATTGTGCTATTCCAGAAGCAAAACTGTGTGTGTTGTAGTATCGCTACAATAAATTGATGCCCATTTATTTTAGTTGTACAATCATAGCATCTTCAATATAATGTTTTAGTACCTGGGCGATCGAGCTATGCTCGCATGAAAATAGAGAAATCGACTTTATTGAGATACTAGCTGACCCACGCAACTTCGTCTGCGTCAAAAGTACTACCTATCTACTACTACCTACTACCTACCTACTACTACCTACCCACTACTACCTACCCACTACTACCTACCTACTACTACCTACCTACTTCTACCTACCTACTACTACCTAACGGGATAAAAAGTATCCTATGTCCTTCTCCTGGCTCTAAACTACCTCCCTGACAATTTGCAGCTAAATCGGTTCAGCCGTTCTTGAGTTATAAGTGGAGTAACTAACACGACTTTCTTTTATATACATATATAGATGAGATCTAGCTAGATCGATTTTTCGTCCTCGAAAACGATTCTATTGTAACTTTCGTTGTAATTTTTGGAGCCGTTTTTAAAACGTGATTACAATTTGAGTGAATGAGTGAATGAATGAACGATCGTGAGACGAAAGGAAGTCATAACTTTTTCAGGCAAACGGTTATCGTGATAAAAAATCTTGTCTATTATTAAAATAAAAAGGGTGTAAAACACCTCTTCACGAAGCCGAAAGGCACGTGTTCTCCCCATCATTGCGATCATTTTTTTGTTCTACACCATACCTGGGAACATTCTAGTTAAGAAGATATGGGGGGTCAAAGTTACGACATTTCGACAAGTTCCTTTTTTAATACAAACTTTTTTGGGAAGATTTGAATTTTTAACACCTTCACGACCCCCGTACTATTCAATCCATCCATCAGCACAATGTTTTAAGTGCGATACATTGAGTTCTACCACAAAACACGATTTATAACCTCAAAAAAATAGTTGTTTCCCAGCAATAATTTTTGCGTAAAGTTACTTAATTTGATGTACAGAATGCTTGGTTAATGGCTTTGTGATGAGGTGGTTTACCCGTGAACAATTTAGTCTTATTATTTAAACCATTTTTATTTTTTGTCTCTTTCTGTGACACGCTTTGCAGGTGTCTATAGCATTCTCTGTCTACGCCTCAAACCCTTATGTAGAATGACAGTACCGCCGTCGCAGCTGTCATACATACCAATTTCAATGACAGCTGTCTAACGCAAGTCTGAAGGTCGATTATGTCCATATTTCAATTCGTGTTCAATTATATAAAGTTTGTCGATGGAGAGATAGTGTTATGTAAATAAAATAGATGAGACTTTGTGCTCGATATATTTAAACAAGGATGTTTTCCGAATGCGGTGAACTCTATTTAACTAAGTACTTGTTACGCAAATAAAACTGAAAAAAAAAAAAACATACAGACGAATTGATAACCTCCTCTTTTTGGAAGTCGGTTGAAAAAAGAAATGTGTGCTTTGACACATAGGCATGACACAATTGGAAACACGAATCGCAATAAAATTTGAACTTGAAGTTTTTCGGGCAGATTGTTAATGTACTTGCCTAATTTTAAAACTATACTTCAAGTAAAAAATATTTGTTGCGATTTAGATTTTGTTAAAATTTTGATTCGTTTTTCTACTTGTCCGTTGAGATTTGTTTTTTTACTTGTCCGTTGAGATTCGTTTTTATACTTGTCCGTTGAGATTCGTTTTTCTACTTGTCCGTTGAGATTTGTTTTTCTACTTGTCCGTTGAGATTTGTTTTTCTACTTGTCCGTTGAGATTTGTTTTTCTACTTGTCCGTTGAGATTCGTTTTTCTACTTGTCCGTTGAGATTCGTTTTTCTACTTGTCCGTTGAGATTTGTTTTTTTACTTGTCCGTTGAGATTCGTTTTTATACTTGTCCGTTGAGATTCGTTTTTCTACTTGTCCGTTGAGATTTGTTTTTCTACTTGTCCGTTGAGATTTGTTTTTCTACTTGTCCGTTGAGATTCGTTTTTCCACTTGTCCGTTGAGATTCGTTTTTCTACTTGTCCGTTGAGATTCGTTTTTCTACTTGTCCGTTGAGATTTGTTTTTCTACTTGTCCGTTGAGATTCGTTTTTCTACTTGTCCGTTGAGATTCGTTTTTCTACTTGCCCGTTGAGATTCGTTTTTCTACTTGTCCGTTGAGATTCGTTTTGCCCTTGTCCGTTGAGATTCTCCCCGTCAATGAAGTTTTACTTCAAAAACTAAAGTCCAACTACGACAAAAACACAACATAACACCACACCTGTAGAGGTGTACCCAATAAAATAAGATTGAAATATAGTAAAATAGACTCCGCGAGTCACTGAAAAATCTTGATGCAAAAACCCGAAAAACAGTTGCCTGACGCC
The DNA here is from genome assembly GCA_916618015.1 of Xestia c-nigrum. Lineage (NCBI taxonomy): Eukaryota > Metazoa > Arthropoda > Insecta > Lepidoptera > Noctuidae > Xestia > Xestia c-nigrum. Next base: position 15,184,072 of record OU745268.1, read on the forward strand.
ATGGGAATCGACCCCAGGAAATCATGCTCCGCCGGGGAATATAATATTCGAAGTCCCGCAGCCTCGGCAGGCATCGGCCCCTCCTTTTTGCTGACATTTAGCAGTCCCTTACATTAAATTACAGGTTATTTACAAAGTTTTAAGACAAATATGCTATACTTATATTGTCACTTACGGGATATCTTCCGTGATTATTTGGTATTTTGAGTTCCCGATATTTCGACGCTGTCAACCCGCGATCATGGCGCTTGCAACAGCGTCGAAATATCGGGAACTCAAAATACCAAATAATCACGGAAGATATCCCGTAAGTGACAATATAAGTTTAGTTTTAAACCGTGAAAGCCTAAAACAGTGTTTAAATATGCTATATTATTACCTTGGCAACATTTGTAACAAATACATTACGTTGTCTTGTTTGTGTTACAAAGGTCGAGTAAACAGCATTGTGCTGCAGAATGCTTTGTTATGTTCACAAAAACATTGGGTTTTTTTTGTTTTTTATGTATAAAAATAAATGTACTAAGTATACAAAATTACCAATAATATACAATTCTAGCTGGCCCACGCAACTTCGTCTGCGTCATATAAGAGAGAAAAACGAAAGGAAAACAAAATCCCCGTTTTTGCAACATTTTTCATTGTTGCTCCGCTCCTATTGGTCATAGCGTGATGTTATATAGCCTAAAGCCTTCCTCGATAAATGGACTATCCAACCCAAAAAGAATTTTTCAAATCGAACCGGTAGTTCCAGAGATTAGCGCGTTCAACCATGTTGGAACAAACAAACTCTTCTGCTTTATAATATTAGTATAGATACATATAGTATATAATAGTATAGATGTTAAAAAGGACCTCGTGGCTAAATAATAGCAGCTGCTCTGGTCGATCTATCGGTTAATCCGTGTTTACCTGGATGGGTGACCACCTATTACATACCGAATGTCCTCCGTGCCTCGGAAAGGACGTTAAGGCGACGACATCAGCTAAATAAGCAACTCTATTTGTGGTGGTTCAAACTTCGTTTGAAACACTGTAAAAATAAAGTTCTAATTAGCTTGCACTACAAAGTGATTGTTACTTCAGTCACTGCGGGCCGAATAGTGCGAAATGAGTATTTTCGATCGATTTAAAACTAGAACTTAACTATTTAATAATAATTAATCCATCAGTCGATGTAGTTTAGCATTTGAAATGTTATGTTATATTTTTATTATTATCATTGTCAATGGCTTAACTGCTTTGAAAGAAAATTAAGAGGTATGTTTGAAGATTTTTTTGGTGCATTAAAGTTTGTCAAATTATGTTTTGAGTTCCATCAGTGTATGCAAAAAGGACTTCAAAATATAAAGTTTTTTTTATTTATCGAAATTATTTACAGTTTTAGAGATACACTGCTTCTAAAAACCGCCTTTTGGACCGGTTTCAAGAAACCTCCGCCTTAAGTCGTTGGTCTCGGCTGTCATTTGTAGATCTTTGACAGTCGTTACAGTCAGTGGCCCAAAAAGTCTGACAACCAGTCTTATCAAGGGGTATCGTAGTACCCAGTTCTAACTGGGTTGTGGAGTCAAGGCAGTCGCTCCATGTAAAATGCTGGTATTCACCTGCATCCGGTTAGACTGGAAGCTGACCCCAAGTTGAAAAAAGGCTAGGCAGATGATGAAACAGTCAGACACTGCCCGGCAAATTGCAAAAAAACGTAAAACAAAAACAATTTCGGGGGCTCCACGCCCCTTTCATATTATGCTCACCTACTGAAAAAGAGATTTCGACAATACTACAAAATCTGCAGACACAAGAATAATTATTTAATCAAGTAGAACAGTTTCTTCAAAAATAATAACGAAAGTAAATTGCTTATTTAATTACTTTTTCTTCTTGTATATATGTAGTGGGCGTAAAAAGATATTTGAGCGTCTAACTTTCTACTTTTCTCGTACCTCCTACGCTATTGATAAAGGTACTGGATTCTAAGCTAAGCACGTTTTAAATTATTGTGAATATTTTATCAAAAAATCTTACCTAGTTTTTAACTCCCGACGCAAAAACGACGGGGTGTTATAATTTTGACGTGTATGTGTATGTCTGTGTTTGTGTGTGTGTCTGTCTGTGGCATCGTAGCTCCCGAGCTGATGAAGAGATTTTGGTTTTAATGTTTGAAAGGTGAATCTGTTGGGAGTGTTCTCTATGTTTGATAAAAGTCAGTCCAAGATGGCCGCCGCTACAAAATGGCGGATTTAATATTTATTTAACAACTCCCTCAAACGACGGGGTGTTATAATTTTGACGTGTATGTGTATGTCTGTGTTTGTGTGTGTGTCTGTCTGTGGCATCGTAGCTCCCGAGCTGATGAAGAGATTTTGGTTTTAATGTTTGAAAGGTGAATCTGTCGGGAGTGTTCTCTATGTTTGATAAAAGTCAGTCCAAGATGGCCGCCGCTACAAAATGGCGGATTTCATATTTATACAACTCCCTCAATATGGGTATCAAATGAAAGGGCTTGACGAGTGGAATACTATACCATAGAATACATTTCAAATCAAACATGGCCGCCACCACAAAATGGCGAACTACATTTTTTTTCACATTTCCCTCAATATGGGTATCAAATGAAAGGGCTTGTGAAATTATGACCCTACGTGTGTCGGGGGCTTTTTAAATTTTAAATTTAATGTAACTTGTATCAAATAATCTCAAGTACTTACCTAGTTTTTACTGTATTGATAGTGTAGTGGGAGCAAGCAGGACTTTATGGTTCCGTATCCGAAGGGGAACAAACAGGACCCTATAGAAGCTTTCGCTGTCCGTTCGTCTGTCTGGCAGCGTTGAAATTTTCACAGAATGTGTTTTTTTGTTGCCGCCATAAAAACATCATCATTCTCTGCCCTTATCCCAATTCATTTTGGTCGGCGCAGCATGTCTTCTTGTTCCATATTTCTCTATTTTTCGTCATCAAATAATAAAAAAAAAGAAAAAAGAATACTACGATGGCACGGTATCCCTGCATGCACGAGCCCGGCTCGTACTTGGCCAGATTTTAAGTAGAGATGCAAGGAATAGTGATTTGGCCGAATACCGAATATTTGGAGGCTCTCTCAGCCGAATACCGAATATTCGGCGGGTGATCCAGTACAATTGACGTCGACGCTAACAAGTTACGACAATTTTTTGATGCGGTGCGTGCGGCGGTGACGGGGCGGGAAGTACCTATTTGGCTCAGTAGCCGGCAAGTCGTGTTACAACGTGCAGTGTTTTAAATGTACTTTGTCTAAAATGGCTTTAGTTGTGAATAAAAAGTCTCCTATTTGGAAATATTTTGAAGTTTATGCAATTAATGATTGTTGGATAATTAAATATTTCGATTAAATTGCTTTTTTATTGCCTTTTATATTTGCTACGGGGTGACATATTCTTTATAGAAAAAACCCCGTAAATAAATGAAGATTAAAAAAAAAGAGACTTCTTACTTTTTAAAGTATCCGGTATTCAGCCGAATTATACTTAGGTACTATTCGGCGGAATAGGCCGAATACCGAATAGTTGCCGAATATTCGTTGCATCTCTAATTTTAAGCTTGGGTTGTCGCGCAAGTCTTAGAAATTTTGGTTCTAGGACATGCTATAGTTCCCTAACTGGATTAAATGACGCATTTCACCGCTTGGCAAGCCAATTTAAACATTTTCAGAACAATCATACTCCTGAAATAGGTATACTGTTATTTACGATCTGTCATATCAATCGGGGAACTAGAAATTGGTATAGTGACAGATTTACGAGACCTAACCATAGACCACGCAGACTTACCTAGAGTATGAGTATTATCGGAGGTCTGACGGTGAAGACGAAAGGCAGTCACAAGAGGTCCGCAACACTTCAAATCTGCTCTATCGTGTTTAAGGCTCATTTCATGCATCTTGATAAGAACTTTAAACCTAGCTGGAGCATGACTGTCATCGATGGTCTAACAATGGAGACTGGAGGTAGTAGCAAAGCTGCCGCTGTCAGAGGTGGCATTCATCATCACCATCATTTCAGCCGAAAGACGTCCACACCTGGACATAGGTCTCTCCCAAGTGTCGCCACATTGACCGGTCCCGTGTGACTCGCATCCATTGGATTTCCGCAGCTTTCGTCAGGTCATAGGTCCACCTATTATAAAATTCGTGACTCCGAAAGTGCGTTGAGCTCATTACTTCTGTCACGAGCGTTGAGTTTTATTCGAGACTAGCTGGCCCACACAACTTCAACGTCTGCGTCACATATATGAGAGGAAAAGCTCACAAAGGAATAAATTTTCCCCGTTTTTGCAACATTTTTCATTTATGTTCCGCTCCTATTGGTCATAGCGTGATGATATATAGCCTATAACCTTCCTCGATAAATGGACTATCCAACACAAAAAGATTTTTTCAATTCCAACCAGTAGTTCCTGAGATTAGCGCGTTCAAACAAACAAACAAACTCTTCAGCTTTATAATATTAGTATAGACTAGCTTTGGCTTCGCTCGCATTACTCGAACCTATCTATTCTGTAATCCAATCAAAATTAATACACCATACCTTAAGAATATGTTTTATTTACAAATTATTTTGGTATTACGTTTGTATGAACTTCGCATGCTCCGCAGGCCTCTTAAGCTTCTAAGTACTATTTCTCTGCGCTGACTGTACGTAATCGCTATGTGACAACTTGTGCTTATCCCAAACAGAACGTAAGCTCGATGAATCCATTTACATATCAATAATACAAAAATATATATATTTGTCACCGTAAAATAAATTGTCAAACACGTTATATTACAAATTTACAATATAACTTGTTTCTCTCTAGCGATATTGTAAACTCTCGAATTATTGTCAACTGAACATAAGGAAGTATCTCTGCCCCCATAATCGGTACTTGGGGCACCCCCCGTTAGGTTAGTTAGGTTCCTTTAAACCCTGTGTGGAATTAGGGCCCGCGAAGCGGGGCTCCGTCGACTACACTTTTTAGGGAAATTTTAAAGTGTTTTAAGGTTAGGTTATATTAATCGGTATTTCTCAGGAATGGTACATTATCTTTTCATGAGAGTGGTACCATTGGGCAAGGGGGACCCCTCCTTCCCTCCACACCGCGTAATTTGACTACCATCGCCTGCATTACACGAAAAATAATGCGTTTTGTTGTAAGCAGTATGTTCGTTTGACAATATTTCGAGATTTTACAATATCGCTAGAGATATTACAATATAACGTATTTGACAATTTTACGGTGACATATTCACAATCTAATCATTCTACTGACGAATCAATTTTCTGACTATCTTGCATACTTACTAAGTATATGCGAACAAAAAAAAAAAGTAAAAACAAAAACATAGCGTATTCGTCACTGTGTACATGATGTCATTGTTCTACCTAGCTTTACTTAATAATGTGTTGTTTGACACTCGCCATGCAAAATATTTGGTCAGAAGATTCGCTTAAAATTTTTTTTGTTTTTTTTCAACGGTTTTAATTTAGTACTAGAAAATAAAAATAAAGAAATCATGTTTATTTGGCACATGCCACAAAAACACACAACAAACAAAAAACAGGAATAAAATAATAATTATTTAGATCATGTACAGTCAGCAAAACAGTTAGGTATGCGGGCCAGCAATTTTCTTACGACTATTGTATATGTAAAAGTCTGTAAAGATCGATTGTCCTGTAAACCTAACTGTTTTGATGACTATAATACATAGTAAGGCGCGTGAATTATCTATCAACAGAAAACCGCGCATTACATAAATATATATAACATAATGTATTATACAGGTTGGAAACTAAGCATTAGTAAGTAATTTTTTTTTGAAAATCAATGGATAAAAATTTCACGAAAAATTATAGACAAAATCAAAATCAAAGCATTCATTTCAAGTAGGCCAGTTACAGGCGCTTTTGAATTGTCGAACCAAAGATGAATATTAAATGTAGCTACAGTCCCAGTCACAAGACATAAAAACTGTGAAAGTACTGTAGTTGCCCATTCCCTAGCGTAATTCTCTATGGAGAAGAACGGGCAAGAAACTACATGGACACTTTTTTAAATCATAATGTTGATACAAAATCTTGGTTACATCATTCCTGTTGAGATGGTGCATTATGTTAAAACAATGTAGCAAGATGTGCACGATAAAAGTGTCCATAGTAAAAACAAACAAAAACAATTCAAAAATAAGATAATTAATTAAAAAACCTAAAGCCGTGGCAACCAAGAGCTGACCAGTCCCAACCAATCTCATAAAACCATTTTTGTGTAGTTACAACGATTAGTTCCCCTTACTGTTCCCCCGAAAATTTCCACCCTGTATACTCAGGTAATAGGAGATATATTGAAAATTTAAAAGAAAGCTGTATTAATTTAATATTTTAGACATCCGAATAATTATTTTACAAATTTTAATTGAATGAAATAATTTTGTTATTTTATGCATGCATATTTATGTACTATAAATAATTAATTAATGTTTAATGATATTGTTAATTTTATGATATATTTGTTTTATAAGTCATTCATTATGGAAATAAAGAGGCTTTAACCTCTTCGGGCCCACTGGAACGAAAACGTTCCACCTGTCAAATTCCGTTGAGTCCCGCTGGAACGTTTTCGTTCCACCTCGTACCGTCAAGTTCAAACCTTATTTTCATCACGCATATGGCTCTAAATCGAATGCGGAAGGTTTCCTTCTGTGGCCAGATAAATAGTCGATTCAATAACAGCAATTTTTAGTAACACTAAACGGGGCAACACTTTTAAAAATATAAAAGAAGTTGAAAAATGTCAGTGCAAAAAATGGTCGTCGGGCCATACGTTCGGGCGTGGTATTTATTGTGTTTTAGTGGGTGTTATTGTGTAAAACGTTGGTAAGTAAGTGTTTATTATGTTACAAGGGCCTATTGCAACTTTTTAGATAATCATTTGCTTGAAACAATGTCCCAAAATTATTTTATGAGCCAACAAAGTTTTCCTAATTTCGATTTCGTCAGCCGTCATTGAATGTATAATTGAAAATATGAATTTGACTCATCTATAATGTGTATATGGTCTTGAAAACATTAGTAGCAACGTATAATATAGTGATAATTCATTATTTCATTTATTCGAGGCATATATCTGCAGATATATTTATATTTCCACTATTTTCTAGTGAAGGTCAATGTCAACCGCCAGACCAATTCTTCGTAACTGTTTTTGAATCAGATTAGATTTGGTGTGAAAATCATGTTATAAGTGGATGTATTATAATTACTTAGTATCTAATGCAAGTGTGTATCTAATTGTTTGTTTGAAACAATACCATAAAACTACTCTTTTGAAGAAACAAAGTTATAGTCGGCGTCGCCTTTGTTTGATAAGAATTCTAATAATTCTCAATGAATTAGTATCTTTCTAAGGTCTTAAAAATCGTCAAAACTAATGATAATTCATAATTTCATATATTCCTGGCGTATTTATTCTATTTTTACTCATATTTCGATGTTTTCTAATGTTGTTGTTTATATCACGTGACTGCCAATATTCAAACATGAGTATAACGACCACTAGACCGTTGGTCAAGTCGACAATAGTTTTCGATAGTATCGATAACTTTATTTTACAAAGTAAAATATTTCTGGGAGGTATTTGCCCAACAGTCGGACAGTACCTATGGGTTGAGAAAAAAAGTAGCATAGTAAAATCAAAAACATTGATCATTTCAGAAATGGAACGACGGTGAAAGGTGGTGACGTGCCCTACAATTTGTAGGAGCTGCTGAGGGAGTGTGGACGACGCAAGACGACGCGTTAGACCGGAGTACCTCGAGTTGGACGTGTCTGAGGGTATACAATGAGCCGGAATTCCTCGATGACTTGGAGAAACCGGCTTGTGAGGTAAATTGTTTTCATCATCTTGATGTAAATGACTTCTGGGAGGTCTTTGCCTGTGGGATGGTATGGGTTGAGACAAAAAAGTATAGCATAGTAAAAACAAAAATATTATTTATTATTTCAGAAATGGAACATCGGTGAAAGGTTCCCTACAATTTGGAGGAGCTGCCCACTGTGCTGACTCGAAGGATGAGGGCTCGAGTTGGACGTATTTGAGGATGAGTTGGATTAGTAGGAAGTATACGATGAACCGGAATTCCTCGATGACTTGGAGAAACCGGCTTGTGAGGTAAATTTTTTTCATCATCTTGATTAAATGACTCTGTAATGAGACAAGTCAGTGAGACAATGAGACAGATTGCATAGACTTAATGTATTTTGTCAGTTATTACAATTATATCTATTCATATAATAAAATTGAAAATAATTATAGAAGTATCCGTTGTTGAGTTTAGCATGTTTTTTTGTCTGCATATTGTGCTGTGAAGAGTGATTGTTTTGTTCTGTATATTGTTGTTATTTTGTGTGAGATGATGAATGAGATCTGTCGCACTTGAAATTGTATTGTTTTGATACAAAATAGGTGTTTTCTCAGTTATTACAATTAGATTTTGTTATCTTCCAGCAATTCATCATAGTTACTCCCAGCGATCATTCAGATTTTTTGGCAAAGTAATTCTACAATATATTAGCATTATAGTGTTTTAGTCCAATCAATAGATTTTTTGTAACTCGAAACCACTCGTACTAGTCGCCTGCGTCCCGCGCGCTTACGTCATCGTTGATAACGCCGCGCCGCCGGCCGGCGCCGGCCGCAGATGGTGTAAACAAAGACGATTTATGAGTGTTTCTGAGAAGGTTGACACTTGAACTTTTTTACAATCTGAATGAATAGGCCCTTTGAAATATTATTTTGTATTTCGTTTGAGTGTATGATTTCAATGTTTTGTTTCATTTATAGAATGTGAACATTGAGAATTTTTAGCTTATTAGACGTGTCTGTTTTTGAGTTTTATTTTGTTTGAGGTGTTGTGCCTTGAATTTTTAACTGGCTCGGCACAGACTCTCGGATTATACACGGCCTAAGGAGAGATGCCCCCACTATGCCCTTATTTTTTTTGAGTCAAAATAATTGTAATAACAAAAATCTTTCATTTCATAGGCTGAGCCCGTCACGCGCTCTGCGGCCGCCTACGCCTACCCTTGCGGAAGATGCTCGTGATGTGTAAGTCATAATTTTTTGTGTGCTCAACTTTTTTATGTGTTTTGTTTGTATAAGAATGATGTCTACCCAAATATTTATACCCATACGTAAAAGTAATAAATAGTTTTTTATTCCTTGCATACTCCCTATTGCGTAAAACATTATGCCAATAGTTACATGAGATACCTCATGTTTTGTTTGTAACAGAATTATGTTTCCTCTAATATTTTTATTATTATATGAAAATATTCATTTTTATTTAATTATTACGTGAATAACTTGCACAATATGATAAATTAAACATGTAGATCTATATTGTATTTTATTTTCCTTACTGTCCTTTTATTTTCGATAGGTACACATATTATCGATAATGTAGTGGTGTGTTCCCCACCCTACAGGATGTTTGTTATCAGAACAAATTTTATGACCACTTGAAACATAAATATTTCTTATCTTTTCCATGACAGGACGGAATGTGTGTACAGAAATAGATTTAGCACCTTGTCCTTGTTTGCTTCCAAATAAGATTCTAGTTTGAAAACCTAAATTATCGAGTGGAAATAGGATAAATCCTTCTTTTTTGTTTTTTCGTATTCAACAATATTCGTAGTATATTTTTTCGATTCATGATGAGAAATCAGTTGAAGAAGGTATAGGTAGTATCCCAAAAACATTTTATATTGATATCTGTTCATAATAACACGGATGATCGTTTACAAAGTCATGCGTTGAACGGCATAATTCCAATATGACAGTTCAACTTATTAGAACTTTGAATTGGAATCTTGTAAGAATTTTGTATGTAAGACTCCTAAAAAAACACTGTCATTATATTACATGTATATTCGTTATATTAGTTCTAAAGTTTCGTGTAAATTGATTCAGTAGTTTTACCAAAACAAAATAAAATACGACAACAGATCTAATTGCGACTAGTTCTCTCATTCTTTATGCTATTTTTAATCCTAAAGTAGTTATGAAATAACTGTTTATATTGTAACACAAGGCCTCGTTATTCAAGAACACGAAACTGTTTACAGTTTGAGATAAGAGTTAGTAGAACTCGAGCTATAAGCATTATTGTCGGCGCGGCCACTTGACGCGCGCGATGACGTAATTGAGAGGCCGAGTTGGGGCGGTGTCATATTTCTGACAACAATTGACAGGTTAATCATTAATTAATTAATTATACTCAGGTTACGCTACGTCCCACGATTTAATGATTTGATTTTGTAATTTTCTCATCAATTTTAAATAGACCTTCTGTTTACTTAACTTCGACTTGGCACTGCATGTAAACACATATAACATAATATATGCAAATCACTGGCTTTGCAAAATCGTTGTTATAAAAGTAAAGGTGCGATCATATTGTTTTTTTACTTGTACTTTATTTTTTTGCGTTTTTTTTCCTTAAATTTTATAGTAAGTATAAGTAATATTGATTTGACTGAATGGATATAATACATCAAATTAACGTAAGGCTTTTATTTTAGAAAAAAAAACAGGGTTCCGTGTAAAAAAAAACCATGAAGTTGTTCGAACGAGGTTCAAAGTAAGTAATTATAATATTATGAGCCGTAGGTGTCCCACTGGACGGAAAAGGCCTTCCTCGGCTATTTGGGCCTAATCCTTTTGATTAAGAGTACAGCTCGTAATACAAGCTGTAAACAAACTCAAGCCGTTACCTAAGCATTCCGTCCATCGAACTAAGTAAGTAACTTTACGCCAAAAATATTGGTCGGACACGACTTTTTTTGGAGCGATATAAACTTTTTTGCAAAAAATATAACCGACTTCACACAAAAAAGTGAAAAATCACTTTAGCTTCAGAAGTCGGTGACCTTTGTTTGATTGATTTAGTTTTTTTTTCTCTTTTTTGTGTGAAGTCGGTTATATTTTTTGCAAAAAAGTTTTTATTTTTCACTTTTTAGTGGTTCATGTGCTTACCCTTTCACAGCGTAACGGTGTGATTTTTTGTTATGAACTGGTGTAAACAATAGAGAGACATCAGATTTTAGCGATCCCAGTACATTTGCTATCTTTTATTGAGGAGTTCCCGTCGCCTATCTTCATCAGATCTTAAAATTGAAATGGGATCACTCCAAGAACGTGCTCTTCGTAAAACTACCCAAATCGCTTCTGCTGTGCCTATTGTACACTTCTGCGTACTCCCTCAGATCATACAGGCGTGATGTTACGTCACTATGTTACATAAACAATAAACAACCAAGCGATTGCAGCAATTACTGCTGCTTTGCCGTGTATTTTCAACCGACTTCCAAAAAGAGGAGGTTACCAATTCGTCTGTATTTTATATCTCCGAGGATCAGCGTCACATCTTAACCAAATTGAAATGAGACCACACGGAAAGCACCAGCTTTCAAATAAAAAAAGAATCATCAAAATCGGTTTACCCAGTCGAAAGTTCAGAGACAGCAAACATTGTCGAAATCTGGGAGTATTGTACACATCTGCGTACCCCCTCAGAGCATACAAGCGTGATGTTACGTCATGATGTAGTATGAACAATGAACCTACAAGCGATTGCAGCAATTACTGCAGATTTGCCGTCTATTTTTGAAGAGTTCCATTGTATATCTCGGAAGATCAGCATCAGATCTTCAGCAAATTAAAATGGGACCAAACGAGAAGCACCAGCTTTCAAATAAAAAAATAATCATCAAAACCGGTTCACCCAGTCGAAAGTGACAAGCGGCCAGTGGTCATGCACACCTGCCAGCCTTTCCAATAATCTAATTGATAGACTAAATAGATTTGCATTTTTTTTATACTGTCGTCATGCATATATATTGAATTTTCAAGTGTTTAGTGCTGTTCACACTCAAAGATTTTAACACACGTCAATTTAGCATAGACATTTGAAACTCCAATGCGTCAACAAGTAAATCATCTTTATAGTTTAGGTATCACGATTGAATAGATAACACAGAATCGTGCATTGTTATACTAAATGAGTACTCACGACGTATAAGGCGTGTTCTGATAAAAATGCGGCGATAAAATAACGTACTTATTGTTATTTGTTTTGAGTTTTATAGTGTTTAGGTAGACTATTTTACAGTAGTTTAGTACTTTATTAATTATTTATTCCGAGAGCCACGGTCAGAAAAAGTAAAGAAAAAGAAAAGTAATTTTACAACAAAAAGCCGCTTCCATACTTTTGTTCTCTTTTCCGGGTATTAGGTCCACCCGTTGTTGTGAAAATCGTCGGTGACAGACGGACAGACAGACAGGCGGACAAGAAAGTGATCTTGTAAGGCTTTTTTTGTATTTTTGAAAGGCTTCCTTTTTTTACCCTCTGAGGTACCTACGGAACCCTAAAAACTTACAGACTCCAGCACATAAAGCTGCTACAATCTGTCAGATTTCAAGAAAATTTCTGAAAAAATTGTCAGTTTCGAGTAACTATGTTACGTGCCTATTGTTATTTGTTTTGAAAATTATGGCGTTTAAGTATACGATTTTACTGTAGTTCAGAAATTAATTATTTATTCCGAAGACCACGATTCAAACAAAATCTCAAGTCTCCAAATTAATGTGAAAACTTCTTAAGGCGCGTTGGACAAAAATCATGGAACTCGCGTGACCATCACCTAACGCTTCGTAGCACTCGTAGCCGATCCGCTACGGCGTAGCACCACTTACGCACAACCCGTAGCAGATATAGATTACTTAGTTTTCACTTCTATAATTATTGACAGTCCCCGAAATCCCGCAAGTTTTTTTTATTATTTTCAATCCGTGTTATTTGCACTACAACAAATATCAAAATGGTGGCTGCTGATGTTAATCAAGCTTATTTTAGGTTGAACCATAACTATCGGAAAGGCATAAAAAAATAATTGAAATTTTACCACATAAGAGCCACTTCCATACTTTTGTACAGACAAACTGCAATCTGTCTTTCTTTAATAGATTTTCAACTTTATCGCTAAACCATTATATTCAAGATAGATTTGAGAAATCAGGACTTTCTTAGTAGCAGCTTCAGTAGCCATCAATCGGGACCAACCTATTACATGGTAAACTTATATTGTCACTTACGGGATATCTTCCGTGATTATTTGTTATTTTAGCTCCCGATATTTCGACGCTGTTGCAAGCGCCATGATCGCGGGTTGACTGGATAATCACGGAAGATATCCCGTAAGTGACAATATAAAATCAAAATCAAAATCAAAGCATTTATTTCAAGTAGGCCAGTTACAGGCACTTTTGAATTGTCGAAACAAAAATGAACATTTAAAGTAGCTACAGTCCCAGTCACAAGACATAAAAACTGTGAAAGTACTGTAGTTGCCCATTCCCTAGCGTAGATCTCTATGGAGAAGAACGGGCAAGAAACTCCATGGACACTCTTTTAAATCAAAATATTGTTACAAAATCTTGGTTACATCATTCTTGATGAGATGGTATATTATGTGAGAACAATGTAGCAAGATGTGCACGTTAAAAGTGTCCATAGCAAAACAAAAATAAAATACAACTCAAAAACAAAATAATTAATTCAAATAAACCATGGCGACTAAGAGATGACCAGTCACAACTGACAGCGCCCGTTCACGAGCATGACGCATGGATCAGCACCATTCAGCTCAACCATTTTGAAGGGAACTAAATGGTCCGACACACGCGCCACCATCAGCGAGACATTTGAGAGAGCATGACAAACTCTCAACCGCCAGGGCACATTCAAGTCAAGAACTGCCGTAGGTTTCCAGTGAATGATAGCTTACTAGTACATAGTACTCACACAATATGGGCTATGCGACTATATAATACTAACATTGAATCTATACAATGCAATAGTAGTTTATGCAACTGTGCATAATGAAGGGCATTACAACACGAGTGTGGGTTCAAGAAACGAGCCGAAGGCGAGTTTCTCAATAGCATCACACGAGTGTTGCAATGCCTAACCATGCACAGTTGCATACACTACTTTATCTACCCAAATATCACAAGGGCCCTATGATGGGCTCAGGAACCATAGGGAAACGACCCGCATTGTTACTTGGCCCTTGATTTTTGTGCCAACAGGTTATTAGTTGCATTCGTCGCTGCATTTACGATATCTGGCGGAGTATTCATGTCAATTTCTGAGTCACTATCACTCATTTTCGACAGAAATAAAGAATGGGTTACTGGAAATAAAAAGCTAACGAACAAATGACAGCTCGAAATGGCGGCGTTTCGGATATCTATCATTTTTTTTTAAATCATAGGCAAACGAACAAAGTCACTATTCTTGTGTCACTCGAGATCGAAAATGTCGTGCGATTATAAGTTTAGTTTTAAACCGTGAAAGCCTAAAACAGTATTACATGGTATTTTAAACATAGCATAGGAGGAGCTCGTGGCGAAATAATAACTGCCGCTCGGGTCAATCTTTAGGCTAAGCCGTGCTTGCCTAGGTTGGTTACCGAGTTTCCTTCGTGCCTCGGAAAGCACGTTAAGCTGTTGGTCCCAGGCTGTCATTTGTAGATCTTTGACAGTCGTTACCACAACCCAGCTAGTACTGGGTAGTACTATACCCCTTGGTAAGGATTTCGGGCCACTGGCTACCTGTTACGACTGTCAAAGATCTTTCGTTTGAAATGCTGTTAGAACAAAGTTCTAATCAGCTTGCACTACAAAGTGGTTTTTACGTCAGCCACTGCGGGCCAAATAGCGCGAAATGAGTGGTTTCGATCGATTTACAAAAAAAACTATTAATTAGATTAAAAAACTGAAAGAGTATCATGCTAATATATTGCTTGTAGAATTATTTCCCAAAAAATCAGATTGATCGCATGCATATTAGTATGTTTTTTATTGTTTGAAAGATATTTTTAGAGATAACTTCGTGATTTCTTTTTATCGAGCCAAATAAATTGTATTATGTTTTCAAAACAGTATCATGCTAGCATATATCCTGAAGAATATTATATATTTTTCTGGTCTTGTTTATAGCAGTGAATCACATACTTTTAGTAATTATAAAACTTGCGTTTAGCTCATGTAATCACCTTAATCGGAAGATTAACCAGTGGCTGTTATAATTTTAGCCTCAACCCCGAAGTCGTGTCTATGTTTTCGAAATGCGCGATTACCTTATCACCAATGTACACACGCCTTAACCAACCAATATTTTTTTGCTTCGCCAGTATGATATGAAACCGCGCACGGGACAGACGCGTTCGTTACGTTTCTGTTTATTTACTCTTTTATGTCTACGTGATTATTTGGAAACCATTGTTGTTTAAACTAATTAGAAAATGCTGTTGATTGGCTTTTGTTTTCGACAAAGTGTTTAAAGTGTTGTGAAGTAAAAAAGAAAATGGAAATAGTGTTATAAGTGTGTTTGGTGTAGTGTTTTGAAAATTATGCCGAGGTTTTTAGATGTGTTTGTTTAGTTAATTTATATAAATAAGTGGTACGGTAAGGGAGTCCTTTTCTGATATAGAGAAGGAATGAGCATAAATTAAGGTCCATAATAAACTCTTTTAAACTATTGAAAATTTAATAAATTTATGCGTAAGTTGAGTACGGAGAGACGGATATTTTACTCTTTCACGGACAATTAATAAAAAAAAAACACGGATTTGAATGAAATTTAGCACACAGATAGTTTATAACCGAAAATGTAAATTAAAGGTACGGTAAAGTAGATGGTTCTCTGATATAGAGATGGTATGAGCAATAATTCGGACTGAGTCATACAATAAACCAATTGCTTTTATGCATAAATTATTCCTAAACAGTAGGATGTTTGTGTTTTTATTAGGTCTTATTTAACATGCTTAATTCGTTTGTTTTTATTATTCCATGCCTCGTATGGAGTGTAGGTGTAGCCTAAGGAGCGCTATAGCGCGAGGAGTCCCAAAATTTTTTTTACAATTTTTTTTTTTCCAATTTTTTTTTTTTTTTTTACAATTTTTTTTTTTTTTTTTGAAAGCCCGAAACTGCAAAAAAAATACAGAATTCCGGAAAAAAAGATGAAGAAAAGCTAAGTCACAATTTTTTTTTTTTATATCTTTTGGTTTTCATTTGCTGCTATATAGTACCCCTAAGCGTATACTCCAACTCCTAAAAATCCGCCCTAAGACGACCCACTGACCCGTACCTCAAAAGGTAACAAAATGGATCAGTATAAGATCACTTTCTTGTCTGTCTGTCACCACCAATTTTCTCAAAAACGGGTGGACCTTGTTAGTGGTCGAATCTTGCAACTGATTTTCAAGGCAGTTGCCCCCAACCGATTGAGCTGAAATTTTGCACATTTTGGTTCAGATGACAATACATTTTAATGACTGACATGACTTGATCCTGCTGCCAGGATCGGCTCCTCACGAGAGAACTCCTCAACGGTTAATAGCACGGACTTGAAACTTTGTGTACGCGCTCAATGTTGATAAATGAACCCTAATTTTCATCGTTTTAATGAAAGCCTGTCTTTGAAAAAGAAGGGTTTTCTGACTTTTTTCATATAGGGACTAAAATTTTCGGTCCTTGCTGTGTTTTTTATGAATTTTCCGACAAAATTTCATCCTCTATTGAACCCCTATTGGAGATTTTTTTGGAAATATTTATTAGTGCCTGGTTTCGTTAAATTATGGAGCTATTATTCAAAATATCATGCCTCTACCCTGTGGTTCTTTTTTCAAGTCCATTCTGTTTGCTTGGAATTTTGATACAAGTGAAGAAAGTTTGTTATTGTAGTTCAAGGCGGTATTAACACACGAACCGTAAGCGAGGGTGTTTTTGAGCCAGGAACTGTAATAACAAATGTCCACGTCGGCAATTTTGCTTTCTGCACATGTGTGGAAAAAACATGAAAAACGCACGTGTGTGAAATACACTGCATTTTGAACCTAATCGTAGTGCGAAAAGAACCAGTTTTTTTAGGAAGTTTATTGAAAAGTAAATACCTTATGTCATTGACAAAATTCACTCTTGGTTATCGTGTTTATGTGTTGTAACTAAGGTAACTTAATTACTTAAAAACTTTTCATCATCACTGCTTCGTTAGTCTAGTGACGACTCGAATGGCGTAGTGGTAGTGAAGCTCCTTGCTTTCATAGGGTCCGGGGTTCGAATCCCGGTAGGAGCAAATGTTTTTGTTATGAGCATGGACATTTGTTTCCGAGTCATGGATGTTTATAATATGTATAATAAGTATGTATTTACAAACAAAAAGTATATATGAGAATATCAACTACCTGGTGTCCACGACACAAGCCTTGCTTAGTGTGGCACTAGATGGCGCTGTGTGTTAATGTCCAGCGATATTTATTTATTTGTTTAGTGGTCGCAAGCCCGAGTGCTGAGTGTGAGGTCGCGGGTTCGTTGCCCGGGTAGGACAGAGTTATTGAGTTTTTCCATTAGACATTTCTCAGTTGCAGCTATAGCACCTAACTTGAATTGAAAGTGTTTCTATAGAGTTTCTTGTCTTTTCTTCATTGGTGAAGATTTAACTTTTGTAACAAATAGCTTCAGCTGCTTGAGTAGGTTGAACGGTTCAAAAGTATCTGTTATTGATTTATATTCCTTTATTCAATTTTTTACAAACTTTTTACATTTTTAATATTAACTTAAGAAAATATATAAAAAAAACATTTAAAAATATAAAAAATTGTAGCCCACCGGTATCGGGAACAGGGTCCAAGCTAGCGGCGCCGCGGCGGTCAGGGCTCTAGAGAGAGGAACCTCCTAATAATACGAGCCGTGTCAAGGAGTACCGCTTTCTGAATCAAGCCCTTGATCCAGCTGCCTAACGAGAGCCTGATTTCATTATTACGAGACTCCTTGGTAAGACTGGTGGTCAGATTTTCGCGCCACTGACTACCTGTAACGACTGTCAAATATGGACAAATGACAGCCCGGACCAACGGCTTAACGTGCTTTCCGAGGCACGGAGGAAACTCGGTATTTAATTGGTGGTCACCCATCCACAGACCAACCTAGAAAACTGCTGCTTAACCTGTAGATTAATTTGAGCCGCTGTTTTTATTTAGCCAAGAGCTCCTCACTTTTGTTGTGTATCTGTCACCGTAAAATTGTCAAATACGTTATATTGTAATCTCTCTAGCGATATTGTAATCTCTCGAATTATTGTCAAATGAACATACTGCTTACAATAAAAAGCATTATTTTTCGTGAAATGCATGCGATGGTAGTCAACTCACGTGGTGTGGAGGGAAGGAGGGGTCCCCCTTGCCCATTGGTACCACTCTCATGAAAAGATACTGTACCCTTCCTGAGAAATATTGATTAATATAACCTAACCTTAAATTACTTTATATTCCCCTAACAAGCGTAGTCGACGGCCCCTATTTCCGAGTGCAGGGTTTAAAGGAACCTAACTAATCTAACGGGGGGGTGCCCCAAGTCCCGATTATGGGGGCAGAGATACTTCCGTATGTTCAGTTGACAATAATTCGAGAGTTTACAATATCGCTAGAGAGAAACACGTTATATTGTAATATAACGTGTTTGACAATTTTACGGTGACATATCTAAATGTACACAACTTTACAGTATTGATTATAAAACTGCAATCGATCTGATTAGGCTATCTACTGTTACAGATAAGGTGTGTGATTGCATACTTGGGATACTATTGTAACTATGCGGTGTTATAAAGGGTGTAAAAGTAATTTTGACGAAGCCGAAAGGCACTTGTTCTCCCCGTCATTGCGATCATTTTTTTGTTCTACACCATACCTGGGAACCTTCTAGTTACGGAGATATTGGGGGTCAAAGTTACATTACAACTATCTCACAAAATTTAAATAATACAAGATTATAATAAATACCTCCCGATCCAGTCACATCTAATAATATGTAAACACTCTAGAATTTTTTAAATTGTGTTTCTCCTAATCTACTGATTAAAATTTAATGTTATTTCGTACATAGTATTCTGGAACTCATATTTTTATGAAAAAGATCCAATCTCCTAGTTACAATCGTTATTTCTCGTGAAAATAGCTAAAATATTAAGGAAAGTGTGTACATAATTATTAGACGTGACTGTACCTACTATACAATACATTCATTACCACAATGTTTTGAGTGCGTTAGAGTGAGTCTTTGATTAAAACGTGGTCTTTCCCAGCAAAAAAAAATACTTTGGTAAATGTTCACCAAAATAGATGAGGGTCTGATTATCTAGAAACAGCTGTTTGAAACACATTTTTGAAGGGAAGCATGTCCCTTAAACAGCTGTTTTAGATAAACAGACCGTTATCTTTTCGGTCAATTATTTTTTATAGAGTTACTTAGTTTGATGTACAAAATGCTTGGTTGACGGCATCGTGAAGGAGGATTTACACCTTGTATACTTTCATATGCATTCAGTAAACGGTTATTATTTTATAATTAGAAACAGATACTTCAATTGTTTTAATTTGTATAGATATCTAAATGATTATGATCACGTAAGAGCAGCGGTGGCCCAGTGGTGGCGGCCCCGACTTACGAACAGTAAGTCGTGGGTTCGAACCCAGACAGGCGCATTACTTTGTGTAATTTATTTCATCACCACTGCTCTGAAAAACAATGAAGGACAACATCGTGGGGCATGGCCTAGAACCTAAAATCCGAAGACATGTGACATAGCTACCAAACCGCACTGGGTTTTTTTTTTACGATGAGAAATCATCAAATAACTTCTCCCACTCTGGGCGGAGCGGGAGGGGGTGTCAGACACTTACTGACTAAAACCCATCCATTTTCCTTCCTCGCCCTTTATGTTCCGGGGCCGCGGTATCTCTTTCGAACAGGCCCGCAACCCCGGCAGGAACCGCACTGGGCTCGCGTGGTAGATTATAGCCCATATACGCAAAATATGCGCTTTGACGTGAAGTTGCGGGCACCAGCTCGTTGTAGAATACAATACAATAGGCTTGTTAACTGAAAAAATCTAATTAGTTCGTCACTTAGATAATCAAAAAATATTTGACCCGTATTTTTTCTTTTGTCACATAAACCAAAATTGACGAAGATACGATGCTTTTAAAATTCCCAATACGTCACTGTTTGGTATCATTCTTAGTGAGTTCTGACGTCACGAGCCCCCACTTTCGAGTTTTGATGCGTTTAATCTTTGTCAATGTTCGATGATTTACAAAAACAAAAACTACGTGTCCATTATTTTCCAATACTCGTGACGGACTAAATATATTTGCAATTTATTGATGGTGGAAACTAGCCTATTAAAATTACGTTAATAAGATAATAATTAAAGACCAATACCTCTACTCATATCTAGTATTTACTTAGTTGATTAGCCGCAGTTAGGTCGTTTCATCAAACGTATCCTAATTAAAAGGAACAATGACCTCCTGTTGCCATAGTAACCGTGTAAAAGTATATCTTTCTTTATCGTGTGGTTAGTAACAAAATTGGTGTCAGAGTTTTAATGCCGCCCACGGATCTCTGACTTGTCTTAAGGCGCTTAGACGAGCTAAATTAGCAATTCTATTTGTGGTGGTTCAAACTTCGTTTGAAATGCTGTTAGAATAAAGTTCTAATCAGCTTGCACTACAAAGTGGTTGTTACGTCAACCACTGCGGGCCAATTAGCGCGAAATGAGTGGTTTCAATCGATTTACAAAAAAACTATTGATTGGATTAAAAAACTGAAACAGTATCATGCTAATTTATTGCTTGTAGAATTATTTGCCAAAAAATCAGAATGATCGCATGCTATAGTATGTTCTTTATTGTTTGAAAGATAGTTTTAGAGGTAAGTTCGTGATTTATTTTTATCGAGCCAAATTATATGGAATTATGTTTTCAAAACAGTATCATGCTAGCATATATCCTGAAGAATATCATATATTTTTCTGGTCTTGTTTATAGCAGTGAATCATATACTTTTAGTAATTATAAAACTCGCGTTTAGCTCATGTAATCGCCTTTACATGCCATCGAGAAATATCTCTCAGTCATGCTGGTTTCCTCACGATGTTTTCCTTCACCGAAGCAAGTGATAATTATACAATACGCACATGAATCTGAAGAATCTAGAGGTGCGTGTCTTGAGGTCGAACTCTAGACCTATGACTTGGGAGTCCGACGTTTAGTAAAACACTTTCTCCACTCGTTGTCGCAAAAAAGTATAAGGTGAAATGGTATAACTAACCTTTCGTTAAAAAAGGGTGTAAAACACCTCTTCACGAAGCCGAAAGGCTTCTTAGGGTTCTCCCCATCATTGCAATCATTTTTTTGTTCTACACCATACCTAGGAACCTTCTAGTTACGAAAATACGGGGGGTCAAAGTTTCAACTTTTTGCCAAGTTTTTTTTTTTAAATACAAGTTTTTTTTGTAAGATTTTGACTTTTAACATCTGAGTGAGTGAGTGGGAGTGTCAGTTTTTACTGACTAAAACCCATCCATGTTCCTTCCTCGCCCTTTATGTTCCGGGGCCGCCGGTATCTCTTTCGAACAGTCCCGCAGCCCCGGCATATTACGATACCCTTATGTTATGTTCATGTTACATATTGATTCTACCTAAATTAATTTATGAAGTAGTATACGAGTACCATGTAGTTAATAAATTACGAGTTATTAATGTTTGTTTATTTATAAAGTTTTCCTCAATTCTACAGGCAAATACAATACTGTTATAATGATTATGAAATGTAAACATTGAGAGGAATGATTGAAAAGTAACTTAAATAAAAGTAATTTGTATTGGAATAGTAAGTTATGTTAAAGCACAGATAATATAAAACTAGCGTAGTTAAAATATAGTGATGTTTCTCGTGGTTTCTGTGTGTTGTTTGGGTATGTGATGCGGAGGAAGAAAATCCAAAAAAAAAAAAAAAAAATTAATTAATAAAAAAATATATATATATTTTACTGTTTTTTTTTTTTCTATTTTATAGAAAATACAGGGTGTAAACCACCTTATCACAAAGCCGCTTACCAAGCATTCTGTACATCAAACTAAGTACCTAACTTATTTGCTGGGAAACAACTTTTTTTTTGAGGTTAAAAGTAAATCATGTTTTGTGGTAGAACTCAATGTAACGCACTTAAAACATTGTGCTGATGGATGGATCGAATAGTACGGGGGTCGTGGAGGTGTTAAAACTCAAAATCTCACAAAAAATATTTGTATTATAAAAAAAAAACTTGACAAAAAAGTTGTAACTTTGACCGGGGATATCTCCGTAAGTAGAAGGTTCCCAGGTATGGTGTGGAACAAAAAAAATATCGCAATGATGGGGAGAACAAGGGCCTTTCGGCTTCGTGAAGAGGTGTTTTACACCCTTTATTAAATACTAGCTTTTGCCCGCGACTTCGTTCGCGTGGAATAGTGACTTCCGGCAGATTTTTGGTTTTACTCACATTGCCGACTCTTGACCAATAGATGGCGCTGTATGTCCGTATTTTTTTTTTTGTAATAAAAACTTATCTATGTCCTTTCTCAAGTTCCAAACTATGTCTGTGCCAAATTTCACACAAATCGGTTCAGTAGTTTAGGCGTGAAGCAAAGACAGACAGACAGAAAGACAGACAGACAGACAGAGTTACTTTCGCATTCATAATATTAGTTTGGAAGTTTGGATTATAGCCATCCAGAGTCATACTCCAAAGTTTCCTGCCGACATTTTCCTTTGATAAGCATCAACGTACTGCAAACAATTTGAATGAAAGCAAAAGATTAACATCTCAAATCAGGACGTCCTACTTTATTATATCTTAATCTAAAACATGTTAATACTGTAGATTAACTGATACGTTTTAATATAATCTTTAAATCTTGACTGTTAAGGTTGTATGTTGTGTCAAGGATGATAATAATATGATAAAATATGCTTGTTGTTGAACTAAGCGGTTCTTCTATTTTATCGTGTAGTTATAGTGGTGGTGTCAGGGTTTTTATGCAGCTCGCGGACCTCTGACTTGGGTTTTAATGCCGTCGAGAAGCGGGAGACCTAAATAGCTTACAGAATCCAAGTTTATAATGACACCTCTTGGGCCGCGATCCGATATAGGCTGAAAACGATTTGAGCGTCTATAAACCCGTTCCGTATTACCGTGAGCGCGATATCGATGTTCCTTGCATCGTCATAGGTGACGTCATGACACGCGCCGTCTTGCGATTTACTGACCATGCGCCAAATAAATCATCGTGATCGCTGTCAAATGACCTAATGACAGATCTTAGCTGTCATAATCGTGAAAATTAAATCGGAACGCAAAAAATTGATGTGAGCGCTGTGAGTGATTATTTCGTATCTCGGAATGCATCATTGGTAAGTTTAGTTTTCAGACTTTCGGGTTTCTTTTAACTACCCGCAATGGCTGTCAATTACTCTTGGTGTCACATGGGACAGAGTGGGTCAAGAAAGACATGAGTGGAAAAGGTTGGAGGAAATCTTTGCCGACTGGCAAACATCTACAGAAAATAAGTTAAATTCAAATAAAGGACTGGATTAATAAGATTTATATTAAAGGAGATATTTTTTTGGGCCCACCTGGTCGTTGCATACCTACATTATTCATAATAACACCAACAAAAAGTAACGGAACGTTATAAATCCACTTTTTTAGTGATTGACAGACAACTTCATTATTTTGACATTTACTTTTTCTGTTTTCATAAGTGTTTTTGCAGATTATTCCGGTTAGACAATGTTTAGCTAATTTAACCATTGGAATCTAGAGGTTATAAGAAAGAAATCCATGTAAATATTATTAAATGCTACAATTTACGTGGATGGCCTAATCGCCGAACAAAAAAAATGTCTCCTTGAAGTTTTGTTTAAATTGTAATATTGGATCTGAATAAAAGGCTATATTATTGTAATGGTTGTCAAAGACCTAGAAATGACAGCCGAGACTTGCTTACGACCTACCTAGTGGGAACTCGATATGTAATCCAGGGCTGGCAGTCTCGACTGAGATAACGACAAAATCGCTAACTTTCGATCGCTGATTACTAACTAATAAATTCGGTTGCAATAATGATGCTTGCGAATAATGAAAGTCTCTACATCCTAGACGCATTTCTCCTGCCTATAGCTTGAGAGATGTTTCTCGACGGCATGTAAACCCAAGTCAGGTGCTTGCAACATCGCCATAAATATACCGTTTTGAGTGTTAATCATATTGTTAGGGACGAATTTATCAGCCTATAATGTTCCCACTGCTGGGACATAGGCGTCCTCCGAGGAAATGGGCTATAATCCACCACGCGAGCTTAGTGCGGTTTAGTAGATGTCACATGTCTTTGAATTTTTGAGTCTAGAACATGTCTTTCCTCACGAACTGTTCTAGTATTAGTATCTACTTTTTTTTTGTTTTTTTGCTAGCCTTCATAGTGTCCCACTGCTGGGCGAAAGCCTCCCCTTTCTCCTTCCATACCTCTCTGTCTTGTGCTATCTCCGGCCATGTTGGCCCTCCAAACGTGATTAGATTGTCACGCCACTTTCGTCGGGGTCGACTTCGACGGCGCTATTCTTCTTCAGGCGTCCAGTGTGTGACGATCTTTGCCCATCTCTCCAGGTGCATCCGTGCCACGTACCGCGTCCACTCCCATTTCAGTCTGGCTGTTTTTTTTACAGCATCTTAGTGACCCTGTCAATTTAAAAACACGTAAAAGAAACTGGTTGCTTTTTATAGCTCATACAGTTGAAGGTTAACATAATCATAACAAAACACACCTTGGTAGGTTGCAACTGTTGTGTCTAACAACAGTTTTTCTAAGAACAGGTGTAAAATTACGTTTTACTTGTACTGGCAACTAGCAAGGTTATTCATACCTATAAAGTCTATCAAAAACAAAGGTTTTGAGTGACGCACTTGACGCAAAATCGGTTTTGGCCGCAGAACATTTCACCTGGGCCTCGATTCTGCTATTACGATAGTGTCAGAATAGGCGATCATTGAAGTCAAAATGATCAAGTTATGTCAAGTTTTGACAAGTTTGGTAATCTACTAATATAATGGCGTCATTATGACTTCTAAATGAACAACCACTGACACTCCATTGAAAGAAATGTCATAGAATATTAATCTCGTACATGAAATCTGGCATGAATATATGTTCGCATTTAGCAGTAGATTTCGAAAACCATTTGTATTAATGGTTTTATAATAATGGCAATACGAAAATGCCATTAAAACACAATTTTATTACGAGACCATCGACCGACCAATGATGGACCATTGTGAATTTAGCAGATTACGAACTTTAAGCAAAATGACAATAGGATGAGAATGGAATCGTGTTGGAGTGACGAATTTATTAAAATAGCAGAATTAGGCCCGTGGACCTACAGTTTTAACATGAATAGCGATTACACTTAACAATTTGAATGAACTACCTACTTTTGTTTTTTTCTATGTACACTTTTAACGTGCACATCTTGCTACATTGTTCTCACATAATATACCATCTCAAGATGAATGATGTAACAAGATTTAGTAACAAAATTTGGATTTAAAAGAGTGTCCATGGAGTTTCTTGCCCGTTCTTCTCCATAGAGATCTACGCTAGGGAATGGGCAACTACAGTACTTTCACAGTTTTTATGTCTTGTGACTGGGACTGTAGCTACATTTAATTTTCATCTTTGTTTCGACAATTCAAAAGTGCTTGTGTGGCCTACTTGAAAAAAATGCTTTAATTTAAAAATATAAAAACAGTAAAAATATAGTAACAGTCAGTTAGATTATCAACAAATATTTGACCCGTATTTTTCATTTTGTTACATAAATCAAAATTGACGTAGATAGGACGTTTTTAAAATTCTCGATCGTCACGCCTTGATATAATTTTTAGCGAGTTTTGACGTCCCGAGATCCCCCACTCGCGAGTTTTGACGTCCCGAGATCCCCCACTCGCAAGTTTTGATGCGTTTTATCTTTGTCAATATTCATTGATTTACAAAAACAAAAAATACGTGTCCATTATTTTCCAATACTCTAACTGACGGACTACATAATAGATTTGCATTTTTTTGATACCCTATTTGGTAGTCTCAATCAAAGTTATCGATTGTCATTGGTATTTTACCGAACATATTCGCAAACTAGTGGTAGTGAGGCTGCCATACGTTCATAGGGTCCTGGGTTCGAATCCCGGTAGGAGCAAATGTTTGTGTGATGAGCATGGACATTAGTTTCCGAGTCATGGATGTTTATATGTATAATAAGTATGTATTTACAAACAAAAAAAGAAGTATATATGTAGTATATCAACTATCTGGTGTCCACGACAGAAGACTTGCTTAGTGTGGCACTAGATGGCGCTGTGTGTTAATGTCCCGCGATATTTTTATTTATTTATTTAACTTTGCGAGTGGTAGCATTTGCGACCACTAGAGCAACGTAATAGAATCTTATAAATAGCAAACTAACTGAGAGACAGGCATAGACGTAATATTGCGTTTTAAAATTTTAATATTAAGGATAAACTATGCTAAAATATTCACTCTCAGAAACTATTGAGCTAGGTCAGTGTATATTGTAAAACTTATATTGTCACTTAGTGACCTAAGCGACCTCTAACGGCTTGACAATGAAATGGCAGTTTGACCAGTTTATATTGCTTTTAGTGTTCTAAGACATACCCAGAGGTCTAATTGTGTGCTTTATACAGGGTGTAAACCACCTCATCACAAAGCCGTTAACCAAGCATTCTGTACATTAAACTAAGTAACTTTACGCAAAAATTTTTGCTGGGAAACAACTTTTTTTTTTGAGGTTATAAATCACGTTTTGTGGTAGAACTCAATGTAACGCACTTGAAACATTGTGCTGATGAATGGATTGAATAGTACGGAGGTCGTGAAGGTGATAATAGTCAAAATCTAACAAAAAAACTTGTGTTTAAAAAAAATCATGTCAAAAAGTTGTAACTTTGACCCCCCATATCTCCGTAACTAGAAGGTTCCCAGGTATGGTGTAGAACAAAAAAATGATCGCAATGATGAGGAGAACAAGTGCCTTTCGGCTTCGTTAAGAGGTGTTTTACACCCTTTATTTAAGTGTGTCAAATGTAATTTATAAATAAATAAAAAAAAGGGTAACGTATTTATGAAAAGAAGAAAAAAATAATTCGTGTTAAAAACTCAAATCACCAATGAGTAGCCAGAAGGTCATTGTGCCGACCTGCAAATTAGAATGCCACGTAAGAAAACTTGAATTTTGCTGGCTACCTTGATGCTTATCCACCTTAAGGCGATTACATGAGCTAAAAGCGAGTTTTCATATATACTAAAAGTATATGATTCACTGCTATAAACAAGACCAGAAAAATATATGATATTCTTCAGGATATATGCTAGCATGATACTGTTTTGAAAACATAATACAATTAATTTGGCTCGAAAAAAAGAAATCACGAACTTATCTCTAAAAATAACTTTCAAACAATAAAAAACATACTAATATGCATGCGATCATTCAGATTTTTAGGCAATTAATTCTACAAGCAATATACTAGCATGATACTGTTTCAGTTTTTTAATCCAATCATTAGTTTTTTTGTAAATCGACCGAAACCACTCATTTCGCGCTATTTGGCCCGCAGTGGCTGACGTAACAACCACTTTGTAATGCAAGCTGATGAGAACTTTATTCTAACAGCATTTCAAACGAAGTTTAAACCACCACAAATAGAGTTGCTAATTTAGCTCGTCTAAGCGCCTTAAGAGCGCGTATCCCAAAAGTTGGCACCGTTGCAAACAGCTGTCAAATATTTACATGTTTTAATTAGTTTAGCAATTTTACTTTATGAAAATAAGAAATATGGCTCAGTAGTGCACTAAAAATTTGATTAGGGAATGCAATAATTAATATCGTAATACCGTATATAGTTTCAGATGTAAAAAAAGTATTTGGGAACTTGCCAAATGCCTTTTTACACCTGAAACGTTTACAACATCAAAGGGACATACCCAAATTTCATAGCGATCTTGGCCTTGGGTGCACACTTATGAAATAATGTAATAAATGTTATATAAATCGTCAGTATATTGAAACAGAAAGAATTGGTTAAATAAAAAAAATTGGTTGCCTGTAAAGTCGGTATACGGGCGAAAGTTTTACGTGACAACGACTTTGAGTGGTAAAATAATTTTAATGTGAATATTCATTCGTATAGTAGGAAGAAGGATGAAATGAACCGGTGTGTATGCCTATCTCTCTCACTCTCTCTCTCGGACGCGTGCCTCTCACTCGCTCTCATTGTGAGCGCATA
Source organism: Xestia c-nigrum (assembly GCA_916618015.1). Classification (NCBI taxonomy): domain Eukaryota; kingdom Metazoa; phylum Arthropoda; class Insecta; order Lepidoptera; family Noctuidae; genus Xestia; species Xestia c-nigrum. The sequence continues at coordinate 15,212,400 of OU745268.1, forward strand.
ACGTGAGCGGAGCATAACGCAGTTTCTTGAAGTGTCACCCGGCAAACCAATTTATAAGACGTTGTCACGTCAAAACTTCGGATTTCATTGTAGAAACTATCATCATAGCTAGTTATCACCCGACAACAAGCTATGTGAGGAGTTTCGGATGAAGCGGAAGCAGAATCAATATAAAGTCGATAAGGTTAGAAGAATCGAGGAGTCCATTTGAGTGCCAATTCATTGGTTTTATGTAAAATCCAGAATAACAACAACAAACACGGATAAAAAGATCGAGTCGAGAGTTATCTGTGGTTTACGTGACTTGACAACCATAGACTATGACTTTTTAAAATAAGGGAATTGTTGACAGTATATTCAAACTCTTCTGCTTTATAATATTAGTATGGATTATGCAAGGGTTTTGATGCATTCTGAAGTTTCCTACATATAATGCACTAGCTGACCCACGCAACTTCGTCTGCGTCACATATATGAGAGAAAAAGCTCACAAAGGAATAAATTTTCCCCGTTTCTGCAACATTTTTCATTTATGTTCCGCTCCTATTGGTCATAGCGTGATGATATATAGCCTATACCTTCCTCGATAAATGGACTATCCAACACAAAAAGATTTTTTCAATTCCAACCAGTAGTTCCTGAGATTAGCGCGTTCAAACAAACAAACAATATTAGTATAGATTTACCATGAAAACATACAATAATACGGCTGATTCAACCTACATTCATGGGAAACGAGGCTTGGCCACGATATAGGAAATGATAACAGTGTGTGGCTTATCTAACAAGCCCTTGAATGTCTACTGTAGCAAGGTTTATGACTAGACTAAGGCTCGCCGTTCACGACGCTCTGCTAACAAATTACATTAAGGTAAATGTGTCAGGGTAGCCCGCAAAATGAGAGGTTTTCATTTTGACAATAAAAAAAAAAATAGTTTCTATGAACTCGATAGATGGCGTTGATCCGACTACGTTACTGGGTGCCAAAGCCAAAACGCTTGAAAAAACACACGTCACATACGCTCGTCGACTGACACTTTCGTTTGCATCAGCTTCCGAATAAAATAATTAGGTCCAAGTGATAATAAGTGAAGTTCTGTTCCTTGCAGTAACGTAGTCAGACTAGCGCCATCTATCCAGCGACTAGGGAAGAGTTGAAAAAGAAAATCCCTCATTCAAAGAAGACGGATCACAATCCATACAAAATTACCCCACGTCCTATAACAAAGTGACGTATCTCAAAAAAAAGATAAAAATGTATAAAAAAATATGGCATACTCCCTAACTTCATTTTTTTACACCTTCGTATGGAACAATTGCTTTAAAAATAGTGCAGGCGCTGTTCTGAAAAAATCTTTCTTAAGAGTATTTATGGACCGATTTTCAAAATTCTTTTTTTCTTTGAAAGGGTACCCCCAAGGTAGTCCCACGATCATAAAGTCAGGCCTCTGGTCTCCAGGATTCCGGAGAAATTAAAGTAAAATCGCAAAAATAAGCTCATTTTTGTACTTCACATTATTCGTTTTTCACTGTCTTGTTGTTTTTTTTTACATATTGCATTATGATGAGACAGAAACGTCAGTGGTAACGCGAGGGAGTGGTCGACAGAGGTTTTTTCACTTACAATAACACACATGAAAGAGACGAATAACGATAGCGACGCGACGCGGCAAGCAAGCTAAGGAAATGCAAGTGAATGATGTTGTTTCACTTTTGCAAATCTGATGCGTCGCAGCCTAGACAAACCAGAAAAGGAAAAACCTGACCTGACTGCGGTCCGATGCTCCGAGCCAAGAACGAGCTAGGTTGATGAGGACGGCTTCACTAAAGTAGAAAGGAAGAAGAAGATGCCCTGTGCGGTACCGCACCGAGTGGACCCAACTTGCTGCTGCGCACTGCTGTGCCTACGACGCAGCTGTACATTGCACGTCTGCATCACTCCACTACAACTGAGGAAGTCGTGCAGTACTTGAATGTGAAGACCAACTTCATTCTGCGGGTGGAAAGGTTGGAATCGCGCCACAACTTCAACTTTAGGTCATATGTGGTTCGAGTTCCAACCCAACATCTACAGACCTGCTTAAAAGTGGACTTTTGGCCGTAGGGTGTATATCGTCGCTTCCGAGGACGGTTACGCGACACCACGCAACGAAACACGACGCCGACAAAGCTGCGTGTATAGTTATAATATAAGATTAAAAATATGTATTAGTTTGTTACTGTTGTTTAATTATGTTCGCATAACTCGTCAAAATGTAGGGAACAGCTGATTTTTTTTTCGCGATTTCAAAGTTCGTCCCATAGAAAAAGTTGTTCAAAATGATGAGTACAATGACCCCTTTTCGGGTTTAGTGTAAACAAAAAATAATGTTGTATAATAATAATAATTTATCGGGCAACTAAGACCCTTATATAAGATACATTAAATATCATTAATGTAAGGAACAGCTGATTTTTTTTTCACGAATACAAGGTTCGTCCCATAGAAAAAGTTGTTCAAAATGATGAGTACAATGACCCCTTTTCGGGTTTAGTGTAAACAAAAAATAATGTTGTATAGTATTCAAAGTAATAATTGAATTCTGTATAATAATGTAAATAAATAAATAAATCAATATCACTGGACATTGCACACACACACACGGCGCCACCTAGTGCCACACTAAGCAAAGCTTGTCGTGGACACTAGATAGTTGATATACTACATACACTTTTTTGTTTGCAAATACATACTCATTATACATATAATCATCCATGACTTGGAAACAAATGACCATGCTCATCATACAAACATTTGCTCCTACCGGGATTTGAACCCTGGACCCTAAGAACGTAAGGCAGCGTCACTACCACTACGCCATTCGGATCGTCAAAAAGTATAGTATAGTATTCAAACATTCAAGCTCTAGCTTTTGTTCTCACGTTTTCATAATCAGATAAATAAGGAGATAATCGTCAGTTCATCGTTGATTGAACAAAATAAATGTACCTATTGTCTTAAAAACTACCTTAATTGAAAAAAATGAGCTTATTTTTGAGATTTTACTTTCATTTCTCCAAGATCCTGGAGACCGGAGACCTGACATTATGGCAGTGGGATAACCTTAGGGGCTTAGGGGTACCCTTCAAACAAAAAATGTTTTTTTTTAATCGGTCCATAAATTCTCATACGAACAATTTTTTCATAACACCGCCTGAACTATTTTCATAGCATTTTTTTTATATGAAGGTGTAAAAAAATGAACTTAGGAAGCATGCCATATTTTTTTTTACATTTTTATCTTTTTTTTGAGATATGTCACATTGTTATAGGACGTGGGGCAATTTTGATCCATCTTCTTTTCTTACGTTTTTTGCAATTTGCTGGCCAGTGCTAAGTTGTATGTTGATAAACGTATCGGTCGCGACTGTAAGACGTATTAAGTTACAGAATTATAATCATCAAAATCATCAATACAACCTTCTAAGTTCATTAGACTCGAAGAAAGACTTTGACCGTGAAAAATTCGTTCGCGCGTATAAAGGGTGTCACCTCTTTACGAAGCTGAAAGGCACTTGTTCTCCCTGTCATTCCGATATTTTTTTTTTGTTCTATACCATACCTGGGAACCTTTATAGTACGAAGATATTGGTAGTCAAAGTTACAAATTTTTGACAAGTTTTTTTTTAAATACAGTTTTCCAACCCCGACTATTCAATCCATCCATCAGCACAACGTTTTGAGTGCGTTACATTGTGTTATACCCCAAAACATGTTTTTTGACCACAAATTGTGAATGAGTGAACATTGAAGGCCTTTTAGATTCCCGGATGCTGTTTAACTTTTGTTAAATATTCCTTTGTTTTACATTTTTTGTATAGCAAGCAACGACCTATTGTCGGACCTACGCTGTCCCCCCATACTTTAGTACTAATGCTGTAATGAAACATAATAATATGGTAATACCAAATGATTTGAAAAGAGTAACCATGGAGTTTCTTGCCGGTTCTTCTCCATGGAATCGACCAACGCGAACCGTGCACCTTTTTCGACGTTTTATAAGTGCCCATCCAGGCCTATGTGAAATAAAATATTTTGATTTTGAAAAAAAAAAAGTTGTTACCCAGCAATATTTTTAGAGTAAAGTTACTTAGTTTGATGTACAGAATGTTTGGTGGGCGGCTTCGTGATAAGAGTTTAGTAGTTGGGAAAAGGCTAGGCAGATGATGAGGGTACCTCTGGCTCTACCTAACCTTCCTGGGATACAAGCGTGATGTTACATTATGTATGTTAACAACTAAGTCTACAACAGAACAGGTTTTAAGCCTTAGGTATTTTTGTGAATATATGAGTTCATTATTACGTCACTTATGTACTAAGAGCGGATGCCAATGATTCGGCAATTATCGCCTTTTTAGAGTTCCGTACCTTAGGCGAATACAAAAGCTAAACGCGAGTTTTATAATGCCTGAAAAATGATTCACTGCAATAAACAAAACTAGAAAAATGATATGATATTCTTCAGGATAACTAGCTGACCCGCGCAACTTTGTCAGCGTCACATAAAACGAAAAGAAAAAAAAAACCCGTTTTTGCAACATTTTTCATTCCTGCTCGGCTCCTAATGGTCGCAGCGTGATGTTATATAGCCTATAGCCTTCCTCGATAAATGGACTTTCCAACACAAAAAGATTTTTTCAATTCGAACCAGTAGATCCTGAGATTAGCGCGTTCAATCAAACAAACAAACTCTTCTGCTTTATAATATTAGTATAGAAGTATAGATATAGGGTGTACACCACCTCATCACAAAGCTGTCAACCAAGCATTCTGTACATCAAAGTAACTTTACGCAAAAATGATTGCTACTACTTATTTTTTGAGGTGAAAAATCACGATTTGTGGTATAACTCAATGTAACGTACTCAAAAAATCAAACTTGTGTAAGCGAAAGAGACATCTTTCTGTCTGCTGGACATAGGCCTCCCCTAAGTGTCGCACATTGACCGGTCCCGTGTCATTGGCATCCAGCGAATTACCGCAGCCTTCACCAGGTCATCGGTCCACCTAGTGGAAGGTCTTCCATCGCAATGTCTTCCAGTTCGCGGTCGCTACTCCAAAACTTTACGGCCCCATCGGCCATCCGTTCTGCGAGCAATGTGCCCACTGCCACTTAAGTTTGGCAATGCTTCGGCAATGAGAATGAAATTATGACGCATTTTTTCGCTTAATTGGGGATTTCACAAGCGTACTATCGAAACGTAAAGGAACTTTCCACTTCTTTGGCCTTTTTTTGGGATGGGAAATCATCAAATGACTTCTCCCACTCTGGGCGGAGCGGGAGGGGAGTGTCAGACTTTTACTGGCTAAAACCCAACCATGTCCCTTCCTCGCCCTTCATGTTCCGGGGCCGCGGTATCTCTTTCGAACAGGCCCGCAACTCCGGCAGACTTCGGCCCGCAAGGCCTCCCCTTATGCTGACATCTCTTTGAGGCGCGCGTGAAACACGATCGCGCCGTCGACACGGCCTGTCGTCGTCGTTAGACGGACGGACGGCTAGCTAGCCCATAGCCAACCGTCCACAGCCCACTTCTTTGGCCTAGAGTCATGAAATTTAGAAAGAAGCAATGTCCTACAGCACAAATATAAAGGAAAACTGGGAACGGATGGGGGGTTCATTATTATCATCATAATTTCAGCCGAAAGACGTCCACTGCTGGACATAGGCCTCTCCCAAGTGTCGCCACATGTCCCGGTCCCGTGCGACTCGCATCCAATGGATTCCCGCAACCTTCACCAGGTCATCGGTCCACCTAGTGGAAGGTCTTCCAACGCATCATCTTCCGGTTTGCAGTCGCCATTCCAGAACTTTTCAGCCCCATCGGCCATCCGTTCTGCGATCAATATGCCCTGCCCACTGCCACTTAGGGTTAGCAAATTCTTCGGGCAACAACAGTGACCTATAGGTTCTTTTGCGGATGTCTTCATTTCTGATTCGATCACGCAAGGAAACTTCGAGCATGGCCCTCTCCATTGCCCTTTGGGTGACTTGAAGCCTTTTGATAAGACCCAGTGTGAGCGACCACGTTTCGGTCCCGTATGTAATCACTGGCAATGGCAAACACACTGGATGGGGGGTTATATGTGTTTTACTAGCTGACCCACGCAACTTCGTCTGCGTCACATATGAGAAAAAATCGAAAGGAAAATATGTCCCCGTTTTTGCAACATTTTTCATTCCTGCTCCGCTCCTAATGGTCGTAGCGTGATGTTTCATAGCCTATAGCCTTCCTCGATAAATGGACTATCCAACACTAAAAGAATTTTTCAATTTGAACCAGTCGTTCCTGAGATTAGCGCGTTCAAACAAACAAACAAATAAACAAACTCTTCTGCTTTATAATATTAGTATAGATGAGTGATCGATGGTTCTATTCTGAATTTTTGTCATGTTTATTGTTTCTATTTTTAAATTTTGTATGCACGTCATGTCCCTGCGATAAATAAAAAAAAACCTTTCTTTAAAACACAGTTTGAACGGAACCCTTGGTGTGAGTCCCGTTGTACTTGGCCGTTTTTTTTTGCGGGCGAGTCGGTAAATCAGTGTAGTGTATTTTTTTTTCGTGTGAGAACTTGTTGGGGGATTTTTAGTATGTTGTTATTAGCAAATAAATAAACTTCGTTAATGAAAAGGCAAATCCCGCGCTTCTACTATAATGACAACGATTTAATTCACACAACAAGATATGTTTACGGAATTTGATTTAACATTGGTTTCGTTTCTCATAATAATTATTGATTTATCTTGTTTATAAAGGGTGTGAAACACCTCTTCACGAATCCGAAAGGCACTTGTTCTCCCCGTCATTGCGATCATTTTTTTGTTCTACACCATACCTGGGAACCTTCTAGTTACGGAGATATTGTGGGCCACAGTTACAACTTTTTTGACAAGATTTTTTTAAATACAAGATTTTTTTGTAAGATTTTAACTGTTAACACCTCCACGACCCCCGTACTACCCAATCCATCCATCAGCACAATGTTTTGAGTGCGTTACATTGAGTTGTACCACAAAACCTAAAAAAAAAAGTTGTTTCCCAGTAATAATTTTTACGTAAATTTACTTAGTTTGATGTACAGAATGCTTGGTTGACGGTTTCGTGATGAGGTGGTTTACACCCTGTATGTGTGTTGATGGTGTATTTATTTGTGTGTAAGTATGATGTTAAGGGTTTATGAACCTGAATAAATTAATTTCATTTTGCTTTTTTATAAAGATACGAAGTATGTGTTCCCATTATGTCATGACGATTAATTTATCGTTGTTTTTTAGTTGACAAAAGTCGTAGACGACAGTTGTCGTGTCGTCCTATATGTGTACACCTCCATTTAAATACACTAACTACGACACTTAAAACTAAAAATATGGATTTGGATTTTTCGGATGTGGATATTATGATCTGGGGTCTAAAATGGAAGCTTTAGCAGAACATAATATGAATGACGTTAAAAATTTTAAATGGTCTTTATGGCAATGACAATAAAGTCCATTTTTGAATTTTAAATTATTAACTGCTAAACCGGCCATTTTAGGCCCGCTGTTCAATAAATGATTAGATTTTGGAAAACTACACGATTATCTAACGTAACGACAATGGGATCGGGGCCGTAGTCAAGTTGCCCGTAAGTCGGCAACCAGTCTTACCAAGGGATATTGTATTAGCCAGTACTAACTGAGTTGTGGAGGTCAGATAGGCAGTCGCTCCATGTAAAATACTGGTATTCAACTGCGTCCGATTAGACAGGAAACTGACTTCAACATAGTTCTGAAAACCTTAAAAACCACTATCCATCATCATCATCATCATTCTCTTGCCCTTATCCCAATTTATTTGTGGTCGGCGCAGCATGTCTTCTTCTTCCATACTCCTCTATTTTTCGTCATCTCATCAGACACTTCCTTTCTTACCATATCCGTCTTAACACAGTCCATCCATCGTTTCTTTGGTCTTCCTCTACTCAAATACCCATCCACATTCATATTCAAAACTTTTTTCACGACATTTTCCACATTCCTCCGCATCACATGCCCATACCACGACTACCGATTACCACACAACTTTTCAGTCACCGGCGCCACTTTCAGACTACGAACCACTCTATCCATTGGTGAAAATAGCATGATGATCGGTGCAGGAGTTTTTGAGTTTATCGCGAACCGATAGATAGACAGACAGACGCGGCGGATGACTTTTGTTTTATTAAATGATCTTTAAAAAAAATGGTAAAAAATACTGGCCAATTCATCTTAATACCGCAGTTCACAATCACAGTAAAACAAACATGGATACTAAATATAATACCTCTGTTACAATAAAACATGCTTATCTCTCAGATAAGGAAACATTTGTACCAAACAAATATACCAAAATGTCTGCCGGGCCGTTTATCTTGTCATATCATTGTGTATACTAATGCTTTTTATAAAATCTCCGATGAAATCAAAAGAGTTTCCAAACAATCGTTATACCCAGTAGCAATGGAGTTTCTTGCCCGTTCTTCTTCATAGAGATCTACGCTAGGGAACGGGCAACTAAACTCAAACTCAAACTCAAACTCAAATTCTTTATTGCATTCATGTGTACATTCAGTTGTTACATATTACGTAAGTAAGTTCCAACATGAAACCCGGTTAGGGCACGGCAACATAATAGATTGAACAAAACAAGCATCCAGTGAGTATCCAAATATAATATAACTAATATAATTATCATCGTAAATATTCCTAGTATCTATTAGGTCTAAGTAGTTATTTTAATTAATATCTTAAACTACGCCAACTACAGTACTTTCACAGTTTTTATGTCTTGTGACTGAGACTGTAGCTAGATTTAATTTTCATCTTTGTTTGGACAATTCAAAAGTGCCTGTAACTGGCCTACTTGAAATAAATGCTTTGATTTTGATTTTGAACGAAAGCCTAGCGGTGTGAACGTTGGACTGCGAAGTCGCGAAGGCATAGGTCTCAAGTTCGAACCCAAGACCCGCACATCTGAATTTTCGGATTCATATGCGTATTAAATCATTTATTTCAATTAGACCATTACGGCACTTTTGAATGTCAAAAATAAAAAAACTAAATCAAAGCTACAGTCACAGTCACAAGCAATGAATGACGTCATCACGGCGGTCAAAAACAGCGTAAATACCTACTGTCGGTAGCTAGATATCTACTTAGGCGTACGAAGAAAGGGAAAGAAAATTAAACGTCATCTACGGATTTTGTTGTTGTTAGAGAGAGATAATAGTACATTGTTCACCGAGAGGAGAAAGTGACCGATTACCGTCGAGGGTGTCGTTTGAAGCCCGAGCCGTAGGCGAGGGCTTTAAAACACCCGAGATCGGGAATCGCACTTTCTCTCGAGTGATACATAGTGCTTTATACTACACCTACGAGGAAAAAAAAAAATTCTACGCAAACTGAATCCTCAAACAACACACAAATTGAAAATGGCGCCAATGGCGTCTGCAATTTTCACATGTTATTTTTTCAAATTGTTTATCCTGCCGCCACAGGGTCGCACTGCCAGCCCGACACCATTCAACACACAGCTAGTGGCCAGTGTCATTTTGCGAACTTGGAGATAAAAACTCACTGTAAAAACTTTTTGGCTTTTGATATTTAGGTTACCGGCGCATAGTCTTACCCAAAATTAAAAAAGAAAAACCAAGTAAGAAATGGATTTTCATACACTTTTCTCTCCCGCTCAGATGCGTTTTCTCCCCGCATATTTGTTCGATATGCAATGACGTACTTTTTACCGTAAATTTGATAAATTATCAAGGTACTTTCCAAGCAGGTGTAGTATAAATATATTTCTTTAAGTCCGTTGTCATCTTCCCTTAACGGCACGTGACTTACCTCAGGCGCCAGCCGCCATTAGAAGGCATAAAAAAATAAAATACATTTTTCTTGATTCTTACGCATGAAATGATACTTTTCTATCTTTCACAGTTAAAGCATAGTTTTAACATGACCTAAAAACACAGGACGGCATTCTTTTTTCGTTGATTGAGGAAGTTATACACAAAAGTTATTTTAATGTCACGTACTGCCGCGGCACTGGTTGGTACGCGACTAAATGAAAGTCCGGCAATTGCCTTGCATTCATGTTGCCACAACAGAGCGCGGGCAACGTATCTATAGTTTTATATATCACTAGCTGGCCCACGCAACTTCGCCTGCGTCACATAAGAGAGAAAAAGCTCACAAAGGGAATACAATTTCCCCCGATTTTGTAACATTTTTCATTGCTGCTCCGCTCCTATTAGTCATAGCGTGATGTTATATAGCCCAAAGCCTTCCTCGATAAATGGACTGTCCAACACAAATATATATTTTCAATTTGAACCAGTACTTCCTGAGATTAGCGCGTTCAACCAAACAAACAAACTCTTCTGCTTTATAATATTGGTATAGAAGTTTAGATTGGTCACAAGACATAATAACTTGAGAAAGTACAGTAGTCATGATATACGGGTAAGTCCTTTGGCGGCGCGGCGTTGACCCATCCACCTTCTATAACCAGGCCCCTTATTCACAACGCTTCGACTCGCTTCCGATTCGGAAAGTCGTATGTCTATCTCGGTCGTTTTCGTAATGCCAGAAGAAGACAGATATACGACTTTCCGAATCGGAAGCGAGTCGAATGGTTGTGAATAAGGGGCCTGATGTTTTATTAGTCATGGAATATAACAATCACGCATAATAATGTCTTCTTGATATTATCTCATACTTATACTTAGATAATGTTAATATGAACTTGATAAGATAATTAGAAAATTGTCGTGTTCTATCTTGGTTGAGGCGTAATTATTTTATTTGGTTACAAGATCTTTGTCGAGATAAAATTAGTGGAAATATTATAAAAACAACAGCATCTTGCACGTTTATTGCGCCTGGGGGTCTAAAATGTCTCTAGTCTATAAAGTCCATTTTTAGAATACATGATACATATTATGTTCTGCTAAAGCGGCCATTTTAGGCCCGCTGAACTGCCAGTCTGTGGAATTCATTGCCACCTAAATAATAATCACCGTCAATATACGGAAGAATAAATGCATTATTTTATCAATCAAGACTGATTATAGTATGATAAGCGGTCATTGAGCAGTTATCAAGAGCACATATCACTGATAAATGATAAGTTATGCTATCTTCAGTCAATGGCATCCTTCGATTTGTGGTGGGGTGGTCAATAATACATTATGTCGCATATACAGGGTGTAAACCATCTCATCACAAAGCCGTTAACCAAGCATTCTGTACATCAAACTAAGAAACTTTACGCTAAAATTATTGCTGGGAAACAACTTTTTTTTTGAGGTTTTGTGGTACAACTCAATGTAACGCACTTAAAACATTGTGCTGATGGATGGATTGAATAGTTCGGGGGTCGTAGAGGAAAAAATACTTGTAGTTTTTGAAATAGTTGTAACTTTGACCACGATGTTAGGTTATTTGTATTGTACAACGGGCTGGTGTCCGCAACTCCACGTCAAAGCGCGTATTTTGCGTATGGGCTATAATAATCTATAATCCACCACGCGGGCCCAGTGCGGGTTGGTAGATGTCACATGTCAAGTCAATTTTTTTTTGGTTTTAGGACATGCCGGTTTCCTCACGATGTTTTCCTTCACCAATTTGAAAGCATTGGTGATGAAATAAGCGCCTCTCTGGGTTCGAACCCACGAGGCCACGACTTACCGTTCGTAAGTCGAATAGTCGCCACCTCTGGGCCACCGCTGCTCTCAAAAGCTGTTAGGTTTGTTAGGATTCTTTTAAGTAAAGAGACTAGGAAGATAATTAAACGGCTACTTAAACCATTTGGTTGCAACATTTACATAAACTCGGCGCGAGTTTATGTGAGGTATTCCTCAGAGCGCACCTATTTCTAAGCGCAACTAAATCATTCCTTGGAGCGCAACCATTAGTTGCGCTCAAAAATTGATAAATGATAAATGATATTTATTTTGCAAAGTGGTTTTCACAAACACTTTTACACGTCCTTATTTTTTAAACTAGATGGGGCCGGTGTTTCGTACCTGACTACTCTGAGAAGAAAGGGCCGATACAAATTCAGAGGTCATAGTCTCTTGTAGTATAGTAGTATAGTATCATATGTTCAATTGAAATTGAACATATGATAATGAAACGCATGTGACTAAAAGAGTGATGGACATAAGTATTGATGGATGGAGGGGGAGACGAAGGCCAAAGAAAAGATGGATGGATTGTGTAAAGACTGATATGAAAGAGAAAGGAGTAAATGATGCCGTGACGTCTAACAGGGGAGAATGGAAGAAGAAAACGTGTTGCGCCGACCCCAAATAAAATGGGACAAGGGCAGGAAGATGATGATATGTTTATTCCTCAGAGTGCAACCATGATTACAAATAGAGAAGGGACAATTCATTATATTTTTTTTTATGAGGACTATGTCCAGCAGTGGACGTCTTTCTGCTGAAATGATGATGATGATTACATTTGTCAATATTCATTGATTTACAAAGCCAAAACACGTGTCCATTATAAAACTTAAGAAGACAGGTATTTATCGCGAATTTACCTTTAATTTAATCCCGACGTTTCGACCGGATTGCACCAGCCGTGGTCGCGGGGAGACTGAAGTATTGGAGGTACCGCGACAGCAAAGTGAAGGCGTTTATTCAACTACCCTCACTCATCTTCATAAATGCTAATTAGGGCCGGTTCACACTAGGACAGCTGCACACTACACTAACCGTGTCTGTATATTGAGGCGATTTCACTTGACGAGTACACTTAGTGATTACTGGATTCCAAGCTGAAAAGAGTTTGAAGCCGTCTTCGCGATTGAAATTAGGGTACTTCTTGATCTCAACCGCTCGTGTCCATTATTTTCCAATACTCTAACTGACGGACTAAATAGATTTGCAATTTTTTTAAATTGACGTCATGTCCTTTATGAGAAGTCGTTATAAATCGATTAGAAGGAAGAATTTGGGGAAAAACTGATCAGCAGGTTTTGACTATTCAATAATTAGTCATGCGTGAATTGATCGAGTCCTTTACTCTTGACATTTCATTGGCTTTGATGCTGTTAAATAGAAACGGTAGCTAAGTGAATATCTGCATAATAAAGAGGGTAAAAAGACCCCGAAACGACGCCGAATGGTACTTGTTCTCCTCATCATTGCGATTTTTTTTGTTCTACACCATACCTGGGAACTTTCTAGTTACTAGATTGTATTGTATTGTATTGTACAACGCGCGGCCTGGTGTCCACAACTCCACGTCTAAGCGCGTATTTTGCGTACGGGCTATAATACACCACGCAGGCCCAGTGCGGATTGGTAGATGTCACATGTCTTCGAATTTTTGGTTCTAGGACATGCCGGTTTCTTCACGATGTTTTCCTCACGATGTTTTCCTTCACCGTTATTGAGAGCAGTGGTGATGAAATCAATTACACAAAGTAATGCGCCTGCTTGGGTTCGAACCTACGATTTACTGTTCGTAGGATGGGACCGCCACCACTGAGCCACCGCTGCTCTCAGTTACGGAGATATTGGGGGTCAAATTGACAACTCCTGTACTATTGAATTCATCCATCAGCACAATGTTTTGAGTACTATTGTAAATCGCGATGTTTCACGCCTAAAAAAATTTGTTTCCCAGCAATAATTTTTGCGTAAAGTTACTTAGTTTGATGTACAGAATGCTTGGTTGACGGCTTTGTGATGATTGTTTACACCCTGTATAATGACTTATAACTGTTTCGTAAATCGGTAACTATGTACAAAGTAAACCCACTGAAAACATTTGAATATAAACGCTGGACATTTTGCGAATTGGACATTCTGCCATTAAACGTTATGAAAATGGGCCTGCTCCACCAAGACGAATCTAATGACGTATAATTTATCCCAATCCATTTATCCGTTTAGGAGTTGCGAGGGAACATAGAATCGGACATAAATAGGTACATACTGGTCAAACATATAAACCTCCTTTAGGGCTTCGCAACAACGGACCTGTGGACGGTAAGCAATAGGCTAGCTCACCGTCTTTTCATCTTATGACGACAGGCCGTGTCGACGGCACGTTCGTATTCCACACGCGGGGCAAGGGCGGCAGCCTGCCGGGGCTGCGGGACTGTTCAAATCAAATCAAATCATTTCATTTGTGTAACATAGGTAGTAGATACAGTTCTTAAAGTTCTTAGGGCGCTATGTTATGCCAAGAGGCGTACAAATATGGTAGTGAATTGTGACAAGAAAGAAAAAGGATATATTTATCATACAAAAACTAAATTAGTATGTCAAAAATTTTAATCTCACATATGGAATAATTTGTACAGTCAATGTTAGATTTGCAATAGAGGGTTAGGGTCACAATTTTATATTACAGATTATTTAATATTAATTATACAATTTGGGATAATTAAAAATTGACATTCAAGAATTCGTCCAATGTATAATAGCATTTGTGAAGTAGCAGCTCGTGTAGGGTACTTTTAAATTTATTTACTGGCAGGCATTTAATTGCGTCGAGTATTTTATTATAAACTTGAGGAGCAATACCAAAGAAACTTTTCTTCATCAATGCTGTTCTACATTTCACGTGGCTCAGTGTGAAAGAGATACCGCGGCCCTGGAACTCAAAGGGCTAAGAAGAAACATGGATGGGTTTTATTCAGTACCACTCCGACTTTCCCTTCCGCTCCGACCAGAGCGCGACGGGTCATTTGATGATTTCCCTTCCGAAAAAATAAAGGCTTCGCAGCAATCGGATAAAAAGACTAACATTCAGACAGACGTAAAATGATTGTATACCTAGTTGACTTTGTCAATAGGTTGAATGTCAATTGTACTTCATAAAACTACAAGGTCTATTTGTACGCACGTGTAAGATAAGTTTCAACCTTCGTGGAGGTTCTATTTACTGAGAATTCGACTGTGTGTGTGTGAGTATTGACTATGTCGTTGTTGTACTGGTGCTAAAGTATACAAAGAATTAACTTTTGTTATCAGCATCATCATCATTTCAACCGAAAGACGTCCACTGCTGGACATAGGCCTCCAAGGCAAATGACTTCTCTCACTCTGGGCGGAGCGGGAGGGAGTGTCAGACTCTTACTGACTAAAACCCATCCATGTGCCTTCCTCGCCCTTTATGTTCCAGGGCCGTGGTATCTCTTTCGAACCCGCGACCCCGGCAGGAGCCTTTGAACCCTGCATCAGGATCACTAACAAATACCTATTTGTTTTTCTTCAAAACATGAGCTTCAAAGTTTCTCAGTAGAATGTTTAACCTTACATATGGAGCGTTCTAGGTCACGGTCCACCACATAAGGTCAGACTGATTTAATAACTAGACTAGACTATTAGTTATTAAATCGTGTAATAAAAACATCGAAATGAAAATATTCCGTTGCGTAAACATTAACAGTCTATAGTAAACCCACTATATCTGAGGGGTATCCTTCCTCTCCAAAGTACCACTAGCGAGACTCTTATTGACTTAGTGTGTACAGATGCGAGGGTGAGCAGCGTAGAAGTTGACTGGATAGTCGAGCTAGGCGCACATGCTTTTGTTTCTGCCGTTTTTAATTTAAAAAAAGAAAAAATACTACCCAGGGTTGTAACACGTAGAAACCTTAAAAACATACAGATGGAGAAGTTTACGGAAGACCTGAACTCTATAGATTGGCTTGCGCGACCTTTATCAGGTGACGTCAACGCTATGGTGGCTCATCTCAATTTTGGTATTACTACCCTTTTTGACAGACACGCTCCCCGTAAGACCCAAATTATAAGAAAAAAATCATATCCATGGATAACAGATAACATCAAGTTTATGATGCACTTGCGCAATCAAGCACATGTACGTTGTAGGAATTCAAAATCTGAGAGTAAAATTGAATATTACAAGGAATTAAAAAGTCTAGTGAACAAGTCCCTATATTACGAAAAAGTTGCTTATTTCAAATTCAATATTAATAGTAAAATGAAACAACCCAAAGCCTTGTGGAAGAATCTAAAGACCACCTTGCTACCTTTTAAAAGTGAAACTGATTTACCCTCTCATATTTTCAAAGACCCAGATAAAATTAATACTCACTTCTTGAATGTCCCAGGTGATATAATGGCACCATCTACATGTCTAACTTACTATGAGTCTCATAGATTTAATGACGGCGTATTTGCTATTGAAACTGTTGGCCAATTAGACATAATGAAGATTTTATCTAAACTCAGATCTAATGCAGAGGGTTTCGACCACATTACACTGGACATGTTTCTTCTGACTCTTCCACAGACTTTGGAAATCCTTACTTCCATTATTAATGATTCCATCTCAACCTCGACCTTTCCTGATCTATGGAAAATAGCAGTTGTGCGTCCGATTCCTAAAATCGCGAACCCAACTTCTGAAAAAGACTTAAGGCCTGTAAGTAATTTACCCTTTTTATCCAAAGTACTGGAAAAAGTAGTTAATGCCCAACTAACTGCATATCTTGAGCAAAATAACATTCTCCCTGAGGCTCAATCCGGTTTTAGGAGGGGGCGTAGTACTGCAACGGCTCTGTTAGATGTTACAGACAACATATTATCAGCTCAAGATGAAGGGTGTTTTACTCTGTTGGTTCTGCTGGACTTTTCTAGAGCATTTGATGCTATTAATTTGAGTCTATTGCTCTCGAAGATGACCTACTATGGTTTCGACGCCGCTACCGTTAAATGGTTCGGAAGCTATCTGAGTAATCGTCAACAACTTGTGGAAATTCGGGATGCGAATGGGGCTAGTGTTTTTTCTAATATGAGCCCAGTGGTAAAGGGGGTTCCACAGGGATCGATACTGGGTCCTCCTTTGTTTATTCTATATAGTGCCGAAATTATTAATATTATAAAAAACTGTAAATTTCATATCTATGCAGACGATATTCAATTATACCTAGCCTTTAAACCTGAAGATTATGAGAGCGCAGTACAACTAGTTAACGAAGATCTAGCAGGGATTGTGGACTGGTCAAAACAGAACTCTCTTCTACTTAACCCAGCCAAAACTAAATTTATGCTCTTCGGATCTAAAGGGCAACTAGGTAAAATAAACAGTAACCTTGCAAACGTGACTGTGATGGGCCAACACATTGATCGTGTTTATGAAGCGAGAAATCTGGGTTTGATTATGGACCAAGGCCTTAATTTCGAAGCTCACATCGCCAGCTCCGTGAGAAACTGTTTTTACCGTCTAAAAGTCTTGTATAGAATGCGCCCATACGTAAACGAGGACCTGCGTAAACAGCTCGTTGAAGGCTTAGTTTTATCCAAACTGAATTATGTTGATACCGTCGTAGGTCCACGACTACTAGCACGCACCGAAAGACTTATTCAGCGGGTTCAAAATGCCTGCGCACGGTTTTGCTTTGACGTACCACCAAGAAGCCATTTAACACCATTTTTAAACAAACACAACATTTTAAAAATGAAATCGCGTCGTAAGCTGCATTTAGCATGTCTTCTTTTTGGAGTTATCAAATATAAATGTCCGTCATACCTGTACTCAAAGCTTACGTGGATAAATAACCACCGGCAGCACAAGGCTAGGCGTTGTGCTCAGCAGCTGGCTACACCACATCACAGAACCGCAGCCTTTCGAGGAAGCTTCCGGTATGCAGCCTCCAAATGTTGGAATAATATTCCTCCACCAATTAGGGACCTAAACAACATAAATACATTTAAGTTAAGGCTTAAGATGTTCATAATTCGTTCACAAATTGAATTTAATGATATAAATATTGACAAATCGTTTATCTAATCCATGAATCTAATTATTATCTTATTATCTAATTATTATTTTTGTTTTGAATTATTTATCATCAAATTTTAAATGAGTATATAGGTACAGTGTACACATATAGGTATGTGAATTCTTTTAATTTGTATTTCAAATATATTTTATAGAAACTCACCGACGAATAATGTGGGTAGATTCGCGGCGGTTGGAAATCCGTTGTCTGCGATCGCCGAATCCATGTGTGTGTACAATCACACATACTGTTATGTATTTGTACACTCAGCCTTTTGCTCCGACGTCCATTGTAATTCCAAATTCCATTGCAATAACTAATTTTGTTTTTGAACTCAATGCTCAGCAATATTCGTCTACGGGCACTGTACACTTTCTAGGAAGCAATTGTTTTGTTTTATTTAGCTCAATAGGTAATATTAACTAGGCCGTAGTCTCACTCTCAATGAAATATCATTGCGGTTTTGCAATTTAAAAATGCGTAGGTCGTTGCGGCATCGGCCGGCACGAAGTGCGAAATGTCATAAACTGTGTTTCGTTTTCGGATAAGTACTTATTATTTAGCAGGTATCTTCGTGTTTTATTATTACCAATATAAAGTTAGGTTTTCTCTGTGACAAAAACATTTATTGTATACTATTTATTTATTAGTTTTATTACGTACACTTATAAATGCCCATTTAATATAATAACATTATTTATTTACCACCTACTACCCTCATCCGTGTGTCACTGCGGGGGCCTACTGAAAACCAGCGCTGAGTGTTTTACACCCAGCATATGCTGAGTTGGCTACCCTTTCGTTATGGGCATGTTCAGCGCAGTTGAGCTGTTTTAATTTAATTGTTAAGCTGTTTTTTGTTATAATCTATATGTATGTGCTGCTCTTTGTGTTGTGCTGTCCATTAGCGAATAAATGATTATTCTATTCTATTCTATTCTATTTATAAGTATGGGAAACGATATCTAATGAAATTCAGGATAGAACAACGTTTACTTACGGAAAAACGAGAGAGACTCGACAAATCTTTTTTTCAGCTGTCATTGAATCGACAAAATGACAGATGAACAAAAGATTTGTTTATTTTTTTCGCTTTGTTTATTTTTATTAGTGTTATAATCATAATACCAAAAAAAGAACATGTAATAAACATGAAACTTGAACATGAAATAATTTAACCATTTATTTTTTTATGTTTTGTCCTGTCGGGCTAATAAACGTTTTTTCTTTCTTTCTTTCAATAACAGAATACGATCATGGTCTTTTTACATGTGCGTGTGGGCGTAAAAAGACCACGAAAACAAAAACAAAAATACAAACAGAATTTGTTCTGTACAACACCAAAAGGCTCCTATCTCAGCATGGTGCTGCATTTTTTTCACACCTTCCCGCGTAGCATGACCACCGTAGACACGACAGAGAGTCGACAAATCTTTTGTTCATCTGTCATTTTGTCGATTCAATGACAGATGAACAAAAGTTTTGTCGAGTCTCTCTTGTTTCTCCGGTAGTCATTCTAAGCGGGTTGGGAACCTTCTAGTTACGGAGATATTGGGGTCCAAGTTACAACAAGTTTTTAATGTAATAATAACCTTACTTTAAATACCTCCATGATTCCTTTACTATTTAATTCATTAATCGCAATGTTTTGAGTGCGTTACATTGAGTCGTACCATAAACCATGATTATTCCCACCAAAAAAACGTTTTCCAGCATTATTTTGGCGTATAACTTAGCTCCATATTCACCGAAAAGATATCGGTCTGATTCTCATAAAACAGCTGTCACTGTGACATGTTCCCGTACCAAAATGTGTTTTAAACAGCTGTTTTTAGATAATCAGACCGTCTTCTTTTTAGTGAACATGGACCTTAGTTTGATATACAAAACGGTTGGTTAATGACTTCGGGAAGAGTCGGTTTGCACCTTTCCGACCATTAGGTAAGTTACGCCGCTGGAAATAAACATATTTCATAAACTTATAAGTAATACTAGTTTACCCGCGCAACTTCGTCTGCGAGTGAGGGTTAGTTTTTTTAAAATTAAAAGTATCCTATGTTACTTCTAATACCTCCAAGAATATGTGTACAAAGTTTCATGATGATCGGTTGTGTAGTTTTCGCGTGAAAGCGTAACAAACAAACTTACATTCACATTTATAATATTATTATTACAGGATAGAATATAGGATGAATGCCAATGGACATAAGTTAGCATTCATGTTTCCTAATTGTATTAGCGGTCGTGAATTTGCTAATCGGAAATTCGGAACTGCTAATTTGAGTATCTAACACCAACAGGTATTAGTAAAATAAATATTGTAGTATGCGAGTTTTTCAATGTCGTCATGTAAATCGTGTGTATGAGCAGATGTACCTATGTCTTTTACACACTATTTCTACATCTCTTTTTATCTATTCTCCTTTCGCAGGTATGCTGGAAGAGATTTCTTTAGAAATAAGCATCACCTTTGTACCTATTTTCTATTCCTTTCTTCTTTTCTGTATTTAGTGTGTACATAAATCGTTAATTAAATAAATAAATAAATGTATGAACGTGGATTAAGCAAAAGTAGTATGTATATGTCACCGTAAAATTGTCAAACACGTTATATAACAATACTAGCGGACGTCACGTGGTTTCACCCGCGTAGTTCCCGTTCCCGTGGGACTACGGGGATAAAATATAGCCTACGTTACTCAAGGTGAATGCAGCTTTCCAATGGTGAAAGAATTTTTAAAAACGGTCCAGTAGTTTTTAAGCCTATTCATTACAAACAAACAAACAAAGTTTTCCTCTTTATAATATTAGTATAGATAGTGTAGATAACGTATTTCTCTCTAGCGATATTGTAATCTCTCGAAATATTGTCAACTGAACATACGGAAGTATCTCTGCCCCCATAATCGGGACTTGGGGCACCCCCCCGTTAGGTTAGTTAGGTTCCTTTAACCCCTGCACTCGGATATAGGGGCCTCGCGAAACGGGGCTCCGTCGACTACGCTTTTTAGGGGATTATAAAGTGTTTTAAGGTTAGGTTATATTAATCGGTATTTCTCAGGAATGGTACAATATCTTTTCATGAGAGTTGTACCACTGGGCAAGGGCGACCCCTCCTTCCCTCCACACCCCGTGAGTTGACTACCATCGCATGCATTTCACGAAAAATAATGCGTTTTGTTGTAAGCAGTATGTTGTATCGCTAGAGAGATTACAATATAACGTGTTTGACAATTTTACGGTGACATAATCTACACTAATATTATAAAGAGGAAAACTTTGTTTGTTTGTTTGTTTGGTTGTAATGAATAGGCTTAAAAACTACTGGACCGTTTTTAAAAATTCTTTCACCATTCGAAAGCTACATTATCCACGAGTAACATAGGATATATTTTATCCCCGTACTACCACGGGAACGGGAATTACGCGGGTGAAACCGCGTGACGTCCGCTAGTATACTATAATAACAATATATCATTTAATTCAGGTAACAAAAGACCCTTATCATATAAAGGTACCTTTCAGACGTAGTACAGACGCGTAGAGTTCTGTAATGTCCCACCGGATCATACTACCCGAGATAAAAAAGTATCCTATGTGTTAATCTAGGTTAGAAACTATCTATGTGACAAATTTCATCCAAATCCATTTAGTAGTTTTCGCGTGAATGAGTAACAAACATCCATTCATCTTCTGCATAATATTAAAGTTCATGCTCACCAAAAATGTGACAGTCTGATTATCTAAAAACAGTTGTTTAAAAAACATTTTTGTATGGGAACATGTCACAGTGACAGCTGTTTTTAGATAATCAGACTGTTATATCTTTTTGGTGAACATGGACTTAAGTAGAAATGTAATTTAAAACATCGCTGACTTATTAAACAAAAAAAGATCATAAAGATTTATCTTGAGATTTCAGGCGACTACATGAGCTAAGCAACTTTTTTTGTGGTGGTTCAAACTTCCCCTGAAATGCTGCTAGAATAAAGTTCTAATCAGCTTGCACTACAAAGTGGTTGTTACGTCAGAGGCGAATAGTGCGAAATGAGTGGTTTCGATCGATTTACAAAAAAAACTATGGATTGAACTAAAAGAATGAAACACTATGTTGCTTGTAGAATTATTTGCCAAAAAATCAGAATGATCGCATGTATTTTAGTATGGTATTACTCGTTAAATGATTTTTAGAGATGAGTGCGTGATTTTTTATCGAGGAAAATTAATTGTATTATGTTTTCAGAACACTATATACTTTCAGGTATTATAAAACTCGCGTTTAGCTCTTGTCGTCGCCTTAAGTAGAATCGCAATATAAAAGATAAAATATTTTGAAAATTATAAAATATATTTATAGTATGATATTGTAGTGCGCATTTAGTTGTCTGCTTGCGGATTTGGAAAGCAGCTAAAAATGTTATAGTAAAAATATATGAAAAAAAAACACATCGAGTTGATTTGTATTTGCCAACTTCAATATAATACCATCATAAAGACGTTTTAAGACTTTATAATCTGAAATCGCCAACCCAAAGTGAGCAAGATTAAAAACATTTCAACGTTTGAAATATTTTAGTTATATGCATTCACAGTTAGTCATGAGTGCCAGTTTATTTACTTTTCTAACGCCATACTTTAATATTTAACTATAACTAACACTTCTCTACCTCAGCATAATTAATTAACAACAAAACACTCAGTAGGTAATCAAATAAACAAAACCTTGAAACCAAAGTGCCAAATCAACAAAGTGTAAATAAGTACAAAGGTAAAACCTCAACAACAAAAAGTGACGATAAAAATCAAGGTCAATCAAGCAAAAATCACCACTATGAGTACGACATAGAAGTCAATTAGGAATCGATGAATATACAAAAACTAAATGCAAAGGAAGTTCAACTTTAAACACAAAACGTTAAGGTGCATTAAGCTGCACTGGAAGCCGACCATCATATAGTAGATGATGACGTACAACAGAGGGATTCCACAGAAAATGCAACTGCATTTGTAACTCTCAGCGATGGAAATAGAGTCAGATATAATACTAACAGCAAAAATGAAGGACAAATCAGAAAGAAGGAGATCAAGCATATTCTCTTTGCTTAGAAAGAAGAAATTGACGAGGCAGTTTTCTGAGCCGGGGATCTTCACGTTCAATCGGAAGTACTCGGCTGATTCCGCCATTTTGGATGACTTTACGAAGACGGAAGACGGCAGTTACAAGATGTGTTTGGTGCAACAGGCTGACCATAGACATTCTTGCGTTTCTAATGGAGGTTAGTTTAAAATTTTTTTTTTTTTTTATAAAATGTGCATGACGAATTGACGACAGTATAAAAAAAAATGCAAATCTATTTAGTCCGTCAGTTAGAGTATTGGAAAATAATGGACATGTGTTTTTTGTTTTTGTAAATCTATGAATATTGACAAAGATAAAACGCATCAAAATCGGGAGTGGCTCGTGACGTCAGAACGCTCTAAAAATTATACCAAGGCGTGACGTGTTGAGAATTTTAAAAGCGTCGTATCTTCGTCAATTTTGGTTTATTTAGCAAAAGAAAAAATACGTGTCAAATATTTTTTGATAATCTAACTGACGGACCATTTAGTTTTTTTTTGTCGTCCACCCAATTATAGAAACGTTTCTGGGAAAGTTTTTAAAAGAAGAAGCCAGGGTAACCCGCATTTTTTTTTAAATTTTCTTACGTTTTTAGCAATTTGCTGGTGAAAATATGATTCGCGCAACTAACAAGAAGAAGTTACAAAATTATAACCATACAAATCATCAATAGAGAACCCTTAAGGGCCCGGCGAAGCATGCGATTTCATACAAACGTAATACCAAAATAATTTGGAAATCAAAACTATTCTTATGGTAGTGTGTATTTATTTCGATTGGATTACAGAATATCTATGTTATCAAATATATATTTTGAGAGGACAATGATGTAAAGACGAGATATGAGGAATTTAAAATTTCTATAGAAAACCCTTTTTTCCTCGAACCACGCATACTCCGCAGGCCCCTTAAAAAGTTCATATATCCGCAATGAATGTATTTTTCATTAATTAGTAATCAAATGGGGTTCAATAAACTCAACAGTCAAAAATATTTCTGCTCATAAACTTCTTGCTTTTCCCTCTTTGATTCATAAGTTTTCCGTATGATCTTGACGTTCCCTAAGTAAATATTAATATATCAAATCGTTATTAAACCCAGATGGTATTCGAAGAAATACCTAATGTATATTCGACTATATTGGTCAATGCACTTGAAATAATCCCCATACAGTTTATTTTCAAATCCTAAGCCAATGTCAGTGTATTGTCCAGAAGTTCGGCTGGCCATATACGCACGCACACATTGACACGCTTCACGTACACCGAGTGCATGTGCACTCGCGACTGGCGTTTGTTTGAGATTGCCATAGGTACAGATCTCCCAGCAGGGCTAGCATGGGCCGGGGATAAAACTTTTGTCCACCGGTTATTTCCACTGACAAGGGATAACATTATTTTATCCACCTGCCAAAGCACGGCGACAGGGGGAAAGATAATTATATCACTTTTTGACATTAGATGTGGATACTCACCCCCCGCCTATAGCATGGCGACTAGTGGAAGAGAAAAATTACAGATATTATTCGGCATGTGACGATGCACAGCATCGGTGAGAGGGCGCTGTATACTTCCCGTTAGTTTTCAGCCAATCACAGCTCTCGAAGTCACGTGGTTCCGGTAGTCACGTGGTCCCAGGTGGCGTGTTCGCTAGTGGCGCACTTTTACCTCATAGCGTCGTTACTTCTCGAGCAAGCAACATCTAAATTAGAGTTTGCTGCTAGTTTTTAGTACTTTGAATCTTATTTTAGTTTAATTTTAAGTACTTAGCGTTTGCATTGTGTCGTATTACGGGCTGGTGCCCGTAGCACCACGTCCAAGCGCGTATTTTACGAATGGAGTGCTAAGTGTTATAAATAAATAATTAAATAAGTGAAAATCAAATAAATAGTGTAATTGTGTTTCGGATCAAGAAGTGCAGGCAAGTGACGACTTGTAGTCTTCATGGAGCCATAAACGCCGGCTACCAAGAAGCAATTCGAGCTCTTCATAATTTGATCCTTCAGGTTCTGAGGTAAAGCGACGGAAATGCGGTGAGTCATCAGACATTTCTAAACTTGTGAACCAAGTGCTGTGCTAACGAACCTTTTAATGCAAAATGTGGGTGTCCGCAGGCAGATCGACTCTGACTAGCGGCTCAGGTCCCCAGAACCAGTTTCTGTACCTAGCTCCACGTTACCGTTGGATTTTAAATTTAAATCTGGTGGCTGCCCCTAATATGTTCAGTGGAGTTCCGCGATTAAATTTAAGCATTCTTAAATTGTTGAAGCGTTACAAAAGTTCGGTGATTCTTTGTGGAAGGTTGTGCGCTACGCATACGCCTTGCGCCTAACGCTGCGCCTAGCTTCGTCAAGCTTGATATTAACGATGAACTTCGACAGTTTGTTAAGGGTAAAGGTTACGGCGAATTCCGCGAGAATGGTACAGCCCTGAGTAATGCTTTAATTTCAAAACGCGAGTTACTCAATCAAAGCTTACAAAGTATCAGCGAGTGGACAACTTATGGTGCGTCATTTACAGCCTCTAGCATTGTTGATAAAATTTCGGAATCATAACTACCCTCGTAAAAATTACACAAAAATAGTAGGGAAATCATGCAGCTAGTTTGCAGAAAACGAGCTATGTATTTATAGAAAATCGCCGGGAGCGTACCCTTAGCGAATTTACAAATAAGAACCTTCGTGACGGTCTGCATAAGATCCCTCCAAGTTCTAATTGCCTATTTGACGAAATTAAACTGCCTACATAACACGCATACATTCAGAATACAGGGGGCATGGACAAATGGCTACGTCCTTGGCACTTTTACGGAGGCTGTCTCCGAGCGTATCGGAGGCAGTGGCAGACGCTGCGGGCTCCGAAGGCCCTTCCCGAAATGGACGGGAATGCGTCAACCATTTACCTCCAAACCACCAGCCACTTCACTTTTACGGAGGCTGTATCCGAGCGTATCGGAGGCAGTGGCAGACGCTGCGGGCTGCGAAGGCCCTTCCCGAAATGGACGGCGATGCGTCAACCATTTACCTCCAAACCACCAGCCACTTCACTTTTACGGAGGCTGTCTCCGAGCGTATCGGAGGCAGTGGCAGACGCTTCGGGCTCCGAAGGCCCTTCCCGAAATGGACGGGAATGCGTCAACCATTTACCTCCAAACCACCAGCCACTTCACTTTTACGGAGGCTGTCTCCGAGCGTATCGGAGGCAGTGGCAGACACTGTGGGCTCCGTAGGCCCTTCTCGGAATGATCACGGGAATGTGTCTGTCATTTACCTCCAAACCAAGACTGATTCATCCATCAGTACGAACCACAATCGCTAGAGATGTCAATCCAGCAATAATATTTTTCATTATTATATATTTATATATTATTATTATATATTTTTTTTTTTTTGTTCAAGGCGTTCTAGAAGTGGATCATCGGGATGCCGGTCCGAGTTTTTTCTCAACAATCTTTCTTACAAACTCGAGGAGCCCGTGGCTAATTAATCCGCCCGGGTCGATCCTTGCGTTGGGCCAGGCTTGCCTAGGTGCATCTGTGGATGGGTGACCGCCCATTGCATGCCGAGTATCCTGCGTGCCGTGGAAGGCCCGTTGAGCCGTTGGTCCCGGCTGTCATTTACCTATCTCTAAAAGTCTTGCAACCAGTCTTGCCAAGGGGTATCTGATTACCAGGTACTAGCCGGGTTGTGGTTGGCAGATAAGCAGGCGCGGGTTGTGGGGGTCAGATAAGCAGTCGCTCCATGTAAGGTACAGCTATTTGGCTGCATCCAGTTGTACTGGAGGCCGACCCCAACATGGTTGGGAAAAGCCAAGGCAGATGATAAATGTTTCTTACAAACAAGAGCGACGGGTTCAAGAGGCCCATATTCAACTTGAAGCACCTGACCCAGAACATAGTTCCGAAACCATTCAGACTGGTCTCTAATTTCAGATATCCCATTTTTAACAAAAGGAAGATTGAACGGTGAAGCTCCACCTATCCTCAGCAAGTCAGCATAGTTTCACGTAAACCTACAGTGGTCTCTCAGACTAATTTATTGTTCTGCAGATGAACTGGTTCGGCCAACCTTGCGCACGAAAAATTTCTCGGCCTTGGCCAACTGGGTGGGCCAAGTTCTACCATCCAAAAGCACGCGAGTCGTAGTCTACTTAAGTCCGTTTTCTATGACTTGCTTACGTGTTCTCTCGTGGCTATTGGTGTTCTTATAGGCGGGGTCAACTCGAAATGTCATGTCCACGTCACCTTTCTCTCGCTTGATTCAATGAAGAATCGAAGAGAGTTTTTATTTTTTGTGGATTTTCGTTTCTGTCCGTCTGTAAGATAGAGGAGACGGTGGCAGACGCTTCGGGCTCCGGAGGCCCTTCTCGTAATAATGAATGCGTGTACCATTTACCGCCAACCACCAGCCACACCATTTTTACCACGGAAAAGTATTTACTGTTCCGTGATTTTTACGGAGGCTGTCTCCGAGCGTATCGGAGGCAGTGGCAGACGGGCTCGGGAGACACATAGTCTCGAAGTATCTGAAATAGTGTGTCACAACTTTGGAAAAGCCCTTAGTTTGGAGCAGCTTGCACCCGGAGTTGATACACCAGTTCATGACCACTATGAGGAGCACAATTGAACGATCTTTTGGATTCAGGTTATCTCGCGGAAAACAGGTGGCAGAATGGCATCTTCTTAGACCAGCTCTAGGATAATTGTGTTTTCGCAAATTAAGGGTTCCCCCGATAGACCTCTTTGCCGCCAGAGAAACCAGGGTTGTGAGTCAGTATGTTACCAAAGATTGTTCAGACTCAATTTCGCAACGCCTTTAGTTGTCAGTGGCTATTTCATCTGGCTTGGGTGTTTCCGCCTAGACTCCCGATCCCTAGAGTTCTTTACCATCTGAACTCGGCTCAAGGCGTTTTCGTAGTGGCTCCAATGTGGAAGAGAGGTTATTGGTTACTGGATCTTCGACCTCGAGCACTCTGCTCAAAACCTAGACGGAGTTCGAGTGGATCGGAGCACGGGCCTGTGTCCCTAGCATTCAAGACCTAGAGCTCTGTTTGGAAGTTAGCGGGTGAGGCGAAATAACTAGGAATTGGTCAGAAGCTGAAAGGTCCCTGCTCCAATCTAGCTGGGGAGAATCCACTCTGGGCACTTATATACTGGCCTGGTCTCTGTGAGTCAAATGGCGTATAAAGCAATTATGATTTCGGTTGTTCCAGTAATATTAGTTTGATGAGATTATTAACATTCCTATTCACTGAGGAGAGATTGATTAGCGTAAACCCACCATACTGTTTACTAAATCTGTAATTGTGATCTTTAGACGACCGACCTGTATCGAAAATTTGAATTCCGACTTCTTAGTACAACACATTCTCAAAACTATCTCCTTGCAGTCTCCTAGAGCAGAGAAGTCTCCTTTTTTGGGATCCTAGTGAACTGATTGCTTGTTTGCAGACGAATCCACCAAATAACGTCACTTTATTCAAAGCGTCAAGACGATGGGCATTTCTGTTTTTGAAAGCGTCGAGAAAACGAGTTCATGACCTTATGCTACTCAGGGTCTCGTCAAGTCACTATATTGATCAGGTTGATCATACCATTCTGTATCCTGTGTTTGATCACGCCAACGAAAATATATGCCCAGTTATTCGGTTTGGGAAAATTTTGGAATTAGGAATACCAGGACGCACACGCGATTTTTCTTTTTTTTGTGACAATTCGAGGTTCCACGCAAACTGCATCACGAACATTGATAGGTAATTGGACTAAAACCTTACTAAAAGATGCAGGAACATCTGCATATCTTGTAAGTATGCGCTCAGTCGTAGTTTCCTTAAATTGGTACGAAAATGTTCCAGTTGGAGAAATCCCCTCTCGTGGTAATTGGTACTGACCGAATTCTTTTGCCAAATATTATTGTAAACAGAGGTCAATAGCTATAACCAAGTCCGAGTAATGTTTCGAATAATTTTGAACCAATCAATGTAAGATAAAATCGATGGCCTCTATATCGTGGTTTAGCTGATTGATTCTTGTTTTCTAGATTATTACATTTTCCGAACTGGAAGTACCACTGATCTGTATAGTATGATGATGATCTAGATGTTGCTATGTTGTTATGGATTTATTTTTCAGGAAATATTATCATATTCTCACATAGCGTCGTTGTGGTCACCAGGAGTTATAAACACGTCTCTCACCGATGCTGTGCATCGTCACATGCCGAATAATAGTGCAAGTTTTACATAAAAATAAAACTTGTATTATTTAGCAGAGACGATGCACAGCATCCATTTAAGGTCTCCTGGTGAGAGACTTCTATGAGGTAAAAGTCCGCCACTAGCGAACACGCCACCTGGGACCACGTGACTACCGGAACCACGTGACTTCGAGAGCTGTGATTGGCTGAAAACTAACGGGAAGTATACAGCGCCCTCTCACCGATGCTGTGCATCGTCTCTGCTAAATAATACAAGTTTTATTTTTATGTAAAACTTGCACTATTTTGAATGGAGAATTTTGTCCTCATCTATAGATTGTGAGTTAAGTACTTATATCTCTTAGAAAAAATATAATTAGTTGTACCTAATATTCTCTACTATTTTGTAATTTAATAAAAGTTTTCATAAAATGGCAATAATTGCGGTGACAAGGGTTTCCCCTGTTTTGTCCACCGTGAATAGTTTATCCACCCATGTCGCCTTTTGTATGTTCTTTTAACTGTTCTGTTCTACAAAGAAGTGTGTTCGTTCGTTGTATGAAATTGACCTTCTGTTTATACTATTCTGATGTAGAGTTCAATAAAAATATACACTTAGTAACTGTTATTATAAAAATAGAGATTGATAGCGCATTCATCTGGGCATGACGTATTACTTTCATGTGTTCGGGCTGACTTGGAATCGTTGGCATTTCAGGAGTTGAATGAATTTATGATCAACGCTGTTCTCATTCATAAATACCTCATAACGACAATAATATAGGAAAGGTATATAGTCAGCGCCTCGAGAAGCTATAATTTTTGTAAACAAAGAATTTCAACCAAGATACGTAGCGACAATTCAATCAACAAGAAATACTCCCAAATTCAATCAACTCAAATGATCACACGTGTATTATGTAACGAGCAATCTCACTTGGTCGGGTTATATTTTGTTACATGTTGTTATTTATTTTTAACTCCCGACGCAAAAACGACGGGGTGTCGTTTGACGTCTGAGTGTGTGTGTTTGTATGTGTGCGCGCGTTTGGTGTGTGTGTGTGTGTGTGTTTGTATGTGTGTGTGTGTGTGTGTGTGTGCGTTTGGTGTGTTTGTGTGTGGTTGTCTGTAGGTGGCTGGTCTACGGCATTTCGTTACATGACAATTTCAACTAAATCTCACTATCCGTAAGAAAAAACAAAATACCTTGAAATTATCGCACTATGTGTTGGGGGTTTTTAATTTTTTTAATTTAATGCTCGTAAGTGATACGAAATAGGAAACGAACGTAACTTCGGCCGAAGCTACGGATATCGTGCTTAGAGAGTAGATCTCCTGTCCGCCTAGCATGACCACCGGAGAAACGAGAGAGACTCAAATCAAATAAAATCATTTTATTTTATTTGTGTAACATAGGTAGTAGATACAGTTCTTAAAGTTGTTAGGGCGCTATGTTATGCCAAGAGGCGTACAAATATGGTAGCGAATTGTGACAAGAAAGAAAAAGGATATATTTATCATACAAAAACTAAATTAGTATTTGAAAATAAATTTAAATGTCATGGAATAATTTGTACAGTCAATGTTAGATTTACAATAGAGGGTTAGGGTCACAATTTTAGATTACAGATTATTTAATATTAATTTTACAATTTGGGATAATAAAAAATTGTCATTCAAGAATTCATCCAATGTATAATAGCATTTGTGAAGTAGCAGCTGGTGTAGGGTACTTTTAAATTTATTTACTCGACAAATCTTTTGTTCATCTGTCATTTAATCGACAAAATGACAGATGAACAAAAGATTTTTCGACTCTCTGTCGTGTCTACGGTGCAGGTGGTCATGCTACTCGGGCTGGTGTCAGTAGTATCAGAGTTTTAATGCCGCCCATGCATGGGCCTCTGTTTTTTTTTTTTTGGGATGGGAAATCATCAAATGATTTCTCCCACTCTGGGCGGAGCGGGAGGGCGTCAGACTCTTACTGACTAAATCCCATCCAAGTTCCTTCCTCGCCCTTTATGTTCCGGGGCCGCGGTATCTCTTTCGAACAGGCCCGCAACATGGGCCTCTGACTTAGCTTGACCTTTTGAAAGGTTGAGAGCAAAGTCACCCTGTGTAACGGTCTGTTTCATACCTTTCACGAGTTGCATGGCACTATTTGTAAACAAATCTCTTGTAAACTTGCCAGATTTGGCGCTAACTTCCATGTAAACATGTTAACTGAACGTTGAGTGATTGTTTGTTATAATGTGCAGTTAAAATAATAAGACTGGCAGGTGTTAGGTACAAAATATTATAACAATCGACGTTCGTTGTATATGCGCAAAATGTAATGGGTGAAAAAATACCGTTTACAAAGCCGAAAGGTATTTAAAATCTTACATTAAAACTTCAGGTATTTAAAAAAAAACTTGTCGAAAAGTTGGGACTTTGACCCCCAATATACAACGTTATTTTTTAGTCGTTTTAATCCCTTTAAGGGCGGATAGTACACATGAAAATGAACAACTTTTACTATGGGACCAAGTATGAAATCTCGGAAAAAAAATCAGCTGCTACATACATTATTGGTCGCCTAACTCGGAAAAATGTAGGCAACAGCTGATATTTTTTTTCGAGATTTCATAGTTGGTCCCATAGTAAAAGTTGTTCATTTTCATGAGTGCTATCCGCCTTTAAAGGGATTAAAACGACTAAAAAATAACGTAAGAAGCTCCCCGTAACTAGAAGATTCCCAGGTATGGCGTTGAACAAAAAAATGATCGCAATGACGCACTCTTTATACCTGTCATAATAAATCTTCCGAAACAACTTTTATTTGTTATTATAAAACCAATTTTAAATTAATTTGTTAACGTTACAAAAGTAATGTAGTCTCCTTTAGCCGACTTCAAAGAAAAGTGTTCGATTGAGTACTGCGTTAAGTTTATGATACCTACGTATGTTGCGGGAGGCAAGTGAAACTACTAACTGCTGTTAGCACACTGTATAAGCAACAGCTATATTTAATTTTATATTTAAGGCGCTTAGACGAGCTAAATTAGCAACTCTTTTGGTGGTTGATATCGTGCGAAATGGTAATTTTCAGGATTGGACATTTTGCGAAATGGACATTTT
This sequence comes from Xestia c-nigrum, assembly GCA_916618015.1. Taxonomy (NCBI): domain Eukaryota; kingdom Metazoa; phylum Arthropoda; class Insecta; order Lepidoptera; family Noctuidae; genus Xestia; species Xestia c-nigrum. The sequence continues at coordinate 15,244,670 of OU745268.1, forward strand.
GCGAATTAGACATTTTGCGAATAGGATAATTGGACATTCTGCGCCTAAACGCAAACTTCGTTTGAAATACTGTTAGAATAAAGTTCTAATCAGCTTGCACTACAAAGTGGTTGTTATGGCAGCCACTGCGGGCCAAATAGTGCGAAATTAGTGGTTTCGATCGATTTACAAAAAAACTATTGATTGGATTAAAAAACTAAAACAATACCATGCTAATATATTGCTTGTAGAATTATTTGCCAAAAAATCAGAATGATCGCATGCTTATTAGTATATTTTTAATTGTTTGAAAGATATTTTTAGAGGTAAGTTCGTGATTTCTTTTATCGAGCCAAATTAAAAGTATCCTATGTTACTTCTAATACCTCCAAGAATATGTGTACAAAATTTCATGATGATCGGTTGAGTAGTTTTCGCGTGAAAGCCTAACAAACAAACTTACTTTCACATTTATAATATTAGTAGGGATAATACCTTACCTTATATAATATCTTAATATAATGGATAAAGTAAGGAATGAATATATTAGAGGAAGTTTGAAAGTGGTTCCTGTTTATGAAAAATTGAAAGGAAGTCGTTTGGCTTGGTATGGACATGTAATGAGGAGGGATGAAACGCATGTTACTAAAAGAGTGATGGACATTAGTATTGATGGATGGAGAGGGAGAGGAAGGCCAAAGAAAAGATGGCTGGATTTTGTAAAGACTGATATTAAAGAGAGAGGAGTAAATGATGCCGTGACGTCTAACAGGAGAGAATGGAAGAAGAAAACATGTTGCGCCGACCCCAAATAAAATGGGACAAGGGCAGGAAGATGATGAATACCTAATATAATATATTGAATTTCTGTACATACTGATTTACATTTTTAAATACTCTAATATAAAAGTATATAAAAAGCATTAAAAAAAAAATACGGTTGCTGCATTTACAACCGAGTGCAAAATTGATCATGGAATTTGACACAATAATTTCTTATCAGGAACTATCAGGGTAAAATACAATTATTGTGGGTATTTTTTAAGAAAGCTATCTAGCTAAGCTTGATATACTTACTCGTAATACCAAAGTTCGCTACCTAGTAATGTGCAGTAAACTTGTTTTGCCAATTAACGGCTGAGTACTTTATAGAGGATATTGATAAGAGGTATTGACGCACTAACTGTTACCATACATTCTAAACGTGATAAGTTAGAACCGATTATTCCCAATAGTCCCCTCTAGCCCTGTCCTCCGGGGTGACAGCTGGGAATTGTTCTCCCAGTTGACACTGGGGTGACAATTTGTGCCGACTGTTCCCTTTGAAAACTGACTAGAGGGGACAAATGGGAAGTCTGTTTCTCAGTTGTCACCGGGGGGGGGGGGGGGGGTGACATTTGCTACGTTTCCTTCCTTCCCAGAAAAAAAATGAAATTACCATAGGTTTCAGGATTCAGGTTGTGCCAGCCCTCCAAACAGTTAGTGGTGCGATGCTAAGAAAATGTTCCCAAGTTATTGAAAAAGAGTTCAAGTGGCCAAACATGCCACTTTGAAAATGAAAATGTAGGAAAATCACGGTAGGGACAAATGTTTGTGTGATGAGCTTGGATATTTGTTTCCGAGTCATGGATGTTTATATGTATAATAAGTATGTATTTATAAACAAAAAGTATGCATCTAGTATATCAACTATCTGGTGTCCACGACACAAGCCTTGTTGCTTAGTGTGGCACTAGATGGCGCTGTGTGTAATGCCCATCGGTATTTATTATTATTTTCCTTTATTCATTTTGCTCCTTATTCTATACATTTTATAATCAAATATTTATAAAAACATACAACTAAAAAAAAAATGGTTTTTTAAATAAATAAAATAAAATCCATTTAATTCGGGTCATTGACCCATATTCGACAACAAAAAACAATAATATGCAAAACGTTTGCCGCTGATTGATTAATTAATAAATGAAGTTACTTAATTCAATGACAAGAATAATTAAAATATCAGAAATAAATGGCAGCCTACATGCCGACTACTGAGCGCGACGATGAGTGCATCCATGTAAAGAAATGAGATTGTAAAGTGTGGGCGAAGTCAACCCACCTTGTCTCACCCCACATTCAAGTCTATATGGCTCCGATAATGCACCCGCCCATCTAACATTGTTAACCTGGTGTTCGTACCAATACTTGAAGATGTCAACAAGTTCATGCGGCATGTTTATGCCCTCAAGTTTTTGCCACAACAGATCATACGAGGCCAGGTCAAAGGCCTTGAATAGGTCGAGAAAGCCTACACTGGTGAACGCGTGCTCTCTTTCTTTTTGTATATATAATTTTGTTACGTTTTTCAAAGCTAGAAGCTAGCACTATGTTCAGCTAATGTTCTCTAAGCTAAGTACACTTGTAGTCACTGCTAAATCTCACACACACCTCCCTTTCTGCCTAACCCACAGAGTTAGCTGGCGCCGCGTCCGACTCGGATAGTGAAGGCTCCCGAACCGGAATGCAGAACGAGCGACCTGCTGAAATAAAGAAGCGGGAGATTATATCGGGGATAGAAACAAACTATGTGTTGGATACCAATTTGGATTGTGGTGCGGTGAGTAAACTCTATTTTTATTCATTTTTAGGCTCTCTCTCTATCTCTTTCTTCCTCTCTCTTTCTCATTGCCTCTCCCCTCTCTTTCAACCCGTATCCTTTCAATGCTAAGTACAAGTCTCCCCTATTGTAAGGCCTCTTCCTATTCGGGTTATGGTTCTCTGGTCACTGCGTGTCTGAATCAGGTATTACCGGTTAGGCGATCTTTTGAATATGATATCAATAACGGACTCATATGGCTTTTGTTCTTCTGCCAATACTTCTTCTACCGTCTCTCGATAACCATTCTCTAGTATTTTAAAGAAGAAGGTTACCGCAACCCAATATTTAGCATGTGGTTATTGCCAAACCTTTTTTTTTAAATCATCAAATAACTTCTACCACTCTGGGCGGAGCGGGAGTGTTAGACTTTTACTGATTAAAACCCATCCATGTTCCTTCCTCGCCCTTTTTTGTTCCACGATAGGACGTTTGGGGGCCACGGTATCTCTTTCGAACAGTCCCGCAGCCCCGGCAAGCTTCGGCCCTTGCAGGCCCCTCCATTATGCTGACATCTCTTTGAACTCTAACGCGTCGGCACGGCCTGTCGTCATAAGACGGACAGACGGCGAGCCAGAGCATAGCTCACCGTCCACAGACCACGTCTACGGTGCACACCCGGTGCGTCTCCCGCGGCGGCTGGGGCGAGAGATTCTCACCCTGTTAGTTATTGCCAAACCAGGAGTTTCAATACCGCTCATGGACCTCCGACTTGGCTTTACATACCCTCGAGCAACTTAGACTACCCCCACCTACCCAAAATCACAAGTAAGTATTTTTGTTACAAAGTATCTTAAGAAATTCAGAAAATTTTCTTTAAGAACAGGTTAACAGGACGGTATGTAATTTAATTCTGGAAAATTAAGCACTGTGTTAAAAATGTTCAGGCAGACAATAGGCATGCGGACAGTATCAATAAATTGCAAATCTATTTAGTCCGTCAGTTAGAGTATTGGAAAATAATGGAAACGTATTTATTTTTTTATCAATTAACGTTGCCAAGATAAACCGCATCAATACTCGGGAGTGGGGGCTCGCAACGTCAAAACGCACTAAAAATTATACCAAGGTGTGACGTATTGCGAATTTAAAAGCGTCGTATCTTCGTCAATATTGATTTAAGTAACAAAAAAAAAATACAGGTCTAATACAGGGTGTAAACCACCTCATCACAAAGCCGTTAACCAATCATTCAGTACATCAAACAAAGTAACTTTACGCAAAAATTATTGCTGGGAAACTTCTTTTTTTTTAGGTTATAAATCATGTTTTGTGGTAAACTCAATGTAACGCACTTAAAACATTATGCTGATGGATGGATTGAATAGTACGGGGGTACAAAGAGGTGTTTAAAGTTAAAATCCTACAAAAAAAAAACTAACATTAAAAAAAAACTGGTCAAAAAGTTGTAATTTTGAACCCCCCACATCTCCGTAACTAGAAGGTTCCCAGGTATGGTGTAGAGCAAAAAAATGATCACAGTTATGGGGAGAACAAGTGCTTTTCGGCTTCGTGAATAGGTTTTTTACACCCTATATTCGTTGATCATAGATTATAAACAAATGTAGGGTGACGGTACTAAGTATTTATTATTTTTCTGTATACACTATTTAGAAATCGCACGTTCAAAGAAAAAAATAAATACACGTTATATCTCATTACACCTTCCCTCCTCCTTTGTGATATTTCGTATTTTTCCTCCCCTTTCAAGCCACACGTGATTAATGGACCACCCCTACGATATATTACTCTAACCTTATATCCCCATTTTCAGGCCGGAGAGCTGGTAGAAGAAGTAGCGGAAGAGAACAAGTCTCTGCTGTGGTTCCTCATGAAGCAGGTCCGGCCTGGTATGGACCTCAGCAAGGTGGTGCTCCCTACCTTCATCCTGGAGCCGCGCTCCTTCCTCGACAAGCTCTCCGATAACTACTACCATGCGGATATATTGGGACAGTGAGTATTATTGTACCATACAGTACAACAGTCAGCCTGGGCCACAAGTCAGCTATTACAATAGTGTCAGAATAGTCTATCATTGACTTCATAATGGTTGATTTTGACAGGTTTGGTAATCTACTTAACTAATGGCGCCATTATGACTTTCCAATGGTCAACCACTGACACTCCATTGAAAGAAATGGCAATCTCGTACATAATGACAAAAAAAAAAAAAAATATATGAAATCTGGCGGGTTTTACAATAATGACAATACGATAATGTAATTTTAACACAATTCTACTATGAGTCCATTGACCGACCAATGATCGACTTTTATAAATTTAGCAGATTATGAACTTTAATCAAAGTGAAAATGGTATGAGAATTTGATCGTTTTGGAATGACGAATTTATAAAAAATAGCAGATTAAGATCGCATGCAGACTCTATGCAAAAATTTTTGCTGGGAAAAGACTTCTTTGTTGAGGTGAAAAATCATGTTCTGTGGTAGAACTCAGTTAGGAAAAGAAAAATATCGCAATGGCTTGGAGAAAAAGAGCCTTTCGGCTTCTTTAAGGGCGTTAATACCCTTTATACTTTCAAATCCATTCAGTAAAGAATTGTGATCTTTATCTTTACATTACAACCAAACGCTACAAAGTGTAACGTTATATGCACAAAACCTGAGAATAGTTTGTTCAGAATCACAAGTAGGAACAGTTGCACCACTTTTGAATATGCTTAGGTCACATTTATCAAAAAAATCTCCATTAAAAATGTTGCACTGTCTATTTATTAATAGATCAAGCCATCACGTGCGCAAACCCGTCAAAATAGGTAAACAAACAAACAAAACTGGTTGTCGTCCAACTTAAATTTTCTCATACGCGGGATAATAATAGTGTTTGCCCGTAAATCTAATTTCCAGTAACACTAAAACAGCACATAAACCTTTATTTTTTTTACTCAGAAACGTAATTAATTGTACTTATTAAAAATAATTTGGGGTGTCTTAACTCTTCAGCTTTTCTCTTACCTCTTCAGCTTTTAATGTTATTTTATGATCTGTGATGAATTTGATGGTTTCTTTGCGACCATTATTTTATCGGGTTGAATTGTATTTTTCTGGTCTTATGGGTATTTTTGCCTGAAATAAAACACTATTATTTATTTTTATTTTTTTTCTCTTACAATAAACACATCTTCTTTCTTCAAGAGTACGACAAATATCAGACCCCTACCAAAGATTCGTGGCCGTCGTTCGCTGGTACCTGTCAGGACTGTATAGAAAGCCCAAAGGTCTCAAGAAGCCATACAACCCGGTGCTGGGGGAGACCTTCAGATGCTGTTGGAGACATGGAGAAGAATCCTACACTTATTATGTGGCTGAACAGGTCAGTAATATCATCATCATTTCAGCCGAAAGACGTCCATTACTGGGCTGACATAGGCCTCCCCCTTTTTTGACGTGACAACGTCTTATAAATTGGTTTGCCGGGTGACACTTCAAGAAACTGCGTTACGCTCCGCTCACGTTATGCGCTCACAATACTGCGTTACGCTCCGCTCACGTTATGCGCTCACAATGAGAGCGAGTGAGAGGCACGCGTCCCTTCCACTCGGGCATGGTTAGCCCGCCTAAGAGCGAGAGATACAGACATATTTCATCCTTCTTCCTACTATACGAATGAATATTCACATTAAAATTATTTTACCACTCAAAGTCGTTGTCACGTAAAACTTTCGCCCGTATACCGACTTTACAGGCAACCAATTTTTTTTAGAATGGGAAATCATCAAATGACTTCTCCCACTCTGGGCGGAGCGGGAGGGAGTGTCAGACTCTTACTGACTAAAACCCATCCATGTTCCATCCTCGCCCTTTATGTTCCGGGGCCGCGGTATCTCTTTCGAACAGGCCCGACATAGGCCTCCCCTAAGTCATTAATAATAAATAATTACACACAGCGCCATCTAGTGCCACATTAAGCTACGACGCTTGTGTTATGGACACCAGATAGTTGAAATACTACATAGATGCTTTTCAGAGGCCTGTGGAGCATGCGTATTTGATACAAACGTAATACCAAAATATTTTGTAAACCATACATATTCTTAAGGTAGTGTGTATTTATTTCGATTGGATTACATAAAATCTAGGTTCCCAAATATATATTTTGAATGGACATTGATTTAAACAAGAGATATGAGAAAAGAAAAGTTTTCTATAGACATTTCAAATTCCTCATATCTCGTCTTTATATCATTGTCCTTTCAAAATATATATTTGGGAACTTCGATATTATGTACCTAATCCAATCGAAATAAATGCACCCTACCTTAAGAATATGTTTGATTTACAAATTATTTTGGTATTACGTTTGTATGAACGACGCACGCTCCGCGCGCCTCTTAAGGTCCATGTTTATCGAAAAGATAAAGGTCTGATTATCTAAAAACAGCTGTCACTGTATTACGGGTGTAATGTTTTTTCTTTTTTTAATTTACTTAAACTTAGAATCTAAGCTTCTGGAAGTACCACTTGTTCTTTCCGCTCTTGTATCTCTCCTCGAAGCGCACTCTTGTGTTGAAACGGAGCTTCTTGCGTTTTGCGGTGTCTTTCAGGTTCTTTGCTGTCACTGTGACATGTTCCCATACAATAATGTGTTTTTCATCCCCCCATCTCGGAAAGAGTATTTTTGCTCTTCGATATCTGAGTGCAAAAGCCGTTTTTATCGTCATGAGGGTAAAGTAAATTTGAATTTAGAACATCGTGTGCACTAAGCATGTGAATTCAAAACATCATTAAACTTATTTAGTTCTACCTGTATGTTGCCGAATTTATCATACCTTTTTTTTAAATTTGTTAAGAACTCAGACTCGGAACCTTCTTGGTGTACTTTTTTTAATATATTTTGCGCGTGCCATTTTCTTTTAACGTCATATTGTTAACACCTTAGGTTAAAAACAAGGAATCCAACTTGAAAACAAGTGAAAAATCTATAATGACTACTCATTATCTAGTGACGAGGAAGTTTATCTTACGCCAACAGAATTAACTGAATTTGTTAACAATGCGCAATTTTTTTATTGCGTTTATTCATTTCCTCGTTGAGGTGGGATGAAAAGTTACGTGTTGCACTCGAGTGCTCTTTTGATTCCCTCGCTAACGCTCAAGATGACTCAATTTCAGAGTCTTTCGCTTGCATCAAAATTGAGCACGCGGTTAAAAAACAACTTTGCACTCTTGTATAACAAATAACTATTAAACAGCTGTTTTAGATATCAGAGCGTCATCTTTTTGGCGAACATGGATCTAAGTGTCGCTACATGTCTCGGTCTCGTGTGACTCGCATCCAGCGGATCCCCGCAACCTTCGCCAGTCTCCGTGTTCACAAACTCTCGGAATGAATTTCGATTCGAAAAGTCGTATGTCTATCCTTTTTTGGTATAACGAAAACGAGCGAGACAGAAAAATGACTTCCCGAATCGAAATCGATTCCAACCGTTGTGAAAACAGGGTCTGGTCATCAGTCCACCTACAGGGTGTAAACCACCTCATCACAAAGCCGTTAACCAAGCATTCTGTACATCAAACTAAGTAACTTTACGCAAAAAATTATTGCTGGGAAACAACTTTTTATTTTGAGGTCTAAATCAAATTTTGTGGTAGAACTCAATGTGACGCACTTAAAACATTGTACTGATGGACGGATTGAATAGTACGGGGGTCGTGAAGGTGTTAAAAGTTAAAATCTTTAAAAAAACTTGTATTTAAAAAAAAAAGTTGTAACTTTGACCCCCATATCTCCGCGTTACTAGAAGGTTCTCAGGTATGGTGTAGAACAAAAATGATCGCAATGATGAAGAGAACAAGTGACTTTCGACTAGATGCTATAATTTTTGTAAATAAAGAGTTTGTACCAAGATACGTAGCGACAATTCAATCAACAAGAAATACTCCCAAATTCAAGTTTTTAAATTCAGGTTGGAATACTCTTAGTCATCATCATCATCATCATCATCATCAGCCTATAATGTTCCCACTGCTGGGACAAGGCCTCCTCTCAATGAGAGGGAATGGGCTATAATCTACCACGCGGGCCCAGTGCGGATACTCTTAGTACTAAAGTATAAGTAACTAGTGGGTACTGTTTTATACTTTCACGGTTTAAAACTAAACTTATATTGTCACTTACGGGATATCTTCAGTGATTATTTGTTATTTTGAGCTCCCGATATTTCGACGCTGTTGCAATCGCCATGATCGCGGGTTGACTGGAGACTGCGGGTGGATGGAAAATAAAATTGTTACGAGCAGACAAATCTGTCTACCCTCTTTCTTTGTCTTTTGCTACGCGCACTATTGGAACTTGACACTAAGTCACGACAAAACGCACTCACAGTATCACTAAGTTTTGTGTAGTTTTTAATATGATGCCGGCTGCTACTTTTGAGCATACTCAATAGCTCAAAATAACAAATAATCACGGAAGATGACACTATAAGTTTAGTGGGTACTGGCTTCACTACCGTTAATATAATGTGTTTATATTTCCAGGTATCTCACCACCCCCCCGTTTCCGCCTTCTACGTGTCGAACAGAAAGGAAGGTTTCGTCATAGAGGGTAGTCTGCTAGCTAGGTCCAAATTTTATGGTGAGTGTGTTAATAATAACGAGAGACTAGCTTTCATGCGTTTTCGCCTACTTGGTAAGAGGATGTTGAAATGAATTAATTGCAACTACTGATCTTACTTATCTGTGAACTTTAAATAACGACCTACACTTGACACTTTTATTGATGTTCTAGAAATATACTTTTCAACTCCTTCTATGAGAAAATATTTCTCCCGGGATTTCGTAGGTATTAGGTTTTATTTTCCGTAGGTACTTTATTTTTTCCTCGGGCGATGCACTTTGAATCCCTCCCTACGCTCAGGATTCTATTTTAGAATCCCTCTCAACGCTCAGAATTCTATTATAGAATCCTTATTTATTTATTTATTCATGTTCACACAAAATACTTAAAAGGACAATATATTAACATAAAAGAGCACAAAGGTAATGCTTATTCCTAAAGAAATCACACTGCGCTCTGGATTCAAAATAGAGCCCTCGCCGTAAAAATATTATTTTACCTGCTCCCTTGTCATACAACCTAATATTGTATTTGCTCATATTGGGTATTTCAATTAAGAGTTCTGGAATTACCTGAATACTATCGTAAAATATCATAGTAGTAATTACCTCACAAATACGTACTGCCGATAGTTTTCTTCTGCTTTCCGAATTGATTAGGAGGATAGGCTAAAATGTTGGAATTTGGCAACCAATACAAATAATTTGTATCCTGTTTTGAAGGTCTAATTTTGAAGAACAACAGTTGCCTCAGATCGCTGTCGATAGACCTTTCGGTTCATTTTTAAGGGAGCAATCACATTTTTTAAAATTATTATTCTTTATTGCACACAAAAATAATAAAGAAAAATATACACAATATTAAAATATATAGTTTATGTACAACGGCGAGCTTAACCCAGAATTGGGTTTTCTTACAGCAAACCATACTTGTGTTGCGAGATTTGCAGGAGAGTATTAACTTATGTGCACAAACAATACAGAACACAGACATACCGTTTTCTTGTATTTTAGTGTAACGTTATTGTGGTCGTAATTTACAGGTTAAAAAACAAAAAAAACTGGTTGTCTGTAAAGTCGGTTTACTGACGATAGTTGAACGTGACAACGTCTTAAGAAAATACTGATGGAATGGTAGCATTTTTTGACACCACATTCACTTTTCACTGCACTTGATACTCGATCAAAGCATGTAAATGTAGTATAGTATAGCAGCTGTCCACGCAGACGCATCGCTCACTCAAGTAGGAGAGAGACGGATGTCGAACGCTGCCGAACGCAAAGGCCGATTGTGCTTCTTTGTCACTCGTTCCGCGCTCTCGCTTGCACTTCAAGCCTTACATGGAACGCCTCAGAGCGATCAGCGAGGTAACGCCGCATGAGGTAACGCCGTATGAGTCATGTTTTTTCGTGCGTGCAGCCGGCTCTATCGAATTATGAGACGTTGTCACGTCAAAAATATGTTTTTTTTTTTTATATTGCGTCGTATCTTCGTCAATTTTGGTTTACGTAACAAAAGAAAAAATACGGGTCAAATATTTTTTGAAAATCTATCTGAAAGACTAATTGGTTTTTTTTGTCGTCTACCGTATTGACTGGTTTTTTTTAAATATTTTTCATCGCTCATTTCTTTTGCTCGTTTCTTTTCAGGTAATTCAACATCGGCGATCTTAGAAGGTTGCGGGCGAATCCATCTGCTGAACTGGGGCGAGACTTACATTACTACGGCGCCCTACGCGCACTGTAAGGGTATCGTCATCGGAACGCTCAGCATGGAGCTAGGAGGAAAGGTAAGCTTACTGAGGCTAGTGCGAGGATGGGTGTCCATTCACTACATTTAACTTCTAGAATGTCTTAAGTTACACAATTCGACTTAAGCTATTGTCTTACTATTGTGTCTCTAATTAAGACATTCAAAAGGTTAAGGCGCTTAGACGAGCTAAATTAGCAACTCTATTTGTGGTGGTTCAAACTTCGTTTGAAATGCTGTTAGAATAAAGTTCTTATCAGCTTGCACTACAAAATGGTTGTTACGTCAGCCACTGCGGGCCAAATAGTGCGAAATGAGTGGTTTCGATCGATTTACAAAAAAACTATTGATTGGATTAAAAAATTAAAACAGTATCGTGCTAATATATTGCTTATAGAATTATTTGCCAAAAAATCAGAATGATCGCATGTATATTAGTATGTTTTTTATTGTTTGAAAGATATTTTTAGAGATAAGTTCGTGATTTCTTTTTATCAAGCCAAATTAGTTGTATTATGTTTTCAAAACAGTATCATGCTGGCATATATCCTGAAGAATATCATGTATTTTTCTGGTCTTGTTTATAGCAGTGAATCATATACTTTTAGTAATTATAAAACTCGCGTTTAGCTCATGTAATCGCCTTAAAGTACTTACGGGATAATATCCGTGATTATAAATGCAAGTATAAATGCACAAACAATTACAATCAACAACAATAATTAACAAATTACAAATGCTTTCAAATGCGGTGGCCCAGTGGTGAGGGAGCAGCGGTGGCCCAGTGGTGGCGGCCCCGACTTACGAACAGTAAGTCGTGGGTTCGAACCCAGACAGGCGCATTACTTTGTGTAATTTATTTCATCACCGCTGCTCTCAAAACGGTGAAGGAAAACATCGTGAGGAAACCGGCATGTCCTAGAACCAAAAATTCGAAGACATGTGACATCTACCAATCCGCACTGGGCCCGCGTGGTAGATTATAGCCCATTCCCTCTCATTGAGAGGAGGCCGTGTCCCAGCAGTGGGAACATTATAGGCTGATGATGATGATGATGACAAATGCTTATAGTTAAGAAAAAAATAAAAATAAACATATATCATATCAATTTTAAACACTTTATAATACTCAGTAGCCATTATACAGGGCGTAAACCACCTCATCACAAAGCCGTTAACCAAGCATTGTACATCAAACTAAGTAACTTTACGCGAAAATTATTGCTGGGAAACAACTTTTTTTTTTGAAGTTATAAATCATGTTTTGTGATAGAACTCAATGTAACGCACTTATAACATTGTGCTGATGGATGGATTGAATAGTACGGAGGCCGTGGAGGTGTTCAAAGTCAAAATCTTACAAAAAAATCTTGTATTAAAAAAAAAAAAAAAGTTGTGACTTTGACCCCCACATATCTCCGTAACTAGAAGGTTCCCATGTATGGTGTAGAACAAAAAAATGATCGTAGTGATGGGGAGAATAAGTGCCTTTCAGCTTCGTGAAGAGGTGTTTTACACCCTTTATAGTCCGCGCCACGAGAAACTATAATTATATATTTTTAGTTTATATTTTACTTTATATATTTTCAGGTGCATATAATGTGCCCGGAAACTGGCTACCAAGCAGACGTCGAGTTCAAACTAAGGGTAAGTAAAAACATTTAATTAAACATTATTTGTGAAGACGTGGATATTGGTGGGGTTGGATACTGGTGTCGATTCTGTTGTGCACAAACTAAACTTGGACGGCTATAGCTATGCACTAAGTTAGAGATGTCAAACTAATTTATGCCTTGCGCTTCACCGTGTTTTTAGTCGACATGTTTTTACGTGCACCCTTCATTTGTATGGAAATATTAGTTCCGATTAAATTTGACAGCTCTAAATTACGTCCGTCTCTTTCTCGTTTTATTAGTGAGAAAAGGATAGTAATAGCCTAAATTAAGTTTAGTTTGTGCACAACAGAATCGACACCAATGTGTCACTTGTTTAACTTAGTTCTTTAATTAAATATTCTATTTTTTTTATTTTTTATTTACTTACCTTTGTATAGATGCTTTTTTACCTATTATTTGTGAATAAGTGAACATTGAAGGCCTTTTAGATTCCCGGATGCTGTTTAACTTTTGTTAAATATTCCTTTTGTTTTACATTTTTTGTATAGCAAGCAACGACCTATTGTCGGGCCTACGCTGTCCCCCCATACTTTAGTACGAATGCTGTAATGAAACACAATAATATTGTAATACCAAATGATTTGAAAAGAGTAACCATGGAGTTTCTTGCCGGTTCTTCTCCATGGAATCGACCAACGCGAACCGTGCACCTTTTTCGACGTTTTATAAGTGCCCATCCAGGCCTATGTGAAATAAAATATTTTGATTTTGATTTTGTTTCGTGTGGGTTACATTACATGTTTGTGTTTGTTCACAGTCATTTCTGGGCGGAGCAGATCAAACGAATTCGGTGTCCGGGAGGATTAAACGCGGCAAGGAGACTTTAGCGCACCTTGAAGGATACTGGGATGGAAAGATCGAGATTAAAGATAAGAAAACGGGGGTAAGCAGAGTTTAAAGTTCATTTATGTACCGTCTTTTTTTTTCGAATGGGAAATCATCAAATAACTTCTCCCACTATTTGCGGAGCGGAAGGGAGTGTCAGACTTTTACTGACTAAAACTCATCCATGTTCCTTCCTTCCCCTTTATGTTCCGGGGCCGCGGTATCTCTTTCGAACAGTCCCGCAGCTCTATTTAGGGACTGTCTGACAAGATATTTAGTTTACACTTTAAGCCACAAATTACGTTGTAAAATGTAAACGAAGTAGCTTGTCGGAAGCGGAACTGCTGAGCGTGCGGTCCTGGGTTCGATTTCCGGGTCGTACTGATTGATAAGGTCTTTCCATCTGGAAATTCTTAGTAGCAGCCACATTTCCCAGTAGAAATTTATTTATCTGCAAAAAAAAAAAAAAGTTGAATGTTGGCGGCAATGCCCCACAAGAGAATACCGTACGACATCACGCTGGGGAAATAACTAAAGTAAACTAACCGGGCTGTCCCTAAATCAGTTAAATCATGTTTTTTTTCTGACGGCGTATGCTGCTGAACCAAGTTTTTTTACAATTTGTCTGTATGGGCGCCCCACTGAAGCTTAGCATCCAAAGTTTTGCCTAAGAACACTGTGCAATCTCCCGGTTTCAACTCTTCATACTTGATTAAATTAGCGTCGCTTGGGACGGCAAAATTGATATTAAGGATAAGAAAGACACGGGTACTGGGGTTTGTAGTTCATTTACATGAAGACTGCCTCTTTGGTCTAGTTGTTGCAATCACCACTGCTGAGCGTGAAGGTTCGATTCCCGGATCGGGTGAATTGTTGTTGGAAATTTCCATAAGGAAGTTTTCAGTAGCAACCACATTTCCCAGTAGGTTTTATTTGTAAAAAAAAATATGGTCTATATCGGCGGCATTGCCCCACAAGAGAATACCGTACGACATCATTACGCGTACGACTGTGTGAAGTGTTATTGGAGTTTTCCATCAGATTTTTTTCAGTGGCAGTCACGAAGCCTGGTTTTGTGCCCGATTGATGGCTAAAGGCTTGCCCCATATCATACATACTATTAGGTACACCTATGTCCATTACCTACGACCCGATTGGCATAGTGGTAGTGACGCAGCTTTACGTTCTTAGGGTCCTGGGTTCGAATCCCGGTAGGAGCAAATGTTTGTGTGATGAGCACGTATATTTGTTTCCGAGTCATGGATGTTTATATGTATAATAAGTATGTATTTACAAACAAAAAAGTATTATATGTAGTATATCAACTATCTAGTGTCCACGACACAAGCTTTGCTTAGTGTGGCACTAGGTGGCGCTGTGTGTTAATGTCCAGCGATATTTATTTATTTATCTTTTCAGACTGAAACAACGTTATTCGACGTAGCTCAGCTCAAACAACAGCGGCTACCTCGCTACTTAATGCACATGGATAGACAGCAAGAGTTCGAGTCGGCGAGACTGTGGAGCAAGGTGTCCGAAGCCATCGCCAATGAGGATCAGGTGAGAAGGAAAACTGCTTATTATCTTAAACCCACGGCTTTGATCACGTTTATTTATTTATCTACCCAAATATCATAAACCCTCTCTAATACGTTCAAAAACCATAGGCAATGACCAGCATTACCAACCTGCAGAAATAAACGGAACTGTGATGAACTCATAACGCAACTGAAAACAGTTGCGTTATGAGTTTTAAATTTGGAACAGGTGTCAAATTCAAGTGAGTGTGCTATTCTAGTACCACCTACATTAAATCAGATATCGATAAAAAAAACCCCCAATTCAGTATGACTTTAATTATAAATCGCACGACATTTTGATCTCGAGTGACACAAGAATAGTGACTTTGTCCGTTTGCCTATGATTTAAAAAAAAATGACAGATATCCGAAACGCCGCCATTTCGAGCTGTCACACGTGTGATGCTATTAAGAAACTCGCCTTCGGCTCGTTTCTTAAACCCACACTCGTGTTGTAATGCCCTTCATTATGCACAGTCGCATAAACTACTATTATTTATTTAACACTTTAAGCACAAAGTACAGAGGCGGACTTAATGCCAATGTCATTCTCTACCAGTCAACCTTTAGGTGATGCAGAGACAAGCAGTGGTAGGTGTCATTCCTGAAACTTCACGAATAATTTTATTAAAACTACGATAAACAACAAGGATATATAAAATACTATACCTATAATTATATAAAATACTATAAATATATATTAAAGTTAAAGTAAATAGCGCTTTGTACGGATATATAAAATAAAAAGACAGACAATTGGGAAAATATTACCGTTGTGACGAAACTGCCAGCTTCTTCCGAATGTACTCGCGAAGTTTAATTTTAAAGGATAAACGATTGGTTGCCATCCTGATTTCCTGGGGAAGCGCAACGTGTGCACGTTGAGTACGTGATCGTATTATCGGGATAAAAAGTGTCCTTAGTACTTCTTCACGTAGGAACGCGCGGAGATGTGCCGAGTTCATGTTCACATTGGCCGCCAGGCGTTTGCGCGAGTCCGTTTGTAGCGACAAGTTCATACTGGTTGAACTTACCTGACGGACTCCGCCGCTAGTTCGACGTGAACACACACAAACATCTCACGCGTTTGATATTGCCGCACGTGCGTTGTGTACGTGAACACTTGGATATTACGCCATATGTTTGATATTTCGTGACCGCGCCCGCGAGTCAACGTGAATGAGTACTTAGTGTTAATCCAAAATAAAACAAAAATTAATACAAAAATTACACAAAATAAAATTAAAATCAACAAGCAAAATTAGGAATTTAGTTATGATGGCATTTCTTTTTCTAAACCAATCTGTTTTTCTTCACAGATAGTAGCAACAGAACAAAAGACAATAATAGAAGAGGCGCAGAGAGTGCGCGCTAGGAACGTTCTGTCCCCCTGGGTGCCGCGACTGTTCCACAAGGATCCCAACCCCATGCCACCTGAAGGTCAGTACCGCGCTCATCAGCTATCTATCCTGGCCTTGATGACCAGCTCTGACCCACTGAGCCCAGTTATCATCGAACTGTCAACAGAGATATTTGAGAGATTGGTGTCGATTCTGTTGTGCACAAACTAAACTTAATTTAGACTATTGCTATCTTTTTCTTTCTAATAAAACGAGAAAGAGACGGACGTAATTTAGAGCTGTCAAATTTACTTCGTACTAATATTTCCATTCAAATGAAGGGTGCACGTAAAAACATGTCGACTAAAAACACAGTGAAGCGCAAGGTAAAAACCAGTTTGACATTTCTAACTTAGTGCATAGCTATAGCCGTCCTTTTCTCGCACTGCCTTTTAGTAAAAGATAGCAATAGTCTAAATTAAGTTTAGTTTGTGCACAACAGAATCGACACCATTGACAGATAACCTTATGTTAGCGACATTAAGGGTGTAAAACACCTCTTAACGAAGCCGAAAGCCACTTTAACTTGTATTTTTTTTAAAACTTGTCAAAAGGTTGTAACTTTGACCCGTAACTAGAAGGTTCCCAGGTATGGTGTAGAAAAATAGTACATTTTGAGACAAGTGGAGAAAGTTTTTTATTGCCGTACGAGGCGGTATTAACACACGAGCCGTAGGCGAGTAGTGTTTTTGAGCCGAAAACTGCAATAACAAAATGTCCACGTGTATCAAACGACGTTTTTCAATACACTTTTGAAGAAATAAAATAAAAGAATGGAAAATATCTGTGTCATGAATTAATACGAGACTATGATTTATATCTTATTTTTTTCCGCGCTTTGCTTTCGCCACGTTTAAGGAAAAGCAAAGGTATGAATATCTCTGTTGACAGTTCGAAACGATGATAATGGGTGTCCATCAAGTAACTGTCAAAAGTTTAGTTTTGTAGTATGTATGACCAGTTGCGATCAAATATGACGTCATTGGTGCTCATCGTGGCTGATGGTCACCCTAACTCATTGTGACAGATACCGTAAAATGGGGGAATAGGGATCCAGGGGTGAATAGAAACAAAACTTTGGAAGGGATTTTAAAGTTGAATTCACATGATATGGTACCAACAAGTACGCTATTGTGTTAACTAAATTATACTTAATTATAAAGGTACATTGTTGGCAATATACAATATAAGTTCAGCGATAAAATCCCTTCCAAAGTTTTGTTTCTCTTCACCCCTGGATCCCTATTCCCCCCATTTTACCGGTACTTTCGTATCGATACTTAAACAAGGTGTAAACCACCTCATCACGAAGCCGTCAACCAAGCATTCTGTACATCAAACTAAGTAACTTTACGCTAAAATTATTGCTGGGAAACAACTTTTTTTTTGGGTGAAAAATCATGTTTTATGGTAGAACTCAATGTAACGCACTCACAACATTGTGCTGATAGATGGATTGAGTAGTACCGGGGTCTTGGAGGTGTTTTAAAATCTTACAACAAAAACTGGTATTAAAAAAAACTTGTCATAAAGTTCGAACTTTGCCCCCCGTAATCTGTAACTAGAAGGTTCCCAGGTATGGTGTAGAACAAACAAAATATTACAATGACGGGGAGAACATGTCCCTTTGAGTCTTTTTACACCCTTTACGTTGCTATAATTCTGTTTTTGTGGTACCGTTAGAAAATTATTTAAACATCAATCTTCTTGTGAAGCTAAATGAATTTATGATAGATCTCTTGGTACTTATCTTGTTTTCAATTTATTATTTCTGACACGCACTTTGCTAATTATTTATTTCCTATTTTTCATTACTATTTAAATTGACATGCTTGTATTGTATCCATTGACACACTGAATATTGTATCCATTGACATACTTTATATTGTATCCATTGACATACTTAATATTGTAACCTTGAGACATTTGATGTAATATTATGACATTTCTCTTATTGTATTTCATTGATTTGATTAAGTTTAAAATTGAATTATTATTGTTATTTAAAATTATATTATTTGATTATGATTTGCATGCCCATATGACGACAGAGCATGGAGAACTAACTTCTATGACAACATCTATAACCAATTTGTATACCCATGTTTGCAAAGAAATAAATGATTTGATTTGATTTAAATTTCATTTGTTTTGCTTGCAGGTGTTAATGATCAAGGATGGGTGTACAATAATCTGAATACGACGTAAGTGTAACCAAGGTTTTTTATATAAGAGCGTTTAAACATCCATAATATTATCACAGATGACAGATAACTCACTCCATACAAAATGTTCAATACCTACCGCTATAATAGCCTACACTTTTAAGTCGATAGACGCTGCGAACGAAAATGTACCTCACCTTACAAACGTAAAGTGGGTTTTGCTTTGTAGATCGCGCAGTCGCGTGGATATTGCGGATTGCTAGGGCTGCCTCTGTCAACGAAGATGTTAGTAGGGATTTTTAGTAAAGGTATCTACGTTATAAAATAAAACATGTTTAAAATGTATCAGAATTTATAATTATTTTAACGGAATATAAAAAAAAGAATTGTTAAAAAAAAATGCATAGAGGTGTTTTATTTTGATGTAATGATTAACATTTTTTTCCCTGCTTTAAATTCCCGATTGTTAACGTAGAGAATATTCGAAATTGGGCAAATAGTTTTAATAAGTTATCTTTTGTGAATATGCGTAGGTACGTGGCTGTTGTCAACCCAGTGCGCTATGGGTTACCGGTTGCCCGGCGCTCGGTAGGTGATTAGCGCGTGTAAGTACATGGAGTGTAGTATCTGTAATCTGTGATATTATGCCCGTTCTTGCCCCCCACGCCCCCCGACTCTAGTGCCAGTAGGTTTAAACCAGCCCCTAAATAATGATCTTAGGTCCATTTTCACCGAAAAGATAACGGTCTGATTATCTAAAAACAGCTGTCACTGTGACATGTTCCCATACAAAAATGTGTTTTAAACAGCTGTTTTTAAGACTGTCATCATTTTGGTGAACACGGAGCAACTTTACTCAGAGGAACTTTACTCAGATCCAGTCTGCCCCTTTGCTGCTTTCTCCAGCGACGCGCTAAAACCAAGGCTCGTGCTTTTAGCGGGGTATTGCTTAGCTAAGAAGTTTTTTTACCCCTGGCTGGCGGTCTTAGATCCATGTTCACCGAAAAGATAACCGTCTGATTATCTAAAATCAGCTGTCACTGTGACATGTTCCCATACAAAAATACGTTTTAAACAGCTGTTCTAGATAATCAGACTGTCATCTTCTTGGTGATCATGGACCTTAAACTCAAGGCTAAATAGTCCGGTTAACCAGAGTTAACCTGCAAGAAGCTTTTTCTGAAACGTTTTAAGTAGGAAAAAAGTTATGGCCGAAAAAAATTGATTTTAGAACCCCCCCCCCCCCCCCCGACGCCCCCCATGGATGAATTGCCCATTCACGAACTAAGCCTAAGTTTTGACCTTTCCGATTTTTTGGCCTAGTTTGAAAGCAATCGGTTCATAATTGCGACCTGTAGAGTGTGGCTAAATTTTGCTTGTCAAATTGTCACCCATATACATACGTATACATATATATCCTCGTAGGTGAGAGACCAATAGGTAGATATATTGTTTTAAAGGAAATCTACCTAAAAATAAAATATTTTTATTATCTAAAGATTTTTTTAAACTCAAGGCTAGATAGTCCGAATAAGCAGAAGCTAGCTTCATAAGCTAACCTGCAGAGGCTTTTCCTAAAAACCATAATGTTTCGTTATATAAATCCACGATTTCCTTGCCCAGGCCGTGGGAACAGGACGAGATACTAGAATACGAAGAAGAATTCATCATCAAGACCCTCAGAGAGGGGCCGCCCTCTCTCAAACCTGACTTACGGAGGAGAATTTCTGATTCCGACACACCGGACGAGCTCACCAGACCGACGAAGGCTTCCACGTGAGTATTAGAAGTTGAGGTGGAATCGGGTTGAACGCATGCATCGCCACTGATGCCCCGCCCAACTCAATAAAGCCGCTCTAGTGTAGGTGGAATCGGGTTAAACGCATGCTTCGCCACTGATACCGTGCACACCTAAATGAGGCCGCATTAGTAGAGGTGGAATCGGGTTAAACGTATGCATCGACACTGATACCGCGCCCACTTAAGACGCTTGCGGAGCGTGCTTATTTCATACAAACGTAATATCAAAATAATTTGTAAATTAAACATATTCCTAAGGTAGTGTGTATTTATTTCGATTGAATTACAGAATATCTAGGTTCCCAAATATATATTTTGATTGGACACTAATTTTAACAACAAGAGTTATGAAAAATAAGTTTTCTATAGAAATTATAAATTCCTCACATCATTGTCCTCTCAAAAAATATATTAGGGAACCTAGATGTTCTATAATCCAATCGAAATAAAGACACACTACCTAAAGAATATGTTTGATTTACAAATAATTTTGGTATTACGTTTGTATGAAATACGCATGCTCCGCCGGCCTCTTAAATAAGGCCGCTGTTGTAGAGTTGGCGCACGCATCGCCAGTAATACCTCTCCCACCTAAATAAAGTCCCACTAGGGGAAGTGGAATCGCGTTAAACGCACGGATCACCACTGATACCGCGTCCAACTATACAACGTTATTTTTTTGTCGTTTTAATCCCTTTAAGGGCGGATAGTATTCATGAAAATGAACAACTTTTACTATGGGACCGACTTTGAAATCTCAAAAAAAAATCAGCTGCTGCCTACATTTTTTCGAGTTACGCGACCAACAATGTATGAAGCAGTTGATTTTTTTTTCGAGTATTGGTAGTCGGTACCATAGTAAAAGTTGTTCATTTTCATAAATACTATCCGCCCTTAAGAGGCGTTTTACAGTCCACTAGCGCCGCCAATCGAAAAAATGTCATAACTCGTAAATATATAGCTGTTTAGCTAAATCGTGCATTCAAAACATAAACGGCCGTTTTTGTTACAAATGCACGATTTAGCTAAACAGCTATATTTCAAGTGGTGACAATGTGTTATAAAATTACGTTATTGCCTTTTCTACAGTAATAATAGACCACATTTTGTATTTTTGATTCTATTTACGAGTTATGACATTTTTTCGATTGGCGGCGCTAGTGGACTGTAAGAGGGCTCTTAAGGGTTGATGTCGAGTCGAACCGTAATGAGGTAGTAAAGTCCAGTCGCGGAGCAGGAAGAATTTCGTACAACGATCTCTTTGCGTACTGACAGTGCATAGGTCACAATTTTTTTTCTGTTAAGGGCGATTTACGTGAAAAATTGGAAGGAGAAAAAAAAAAACTAACTTAGTAAATAAATTATTGTTATTATTAAGTACTTAGACGTTATATTAAGTACTAGCTGGCCCACGCAACTTCGTCTGCGTCACATAAGAGAGAAAAAGCTCCCAATGGGATTAAAATTTCCCCCGATTTTGTAACATTTTTCATTGCTGCTCCGCTCCTATTGGTCACAGCGTGATGTTATATAGCCTATAGCCTTCCTCGATAAATGGACTATCCAACACAAAGATTTTTTCAAGTCCAACCAGTAGTTCCTGAGATTAGCGCGTTCAAACAAACAAACAAACAGACAAACTCTTCTGCTTTATAATATTAGTATAGATAAGTAATTACTTCGCGTCTGGACTTTAGTCACACTTCACAAAGTGGAATCGGCTTGAACGCACGCATCACCACTGATACCGCACCTAAACAAATAAGTTCGGCGCTGTGTCATGTAGCGATTTGTTACATTGAGTTATACATGTCTAGTCGATCCGTAACGAGGCTATTGACGTCTTTAACCGACTTCAAATATAGGAGAGAGAGGTTCTTTGCTTTTATTTCTCTTTTAAATCGGGTCAAGCCGAAGTGAACACTCAAATATGTATGAATTAACTTCAACTATGTGTGTTGCATGTTTCGTGAATTGTGATACAAGAAATCATTTTGTTAAGTATTTTTGGACGGTTTTAGTATAGCGAATTTCCGGTGCCGTACGCTCGTATTAACAGGGCTAACACATTTTTTATTGTATGTGTGTGTGTATTTGAGTGTTTTAAGGGGCCGGCGGAGGATTTTTTTTCACACAAACGTAACTTTTGGGAACATACGAGTAGATATTCTGTAATCCAATCGAAATAAATACACACTACTTTAAGGAACATGTTTGATTTACAAATTATTTTGGTATTACGTTTGTATGAAAAACGCATGCTCCGCAGGCCTCTTAAGAATCGAAGGGTAACCAACGGGAGCCTATTTTAAGCCTCTGCGGTCCGTCCGTCTTTCAGTCAGTTCACAGAATATGTACTTGTTTTACCGCTGTATTAAGAGCCCTCTTACAGTCCACTAGCGCCGCCAATCGAAAAAATGTCATAACTCGTAAATAGAATCAAAAATACAAAATGTGGTCTATTATTACTGTGGAAAAGGCAATAACGTAATTGTATGACACCTTATCAACACTTGAAATATAGCTGTGTAGCTAAATCGTGCATTTGTTACAAAAACGGCCGTTTATGTTTTGAATGCACGATTTAGCTAAACAGCTATATTTCAAGTGTTGATAAGGTGTTATACAATTACGTTATTGCCTTTTCCACAGTAATAATAGACCACATTTTGTATTTTTGATTCTATTTACGAGTTATGACATTTTTTCGATTGGCGGCGCTAGTGGACTGTAAGAGGGCTCTTAAGAAGGACTACATGCGCTAAATAAGCAACTCTATTTTTGGTGGTTCAAACTTCGTGTGAAATACTGTTAGAATAAAGTTCTAATCAGCTTGCACTACAACGTGGTTGTTACGTCAGTCATTGCCGGCCGAATAGTGCGGAATGAGTGCTTTCGATCGATTTACAAAAAATCTGTTGATTGGACTAATAAAATAAAACACTATAATGCTAATATATTGCTTGTAGAATTATTTGCCAAAAATCAGAATGATCGCATGTATTTTAGTATGGTTTTAACTCGTTAAAATATTTTTTTAGAGACAAGTTCGTAATTTTTTTTTATCATGTATTTTTCTGATTTTGTTTATTGCAGTGAAATATATACATTTTGAGGGATTATAAAACTCGCGTTTAGCTCCTGTGGTCGCCTTAACAAATAATAAAAATAAAATAGAGGGGGCTCCCTTAATACGATCGCACGGCCCTTCATACGCGAACACGCCTGAATAAGCGCTTTTATGTGCGCACAAAATGCTATTCTAAAACCGCTCTGAAACAGGACTTGTTGTAAATTGTTGTGTCATTTCAAAAGCCCATAATTTCAGTTAGTTACCAAATCCCTGTTCTTTTTATCCTTCCCCTCTACCCGTTATACCGTTCCTACCTAACTTAGCATGATTGTAAAAGTTTCGTTCAATACTGTCGTTGTTTAGATTAAACCAGCATGATTGAAAAAGTTTTGTGAAAGTGTCAGGGTGGCCCGCCAAAATTCAAATTTTCTTACGTGCTTTTGCAATTTGCAGGACAGTGCTAAGTTGTATGTTGAATGTAATATCGTTCGCGACTGTAAGACGTATGTAGTTACAGAATTATAATCATCAAAACAATCCTCTAGAGCACTGGTTCCCAAACTGTGGTCCGCGGACCACTAGTGGTCCCCAGGAGCCTCGACTACGGTACACGAAAGATTAAAATGTTATTCGTACTTTTTAACACAGAAGATGCAAGCTCAACCCAACCTAATTGAACCTATCAGAGGCAAAATTACTAAATGATTGCTAAATTTTTCGATCTCAATTAGATCGCTTTTGTCCAATTTTTGTATAGTGTGAGTTAAAGATTCACTCCCCTAGTTATAATCCTGTCGGTGTCCATGTTTATCTAGGACCATATGGTCCCTGTTAACAATGAACTTACCAAAGTGGTCCCTGGCCTAAGAAAGGTTGGGAATCACTGCTCTAGAGGCTTAGTAAAGATCTAAGAATGATTTTGACCTTGAAAAACAGTTCCTAGACTTTCATGAACTTGGAGGTTTGTATTGATGATTTTGATGATTATAATTCTGTAACTACACACGTCTTACAGTCGCGAACGATATTTTCATCAACGTACAACCTAGCACTGGCTTGCAAATTGCAAAAAACTTAGGAAAATTTGAATTTCGCAGGCCACCCTTGAGGTACCTTAAACGAGGTATTTTAGATTTAGGGCCAGACTCCACGTAAGTCTGCGTTTCCACCAAAGATGAGCATGGATGTGTGGCGAGGGATTTGTGTAGTCAATCAATACATACAGGGTGTAAACCACCTCATCACGAAGCCGTCAACCAAGCATTCTGTACGTCAAACTAAGTAACTTTACGCAAAAATTATTGCTGGGAAATAACTTTCTTTTTTTGGGGTGAAAAATCATGTTTTGTGGTAGAACTTAATGTAACGCACTTAAAACATTGTGCTGATAGATGGATTGAATAGTACGGAGGTCGTAGAAATGTTAACAAGTCCAAATCTTACAACAAAAACACTTGTCAAAAAGTTGTAAAATTTACCCCCCATATCTCCGTAACTAGAAGGTTCCCAGGTGTGGTGTAGAACAAAAAAAAAATATCGCAATAACGGGGAGAAAAAATTCCTTTCGGCTTTGTGAAGAGGCGTTTTACACCCTTTATAATACTTTAAACTGAAATGAAAGCGATACTAATAGTCAGTAAGTCGTGGGTTCGAACCCAGACAGGCGCATTACTTTGTGTAATTTATTTCATCACCGCTGCTCTCAAAACGGTGATAGAAAACATCGTGAGGAAACCGACATCTCCTAGAACCAAAAATTCGAAGACATGTGACATCTTCCAACACGCACTGGGCCCGCGCGGTAGATTATAGCCCATGCCCTCTCATTGAGAGGAGGCCGTGTTCCAGCAGTGGGAACATTAATAGGCCGATGATGCTAAGTTCAACACACATCTTTTACAACGCATCCTCGCTCATCTCTAGTGGAAATGCGGCCTGAAGCTTGCATACGTTCCGTGCCATAAAGGGTGTAAACCATCTCATAACGAAGCTGCAAAGTACTTGTTCTCCCCATCATCGCGATCATTTTCTTGTTCTACACCATACCTGGGAACCTTCTAGTTACGGAAATATTGGGGGTCAAAGTTACAACTTTTATTTATATATGTCAACGTAACATTGTCAAACACGTTAGATTGTAATATGACTAGAGAGATTGTAAACTCTCGAAAGATTGTTGAACGAACATACTGTTTACAATATAACGCATTATTTTTCGGTAGATTGTATCTATCGAAGTGAAATTGTAATATTGTGAAATGTATGCGATGGAAGTCAACTCGCGCGGTGTGTAGGAGGGGGAGGGAAGGAGGGGCCCCCCTTGCCCCGTGGTACCACTCTCATGAAAAGTTATTGTACCATTCCTGAGAAATACCGATTAATATACCTTACCTCAAAACACTTAATATTCCCCTAAAAAGCGTAATCCACGGGCCCCTATTTCTGTCTGCAGGGTTTAAAGGAACCTAACTAACCTAACGTGGGGGTGCCCAAAGTCCCGATTATGGCGGCAGAGATACTTCCGTCGCATGCATACCCCAATATTACGGTTTCACTTGGACAGATTACAATTTACCGAAAAATAAATATTGTAAAAAGTATGTTCAGTATGTTGTTGTGTGTGTATGTTCGTTGTATGTGTGTTGTATGTTGTTGTGTGTTGTGTGTGTGTTGTATTTGTTGCAATAAATAAATGAATTGAATTATGTTCAGTTGACAATATTTCGAGAGTTTACAATCTCGCAAGAGAGATTACAATCGAACGTGTTTGACAACTTTACGGTGACATAATATGTTTTTCATGTAAGAGCTTTACGTTAAACAACTCCACGACCCCCGTTCTATTCAATCCATCCACCAGGATAATGTTTTGTTTTGATTTTTGATTTTTCTCTCCAAAAAAGAGTCAATTCCCCGCAAAAGTTCTTGCGTAAAGTTACTTAGTTTGATGTACAGAATGCTTGGTTGACGGCTTCGTGATGAGGTGCGTTTACACCCTGTATACTGGTATCAGAGTCATGGCACCCCGTTCACAGGTTAAGCTTACAAGGAAAAGGCCCAGAAACTTCGAGAATTCGTATAGAACAACGTGGACGTCAGTCCAGGTAAGATAATGTCGTTAACGAACGAATTTTGGTTAGACAGGGTGACTGAATCTGAATGCCATAACAAATTCGCATATAGAGGTGTTAATATGCTAATGGGGTCGGCAAGTTAAAGCTGATTGTAGATGGCGCGTCCACCGCACAGACCCAATCTGACCAATGAGGTCAAACTATTTTGAAATATAAAATGACATTGACAGATTTTCAACCAATGACGATGCTTTGGTTCATGCGGTGCTAGCGCCATTAGTTCCACAGTTGCCAACCCCATCGTTAGACCTTACTTTGGACTTTTTACTTAGTTCTGTTTTTGTTGTTTTTAAAGCCTCAATGTTATCTAATTTTGTGAGATTTTTTGAAGTATTTTAAGGTGAAATAGTCAGGGTGGCCCGCGAAATTCAAATTTTCTTACGTTTTTTTGCAATTTGCAGGGCATTGCTAAGTTGTATATTAATAAACATTGAAGTCGAAGTCGAAGAAGGTCTTTTTTTTGACTAATTATTCATTTATTTTCGTCCATCGACTCCTACGAACTTGGAGGGTTGTATTGATGATTATAATTCTGTAACTTAATACGTCTTACAGTCGCGACCGATACGTTTATCAACATACAACTTAGCACTGCCCTGCAAATTGCAAAACACGTAAGAAAATTTGAATTTCGCGGGCTACTTTGGAGCATTCCCCTTAAGAGCCCTCTTACAGTCCACTAGCGCCGCCAATCGAAAAAATGTCATAACTCGTAAATAGAATCAAAAATACAAAATGTGGTCTGTTATTACTGTAGAAAAGGCAATAACGTAATTTTATAACACCTTATCAACACTTGAAATATATCTGTTTAGCTAAATCGTGCATTCAAAACATAAACGGCCGTTTTTGTTACAAATGCACGATTTAGCTTAACAGCTATATTTCAATTGGTGACAATGTGTTATAAAATTACGTTATTGCCTTTTCTACAGTAATAACAGACCACATTTTGTATTTTTTATTATATTTACGAGTTATGACATTTTTTCGATTGGCGGCGCTAGTGGACTGTAAGAGGGCTCTTAATCACCAATGCTTAGGACTACCAATAAATAATAAAAGAAATAGTACTAAAATAAATCTCAAAAAAGTTTAAAAATTTACATAATTATCTCCCCAACTATACAACTCTAGCTAGGGAAAGTAAGGTTTAATAATTAGTAAACGACCTCCTCTATATGAGAATTTGCCCCGGCGGGTCCAAGTCCAGTCATACTACGTACGGTGTAGATTTAGTCACCTGCACTTTTCAAGTTCGACTGACCTTGAAGGATGCATTTTTCAAGGTCGATCGACCTTGAAAAATGCAGGTGACTCGATCAATACCTTGTATACCAGGCCCCTTATTCACAACCATTCGACTCGCTTCCGATTCGGGAAGTCGATATGTCTATCTCGGTCGTTTTCGTAATGCCAGAAGAAGACAGATATACGAGTTGTCGAATCGGAAACGAGTCGAACGTTTGTAAATACGGGGTCGGGTTTCCGAATTGGGAATTAGAAGTTGAGAACTTCTCAAGTATTACTGAAGGTAGAGCGTTAGCCAGCGAAATTAAAATTTCCTTACGTTTTTTAGAAATTTGCAGGCCAGTGAAGGTTCTATGTTGATTAAAAAATATATATATATATATATTCGCGTCCGTAGCAAATATAGTTTTACTGAATTATAATCAGAGCAGCGGTGGCCCAGTGGTGATGGCCTCGACTTACGCAGTTAATTTCATCACCATTGTTCTCAAAACGGTGAAGGAAAACATCGTGAGGAAACCGGCATGTCCTAGAACCAAAAAATTCGAAGACATGTGACATCTACCAACCCGCACTGGGCACGCGTGGTGGATTATAGTCTATTCCATCTCATAGAGAGGAAACAAATTTGTTTATTTATTATTTATGAACTTAGAGGACTGTATTGATAATTTTTAATTCTGTAACTACACACGTCTTACAATAGCGAACAATTTTTAATCAACATACAACCTAGTACTGGCCTGCAAATAGCAAAAAATGTAAGAAAAGTTGAATTTAAAAAGGCTAAAGGCTACCCTTTTTTTTTTTTTTTTAAGGATGGGATATCATCAAATGACCCCCCCCCCCCCACTCTGGGCGGAGCGGGAGGGAGTGTCAGACTCTTACTGACTAAAAACCATCCATGTTCCTTCCTCGCCTTTTACGTTCCGGGGCCGCGGTATCTCTTTCGAACAGGCCCGCAACCCCGGCAGGCTTGGGCCCTTGCGGGCCCCTCTCGCTAAAGGCTACCCTGGAACATAAAAAGTGTCGTGTCGCCGTTGGAACTATGCCTATCAGAATTCTGACCAGTACACCATACCATACCACGACCGTGCTTTGAACGTATTAGGAAAAATATTCTTTGTACTTACTGAATAGTTGGAAACTGTTCTCACCAGTAGCGAAGGGTCCGTTTTTGTGCATAATTATGTTTAATACGATTATATTATTTGTCTATACAATACTGACTACTGAGGAGCTCGTGGATAAATAATAATAGCCATGCTTGCCTAGGTTGGTCTGTGGATGGGTGACCACCCTTACATACCGAGTTTCCTCCGTGTCTCAGAAAGTACGTTAATTTGTTGGTCCCGGCTGTCATTTGTCCATCTTTGACAGTCGTTAGGTAGTCAGTGGCCCAAAAGTCAGACAACCAGTCTTACCAAGTGGTATCGTATAAAACCCAGTATGAACTGGGTTACGAAGGTCAGATAGGCAGTCGCTCCATGTAAAATACTGGTATTCGGCTGCGTCAGGTTAGACTGGAAGCCGACACCATGGGCATATGAGTGAGGATTTTTTTTTATTTATTTAAACTTCATGTACAATAGTGGTACATAGGTGGACTTAATGCCACGAAGCATTCCCTACCAGTCAACCATTGGGTCAAATAAGACAGCATTGTGATGGAATACAATAAAAATAAAAAGGAAGAATCAAGTTGTTTTGGCCCTTCGCCACTGGTCCTCACGAGACCGTACCGTCTATACCAGAGATTCCCAAACTTATT
Source organism: Xestia c-nigrum (assembly GCA_916618015.1). NCBI lineage: Eukaryota > Metazoa > Arthropoda > Insecta > Lepidoptera > Noctuidae > Xestia > Xestia c-nigrum. The sequence goes on from OU745268.1 coordinate 15,274,291, forward strand.
TTGTCTACTGCACATTTTGAGAAAAATATATTTTTTAGCGCCTCCATTTTTTCACCTATTTGAAAACTACTGTAAGTAACTTCAAATGAAACTAATTTATTTTGAGCTATATTAACGAAGATTAAACATTCACTCTAAACGAGACTTTTACTATAACCCGCAAGAGTGAGGGCATTATGGGAGTACACAACGGCGCTCGGTGTCAAGTTAACTATTTGCTCCTTTTAATCCTCTACACAACGCCCCCATTATTTTCCGGGACTCTTACTGCCCCCTTTTATGCCTGCAGCGCCCATAGAGGGCGTTATCGCCCACCTTGGGAAACGCTGGTGTATACGCAATGCCGTCGTGTATCAAGCGCGTAGTGTGCGGGAAAGGTAAAATATACCTACTCGCCAACAATAGCGTATACGACAAGAAATATCATCCGATAGATTCCAAAAAAATATTGGACACATTTTTTTTTTTTTTACGTAACAAAAAATGGAGTTGATAGACGTCACGTTTTATCGTCGTAATTTTTATTAATTTGATGAAACAAAAAACACGTTTGTAATATTATTCGATAATCTAACTGACGGACTGAACAAAATCATAATCTTTAGTCAGGAAATATCCCTAATGTTGACGCTCTTTCCAAAAAAAAAACGGTTGAATAAAAAAAAAAGTATAAGAAAAAGATAAAACAAATAAAATTGGTCCTGTACGAGGCTAAAAGGTTATAAATGTTAGTGTGTGGTCATACTACCATGTAATTGACACGTAATTTTTGATTTAATGTATTTCATGGAAAATAAAAATAAAAATTATCGGCAATTGCAGCGACCTTTAAAAAAAGACTTACTGCTCTGGTATTCTGATAGGACCTTAAGTGATACGTACCAAGTTCCAAATTCGTATGATACGTCCGTACGAATGGTCATTGTGTGGCACGGTGTAGTGGTCCTTGGAGGTGCTTTCGCGGGCTACGGCCAAATAAAAGGCAATATCTCAAGTAATTCCAAAGGTTTACAAGTTCTCGGTTTTAAATCTCAATGCAAAGGCCCTACTCCCTAACACTTCGTCCATTTAATCGGATCTATCCGTCTCTATCGCGCACGTCTGCAGATGAGTGTGAGTGAGAGAGATGGCTGGATCCGAATGTATGGACGAAGCGTTGGAGAGTAGGGCCTCAGGACTGGATAGTAATCGTTTGATGTATTTTGTGACGTACCTACCTTATATGGAGAAATATCGTTTTAATTCGAGATTATATTTATATCTTACCAAATTTGAATACTTATGATACCGGTTGAAGGTTCCTTTCCTTCCCCCATCTTTATACAACAATTTTTTCTATGGAACGAATCTTGAAATCGCGAAAAAAAAAAAACAGCTGTTCCCTACATTTTGACGAGTTATGCGAACATAAATGTAGGGAACAGCTGATTTTTTTTCGCGATTTCAAGGTTCGTCCCATAGAAAAAGTTGTTCAAAATGATGAGTACAATGACCCCTTTTCGGGTTTAGTATAAACAAAAAATAAGGTTGTATAAGGTGTTAAAAAATGAACTGCAAGAAACTTGAGGAGTTGTTTGGAATCACAAATAAAAAATCATCTCGAAAAAAATTTATATAAGTAACGATCCGTTTCAAAGAATTATGCAATATTTTCACTGCGCACAAAATTATTGAATATGCGCACTTGACTGTACTGTGACTGCACCGTGCAAGGCGCCGCGCGCGTGGTCGTTCACCCCTGCGACAGCGCAAACGTAGACAGCTGATTCTAACTTTCCCATCACATTTTGCAGACTTTGGACTGGCAATGTTTTTTTTATGTAAAAACTGGAAAAAGCATGAAAAAAAATTTTTTTTTGGAATGTATTTCTTTTTGGATACCGAGTACGTACACGAAATTCTTGCAGTTAATTTTTAACACCTTATGTATTTGTCACCTAATTTGAGGTGTTACATCCTAATTTGGTGATCCCATGCCTTATTACCCCTAATAACATACAGTGGTCTCCAATAGTATTTTTTGGAATTTAAGAGAACTGGGTTATCATAGGTAATCGCTTCCCCATACTTTAGAGACAGAAGGGATCGACACACCAGATCAAAATACAGGGTGAAATTGAATAGATGCGACAAATTTAAATATACAATAATACGTGTTGTCAAGAAAATGTATAAAATATAAAATTAAAAATAATTGATCAGTGTTACGAAAACCGTTAAAATAATAAAATTATCAAAAGTCTTGCCGACTCATCGCAGTGCTCAAAATAGCGGTAATTTACCTAATTTTGCCTTAATTTTTCTTATTTATTTTGCATATTACTGGAATACCGATAATTCGTACTTAAATAAAGATAATAACATCAATTGTACAAACATAGTAATTATAAACTGTTTTTTCTACAATCTAAATCGTTAAAAAAAATTACGCGATTATCGTTTTCAAATGGGACCTTTTGAAAACGATAACGGTACGGTAACGGTTACTGTAACTGAAGCTCCAATTTCATTTTGTCGCATTCATTAAAATTCACCCTGTATGTGATTTAACTATCACACTTAAGGGGCCAGCGGAGCATGCATCGTTCATATAAACTTAATACCAAAATAATTTGTAAATCAAAAATATTCTTAAGGTAGTGTGTATTTATTTCGATTAGATTACAGAATATATATGTTGTTATATGTATATTTTGAAACGACAGTGATATAAAGACGAGATAAAAGGAATTTAAAATTTCTATAGAAAACTTATTTTTCTCATAACTCTTGTTTAAATCAGTGTCCATTCAAAATATATATTTGGGAACCTAGATATCCTGTAATCCAATCGAAATAAATACACACTACCTTAAGAATATGTTTGATTTACAAATTATTTTGGTATTACGTTTGTATGTACTACGTATGCTCCGCGTAAATGCGAAGTATGTTACTCTTTCACACAAAAACTACTGAACGCATTTGGTTGAAATTTTGCACACAGATAGTTTTAAACCTCAATTAACACATAGAGAACTTTTTAACCCAGTAGTATGATACCGTGGGACAGTTATTGCAGCCAAGCCGCGGGCATAAGCTAGTGTTTCAATATCGAAAATGTCACGTATTTCGAGTTTTGCTGGCAAGTTTACTTTGACCTTTTATTTTTATCCCCCGACGCAATACGACGCGACGGAGTGTTATAAGTTTGACGTGTCTGTGCGTGTGAGTGTGTGTGTGTGTCTGTGGCATCGTAGCGCCCGAATGGATGTTTTTTTTTTGTTTGAAAGGTAAATAAGTACGGAGCGTTCGACGTGCGTTCTGCGTTACGCTGCTAGCCACGGTCTAGTGAATACCACCACCGCCACTTAGTGTGTGATAGTTTATAGATTATAAGTTAGGTTTTTTATGTTGTTATTTTGTGTATTTTATCTATGGGCCTTAAGATGCCTGATAAAAAAAAATATTGATTGATTAATTGATAATTGTAAGAAGAGCCTTCTCATGATCTTTAAGGCCATCGATAGGACGCAGTCATACGAACCAATTATCACCCTCAATGGCCAGCCCCTACAGCGTGTAAAGCAGGCCAAGTACTTAGGGCACTGTGTATCGGAGGACCTCAAAGATCATGAAGATATCGAACGTGAGCGTTGGGTTCTTGCTGTAAGGGGCAATATGTTGGTTCGCAGGTTTGCTTGATGTAGCAAGGAGGTTAAAGTTACATTGTTTAAGCACAGATTACCAGATACTACACTCCATGTACTTACACGCGCTAATCACCTACCGGGCGCCGGGTAACCGGTAACCCATAGCGCAGTGGGTTGTCAACAGCCGCACGGCGCGCACGCATTTTCCCCAAAGATAACTTGAACTTATTAAAACTATTTGACCGATTTCGAATAGTCTCTACGTTAAAGTTTAATAATTGGGAATTTAAAGAAGGGAAAAAAATATTAATCATTTCATCAAAATAAAACACCTCTACGCAATTTTTTTTTACATTTTTTTTTATATATATTTCGTTGTTATACTTATTTTTAAAACAATTATAAATTCTGATAAATTATAGAACATGTTTTATTTTATATTGTACGTCTATACTAAAAATCCCGACATCTTCGTCGACAGAGGCAGCCCTAGCAATCCGCAATATCCACGCGGCTGCGCGATCTACAAAGCAAAACCCACTTTACTTTTGTAAGGTTAGGTACATTTTCGTTCGCAGCGTCTATCGACTTGAAAGTGTAGGCTATTATAGCGGTAGGTATTGAACATTTTGTATGGAGTGAGTTATCTGGTAATCTGTGGTTTAAGGCTTACTGCCAGACCTTCTACACAAGTCCCCTGTGGGCCAACTATACACGGAAAATAATGGACGCCCTGAGGGTCCAATACAATAACTGCTTCAGAATGCTCTTGGGACTACCGCGTTTCTGTAGTGCCTCTGGCATGTTCGCTCGGGCGCGTGTTCACGACTTCCACGCTATGGTGGGAAGGAAAACCGCGTCACTATTGGAAAGAATGCGGTCGAGTCCTAATAGCATTCTGAAGATGATAATGGATAAATTTGATTCACCGATGATGAACTATTTTATGCGGGTGTTGGTGAGGCAGGGATGATGCATCGTCGATGATTTTTGAAATGTTGTGGTGGTCACTCCCACGCTAGTAGGGTTAGGAGTAAAGCCACCGTATATCAGGGTGGTATCTTTGTTCAGGGTTGTACAATAAAACACAGTTTCCAATATTACTGGGTTAGGCCTGCTGACGCTAGGGCTGCTTGTAGTAGACTGAGCGCGGCGCATCGCCCCGCCCTCCAATGCGCATCCCCCACCACAGCACGCATAACTCATTTATTAAACGTCACAGTTTGTTTGTTGTTTTTATGTTGTTTTGTTTTGGGAGCGTAATAATTATTATTATACACTAACATAGTTCTGTAAGTTTTTTGTTACTAACACGTGGATCTTTGTTGTCTGAGCTAATAAATAAATAATTATTATTATTAGCTATGTTTAATAAAAATCAGTTCAAGATGGCCGCCGCCACAAAATGGCGGATTACATATTTATTCAACAACTCCTTCAATATGAGTATCAAATGAAAGGGCTTAACTTGTAGAATACAATTCATTATGATATTATTTTCTATTAAACCCTAACTTATTTGCTAAAAAGGCTAGGTAGATTATGATTTTCGTACAAGCCGAAATCTTTTTGACAGTCAAAATATAAGGTCAAACTAAATTAGCTAGCAGTACTCGACAGGATTACTTTACTAGTTTATTTACTTTTTGTACTGAATATCATAGGTTATCGCTTCCCTACCCTTTAGCGAGAGAAACGAACGACACTGCATCGCCGCAGACATCAAAACACGTGGTCTTGTCCGAAAGTCGAAAAAGTATTAATAGTTTGGACAACCGTTCGGGTTATGCGTGAGCAAAATGTTTTTTTTTATACAGTTAGTCTATTACAGGTCTTTATACAGATGCCAGCACATCAAACAAACTGTCAAATTTTCCCAATCCACCTTAAACCTAATCCTTTAGCGATAAAGTTGAAAATCTATTACATAAATTTGACAGATTGTAGTAGCTTGAAATGCTAGCGTCTATACATTACACAGACTAAACGCCGCCTCGATTCATACTCAGTATTCTTTTTAGCATACCAATGCCAAATAATTCAAAAATGTTTGTCCCAAAATTCAAGAACGCGTACTTCCCTCACTGATGCAATAAATAGATCATCAAGTGCCCAGGGCATGCGGTGCAAGTTGTAAAGTAGGCTATTTGTCTGTGGGGAGGCGCTGCATACGCACTTGAGATACAAAATGGTCAAAGCCCCGTCTGTACAGTTTGTCACGGGTTCGTAGTCAGGTATAGAGATTTCCAAGTTGGTGCAAAATGGCTATTTAAAGTGGTTCCCATAAACTTTTCAAGTATTTATAACTCGAAAACTATCAAGACTCGCGGAACTTACATTGGTTATTTTTAGATACCCCGGGCGTGAGGAACCATTTTTTATGACGTCACTGTTTGGACCTCCTGTATATCATATCTTACGGGAGAATATTCAACATTTAGTTAGAAATGTGGCCATTTTGAAATTTTCTACCTTAAGGAACATAATATAAAGTATACAATTCAATGCGTTTCTGTGAGTCCAGTCGAAGTGTGTAGTCTGTGTAATGTACAAAGACCTTATACTGCTGTTAGGTACATCATTGAATTTAGCGTAGCGTAGAAAGAGTAAGCAATAAAAGTAGCTTTAAGATGGAAGAGACACCGACGCTTTAGCACATCATTCTTGTACCCCCGGCAGAAAAAAAATCATCGAAATTTTGAAAAATAACAGCATTTCCATACATTAAGAGCCTTATCACACTAGCGAAATGCGAGCGAATTGAAAGCAGGGCGAGTGCGCAGCAAGCTCGCCGCGAATTAAAACAAAATTAATGATTGGCCAAAGCTCGAATCGCACACCGCGAATTCGCTGAAACCTCTAATTTTGTTTTTTTCGCGGCGTGTTCGCGGCGCACACGTTGTTTCAATTCGCTCGCAACTAGCTTGTGTGATCAGGCTGTTAGGCCGTGCAATTATTGCATGAAGGAAAAACTGTTTTTTTTTTTAAATAACAGTCCAAAAATTTATATTTCGGGATGTTCTGAATGCGTGGTTTTTTAGCGTCGATGTACGTTCCACCTTCTATTTTGACAAAAGGAATAACATTTAGGTTTCCATTATTGTTGATTAAAACGGGTATGATCTTCCTAATTCCAATTGTCATTCCTTTCCTTATTCCTGTTTCAGATTCCTGAATTTACATTTAATTTTTAGTGCAGCGTTTTTTTTTAATGTTTGTATTTAAAGACAGTCTTACCAAGGGATATCATATTACCCAGTACTAACTGGGTTGTGGAGGTCAGATAGGCAGTCGCTCCATGTAAAGTACTGGTATTCAACTGCATCCAGTTAGACTGGAAGCCGACTCGGCAGATGAATTATTATTATTTATTAGCGACACCAACAGATCTTGACGTTGAAATTCTTAGATTCCAGTAGTATTTTAATTAGTATTGTACGAGTATGTACGAGTATTTCATGTAATTTTAATATTTTTCTTTCAGTTCTTATTTCGTTTATTATGTCTTAGTTTTCATGATTTTAGTTGACGTATCAACATTCAGTTTACATGTTACATCTTGCCGCCATTTTGTATTTCTGTTTTAAAACACAAATGTTTACCAAAAGCGTCCTCTGGACAATGTCAATTACAAAAAAACCATGCTGCACTAACCAGTATTTTTTTTTTTTCTTTTTCAGACGGACGTTGAAACAAAGTCTTTATGCCATAGACACAGCTTTAAGAGACCAGACTCAAGCCATAGAACGACTTTCAAAAAGTGTCGAGATTTTGACTGAGGGACAGAGACAAGCTGCTTCGTACAGACCCCAAAATGTCGGGAGGGTACCGTCTACAAGTCACACATGGGACCTCTTCGGCGGTTTCGTCCTAGCAATGGTGTTACAAGCGTTATTAAATTGGATTTTCTACCAAAAAGACTGAATGAGTGTTGCCACTTTAAAAAATTTCAATGTGATTGTTAAATTGAGTATTTTTTAATACTAAGGGATTATGAATTTTTGACGCTTAGAATGATTATTGCTTGGCTTTTTAATTTAACATACTTTGAAGAGAGTAGGTTATGTGCGAGTTTTCCTGCAAGGGGTATTTTTGAAATTGTTTTTTTTTTTTTGCTTTGGACGTTTTACCGGTAGGTAAGCTGCTTCAAGTATCTATTAGAATATTTTTCAACTACAAATATTTGTAGATATTCAGTTCTTAACATCAATTTTTCCTCTTGCAGTCAAATCGGTGTCTTAAAAAGCCTTTAACAAAAAAAAATATTAAAAGAAATAATTCACGGATTATTTCACATTTTAACCAATTCATCGCTGTTTTCGAACAAATCTTGGTTGAAGTGAATAAATAATCCGTGCAAATTGATTCCTTTTAAAATTGTGTAAAATGCGTTGAAAGCAAACAAATAATACTGTAATTATTATGAACAATAAATAATTATTAAATTAAATATTACCGGACATTTTACGAAATTTATTTAATTTAAGATCGAATTAAATTCTCGCATCAGAATTCCGCAGATGTCATGGATATCATCAGACAAGATAAAAAGACTTTTATGATATTTTGGTCAAAATTCGTAGGTTCCTTTAAAAAATGAGTTGTCAGTAAAATCGATTTACGGGCGATAGTTTAACGTGACAATGTCATAACAAAACATTGATGAAATTATTTCAAACATACGCTCCGATCGTAACGTTACAATGAGCGTAACGGGACACTTTTTCGTGCGTGCAGCCGGCGCTTATCAATTTATTAGACGTTGTCACGTTAAAATGTGGTCTTTTGTGATAACTTTACAATTATACGTAATTGTAAAGTTATCACACGACAAAATAAAAAAAAAAGAGTCATTGAGTCAAAAATAATCATCAAAATATATTTTTTTTATCGTGTATACAGGATGCAACGCTAAAGTAAGTACCATACCTCTAAGGCTTACAAGTTTCTCTAAGGATTAGGGGCCGCCGAAAAAACAACATTCATACAAATTTCGTCAGCTGATGCGATATTTTTTAAGTCCAATTTTATTTATTTTTCGACCACTTTTTGTCTGGTTTGATTGTCCGAATCACCACCTAAGAGGTATTTCTCTTATTATATAACACCCTGTATATCCATGACGTCTATAGGAGCCCTAGCTAATTTCATTCGATCTTTAATAATGTCGAAATGTTACGAAAAAATAATTAATATATAAACAAAATAATGTATTGCGTTTGAAATTTATAATATATATAATAAAATCTGAATTGCAGTGTTGCCAGTTAATTTTAGTTTAGCAAGTACTGTTACATCGACCAATTATTTAGTTTATAATTGTCTATGATGTAGTTTTTTTTTGTCAAAAGGCAGTGGTTTGCTTGAAGCTTAAGAAAAAACTTAAGTCTAATAAAAAGGGTTAAAGTTGGGTGAAATTTCTGGGTGGAAGTGGTGTGGGTATAAAATAATACCTCATAAACTAGACTTTTTTCGATCAATACAATACGCTGTTACCTTAATTTTGAATGCAATTCCAAAGAATTTAGGATTCATTCATTATTGAGTCGGCGAATATACAGGATGATACGGAAACTCGACATATATATTCTTTGGAAAGGGAATTTTATAGACGTAGCATTTTTTCAACAAAATAAATCCAGTTAACTAGGAGTCAAGACTGGATGGTTAGGTTACCGAGATTTATTTTTATGTAGACACAATCAAGTTCAGGTCGTTCTGGAACCGAAAGTCATAAACCATATCATCGAACTCAAAACGTATAGACTATATTTTTTTTAAACAGTAAAAAAATGTTAAAAATATTTTTTTTGTGGTTTTTTATTTTGTTTTTAAATTGTTATTTAAAAAAAAATAGTCCCATTCGTTCCGAGTTCGTTGATCGAGCTTTCGGATCCAGATTGATCTAAAAATAATAGTATAAACCCCTACTATTAGCCCCTTTCAAGGAATAGGAGAGTTTTCCGGTTATCTTGTATACTGACGTACAGCCACGAGCATAGACACCAACATTAAAAAACGTTTTTCTTGTGAAATAACGATTACAGTATTGGAAAAAGATGATTGATAAAATCATAAAATTTCAATCAATACTGGAAAACGCAGAAATGTATGGTATTTATACTCGTGATTGGTTCTCAATTATGTCTAGCCGAGTGGAACATGATTCAGCGATGAGAAATGCGGAAAAAAGTTTGCCAATGGGAACAAACTTTGTCAATCGGAACAAACTTTGTCAAGCGGAACAAACTTTGTTTTAAACCGTGAAACGTGCCTCAAAAAGGGTTCAAGCACACTACTGCCATTAACGGGGGATTTTGGAACTAAACTATAAGCGGCTGTTTTAAAAGACATTTTGTGTGTAATTATTTAGTTGAAATTTTAATGTTGAAGTGATATTTCTTGTCTCTGTTTGTACTACCGTGTATATCAAAAATGTATTGCAAAGACATAGCTACCAAAAAGATTATCAATCTTGTCGTAAGAAAAACGCGCGCTGGTTGCAAATAAACTGTTTGCAGATGAAGGAAAGTAATGCTTTGCAAGGACATCTTCCATTTCCTTGTTGTAAAAAACACGATGGTACGAACAAGGGAAATTGTTGCCTAAATTTATCCGAATAAGTGATAAAAATAAGTAATATAAAAATCTATAGGAAATGCTTTGGCTGACATATTTTTAATATATAAAGTTAAATTCTGAACAAATTGACGCCAGACTTAGCTTTTAAAAGGCAAATGGCAATATGTGGGCATAATACTATGTGAAGACATTGTTCAGTTCCCACCACATATATACCTAAATATACCTAGATATCGATAGAGCACCTATTGGCGCGGATTTAGAGCAGCGGTGGCCCAGTGGTGGCGGCCCCGACTTACGAACAGTAAGTCGTGGGTTCGAACCCAGACAGGCGCATTACTTTGTGTAATTTATTTCATCACCGCTGCTCTCAAAACGGTGAAGGAAAACATCGTGAAGAAACCGGCATGTCCTAGAACCAAAAATTCGAAGACATGTGACATCTACCAATCCGCACTGGGCCCGCGTGGTAGATTATAGCCCATTCCCTCATTGAGAGGAGGCCGTGTCCCAGCAGTGGGAACATTATAGGCTGATGATGATGATGATGATGACCTATTGGCGTGCCCGGCTTAAGCCTTTTAGGCTTGACTATCACATTTTTTCTTATTTAAAGTGTGTGGGTATTTGAGCATTTTAAGAATAACATTAATACAAGATAATTTATGATATTTATTTTGAGCACTCCCACAAAAAATATATATGCCCGAGAAAGTTTAATAATTTATCCAAGGATAGAGGAATTATTAACCTTTCTCGGGCAAAAAAGATATTTGAGCGTTTTAAGAATCACATTAATACAAGATAATTTATGATATTAATTTTGAGCACTCCCACAAAAAATATATATGCCCGAGAAAGTTTAATCATTTATCTAGGGATAGAGGAATTATTAACCTTTCTTGGGGAATATATATATTTTTTAATTTTGTGGCCATACCTAAACTATAATAAATTACACATCAAAACCGAAAAATTCAGATGTATATTCTTGTATTCGAGTGTTACTCTTAAAACACTCAAATATACACACACACACACACACAAGAGAAACTGTGATTTGTATAGTAACGAAATAATGCTAATGTCGTCAAAAAATTTCACGTTTCGTTTTCTAAGGGATTGTGATACTTGCGTTATCTAGGACTCCGACGCTAAATCCCCACATTTACTAACATTCGGTCGGTTATTTAAAAAAAAACAGCTGTTTTCTACAAAACTGCAATAGCTACCAGTAGCGAAGGGTAACAGGTAAGCCGTAATTTTAATAATGTCTGAAAAAAACTATACGTATGGAACCATTTGTAGTTTTACTCATGTTTTGGCAATCACGTCCTTACTGAATTACCTACATTGTTTTACTTTTACCATTATGAGACAGTACAGTGGTTGTTCCGAAGGGAAGCCGGTAGGTTTCGAGTTAAATGTACCCCTCGCCACTGATAGTTACACATCATAATGTAAGAAACAGCAGTTTTTTTTTTAATTAATATGTGGGAGGTTCAGAATGATGATTTTCCACAGTTTTCCATTGCAAAATTGCCATGCAGCCTTCGATCAAATCTGAAGTTAAGTCTGGCTTTGCCTTTACATAATACGAGCAAAAATAATGGGGGATAGGTACAGGAATTGATTTAGGAATGTAATAAAATATGCCCCTACTTATTGTATTTTTAAAGGCTACGAAATGAATAATATGTAGTTGTTTCGTATATTATTGGTTTGAGTGTTTTAAAATTGCTTTATTTGATTTATATTAATGAGGATATTAACTCGATTGTTAAGCAAAATGACCCTGACGCTTTCACCCTATACAGTCCTTTTATTCGAATGACAGCTGTCATAATTGGATAGGTGTCAAACATAGTTATGGCTGTCAATCACAGGTGTCATACAGCTGTCAATCACAGGTGTCATGCAGCTGTCAAAAGTTTTTCCGTTTGCTTTAAACGCCAAATTGAAAAGGTATGTCAATTTGTTTAAAAAATAAATAAATTTTCCTAACGTTCCAGTTATTGCTTAGATATATACTTTGACCAGACAATATACGAAATAACGCAAATTAAATATTGAATTGCATGAATATTGTTTTTTTTTAATATAAAAAAAAATATTATAGGTATGTTGTACTTTGTCCAATAAAGCTGATAATTTTTAATAAAAATTGTGAATAGAATAATTTTTAAATAGCTAGTGAGATATTAATAATTGTTTTCTTTAGGGTAAATTGGGCAGTTGTTGTCCTAGCTAGATACTTTATTTCTTGTAGATTTTGCTTGCAATTTTTCTTTTGTTTTTGTCCCACCGGAAGAAACCTCCGGTAGTTAAAAAAAAATATACTTCCTGTTGTGATGATATCGAAATTAAATGTTGACAATCAATATTGAAATATAATTTGTAAAATGTTCTTGAACAAAAATGGGTTTTAAATTTATAATGATTCAGTTCTTTTCAATACTAGATAAACGCAATTAAAGCTTGCGGGGTTGAGACAAAATATATTATCATAGTGAACCTGGATTGTCTCAATGTTGGGCAAAGGCGTATATTTCATAAATCACAAGACTCATAATTTTCACCAAATTGCTCTTTAATTTTCCTATTTTTTTATTGTTATATTTACTTTTTTCATAATAATTATATTTATTTATTATATAAATAAAGTGCAGTTGTTTTTACTCCCCCGCAAGCCAAAAGCGTAAAACATAAATATTTTTGTTATGAAATCATTTTTACAAACTCCAAAAAGTTGCCAGACGAAATATTTTTAAAGGAATCTCTGTATTCATAGAGACTTGTGAGTTCCATTTAAATATACGATGTTGCCATTTTCCTAAGTATTATTCCTGTATGTTGTAGATACTTTAAATTTTATTTATTTTTGCGAGATTATAGCTTAAGAAGACTTATTATATAAAATCTTGATTGCCCTAAGTCGGTTTTGGCTATCTTTCTCTCTTTTTAAGAAGATTGGTTTTGATGGATTAATGGAATTTACAAAGACTTGAAGACTACTGTCACAGCGAAAGACAGCTGAAATTCTCAATCGCTATGACAGAACCAGTGACACTACTGCCGAAATGCCGTTTTTATAAAGTTGCATCTACAATCGAGCAATCTATGGAAACTAAATCATCAGCTGCCTAGTCTTTTCCCAACTACCTTGAGGTCGGCTTCCAGTCTAACCAAATGCAGCTGAATACCAGTATTTTACATGGAGCGACTGTCTATCTGACCTCCACAACCCAGTTGGTACTGCGTAATACGATGGAAAAATAGTGTTGCTACAAAAAAAATCTTAAGCTATAATCTCCAAAAAGATTATTGTAATTTAATAGATTATAAATGAATATGGATTTTTATTATTCGAAACATTTATATTTTAAATAATTATGTCTCGTAGATTTGTTGATATTTTTTTGTTGTTGCTCCAGTGGAATTATATTATTATTTTCACCATTATTTTGTGTTTTTATTTTGCATTTTCGCTTTTTTCTTTGATGGTTGGAGCTGTTTCAGAGTAGCGTTTTTGTGTATGAGCTCGTTTCGGGTTATATGATAACACGCACGACACATTTTGCGACATAAAAAAAATAAACAGTGGCAGTTTCCGGTTGCAGTGGCCTTTGGAACAGCACGTTTGCCATAAAAGACGAATGGAGAAACTGCTACTTACCTTATTGTCAATGGAAACTGAAGGTTTTCCATTGATTTTTAAATGTATTTTACAGCTTATTTTATTTATTACTTGGACTGTTTAAATTCTCATTATCTTATGTGACGGATTTATGACCATAATAATGGTAATCTCGACTATTTCTCACTGGGAAATTCCCATAACATAATAGTATTCACAGAATATACACCAACAAAATAGAAATGTCATACCAACGTGACTGAAGTCACGGGATGACCTCAAAAAATATGGGTATCGCTAGTTATTTTTTATTGACGAGACTGGTAAACCTAAGGGTCAATTCCCACTGAAAGAGCAGCGGCAGGCAGCGTCTTTTTGAGGCAAAATATTACAAACTATTTTGAATCTTATCTACGTGATTAAAAAGTTAATAGTCATTTGAAGGCAAAGGAGGGGTAGCGTGGCGTCGCGAGGCTGCACGAGCCTTCTACCGACTAGTCCAAAGAGGCGCCGCGCTGCCTCTCGCGGCGCCGCACTGCCCCGCGCGGCGCCATACTGCCTCTTGCGGCGCCGCGCTCAGTCACTTGCTCTTACGGCCGCTGCGCACCGCTGCTCTTTTATTGGGGATTGACCCTTAACATGAGTAAACATTAAAAAAGATTTTAGTTATTTGTTGTAGTCAGCGACCGCTGGAGTATGAGTTGAGGTATGCTAAGTTTTGCAAGCTAGTTTAATTTAGCCTTGTCTAACATTTTAAACAGAATTGCAAATCAGGAATATAAAAAAATATTCAGAAGCACTTTAAAAAAATCTAGCTTGTTTATCAGTATCAATTTAATGGAAGCACAATAATTTAGATAATCAAATGGGAAATTCCCATCTTATGATATTCGCCTTTAATTCAGAGTATACTTAAAATAAGAAAGTTTAATAGTTGGCTAAGATGCTAAAAAATGTATTAATATGAGGACTTTTATTTTGAATCGAGATATTTTTTGTAAGATATTCGTTCTACAGTACATGACTTTTTGATGAAAACCGCTGATGTCATTGTATCTCACAGCCGTCCACACGGTGTTAACCATTTGAATGCCAGAACATAAAAGTACTCGCGTGTCCTCCACGCCAAGCCACAATTTCACCTAAGTACCATTTTGTCATAAATGTATGTCGTTAGGCGTACAGGGCAGGCGCTTGCTTGTCACGTATATGTGACCATGGCAAATGCTTATGTCCATCTTATTTAAGTTGGCCGTTCAAGATGTCGATGGCGCTGCTTGTCAAGAAAAAATGCACCTATGTCAAAGTTGGTACATATACGTTGGCTGACATGTACCTACATACGATTTGAAAACGATTTTCACTTGTTTAGCCCCTCTGTACACGAAATATGAGATTTGTAAGCAAATTCTCTTGTAATAAAACTGCTTATTAATAATAATAATACATTAAAGTACCTTAATAATAATAATGAATAGCAATCTTAATAATAAGAGTTGAAAGACTTCCAATAGAGGCAACAATTGTTAAATCAAATTATTTTTAACTAAAAATGTATAAAAGTTAGTAAAAAAATATTACTTAAACTTATACTTTTTAATTTTAGTACTAAGTAATAGTTGACATTATATTTATTTGAGGACGAAAAATAGGACTTGTCTTTTTTTAAATCGATTAATGATGAAAATCGATGTTTGATGAAAATGATTATAACTCAGTAAAGCCATATTTGTTACGATCACAAATCATATTTTAATCAACATACAACTAGTCACTGACCTGCAAATTGCAAAAAAAAAGAAAATTTGAATTGCGCTCGCTACCCTTGCACCTTTACCATAAACAATTAGTCCTTTTTTAAACTTTCACGATCAGAACATATTATAAAACTTAAGAAGACGGGTAAATAAAGGTAAATTCGCGATAAATACCCGTCTTCTTAAGTTTTATAACAATTAGTCCGTCAGTTAATCAGAAAAGCTTTTAAATTCTCAAAACGTCACACCGTGGTAGAACTTTTAGTGCGTTGTGACGTCACAAACCGCCACTCCCGAGTTTTGATGCGTTATAATTTGGTTAATATTCATTGATTTACAAAAACAAAAAATAAGTGTCCATTATTTTCTAAAACTGTGACGGACCAAATAGATTTGCAATTTATTGATGGTGGAAACTAGCCTATGTGCGGCTTATGTCTTAAGCCTCATGTATTAATACCGGCCAGTGAGTGAACGTGAATCTATTGGCAAAAATAAATGTGCGTGTTACTGAGGAATTACTAATGTACACTGCTTAAACTGAGAATTGGCGCCAAAGCCTCATGTAGAAGGAGCCAGGTGATATTTTTGTCCTCAAATAAGAAACGCGAAAACTTTAGCTTGAAAATTATAGTGTACATTGATATTAATACGAAGAAAACTAAATTTATTTTTAAGCACTTGAATATTTATATGATAATAAAATTTATTAATGATTAATTGTGTTTGTTTTATTATTAACACATGAGGCAACATCTCGCCTATAAACCCCGCAGAGTTATACATGGGTGTTGGTGGGTTAAACTGTAAACCAAATAACTTGTTCGACTGTACTATCTCTCGCCACGTTTCTTTTAGTACAATGTTACCAACTTATGGCCCGGCAGGGGGGCCACACTTAGCACTGTCATCAATTTACATAGACGACAGCGACATCTGGAGTTTGGTGGGATAACCAAACTTGACAGCCGTCTTGTCTGTCAAACTAAGTTCATAGTCATAGTCGCCATTGGGCCATGACGTAAGACGTTGAGGCGCTTCCCGAGTTTATCTCAGCTAATTCTGTTAAAATTGTTTCTTGCTATTGTTATTTGTTTTATTTTTAGTTCATAATATATATAACTTCGTGTTTCATTGTTTTTTTTATTGTTTTGAACAGCTATATTACCGAAGTATGCATGCATACTAGCTCACACACACATACGTAAAAGTATAAATACACAGTACACACACATACCTCAAGTAAGTGTGTGTAAATCAGAATATTTAGTTCACCCACCAAACTTAAGGGAGCAGCACTTTCCATACATGCAATACCACAGAGTTGTCACTCTTTCTCTCTATAGTTACTGTACTCTTTGCGGCCCGGCCACAAGCCTGCGCGTCGTCTGTTGCTGTGGCGTACTTCCTATCAAATCAAATTCATTTATTTCAGGTTCTTAACCTATATTACAAACTAGCTGACCCACGCAACTTCGTCTGCGTCACATAAGAGAGAAAAACGAAAAAAACGTCCCCGTTTTTGCAACATTTTTCATTCCTGCTCCGCTCTTAATGATTGTAGCGTGATGCTATATAGCCTAAAGCCTTCCTCGATAAATGGACTATCCAACACAAAAATAATTTTTCAATTCGAGCCGGTAGTTCCTGAGATTAGCGCGTTCAACCAAACAAACTCTTCTGCTTTATAATCTTATCTTATCTTAATATATATAAATCTCGTGTCACAATGTTTGTCCTCAATGGACTCCTAAACCACTTAACCGATTATAATAAAATTCGCACACCATGTGCAGTTCGATCCAACTTGAGAGATAGGATAGCTAACATTTCAATTTATGAGACGCAGACGAAGTTGCGCGAGTCAGCTAGTATTAAGTATAGATTACAAATAACATCACACACAAATAATAAATACACCATCAACAGACATACAAATAAAATAAATCAATAATTCTAATTCACATCAACACAGATACAAGACAATAGTAATTCAAATTAATTCAAAAAACAATTTATTACAGTAGTCTTTTACGTGCGACAATGAATGTAACTTGTTTGTCACAACAGTGCCGCAGATAAGGACAGTCCAACCTGTCTATCATACTTAGAACAGTATTGGAGCTGGCCCACATTCGACTGCGTGCAAGAGAAGCTGCGTTTCCGCATGGTCGCATAGAAGCAGTCGGTGCGTGCCCACGCGAACATACCGGAAGCGCTGCGGTAGCGAGGCAGACCCAAAACCGCTCTGAAAGCGTTGTTAAACTGAACACGGAGAGTACTGTAATTCTCTTGCGTGTAATTCGCCCACAGGCTACGGGTGTACACGTACGTGCAATATGCTCGGAAAAGACTTATTTTCACGCCATTCGAGCAACGCGTAAACCTGCGAGCCAGCATTTAGCTCTTTTGGATAAAGCCCTCCGCTCTCGTTCTAGGTCCGCATCATCCCTGAGGTCAGCCGTGACTATATGCCCTAGGTATTTAAACTGATAAACCCTATCTAAGGGCACACTATATGTGGCTCAGGTTGGCTGAACAAAACTTCAAAATAGCTCCCATTTTACTAAGTCAATAGGGCACTTTATGTGACGGCTAAACACCCTTATGTCAGAATTTGTGACGCTACAGAATCTTAGATAATCGATCGAAAACGGGTCCAGCCATCTTGAAAAACCATTTTTCGCTGGTCACTCAATCTCGGTAACGGAAGTGATTTTGACGACTTTTTGCATATCAACGCGCGTCACATAAGTTTGTGACAGGCATCGAGCTAAAAGTTTTGTGATACGTACAGTGGTTTAGTAGAAAAATGCAAAAATCTGTGCCAGCCATCTTGAATTTACGTATAAAACTTTTGGCTGGCACTTCCGAATCTCAATAACGGTAGCGTTTTCGGATATGGTTCCTTTACTAAAACTTGGTGACGCAATGTGTGACAATAATAACGTTTGATTTATGGCGTCACATGCAAGGGTTTACGAGAAATCAATAAAAACCTACTGTCCAGCCAACCTGAGTTCAGGCTGGCTGGACACCTGTATCTCCGCTGCCTGATGATCTACGACCTTCAAAAATGTTGTGACGGGGACGATAATGATAACCTGAATTTGTGACGGAAAAACTTTGCGTAGTTTCAAAGATATTGATCATTTAAATTTTCCTATACAAACATCCATTAATATTGTGAGGTGACCATATTTTTACATAAATAAAGGATTTCTTTTTAATATACTAATCGGCCGGTAGCAGCCACGCCTGCTTTTTATTTGATTTCTCCGTGGGAATAAAAGGTTTTCCTGCAATAAAAAGCGTAAACTTACTTTTTTTTTAAGTATGTGTTAATTTAAAATAATAATTGACTACCAGCGCTGCAAAAGAGAGCCCACTTGTATTTCGCGTTTAGTTCATTATCTTAGGTAACTGAAAATGAGAACTAAACTCGACAGTCTGCAGTGTACTTTTCGAAGTGTTATCACTAATCAGAGTAAGACAACTTTTAATATATATCTGCGGTAAGACAACAAATTAATAAGAGAAGATTCGACCAGTTGTCCTAGCAGTACCAACTTTAAGCAATAGATGGCGACACTAACATCAGCTATCAAGGAAACGTTACATTCCGTTCGCAGATATTTCGTACATTTTTTTTGTATTGATTTCAAATGTTGAAATCGATATTGTTTATATAATTATTATTCTGAAGTGCAAATGGAGTTGACCGTCGTCATCTGAAACGCTGTATAAGTACAAATAAATAAATGTGATTTTATTTACAGCAAACATTATTTTTTCATTTAAATACCTTAGAGCATTAGTTATCCTGACACATTAACTACCTACCTACTAAAAAGAGTAGATATCTGCACGTAAATAATCAATAACATTAAAAAATTACCCCCATTCCAGCTCATTTCTACACTTTTGTCTTTTATTGATTTAAATATCTACAGTTGTTCTTATTAGTATCACCAGTACACGGATTTTCGTCCATTAAAGAAAACACCATAAAATATACTTAGTCCTACATAAAACCTACAATATTGGTAACCCTACTGCAGTGTTTGTATGGGAAAATTTAAATGATCAATATCTTTGAAACTACGCAAAGTTTCTCCGTCACAAATTCAGGTTATCATTATCGTCCCCGTCACAACATTTTGAACGTATTTTGAAGGTCGTAGATCATCAGGCAGCGGAGATACAGGTGTCCAGCCAGCCTGAACTCAGGTTGGCTGGACAGTAGGTTTTTATTGATTTCTCGTAAACCCTTGCATGTGACGCCATAAATCAAACGTTATTACTGTCACACATTGCGTCACCAAGTTTTAGTAAAGGAACCATATCCGAAAACGCTACCGTTATTGAGATTCGGAAGTGCCAGCCAAAAGTTTTATACCTACGTAAATTCAAGATGGCTGGCACAGATTTTTGCATTTTTCTACTAAACCACTGTACGTATCACAAAACTTTTAGCTCGATGCCTGTCACAAACTTATGTGACGCCCGTTGATATGCAAAAAGTCGTCAAAATCACTTCCATTACCGAGATTGAGTGACCAGCGAAAAGTGGTTTTTCAAGATGGCTGGACCCGTTTTCGATCGATTATCTAAGATTCTGTAGCGTCACAAATTCTGATATAAGGGTGTTTAGCCGTCACATAAAGTGCCCTATTGACCTAGTAAAATGGGAGCTATTTTGAAGTTTTGTCCAGCCAACCTGAGCTACATCACACTATTACCAGGGCACGCCACGATAGTGGCGGTAAGTCCCCTCTTTGAGGAGTGGCTGGAGAGGCGCCATGGGTCCTCACCTTTCGCCTGACGCAGGTCCTCACCGGACACGGATGTTTCGGGAGGTACCTGCACCGAATCGGGTGGGAGGAAACGCCCGGGTATCTCCACTGCGAGGATCGACCGGAGGACACGGTGGAGCACACGGTGGAAGTCTGCCCTGCGTGGGCGGAGCTCCGCCGTGTCCTCGTGGCGGCGATCGGCAGCGGCGACCTCTCGCGTCCGGCCCTGGTTCAATCCATGGTCCGGAGCGAGACGGAATGGGAAGCCGTCGTCTCCTTCTGCGAAGCAGTCATGCTAGCGAAGGAGGTGGCGGAACGAGAGAGGGAGAGATCCTCTCTTCCCGGCCGCCGCGGGAGACGCAACGGGCGTCGGGGGCTACGTGGTGGCTACCGGCCACCGTAGATGCGGGCCTATGGACGGCTGGCTATGGGCTAGCTAGCCGTCCGGCCGTCTAACGACGACGACAGGCCGTGTCGACGGCGCGTTCGTGTTCCACGCGCGCCTCAAAGAGATGTCAACAAAAGGAGAGGGGCCCGCAAGGGCCGAAGCCTGCCGAGGTTACGGGCCTGTTCGAAAGAGATACCGCGGCCCCGGAACGTAAAAGGCGAGGAAGGAACATGGATGGTTTTTAGTCAGTAAGAGTCTGACACTCCCTCCCGCTCCGCCCAGAGTGGGGGGGGGGGTCATTTGATGATTTCCCATCCTTTAAAAAAAAAAAAACGGCACACTATTACTACCTAAAGGAGGTACATAGTCCGGCCATCTAGCACGACCGGCCTCAAAGACTATGTACTGACTTTTCTTAATATTATAAACAAGTCCATGCTTAAGCGGCCGGCGGAGCATGCGTCTTTCATACAAACGTAATACCAAAATTATTTGTATCTCTAAATCAAACATATTCTAAAGGTAGTGTGTATTTATTTCGATTAAGTTGCAGAATATCTATGTTCCCAAATACATATTTTGAAAGAATAATGATATAAAGACGAGATATGAGGAATTTAAAATTTCGATAGAAAATTTATATTTCCCATAACTCTTGTTTAAATCAGTGTCCATTCAAAATATATATTTGGGAACCTAGACATAGTGTAATTCAATCGAAATAAACACGATACCTTAAGAATATGTTTGATTCAAACTCAAACTCAAACTCAAATCATTTATTTCAACTAGACCATTACGGCACTTTTGAATGTCAAAAAATTGAAAGAAAAATCAAAGCTACAGTCACAGACACAAGGCATAATAACTTGAGAAAGTACTGTAGTTGCCCATTCCCTAGCGTAGATCTCTATGGAGAAGAACGGGCAAGAAACTCCATGGACACTCTTTTCAATCAAAAATGTTGTTACAAAATCTTGGTTACATCTTTCATGTTGAGATTATACATATATGTGAGAACGATGTAGAAAGACGTGCACAATAAGAGCGTCCAGAGTAAAAAAATAAATCAACAACTTAAAATAAAGCAATTCAAATGATCCATGGCAGCTAAGAGATGACCAGTCCCGACTGACAGCGCCCGTTCACGAACATGACGCATGGATCAGCGCCATTCAATTCAACCATATTGAAGGGAACTAAATGACCCGACTCACCCGCCACCATCAGCAAGACATTAAAGCGAGCATGACATTCTCTCAGCCACCAAGGCATATTCAAGTCAATGAAAGATAACTAAATGCAAATGGAAGCTTTACAGTACATGGTACCCACACATGTGCTATGCAATTATACAATACTAAGAGATGGACTCTATACAATGCAAGAATACTTTTACAATCTTCTGCAGCTACCACAATAGTTGTCCAATAAGGTTGCACCTATGGTTGCGGAGCAGGACCAGCATTTAGCCAAGCATTTTTATCCTCAATGTAATCCCCCAGCTTATAATATGCTTGCCTACATAGTGTGCGTTTTACACAAGATTTAAATTTCGTCTCATTCAGTTGTAGAATGTGGGGAGGTATTTTATTATAACATTTTAAACAGTACCTCATGAAAGATGAATCCACTTTAGCAAGCCTGAAACCTGGCTGAACTAGTTGGTCCCTATTTCTAGTATTATAGTGATGTCTGTCACCTCTTTTACTGAATAAATGCAGATTTTTCCTAACATACATGATGTTTTCATAGATGTATTGACAAGGTACTGTCATGATATTAATTTCCTTAAACAGTTCTCTTAGAGAATCACGTCTACGTAATTCATATATGGCTCTGATGGCTCTTTTCTGCAGAATAAAAATAGACTCGATGTCTGCAGCCCGTCCCCATAGTAAAATACCGTATGACATAATACTATGAAAATAACTAAAATAGACTATCCTCGCCGTATCAACATCAGTATATTGACGGATTTTTCTAACAGCATACGCTGCTGAGCTCAGTCGGCCTGCAAGAGATGTTAAATGAGGACCCCATTGTAGCCTGTGGTCTAGCGTAATTCCCAAGAAAACCGTTTCATTGACAAATTCAAGTTTCTCCTGATTCAATACTATGTCACAATCACTACTTTTGACATTTGGTAAAGCAAATCTTATGCACTTAGTTTTTTTCCCATTTAGTACTAAATTATTAGCGGTAAACCAGTTATGAACCTGCAGTAGGGCGCTATTTACGTCGTCAAGATTTGTGGCACGTCTGTTTATCCTAAATATTAAAGAAGTATCATCAGCAAACAACACCATTTGCGGATGGTTGTTAAATAAATGGGGTAGGTCATTAATGTATACTAAAAAGAGGAAGGGACCCAATATCGAACCTTGTGGTACACCCATTTTTACTTTTAAACCCATCGAATTTACACCCTTTACTTGTACATGCTGCTGTCTATCATTAAGATATGAGTTTACTAAACTAAGCGCAAGTTTACCTAAACCGTAATGCTCAAGCTTCAAAATCAAGGTTTCGTGATTTACGCAATCAAATGCCTTCGAGAGGTCACAGAAGATTCCTATGGCATCTTGTGCCTCTTCCCACGCAGTAAAAATGTGTTTTAATAAAGTGACACCGGCGTCAGTCGTACAACGTCCTTTGGTGAAACCATACTGATGTTCGTGTAAGATTTTATAAGTGTTAAAATGGTTAAGCATCTGATTGAGCATTATCTTTTCAAACACCTTGCTAAAAACCGGCAACACGGATACGGGCCTATAATTGTTGGTGTCTTTAGTGTCCCCGGATTTAAAAAGCGGTATTACCTTACTGAATTTCATTAGATCCGGGAAGATCCCTTGATCCACGCACAAATTAAATATTGAGGCTAAATACGGCGCTACAGTCTCAACAATTGAGGTACAAGCTTTGATAGACATACCCCATAGATCTTCGGTTAATTTGATCTTGATTTGCTTAAAAGCTTTTATTATTGTTATGGGGTTTACATGATGAAATTTAAATTCATTTGAACAGGCTGAAACGTTCGCCTTCAATAAATCCATAGAGAGCAAGGGAGAGGAATTTAAGGTTTCAGTAGTTTTAAGTGGGATACTGGTAAAGAAATTTACAAATTCTTGAGCGATTTCATTATTAGAGCTCACGAGACCATGTGAGGTCTCTAGTGTTATGTCATTACTTGGTTTTTTAGATCTATTAGTCTCACTGTTGATAATTTTCCAAACCGTCTTTATTTTGTTATCGGCTGATTTAATTTTTTTGCTAATGAAAAGAGACTTGGCTATCTTGCAAGAGTTTTTAAAGATTTTCGAGTAAGTAGCCACATATTTACTAAAAGTTTCTGTGTTGATATAAGGCTTAAGGCCGTACAGCTCAAACAATCGTTCCCTACTTTTCCTAATACCCTGTGTTGCCCAGTCACTGAAAATAAACTTTGGGCCAATAGTCTTAGTTTTCTGTTTTAAAGTATTATTGAACTCGGTGTGCACTACCGAAAAGAATTCTTCATACAATTCATTCACATTGTTTCCAATATGGCCTGGAATATTTAACTTGCTAATTAAATTATTATTAAACTTTTCTAAATTGCTGGGTGTTATTTGTCTAGTTTGAATCTAAATTCTTTGTAAATGTTTATTATACGCGAAAGCAACAGTCTGTCCGCTGTGATCTGAAGGAAGGTAATTTACGATGGATTTATCCAAGTAGTCGCAGCAACAAAAAACATTATCAATACATGTGGCAGTATTTGTAGTAATTCGGGTTGGTTCTGAAAAAACATTTGACAAATTAAATGATTTAAAGAGATTTAAAAATCTACTGCTGTTAACATTATTCTCTAAAATATTGATATTAAAGTCACCACAGATAATTATTAGTTTACTACCAGTTACAAGTTTTGCTAAAGCATCTTCCATTACTGACTCAAAGATAGAGTAGTTCAGGTAATTAGGGGGTCTGTAAACGCACACTATTACATACTTATCTAGCTCAACACAAGACAATTCTATGCTATGTTCAACCGAAAGATCGACAATATCATTACGAGGCTTAAATTTAACACAATTTTTAACTAAGATTAATGAACCCCCACGCATCTTAGACTTTCGGTTAAAGCAGCTGCCCACACTATAATTCTCGTAATTAAATTGCATTTCGCAATCCTTCATCCAATGTTCAGATAGACAGATAATATCAAATTTGGTTTTTTCTAAAAATAGTTCGATTTCTAATTGTTTGGAAGAAAAACCCTGAATGTTCTGATGAAATAATGTAAAGGAATTCTGCTTAACCCCTTTTTGACAATTAATTAACTGAGAGCTAGAAGATACCTTAGAGTTGACAAGTTTGCCTAAATTATCATTCGTACCTTCCATTGTCTTACTGACTAGTTTAAATCTAAGCTAAAATGTGTATAATTACAATTAGTATAATTACTAATTTCCGTGGAACTATTTACAAAAGACTGCGACATACCACATATGTCTGAGTTTAAATTAAAAGCTAATAGCCGAGCTATTTGACGTCTAAAACTAATAGGCAGGTACGCATTATTCCTCGTTGACTTCAGTTTCTGGACGAAACTGTTAGTGTCGAAAAACGTCAACTTGTCACAATAGTGACTTACTAGCATGGACTTATTTTTGTATAATAAGTCCATGCTTACTAGTAAACACATGTGATTTACAAATTATTTTGGTATTACGTTTGTATTCATCTATGAACGGCGCATGCTCCGCCGGTCCCCTTAACAGCGTAATCCTCACATGTCGCCATCAACCTCCTTAGGCCACAGATCGACGCACTCAGCAGCACCATGTCTTCTGCATAGCTTAAGTTATTGACACAGACGTCGCGTCGTCAACATGACAGCCGCCATAGTTCATTAAGGTCCACGTTCACCAAAAAGATGACAGTCTGATTATCTTAAAACAGCTGTTTAAAACACATTTTTGTATGGGAACATGTCGCAGTGACAGCTGTTTTTAGATAATCAGACTGTTATCTTCTCGGTGAACATGGACCTAATACGTTGGTTGCCATGAGCATGAAAGTACTAGGAGTACATGACTCACGAGAGCTAACTAATATATCTTTTGAACCTACGATGATACCTATTTACGATGTAACTAGGTGGAACAAAAAAGTCTCATTAGTATATTTTTAAACTAGCTTCTGCCAGCGGCTTCGCCCGCGTGAAGTTTCAAAATTGGGGTTGAGTGAGAATATTATAAACGTAAGAGTAAACAAATATAATAATAACAAATCTCCGAACTGCTAAGCTATCGGGAGTTACACGTGTTATTGTGAGTCAACTATAAAAGATAGACAATTATGCTGTCTTGGGATATTTTTTATATAATTTTATGTGGAATATTTCCGTTATACATGATTTCTATGTAGCTTTAACCATTAAGGCTGCACACGCGACGGAAGCTAAAAAAACCAAGTAACTTCTCCCGTTTTCCCAACATTTCCTTTCACTGCTCTGCTCCTATTAATGGTAGCGTGATGAAAAGTATACTATTACCTGCTCAGGAGTATGTAGAATAATTGTACCAAGTTTCGTTAAAATCCGTCGAGTAGTTTTTTTTTCTATAAATAACATACAGACAGACAGACAGACAGACAGACAGACAGAAAGACAGACAGACAGACAGACAAAAATTTTACTGATTGCATTTTTGGCATCAGTATCGATCACTAATCACCCCCCGATAGTTATTTTGTAAATATATTTCATGTACAGAATTGACCTCTCTACAGATTTATTATAAGTATAGATAATGTAACTACTTGGAATAAAAATGTCCAGCTAGTTACATCAATGTAACTACAATGTAACTAGGTGGAACGGACGGACTTCTCAGCGCGTCCATATAAAAGTTGAATAACATAGGTGAAGTCAGTCCGCCCTGTCTCACACCGCACCGCAAGCAATATGGCTCTGACATTGCCGGTGGCTCACCGGACACTGTTGACTTGGTGCATACTTATACCAATACTTGCGGACCTATGTTATCCACCTTTTGTTTTCGCCGCTTACCGCTTGCCGCGCTGGGCTGTGCTCAAGCCCTTAGGAGCAAGCCATTGCTGCCAATTTGCTAATAATCTAGACACGATGCTGCTAATGAGAAATTCCTAATGGAAACCTAGTAATTTTGACCCGGGAAAAACATACTAAACAAGTTTTCTTCCCACTCCTCCGCTATTAATTTAATAATAATAATAATAATCTTTATTTATATAAAAACAGATTGAAGTACAACAAAAACATTTCACAAAGTGGGTAGTATTATATCACTGACAATCCAGTGGGTGACGTGCTGTCCTCCTTGCTGGGCTATAGAATAGCCTGTATTAAGAAGTAACAGTGCCGATGCCCTCAAATTGTATTACAATAATTTTAGTTTTACAACAATTACAGTATTTAGTGCGCGAGCGCATTTCGTTGCGGGTAGCTACCTAGTCAATTAAATTTGTTTCTCTGGGACTTTGCCGAATTTCATTGTCTTGGCGCTTTTCTGGTGGCCACCATTGTTGATTTTGGTTTTCAGGAGTTGCAGAGGTTTGGGAATAGTGTGGTGGGCTTGTATCTTACCTGGGTATCGGATTTTTCGCATATAAATAATAATAAATATTGCTGGACATTACACACAGCGCCATATAGTGCCACACTAAGCAATACTTTTTGTTTGTAAATACATACTTAAATAAGTCATATAAACACCCATGACTCTGAAACGAATGTCCATGCTCATCACACAATCATTTGCTTCTACCGGGTTTCGAACCCGGGACCCTAAGAATGTAAGGCAGCCTCACTACCGCTGCGCCCTTCGGGTCGTCAACTAGTAATAGCTCATGCCACTGCTGTTTATACTTTTATGCTTTGTTAGCAATACCTACAGGATGTAAGCAACCTCATCAAAGCCTTCAACCAAGCATTCTGTACATCAAACAAAGTAACTTTACGCAAAAAGTATTGCTGGGAAACACGTTTTTTAAGGTTCCGTAGTCAACTAGGAACCCTTATAGTTTCGCCATGTCTGTCTGTCCGTCGGTCCTCGCTTAATCTCCGTGACCGTTAGCACTAGAATGCTAAAATTGACGCCGACAAAGTGGTAAAATAAAAATTGAAAAAAAAAATGTTTTATTAGGGTAGCCCCCCTATTTATGTAAAGTGGAAAGTGATCATTTTTTAATTTCAACCCTAACCTGTAATATATTGTTAGAAAAGTATTTAAAAATGAATAGGGGTTTACTGAAATCATTTTTTGATAATGTCAATAATTTCGGAAATAATCGCTCCAAAATTAAAAAACAATGTGTCCCCCACTTCTAACTTTTGAACCATAAGTTAAGAAAATATGAAAAAAAACTGAAAAGTAGAACTTTATAAGGACTTTCTAGTAAAGAAACTACGGAACCCTGCACTGAGCGTGGCCCGACACGCTCTTGTTTGGGGTGAAAAATCATGTTTTGTAGTAGAACTCAATGTAAATCACATAAGATATTGTGCTGATGGATGAATTTAATAGTACAGAGGTCGTATAGTGCTTAAAGTAATAATCTTCCATTAAAAACTTGTATTAAAAAAAACTTGTCAAAAAGTTATAACTTTGACCCCCCATATCTCCGTAACTAGAAGGTTCCCAGGTATGGTGCAGAACAAAAAAAAATATCGCAATGACGGGGAGAACATGCTTCATTGTCACTAGTACCATTAACAGTTCCATGATGGAACTAGTGTGGTTTTTTATAAGCACTAGTTCCATTTTGAAAGAATCTGAAAATAATGGAACTAGTGCCTTTCGGCTTCGTTAAGAGATCTTTTACACCGTTTATAAGCAACATCAGTCTATAGGAAAATAATCTTGATCATAGAAATATAAAAAAAAACAGGAGAAGTGGCAAGGGGGCGTGTCGGTGTCCGCACGACTGGCACAAGAGGCCCAGTCATAAGCAAATGGCTATACTATTTTGTAATAAATACATTGCTCTTCAACCACTACCTAAGTTTGTCACTAAGTGACTGGACAAGCAATGTATAAGTCATCAAACGATAGTTCAATAAGCGGACGCATCGCGTAGTGCGGCCGCTGCTTTTTATGACGAGTTAGTGATGTGCTTGTGTACTGATGTTTTTGTGTGGGTAAGTTGTAGGTACGGTGCATGGTAAATATACGATGTGCTTGATGGCATAAGGTTTATAATTGATGATGTACCATCAGTGGCGTAACTATACCATCTGAGGCACTTGGCAAATCCATTGTATAGGGCCCCAAGAAAGCTCGCATATTTTAATTTAGTTTTAATAAATCACTGACATAGTTACCCAATAATAACATTGTGTCCATTTTAGTTAAATATATAATTTTCATAAGCATAGGCATATATTTATAACAACGTCCTCCCATCTAGTAAAGTTATTGGTAGGTAATTGATTTTAAGAACGTAAAAGGTTAGTAGGTAATTGATTTTAAGTAGGTACTTTACAAAATTTTGTTAAAAATGTTAGGTCACTTTCGAGCCCACAGCAACATCGGAGGCAACCAGGGCCTAGATTCTGCTATTACAATAGTGTCAGAGTAGTCGATCATTGATTTCATTATGGTCCAGTTCTGTCAAATTTTGACAAGTTTGTTAATTCTACTATCATAATGGCGCCATTATGACTTCTCAATGATCAACCACTGACACTTCACTGAAAGAAATGTCATAGAATAATAATCTCGTACATGAAATCTGGCATGAATAAATGTTCGCATTTAGTAGGAGATTTCTAAAACCATTTGTACTAAGGGTTTTATAATAATGACAATACGACAATGCCAATAAAACACAATTTTATTACGAGACCATTGACCGACCATTGTGAATTTAGCAGATTGCGAACTTTAAGTATAATGACAATGGGATGAGAATGGAATCGTGTTGTAGTGACGAATTTATTAAAATAGCAGAATTAGGCCCCTGCATGCCTGAGAGATATTTCTCGATGGTATGTACCTACCATGGGCGGCATAAAATCTCCAGTACAAGTACGTAGGCTTCAATAGCACTCGATGAGATAAAGAACAATGTTCAAAACGTCCCCACCCTTGTAGCACTTTAAAACCTATGTTAATCGAAGGGCCATAACCATTTTATCATTTTATTGTTCGACGGCGAAACTGAAATGTGCATCCGAAAAAAGTTATATCGACATGAAGAAAACGGAATCAGTAACAATTTATTGTGCCGTTAATTATACTTTTTCGACATGATGTAACAATACCTACTACAATATAATTACATTTTGGTAAGTTTTTGAGAGCAGTATAGAATGGCTATAATAAGACCCGCACGCGCAGCGCCACACGACGCAGAGCAGGTTGTAAGTGTGGGGTGGTGGAAGGGCGCCTCTCCGAGAGGAGATTTAAATGCGACTTTAAAATGTTCAGGACCGTGGTATTCAATAAATCACTTCCTCACTTCTTCACTGACTTCCGGATTGCTGGAGCGCTTCTCAACACCTTCAGGGAGCCTTTTCATGCTAGTGTCTACGCCACAGAGTTCGTAGAACGAATCAATCACAGAATTCATATCAACAATGACTTGGGCAACTACGTTGTTGCAGAAAATGTTAACAGGCAGCGGGTTGCGTTCAGGACATTGACTGATGAGTCCATAAATATGCCGTTCCCTGAATTGTCAAACGAAGATATTATTTTGTTTAGCTTGGGGACAAATCATCTAAAACTGGCAGCTTCCTATGTCAGTGAACATTTACGTGGCGGCGTCTATAACATAGAGGTTTGTGCAACTCCAAGCCCAATTATGAATCAATACGGTATATAGATAGACACGGAAGATTGCACTCTTCTAAGGGGTCGAATTTTATCAAGACATAGGTCTAATGTGACCTATTATACGTATTTAATACTGAATAACGCACAGGGAATAAACGCTATTTGGGCATATTACTGCTCATGTTTGACGTGTATGAGGACAATTGGTGCCTGCGCGCATGTCGTCAGCATCGTTTGGTACTTTGGGATTGGAAGGCGTTTAGAGAATTTCGTTGGACCAGCCAGTGCCTGGGACAATATTGTAATAGATACTGAAAACCTCACAAAACCAACATTCAGCAGAATTCTTTATGAACTTTTTTCTGCTCCGTGAGTTGTTCCCGAGCGGGAGTCAGCATTTAATTCTAAAGAGTTGTTTGAAAACTCCGAACGAAACCATCCCACAGTAAAAAGAAAAGCATCGTGATCGGAAACATAATTATTATTGTGACTGATTCCGGTTTCTTCATATCGATATAACTTTTTTCGGATGCACATTTCTGTTTCGCTGTCATACAATAAAATGATAAAATGACCATGGCCCTTCGGTTAACATAGGTTTAAAAGTGCTACAAGGGTGGGGATGGTGTCCATAAATTTTTGGGCATTGTTCTTTGACAGTTAATCTCGATAAAATGAGTTTTTGGCTCTTAAAAACTCTTTTTATCGAGAATAACTGTCAACTTTATCTAATCCAATCCTACGTACTGGTACTGCAGGCTAGTAGCACTAACCACACGATAAAAAGACTGTGCCATATCATCGAACAGCAGAGAGCGATAGGCCATTCCATCCAATTGCCACATGTACGATTACGAAACCCATTTCAACTATAGTATTACCTACATTAGGCTAGTTTCCACCATCAATAAATTGCAAATCTATTTAGTCCGTCAGTTAGAGTATTGGAAAATACACGTAATTTTTGTTTTTGTAAAACAACGAATATTGACAAAAAGAAAACGCATCAAAACTCGGGAGTGGGGTCTCGTGACGTCAGAAATCACTAATTTTAAAAGCGTCGTATCTTCGTCAATTTTGGTTCATGTGACAAAAGCAAAAATACGGGTCAAATATTTTTTGATAATCTAAGAGACGGACATATTAGATTTTTTCAGTTAACAAGCCTATTCATCGAGTACCACATTCTCAACATAAACATTACATTGTTAGGGTTCCGTTGTCAAATGGCAAAAAACGGAACCCTTATAGATTCGTCATGTTTGTCTGTCTCACTGTCCGTCCGTATGTCACAGCCACTTTTTTCGGAAACTATAAGAACTATGCTGTTGAAACATGGTAAGTAGATGTATTCTGTAAACCGCGTTAAGATTTTCACACAAAAATAGAAAAAAAAAACATAAAGGAGAATGACCAAAAATGTATGGGCTCTGGTCCAAAAAAAAAACTGCTGCCCCCAGGGTTGACTCCATTGTGGGTTAACTTATAATATTGGACTTACTATGTGTGCCAATGTGCATCAAATTCTAACCCACAGTTACAGACTAATTCAACAATTTTGAATGTGCAAGTGAGTGTGCTACTTTTTTTCAAGTTCACGTTTCAGCTAATATCTATGATTCCGTGGGACAGATTTTTTCAGTTCCATAGAAGAAAATTAGGGGAGTAAGGGGGATCGGAAACAACATCTTGACCGGCCCAATTGTCAACCCCACCTGCACGCGCCACCTGGCGGCGATACCACATATATGTTATCGTGGTGCTCCCTGCTAGATAACAGACGGGGCTATGGCGTCCGAGTCAGTGGCGGTATAACCACTCGTCCCTGTCCGACAACGGGTCAGAAGAGGCAGCAACAGCCTTGGGGTCCAAATAACTCCTAAAATGCTTGGGGCAGAAGGCAACGGGAAACCACTGCTACTATTTCCCATGAGAGTCATGAAATGTCGCTTAACAAGAAATGTGAGATGCTGAGCGATCCGGGTAGCAACCGGCGCTTGGGGTTTTCCGGGACTCCAGGTGTGAAGTTGGCTACCGGCTATGGGTATGCAGGCGACCAGGCGACTCATTGCATGAATGTTACTGGAAGAAAACAATTACAACTGCGTAACAAGATGCGCGTAGGGACTTGGAACGTACGGGGCTTACTTATGAAAGGTAAGCTCGAAATTCTGAACCATGAACTAGAGAGCCTTGGAATTACCATAGCAGGCATTAGTGAAACCCACTGGAAAGGAAGTGGCCATTTTGACACTGAGAGACACAGCATCTTCTTCTCTG
The DNA here is from genome assembly GCA_916618015.1 of Xestia c-nigrum. Classification (NCBI taxonomy): domain Eukaryota; kingdom Metazoa; phylum Arthropoda; class Insecta; order Lepidoptera; family Noctuidae; genus Xestia; species Xestia c-nigrum. The sequence goes on from OU745268.1 coordinate 15,307,175, forward strand.
GAAATGATAGTAATAGTTTTGCAGGAGTGGCCATTATTCTCTCAAGACAGTGGAGCAAATCGGTTCTGGGATACGATGCCATCAGCGAGCGCATAATGTCTATAAAACTAAGCGCATCGCCCACACCGCTCCATATCATTCAAGCCTATGCGCCCACCTCTACCGCATCAGACGAAGTCATAGAAAATTTCTATATGCAACTGGAAACCTGCATTGCAAAGATTCCAAAAAAAGACGGTTTTCTTGGGAATTACGCTCGACCACAGGCTACAATGGGGTCCTCATTTAACATCTCTTGCAGGCCGTCTGAGCTCAGCAGCGTATGCTGTTAGAAAAATCCGTCAATATACTGATGTTGATACGGCGAGGATAGTCTATTTTAGTTATTTTCATAGTATTATGTCATACGGTATTTTACTATGGGGACGGGCTGCAGACATCGAGTCTATTTTTATTCTGCAGAAAAGAGCCATCAGAGCCATATATGAATTACGTAGACGCGATTCTCTAAAAGAACTGTTTAAGGAAATTAATATCATGACAGTACCTTGTCAATACATCTATGAAAACATTATGTACGTTAGGAAAAATCTGCATTTATTCAGTAAAAGAGGTGACAGACACCACTATAATACTAGAAATAGGGACCAACTAGTTCAGCCAGGTTTCAGGCTTGCTAAAGTGGATTCATCTTTCATGGGGTACTGTTTAAAATGTTATAATAAAATACCTCCCCACATTCTACAACTGAATGAGACGAAATTTAAATCTTGTGTAAAACGCACACTATGTAGGCAAGCATATTATAAGCTGGGGGATTACATTGAGGATAAAAATGCTTGGCTAAATGCTGGTCCTGCTCCGCAACCATAGGTGCAACCTTATTGGACAACTATTGTGGTAGCTGCAGAAGATTGTAAAAGTATTCTTGCATTGTATAGAGTCCATCTCTTAGTATTGTATAATTGCATAGCACATGTGTGAGTACCATGTACTGTAAAGCTTCCATTTGCATTTTGTTATCTTTCATTGACTTGAATATGCCTTGGTGGCTGAGAGAATGTCATGCTCGCTTAAATGTCTTGCTGATGGTGGCGGGTGAGTCGGGTCATTTAGTTCCCTTCAATATGGTTGAATTGAATGGCGCTGATCCATGCGTCATGTTCGTGAACGGGCGCTGTCAGTCGGGACTGGTCATCTCTTAGCTGCCATGGATCATTTGAATTGCTTTATTTTAAATTGTTGATTTATTTTTTTACTCTGGACGCTCTTATTGTGCACGTCTTTCTACATCGTTCTCACATATATCTATAATCTCAACATGAAAGATGTAACCAAGATTTTGTAACAACATTTTTGATTGAAAAGAGTGTCCATGGAGTTTCTTGCCCGTTCTTCTCCATAGAGATCTACGCTAGGGAATGGGCAACTACAGTACTTTCGCAAGTTATTATGCCTTGTGTCTGTGACTGTAGCTTTGATTTTTCTTTCAATTTTTTGACATTCAAAAGTGCCGTAATGGTCTAGTTGAAATAAATGATTTGAGTTTGAGTTTGAGTTTGAGTTTAGAAGTCCTCATTGTTTTGGGTGACTTTAATGCTAAAGTTGGTGACACTGAAATGGATTTAGGTTTGCGTAACATAGTTGGGCAATATGGATTAGGCGTCAGAAATGAGAGGGGGGACCGCCTTATACAATTTGCTGCAGAAAATGAGCTGACTATTATGAACACAGTGTTTAAACACCACCCGAGGAGACTATATACGTGGACATCACCCAATGGTCAACACAAAAACCAAATCGACTACATAATGATCCGAGAGTGATTGGAGAAGTTCAATTTCCAATGCTCACACCCTACCCGGAGCCGACTGTCTTTCGGACCACCAACTTCTTATCTGTAGTCTTAAGATTAAGTTGCGCAATTCTATAAAAAAGAACAATTGCAAACGTTTGCACATTTTGAACAAGGGGTCGTTTACCAGTACACTACAGAACGAGCAGTTTCATTGGGCTCCTGACTCTGATGATCCACCTGAAGTTTTATGGCATAAAGCTAGAACACTTATAGTAAATTCTGTAGTACAGTCACAACCACAGTTGCCGTCTAAAGTTAAAAAACAGCACTTGATGTCAAATGAAACCTGGGCACTAATTGAAGAACGCAGAAAGCTAAACATAAACAAACAAAGCTATAGGTGGTGAGCTTCACGAACTCAACAACTTGGGCGCCAAGATTCAGATGGCTTGCCGAAGAGACCGCAACTCAGCGCTGCAGAGCATCTGTACGGAAGTGGAACAGCACAGTGGAAGGAATGAGACCAAGGACTTGTACATGAAGATAAAGACTATAACCAGACAGTTCAAACCAAGGACCTGGATAATAGAAAACTCCACAGGTAATACTGTGACGGAGATTAAGGCGATCACAGAGGTTTGGCGAGATTACTGTCGTTCTCTATTTTCTGAAAGTTCTGCTTTCGCCGTTACTGGACTTACTACTTCAGACGACTACAACCGCGAACCTTCTATCCTGAAAGATGAGATAAGAGCCGCTATTAATCATCTCAAATGCGGTAAAGCAGTGGGAGCAGACGAGATACCCATAATAAATAAAAATAAAAAATAAAAATAAAAATAAAAATAAAAAATAAAAAAGCCTTTTATTTCCTCCAGAAAAATTCACGCTTACAAAAATTAATTGTTTTTTAGTATCAAAAGTTTTAATTATACAAATGAAAGTTTTAATTTAAAAAGTTAGATAAGTTAATAAGTTTTAAAGTTTTTAAGTTAATAGTTCCCGTTATTTTATGCAGGTTTTTAATACTAAATATTAAGTATACTATTCTGTAGGAACCCCTCTGCAGGTAAAGGCCTCCTCCAAACGTAGCCAATTTTCTCTGGATTGCGCTATTTGCATCCAGTTTGGACCCGCTATTCGTTTTATCTCGTCCTCCCATCTGTTGCAAGGTCTCCCTTTCTTTCTTTTGCCCACTGGCCCCCTCCATTTTGACACTTTTCTTGTCCATCTGTGATCTTGCAGGCGTGCTATGTGTCCGGCCCACTTCCATTTTAACGCCAGAGCTTGTGCTAAACCGTCTGTTGCTTTTGTGATGTTGCGTATTTTTGTATGTCTTATTTTGTTTATTCTCTTTATGTTTAGCATACTCCGCTCCATTCCTCGTTGGCACGTTATAATTTTTTCTTTGACATTTTTGTTAAACTTCCATGTCTGACAAGCATAGGTTAGGCATGGTATAAGGCAGGAATTCATGACCTTAGTCTTCAGTTTGATTGGCATGTTGCTCTTAAATATTTCTTTAAAGCTCCAGTACTTATTCCATGTCAGCTGGGCTCTGCGCTCAATCTCCTGGTAGTTGTTTTGTCTGTCGAAGCTTATTTGTTTGCCTAGGTAAATGTATTTTTCCGTATACGGGAGAGGCACGTTGTCGACGTAAATTGGTACCTTGATGTTGTTGGTCATTACCATAGTTTTGGTGAGGTTCATTTCTAGCCCGGCGACCTTGCTCGCTTGGTTTAGTAGCTCTACCATGTGTTGTAGTTCTTCTACTGTCTCTGATATCAGTACCAAATCGTCAGCAAAACGTAGGTGGCTTAAATGCTTTGATTTAACTTTTATACCACATTTATTCCAGTTAAGCTTGCTTATTATCGACTCTAATGTGGCTATAAATAGTATAGGTGACAGTGGGTCACCCTGTCTCACGCCTCTCTTTATAGGAAACCAAGAACCCGCTGTCTCTAGTTTAACTCTACTTTTGCTCTTCCTGTATATGCTTTTGATAACTCTTATAAAGTCATTTTCCACATTCTGTGTTGCTAGAGTTTCCCAGATATAGCTGTGTGACACCGAATCGAATGCTTTTTTGTAGTCGATGTAGGCCAAGTACAATGGTCTACTTCTCTCTTGATATTTCTCGATGATAAGTTCGAGTGTGTGGATGTGGTCGATGGTGGAGAAGCCTTTTCTGAATCCTGCCTGTTCGACGGGTTGACTTGTTTCCAATGTAGAACTAATTTTTTTGGTCAGGATTGTAGAAAATAGCTTATATGTACTCGGCAGCAAACTTATTGGTCTATAATTCCCTATATCATTCGGGTTTCCTTTTTTGTATAAAAGAATTATGTTGGATTCAGACCATTGCGTGGGTGTCTCGCCAGATTTTAGGATAGAGTTAAACAAATTTGTAAAAGGTGTAGCTAGTATTGGGGCGGCTATCTTTAGAGTCTCGTTTGCTAGGTTATCCGAGCCCGGGCTTTTGTCTAGTTTCAGTTTGTTCAATGCTTCAATGACGTCATTTTCAACGAATTGTATGTTACCGTCGCTGTTGTAATTTAGGTTTTCGTGGCTAGTGTCTTCTGGTTCTTTTGTGCTGTAGAGATCTCTGTAGAACTCTGTCGCTATGCTGATGATGTCGCCACGATTGTGTTTGGCTATTTCACCTCGTTTTAGCTCTTCTATCCAAGTTTTATTTGGTTTCAGCTCTTTATATGCTTTTTTCGTGCTTCCAGTTTGGCGTAGATGTTTTTCAATTGTTTTGTATCTGTAGTTGGCGTAGTCTTTTTTTATGTATTTGTTTACAAGCTTGTAAAGCGCCGAGATTTCGTTTTTTGTTGCTCTAGTTTTATTTGAACTTTTTTGCAGGTGTTGTCTTCTTTTAAAAAGTTTTAATGTACGCTCTGAAAATATTTTGTGGACTTTCTTTGGGTTTTGTGCTGCTCGTGCATTTTGCAAGCTTGAGGTGATGATTTTAATTAAGTTGTCGTAATATTTCTGGACTGGGACAATAGTCTGAGCGAACATTTGGTCTTTCGATATGTAAGAATTTAGATATTCTTTGAACTTGGAGATTTCTTCTTCACTTTTTATTATACTATGTTGACAGTTAGCAAACTTTGTTCTACTTTTTTTGAAAAGTGTATCATGTGATATTGTAGCTCTTACTGGCCTGTGATCTGAAGGGTAGTTAATGTTCAGTACTTCTATATTTTTGAATAAATGTGGTCGGTTTGATAGCATAAAGTCGATTTCGTTTTTGTTCGCTCCATCCGGTGATCGCCAGGTCCATTTGTTTTTTGGTTTTTTCTTGAAGAAGGTGTTCAAAATTGACAGTTTGTTTTCACTGGCGAAATCTATTAATCTTTGTCCTCTTTCGTTTCTAATTCCATATCCGTGTGCTTTCATGATTAAATACTCCTCTTTTTTTGGTATCCCAATTTTAGCATTTAGGTCACCCATCAGTATGAAGTCTTTATGAGCTAGTTCCATTGCCCTATTTACTGTCACATAAAAGTTATCGATCTCATTCTCGCTTGCTTGTGCAGTAGGGGCGTAGACTTGAATTATGGATAAGCTAGTACTCTCAAATTTCAAGTTCAATATGGCTACTCTTTCAGAAATGCCAAGGTAGCTTTCTATATTATTTTTAAGGTGGTGTTTAACTATAAAACCTATTCCATGTCTTCCAGGTGTTTGACCAGTGTAGCAGAAAATGAAGTTTTTGTACTCTTCGATCTTGTTTCCAGTCATTCTTGTTTCTGCTAAACCTAAAACGTCGTATTTAATTTCTTTGAAAGCTTCATTTAGCTCTATCAAACGTTCATATGATGAAAGTGTTCTAACGTTATATGTCAGAATGTATAACGTTTTTTGTGGGGTTTCATTTTTTGGAGGGTTGTTTGGAGGGTTTTGGTCATGATCTTCCACGGTGACCAGCCGGCTTGGAAGATGAGTTTGGTTTTCTGATAATTGTTGTTTTATGTTGACGTTGCGAGAGGGGAGCGGTCGTTGCTATATATTACCTTCGTTATTTTGTTGTGAATCTGATGAGTTGTTTGTGTTCTTGTTGACCAGGAAGTTCAGTATGCCCGGTTTTAAAATGTTTTCCGATAGGCTTGAAGTTCTTCTTATTTGCGTTTGAGATTTATTCTTCTTATTAGCCTGTGTATTTGTTTCAGCTCCTTTTGTAGTTTTGTTTTCAGGTGAAGTTGAAAGCATTCTTTTGTTATTTCCAGCTGTTTTGTTTTTTTCGCTTATGACAAGCTTATCGTATTTTATTTTTACTAGGTTTCCCTTTTCCCTTTCGATTCTTGCTTGTTCTCGAAGCTCTTTCCTCTTCTCCAGAATATTTTGTGGGAAATCTTCCGTTATATAGTAACCGGTATTTTTTAGTGCATTTCTATTTTTAAATAGATTTATTTTTGTGCCAAGTGTACAAAAAGTGACAGTTATTGGTCGAGGTCTTTCTCCTTTCTTGCCTATTCTTCTAACTTCCTGAATATCCCTGCGATCCAGTTCTTGAGAAAAATGTTCTTTGATAAAGTTCAATATGAGAATTTCAAGGTTAAAATATGTCGTTTCTATTTCTTTTATTCCGAAAAAGACGATGTTGTTTTTTCTTGCCTGTTTTTCCAGAAAATACAGTCGCTTTTCTTGGTTTTCACATTTTTCCTTTAGATCTTCGTATTTTTCATTGAATAGTTTAAACTTATCTTCCAATATGCTGTTTATATTTTGTGTGACTTTTTCCGTCACTTTTTCTCCACTTTTTTCTATTGCGGTTTTCTGTTCATCCAAATCTGTTCGAATTTTACGAAGCTCGTGCATAATTTCCTCCATCTCTTAACTCGTTCTATGTAGTGTACTACAGTTATTCAAATGATTATTTGTTTATGCTAGCGCCCTCTTGAGTTCCTGTGTCAACTTGCTAAGGTTGATGGATCGCTCGTAGTTCGAAGATGGATCTGACTTGTATTAGTGATACGGGTAGATTATCACAGGTGTCGCTAGTGTCTTTGTTGATCTCTCTACTCGCTTGACAGATCGATCATAGGTTGAAGATGGTTTCGACCTGTGTTAGTGGTACGAATAGATTTCCACAGATGTCGCTAGTGTCTTTGTACAATTGTGCCACTCTCTTGACAGATCGATCATAGATCGAAGATGGTTCGGACTTGTATTGATGGTACAGGTAGCTTTCCACAGATGTCGCTAGTCTCTTTGCTTCTAATTAGTGCAAGGAGTGCAAGTCATCCCGGTATTGATGAAGTAGGGTTATTTATATCACTTTTATTTGAAAAACGATTTCCAGAATTATGAAAGTTTACGATTTACTTCAGTTTTTGTTAGTCCTTCACTTCAAATGTCTAAACTATGGGGGATATAACTGTTTATACACGTAATACGGGTGGTTCGCATTCGAGTTATTTTCACTGATTAAGGTGATTGGATGATCGAGTTCTTTGCCATTTTGTCGCTAGATGGCGACACATCCACAGTTTCGAACATTTTCAATTTTTACACCTAACATAGATATTTTTAATAGACAACTTTATTAAATGCGAAACCTAGGGCATTAACTTGATTTTTTTAGATAATCACTGTGCTTGTTAACTAGTATCATGCAAAGATTTCATCAAAATAAAGATTAGCCGCTTGAATATGCTCTTTACACACACATGCAAAGTAAATAGTAGTAACTTTCGACACCACTAGATGTCGTTTTATTCAAACATGGTTGGAAAGGACCAAATTATATAAAATATGAATGTCCTTACATTATAGCAAACAAATTTTAATTTATTTACTAAGCATACTATATACTACTAGAGGTTAAATTGTTATGTTCCAATCCATTCTATGCATACTTTTGTTTCTTTCTAGGCTCGATATCCGATACCTTTCACCATAACAGTACTCTAATACGCATTTGGCAACTATCATGGCCCAATACTTTTGAAACGACGACGCCGTCGGCCATCATAGTTGCCGCAAAAAAACAAAACGCACCTTTAAAATAAATGCTTTAAAAATCATCAAAACTTGCTATTTCCATGCATTGATCGTCTACAGTCTCTTTAATACAATATGTCCCAACTCTATACCGTTTATCTATGCCCAAAGGCATCGACAGACGTCAAAATAATATAAACAATTTAGTGTAAACAAACCCGGCCATTTTTTCCCGTGTTGCGTCTGCGCAGTGTCGTATTTAAATTGTTTTATTATCGAAATAGTCGTATTTTAGTATAGTATTATACATCAAAATGAAGGTGAAGAACCGTGCTACAATATTATGTTAAAGTAATTTAGTTTCCGAATCTCAAAGTTGCAGTAATTTGCCTGTGAAAAACTGATAGGTATGTATACCTATAGTGCTGTGTGTAAACATTGAATAAGTAATTTTATGTGATTAAAACGTGTGTAATAACGGATAAATAGTAATTATTTAGTATGGTGAGTATATTCTTTAATTTTATAAACAACAAAAAGAGGTATCTTAGAGTTAAAGTTACGTAAATATTTGAGTTTTAAAAACGTGCGCGGGCGCCGGCCGCATCAAAACAAACTGAGTTTCCACATTCCAGTTAGATTCTAAATGGTTTCTAATTAACACGTTACTAAGATTTTGGTCTTAATGGAAAGGAAATATAATCTAGTTTCTAATAAGATTTTTTTTATTGATAAGGAGTTAATAGATTTTCGTAAAATAAATATTTTAATCGCGAAATAGCCGTTTTCGTGACTGTTTTTCAAACTTTACATTTATTTTAGAGTATTAAATTAATGTTATATTTCTTGGTTTTTAGTTAAATAGATTCTTTATGTATTCAGCTTTACAACCATGTTTTTTAAGTTGCTCTAGCACTTGTAGTTTGCGATCTACAGGTGTTTTTATTGCAACGGTCGGACAACATTAATCGGTCGCGCCGGTCGTTCGGATAGGATCGCATTTCGCGAACGTTTTTGCATCTGTTGCGCAGCTGATTAGGCTAGACAGCGGTTATAATATCTGTGCCATAACAAATTATTCAGATAAATTATTGTGGGTAATAAAGGTACGTTGTACTTCGTTGTACTGAACTTGTTGTTGGGACACATATTGATATTCAAGTTCCGGTTTCGGTTGAAGCAGCAATAATATTCTGACATTGTGAGATTGAGATCTACATATTCGCTACGGTTTATATCAAGCCGGCTGGTCTAGGGGCACGGCGTGCGGTTGAAACCTTGCGGCTTCGAGTTCGATTCCAGCTAAGAACAATTGTTTTTGTTTTTACGATATTTTTACTTTTTGTTTTCTCTGTTACTTTTATGTTTTGTTTTTGTGTGTTATATGTATACCCGGACATCACACTATATAGGTTGTTATGTGACTGAACCTAAATAGTACATAACGTGTAAATAAATTGTGATGTGTACTAAATAAATAAAAGATATTTTATTCAATTGTAAAGCTTTTTATTGTAAGTACCTTTACTATAAATTAATAATATTTTTCTATGGTTCATATTTTCATACAAATAATCGTTTTATTCACTCTCAGTTTCTGGTTGGATTCGAACCATCGACTCGTACCACCATACAAAGATAACATAGTTTTTTTTAATATTTTGATATTTACAATTATGATTCTGAATTTAGTATTAGAAAGAATTATGTACGTAGATTACAATTTATATAACATCGCACGTAAGTGTATATAACGGCACATGTAAGTATCTTACTGTTTCGGCTACCTGACTCTAAGTCGAGGTACCTGGGACAATCTCCCAATAGTAGACGGGCGCTCCTTGCGGAGTAGGCTGGTGACGCTCGTCTCCACGCACCCCTGAATGCGTAGGGGGGGGGGGGGGTACCGGCGACTTCGTAGACTACCACGGAGACCTCGGGGGAAGAGGGGGCAGGCAGGAACAGGGAATAAAACTCGGATTTTCTTCTAGCTGGTTATCCCTAGGTTTCGGCTTCTTGCTTGTTCTTGTTTCTTCCTCGATGGCTGGGCTGCGACTGACGACCGTTCGCCGTTGTTCGCGTCTTATATACGGCCCTGTCCGCCCATAACGAGAGCCGCGATTTTTAAGCCCAATTTCGCGTTTGTTTTTGCGAAAGCCGAAACCTTTGGAGCCCCATATTTTATTTATTTATTTAAAATAACCCTTTCAATATATACATTTTTACATAGCTTATTATCTGTACTACCTTATAAAACAACAATATTGCACCTTACATTAATTACAGAAAATATTCTAGAACAAAAACTATAAAAATTACGATGGACACAATTTTTGCTATCTAATTTTCCTTATATTTTCTGAACCACTGGGCCGATTTGCATAATTTTTGCATAAATATCGGTTTTAGACCAAGTTCAACCTTTCTACACTAATTAAAAAGTTCTAACTTAATAAACAAAAAATCACATTTTCAACTTACGTAATTATGAGACAAAAATTTTAATTTGCAATTTTCTATGTCTTATTGGAATTTAAAACTGGTATCATGGCATTTTTTCATAATTCTATGATGATTCTAACTAGATTCCGTTAAAATATTTACTTATTTTCACCATCAATTTTCATAACAAGTTTTCAAAACAAACAAAACTAATTTCCTACTACGAGTAAAACGACTCACGATGCATTATTTGTACGTCCACTACTTGTACCCTGGTGTGGAGATATGGTCTCGTCGCCGACAGTCTCCCCCTCGTGCGTCGCACCATCCTCCAGGCTCGGCGACACTCCCGGCACCAACAGCACCACTCTCGAACTGGGTCTTCGCAGCACTCCTCCCCGCGTTCCGACGTCGACGATTCTTGTTCGCCCATCTGGTCCAGGATACACCTGCAGGATTCTGCCGCGTGGCCAGGTGTACCTCGGCAGTCTGTGGTCGACGATAAGCACGATGTCTCCCACTTGCAGGTCTGTGGTGCAGGTTCTTCCCTTTGTCTTCCTCGGCAGTAGTGTGGGCAGGTATTCCCGCAGCCAACGTTGCCAGAAGTGATCGGCAAGTCGCTGTGTCGTCTTCCAGGTGTGTTTGCCCACGAGCTCGTCGTCTTGGAAGCTGCCGACTCTCGCCGCGCCGCAGGATAGCCCGATGAGGAAGTGGTTTGGAGTGAGTGCTTCTTCTTCAAGGTTCTCGGAGAGATGAGTGAGAGGCCGAGAATTAACAATGTGCTCGGCCTCCAACAGGAGGGTGTGTAGTACTTCCTCCCGCGGATGTTTTTCGTTGAGTGTGGCGTTTAGTGCGGTTTTTATTGATCGCACCAAACGTTCCCATGCACCGCCCATGTTAGGTGCACCAGGAGGGATGAACTTCCACTGCACGCCAATCTTCTCTGCTTCTAAGGTGAGTGTCTCTTGGTTCATGATGTCTAGTGTTTCTTGCAGCTCTTTGTCGGCACCGACGAAGTTAGTCCCGTTGTCACTGTAGATTGTCTTTGGCATTCCTCTTCTTGCGGCGAATCGCCGTAGCGCCATGATCATGCTGTCGGTCGAGAGGGAGGGAGTGAGTTCGATGTGCACAGCCCGTGTTGTTAGGCATGTGAATAGGGCGCCCCATCTCTTCTCTTGACGCCTTGCTACTGTGATGATCATGGGGCCGAAATAATCGACTCCAGTGCACGTGAAGGGAGGTTGTCCGTGCATCAATCTTTCAACAGGTAAGTTACCCGTCGGTAGCTCTTGAGGTTTTCCTTTCTTCGTTTTGCACCACTGACATTGATGTTGGACTGCCTTCATAGCTGACCTCAGCCCCAGTATCCAGAAGCGCTGCCTTAACTCGTTCATTACTGTCGCGTGATTGCCGTGATTAAAACGGCAGTGAAATTCTTCTATGATGAGTCGCGTAGTCTTATCCTTGCTGTCGAGTACGATGGGTCGCTTGTAGTCTCTGGTCACGCCCTGTATCGCGTCGATTCTTCCTTTCATTCGTAGGAGGCCCTCTTCTAATACTATGTCGAGTTTCTTTAACTTGCTGCTGGCTTCTATCTGTTTTCCTTGTTGTATACTTCTGATATCTTCTTTGAAGCTTCTTTCTTGACTTCTTTGTAGCAGAAGAGTTTCAGCTCGTTGAAGCAGGTCTTCGTCTATAGGTATGCATATTCTTTCTGGTACTTTTGAAGGTCGGTGTCGCTTCTCCATCACCTTCTTTTTTCCTTTCGTCAGTTTCCAGGCAGGATCTTCTCTGCTGGCATGGACCTTTCCCTTCGTTCTGCAGAGTTGTATGAACTGCAGTACTCTTGCTGTGGCTCGCCAAAGTCTCTTCCAGGAGAAGAACCGTTCAGGATCTGGTGTTGGGTGCGTGATTCGTGCTGTTGTCACGACGTCCGTAGCTTTTTCTTCACCGGTGGTTTCCCTTTTGAAAGTTCTTGCCGCAGGCCAGTATTCTTCTGCTTTTCTCAGGAACTCTGGTCCAGCATACCATCGATGATTGCAGCTAAAGTGTTCAGGAACGTCGCGTGTTGCGTCGTCGGCAGGGTTCTGTGCCGTGGGCACCTATCTCCATTCCTGTGGTTTGGCGAGATCTTCTATTTCCGCCAAACGATGAGCCACGAACGTTTTGAAAGTTCGGGGGTCAGTCTTGATCCAAGATAGTACGATGCTGGAGTCTGTCCAAAACGTCTTCTTTGCTATTTTCAGGTTTATTTCTTCCGCCACCGAGTGTGCTAATCTGCTTCCTAGGAGGGCTGCTTGCAGTTCGAGTCGCGGGATCGATACTGGTTTCAGTGGAGTGACTCTTACTTTCGCCGCCACCAGGCTGACGTGGTAAGTTCCATCTTGATCTTCTGTCCTCCAATATACAGTCGCTGCATACGCTGCTTCACTCGCATCTGTGAACGTGTGCAGCTCCCCCTCGGTGCGATGTGGCGCCAGACACCTCGGAATCTGCAGGTCTTGGAGCAGCTTCATCTTCTCCAGGTAGATTTTCCAATCTTCGTACTCTTTATTTTCTATCTCTTCATCCCAGCCGACGCCGCTTCTCCATATGTTCTGCAGCAACTTCTTGCCTTGGACGAGGACTGGTGATGCTAGGCCCAGCGGGTCGAATGTTGACATGACTGCGCTGGTGACTTCCCTTTTTGTAGGTATCTTGAAACCGAAGGCTATTTCTTCAGGCGTATTACGTAAGTTTGCCCTGAAGCCGATGGAATCCCTTTCCGTGAACCAGCGTAATCCCAGTGTCTTTTCTTCTTTTTCACCAAGATTTACTTCTATTTTCTCTGTTGTTTCAGTCTTCACGCCTTGTAGTAACTCAGGTTGATTTGATGCCCAACCTCGGAGTTCGAAGCCTGCCTTCTTGTGTATGAAGTCTACTTGTGCTATTATCTTCTTGAAATCTTGTTCTGAATGGAAACTATGTAGATAGTCGTCCATGTAGTGGTTCAGTTCGACAGCCCTCGTAGCCTCTGGATATTGTTCTTTGTAGTCCGCTGCGTTTCGGTTCTTCACATATATTGCTGTGCTTGGAGATGAGGTTGCGCCGAAGATAACTGATGTCATCCTATACTCTTTCGGCGGCACGTCGCGGCGATCCCCACGCCACAGGAACCTCAGGCTATCTCTATCTTCTGGCCTGATGCGAACTTGTAGGAACATTTCTTTGATGTCGGCTGCCACTGCTAACGGACCTTGTCGAAACCTCAATAGTACCCCGAAGAGTGACTGCAGTAGATCTGGCCCTGGTAGCAGAGCGTCGTTGAGACTTCTTCCTTTTGATTTTGCTGCAGCGTCGAAGACGATCCTTATTTTCTTCTTTAATGGATGTACCACAGAGAAGTGAGGGAGGTACCACTTCTTCTTGGAGTCTTCTTGTCCAATTGGTGCTTCTTCCGCGTACTTGCTGTCGATTAGATGCTGGATCTGTTTGTTGTACTCTGCTTTCAACTGAGGATCTTTGTCGATCTTCTTTTCTATGTTAGTCAGTCGGTTTCTTGCAGACGTGTAGCTCTCTGGCATTTGTTCATCTTCATTTTTCCACAGAAGTCCAGCTTCAAATCGTCCATCTTCTAATCTTCTGCAGGTTTTCTCCAGGATGGTGAGTGCTCTTCCTTCTGAGTCTGTAGTGGGTCTTCTTGGTTGCACACCGAGTGCCTCGATCGCGAAGTGATCCTTGATAGCTTGATGCATCTCTTCTTCTGGCGTGTTGATGTGTAGACACGTGTTTAGGAAGTGTACTACTTTCACACCTCCGACGTCTGACCCGTGGAGCACCCATCCCAGCCCCGTTTTTGAAGCTACTGGTTCTCCTGGTTTCCCTCTTCTTACTTCTCGTGTCACAATCAGCTCCCAATTGTCTTGACCGATGAGTAGCTGAGGTGACTCCCCTACATAATATAGAGAGTCGGCGATCTTCTTTAAATGTTGGCATTCTTCTATTCTTTTCTTCTCTAGGAACTGTGGTGCAAGCTTCAACTCGTCGATTGTGCGAACTCTTCTCAGGATCTTCTTATTGTTTTTATGAACCCCTTTGACTGTGAGGTCCAGCGTTTGAGAGTTCTTCTTCCTTAGTAGCCTGCCCCCTACTGTCTCGATGACCAGTTCTTCTTTATTTCCTTGAGCGCCGACTTCTTGTGCCACCTTTTCGTCTAGGAGTGACACTGTTGACCCTTCATCCATGAGGGCCAATATCTTCTTTGATCCTTTTGACCCGAAGACTTCTACAGGAATCATCTTCAGGTATGCCCTTGCGTTGTTGACTGCATTCACTGATACTGTAACGGTCGCTACTTCTTGTGGTGCTTCCGTTTTTTCCCCCGAGGTCTTGTCTTCTGGCTCCACGTGCAGCAGGTGATGATGCCACCTTTTGCATTCCTTGCACGGCGGCTTCCTGCAGCTCTCCTTCCGATGTTTCCCTTGTAGACATTTGAAGCAGACGTGACTCTTCTTTACTATTGCCCAGCGATCTTGTACCGACGTCTTCTGGAATTTTGGACATTCGACGAGGAAGTGTTCACCCTCACATACAGGGCAAGTCTTCTCTTGTTGTCTTGAATCTCTTCCTCTGGTGTCCTTTTCTTTGGAGTCTTTTTCTTTCGTAGAATGTGTTGCTTGTCGAGTGTTTCTTCGAGGTGCACTCTTCTCTTCTGATGTTGCAAAGGCTCCACACTTGTCCGCTTCTATGTTCAGGAACCTGGATACCAGTGTCAGGTCGGAGAACTCGCCTTCTTCTGATGCAGCAGTGAAGTCGTACCACCGGAACTTGAGGATTGTTGGTATCTTCTCGATTATTTGTTTCACTATTTCAGGTGAATGTAGGTACTGAGGCTTCTTTAACCCCTTGATTGATGCCACGCTGTTGTTGATCTGACTTGCGAAGACACATATGTCCCTTGGATTTTCAGATATCTTCGGTAGTGCCTTGACCTTGTCCAGTTCAGCCAGCACCAGCGCATCAGGTCTTCCATATCTTCTTCTAAGGGCTTGCATCACTTCCACCGGAGAGGCTTCGGAGTACAGCAGACTCTTGATAGCTTCTCTTGCGTTGCCCTTCAATGCTCTTCTTAGTCGAGCCATATTTTGAACTTCGTTGAACATAGGTGCTGTATCTTCATAGACGACTTTGAAGGCCAACCACTCGCTGCTGTTGCCGTCGAAGTAGGGTAACTCGTGGATGTACTTCGGCTGTGCCACTGGCCCTCCTCTTGTGGTGAAGGCTTCTTTCAATGCTGTTGCTAGACCTTGAATTTCAATCGTAGCTCCTTTTGTTGAAGAGTTCTCTTCTGGCTTCACTTTCTGGGATTCCGGTGGCTGCTGACCTCGTAGCTCTGGTTGTTCTTTGTTGCCTTCGCCTAATACAGATTTCTCGATCCAGTTCTGCACCTGTGCTGTTCTGTCTTCCTGGTCTCCATCCACGGAGTCCTCTTCGTCACACTGTGCCAGCTCCAATCTGACACGAGCTAGGTTCGCCGCAGCCCGTGCTTGCTTCAGCTCCAGGCGTGCTAATTCTTCTCTGGCTTCCAGCTCCCGTCTTCCGGCTGAGGAACTTGTGGTCTTCGTAGACCTGGCGCGACGACTGACCCCCGTCAGCTTCAGGGTCACGTCTAGATCGCGAACCCCTTGTTCCGGAACATCTTCTGGGATCTTCTCGGTCGTCTTCTTCTGGGCGGTGTCTTCCTTCTTGCTCTTTTCTGACTCCGCTGTGGTCGTGGTCGCAGTCGCAACTGTGTTCTCCGTCGTAGTAGTCTCTGTGGCCGTGGTTCCCGAAGAAGTGTTCGTGTTTGAAGTAGCTGCTGTTCCTGATGACGCGGACGCTGACGTGACCCCTTCTGACCCTGACGTTTCTTCTGTCGTGTCCCTTTCGGAAGGACGTGACTCGGGCCGGGAGGAGGCATCCTTCTGCTTCCTAGTTACTGGCATCTTGAAAGGAATCTTCTGTTTCTTCTGAACTCTTCTGTCTTCTTGCAGGGATCCGGCTCGAAGGACCAACTGTTTCGGCTACCTGACTCTAAGTCGAGGTACCTGGGACAATCTCCCAATAGTAGACGGGCGCTCCTTGCGGAGTAGGCTGGTGACGCTCGTCTCCACGCACCCCTGAATGCGTAGGGGGGGGGGGGGTACCGGCGACCTCGTAGACTACCACGGAGACCTCGGGGGAAGAGGGGGCAGGCAGGAGCAGGGAATAAAATTCGGATTTTCTTCTAGCTGGTTATCCCTAGGTTTCGGCTTCTTGCTTGTTCTTGTTTCTTCCTCGATGGCTGGGCTGCGACTGACGACCGTTCGCCGTTGTTCGCGTCTTATATACGGCCCTGTCCGCCCATAACGAGAGCCGCGATTTTTAAGCCCAATTTCGCGTTTGTTTTTGCGAAAGCCGAAACCTTTGGAGCCCCATATTTTATTTATTTATTTAAAATAACCCTTACAATATATACATTTTTACATAGCTTATTATCTATACTACCTTATAAAACAACAATATTGCACCTTACATTAATTACAGAAAATATTCTAGAACAAAAACTATAAAAATTACGATGGACACAATTTTTGCTATCTAATTTTCCTTATATTTTCTGAACCACTGGGCCGATTTGCATAATTTTTGCATAAATATCGGTTTTAGACCAAGTTCAACCTTTCTACACTAATCAAAAAGTTCTAACTTAATAAACAAAAAATCACATTTTCAACTTACGTAATTATGAGACAAAAATTTTAATTTGCAATTTTCTATGTCTTATTGGAATTTAAAACTGGTATCATGGCATTTTTTCATAATTCTATGATGATTCTAACTAGATTCCGTTAAAATATTTACTTATTTTCACCATCAATTTTCATAACAAGTTTTCAAAACAAACAAAACTAATTTCCTACTACGAGTAAAACGACTCACGATGCATTATTTGTACGTCCACTACTTGTACCCTGGTGTGGAGATATGGTCTCGTCGCCGACACTTACACAACAACACACAAGTGGTTGCTAGCTAACCATTTCATTTATGTTTCAAGAATACCTACTTATTATACAATTTTGAACTTCAATAAATATTCTTTTACAATTGAATTGTTAGACTGGTACCTAAATACATGAGTGAAACATATCTACATAGAAAATTCTTATAAACTAACAAATAACACAATCTATACATCGCTAGGTACGTTCAAAAATAGCATAATAATAGTTTATAATGTTCTCACTGCTGAGACTCGGGCCTCCTCTCAACAGTGGTGATGAAATAATTTACACAAAGCAAAGTCGCTTGGGTTCGAACCATCGACTGGTACCACCAGACAAAGATAAGTAGGTACATAAAAAATATTATAACTAAATATCTTCTCTTCTACGCGCTACTTTTTGATGTTGCTGCCGTCGCCGTGCAGTATTAATCTTCTACTTGTCACTTTTAACTTCCATTTATATAATTTCCGTGCGATCTCTTCCGAGAATCAAATGCTGGAAGAAGCAGTTTGCCCTGCAACAAATGAATTTACAGTTTTGTTAGACTATACTTACTGAACCTCAGAGACCTGAGGAATAAGTTAGGAAATGAGTAAGACATAATAAATTTTTCATACCTTTTAATTCCTTGATGTCTAGACATTTGGCATTTTTTTCAACTCGTCTCAAAATAATTTCCGGCAGTACACATGTTTTAAAGAAAGTTACCAACTTCGGCATCATAGCATTGATAAATTCCTCATCCCGGTTAACTTCTATTACAGTCAATGGTTGGGTGACAGATATAAAGCAAATGAAATAACATTTATTCATTTTGGTTGGTTTTTTTTCACGTTCTGGCATTCTCTCTCATCTCCAAATAAAAATCATTTTATCAATCATAAAATGTAAAATTAGCGGGCAAACCCGCGCGCTAGCGCAAACTTGCTGAACACAATTTTGATTCGCAAGATGTCAAGACAATTATAACGCATGGGCCGACCGACTGGAGAAATATAACCTTGGCGCTTGTTCGAATTTTCGGACAGCGCCATCTATAAATAATAAATGTTTACCGAACGTAAACCCGTATTACAACAGTTAGGTACGAACTTTTTCTCGTGGTTCTAAATATTTCTGTCAGATGGCGCGATTCAGTTCACTCACACATGTAAAGATTTTTCGTTTTTTATTGGGTCAAATTCTCCTAGAAATACTGTTTTTTTTATAAAATTTGGGCGATTTGCGACCATAATACATTATAAAGTACCATTATACTTGCTTTTATTCTGCAGAAACCGTTTATTTACGGAGATTACAGAGCTTGGAAAATGTATGGCGAGGTCTGTCTAGGCATTCACCTTAAAGAGTTTTCACACAATGTAAGACGTTGTCCACAATAAATGATGTAAGTCACTTGTTTGTTTATTCACTTTTGTCTTTTCCACTGAGTAAATGCACTTATTTTTATTTTGAGATCACTTTTAGTACGGAGCCGAAGTAAACATTGGCACAGGAGCGTCCTCTCCTCCGAGATACCCATAGAGGTAATTAAAGCTATGGGAGATTTTGGTGTCGATATAATGCACTGCATATGCTCCAAGATCTGGGATACTGGGGAATGGCCGACAGAATGGGCTAGATCGGTGTTTATACCTCTCCACAAAAAGGGATCCACAAAGAAAATATGCAGTAACTATCGTCTTATTTCCTTAATATCGCACAGCAGTAAAATTCTACTGCATATAATAAACACCAGGCTTCAAGCTTACTTAGGTAGAGAAATAAGTCCAGAACAGGCGGGTTTTGTCAAAGGTCGCGGCACTCGTGAACAAATACTTATCCTCAGGCAAATCATTGAGAAAGCCAGAGAGTTCAATAGTGCGCTGTATATCTGTTTTATTGACTTCAGCAAAGCATTTGACACTGTCATCTGGTCCAAGTTGTGGGAAATACTTCTAAAGATGGGTGTGCCTCACCATCTGGTGCATCTTATCAAAAAACTTTACGAGGGAGGAACAGCAAATGTGCGCTTGGATGGTGTAGATTCCGAATTTTTCAAAACACAAGCTGGTGTCAGACAGGGATGTATACTGTCACCGTTACTGTTCAACATATACACTGAATACATAATGCGGATCGTTTTGGATAACTGGGATAAGGGTGTGTCAATCGGGGGCAGGATGATATCCAACCTGAGGTATGCTGACGACACAACCCTCCTGGCGTCGTCTAAGGAGGATATCAGTCATTTATTGGGTATACTCGAAACCACAAGTCTGAAGTTTGGACTCGCCCTGAACCGAGAAAAAACCAAGATGATGATTGTGGATAGAGCTCACGAGAGCAACCCAGATATCACACCACTTGCCAACTGTGAAGTCGTCAACAGCTACGTCTATTTGGGCTCTACTATAACCAATCGTGGGGGCTGCGACGACGAGATTAGACGACGTTGCGCAATAACTCGATCGGCTGCACAAAAGCTGGACAAAATCTGGAGAGACCGGCGAATTACTAAAAATACCAAAATTCGCCTTATGAACACCTTGGTCTTCCCGATCTTCCTCTATGGAGCGGAGACGTGGACATTGCGTATGCAGGAGCGACGCAAGATTGACGCCCTTGAAATGTGGTGTTGGAGGCGCATGCTAGGGATTTCGTGGACCGCTCATCGGACTAACGTGTCAATACTCAAAGAACTGAATATTAAACAAAGACTGTCGTCGCTTGTGCAACTACGAATCCTCAGATTCTTTGGACACGTTACCCGTAACAATGATTCAATGGAGCGTTTGGTAATCCAGGGTAGAGTCGAAGGCACGAGACTACGTGGTCGATCACCAACCCGTTGGACAGATTCCATTAAAACTGTCACCAAGATCCCTCTGGCAGAATGTACTCGCCATGCGGCCAATAGAGACCGGTGGAAAAGGATCGCGAAGGCAGCGACCGCAGCTGTGAACGACCCCTCATGACCACGACCACTCTGTCAAGAGTGAACGACTGAGAAGAAGAGAGAAGAAAATTAAGCTTTTGAACCAGTCTTTCAAATGAGCTATGTAGTCAATCTGGGGGCAGAACTTTTCTTTTTTTTTTTCAAATTTTGGTCCACTTTGGTCATTCTCCTTTAGGGGGTTCTCCATACATAGAATAGAACCTCAAAAATTTTTCTTTCATCAAACCCATACGTGTGGGGTATCTATGAATAGGTCTTCAAAAATGATATTGAGGTTTCTAATATATTTTTTTTCTAAACTGAATAGTTTGCGCGAGAGACACTTCCAAAGTGGTAAAATGTGTCCCCCCCCCCCCCCCTGTAACTTCTAAAATAAGAGAATGATAAAACTAAAATAAATATGTGATGTACATTACCATGTAAACTACCAACTAAAATTGGTTTGAACGAGATCTAGTAAGTAGTTTTTTTTTAAAACGTCATAAATCGTAAACCGTAATTTACCTTTCATTTACAACGAACTGCAAGAACTTTTACAATAATTATGTTACTTGCTGTTACGGAACCCTTCATGGGCGAGTCCGACTCGCACTTGGCCACTTTTTTTTAATGTAAGTCTGTTATTTTTTTTTTTTTGTTTGTATTGAGATAAAGGTATGTGTATCTTGGTAGTAACATCGCATCGGCGTTATAGCTGTTAAGGTGCTATTTTCATAATTTAAAATAAATAAATAAATAAATTACAGAAGTCGGAGTAAAAACCACGGAACCCCTACAAACAGCGGAGCGGAATTAAGAAAAACCAACATTATTAGCACATTTATAATTACAAAGGCATTGGTCCTGGATAAAGACCTTTGGGCCCATTAAACCAAAAATGACCAAGGTCATGTATTTCTTCTGGGTTCCAATGATATCTTTTCGGCAAGAAGTGCTCTAACCGTCTTCTCATATTCTCATCATTATGCGTTTTTTTCTTTTTTCTGTCTTTAGAATGGAAAATGTTGTTACCTTGCATGAAATAATCTTCTTCTTCGGACGTTGTCTCTCGTTCAGAAGAAGTTTCGTCTGATCCATAGTTCTTTTTCTTATTTTTCTTCTTGATTTTTTTAGGTCTATTTTCGAAGCTATTAGATTCGCGTGTCCAATCTTCTGTGCTCTCGTATTTTTTTCTAGGTCTTTTTGTAATTTTTCTACCTTTTTCCGAACTGTATTTTTTTTTTCCCTCAGTCTCCCAAGATTCAATGCTTTGCTTTTCTGAATCCTTAAATTTAGAAGAATCGTTCTGTTTCTTCTTCTTCTTCTTCTTATTCTCAACATCACACTTCTTACTCATTCTTTTATTTTTCTTTTTATTGTCTGCATCGTAATTCCCGCATTTATCCTTTGCTAAGGTATGCCTATTTTCGATAATCTGAAATCTTTTAATATATTTAACTTGTTTCTGTTTACGTTTCCAGTCTTTATGATCGTCATATTTTCTAAACATCTTTCGATCTTCTAGGCAGTCTTCTCCGTTACAAAAATGGAGTGGTGTTCCGGGCAATATTATTACATCATCATCTTTGGCAGAATCAATTGCTCTCCAGTCATAAGAAAGAGGCCCGTCTGTTAAAGGTTTTTTTAATTCAAAGATTTTGGGCCTCAATTCTTTCAGATCTTCAAAGTTATCAAGGTGTACCATATGTGTACCATATAGTAAGATTGCTTTTTTCGAACTCCGCATATTCTTCGTTTGGTAACGTGTGTTTATGTCAATAGCTTCCTGCCCATCTTCGGTCCCGTCATTTGCTGATCTACCATCAGGATAAAAATCAGAGGGTCCGTCGTCGTACTCACGGAGGATTACCACGCGGCTCTCTGATAGATGTGCTGTGAAATTAAAGATTATTTGTTAGGTCTCGTTGATACAGGGTGTTAACAGACTCACCACGAAGCTGTCAATCAAGTATTCTGTGCATCAAACTAAATGACCTTAATTAAGCAAAAAATATTGCTGGGAAACGATTTTTTTGCTGTGAAAAATCATATTTTGTGGTACGCACTCAAAACATTGTGCTGATGGAATGATGGAATAGTACCTACCTACGGGACTTGTGGAGGTGTTTAGAGTAAACTTCTTACATTTAATTTAATTTCATTTAACTACTTTGTATTTTTAAAAAAACTTATCAAAATAGTTGGAACTTTGACCATGTAAAAGACATCATCATGTAAAATGCGACAACCCTATTTCCATCAAACGGGCACAAATCTAGACTCCGTGGCTGCTATTGAAAATTCCTGGCGTAAAAACCAAATAGCACTTTGCCTTTCCCGGGAATCGAACCATGGACCTCATTTTCAGCAGTCGCGCTTGCTTTTACACGACCTAAGAGTCATCTTTATCTTCCTGTCCTTGTTTGTTCTATGTAGGTACAGTCGGCCAACGCCTCTTTATATTCTTAAACCAAAATCGCTTGCACCGATGACCACATCTGCGAACCGCCCATTTTTGTGAGAACCATATAGTAGTCAAAACAAAACAAAACGAGAAATATGTGACCAATAGCTGTTAAAATGAAAAAAACACGGAATTGTTAAAAATATTTCTTTTGAAATAAGCAGTACATTTGTGCTCTTCTATGTTAATATATTGTCTTTTTAAGTATTTTGTGTGTACATGAATAAATAAATAAATAATAAATGAATGCAAAGTTAAAAAAAAAACTGGCACATCTGTGATTTCTAACAATGATCACAGATGTCTGACCACCCTTTTTACGAAAAGAACAAATAAAGAGAAATTTGTAATTTTATACATAACCGCTTCTATAGTGGCCGAGCGCCTGCATAAGGGAATAGTCTTTAGGGTGGTAAGAGATTACATTGGCCGATAGTACCTTGGGGTCGGCGCAACAAGTATTGTGTGTGCAGACTGGGCACACTTGTGTACTGAAGAACACACTTGTGTACTGGAGAACACACTTGTGTACCTACTGAAGAACACACTTGTGTACTGGAGAATAAAACCACTGGTTGCTTCTTTCTTCTACTTCTTGTTTATTAGGAGAGTGTTCTTCAGACTGGCTGGTCGACGACTGTGTCGAACCACCAAAATGGCACGTCTTCTTTACAAAAATTGTTAAGCGATTAACCAATCAGATTCTTATTAGAATTTACAAAAACGCGGGAAAACTAAAATCCAATCTGAACAAGGCAAAAACGCGCGAAAACATTGTGCACATCACCTTAAGTACTGCGACACTTTACCGTAACGAGGACCGCGTAACAATATTTACGTTTTTATCTAACTTTTTCTATGTACGTATGTTAAACTATGTATTTATGAGATCTATGTATCACGAACTAACATACAAAAATATAAAATCAACAAAAACATAACATAATAAAACTTGTATATCATAACTCTAAGTCTGTTATGTACGTAAAAACAAACTATCAAAAAACTAAGTTAATATGCACTTTTTCACTGTAAATAAGTGTCTATGTATCACTATCACATTATGTACTGTCCTATTGGAATCTATGTAACTCTTTACATTATGTACTGTCCTATTGGAATCTATGTAACTCTTTACATTATGTACCTACTGTCCTATTAGAATCTATTTAGCACTTTGTACTATTTCTCGTTGTCCCGCACAATTGTGTCTTCCAGTCTTCCTTGTCAACTGTCACGCTACCATTACTCCTTCATCTTAATTTTAATTTTGGCTGTGTTAAGCCTCGTATTCATGGTAAACATTTGTTTAGCAACAGTTGATCAACGTTGCTGATGAACGGCGAGAATGCTGCTGGAAACATTGTTTAAATCAATATGGTTTGTCCACACACGCCAGTCTGCGTAAAAATGTTGCCCGAGAAGTAGTGTATAGTTTTATCGTTGCTCCACACTACCGCCATGTTTATAAACAGTTGCAAAGACGTCCACACGCGTCAACATTTGTTGATAAAATGATGTTTTCGCTCGCCGGGCGTCAACTCTGCAACAAGGTGTGATCAATTCCGCAACACAAGTGTTGCCCGCAAGATGTTGACAGCAACTCAGCAACATGTTTATGCAACCATGTTGCTGAATAAATGTTTACCATGAATACGAGGCTTAACTGTTACGACTGACATTTTAACTTCAAACTTTAAGTATTTGACATTTTTATTTCATTATTTTTATCTTATTTTTCTTGTTTTGTTTATCTAATTATTCGTTTTCATGTATATTTTAATTTTTAGCATATAGGAATTAGATTTTGCTGTGCCCTGACAGGGTCTACAACGGTTCTTAGCTCTTAACACCATAGCCTTTTGTTAACACCATGTTTTTACCTTTTGGAAAACGCAAAACGCAAATAAACGAATACGAATACGAATCTTTCATAATTATCATTCCTCAGGCAATCCATTAATCGTTAAACGAATTACGTTTCTTTGGTTTTCCTCTCCTCTCCCTCTCGATATACTTAAATGGTTTACTTTTAACGAAGCCGAAGCCAAAAGGTTTTTTTTTTGTTCTCCCTGTTATATCGATCAATTTTTGATCTACACCATACCTGGGAACCTTCTACTCGTAGTTACGGAGATCATCATCTGTCTAGCCTTTTCCCAACTATGTTGGGGTCGGCTTCCAGTCTAACCAGATGCAGCTGAATACCAGTATTTTACATGGAGCGACTGCCTATCTGACCTCCACAACCCAGTTAATACTGGGAAATACGATACCACTTGGTAAGACTGGTGTCAGACTTTTGGGGCCACTGACTACCTGTAACGACTGTCAAAGATGGACAAATGACAGCCGGGACCAACGGCTTAACGTGCTTTCCGAGGCACGGAGGAAACTCGATATGTAAGGGTGGTCACCCATCCACAGACCAACCTAGGCAAGCACGGCTTAACCTAAAGATCGACCCGAGCGGCTGATATTATTTAGCCACGAGCTCCTCCTCGAGTTACGGAGATATTGGGGGTCAAAGTTCCAACTTTTTCACAAGATTTTTTTATACCTAAGTACCTACTTGTTGTTAATGTAAGTACTTTCCCACGACCCCATACTATTCAATCCACCCGTCTTTACGTTTTATTAAGTGCGCTGCATTCAGTACTTACTTACTACCGAATTCTGATTTTCCACCCCAAAACAATAAGTCGTTTCCCAGTAAAAAAAAATTGCGTAAGGTTGCACCCTGTTTATGCCTCACAATTTGTCGATTAAGTTTATAACTTACCAAAAACAAGTAAAATACTTATACAACTTAAATCAATTAGCGACATTTTCAACATTTTACTAAAAGAGACATTTTTGAACGTCAAAAACTAATAAGACGGTGCACCCATCGTCAATAAAAAAAAAAACAAATCACTAATTAGAAACACTTTTTTTCATCGTAATGAATTTTAAATGCAGATTTGATCGAGTTTCATGCGTAACATGAAGTACGCTTGTGTCCAATTTAATTTGAAATGTTAATTGAAACTGACTACTTTTGTAATCCTTATAGAAGACTTGCATGATATACCTTTTATAACTTTACTAGCTGACCCACGCAACTTCGTAATCTTCTATTATATAAAAATGAAACCCGTTTTTCGTTGTCACGACATAGCATGAAAACGGCTTGACCGATTTGGCTGATTCTTTTTTGTTGTGTTCGTTATTGTCAGGAGAAGGTTCTTATGAAAAAAAAAGTAGTAGAAGGTAGGTAGCTTTTTCCCTCTTATGTGACGCAGACGAAGTTGCGTGGGTCAGCTAGTAAGAGATAAAAACCAAAGGAAAAAAAAACCGTTTTTGCAACATTTTTCATTCCTGCTCCGCTCCTAATAATCGTAGCGTGATGTTATATAGCCTAAAGCCTTCCTCGATAAACGGACTATCCAACACAAAAACATTTTTTCAATTCGAGCCGGTAGTTCCTGAGATTAGCGCGTTCAACCAAAACAAACAAACAAACAAACTCTTCTGCTTTATAATATTAGTATAGATTCTTGGTAACTTTTTATCATTCAGTGATCATTTTATACTGAGAAGCATATAGCAATGAAGAATGACGCTTATAGTCATCATCATCATCATCATTTCAGCCGAAAGACGTTCACTGCTGGACATAGGCCTCCCTCAAGTGTCGCCACATTGACCGGTCTCTTGCGACTCGCATCCAACGGATTCCCGCAACCTTCACCAGGTCATCGGTCCACCTAGTGGGAGGTCTTCCTACGCATCGTCTTCTGGTTCGCAGTCGCCACTCCAGAACTTTCTGCCCACTGCCACTTAAGTTTTGCAATTCTTCGGGCTACGTCGGTGACCTTGGTTCTCTTCTCTTGCGGATGTCTTCATTTCTGATTCGATCACGCAAGGTAACTCCGAGCATAGCCCTCTCCATTGCCCTTTGGGTGACTTTAAGCCTTTGGGCCTTCATAAGGCCCATTGTGAACGACCACGTCTCGGTCCCGTATGTAATCACTAGCAACACACACTTTCGTCTTGAGACACTGCGGTAAGTTGGACGAGAAGATATCGTGCAGCTTCCCGAACGCTGCCCAGCCGAGTCGGATTCGACGATTGACCTCTTGTTCGAAGTTAGACCTACCTAACTGGAATGTTGTCCAGGTATACAGTCGTCTACAATTTCGACTGTAGAGTCTCCGATCTTGATAGGAATGGATGTGTCATGGGCATTCAACATGACCTTCGTCTTGTCCATGTTCATTTTAGACCCACTCTTTCGGAAGCTCACCTGATTTCATCGAGCATTGTACTGAGGTCCCCCATGGTCTCAGCCATGACCACAATATCGTCGGCAAACCGAAGGTGAGTGATGTACTCGCCATTGACGTTGATGCCTAGACCTCTCCAGTTCAGAACCTTGAAGACATCCTCCAGTGCAGCGGTGAACAGTTTCGGAGATATGACGTCTCCCTGTCTTACACCTCGCTGCAAAAGGATAGGTTCCGAGGCTTGGTCCTGAAGTCGGACTGACATGGTGGCGTTTTTGTACAAACACTTCAACACCTCGATGTACCGGTAGTCAATTTGGCACCGTTGGAACGACTGCAGTACAGCCCAGGTCTCGATCCAATCAAAGGCTTTCTCGTAGTCCACAAACGCTAAGCAGAGAGGCAAGTTACACTCTTCGGTCTTCTGTATAACCTGCCGAAGCGTATGTATGTGGTGTGCGGGTGGCTGGAAATCGTCAAACCTGTGCGACGATTCGTGATGACTCTTGAAAACAAAGTCTTGTAGACATGGCTACGCTTATAGTACAGTCCTGTAGATCAACTGGCCAATGTCGGTCATTTGAATATGAACGACTTCTTTGTCCATGGCATCGCTCGCGTTAATTTAGAATTTGTCAATTAAACTAAAGTTTCTAAATAATAATTATACATAATTCAATAATGATTCGAAAGATACGTAGTGCTATCTATTATCATAGGAAAGTTATTGTTGTTTTACTCGGGAACAATACTTTTGAAGGGAAAACTTCGTGCGCTTTAAGCTCATTTTGGGTGAACAAAACTCACTAAACTCGCGCACTTACGCTTCGTAGCACTCGTAGCTGATCCACTACGGCGTAGCACAATACTGGCGTGCGCGGGGCACAACCCGTAGCAGTGCTACGGCGCATGCCTCGTAAAGTCTGTATCCACTTTTACACGTTGTATATGTAATAGTCGTAAGAAGATTGCTAGCCTGCATACCTACCTAACTCTTTTGTTGACTTTGCCTTACGTCCGTTTCTGTAGGCCTGAATTCCTTTCGCGTTGACGTTCGGTCGGTTGTGACGTCAGCGAGAACAAAAGACGGCTGTCAGTCGCGGCTGACATGAGCGTCGCAGAATAGTGCTATATAGAACACAATTTACACTCACGGACATCTGCGCAACAAGAATTCAGGCCTACTAACAACGTTATGCAAAATTTCAGTGCAGTGGTTGGTTTGAAAAGGTATTTACAAACAAACTTACTTTCACATTTAATAATATACGTTAGGAAGTTAAGAGGCCTCTTACAGTCCACATATGACCGTGTTTAGCTAAATCGTGCATTCAAAACATAAACGGCCGTTTTTGTTACAAATGCACGATTTAGCTAAACAGCTATATTTCAAGTGTTGATAAGGTGTTATACAATTACGTCATTGCCTTTTCCACAGTAATAATAGAACATATTTTGTAATTTTGATTCTATTTACGAGTTATGACATTTTTTCGATTGGCGGCGCTAGTGGACTGTAAAACGCCCCTTAAGATTCTTTTAAATCTCTTTGATCACAGTCTTTTGTTGATAAAATAAAATATGACCGTGTTAAGTGGATAAATAAGCCTCTAATAAATAAAAACAAAAAACAACTACAATGGGAAAATTTATTACAAAAGCGAATATAAAATTTATACACAGTAGTCTTAAGTTAATATAATACAGATACACTTCTCACCATTCAACGGGCTAAGTGCGTAATGTGGTCAATTCACGGAATTACCAGTTAATGTTGGTAATGACAATTTACAAGAGGTACCGTGTTATACAGTACTAACTGGGTTGTGGAGGTCAGGGCCGGCAGTCTCGACAGAGAATAACGACAAAATCGTTAACTTTCGGTTGCTAATTACTAACGAGTAAATCGGAAACGGTCTTAAAACGGTGAAGGAAAACATCGTGAGGAAACCGGCATGTCCTAGAACCAAAAATTCGAAGACATGTGACATCTACCAATCCGCACTGGGCCCGCGTGGTGGATTATAGCCCATTCCCTCTCATTGAGAGGAGGCTGTGTCCCAGCAGTGGGAACATTATAGGCTGATGATGATGATAATGATGAACGAATAAATTCGGTTGCAATAATGATACTTGCAAATTATGAAAGTTTCTACATCCTAGATGCGTTTCTCGTAAGCATAATTATTGCAACCGAATTTATTCGTTAGTAATAAGCGATTGAAAGTTAGCGATTTTGTCTTTATCTCTGTCGAGACTGCCGGCCCAGGGCCTCGATTCTGCTATTACAATAGTGTCAGAGTAGTCGATCATTGATTTCATAATGGTCAAGTTCTGTCAAATTTTAACAAGTTTGTTAATTCTACTATCATAATGGCACCATTATGACTTTTCAATGGTCAACCACTGACACTTCATTGGAAGAAATGTCATAGAATGATAATCTCGTACATGAAATCTGGCATGAATAAATGTTTGCATTTAGTAGTAGATTTCGAAAATCATTTGTACTAACTTTACAATAATGACGATACGACAATGCCATTAAAACACAATTTTATTACGAGACCATTGACCGACCATTGTGAATTTAGCAGATTACGAACTTTAAGCAAAATGACAATGGGATGAGAATGGAATCGTGTCGGAATGACGAATTTATTAAAATAGCAGAATTAGGCCCCATATAGGTAGTCGCTCCATGTAATATTCTAGTATTCAGCTGCATCCGGTTAGACTGGAAGCCGACCCCAATATAGTTGCGAAAAGACTAGGCAGATGATGATGATGATTTTGTTTGATGTCAATAATCATGTCAACTAAAGTAGGATTATTCAGTAATTTAATACTTTAGCGTTCTTTGTGTTTGGTAGGGAAAATAAGTAATGACCGCCTTACGCAAATTGCCCATAAATAATATTGTTTTGGTTTCAAATTATACAATACAATACAATGCGATAAAAATAATATATTGACTACCAAGGTTACGTAAACGTACTTCTTACTACCAGAATCGGTTTCTTTTCCGTGCCTCGGAAAGCACGTTAAGCCGTTGGTACCGGCAGTGGCGTACCGTGGGATTATGCCGCCCGCGGCCAACCAGAAATCCCCGCCCCCTCCATTTGCATTTTAGTCACACAGTATTACATTTTTCAAATTAATAAATTGGCACTTCCTGCCGCCCTCTTTCGTGGGGCCGTGGCCTACACCCCCCCCTC
Source organism: Xestia c-nigrum (assembly GCA_916618015.1). Lineage (NCBI taxonomy): Eukaryota > Metazoa > Arthropoda > Insecta > Lepidoptera > Noctuidae > Xestia > Xestia c-nigrum. Next base: position 15,337,244 of record OU745268.1, read on the forward strand.
CCCCACACGCTACGCCACTGGGTACCGGCTGTCATTTGTAGATCTTTGACAGTTGTTACAGGTAGTCAGTGGCACAAAAGCCTGTCAGCCAGTCTTACCAAGGGGTATCGTATTACCTAGTACTAACTGGGTTAAGATGGCAGAAAGGCAGGTTCTCTGTACTTTTATTCTTTTGGTCGCATAGTATATGAAATAGAACACAGGCCTGGATTCCTACCATGCTGACATTGATCGCGCACGGTTGGTCGTGTGTGACCTCAGTGAGAACAAAATAGGGTTGCCGGTTGTACGTCGGCGTCGCAGTGTGGTGCTAAATAGAACACAATTTAAACTCGTTCGCGCGATCAACGTACGCGACTTAGCGCAGGAGGAATCCATGCCTTAGCACTGATTTAATATTGGGTTAAGAGCGCGAATGCCGAAAGTTGTCAACGTCGCAAATAGCTGTCAAATATTAAGATGTTTTAATTAATTTGACAATTTTACTGTATGAAAATAAGAAATATGGCTCTGTAGTGCACTAAAAATTGAATATGAATTGCAATTAAAGCCCTGATGTTGTAAACGTTTCAGGTGTAAAAAAGGTAATTGGCAAGTTTCCAAACACTTTTTTGACATCTAAAACTATGTATTCGGTGTTACGATATTAATTATTGCATTCCCTCATCATTTTTTAGTCCACTACAGAGCCATATTTCTTATTTTCATACAATAAAATTGCCAAATTAATTAAAATGTGTAAATATTTGACAGCTGTTTGCGACGTTGACAACTTTTGGGATACGCGCTCTTATACCTGTAGTATAATTTGATACTAATAAAGTTATAGCAAGGTTTTGACAATTAAACGTAGATACACAATAAAATACATTGACTTATTGTTAGTTATAATATAATATCAATTTTATGCACAACTGGAAATACACAAGAAGAAACACAGTATTTTAAAGAAATCACACATTGAGATCGATTTATTTCTTAACAAATATGCTTAATACTAAAATTTCAATAAATAATATTGATGGACAATATCTGGACAAAGTAATTATTACATTTAATGATAATTTCCACTAAAAAATCTAAATAATTGTTGAAATAAAAGACAAAAAAGGTCTACAATTAAGTATGGCAACACCAAACGTACACACAACCCATTTTTTACACTTCCAACACTGACAAAAAACTACTGGTCGGATACTTTCCAAAATTTCGACAAAACATGTAAAGTTTTTATTCTAGAAAAATATTAAATTATTTTTTTTCTATATTTTGGTCAAATATACTTTAAATGGACTACTGAATACATTGAATAAAGCATTCTTTATATTGACCAACACTCATTCACAACTAAGTATCGTGAAAGAAATGAATTATTAACCAAAGTGACAACCACTGTAGAGAGTCACCTAAATCAAATAATGTGACGTTGACTTTGTATTTTTTTTTCTTTTTTATGTGTTGTACCAACAATCTCAAATTATTGGGTACAAATACTAAATAAAATATTTTTATGATGATTTCTTGTTTGTGTTCACCTATGTTTTTGTATTGAAATTAGCATTTTAGACTATTGTAGCTCATTCTGAAACTCAAGAAACTCCAAGGACATTCTTTTAAACCCAAATTGTGGTTAGCAAATCTGTCAAAGAATGACAGCTGACATTTGAGTAAACGGAATATTTAAGCTGGTTGTCAATTTGCTTATTAATAAATATCCCTCACTTTAAATTGCATCCCTAGGGGATATTTCCAATTTCACAAAATACACAATTATGATTTCGACAAAAGCTTGGACTGTGGAGGTCAGATTTCAGACGTTCTATGAGAAATACTTGTATTCATCTGCATGTAGTTAGACTAGAAGCCGACCCCGACATAGTTGGGGCAAAGCATATAATAGTGTCTAATTAACCGCCATTTTCGAATACAATAAGGCTTTTTAGTTCCTAATAGGTTCATGTGATAAATTGGATTAATATCATTATATTTGGTAAACAAAACTTTATAAAAGGTCAAATTAAAAAGCAAGAGAAATACCAGATGAATCACAAAAAAAAATTGCGTCCTTCGAGCCGGATATTTGCATGTAAATTTATAAAGGGTGTAAAACACCTCTTCACGAAGCCGAAAGGCACTTGTTCTCCCCATGATTGCGATCATTTTTTTGTTCTACACCATACCTGGGAACCTTCTAGTTATGGAGATATGGGGGGTCAAAGTTACAAGTTTTTGGCAAGTTTTTTTTGTAAGTTTTTGACTTTTAACACCTCCACGACCTATAACTATTACTATTCAATACATCCATCAGCACAATGTTTTAAGTGCGTTACATTGAGTTATACCACAAAACATGATTTATAACCTCAAAAAAAAAGTTATTATTTCCCAGCAATAATTTTTGCGTAAAGTTACTTAGTTTGATGAGCAGAATACTTGGTTAACGGCTTTGTGATGAGGTGGTTTACACCCTATTTTGGTACCCAAATAATATCCGAAACGATGAGAGAGATGATACTCTGGGTGCACTGTTTGAAGCATGACATAAGAGGGTACTGCTGAGATGACGAGAGATAGAGAAGAATGGAAGAAGAAGACATGCTGCTCTGACCACTAATAAATTGGGACAAGGGCAAGAGAGTGTTCACAAGCTAATTTATTTTAATCTCCTTGACAATTAATAAATAGATCCACACTTTACCCATTTTTTATAACGTTATAATACACTATCAACTAAATTAGATTCTAACACTGTCCAGGCAAAGTTGATAATGATACTTTGCCCGTAAAAATACATATTTACAGTTACATTGCTCTATACACCGACTAAATGCATTTTTAGAACAATTCTGAACGTGGCAACTGGGTACCGCAGCAGCAAAGTCACATTTCAATGTCAGACTGCAACTACAAAGCTGGTTTCTATATAATATTACTCTATGAAAACGTCTTCCCTATCGTCACGCATGGCCATTGTTGAAACTAAAGACGCCATATTGTTTTTTTTGACAGCTGTCATGATGACATAATTAAGGTGACAGGAAATAGAATTTCGCGGGCAACTCAGGCAGGGTTACCTGCGAAATTCTATTTTCTTATGATTTGCATTTTAAGGAACACATGTGGAGTTACATTATAATGATCACTGACTTTTTCACGGAATATTTACTGAGTGTCCCGAAAGTCCAACAACCAGTCTTACCAAGAGCTACTGTATTACCCAGAACTAACTGGGTTGTGGAGGTCAGATGGGCAGTGGCTCCATGTACCTATTCAGCTGCATCCAGTTAGACTGGAAGCCGACCCGAACATACTTGGGAAATGGCTAGGTAGATAATGATAGATTCTGGCGTCGTTTTCTTAGAGTAACATGGGAACCAGTAATCATTGACTGGCTTTACTGCTGCTTATCCTGCTGTTGTCTCGTTCAGAATTGTATCTTCATTAATACTACTGTTATAGAAAAGTATTGATTAGAATTCGTTTTGTACAAAATTGTAGAAAAAGTTTCCATTTTGTAGTCAGATATAAAATTTTATCTAATTTTTGTCTAATGTTCTAAAACCGACTTCCAATAATTATAAATAATATAAATCGTACATTTAATTTTTTTTAAATTTATTTTTTAATACTTAAGAAAAAAATCTTTTGAACCAGCTAAGCTTTCTATTATTGCCAAAAATAAAATTAAAGTCGTTTTGAAGTCGGTTATTTTAGAAAGTCTTGTCATTATTTTTTTGAAGCTGCAAAATAAATTCTAATCAAGAATAAGGGAGGTAATATATTTCTTTAATTAATGTTATTTTTAAAACTATTTGTTTAAAAAGCTATTAATATATTTTTAATATAGATTTTATTTAAGGCATGTGCACCCATATTTTGCCAGTTATATTCATTTCCCATGTAAAAGGAGCAAGCCAAAATGAATCAATATTAAAAATTTAAGACAAATAAATAATACATTCTGTGCGCAATTAACTTTGTGAATATATATTCTATTTTATATATATTTTTTAATATTTTAATACTGTTTCTTTTAATATAGGAAACTTAAAACTAGTATGGCTTTTAGGATTATTAATTGTAATAGGGTTATATATTTCATAAAATATAATGGATAGGTAGATGCAGGATAAACGAAAATTGATGACATGTAATTAAGTTGCCCAACAGTTGCCACGCAGTTGCTTCGCAGTTGCGATGCAGTTGCCTTGCAACTTACTATACAAATACATTAGGCTTTAGGTAACAGCATTCAAAGTAGAACGGACACCGACGCTAACGATTAATACGCATTCAGTACATCATTCTGAAAATGCAAACACGGTCAAAATGTATGCAACTTCGTCTGCGTCACACGAGTGAGAAAAAGCTCATAAAAGGTATACATTCTCCGCGTTTTCGGGATCCGGTCCTATTGGTAACCTTCCTCGATAAATGAATCCAACACATAACGAATTTTTAAATTCCAACCAGTAGTTCCTGAGTTAAGCGCGTTCAACCAAACAAACCAAATCGTCCGCTTTATAATATTAGTATAGATTTTGACCGTGTAAGTATTGCAGTTTTTTTAGGAAACAGCTGTTTTGTTTTAGCAGCTGACGAAAAATGACTATGCAGGGAAGGGGCAGAATTATGGTGAATTATAACGTATTAACCATTTTAGCTTCGGTGTCCTTTCCACCTTGTACAGTGTTCGAGGAAATTGAAGAGCTAACAAAGCTCCCCCCGAGAGCTTTAACATGTTCAGCACACACTCATTTTCACACTCACACACTCACTACACTCTGAAAGTCTTTTCTTAACATTTTCACTACAGTATAGATACTCAGACAGTAAAATCACTATAGGTAAATAATACCTAAGAGGTATTGATAATCCCGTATTATTTCTAGTTTCGCAACGAGACTGAATTTCACCAATTAAACTGAATGCTATCAACGTAGATAGGCTGTCAGAAACCACGGCTGTCATTTGTAGATCTTTGACAGTCGTTATAGGCTGTCAGTGGTCTAAAAGTGTGTCAACCTGTTTTACCAAGGAAGGTATTACCCAGTACTAACTGGGTTGTGGAGGTCAAAAAGGCAGATTGTCCATGTAAACTACTGGTATTCAGCTGCCCTTGGTTATACTAGAAGTTGACCCAGTCTTGGGAAAAGGCAGACAATGAACCCGTACAGCACATCAGAACGGTATTCACGAGCGGTCAGCGTCAATATTTCACAGCAATGAATACGACGTTTACGCTTTAAGTGTCCCGTTAGTTTCGTCGTGTCAATCACGACTCGACTGACTCGGCAGCCAGCCTTACCTGCCGATCCTGGGTTGAATTTTCGGGTCGGGCGAAAACGGCTATTGTAATTTTCTAATAACAATTTCTTAGTTGTAGCTCGGAGTGTGAATGTTGGCGGTATGATACCCCACGTGCCTTGAAAAACACGTTAAGCCGTTGGTCCTGCGCCTGAAATCACTTCGGTCGTGTTGTATTGCCGTCTCATGAGACTTTAAGGTACAAAGAGTGTACCCATATAATAAACATCATTTTTATTTATCATTTTCCTGTGCTTGTGCAAACACTTGTTCATTACATCTTTCCGGGTGATCGCTAATCTCTGCTTGGATCGGCCGCCTCGACCGAAATGCGGTCAGAAAGACTACTACGACGCTTACAGTTTTTGAAACGGTATGAGTGCTGATAGTTTTAAATTTTATCGATAAAATTCACTCTACGTTACGCTAACATCAAAGTTGGTAATAAAAAGTCAAGTCAAGTATCTAAAATTGGCCAACAGTTGCGACACACTGTCGTTTTTCCAGTGTCTATGGTGACAAAATTGTAGAGAACGTTTAAATAAAAATTATATGCCCCTCTACTGAATACTTGACATTTAAGTGCAATGGCGAGCATTAATAAGTCACTGAAGCACAAATGATGGTAACACATTTGCGCGACAGCACACATTAAGGGGGCCTGCAATTTACTTTTCAGCAATATTCAAGATAATTCACAACTTGACATCAAAAACTACAGTTGTAGTTACGACACAGCGGGCAAATGTCACCAGTTGCCCAAAAATTGCGCCATAGTTGCGCCAAATATGACTGATTGCACTACAAAAAGACTATTGCGCTGAAAATGCTCTTCAGTTGCGCCACAGTTGTCCAAAGTTGCGCCACAGTTGCGCCACAAATTACAATACATCTACACACAGTCTATACAGAGTCTAAAATTCCTGTTTTTCTTTTGTTTTCTTTTCTTAATGCTGCGCTAACGCATTGAAGTACCGTTGTAAGTCGTTGTCGGCTCTTAACACCCAGGCGGAGTTGAGCGCGATCGTGTCGAGTGCTATTGATGCCCCGCGGAGGTCGCCGAAGAGCTCTTTGAACTGTTAAGAAAGAAACACGTAGCGATATAATACGGTTCTACAAAAACCTAAGTCTTGTATCACTTAATCCCTCTTTCCTCTCTCTACTTCTTGAGTTTTGAATTGAAAACTTAGTTAGGCGTGTTGAGCAGTTTTTGAGTAAACAAAAATCATGGAACTCGTACATACAGATTACTTAGTTTTCACTTCTATCGACAGTCCCCAAAGACTGCTCAGCATTGTTTTTTACTTCACAATTTTACTATTTTTTTTTTTTTTAGTATGGGAAATCATCAACTTCTCCCACTCTGGGCGGAGCGGGTGGGAGTGTCAGACTCTTACTGAGTAAAACCCATCCATGTTCCTTCCTCGCCCTTTATGTTCCGGGGCCGCGGTATCTCTTTCGAACAGGCCTGCAACCCCGATTTTACGATTTCACTTCGATACATTACAATCTACCGAAAAGAAATGCGTTATATTGTAAGCTGTATGTTCAGTTGACAATATTTCAACAATGACAATCTCACTAACGACGTGACGCGGGTATAAATATTCCTTGTGCTCATGAGTTGTCAGACAGTTGCCCAACAGTTGCTCAACAGTTGCTCAACAAACAAATACAACAACTTACCCGATAATAATCGTAAGGTTGATGAAGACACCTCGCAGCTGCCTGCAGAGCTGATGGTGGTAAAACTGGTAGCGGGCGTAAGATGCGCCATATACCTGCCGCGCCGCGCCATCTAGGGGATTGATTCAGAAGTTAATGAATAACAGTGAGAAACCAATGGGGATGCACACTGTGGAACTAATGGCGCTAGCATAGCTGGTTCCAAGAATCGTCATTGGTTGAAAATCAAGGATTTGTTATTTGTCATTTATTTCAGAACAAAATACATTGTGTAGAAATTTTATAAAACGAAACCTTAAAAACATAACAGTCGGAAAAAAACATGTAAAGATAATAAAAATAACAAATTCAAGACGATAATAGTCCATACCCATTCAAATAAAAATAATTTACAATATAAAAAATGGTCAAATAAAAAGGCAAATCTGAAAACAAATAAGTGTTTTTTCCTAAGAATAATGCAATGAAATAAAAAATAAATTGTGTTAAAAAGATTAATAACAATATGTCGTCTAATTTTCTGTGAATAATCAATAATAATAATAGAATGTCAAATATGAATAAAACCAAATACTTATAAAAAGGGTAATATTATGTCATCTAATTGTAGAAATAATATGTCAGATATAAAATTATACGGATACTATTGATAATATGATGTCTAATAATGTCATATAATATCTATGAGTAACACAATAAAGTCCGCATTTCTAGAGTTCAAAAAATGAATGGAATGTCATTTCTTATTTTAAAATACTTAGACCTCATTGGTCAGATTGAGACCAGCTATGGTAGCGCCATCTACACCACAACACGAATTTATCTCGTCTGCTCGACGTCCGTACGTCACTACAGGGATCCAGCAGAATATCAGCGTCAGGTGCATGCCTGACACATGCTGAGCTGGACTCCCATTTGGTGTAACCTTGAGACGCACACCGCACCTTGCATACCCTCTTTGTTTTTTACTTTTTTTATTTTTTGACGTGACAACGTCTTATAATTCGATAGAGCCGGCTGCACGCACGAAAAAACATGACTCATGCGGCGTTACCTCATGCGGCGTTACCTCATGCGGCGTTACCGCATGCGGCGTTACCTCGCTGATCGCTCTGAGGCGTTCCATGTAAGGCTTGAAGTGCAAGCGAGAGCGCGGACCGAGTGACAAAGAAGCACAATCGGCCTTTGCGTTCGACAGCGTTCGACATCCGTCTCTCTCCTACTTGAGTGAGCGATGCGTCTGCGTGGACAGCTGCTATACTATACTACATTTACATGTTTTGATCGAGTATCAAGTGCAATGAAAAGTGAATGTGGTGTCAAAAAATGCTACCATTCCATCAGTATTTTCTTAAGACGTTGTCACGTTCAACTATCGTCAGTAAACCGACTTTACAGACAACCAGTTTTTTTATTTGAAGTAAGTCATGGTGTTACTATACTTACTTTGTAAATATGTTTTTCTTTTGTTTTAAGTGAACTGTTTAATTTAATTGTATTTCTGTGTGTTGTGCTTTGTCTTTTGTGTGCACTTAAATAAATGATTTATCTACCTATCTATCTACAATTAGCTTTTAACGGTCTTCCCCATTAATTATAACAGTGATAGTTTAATGACGTGATCGTCTAACTGCCAAGTCTGACACGTACCTCTGATTTTTCGGATTCACGTGCGTATTGTATAACTATCACTTGCTTCGGTGAAGGAAAACATCGTGAGGAAACCAGCATGACTGAGAGATATTTCTCGACGGGATGTAAAGTCAATTCAGAGGCACATGGGCGACATAAAACCTCTGACACCTGGTTTGGTGCTAACCACACGATAAAGAAAGAAGCAATTGATTAAGAACAATATTTCCTACAATAAAATGCTTGTTGCTTTTAGTATCTACTAGCTGACCCACGCAACTTTGTCTGCGTCACATAAGAGAAAACGAAAGGAAAAAAAAAGCGACATTTTTCATTCCTGCTCCGCTCCTAATGGTTTTAGCGTGATGTTATATGGCCTAAAACCTTCCTTGATAAATGGACTATCCAACACAAAAATAATTTTCAATTTGAACCAGTAGTTCATGAGATTAGCGCGTTCAATCAAACAAACAAGCAAACATACTTAACTCTTCTGCTTTATAATATTAGTATAGAGTTCGTTTGAAAACAAAAAAGATAAGCGCACCGCATCGAAAAATAATAGTTCGCACATCGGTCGCGTATAAGTATTTATTGTGTTCTGTATAGTACCATACTGTGACCGCTCACGTCAGCGACGACCGACGGCCATATTTTGTTCTCGCTGACGTCTCGACCGACCGTACGTGACCTGACCACCCTCAGCGCGACAAGAATTCAGGCCTAATGATTTAAGTTATAGTAATAGAGGAGCTCGTCTCGTGGTTAGATAATTACAGCACGCAAGGGTCGATTTTCAAGGTTAATCCACACTAGCCAAGGTCGTTCTGTGGAGGATAACTATCCATTACATACCGAGTTTCCTTCGTGCCTCGAATAGCATGTTAAGCCGTTGGACCGTCCGCTCATTTGTAGATCTCTGACAGTCGTCACAGGTGGTCAGTAGCCCGAAAGGCCGACAGCCATATCCCTTGGTAAGCCAAGGGATACCGAATTACCCAGTCTGGGTTGTGGAAGTCGCTCCATGTAAAATACTGGTATTTAGCTGCACCTGGTTAGACTGGAAGCCAACACCAATGTTGGAAATATACTGCAAGGAGTTTGTCTGTCCCAGTATAAACTCTGTTGTCTAGACATAAGTTTTTCTAGACAGATGTCACTTATTCGTAGTCATTATATACTCTGTGGTCATTTCTTAACGTAGTGATTATATACTCTGTGGTTATATCGTTTGCCTGTGCGTAGCACAATACAGTTTGGAATTATATAATGTGTTTTTATTGAGTAGCTTACTGAAACCAACACCCAACAAAGTTAGGAAAAGGCTAAGCAGATGATGAGTTACGATTGTAAGTAAGTTATGAGATAAGAAACCAAACAATGTTACTACAGTGTTGATGAATTTTTAAATGATAATTTTTTGGTATGAATTATTCTGACTTGTGATTTAACGATTTTTAATAACATTTTATTAAGGTTTTCTTTTTATGATTTTTAATTGTACTGGATTTTTATTATTATTTTATTTTAATTGACGTTTAATAATTGTAATCTTTTATTTCAGTTGACATTTTATTTATAATTTTAATTGTTTTTTTTTCTATTCAAATTTGTATGTCAGAACGACAAAACATAGCAAGAGCATAGAGCATTTATAAGATCTTTAATGTATACCTATGTTTCACAAAAAATGGTAAGTTGGTTTTTACCTGCATGTAGCGGAAAATAGTGCTGTCACCCATAGTCTCCATTCACGACTTCTTTGCGCCTCATTTGATAATGTTGAAAACGCGAACCTGGAACAAAATCAATGCTTACTATTAATTGTTCACTTTAAATTTATTTGTTTCTATAGATTTATTACAAATGCACATCTATTAAGCATATTAAGATACGCACCTCGCCCACGACCAAAAAAAAAAGCGAAAATTATGATCACTCGGCTAATTTGCACGATATTAATATAATTTATAGCTTGTGTTACTCGGTAAAGATGTAGCTTACTAATGGTGAAAGAATTTTTAAAATCGGTTGAGTAGTTCTTAAGTTAAATCGAAAGAAAAAAACAAATCTTTCGTCTTATATGGCTATGACTGAATTTGCTACTCTTTTAGTCGTTGACCGACCGTGCGCGACCGACATCCGCGTGGCAGGAATTCGGGCCTCATGATTTTGCAGAGGCAGTGCCTAGAGTTCGTAGAGGTGTACCTAATAAGGAACGTCCTTAATGCCATTAACTAGGCACGGATCCGTGACTGCTACAGAGACATTCATAAAGCAAAAATCCAAAAACACACATGTCATGTTATGTCCGTCGCACACATTTCACAATTTTACGATTTCACTTCGATAGAAAATAATGAGAAACTTGTGGCTAAATAATAACAGCCGCTTGGGCCGATCTTAAGGTTAAGCCGTGCTTGCCTAGGTTGGTCCGTGGATGGGTGACCACCCTTACATACCGAGTTTCCTCCGTGCCCCGGAAAGCACGTTAAGCTGTTGATCCCAGCTGCCATTTGTAGACCTTTGACAGTCGTTACAGGTAGTCAGTGGCCCAAAAAGTCTGACAACCAGTCTAACCAAGTGGTATCGTATTACCCAGTATTAATTAGGTTGTGGAGGTCAGATAGGCAGTCACTCCATGTAAAATACTGGTATTCAGCTGCATCCGGTTAGACTGGAAACCGACCCCAACATAGTTGGGAAAAGGCTAGGCAGATGATGACTTCGATAGAAAATAATGCGCTAAATTGTAAGCAGTTTATCGGTTATCAATCTTTCGAGAGTTTACAATCTAACGGGTTTTTTTAATTTTACGGTGACATAAAGGGTGTAAAAGACCTCTTAACGAAAGCGAAAGGCACTTGTTCGCCTCGTCTTCTGATATTTTTTTTGTTCTACACTATACCTGGGAAACTTCTAGTTACGGAGATATTGGGGGTCAAAGTTTCAAGACTTTTACGTTTTTTTTTAATACCACTTTTTATCGCACTATGTTTTTTACTTTAAATATCTCTGCGACCCCCGTAATATTCAATCCATCCATCCGCACCATGTTTTGAATGCGTGACATTGAGTTATACCACAAAACATGATTTATAACCTCAAAAAATAAAGTTGTTTCCCAGCAATATTTTTAGCGTAATGTTACTTAGTTTGATGTACAGAATGCTTGGTTAACGGCTTTGTGATGAGGTGGTTTACACCCTGTATACTCGTACATACCTATAAAACAACCAGTCGTCCTGTGGTGAAGCCAGGGCGATCAGCAGAGCTCTGTGTGAATACATCGGTCTGGGCGCAGAGTAGGAAGCTGTCAAAGCTCGCCAGCAGGCCTGCCAGGCCGGGAGCCCGTGTGTACGAACACCTGCTGAGAAGGCAGCCTGAGAAAGAAAAAAAAACATTGGAACTCTTCAGGTAAAAACTTGACTAGATCAACAAAAAATGTGTCATCTTGGTCATAATAGGCCTCACGTATCTATATCAAAGGCGTTTAAATAATAATGGCGTCAAAATCAAAAAATCAATATCAAAGCATTTATTTCAAGTGGCCCAGTGGTGGCGGCCCCGACTTACGAACAGTCAGTCGTGGGTTCGAACCCAGACAGGCGCATTACTCTGTGTAATTTATTTCATCACCGCTGCTCTCAAAACGGTGAAGGAAAACATCGTGAGGAAACCGGCATGTCCTAGAACCAAAAATTCGAAGACATGTGACATCTACCAACCCGCACTGGGCCCGCGTGGTAGATTATAGCCCATTCCCTCTCATTGAGAGGAGGCCGTGTCCCAGCAGTGGGAACATTGTAGGCTGATGATGATGATGATGATGAGGCCAGTTATAGGTGCTTTTGAATTGTCGAAACAAAGATGAAAATTAAATGTAGCTATAGTCCCATTTACAAGACATAAAAACTGTGAAAGTACTGCAGTTGCCCGGATTACAAGGGGCCTTTTGACCTCCTACAGGACCAATTTTAATTATAAATATCTTCTGATTTTATTTTTGTAGTCTTATTTTTAAGTTTTTCTTTGTTTGCTTTCCATATTTTGTTAGTGTCATTTTGTTTTGTATTTAATCGCTCTATATAAAATAATGGTTTTTAGAGCTGCATTCGGTTGGACTGGAAGCCGATCCCAATATGGTTGGTAAAAGGCTTGGCAGATGATGATTGTCATTTTGTTATGTCCCATGCGAGATGAATTTATTATAATACTTTTTACAATTGCCACGCGTCGATAACAGTTAATTTCGTCGATATTTCGATTCCTCTGTTCTTGTATCCCTCGCTCCGCTCAGGATTCTACTCTAAAATCCCTCGCTACGCTCGGTATTGTATTCTAAAATCCTTCGCTGCTCTTGGGATTCAACTTAGTTCCTTTAATTAAATTCCTTTTTTTTTTCATTTAATGTACAGTCGAACAAACTATTTGGTTTACATTTTACAATGTAATTTGTGGATTAAACTGTAAACCAAATAGTTCGACCCTACTAACTCGCTCATATCTTACCTACTATTTCTTTCTTTCTTTTATGTCTTCCTTCATTAACTTACCTCCTGGTAAATATCAGGTATAGTCTGGTTGGATTCCAGCCAAGAGTCGAACAGGTCCACCGCTTGCTTCGTCACTGCGGCGTTCTCCCATTCCACACCTGCTGTTAGTAGGGCTCCGCTTAACCATCTGAAAATAATATTTTCTTTTGTAGTTTTAAGGCCTGAATTCTTGTCGCGCGCGGTCGGTCGCGTACGGTCGGACGTGACATCAGCGAAAACAAAATACGGCAGTCGGTCGCTGCTGACGTCAGTGTCGTAATACGTTATTATGTTTAGTATGAGTACAGTAATTGATAGATGTATAAAAACACAATGAATACTCGTACGAACCCGACCATCGTGACTGGCGTGACAAGAATTTAGGCCTAAACGAAAGAAAAAAACATACGCTTAAAGGTCATAGCACACTTATTAACTCGGAAAGAGATCGTCACCGCCTCGCCTTTCCCCTTGGCGTCAAACAGGCGTCCACGTAACGTAAGCGGATCAGAAGCTCCGGCACGTCGACTCGGCTACAGCTAGGCGACGCGCGCTTACGGCTTGCCGACCGCTGGTTGACGGCTGGGCGGCACTAGTTCAATCATTTTGAATTCGATCGTTAACTTAACGTAAGCTAGGGTACGGCGAGCCGTAAGCTAGTGTACGGAGAGCCGTAAGCTAAGGTACGGAGAACCGTAAACGCGGGGACTTCGAGAGCTTGTCCCGAGGCGAGGCGATTAGGTACGTTACGATTCCGATGAGTGCGTTGCAGTAGAAAGTTTCATACAAATAATAGGCCAATCACTTTACGGAGTTCTGTATGAGAAGGTTCGCACAAAATCATAACCGGACTTATGAGGTTCTTTATATGCTGATTGGTTAGATAATATTACATCTATTTGTGACCGTATATTGCAAAATTAAGGTGGCTTATAGTTTTACTGGAAATTTTGTTTCTAAGTGATTAATTTGAACTGAAATAAAAGCAAATTTAATAACCGAGATATACTTAGGTAAACTTTTACCTTGCCCTAATAAGTATCTAACGCTACGTTAATTAAGCTTTTTTTTTAGTTGCTTCTAGTAATTTTTAGGGGTTTTAAAAAAAGAGCTAATTGTGACTTTAGCAAAATCGATAACCGTATGTTTTAAAGAGTTTAAGCATTTAGTCAGTTGATTGTTCATAATTATCAAGGAATTAAGCAATTAATTCACTTGCTTTTTTATATTATTTTTTACATGGAATTAAAATACTTAACTGCCATTTTTCTGTTTAACTTTAGTCTCTTAAATAGTTTCAGTAGAAAACTGGCAGAATTAAGCATAAATTGCAACTGCTTACAAAATCTTTCTTTTTTTACAAAGATCTCGAACTGTAGGTAGTTTGCGCGGCGCGGCCGCAAGTCGTACCTCGCCGTCCGTCGCCCGCCCGCTCCACCGCGCGGCGGCGTGCGGGTCTTTTGCCTTGCGTTCATTTCATTCGTTTTCGAAGCGGCGCGGCGGTGATCAGCGTAAGAAAATGGAATTCCCGAGTTGTGGGATTTGTGGTTGTGAACTTTGATGTTGTGAACATAGGCGTGAAGGGACAAAGAAAGCTTGTATCGTCAATTGAAAAACGTAAAGACGGAAAATTTACAACAGTATCTGAAGAGAACATTAAGTTGCACTGAAAGTGCAGAGCTTCATACATAAACGAACATTGCATTCAAAGTACGGCAAAAAAAGTGCGGCAGGAAAGACAAGCCGATGATAGTCCGTTTGACTAGGGTGGAGTCTCCTATTATCGGCCTCCTCCTAATATCGGCAGTTTCGAGAAAATGGAACATAACTATAGCGGCGGCGCGCTGTTGAATTTAGTCCGGCGGCGGCGTGACGCCGCACAGTGGGCTGAAACGGGCCGGTAGAGGACTTAGCGTTTTAAAAAAAAAAGTTAATTTTTCTGAAACTTTAAATAGTGCGTTGGATTTATCTATTGATTATAAGTAATTATTTATATGAAGGTCGTTTAGATAACTTGAGTATTTTCGGAGTTATTAATAACCAAAGTAATTTTTGTATGAAGCAAAACAAAAAACCTTGAAAATCTCGAAATTCTCAAATTTTCTCAAAGAATTGACTTTACGTATGTATAGTACGTATTTTTGTCCTATTTTAGCACCTATTCTCGAGTTGCGATTTTCTGCGATTTGGTCGCAATTTCAAATTTTGTTCTCTATTCCACACCACCATAGAGATTAAGAACCAGGCCCGTTTTTTTTTATTTAGTGGTCTCCTCGTTAGGCCTAAACCACTAAGGACTAATAAAATAAGTAAAAATCACAATCAGGTACTGGTCACTGCACTTTTTTTATTTAATCACTATCAAGATTATCCATATTAACGAATGCAAAATTTTCGTATTCGTCATCAAAATGTTTCCGTTTGTTCAATTATTAATAAACTTTGTGCTTCTTCTGACAAAGTTTTATGTTTTCTGCGAAGTTTGTGGCGTTTCGCTTGGATGAGTCGATCAGAGCTGGTCAACGAATTATTTAAAATGTCTTTATTTGTAGTTTTTCTACTGCATTTCCTGGAATGTTGTTGGCGGTACCTACGAAAGTCTTTATTTCTAGCTTCAGCAGCTTCTTCAGGTAGCTGTCCTATTGGTATTAGACCAAAACTTTCAATAATAGCTGCACCATGCATAAGAACTTTATGAACACTTGAAGGCATATAACCAGCCATATAATTCCAAATACAGTCGCATGGTCACTTGAGCAAATTCGTGAAATTTGACTGTGTCAATGTGGTAACCTGATGAAATTGCCTATAAAATGGTTGCAAACCGCCTAATTAAGTCTTCACTAACACCAGTTATCTCAGCAGTCACGTTTGGGTAATAACTTTAAGGTCTTTTCATGTTGATCACTTAATTAGACTAAAAATTTAGACCTTATCTCACCACACAAACTGTCATTATTTTTAATACTGCTACTGTTTTTTAAAATAATAAAAAGGTCAAGTTTGGTCACCAAATCTTCAAACATTTTCACAAACACAAAATAACTCACACTCACTTCACTTATTTGTTTATGTAATAAAAATGTGAGGGTAGTGCGTCTATTATGGTGGGTAATAGAACACTGAAGTACGTTTGAATGCAATAGTACATTTTGTGCCCTGTTATCGTTGCACCAATCAGGTAACGACACGTGTCATAACTTGATGTTGCGGTCGCGCATTCCTATCTCTTGATTCCCGGAAATAAGTGTCAAAACAAATTACGTCATACCTACCTACGAGTATATTACCTATGGTGGTGGAAAATGTCGAACATTTTTTTTTAATTTAAAGTACTAAGTAAGTATTGGAGTACTTAAGGCCGTTTAGTGTACATTATTTTCAATTTCAAATTAATTGGAATTAATTGCTTAGCTAAAATTTCATGACTCTTCATACAAAATTGATATGGCTATATCTCCGAAAGTACGAGTCCAATTAAAAAAAGTTAAAGAGTAAAATCTTTTTAAATTTATGTCTAGATACTAAAAAAATACATTTTAGTTCTTAAGACCCAACTTTGTAATCCCAGCCCACTGTGCGCCGGCGGCGTGGCGAAGTTTGAATAAGGTGTTACAAATTAAACCACAGAATATCACTAAGTGAAAACTCGACGTCGCTCGTCAGCATACCGAAGATGAGTCATGTACTCGCCATTAACGTTGATGCCTAGCCCTCTCCAGTCCAGAACCTTGAAGACATCCTCCAGTGCAGCGGTGAACAGTTTCGGAAATATGAAGTCTCCCTGTCTTACACCTCGCTGCAGAAGGATAGGGTCCCAGGTTTGGTCCTGAAGTCAGACGGACAGGGTGGCGTTTTTGTACGAGCACTTTAACACCTCGATGTAACGGTAGTAAATTTGGCACCGTTGGAGAGACTACAGTACAGCCCAGGTCTCGATCAAACCAAAGTCTTTCTCCTTGTCCACAAACGCTGAACAGAGAGGCAAGTTATACTCTTCAGTCTTCTGTATAACCTGCCGAAGCGTATGTATGTGGTACACGGTGCTAAAGCCTTTTCGGAAACCGGCTTGGTTGGATGGCTGGAAATCGTCAAACCTGTGCGCGAGACGATTTGTGATGATTCTTGAAAAACAACTTGTAGACATGGCTTAGAAGTGAGATAGGCCTGTAATTCTTCGTCGCCCTTCTTGAAGAAGAGTACCAACACACCCCTGCACCATGCCTGTGGCGTTTTCCCTTCGAGTATGACGAAATTAAAAAGCTGCAGGGCCTTAAGTACCGGTTTTCCGCCCGCCTTCAGGAGTTTGGCCGTAATTCCGTCATCACCCTGTGCCTTGTTGTTTTTTAGCTGTTTCAGAGCCATTCTAATCTCGTACAGTCAGACGTCCGGGATGTCTTCGGTATAACGTCGGGTCAGTCTAGCTTTTGGGTCGTTTGCTAGGTCGTCAACGGGTTTCCTGGTTGACGTGTACAACTGTCTGTAGAAGCTGTCGATCTCCCTCAGTAGCTCTGGTTTGGCGGATAAGATCTTGCCATCGGCTGTCTTCAGTTTTGTGAGCTGGCTCTGCCCAATAGCCACATCTCTTGAAAATACTTTGGAGCCTTTGTTCCGCTTCTAATACTTTCTAAAGCGTCTTTCATACGTGCGGTATTAAAGCGGCGGAGGTCGCTGTTCAAGAATTTAGAGATCTGTCTATTAAGAAGCCGGTATTTCAACGCCTCGTCTGAAGACGCCGGTCCTTCATGAGCTTGAGAATTTGATCGGAGAACCTCTTTTTCTGATCTATACGACGTGTCTTGAAGAACTTAGACCCGTCGTATGGACAGTTTCCACGAACCCATTGTTGTATTCGTCCACTGGGCTTCATAGGCACTCGAAACGATTCTAGAGTTCAAGCTGAATGCTCTCGGGGTTTTGAATTTGGATCTGTGCAGGCTCATCGCTACATTACTGAAATCCTTGCAGACCATGTGGTACCTTACGCAGGATATATCGGACAGGATATGCAATTGATGCATGATAATGCACGGCCTCATGTTGCTCATGTGGTGACCCAGTATCTACGCGACGTCAGCATTCGTACGATGGACTGGCCAGCTCGAAGCCCGGACTTGAATCCGATAGAACATTAAATGGGATGAGCTGAAACGTCGGGTTCGAGCCCGGGTACCTGCTCCAACAAGGCTTCCAGAGCTGCGAATCGCAATTGAAGAGGAGTGGAATACAATTCCTTAAGATTTTATCGTCAGGCTCGTAAGGTCGATGAATACAAGGATGCTGGCAGTTATCCGAGCAAGGGGAGGGATTACGGAATATTGATCAAAAATTCTTTTTTTTGATTTTATCTTTGTTTTTGGCTTTATTTTTTTTTCACTTTATCATTACTAAGGATTGTCATGACTGGAAAACGACTCTTCTTTGTAAAATCCTTAATAAACACTGAACTATTGTTTAAACCCAATGAGTTTCCTTTCATTTTAATCACCATGAAACGCACTTTCTTTAGGTACAACTTTGATAATTGTGGGTTTTTTAGTTTTTGAGAAAATCGAATTAGAGTGCCTAGGTAGCGGGTGGCTCGGTTTATTTGCTGTCCAGTGTATATTATTGATAAATCTCTATATCGGCCGGGTGGCCGATATTGGGGTAATGCATGAAAATGTTAAACCACATGTTTAGCTATTTTATACGTTAGCAGTAACATTAGTAAGGTCAAAAATGAAACAACAGCTCAGTTTGATAACTAGATCCTAACATCGGGCGCCTCAAAACGAGTTTTATCAATTACGGCCGATATAAAGAGAATTGGTGCGTAAAAACGGCCACCTTAGTATGGGTACAAACAACGTGAGGAAATAAGAAAAAAATTGAAGAGAATAAAGCGGAGAGAGAGACAAAAACTGGAAATGAGAATAAAAAATAAACCCTCCAAAGAAACAAAAGTAGTAAAGAAGAGTTGATTATAGGACAGAAATCGCGAAACTGACCTTATTGATTTAGCTTCGCAAGACAAGTTTGGAAAAGGAGAAAATTCTTTGTGCTGGCTCTGAAGAAAACCTAATTAGTGATGTTGAAGAAGATGAAAACAAAAATATTGGATGCGACATATGCTCCAATGGTTCCACTTAAAGTATACAGTCCATCGTGGGTGAATTGATGTGGCCTAAGAAGATTCTATTAGAAGGAAATGACATCAGAGTCTTAAAATTAAAATAAATTCTGTTATTATAAACTAAAGATCGCAATGATTCAACATTCCTAAAAAACAAATAATGAAAGGAACTCCAAAAAAAATTATTATACATAAAAATAATTACCAAATAAAGTGAATAGAAATTTAAATAGTGCATTTAAAAAAAAAATGAATGTGATGATAATTAATAAAAGTGATTTGTACCTGAGCTCAGTTGAAATATAAAACGTTATATTTTTTTTGTAGTTTATTCATATTACTTCACTTTAGAAAAAGTAGGCCGATATTAGAGTCACAGACGGCGGATATTAGGGTGTTATAGGCCGATATTAAGGGAAATCGCCATATTCGAAAAAAAACATCTATATTATCAAAAATAACAAAGAATTCATAATTTTGCGAATGTAGTAATGGAGTTTCAGTATCCCTTTACCCAAAAAGACACTGCAAGAAAGCAAAAGCTATTAATGTAAAAATTACAAGCAGTCAAAGTCCAAAAAAGTTGACATGGCCGATAATTGGTGCCACCACCCTACCCCACTCTACCCTATTTGAGCAAAAATATATTTTTATCAAATTTATGGTCGGTAGCAAGATTTTAAAAAACATATTGCGTCAAACCAAACGCAAGCAACATGGGTCGAAATATTGAGGGAAAAAACAACCACCCATACAAATTGTGCGGTCATCTGATAGGTAGCTACTTTGATACTTATGGGAGTTACTTTATTTTATTTTCTCATACTTCGACTCTTGTTCCTGGGAAAAGGTTGTTCAGTATGTGACCCGTAGAATCATTCAAATTCGGGTATAGGTACCTACCTACCCTTTATTTCATTCTCACAAAAATTGCTTCTGCGCATTCAAGGTCAGCGCTCATAACGCGTTGCACGAATTATATTCTAAAATTAATCGAAGTAGGTTCAGCAAATAATTTGAAATACTTATAGGTATTTTTTTACCTATAAATAAAATAAAATAAAAATGTTTTATTTTTGACCAGAGATCCCTATTTATAAACACACAGTAGGTATACACAAACAAATAAATATTTAGGTACTATATTTCAGACCATTTATACTAAACCTTAATGGATTAAACACCTAATAAAACTTTTACATGAATCACTCCTTCGTCAGTGGTAGGTACCTACCTGTGCCCACGCTCTGTCTCTCTCTTTCGCACAGGCGACGTGCAGAGCGGATCACGCGCAGTCAAATATGAACTTAACGCTCTTAGTGATAAGGTCGACCACTTATAGCATTTCATAAAAAATCTTAAAAAAATTAAGATGCTGTTATTAAATTTGTTTAATTTCAACAATAAATGTTTATGTGATAATATTGTTACGTAATTAAACACTTTTCATTTAGTTATTTTTTTGACTGAATGGATAATGCAGCAATTACTGTTATGTCACAATGCATTTAAAATATAACTTTAAATTTATGACCTATTTGACTAAAAACACGCTAACAATGATTTTTCTTCATCAGCAGACGGTTATATATAATTACCTGTAAGTAATGAATGAAAACATGGGAAACCGTGTTTTTTTAATATAAGTACGTTGCCTGCACTTTTTTTGATTAATTTGTGTACATGCTGTCAGAGACCCTTCATTATAAGCTATTTTCAGTTTCTTTATCAAGTTATAATTTTCGCTGCGAAAAATGGCATTATTAGGTTTAATGTCCGTTTTCGCGCAATGCTCTTTCATGATTTGCTTAATTTTAATTTATTACGTAATTAAATAAACAGATCTACAAAATATATAAAAAGAAAACAGTTATGAATTAGTGTAAGGTCCCACCTTAACTTCCCTGGCCTATAAAACTGAACGGCTCGAGTTGATACGGTGACGATCCCTTTCCGATTTGATACGTGAACTACGACCCTTAGAATGTCATTTTATTATCGTATTCTTCTCGGCAAATCCTTTCATTTCATACCAATGTATCGCAATGACGAGGACAACAAATACCTTTCGGTATTTTGGTATTTACACACACAATATTTGAAAAAAGGCTTGAGATGACCATGATCTGATGATATTAGTCTGCTCCACTTACAGTAAGTCCTCCCCAAGAGACGCTTGCAGCTGCTCGTTGGAGTAGACGAGCACCTGAGCAGGGTGCAGCGTCTGCAGCAGCCGGCTGAGGGGAGGACCGGAGCTGGACAGCTGGAGCAGTTCCCGCCACCACGACAAGTGGGTGAGGACTACCCGCCACGGCGCCCAGTGGGTTTCTGTGCTGAGTCGAGCTGAGGAAGAAGGATGGTAGTTAAACTTTTTGAATAACGGGCTTTGTTAGGTATATTTAAATTTTTCTTATAGTATACATATTGTATTTTAAGGGGCCGGTGGAGCGTGCGTCGTTCATACAAAAGTAATACCAAAATAATTCGTAAACCAAACATATTCTTAAGGTAGTGTGTATTTATTTCGATTGGATTACATAATGGTGTCGATTCTGTTGTGCACAAACTAAACTTTATTAAGGCTATTGCTATCTTTTTCTTTTTTCTCTCTAATAAAACGAGAAAGAGACGAACGTAATTTAGAGCTGTCAAATTTAATTGGAACTAATATTTCCATACAAATGAAAGGTGCACGTAAAAACATGTCGACTAAAAACACGGTAAACCGCAAGGCATAAACTAGTTTGACATCTCTAACTTAGTTCGTAGCTATAGCCGTCTTTTTCTCGCACTGCCTTTTAGTAACAGATAGCAATAGCTTAAATTAAGTTTAGTTTGTGCACAACAGAATCGACACCATTATCTAGGTTCCTAAATATATATTACGAATGGACATAAATAAGAGTTATGAGAAAAATTACTTTTCTATAGAAATTTTAAATTCCTCTTAACTCGTCTAAATATCATTGTCCTTTCGAAATATATATTTGGGAACCTAGATATTATGTAATCCAATCGAAATAAATACACACTTTCTTAAGAATATGTTTAGTTTACGAATTATTTTGGTATTACGTTTGTATGAACGACATATGCTCCGCCGGCCCCTTAAGAAACTAATTTGAACATTCTTGAAATTCAATGGCTAGTATAATAAAGCTTTTGCCTACAGTTTTTCTCGCCTTGTTTTCTTCGGCAACAGCACTATTTTTCGGGATGTGATGTGTCATTTACCTACTGAAAACACATGATCTTATGTTTCGGAAACGTGACACTTTAGAACATATTGTTTCATACAAATCGTGTTTGTATTGATACTAGCTATCGATTGATATAAGTTCTAAGCGTGGCCACAACTTAAAAAAAAAATGGCGGAAGTCAGGCCAGCCATTTCATTGAAACCCATATAAGAACAAAAAAAATGTTGTAAATGAAATAAGTCGATGCACATGTCGATGAGACATCATCGACTCATCGACATGTGCATTCTGCCCATCCTAACCTACGGTGCTCAAACTTGGTCCCTGACAGAGTCACAAAAGTCCAAACGCAAGGTTTGCCAAAGGGCGATGGAGCGTAGTGTATTGGGTATCAAGCTCAGTGACCGAATTCACAATACCACAATACGCTCAAAAACGGGAATCGCTGATGTGGGCAATAAGACTGCTGGGTTGAAGTGGGATTGGGCGGGCCATGTCTGTAGAATGCATCTGGACCGATGGGCCAGAGTCATCACTCAGTGGGTGCGAGAAGACGGGCGTCGTCGCCGAGGGAGGCCTAGAAAACGCTGGCGTGACGACTTAGAAGCGTTTGCGATAGATTGGCCTGAAAGAGCCGCACGTAGGGAGGAGTGGATGACTATGGGGGAGGCCTTTGCCCAGCAGTGGGACAATACAGGCTAATAAAGAAAAAAAAATGAAATAAGTAGATCTTACCAGCGGCTGCGATAGCCCTGCTAGCTGGTAGTCTACCGGCGCGACTCAGTACGAAGGCGTCGTCTAGTAGCAGCGCCCTCTCAGCCGCTGCACCGCTCGCGTACAGCTCTGCAGCGCGGTGCGCCGCTGCTTCCGCTGACTGGGGATCAACACACACTTGACAATTAACCCTGGGCTGTTTACGTTTGGCATTCAAAATACAAAATAGTTACAAAAGTTGAGAGTTGTTGAAAGTTGTTGTTACATAAGTTTACATAAAAGTTTAGTGTATGGCGCTTCCCTTTAAAGCAAGTTATGCCTGTGTTGGGAAGCCCCGCTCTTTCATAGCAAAGCAATACAAAGCAAACTGGGTATTTACAACAAAACAATAACTACAGAAGTTTAATTACATTCAAAATTAAAAGAAAAGTATAAAATAAAATAAAATTACATAGTTACAATTTAATTTTAAACTTAAGAAAATCTTGCTTGCAGGTGTGTAAGTTAATTACCTACTTCCAAAAGGAGGAGGTAATCAATGGTAATAGTCCGTCAGACAGATTTCCAATAAATATTAGACACATAATATGTATATGTTTTCTTTTTTTCACGTTAACAAAAGACGATGCAGTGCGTCAAAAAGTACGTGACGTCACATTTGAGTACATTTTTTACCAGAAAATGACGTCACAAGTTCCCACTCGATGTGATGATATTTGAGGCGTTTTATCATCGTCAACGTTTATTAATGTGATAATATGTGATAATATTATAAAGCAGAAGAGTTTGTTTGTTTGGTTGAACGCGCTAATCTCAGGAACTACCGGCTCGAATTGAAAAAATATTTTATAATGATAGTCCATTTATCGAAGAAGGCTATAGGCTATATAACATTACGCTACGACTATAAGGGGCGGAGCAGGAATGAAAAATGTTGCAAAAACGGGGGAAATTTTATTCCCTTTGTGAGCTCTTGCTCTCTTAAGTGACGCAGACGAAGTTGCGTGGGTCAGCTAGTTAATGTGATAAAACAAACACATACTTAAATCCAATATTAATTAACACTAAACAGAATAAATTCTTTTGAGTTAGGAATCATCCCTATTCCTCTGAATTATTTTTTTGTGTGTATGATTTCAACAGCGATTAATTTTTTGTTCATTTCGCGGTGGTCCCGTTTCAATTTGGAAAAGATTTGTTGCTGATCTCCGGAGAAATAAATAAATAAATAAATAAATAACGCTGGACATTACACACAGCACCATCTAGTGCCACACTAAGCAAGGCTTGTGTCGTGGTCACCAGACAGATGATATACTACATATATACTTTTTGTTTGTAAATAAATACTTATTCTACATATAAACATCCATGAAACAAATGTCCATGCTCATCACACAAACATTTGCTTCTACCGGGATTCGAACCCAAGACCCTAAGAACGTAAGGCAGCCTCACTACCGCTGCGCCATTCGGGTCGGTCAAATAAAATGGAACTCTTCAATAATAGACAGCAAATCTGTCGTGTTTGCTGCAATTAGTTGAATATGTATTGTTTACACAATTCCATAATATAAAAATACGCTTGTATACTTTGAAAGGGTATATCAGGGATTTAAAAACACCTTCATAAAGGTTACAGAATTATAAGTGTTACGTGTTGAATTGGTAACAGAATCAAATATGTAACACTTATAAATGTGTTTTCAATGTGTTAACCCAAAACACTTACAAAAGTGTAACCGTAACATATCTGTAACAGATATAAAAGGTTTAACAGTGTTAATAAGTGTTTTTCAGGTAAACTCAGCGTTGCCATTGGATTGCCGAAATCTAGTCGCAGTCTGTTGTAAAACTGATTATTTCAGTTACACATATTAACACATATAAAAGGTTACAGTTTGATTCGGTAACATTATTGTATCTGTTACATCTAACAGTGTTTTCCTGTTAAAACTGTTTTAAAAACAGTGTGAAAAACACATTATTACGGTTACAGTTTGAGTCCCTGGGTATAATTTCCCCAAACTATTCTACAAAGTCTTTTATTATTATTGTGCTTACCTCTCCATCAGTCCTATCCTGAGGCGCCACTCGGTACAGTCCTCGCGCTCCAACGTTGTATCTCACCCATTTGTGTTTCCCGAGGTCTGGTATAACCACTGAAAAGGTAGAAACTATTTAGTTCTTGGTTCTCAGAAGCATTCACACACGAGCACTTTGGTGCGTACGTACTAATATTAACATGTACAATATTTTGTACTCTTTTTAGGGTTCCGTAGTCAACTAAGAACCCTTATAGTTTCGCCATGTTTGTCTGTCCGTCCTCGCTTAATCTCTGTGACCGTTAGCACTAGAAAGCTGAAATTTGGTACCAATATGTGTATCAATCACGCCGATGAAGCCGTAAAATAAAAATTGGAAAATGTTTTATTAGGGTAGCCCCCCTATATGTAAAGTGGGAAGTGATTTTGTTTTTAATTTCAACCCTAACGTGTGTTTTGAACTTGGATGGAAACAACAGTTTTTGTACAAAAAAGACAAAGAGTTGTACAAAATAATTTCTGGACTAAGTTTGTAGTATAATCGTATATGCAAGCATTTTTTTAACTTCGTTTACATATTTTATTATCCTGAACGTATCTTTTTTCAAACAAAAAAGGAATGATTAAAATCGGATTTATTGTGACGGACGGGAAACTACGAAACCCTACACTGAGCGTGGCCCGACACGCTCTTGGCCGGTTTTTTTAAATGAAAAGAAGATAATTAGGATTAACACTAGCTCTGCAAATGGAGGTTCAGTTTTTCAGTTTCCAGCCAGCGCTCTTCCTTTGAGGTTTGGACCTCGGTTTAGAGCGTCATTGAGGGGAGGGCAATTAGGGCTGAGTCAATCATATGGGGAATTTAAAGCTACAAACTCAGTGGCGCGGGTGGACTAGTTCATCGCCAGCAGGTAATTTTTATAAGGGGTGGAACAGGGCATTGTCCTTTGGCCCTCCTCCTGCATCCAGATCTTCAGGCGCGAGCAGGCAGAATAGGAGACATATCCCACTCCCTTTCGGCTGCCTCGTTTGTTATCATCACTAAAGCTAACACATTACTTAACTACTTAGCACTTACTCTCAGTATCGTTCATCCATATCAAGTGCGTGACGTTCTCCGTCCATCGGGATATCCTGGTTTTATTGTCCGTGTCGTACCTGCACAGGAGAAATACAAGTGATCAATACGAAATAATAAATGAAAAGTTGTGGGATATGGTTCGGTTGAAACTTTATTTGGCGGAAAAAAGGCATTAAAAAAAATAAAATCCGGCTCTAAGGACTAAACAGAATGAATAATCGTTGGCTATATACGTTAGCTTAATTAATGGACTGATTGTTGCGACCTTTTTTTATATTATCTATGTTTTTTTACTCCTTTCTAGATTTTTGTTTGTCAAATTAAAAATCAGTTGTGTCAGTGACTCGTAATTTTATTGCAGCTAATATACAGTCCACAATATTTTCTACATTTTTTGGTCCGATGTTGCGACCTTTTTTTATATTATCTATGTTTTTTTACTCCTTTCTAGATTTTTGTTTGTCAAATTAAAAATCAGTTGTGTCAGTGACTCGTAATTTTATTGCAGCTAATATACAGTCCACAATATTTTCTACACTGATCACGTCAAAAATTAAGTGTGTGAGTAACGCGACCCTGGTTGGCTGTAACGAGAACGCCTGGACTAATTATCATGAGTTGAGTTGGATGCAAACTGCTGAATTGCAGTACATGAAATGTAAAATTTGGTATTCGATGCCGTAATTTACAGGTTCTTTACCAGGTTAACTTACCAGGTAGCATTATGATAGTTATGCGTCACATTCTTCCAAGCAGTGATATTGTTCTCTTCTTCATCCACATCTAGAGGTCCCACCACAAAAGTGACAGGTATGATCCATTTATGTGGTGGGGCTTTCGTCGTTTTAGCTGTGGGACGACGCGTGGTCGGTGCTGGGGTCGTGGTAGTGGTGGAGTTGATGTCTTCTTCGGAGTCGGTGAGGTTTTCTGTGGGGGAATTTGAGATGTTAAGACTATACAGGGTGTCAACCACCTCATCACAAAGCCGTTTACCAAGGATTCTGTAGGTACATCAAACTAAGTAACTTTATGCAAAAATCAACAACTTTTTTTTTGAGGTTATAAATCATGTTTTGAGGTAGAACTCAATGTAACGCACTTAAAACACTGTGCTGATTGATGGATTGAATAGTACTGGGGTCGTGGAGGTGTTAAAAGTAAAATCTTACAAAAAAAACTTGTAAATGAATAAATACTTGTCAAAAAGTTGTAACTTTGACCCCCCATATCTCCGTAACTAGAAGGTTCCCAGGTATGGTGTAGAACAAAAAAATGAACGCAATGATGGGGAGAACCTGTGCCTTTCGGCTTCGTGACGAGGTGTTTTACACCCTTTATCAGCCAAACTAGACGCGTAAGTCGAAAAATGAACTGAAAATGCCTAAAAGAACTACTGTTGTAAAAGAGTTTTTGACGGGAAACCTTCGCCGTGCCAATCAAGCGTAAAGTCATAGATATGTACATTCCCACATCGACCTATGGATCCTAGACTTGGTCTTCTTCTTCTATATCGTGTGGTTAATGCCTAACCTGTTATCAGAGATATATACCGCCCATGGGCCTCTGACTTGGCTTTGAATGCCATCGAGAAATATCTCTCAGGCATGCTGGTTTCCTCACGATGTTTTCCTTCACCGAAGCAAGTGATAATTACAATACGGACATTAATCTGAATAATCAGAGATACGTGTCTTGGGTTCGAACTTGAGACCTATGATTTGGCAGTCTGACGAGTCTAGGCTTTCACTACTGTGGGGACTCTAAAGGTCAGATATATGAAGTCGAATAGGTAAGACTTTCTTTTCAGACATACTTCAGATTGTATTGGTTCCGCTTCGGCTGTTCCACGGCGTTACCGGTATCACCACTGACTTACTTCGACTGCATAATTTCGGGAACAAAAACTAATAAGATCAGTACAATCCTTACCAGGCTCATAGAACAGCTCATCCAGATCAGCCCTAAGGTCAAGCGTTAGGAGATAGTTCACCATCGGAGGCTCAGGGTCTGGTGGCTCAGCAGTCATCAGGAACCTTAAGACAAGGAGTATACACTATCAGTAGTTGTTCGTTTCGCATGTGAAGATGCATTTGAAGAGTAGGTAAGTAGATAGTTTTGAACTTCTTGAAAACGCTCTATTATTTTTTGATATTTAAACGCATGTAAATTGTTAGTAACCGTTTATATCTCTAGTGAGGACATGTCTGCACTTCGGGGATTTACAGCATAGTGTTACCGTCAGTTTGCATCGTACAATCGTTGGTAGTACGACGCCTCGCTGCGTGGCGAGACCACAGATTACAGATACTACACTCCATGTACTCACACGCGCTAATCACGTACCTCGCGCCGGGCAACCGGTAACCCATAGCGCAGTGGGTTGTCAACAGCCGCGCGGCGCGTACGTACCTACGCATATTCCCCAAAGATAACTTATTGAAACTATTTGACCGATTTCGAATATTCTCTACGTTAACAATCGGGAATTTAAAGAAGGGAAAAAAATATTAATCATTACATCAAAATAAAACACCTATATGCAATTTTTTTAACAATTCTTTTTTATATATTTCGTTAAAATAATTATAAATTCTGAAACATTATAAAACATGTTTTATTTTATAACATAGGTACCTTTACTAAAAATCCCTACTAACACCTTCGTCGACAGAGGCACCCCTAGTAATCCGCAATATCCACGCAACTGCGCCATCTACAAAGCAAAACCCACTTTACGTTTGTAAGGTGAGGTACATTTTCGTTCGTGTAGGCTATTATAGCGGTAGGTATTGAATATTTTGTATGGAGTGAGTTATCTGTCATCTGTGGCGAGACGCCGCGATACGCAATGGAACGTGTCTACATTCGCGGGGCCTGAGAGGACCTCTTAACCACATCTATCAAGATGTGGTTAAAACGTCCTCCTCTCAGGGCAAATAAAAGATAGATGGATTGCGCGAGGAATGATATGAAACAGAAATGAATAAATGATGCCGTGAAGTCTGACAGGGGAGAATGGAAGAAGACAACGTGTATCACTGACCACATAGGATGGTACAAAAGGCAGGAAGAAGATGATTTGCAAACCACAAATACCAACCTGCATTAAAATACGAAATGAATGAATTAATTATACAAGATATGGTACCTATATCATAATAATATATAACATAAGGGTCAGTTCACAGACACTGCGCGCACATTTTAATAGAGCGACTCAGATTACAGGGTGTACTGCCGTCATAACAAAGAAGGCCGTAACTAACAATTTTGTCAAAAATGAGTTATAACCATATTTGGAATCAGCAAAGAAAATGCTATCTTGTGGTCTTACTCACAAAGCTGTATCTCGTATAAGATCAAAGATAGCATAAGCATTTTAGCCCTAACTACGACATAAATTATGGTTTTTGAATCTGAAAAGCCTTAATTACACAATAACGGGCTTTTTTTGTTAGTATTTTCGTAATTCTAGTCTGGAAGGCCGCAATTACCAATTAAATATTGTTAAGCTTTAAATATTAAATAAATTTACTACTAGAAAAAGGCCTAACTACGCAATAAGGGCTTTTTACAAAAGTATTTTGAAGAAAAGCTTCCTCATTCAGATGCCATGCCAAGCCAAGCTAAGCCGTAATTACATTCTACGCAATTACGCCCTTTCAGATAAGTATTTCACAAATTATAATTATTTTTTTGCTAAGACAAAAGGGGAAAAATAAAATAAAATGAATACGCATGTCTGATTTTAAATAAATTATGGTTCAACATATAGCTTATATTTTTTGACGTTTTTATAAAATAAGCATCACTAACTAAAACCATTCAGTAAACCGCGGGCCTCCGTTTTAGATAAAACTTCAATTATCTCGGAATCAACGTTAACGTAGTTACGGCCTTCTTTCTAATGACGGCAGTGTAAACCACCTCATCACAAAGCCATTAATCAAGCATTCTGTACATCAAACAGTAACTTCACGCAAAAATGATTGCTAGAAAACAATTTTTTTTTGAGGTTATAAATCATGTTTTGTGGTAGAACTCAATGTAACGCACTTAAGACATTGTGCTGATGGATGGATTGAATAGTAAGGGGGTCGTGGAGGTGTTAAAAGTCAAAATCTTACAAAAAAACTTGTATTAAAAAAAGAAAAAAAAAATTATAGAACAAAAAAAAAATGATCGCAATGACGGGGAGAACAAATGCCTTTCGGCTTCGTGAAGAGGTGTTTCACACCCTTTATAACTTAATTTACTACACGAAAAAATACACGTTTCGTACTTTGCATAATACGTTGCACCATGCAGTGCTGGCTGCGCCTCGAGACACAGTGAGAGGCCGCGAGGTGCAGCCTGAGGCCGCCGTGGCGACTTCTCACGTCGTTCTCATCCGGTTGAAAATAGTAGACTGAGGGTGGACGCGGCGGGCCGGGTACACCCCGCGAATGTAGACACGTTCCACTGCGTATCGCGGCGTCTCGCTACGCAGCGAGGCGTCGTACTACCAACGATTGTACGATGCGTGGCGCAGCGCCTCTTCCAGTACCGTCGCGCTGCATCGCGTCTCGGTGTAAACTGACGCTAACACTATGCTCAAAATCCCCGAAGTGCAGACGTTTCCTCACGAGAGAAATCCTCAACGGCTACTAGCAAGTACAAGAAACATTGTAAACGGTGGAAGCCGACTTCAACGTATTCGGACAAAAGCAAGGCAGATGATGATAATGATGATGAGATATAACTTGAACGACTCACCTCTCTTGCTTGAGAACCACATCATTCCCCATAGGACTTGCACACAGTAACGGATATCCGGGTCGTTCACACCACCCATCCCAAGCGTTGCTGCCGACACCATCGTCTGTGCCGTCTCGCTCTAATGCACGCCAGAGGTCCCTGGAAAGATAAAGATAGCGCTACAGTACCTATGTAATATGCGGAAATTGATGGACGATACTGAAGGCACCAAACTAGTGGCTCAGTTCTGAGAAGACAATGAGGTAGACAACAAATAAAAACAATAAATCTGTCATATTGACTTCCAAAAAAATATTGGAGTAGGTAATTTCTTTCCTTTTTCACGTAAACAAAAAATTAAGACGATAGAGTGTGTCGAAAACTCATGTGACGTCACATTTGAGTACATTTTTTACCGCAAAGTGACGTCACAAGACCCCACTGACGTCACAAGACACACGTTATTTTTATTTTATAAAACGAAATAAATTTGATAAAACGAAAACCACGTAGGTATCCTATATTTTTCGAAAATCTAACTCAAGGACTAAACGGAATCATATTTTTTTTATTCCTGTTTAGATTGAGGAAGAAGAAGTCTCAAAGACATGCTTCTTTTCCCGAAGAATTCCTGTTTAGATTGAAGAAGAAGAAGTCTCAAAGACATGCTTCTTTTCCCGAAGAGTTAGGGAGAAGTTAACATACTTACATTTCGCTAGTCATATTGTTTGGACTACACGAGCTAAATTAGCAACTCTATTTGTGGTGGTTCAAACTTCGTTTGAAAAACTGTTATAATAAAGTTCTAATGTCTGCGCCATTCGCATTATTTTTCTATACTTATTATTTTATTATTAATTTATCTCATTATCTATTGAAATCATAAACGCGTACTTCCGACACTGTATTACACTTCACTCATTAACTCACTCGAGAAGGATCATTCATTCAAAATCCATTCCTTACTCCCACTATTTCCTGTTCCGTTCTTTTGAACTACCCCTTTCCCTTCCCCACTCGTAAATCCGCTCGCTTACCGGCGACACGCTAATCCGTGCGCCCGCGCTCCCGCCAAAAACTCTAAAAAAGTGAAAAAATATATGGTGCTGTGTGGTGAATCCTCAAACTCTCTCCTCTCGTGAATCTTGGTGGAAATATCGTCTGAACCGGCGCGCTGGAGGCTGCTATCGAAGGGACGCATCATTTACTCCCCAAATAACACAATCGCATCTATAAACGGACTATTAGATATCTAATAGAATTTAATTTAATTGTCTACCATAAGAGTAAAATATCTCCCTAGTAGTAATCAAGAACGCTTATAGACACAGTTTAGTACAAGTGGGCACAACCTTATCCGTTCTCATAAGAATGAGTTAAGAAAACATGAATAGATAGAGATAAGAGTTGTAAATTCTCAAATTGTCTGTAGAGATTTTTCTAGTACCTCACTAAACTGTTTATAGACCACAATTTTTACTAGTAGATAGTTTATAGATAAAGTTGAGACCTTTAATGAAGTCTTTACTCGTCAAGTTTTTAACCAAAATTAACTCAAGACTGGTGCCGATTCTCTTGTCACAAATTTCTCTAAACTAGACTAAAAATCACTAAAATTTAGTTTATTCCTGTCAAACGACGTTTCCTATTCTGAAATTGATTAAAATGACATAACTTAAATCAATTATAGTTTGACAGCACTAAGTTATTCAATTTAGTGAAAATGGCAATTTCGCTATTCTGAAATTGACGTTTTTCACCTAAAATTATGATTGTCAAACTAAATCTGACTATTTTTAATCGTGATTAAAAAGCTGTGGAATAAAATTAGTTGTCATGAACTAAAATTTACAAAGCAAATTTCTCTCGTTTTTCTTGAAAGTTTGAATGTGTTTGAGTTCAGAATGGAAGCTTATGTGATTGCTGCCGTTGTCGATTCGGCAGAAAGGTAAATTTAGTGTTATTTTATTATGATACAATACGAAATGCATTCATGAAAACTTACAAGGGAAATCCGCCCCTAAGAAGACCCACTGACCGAAATTTGCGTACTAAACATCTAATGCACATGCTACATTACATACACTTCTCATAATCAAAGCCACTTCCAGGTTTTGTGTAATAAATGTGTCTAATAAGAAATAACTATGTTTTAGAAACTATCAAGAGAGGGTTCAATTGGAAAGATAATAAGACCAATCCAACCCATTCCAAATGGCAGAGAAGAAATTCAATAAAAAGACACCTAGATCGGGGGCACTTTATTTGGTGGATAAGCTGAATCCTCGTTTGAATGAAGGATTTATCAACAAACACCTAAAGGTCAGAACAATTTTGTGTCCTATATATTATATGTATGCAGTAATTCACTTGCTAAAACAAGTTAATTACTGCATACATACAAGGAACTGTAATTCTTACTGAATTACAGTTCCTGGATATTGTTTTTTGTCATAGTGACTTTTATTATGTGATACATTACACCTAGTCATTACTTATTAAAGAAATGAGTTAGTAAATAGTATGTACATGAGGAAAGATCTCAGTGGCTTCTCGGTAGGTCACTAGTAAACTTTATACCTATTGGGTATATCTATTAACTAAGTACATGTAAAGTTTTATTTATTTTAGGAACGGATACCCGCTACAGTCATGGCTCATGATTCCCATTGTGGTGCCAATTATTGAGTGCCACTCAAGGGCAAGAAATGTGGTGGAAATGTGTAATGGGCGCCTAGTGAACAGAACCAGAAAATGCTACAAAAAATATTCTGGCATGTTGCACCCTGTACAATTGGAAACATTTGATTGTAAGTGTTTGATTTGATTTATATGTAAAAATTCTATTTTATTTGTTTGCAAAGTAAGAAATCTAATTAAGTGTATCTTTGCAGATGAAGAAGATATCAATGTCACCGAGCATAGCGAGCAGAGTGCTATTGCGGAGGATACCTGCACAGGTTTCCTTGCTGAAGCGTGGAAAATTCAGCAATCAATTGTCAATTCTTTTAATTAAATGAAACATTTTATTTCTTTTATTTTTTATTTATTTTCTCCTAAAACCTTAACAAAAAAGAGTAGCGATTATGAATCACAAAATTGAAATCGCATATTTAATACATGTTTCTGGATAACATGCGTTGAATGTCATTGAGATCTGCCCCTGCTGGTCCTCCACTAGTAGTCCTGATGGAATCCCTCGCCTTGCCTTTGTTTTCACTTTTGTCACCCACACACTTCAAATCTGTTGAAATTAGAATACATGAAAATTTTGCATGTACTTATCGAATCCAGTATAACATTTCATCTCACTGAAACAACTTACATTGTTACCACTGCTCAACAGTCCTGCTGCTGCCCAATTTGTTTAGCTCGCTACTGACATAGGCCTAAAATCCAATACTTTGGGATCAGCTTGATTTTCTTGTTTTTCCTTTTAGAGTATATACTAGTATAGTGTATACAAGTATACGTTACTTTACTACTACTCATGAATACAGGGATTAGTTAAACGAATCGAACATCAAAGAGTATTTATTTGTTAATTAATTATGTTAACTGACCACCAAATTAATAATATTATTGACATGTGACATCTGACATTACAAACAAAACAAAGATAGGGCTTTCCTTCCAAACGCCGACGAAAATACCGGTTATTTTCAACTACAAAACCGAACACAATATTTTAAGATCAAATTTTTATTTATCAACAAGCTTTAAAAAACTGAAACTAGACTGAAATAAATAACAGGTTAAATCATGCTACCTCATTGATTTTTAAATATGGCAGTTTTGTCGATTATAATAAAATAATAGGTTTTTAATCATAATGAAAACCGAAAAGTTTCGACAAAATTTTAAGTCATTTCCGATTTCCAACCCTAGCAGGATTCCTATGGTCACAGATAAAAAACTGAAAAATACATATTTAACAACAAAAATGTTTTACGCCGTTATAATACTCCCTGTATTTCATCAATGATTATTGATAAACAATTTTAAATAATTGTTTGATTTCACTAGGGTTTTTTTTTTGCAATTCAGATCATTTCGTTCACTTTCATTCAGTTTTTATTTTAATCTCCGACAAATCTTAGTCTATGGTCTATTGAATTTAGCGATTGTCAAACTCGATTTTAATTGTGTCAAATCTAAAACTAAAATTAGAGAATGTTGTTTTCAGAATAACTTACCGAAACCAACTAACTAAAATTAAGAAATTTTAGTTTTAGTTTAAGTTAGTTCGGTGTACAAGAGAATCGGCACCACTATCAACTTTAAGTTACATTTGATTTGTAATAGACAACGACACATAATGGCGCAAAACTTACAAGAGTTATTTAAACTTATAATTGAATTGCATCATGGCGTAACAAATTTCTTATTTTACTTGTGTTTTAGCTAGTTGATAATGGGTAAACAAGCAAATCTATAAGCGATTGACATTCTATCGTCGAATATTATGTAAAACTCTCTTAAAATAAGAGCGCCCGCTGTAAATGCAAGATTTAATTTTTTTTTTACCACATATGAATATTATTTTTAATGAGTATTTTTTTTAAATTGCTTTTAAATGCTTAAAATATTCATTTTATTAGAAATATAGTTATTTACAACATATTAAATGTTTAATTAGAGATAATTTAATAATTAAAACATAAAAATAAGCATTAGAATATGTATCGAAAATCATTTGAAGCAAAAGTAGATCATAAAAATGGCGTCAAGATAAAATTTACTAGAAAAACGAATTTAATAGAACAAACACTCTAGAGAATTTTCTGTAGTATGGCTCTAGCACTATGACAAGAATAATTTCACTTGCTACATACTAAACTATCTAGTGAAAGAATAAACCGATTTATGAATAGTTTAAGATTACCTAGTAACTGTCATCTATGTATTCCTTTTTATCTTCTCACAGTATTTCTAGACGTTCATCAGTGAATAGGTAATTTGATGTGTTGTGAACGGCAGACCATTTTATGCAATAGCAGAGCAATTTAATTAATCAATTCAAGAGGGTACCTAAGTAAAAGATATTTCTGTTTTATCTATAGACAATGTGTAAAATAGCAGGACAATACCAGAATTCAACTTTCGAGCTTTTATACGTAGGTAGTCCATCAATGTTAACATCGATTGTCACTATTTTGTTCTCTGTCAAATTTTGAAAATATCTTGTGAGATTAATCTTCAGCCCGTGATGCCAGTATTCGCCATTACCGATTTTTTTCATTTCAATCGTTCTTGGAGTCTGGAGCAATGTTCTCGGATCCTTTGGTAGAGTAGCAGGTTGAAAATTATTTATTATTTGAAATAAATACTTCAAGGCTATGTGAGTTATAGCATGAGTTGCTGACCACTGGCGCGCAGATCACTTTTGAGGCAAGTGGATCGAATTTCGTCGTCGTCATTTGGATTGTTTTCATCCGAGTCTGACTGCTCACTAACGTAATTTTGTAATGTTCTAGGAGACACTTCAAATTCAGTTGTATCTTCTGTCTCAGAACAATTTCTTGCGTTTTGGAGGAAGTTACGAGAAAATTCCGATTCGGAATCTGAATTATCTTGAATCTCTTCTTCTTTTTTTTCTTTTTAAATATTTGCCGATTTTTCGACGAAAGCCACCAGACCTTTTAATTTTTTTCACTGTCTCCATTGCATAAAATCATCCAATTCAAATATTTAATACAAATGCACTTAACTAAGCCATTTTTAGGAATAAAACCACTAAATACACGTTTTCACTATCACTTTTTTAGACAAACTAAAAAATATCTATTAAAGTATTTTATCAAGACTTAAGTGTCTTTATATACAAAGATAAGATTACCAATAGCTAAATAATAGAAATAATAGAATGTTTTATCTTAAAATATACCATCTTTTCTATAAGATTACTTCAAGTTCGGTACCTTTAGGCTTTATTAACTATTTGTAGAGCATTTTATCCTAAAACATTCAATATACCTATAGACATACTTGAAATAGGTGTGCTATAGAACAAGTGCTCTAAAAATAATCGAGCTTGGGAAAAAAAACTCTATAAGAATACATTTTCTTTATTGAAACCATCTTTAGAAAGCCCCTATCTAAAGATTAACCATGAATAGACTGTCAGTAGACAGATTTGTTTTAAACCTCCTAGACTGTGTTACTTGGGTCATCCTCCTGTAAGTTCCTTTTCCTTCCAAGATTTCTGGTCCTTCTCACCCAATAAAAAACGCATACCTACTACGCATCTACGCTACACTCATCACACACATCATATTTATCACATTTATCTATTTATTCGCATAAAAACGCTAAAAACGCTCAATTACGCACCCGCCATTACTCGTCGTCGTGATACACGACGCGCCCACGTGGGCACATTTCCCGCTCAATCTCTCATCAACGCTAAGTTGTTTTTATAAAAACGCATCTTATTTCAGTTTAAACACCTATTATCTAAAATATTATAACTATATTTTATTCATCTCACGCATATTTTCGCATATTTCTCAAAACATAACGCACACAGACAAGTCCATTTTGTTCACGCATGCTCGCATACATTCACTCAATATCCAAGTACTTATTTTATTACACGGTTAAAAACTCGAATAGGTATTTCTCAACGCATAAAAATGGCTTCCACGCGTAGTAAGGATAAGGAATCTGATAAAGAATCCTATGGTTCTACCGAGGAAGATCCTAAAGTTCTTTTATTTGAGTCGAAAAAAGAAAATTTATTCCAAATATTGCAATCTATTTACGATCTCGGCCTACAAGTTTCCGTAAATAGTTCATTAAAATCTCAATTTCTAGCTCGAATTAGCTCCCTTGAGCAAATTAGAACAAACTTTATGGAAACTCTTGATGCTTATAATTTAGCTTTATTAGAAAATGGTTCGACGACAAAGCCGAACTACGCCCCACTTTCCACATTCGATGAAATCTATTGTCAAATTAAAGCAATAGAATCTAACATTCATAAATCTCAAAATACGAGTAATGATAACACTAATAAATTCGAGTTTTTAAATCGTAAACTTCCGCCTTTAAAACACACAACAACAACACAACACAACACACAACAACAACTTTTCATGAAAACTTCAAAAGTCTTATTCATGATAATTCGCATCTAACTGACGCCGAAAAGGTTCAGTATTTAATAGGTTGTCTCTCGGGCAAAGCATTAATTGTTTGCTCAGGTATCGTACCTACCGCTAATAATTACCTATTTATTTGGAATGCTTTAATAGAAAAATATCAAGATACGCGCGTACAAGCTTCCATGTATTTACATCAAATGGTTCAATTTAAACCTTATCAATCTATTGATACATTTCTTGAGCAGTTTCATTCGGCACAAGCCGCTTTACGTCGCTTAAACATAAAAGATTTGTCAGATTTTATAATAACTGATATTGCACTCAGTAAGCTCGATAAAGAGGTCGTTAACCTTTTCGAACAGTCGCATAGTCATATTGCAATACCTACTTTCGATCATCTTTCGCAATTTTTAAAAGAACAAAGTAAAATAATAACGCTTCGTAAACATTCCAATCCCTCTAAAGTTCGTAATAATAATAACGAAAATGATAAATCCTCATTTAAATCTAGGAATAGCCAAGCCTTCGCGAGTACTACCCAGGACCACCCAGTGCGTTCCTGCAAAGTATGTGGATCCCCTGATTCACATCCACTTTATAGATGTTCTCATTTTATGAATCAATCCGCTAAAGAAAGATTAGATATTGTAAACAAACATAAGTTTTGTCGTAATTGTTTAGGATTTCATGATATTAAAATGTGCAAATCAACAAACACTTGTTCGATTTGCCACCGTAAACATCATTCGCTAATACATCTAGACAACTTTAACAATTTAAACAATCGGGTAGTTGAACATGGTTCTGCGCGGTCCGCGCTTTGCGCACCGCCCGCGTCGCCTGCGAACAGCGCGCCCCGCGCACCCGCTCCCGCGCCCCCGCTGTCTGCCGCTCCCGCGACACTCGATTCGTCGCCCGTACCGGGAGGTGATAACGTTGCGCGCGAAAATTCAAACGCTCCTTATTTATCAATGACTTCGGCTACCTCGTGCGTTGAAAATAATACGACTGTTTTGTTGCCTACCGCTTCCGTATACGCTTATAATAATAATAAACCTTATACTCTCCGCGTTTTTCTTGATACAGGCTCAATGAGTCATTTTATTACAAAGGCTTGCTGTAAACGCTTAAATTTAGAAATTACTCCTGACAAATCTTCTATTTTCGGTATAGGTCACGCAAAAATACCCTCGTTTGGTACTACATCATTTAAAATATTTTCCCGCTTTGATCACCGCTGTTGTTATACAATTCACGCTCGGGTTTTAGATCGTATTACTGACGACTTGCCCAACTTATCCATAGATATCACAAATCTCGCTCCATTACGTAATTTACCTATGGCTGATGACGCGTTCCACGTTCCCGGTGAGATAGATTGCCTCCTCGGCAATGAACTTTTCCCGCTTTTGTTGGGAAGTGGAAAGGTAACTTTACCTTGCTCCTCGGTCGTCGCTGTAGAAACCACCCTTGGCTACATAGCCATGGGTCGAGCTGATTGTCAACCTCGTATAACTTCGCGCGCTCGCCCCGCTCAAATAAACAAAAATAAAAGCGAGCAAACTTTTCTGTGTGCTACTAGCACGCTTAGCTTAGATACGCTCACGCAACGCTTTTGGGAGCTGGAAAGCGTCCCTAATAAGATTCACATGAGTCCTGATGATCAGGCGTGTGAACAAATATTTAATTCAACTTACTCTCGCGATGAAACAGGTAGATACACAGTGCAGCTACCATTTAAATAAAATAAATAAAATAAAAATATTTTATTTCAGACAAAAAAGTCCATAGGCAAGACAAGGTTGTTAGTAACAAGAACTTCGCTTATATCTAATATTAGTAATTAAAGTAGGTAACAACAAAACTAGACACACCGTCTACCCCTGCACAGTAGGCTCACTGGTCCCGCAACACATGGAGTTCAGTGAACCTACTGAGCAGAACAGTATCGGTTCTCTCGCCAATCATCCTAAGGACGCTATTCGGGCTCCCCCGTACTCGGCGCACTACTGACGCAACTTTTTTACGCATGATTGCATAGAAGTCATCTACGCTGGCGTCAGCAAACATGCCGGATGCACTGCAATATCGAGGGAGCCGAAACAGAGCCCTAAACACATTATTGTACTGGACGCGCAAGGCATTGTAGGCTTTCTGTGTAAAGTTCGCCCACAGGCCGCTCGTGTAAAACGTCTGGCAGAATGCCTTGAACATCGTTATTTTAACAGGAGCAGTACATCGAGCGAACCTGCGTGCCAACATATTACCACGCACCGACAATGCCCTGCGCTCCCTCTCAATATCCAATTCGTCACTCAAATTCTCGGTTAGAATGTGACCAAGATATTTAAACTGTGCAACACGACTTAGAGGTACACCGTTAAGTACTAAAGGTGGTATAAAGATATTGTTTTTACTTTTACATTTAAATAACATGAACTCACTCTTACTTTCGTTGTACCTCAAACCATGTTCCACAGCATAAACCTCGCACACCTTTAACAGCCGTCTAAGACCACCAATTGACGGGCTCAGCAGCACCATATCATCAGCATAACTCAAATTATTGACACATATGTCATCAATATGACATCCAACATGCATGGTGCTGAGCTCCTCAATCAGATGGTTAACATAGATATTAAAGAGTCTTGGGGAGGTCAGCCCGCCCTGCCTGACGCCACACTCCAAAGAATATTCATTTGAGTATACATTTCCCCATCTGACTACATTAAGCTGCTCACTATACCAGTAGGCGAGGATATTCACCAGATCGGATGGTACACCTGCACTTCTTAATTTCGTCCAAAGCTTATTATATGATACCAAATCAAAAGCTTTGGACAAATCCAAGAAGCATGCGTATACTGGCGTTTGTCTTTTTACATGATAATTTACAGTGTGTTTCAGAGATAGTATTGCACTTTCAGTTGACAACCCCTC
This sequence comes from Xestia c-nigrum, assembly GCA_916618015.1. Classification (NCBI taxonomy): domain Eukaryota; kingdom Metazoa; phylum Arthropoda; class Insecta; order Lepidoptera; family Noctuidae; genus Xestia; species Xestia c-nigrum. The sequence continues at coordinate 15,378,345 of OU745268.1, forward strand.
TCTGAAACCGAACTGTGTATCCTGTAATTTCACAAAACGATCCAATTTCCTATCCAATAGCCCATCAAACACTTTTGCGATTATAGTAGCTAAAGAAATCGGCCTATAGTTACTTTTATCAGAGATATCAGCAGTGACATTTTTCACTATTGGCACAACCACTGTTCTCATAAGATTAGATGGAAGATATGAGTGCCTTATACAAAACGTGTAGAACATGGCTAACACTCTATACAGATGCACTCCCCCATGCTGCAGGTGCTCGACACTGAGGCCCTCATGACCTGGTGACTTCCCTCTTTTCATATTTTTAACCATGTCAGCCACGTCTTTACTTGAAAATCCAATAGGCGTTTCTACTGGGCCATGTTCAGTATCAGGCACCACGAGCAAGGAAGATTTCATCTGAAATTGATCCTTGAACGAATTGGCAATCCTTCTGGCATCACTGATGCCATCAACGCACACAGGCAGACTAGGCTTACCATTTAAACGCTTGGTGCCCTTCCAGAACTTATTAAATTTCTTAGCAGAATGTTGTGAGGCAAGTATATCCATTTTTATCTGTTCCTGGTGGTTCTGACAGTACTTTAAGCGTGACTTGAAAACTCGTCTACTTTCACACATTTTTTCATATAAAGATCCGCTACCTGGTTTACCACCTAAGACATACAACTGATGGTCCAGTCTAGCCTGCCTATGGGCGTCTCTGACATGCTTGTTCCAACCATGCACACAGTTAACATTAGTGGGCTTCCTAGGTAAGAGACTGCGACTGTGAGCCGAAGCCTGACTCAATATATTAACAATATCATTATATAGGTTGTCAATTACAGATCTGTGTTGTATGTTTTGACACATACTATCGGCACATTCATGAAGTTCATCAGGAAACATAATTTTTCTAAAATTATTATTGCAAATTTCATGATATTTCTGAAGTTCTTCTAATTCTCTTACCCCCCATACAATACTATTATGTAAATAGCTGTTAACTTCCACTTTAGCTCTAATTACTCCTAAATTACAAGTCACCTGTAAAGGGAAATGATCTGACCAATATACGTCATTGTGAACCATAATGTTCACCACAGACTGCCATGCTGACTTGGTTACCACGCAGTGGTCCAGCCATCGCTTACACCCGTATACTTCACTTTGAAAAGTATATGTTTCAGATGACATACCTAATTTGACTAGATCGGCACATATCCAGTCATTTTCCTCACAAAAATCAAGAAGTTCACTACAGAACGGAGCATTAGGATGTGCATTGAAATCTCCCATCATAAATACTACTTCGATACTATTGTCTTGTATGATTGCATTCAACTCACCCAAACACTGAGTAAATTCCGGCAAGTTCACAGTTTGGTCAGTCGGCATATACACACACATAACTAACATTTCACAACCCGCTCCAGTCATTACTTTAATCGCAACAATACGCTCACTTTTGCACTTCACCACTGTAACATTACGAAAGGAACTTTTCCGCCACAGTAGCGCAACCCCACCGTGAGGTCTGCCTCGTAGCACTCCAGCTGTCAGGTCCACCGCCGACTTCCCCGTGTAGCCGAAGTTGTCGTCAATATCACCCAATACTTGTGTATCGTACGGTAGTAGCCAGGTTTCTTGGAGGGCTATCACATCTGCCGATTTACACAAAGTTCTCACACATTCCATACTTCTTTTAATATTTTTGCAGTTATAACTTATTATTGTACTATCCATTTAATTGTATGTCATCTTTATCGGAATCCCGTGGTCTAAATCGTATGAATCTCCTAAATGTTATTCCATCAGGCCACAAGTTATCATTTAAAAAGGTATCAATTTTATTTATTGAAATAAATATTTTAAAGGAGTTGTACGGCCTTTCTTTCTTCATGATAACTTTTTCAAGAGAAACTTTTTCCTGGGTCTTACTATATATGTATTCGCTTATGTCAGCCTCGAGTGTATCTTTGTTTACATTGGAATTAGACAAAGGAATCTTTGTTTCCGCCGCCTTGAACTTTGTTTCAACACTGGTTAATGCCTTTCCCATTTTTCCAATAAATCGATTCTTATGTCGTCCACGTTGTATCACAGTCCACTCATCTGTTGGCTTGTTTTGTTTCCATTCACCTGGCGACTTAACTATTTCCGCCATCGTTGGTTGCGATGTACACGGCTGCGGCGCCGGCATTTGTTTACATGCAGTTGTGCCTGTCAAAACTTTGTTAGCGCGCTCTTGTGACAATGACGTTTGACTTCTCGACGCCTCCGCCCGCGCCGCGCCGCCTCCGCCGCCTGCCGCTCCAGAGACGCGCTCGGTGCGAGGGAGATAGACTTATTTACACATGCGCGATAGTGAGATGTCGGCGACGGCTCGAGCGCGTTCCATCCCGACGATTTTGTCATAATGCCGGTACTTGATAAGTCATGTGATAGACCTACCGGCCCGCTATCCGAAAAATAAGCACCTCTTTTTTCCGTGTTAATATTTGGGTAATTAACCAAGGAAGTTAGTTTGAGATTGTCTAGATCTATACGTACTGTATCTACCATGTCTACGGTTGCATAATTTTCCTTAATTGCTTTTATCTCACTACGAAGTAGCACAATGTCCTTCAGCAACTTCGTAACATCTATGTGATCAAACGATATCGGAGGCAATTTTTGCAAGTCTCGTGCAACGAAGGTGGGAATCACATCCGGATCAATTTCTTTAAAGAGACAGATAATGTCCTCTAAGTCTCTTTGCACTTTGCCATCTCGCCTTCTTGATTTTTTCCTCTGAGAAGTCGTTACAGATTCAAATAACAAAGTTTTCGCCTCGTCGATTTCTGGTTCCGAGAAGGCCGACAGGCACACACGAACTATAGACTCGTTATCCATCACATCATGTTTATTTTGGATGAATGCTAGTACTTCACATATAATTATATTGCAATTAGAACACTTCAACTTATTAACCGCCATTGTTTACAAAGAACGCGCGCGCACGTCAGCGCTGTGCGAGCGAGACTCCGTGGCAGCGTGACTCCGTTTAAGGCTCCGTGTGCAGACTTAGGAAATTCGCACTCAACGGCGATGCGCCGCCTCATTAATTTAGAAAAAAAGTTAGATTCTGATCCCGAGATCAGATCTAATTACAACGCTACGCTTCAAGATTACCTTGACAAAGGTTATTTGGCCAAGGTCAAAGATCCCTCTCTCAATATCCCGCATTATTATATTCCGCATCGTGCTGTTTACCGCCCGGATAAACAGTCCAGTAAGACTCGCATCGTGCTTGACGCTAGCTGTAAAACTAGCTCAGGTAAATCGCTAAATGATCTCCTTTATGTAGGTCCGAATCTACAAAGTAACATTTTCGATTTATTAATTAATCTTCGCATGTTTTCCGTTGCTGTAGTTGCAGACATCGAAAAAATGTATTTTCAACTTAATCTTTCCGCTGGTCATCACGCATTTCAACGCATTTTATACAGATTCAATAAAGATTCTGAGATTTCAACTTTTGAATTTAACCGCGTTTCTTTCGGTGTCTCAAGCTCGCCTTATTTAGCTATGAGAGTAGTTCGCCAACTCGCATCTGATAGTCGGGATAAATACCCGCTCGCGGCTTACGAGGCTGAAAACCATATGTATATGGATGACTACGTATGTTCGCTAGATGGCGTTGAAATAGCTGAGCAGACATATCAAGAAATGGTCGCCATGTTCAGGTCAGGCGGTTTCAACCTTGTAAAGTGGATCTCTAATAGTTCCGAACTCTTAAATAAAATTCCTTCAACTCATTTAAATCCGCAAAATATAGAATTTGACGCTGACGCTAATAATAATACTAAAATTGTAGGTATGCAATGGAATCCTGTAGAAGACTCTTTTCAATTTAAAATAAATGGTAATTCTCTGAAATGTACGAAACGTACCGTTTTATCCGCAACCGCACGGCTGTTTGACCCCTTAGGTCTTATAGGTCCAGTTACCGCATTCATGAAAGTTTTAGTTCAGGAATGCTGGAAGCATGATCTTGATTGGGATGATCCTGTACCCGCTTACATTGAAAATAAATTTAATCAATTTCACAAGGAACTTTCCTATCTCGAACAAATAAAATTCCCGCGACATGTAGGTATCACCTCTGGTTCTCATGTCACTCTCCTCGGGTTCGCAGACGCCAGTGAGCGCTGTTATGGTGCCGCTGTTTACATAAGAGTTAGTTTTAACGATGAAGATAACGGATCAGTCCTCTTACTAACTTCTAAATCTCGCGTCGCTCCGCTTAAAAATACGCCCTTAGCTCGCCTCGAGCTATGTGCTGCTCTTCTCTTAGCAAACTTAATCAACTCAGTTGTAGAAGTTTTAAGTAAACGCTGTAAAATTAATAATATTTTTGCTTTTTCTGATTCAACAGTAACGCTCACCTGGATCCACTCGCCCTCACATAGATTTCATACATTTGTCGCAAATCGTATTGTGGAAATTAATTCAAAATTACCTGCTAAACATTGGTTTCACATCGATGGAACTGAAAATCCCGCTGATGTAGTTTCTCGTCCCGTAACGCCTAAACAATTATTAGATTTGACTCTTTGGTTTAACGCTCCGCATTGGTTTTCATTCCCCTTAAATCAGTGGCCAATCAAGCCATTTAAGGTCAGTTTAAATAATAATAATTCGGAAGTAATGGAAACTAAAAATATCGCTCTCTCAGTCAAAGTAACGCAAGAAGTTCTTCAACCTATTCAATCTTTAATTGACCGCATTTCCAAATATTCAATTTTACTACGTAGCTTGGTTTTGATATTACGTTTCTGCAAGTTACTAAACACGCGTGGTTGCATCACCGTTTCGGATTTGGATGCCGCAGAAATATATCTTATACGTTACGTACAAAGTAGATATTTCTCTGAAGAAATTAACGCTTTAAAATCTGATAAAAATTTAAATAAAAGTCTCGCTAAACTCAACCCCTTTCTAGATTCGAATAATATTCTCAGAGTAGGTGGAAGGTTAACTCATTCTCAACTTGATTATGGTCAAAAGCACCCCATTTTAATTCCAACTAAATCACGTTTTACTCAACTCGTAATTGACTTTTATCATGTAACTAATTTACATACGGGTCCCGCTCTTCTATTGTGTATAATTAGACAAAAATTCTGGATTTTATCGGCTCGTAATATAGTAAGACAACGTGTGCATAGTTGTAATAAATGTTTTAAACTTAAACCTCAAAATACTTACCCTCCCATGGGTGATCTACCCGACTTTCGCGTTTCACAAGCGAAAGCGTTTGTTAATACCGCTGTGGACTACTGTGGTCCTTTCTACGTTACTCATATCCGAAAACGCGGAATTAAGAGCCACAAAGCTTACATTTGTGTGTTCGTCTGTTTAACAACTAAGGCAGTACACTTAGAGTTAGTCTCTGACCTTAGTTCAGATTTATTTCTCGCCGCTTTTAAGCGTTTTATTTCTCGTAGAGGTCCTGTTGCTATGATTTATAGTGATGGAGGCACAAACTTTATTGGCGCAAAGCGCAAATTGAACGATATTTACACCTTAATTCAATCCAAATCTCATATAAATTACATAGGTGATCAATTGGCTGAACATCGTGTACGATTTAAACATAGTCCGCCTTACGGTCCTCATTTTAATGGACTCAGCGAAGTTAATGTTCGTTGTGTCAAAACTCATCTTTTTAAAGTCATTGGTTCTCAAATATTAACATACGAAGAGTTTAGTACCGTACTTGTTCAAATTGAATGTCTTTTAAATAATCGACCTCTAAGTATTTTAAGCTCTGACCCGTCTGATATTAGTGCTTTAACGCCTAATCATTTTTTAAACGTAACTCCGCTTAAATTTTTACCTGCTGAAGATGTCACAGACATTTCAGACAATCGCTTATCGCGTTATCAACTTCTTACTAAAATAACTCATTCCTTCTGGCATCGTTGGAGTCAGGAGTACCTCACTTCCTTGCAACAGCGGGAGAAGTGGAACACACCGTCAAAGCCTATTGAAGTAGGTACGATTGTTATTATCAAAGACCACAACGCTCACCCGCTTTGTTGGCCTTTAGGTGTCATAGATGCGACTTATCCTGGCAAGGATAATATAGTTAGGACTGTGAAGGTTAGAACTGCTTCCGGTTCTTACATACGCCCGGTAGTGCGACTTTGTCCTCTACCAACACAATAATTACTTTATTCTTTTTTTCTCTTAACTCTATTTTTAATTAAATTCATAAATTTAATTTTTAAGTTCTCATAAAGTTTTAGTTTAGAGGAAAACCTCTAGGCCGGGGGAGTTGTCTGCGCCATTCGCATTATTTTTCTATACTTATTATTTTATTATTAATTTATCTCATTATCTATTGAAATCATAAACGCGTACTTCCGACACTGTATTACACTTCACTCATTAACTCACTCGAGAAGGATCATTCATTCAAAATCCATTCCTTACTCCCACTATTTCCTGTTCCGTTCTTTTGAACTACCCCTTTCCCTTCCCCACTCGTAAATCCGCTCGCTTACCGGCGACACGCTAATCCGTGCGCCCGCGCTCCCGCCAAAAACTCTAAAAAAGTGAAAAAATATATGGTGCTGTGTGGTGAATCCTCAAACTATCTCCTCTCGTGAATCTTGGTGGAAATATCGTCTGAACCGGCGCGCTGGAGGCTGCTATCGAAGGGACGCATCATTTACTCATCCTCCTGTAAGTTCCTTTTCCTTCCATCTAATCAGCTTGCACTACAAATTGGCTGTTACGTCAGTCACTGCGGGCCGTAGTGCGAGATGAGTGGTTTCGATCGATTTACAAAAAATCAATTGATTGGACTAAAAATAAAACACTATGATGCTTGTAGAATTATTTGCCAAAAAAAATCAAAAAGATCGCATGTATTTTAGTGTGGTTTTTACTCGTTACAAAAATGTTTTAAAGATAAATTTATGTTATTTTTTGTTTTATCGAGAAAAAGTAATTGTATTACGTATTTAAAACACTACATCATACTAGCATAAAGGGTGTAAAACACCTCTTAACGAATTCGAAAACCACTTGTTCTCCCCGTCATTGCGATCATTTTTGTTCAACACCATACTTGGGAACCTTCAAGTTTCGAAGATACTACGGGTCAAAGTTCCAACTTTTTGCTGAATTTTTACTGAAAGATTTCTGCTTTAAACATCTCCACGACCCCCGTTCTATTCAATCCACCCATCAGCACAATGTTTTAAGTGCGTTACATTGAGTTCTGCTATCAAACATGATTATTCACCCCAAAAACAAAGTCGTTTCCCAGCAATAACTTTTGCGTAAAGTTACTTAGTGTGATGTACAGAGTACCTACTTGGTTGACGACTTCGAGATAAGGTGGTTTACACCCTGAAGAATATCATATATTTTTCTAGATTTGTTTATTGCAATGAATCATATACTTACAGGGATTATAAAACTCGCGTTTAGCTCCTTTAGTCGCCTTAAGTTCCATGTAATAGGAGGCAAGCCCATTGTTTACGTCGGCTGCTTTATAAGAACATTCTAGAATACTTTCGCGTCTAGAATGTTCCACTATGGAACAAGATTACTTGTACAAGATTCGAAAATCATCCTAGAATGGGAAAGGTTTTTAAAGTCATTGGTTCTCAAATATTAACATACGAAGAGTTTAGTACCGTACTTGTTCAAATTGAATGTCTTTTAAATAATCGACCTCTAAGTATTTTAAGCTCTGACCCGTCTGATATTAGTGCTTTAACGCCTAATCATTTTTTAAACGTAACTCCGCTTAAATTTTTACCTGCTGAAGATGTCACAGACATTTCAGACAATCGCTTATCGCGTTATCAACTTCTTACTAAAATAACTCATTCCTTCTGGCATCGTTGGAGTCAGGAGTACCTCACTTCCTTGCAACAGCGGGAGAAGTGGAACACACCGTCAAAGCCTATTGAAGTAGGTACGATTGTTATTATCAAAGACCACAACGCTCACCCGCTTTGTTGGCCTTTAGGTGTCATAGATGCGACTTATCCTGGCAAGGATAATATAGTTAGGACTGTGAAGGTTAGAACTGCTTCCGGTTCTTACATACGCCCGGTAGTGCGACTTTGTCCTCTACCAACACAATAATTACTTTATTCTTTTTTTCTCTTAACTCTATTTTTAATTAAATTCATAAATTTAATTTTTAAGTTCTCATAAAGTTTTAGTTTAGAGGAAAACCTCTAGGCCGGGGGAGTTGTCTGCGCCATTCGCATTATTTTTCTATACTTATTATTTTATTATTAATTTATCTCATTATCTATTGAAATCATAAACGCGTACTTCCGACACTGTATTACACTTCACTCATTAACTCACTCGAGAAGGATCATTCATTCAAAATCCATTCCTTACTCCCACTATTTCCTGTTCCGTTCTTTTGAACTACCCCTTTCCCTTCCCCACTCGTAAATCCGCTCGCTTACCGGCGACACGCTAATCCGTGCGCCCGCGCTCCCGCCAAAAACTCTAAAAAAGTGAAAAAATATATGGTGCTGTGTGGTGAATCCTCAAACTCTCTCCTCTCGTGAATCTTGGTGGAAATATCGTCTGAACCGGCGCGCTGGAGGCTGCTATCGAAGGGACGCATCATTTACTCATCCTCCTGTAAGTTCCTTTTCCTTCCATCTAATCAGCTTGCACTACAAATTGGCTGTTACGTCAGTCACTGCGGGCCGTAGTGCGAGATGAGTGGTTTCGATCGATTTACAAAAAATCAATTGATTGGACTAAAAATAAAACATTATGATGCTTGTAGAATTATTTGCCAAAAAATCAAAAAGATCGCATGTATTTTAGTGTGGTTTTTACTCGTTACAAAAATGTTTTAGAGTAAAATTTATGTTATTTTTTGTTTTATCGAGTAAAATTAATTGTAGTATGTATTTAAAACACTATATCATACTAGCATAAAGGGTGTAAAACACCTCTTAACGAATTCGAAACCACTTGTTCTCCCCGTCATTGCGATCATTTTTTTGTTCAACACCATACCTGGGAACCTTCAAGTTTCGGAGATACTACGGGTCAAAGTTCCAACTTATTGTCAAATTTTTACTGTACTTTAAACACCTCTACGACCCCCTCATCCATCAGCGCAATGTTTTAAGTGCGTTACATTGAGTTCTGCTATCAAACATGATTATTCACCCCAAAAACAAAGTCGTTTCCCAGCAATAACTTTTGCGTAAAGTTACTTAGTGTGATGTACAGAGTACCTACTTGGTTGACGACTTCGAGATAAGGTGGTTTACACCCTGAAGAATATCATATATTTTTCTAGATTTGTTTATTGCAATGAATCATATACTTACAGGGATTATAAAACTCGCGTTTAGCTCCTTTAGTCGCCTTAAGTTCCATGTAATAGGAGGCAAGCCCATTGTTTACGTCGGCTGCTTTATAAGAACATTCTAGAATACTTTCGCGTCTAGAATGTTCCACTATGGAACAAGATTACTTGTACAAGATTCGAAAATCATCCTAGAATGTTCCACTACTGAGTTGTGAAGTTTCGAGAAAACTGTGGAACTTTCTCAAAAGTTGGTTGTTTCTAAGAAATATAGAAAGTGAACCTTGCATCGGCACTAGCGAAGCGATGGTCGCGCAGTAGTCGCGCGAGTGCGGCGCGCCCGGCCGCCTCGCCCGCTGCCTCTATCGCCATGCTCACTATAGCTGCTCCCTGAAAAAATGGAACTAACTTTAATAATATATTCATATTTTTTTTTTATTCTTATTTGCCATTCTATTATTATTATTGATTATTCACAGAAAATTAGACGACATATTGTCTCATCTATCTTTTTAACACAATTATATATATATATATATATATCTTTTTAACACAATTTATTTCATTGCATTATTCTTAGGAAAAAACACTAATTTGTTTTCAGTTTTTCCTTTTTATTTGACCATTTGTTATATTGGAAATTATTTGAGTGGGTATGGACTATTATCGTCTTAAATTTGTTATTTTTATTATCTTTACATTTTTTTTTCCGACTGTTATGTTTTTAAGGTTTCGTTTTATAAAATTTCTACACAATGTATTTTGTTTTGAAATAAATGACTTATGACTTAAAATACCTCATTTTTTCTATGGAGGTAGGTATTTTGATTTTTAGGTTGAGAAATCATAAAATAACTTCTCTACTCACTCTGGGCGGAGCGGGAGGTAACGTCAGACTTTTACTGACTAAAACCCATCCATGTTCCTTCCTCGCCCTTTATGTTCCGGAGCCGCGGTATCTCTTTCTAACAGTCCCGCAACACGTGCTGTGATCCTTACATATTCTTTTCTCGAATGTTTGATTAAACAATTAAACTAAAAAAAATGGTAATATTTTTCAACTAACTTCACGAGGGTGAAAGTCGCTGCCAATATTAATCTCTGCATTGTTATTACCTTATGTAAAGACAGTTCATCAGTAGCGCCCTCGATGTCAGCTCTCTCCAATCTTGGTGATGCGACTGCCCGCACAGAGTTGCTTGAATCTAACCTAAAATAAGAAGAGCATAACATAACATTACATAACAGTACACCCACATTCCGCCGCCCTCTCTTCACAATCTATTTTATAGGTAATAAATACCCTTTGCGACTGGTCGTTCGAAATACAAGCTACCTACTATAATGGCGCCCAACATGGGATTTTTCAAATGGCGCCTAACATGGGACTTATAAAATGGCGCCCAACGTGGGACTTTTAAAATGGCGCCCAACGTGGGGCCATTAAAAAAGCCTCCACGATTTATAAAATTGACTATTTCCCAATTCAGTTTATTATGGTTCTTACCTTAGTGCAGGAAGTACATGATCAAGAAGTAGTGCATCGGCAGGTCTCTGCGCGTCGGAGTGTGGGGGGGCGGGGGCCTTCTCTGCGAGTACTGACGTCAGAGCCTCGAGGAGCCACTGGGAGGACCACCAGCGAGGGGATACTGTCCCGCCGAACCACTGGGGTAGAAAAATAAAATAAAAATGGGATTTTAAATAAAGCTGCGACTTCTGTCACTATTACTGACTGGACAAATTCTGGTATGGTATGGTAAATGGTATTCTGTTTATTCCGTCAGTAATTACATATATACACACTAACATTATAATAGGAAGAAAAAATATGTACAAATATCAAAAAAAAGGGTTACAGGGCATCGAAAAATTCGTCTACATCGCTGCCAACAGGAAAAGTGCCCAGAAGGCTGGCAGCATTCCGTCAGTTAGATTATCTATACTTATAATAAATCTGTAGAGAGGTCAATTCTGTACATGAAATATATTTACAAAATAACTATCGGGGGGTGATTAGTGATCGATACTGATGCCAAAAATGCAATCAGTAAAATTTTTGTCTGTCTGTCTGTCTTTCTGTCTGTCTGTCTGTCTGTCTGTATGTTATTTATAGAAAAAAAAACTACTCGACGGATTTTAACGAAACTTGGTACAATTATTCTACATACTCCTGAGCAGGTAATAGTATACTTTTCATTACGCTACCATTAATAGGAGCAGAGCAGTGAAAGGAAATGTTGGGAAAACGGGAGAAGTTACTTGGTTTTTTTAGCTTCCGTCGCGTGTGCAGCCTTAATGGTTAAAGCTACATAGAAATCATGTATAACGGAAATATTCCACATAAAATTATATAAAAAATATCCCAAGACAGCATATGTCTATCTTTTATAGTTGACTCACAATAACACGTGTAACTCCCGATAGCTTAGCAGTTCGGAGATTTGTTATTATTATATTTGTTTACTCTTACGTTTATAATATTCTCACTCAACCCCAATTTTGAAACTTCACGCGGGCGAAGCCGCTGGCAGAAGCTAGTAATAAAATAATATCTTTGATCTGTGTTTTTTGTTTAATCAAATTAATAAAAATAGATGAAGATAAAACGCGTCAAAGATCGAGAGTGGGGGCTTATGACGTCAACCGAGTTACCGACGCATCGTCTTCATGTTAGTTACCTACGTGAGAAAAAATAAATACGTGTCCAGTATTTCTTGGAAATCTATCAGGCTGATTAATTAGTTTTTTTTGTTCGTCTAATATCCTATTGTAGGCAATTGGGATGGGATCCCTGATTTAAATAAAGGGTGTAAAAAACCTCTTCACGAAGCCGAAAGGCACTTGTTCTCTTCATCATTGCGATCATTTTTTTGTTCTACATCATACCTGGGAACCTTCTAATTACGGAGATCTATATGGGGGGTCCAAGTAACAACTTTTTGAGAAGTGTTTTTTGTAAGAATAATTCAATCCATCCATCAGCACAATGTTGTAAGTGCGTTGCATTGAATTCTACCACAAAACATGATTTATAACCTCACAAAAAAAAAGTCGTTTCTCAGCAATAATTTTTGCGTAAAGTTACTTAGTTTGATGTACAGAATACTTGTTAACGGCTTTGTGATAAGGTGGTTTACACCCTGTAGATGAGTGATATTTTGATAGAATAATTTCAAGCGAACGAGGGTCACGGGTAACATTTATTTAGACCTATTTATTCTCACCTGTTGAGCCAACAATCTTGCTATCGTCTTGGTATCTGAAAGGGTTGAGGGAGACAGTGTGATCAACCCCCACCCCTCTGAATAAGGGTTACCGCCTTCCACCACCACGATATCTGAAACAGACAAATAATTCAGACTGATTGGAACGAACGAAAGTATGTTATCATTATCTGCCTAGCCTTTTTAACCTCCAGTCAATCCAGGCATCCAGTGTAACCGGATACAGCTGAATACTAATATTTTACATGCAGCGACTGCATATCTGACCTCAACAACTCAGTTCATCATTTCAGTCGTGTGACATCCACTGCAGCTGGACATAAGCTTCCCGCAAGTGTCTCCACATATCCCGTTCACGTGCGACTCGCATCCAACGGATTCCCGCAACCTTCACCAGGTCATCGGTCCATCTAGTGTAGTGGTTCCCAACCTTTCTTAGACCAGGGACCACTTTGGTATGTTCATTGTTAACAGAGACCATATGGTCCTAGACAAACATGGACACCGACAGGATTATAACTAGGGAGTGAATCTTCAACTCACAGTATACAAAAATTGGACAAAAGCGATCGAATTGAGCTCGAAAAATTTAGTAATCATTTAGTATGCAATTCTCAAAAAATAATGGACTTTTTCCTCTGCTAGGTTCAAAATTAGGTTGGGTTGAGCTTGCATCTTCTGTGCCAAAAACTTCTGCGTTAAAGAGTACGAATAACAATTTAATCTTTCGCGGACCGTAGTCGAGGCTCCCGCGGACCACGAGTGGTCCGCGGACCACCGGTTGGGAATCAGTGATCTAGTGGGAAGACTTCCCACGCAACGTCTTCGAGTTCGCGGTTTGTCCAGAACTCTTCGGCCCTCATCGGCCATCACAACTCAATTAGTACTGGGTCATACGGTGCCCCTTGGCAGGCACGTATCCGGAGGGGGGGGATAGTTGGGATTTATCCCCCCCGAAATCTGACTTATAATAAACGGGACCATAATCACTGCGAAGTATGTAAATTATAGTACAGTGATTAGAGCGATATTTACACAGTTCACATGGTTGTTTCAATACCCTCGAACCAGAAGTCTGGATACGTGCTTGCCTCTTAGTAAGATTGGTTGTCAGACTTTTCTTTACTAGTTTAGTCAACATGACTTACCGAATTTTGGAAGCGGGTACGATGTGTTCAGCTCAAAAGCGAAATGCTGGATCGTCTTTTGCACCCATTCGAGGAGAGGTCTGCAAAAGAAACATACAATCTGTAAAAAAAATCCTGTCCGATCCATATGGGTATTATTAGATAACGAGAAAAACAAAATTAATGACTAAGCGGTGGCAACACTGCGGTCTCGCTTACCGAGTAGTGACGTCCTATACAAACAATTGAAGATCGTTTTTAAGAATTGTTCAATTTTAAGGATAAAAGTGTGGTAATTTAGGACATTGAGACAAAAATAATGGATAGGTTTTTACGAGAAGGAAACGGAAAAAAAACATGCAGGACGGTCTCTGGGTAGTGCCGATAAGTGAATACAAAGTACTCTATATCTGAGGCCCTACTCCCTAACGCTTCGTCCGTATATTCGGATCTATCCGTCTCTCTCGCGCACGTCTGCAGATGAGTGTGAGTGAGGGACGCGGATAGATCCGAAAATACGGACGAAACATTAGGGAGTAGGCCCTCTGCTACGGGTTGTGTCCCGCGCACGAGTAAGTGGTGCTACGCCGTAGCGGATCGGCTACGAGTGCTACGAAGCGTTAGGTGACGGTCACGTGAGTTCCATGTTTTTTGTTCACCCCAAATGTACTCACATGAATATTTAAAAGCTTTCAAATACTAACTACTCGTATAACCCATGAACCGTCCGAAGTCCTGCCCGGCTCGCCGACCACGTGCGTCATGGAGCCGGGCGGGCACCGTACTCCATTGGTTAGATAAGCTTGTTTACCACTATCAGCGTGCATCTTATTCATATAATTGAAGTAAGTCTAATTATTCATACAGGGTGAAATTAAATAGATGCGACAAATTTAAATACACAATAATACGTGTTGTCAAGAAAATGTATAAAATATCAAATGTAAAATTAAAAAATAATTGATCAGTGTTAAGAAAACCGTTAGAATAATAAAAGTATCAAAAAATGTCGTCCGACTCATCGCAGTGCTCAATATAGCGGTCATTTACCTAATTTTGCCTTAATTTTTCTTATTTATTTCGCATATTACTGGAATACCGATAATTCGTACGTATATAAAAATAATAACATCAATGGACCTTTTGAAAACGATAATCGCGTAATTTTTTTTTAACGATTTAGATTGTAGAAAATACAGTTTATAATTACTATGTTACTGTACAACTGAAGCTCCAATTTCATTTTGTCGCATTTATTAAAATTCACCCAGTATAATTGAAGTAAGTGTAAATGACTTTACTATCATTCATAGGAAAAAAAATGTCAATGTGGTGACCCACATGGTCCTCACATTCACAATTATTTAATAAAATAAATAATAATTTACAAAAACGAATGACAATAAAAATACGGTATGTCAAATACACATAAACAAAAAAAAAAAAAGTAAAAAATAATATAATATACTGACATGAATACTTAATGTCAAATCATTAAATGTCAGTCACAAGTAAATATTCATGTCAAATTCACACACATAAAATAAAAAAAATAAATAAAAAAAAACGTAAAAAATAATAAAATACTGAACTAGGAGGCCTATGTCCAGCAGTGGACGTCTTTCGGCTGAGATGATGATGATGATAGGAAAAATTTCGAACACCTTTCAAAACTCACCCAGATTCATCCAAAATTACTTGCTGATCACTATACAAGCTGATCTCAGGCGGCAACTGTTCCTCTTCAGGGGGTTCCGAAGTGCCTTCGGGTATCATCGTAGTGACTTCGGTAATGTTCGGCGTCGGCGTCGCCTCGGTAGGCAACTCGGGCGCCGCTCGGCGTTGTAGGCGGCAGACGGTCAGGGATAACATGTGGGGGGCCATTGGGGGCGTCACTGCGAATTCGTCTTGTAGCTGGAAAAAAAATACGAAATATCATTAACATAAAGTGCTTTTGTAATTGTTTTCTATTCAAGGTGTTCAAACTATCAGGATGCATTCTGGGGCTCTAAAATGGCCGCTTTAGCAGAACATTAAATTAATCACATAAAAAAAATAAAACTAAAAGTGAATTTTACTCGCATAACAATAAAGTCCATTTTAGGTATTTAAACATTTTAAGGTGATTGAAATGAAATGAAATTGTTTATTCAGTAAATAGGATATAGGCATCACTTTTACACGTCATCACATTTGGGGTTTCGTATTATGTTCTGCTAAAGCGGCCATTTTAGGCCCGCAGCTCCTTATTTTGAATCATATTCCACAGGAGTTTCCTAAGAGAGAGAGAGAGAGACGGGGTGTAAGTTTGACGTGTCTGTGTGTGTGTCTGTCTACGGCATCGCAGCGCCCGAATGGATGAACCGAATTTTATTTTGTTTTTTTTTGTTTGAAAGATGAATTAGTCGGGAGTGTTCTTATCTACATTTGATGAAAATCGGTTGAAAATGGCGGATCACATTTTTATTCACAACTCCCTCAATATGGTCATCAAATGAATGGGCTTTAGGTACTAGTAGAATACTACACGCTATGATAAATATCAAATCCAAGATGGCCGCCACCACAAAATGGTAAATTACATTTTTTTTCACAACTCCCTCAATATGGGTAATTAGGTATCAAATTAAAGGGCTTGACTAGTAGAATAATGTACACTATTGGGTTTATGACTCCAAAACATAGGTTTCGGGGTTTTTTAAACATTTTAATGTAATGGAACTTATCAAATGACTGATGAAAGTTTTCAATGGGAGGGTTCAAAATAATATACAGGACCTACTGAATACTTGGTAATTATCCGTTTTAGCTTTGGTGTATGCCCTGTAGGTACGGGTGTTAGACGCAGTTCAAATTCTCAACGTTTGTCCTGTTAATGCGAATAAGCTGCCTCTGACACATGACTTGCGTTACACCAAAAACTAGTACAATGTGGGATTATATCTCTGCTTACCCCTTCGAAGAATAGGTATACAGAGTGGAGAAGACAATACGACAATAAATGAAAACACGCGTAATACTAGTTCGTAGGAATAATTCTACACAATTAAAAAAACCCAAAACCGAAATTAAAAAAAAAACAACTTTCAAAAATCTTTATGACTCTTATTGGCCTGGTTTAAGGTCTAATTTGCAGTAAATCAAATTTAGCGAAGTTTTTAAATAGCGAGTTGGCAAGGGGTCGTTAACCTGTTAGTGCTTCCTTAAAATCAGATACATCAAGTAGCAAGTGTTGAAATTGAAAAACAATTTCCTGTGATTAAACTACTTGATATTTTCAAACGATTATTTTTTGTTTGTTAGGGAACGTCTTGAGGTATGCGTAGTTTAATTTATTGTCGTATTGTCATCACCACCCTGTATAAGGAAGTACTTACAAGTCTGTGGCCCAAATAGAAGCCAGCTTCTTCAGTCGCCACTATCGGCATGTTTGTCAAAGAAACGTGGAATCTACAAAAAGAACAATTAATATTCGTCAATTTTCGATTCGTCATATTTGTCGCACTTCGAGGAAAAGTAGCTACATTTTGATATAAGTGGGGAAACTTTGATATTAATAATAAATAAATAAATAAATATCGCTGGACATTAACACACAGCGCCACCTAGTGCCACACTAAGCAAAGCTTGTGTCGTGGACACTAGATAGTTGATATACTACATATATATACTTTTTTGTTTGTAAATACATACTTATTATACATATAAACATCCATGACTCGGAAACAAATGTCCGTGATCATCACACAAACATTTGCTCCTACCGGGATTCGAACCCAGGACCCTAAGAACGATATTGCAGTCGAGGTGAAATTCACACCCGAGCCGCAGGCGAGGTTGTTATGGAGTCGAGAACTGCAAACGACGTTTTTCAATACACTTTTTAATAAAAAACGATAATGGGTATAAAGAAATTATTCTTACCTGTCTCTCACAATGGTCATCTTGAAGGTAGCCCTAAAATGTGGTTCATCCAAGCAAGGGAACGCTGAGCGCGCATGCGTCAACCAGAAGCGGGATACGGCGCAGCGACTGTAAAAAAGCATAAACAAGGTGTAAACAACCTCATCACGAAGCCAGCATTCTATACATCAAACTAAATAACTTTACGCAAAAATTATTGCTGGTAAACGACTGTTTTTGGTCACTGTTTTGGGCTTTCACGGTTTAAAACTAAACTTATATTGTCACTTACGGGATATCTTCCGTGATTATTTGTAATCACGGAAGCTATCCCGTAAGTGACAATATAAGATTTGACTTTTTTTGGTGTTGAAAAATCATTTTTTGGTGGTAGAACTCAATGTAACGCACTCGAAACATTGTGCTGATGGATGGATTAAATAGTACAAATCTTACGATAAAATAATAATAATCAACAATGACAAAAACTTGGAACTTTGACCCCCGATATCTCCGTAAGTAGAAGGTAACTTTTAATAAATATTGAACCACTTACTGTCTATGCGTTCCTGTCAGGAAGAAACCTCGTTGTTTGTCGCTTCTCTCCAACTTCGTGATGAAGCGAAGACTGAGAGTGTAGTTGTACTTGCGACGAAGTTTCTCCTGGAATTACGAACAAATTGTTCTAGTTATGTTAGCCAGTAATCTTCTGTTCTTTCGTCATTATTTTAAGACACTTAGACGAGCTAAATTAGCAACTCTATTTGTGGTGGTATAATGCTGTTAGAATAAAGTTCTAATCAGCTTGCACTACAAAGTTGTTCTTACGTCAGCCACAGCGGACCAAAAAGCGCGAAATGAGTGGTTTCGATCGATTTACAAAAAAAATATTGATTGGATTACAAAACTGAAACAGTATCATGCTAATATATTGCTTGTAGAATTATTTGCCAAAAAATCAGAATGATCGCATGCATATTAGTATGATTTTTATTGTTTGAAAGATATTTTTAGAGATAAGTTCGTGATTTCTTTTTATCGAGCCAAATTAATTGTATTATGTTTTCAAAACAGTTTCGTGCTAGCATATATCCTGAAGAATATCATATATTTTTCTGGTC
The DNA here is from genome assembly GCA_916618015.1 of Xestia c-nigrum. NCBI lineage: Eukaryota > Metazoa > Arthropoda > Insecta > Lepidoptera > Noctuidae > Xestia > Xestia c-nigrum. The sequence continues at coordinate 15,397,066 of OU745268.1, forward strand.
TTGTGAATCATATACTTTTAGTAATTATAAAACTCGCGTTTAGATCATGTAATCGCCTTAAACTCATGTTACGTTATTCTACCAAGAAAGGCAAAGCTCTTTTTAAACAACTCGACATGTCTTCTGCCCGATCATAAGGCTACCCGTAGACTTGAGTTTCTACGAAGACAAGACAAAAATTATTTCCACAGCACCGAGAAATTAGCTAGTAACGATACAAAGCGAGGGGGTTAGTGAGTTAGTAGATATTCTACGAATCTCGATTATCCTGTCACCTTAGAGTTGGTGAAAATAAGAATTAGGCATTCAGTTAGGTGAAACTTAGTGTTGGTGTAAATTAGGCATTGGTGTCGATTCTGTTGTGCACAAACTTATAGTAGTTTATGCAACCGTGCATAATGAAGGGCATTACAACACGAGTGTGGGTTTAAGAAACGAGCCGAAGGCGAGTTTCTTAATAGCATCACACGAGTGTTGTAATGCCTAATTATGTATAGTTGCATACACTACTTTATCTACCCAAATATCATAAGGGCTCTATGATGGGTTCAGGAACCATAGGGAAATGACCTGCATTGTTACTTGGCCCTTGATTTTTGTGCCAACAGGTTATTAGTTGCATTCGTCGCTGCATTTACGATATCTGGCGGAGTATTCATGTCAATTTCTGAGTCACTATCACTCATTTTCGACAGAAATAAAGAATGGGTTACTGGAAATAAAAAGCTAACGAACAAATGACAGCTCGAAATGGCGGCGTTTCGGATATCTGTCATTTTTTTTTAAATCATAGGCAAACGAACAAAGTCACTATTCTTGTGTCACTCGAGATCGAAAATGTCGTGCGATTTATAATTAGAATCATACTGAATTGGGTTTTTTTTTTTTTTTTTTTTATCGATATCTGATTTAATGTAGGTGGTACTAGAATAGCACACTCACTTGAATTTGACACCTGTTCCAAATTTAAAACTCATAACGCAACTGTTTACAGTTGCGTTATGAGTTCATTACAGTTCCGTTTATTTCTGCAGGTTGGTAATGCTGGTCATTGCCTATGGTTTTTGAACGCATTAGAGAGGGTTTATGATATTTGGGTAGATAAATTAAGTTTATCTACCCAAATATCATAAACCCTCTGGAACTGTAATGAACTCATAACGCAACTGTAAACAGTTAGGTTATGAGTTTTAAATTTGGAACAGGTGTCAAATTCAAGTGAGTGTGCTATTCTAGTACCACCTACATTAAATCAGATATCGATAAAAAAAAAAAACAAAAGAAACCCCAATTCAGTATGATTTTAATTATAAATCGCACGACATTTTGATCTCGAGTGACACAAGAATAGTGACTTTGTTCGTTTGCCTATGATTTAAAAAAAAATGACAGATATCCGAAACGCCGCCATTTCGAGCTGTCATTTGTTCGTTAGCTTTTTATTTCCAGTAATCCAGTTACGAGTAGACAAATTTTCTGATAAGTTCTTTATTTCTGTCGAAAATGAGTGATAGTGACTCAGAAATTGACATGAATACTCCGCCAGATATCGTAAATGCAGCGACGAATGCAACTAATAACCTGTTGGCACAAAAATCAAGGGCCAAGTAACAATGCAGGTCATTTCCCTATGGTTCCTGAACCCATCATAGAGCCCTTATGATATTTGGGTAGATAAAGTAGTGTATGCAACTATACATAATTAGGCATTACAACACTCGTGTGATGCTATTAAGAAACTCGCCTTCGGCTCGTTTCTTAAACCCACACTCGTGTTGTAATGCCCTTCATTATGCACAGTCGCATAAACTACTATTAGGCTATTGCTATCTTTTACAAAAAGGCAGTGCGAGAAAAGGACAGCAATAGCTATCAACTAAGTTAGAGATGTCAAACTAGTTTATGCCTTGCGCTTCACCGTGTTTTTAGTCGACATGTTTTTACGTGCACCCTTCATTTGTATGGAAATATTAGTTAAATTATATAGTAAGTAATAAAATTAAATATAGTAATAAAATTAAATTTGACAGCTCTAAATTACGTCCGTCTCTTTCTCGTTCTATTAGACAGAAAAAGATAGAAATAGCCTAAATTAAGTTTAGTTTGTGCACAACAGAATCGGCACCATTGTCTCATTAAAGGAGAGACGATCCCAACTAAAGATTGCATACGGCCAGAAGAAGAAACTGTGCTTACTAACCTTAAACTCAATATAACTCTGATCTGCTTGAGGATACTCCAAGGTCTTCGCGACCTTGGGTCCGAGGGACCCTCCAGATTTGAACAGAGCCCGTTCCGTCACGTTCATATCGCGGACGTTGAGGACCACGAAGGTAGTATCGCGGTCTACTTTGAAGTCTATTGATACTTCGCCTGGAACAATGAAACGAGTCAATATAACGCATTCAAAACATTGTGCTTATGGCTGCATTGATAAATTAATACCACTACGACCCCAGTACTATACTGGGGTCGTAGTGGTATTAATTTAAGTTATACATCAAAAACATGTTTTTTAAAATTAAACTTGGTAAAAGTTGGAACTTTGACCCCCAATATCTCTGCCATAACTAGGAGGTTCCGGTTAAACGGGTTTTATCGATGAAAAATCGACAAAATGACAGATACATGACAGATGAACAAAATAAATCGGTAATTTTGTAGACTCTTTCTTCGAAGAAAGCCGTTTCTACGATGGTCATGCTACGCGGGCAGGTAGGGTCTAGAACAAAAACATACAAAGAGTGCCCGTCTGGGACTGCCGATAAAAGTGAAAAATCGTAGCACTTGTAGCACCGTAGCGGATCGACTACGAGTGCTACGTAGCCGTAGTGGGTTGGCTACGAAGCCTACGAGTGCTATACAGGGTGTAAACCACCTCATCACGAAGCCGTCAACCAAGCATTCTGTACACCAAACTAAGTAACTTTACGCAAAAATTATTGATGGGAAACGACTTTCTTTTTTGGGGTCTAAAATCACATTTTGGGGTATAACTCAATGTAACGCACTTAAAACATTGTGTTGATGTATGGATTGAATAGTACGGGGTTCGTGAAGGTATTTAAAGTAAAATTCTCGCAATAAAAACCTGTATATAAAAAAAAAACTTGTCAAAAAGCAAGTTTGACCCCCAATATCTCCGTAACTAGAGGGTTCCCAGGTATGGTGTAGAACATAAAACTGATCGCAATGACGGGGAGAACAAGTGCCTTCCGGCTTCGTTAAGCGGTGTTTTACACCCTTTATAGCCGTAGCGGATCGGCTACGAGTGCTACGAAGTGTTAGGTGACGGTCAAGCAAGTTCCATGATTTTTGTTCTCACAAAAAAAAAAACAACGCGCCAAAAGAAGTTTTCAATAAAAAAAAAATATAATACCTTTCAGCTTCGTTTAGAGTACTTTTACAGCCATTATAATCGCAAGAAAACCAATAAAAAAACTCAAACTCACCTCTCAATTCGCCAGTTGTCAAATTCGGATGCAACCACAAACTGTAATGCTTGGGTATGATGAACGTCGGCAGGCGAGCGCCGCGCCATGGAAACACAGCGCCATTGCTTGCCGTCCGTTCTCTGGAGAGTTTAAAAAACATTTTACAAAATCAAAATATTTTTCATCCCTCGATCTCGGGAAGCGTATTTTTGCTCTTCGATATCCGAGTGCAAAAATTGTTTGTATACACTAGAGAATAAAGTAAATTCGAATTTAGAACATCGTGTGCACCATGGACCTAAAAAAAAAGGCGGACGTAACTTCATTAAGAAAAAATTGAAGCATCACAATGGCGGCTGCGTAACTATGTGTGCGTGTGTAAAGGGATGCCAGATGATGAAAAATTACCCATTTTTAAACAATATTTCAATAAGATTTCCCTTGCACTTGGTTTTATTACAAGTTTTTGTGACAGATATTGTTTATTACGATTTATTACGCAAAATAACAAGCGGGCACACGTAGCATCGCGGCATCGTTCAAAACGTAATGGCCGACGGCAGACTTACTATGGTGTGAATGTGTGCGTGCGCACCTGTCAGCATTAGTGCACTGACTTACTATGGGTGCTTCAGTTATTGTTAAAGAAGACGGCGTCCGCCTTTTTTTATAGGTCCATGGTGTGCACTAAGTTTGTGAATTAATAACATCATTAAAACCTATTTACTTCTACCTCCATGGTGCTGAATTTATCATACAACCTTTTTAAATTTGTTAAATCCTCAGACTAGGAACCTTCTTTGGGTAGTTTTTTTTTAATTTGCTTTGCGCTTACCATTTTCATTTCGCATCATATTATTAAAACCTTAGGTTAAAAACAAGTTCAAAACCTAAAAAGAGTGGTTCTAGCGACGAATTAGTTTATTTGACGAGTTTGTTTAATTGACTGAAACTGTTCTCCTATGTGTTAATCCAGATTGTAAAGTTGGGACAAGAGCAGGAAAATGATAATAATAATCCTACTAATCCTACTAATATCCTACTAATATCCTACTAATATCCTACTAATATCCTACTAATATCCTACTAATATCCTACTAATATCCTACTAATATCCTACTAATATCCTACTAATGTCCTACTAATATCCTACTAATATCCTACTAATATCCTACTAATATCCTACTAATATCCTACTAATATCCTACTAATATTATATGCGAAAGTTTGTGAGTATGGATGTATGGATGTTTGTTACTCTTTCACGCAAAAAACACTGAACGTATTTGAAAGAAATTGTGCACATAGATGGTTTACAACCTGGATTAAATCAAAGGATACTTTTTATCCCGGTAGTAAGATCCCGTGGGAAAATTTTGAAACTTTACGCGGGCGAAGCCGCTGACAGAAGCTAGTTAATTATAGAATATTTTTTCACTATAATACTCACTTGTTTGATGCTGCAACGCTTGCTTCAGAATCCGTTGGTGGTTGTCCGGGTATTAAAGTTGACTCGCCAGCACATGGGCAGTCTGCAACAACGAGAGGGAGTTTTAAAGACTTCACGAAGATTTTACAAACGTTCACGTTTGAAACAAGAACAAGTTACAATAATGACGCCTGATTGGACGGGAATAGTACATTTTGATACAAGTGGAGAAAGTTTGTTATTGTAGTACAAGGCGGTATTAACACACGGGCCGTAAGGCGAGTGTGTTATACAACCTTATTTTTTGTTTATACTAAACCCGAAAAGGGGTCATTGTACTCATCATTTTGAACAACTTTTTCTATGGGACGAACCCTGAAATCGCGAAAAAAAAATCAGCTGTCTCTACATTTATGTTCGCATAACTCGTCAAAATGTAGGGAACAGCTGATTTTTTTTTCGCGATTTCAAGGTTCGTCCCATAGAAAAAGTTGTTCAAAATGATGAGTACAATGACCCCTTTTCGGGTTTAGTAAAAACAAAAAATAACCCTGTATAGAGCAGAGAACTGCAAAAACAAAGTGAACACGAGACTATGATTTAAATTTTATTTTTATCCGCGCTTTGCTTTCGCCATGTTCAAGGAGAGGCAAAGGTATGAAGCCATTGTACAGCCTAATATAAAAATATTTTTTTTTTGTGTTTGAATTTAGAACACAAATAAATGTTAATTTGTTTATAGAAGTAAATATTAGTTATAAATAATCATGTTTATCACCGATATTGAATTTATAAACACAATTTGATTATTCAAAAAATGATATAAATAAAGACGTAGATCGCTTTTCCGAAATTAAAAAAAAACGTTCATGTCGGGTTTATAAGTGGACCCATTTGGGTGCGATTAAAGAAAAAAGAAAGAAAGAAAAGACAGAAAAAATGTACGTGTGTATGTGTCGTGTGTGTGTGTGTGTATTAGAAAATATTTTAAGATGAAACGAAGCCTGTTAACAATTATTTCGAAGAGTTAGAGAATTTTTTTCGTGACTTTGTCAAACGATAGCTTAGACTTTAAACAGAGTTACCAATAACTTTAGAGCCCCAATATTAACTAGTAATAATAAAGCTTCTGGTTGATGATTAAACTCTCTTAGAAATTCTATCTTGAATGGGAACCAAAAATCCCAACCCGGGTACCTTTTTCTTTTTTTTTTAAGGATGGGAAATCATCAAATGACCCCCCCCCACTCTGGGCCGAGCGGGAGGGAGTGTCAGACTCTTACTGACTAAAAACCATCCATGTTCCTTCCTCGCCTTTTACGTTCCGGGGCCGCGGTATCTCTTTCGAACAGGCCCGCAACCCCGGCAGGCTTCGGCCCTTGCCTTGGGCCCCTCTCCTTTTGCTGACATCTCTTTGAGGCGCGCGTGGAACACGAACGCGCCGTCGACACGGCCTGTCGTCGTCGTTAGACGGCCGGACGGCTAGCTAGCCCATAGCCAGCCGTCCACAGGCCCGCATCTACGGTGGCCGGTAGCCACCACGTGGCCCCCGACGCCCGTTGCGTCTCCCGCGGCGGCCGGGAAGAGAGGATCTCTCCCTCTCTCGTTCCGCCACCTCCTTCGCTAGCATGACTGCTTCGCAGAAGGAGGCGACGGCTTCCCATTCCGTCTCGCTCCGGACCATGGATTGAACCAGGGCCGGACGCGAGAGGTCGCCGCCGCCGATCGCCGCCACGAGGACACGGCGGAGCTCCGCCCACGCAGGGCAGACTTCCACCGTGTGCTCCACCGTGTCCTCCGGTCGATCCTCGCAGTGGAGACACCCGGGCGATTCGTCCCGCCCGATTCGGTGCAGGTACCTCCCGAAACATCCGTGTCCGGTGAGGACCTGCGTCAGGCGGAAGGTGAGGACGCCGTGGCGCCTCTCCAGCCACTCCTCAAAGAGGGGACTTACCGCCACTATCGTGGCGTGCCCTAACCCGGGTACCTTGGGTTGCAATTTTTGGTTCCCATTCAAGATATTGGATGCCAAAACTCTAAAATATTTATGCGATTAAATTGTATTAGCAAACCACTACTGTTACGGGTAACAGACGGAGAAAATATTAATGCAGTAAGACGCAGCGGTCGTTGTTGAACAAGATTCACTACACTTTTTTGGCGCCCTGTTGGGACTTTGTGTCCCAACTGGGCGCCAAAGCAAAAAAAAACTTGAACTTTATCGTCAAATCTATGGCGCCCAATAGTAAAAAAATGCTTTAACATCAGTTCCACTAACTATTTGGCAATTTTAATGAAGCGCTCGATGTTATATAGCTCACACATGTAAGTGTTCACAGTTTTTTTGTTTTTCTATTGGCGCCCAGATGGGCCTCAAGGGCACTGTTACATAAAAAGTACTAAGCTTACCCGGTTGTGGAGTGGCATACACCACGATGAGTGCAGTAGCAAACATAGCCGAGAACAACAGTGCAGTAAGACATAGCGCTCGTCGTTGTGAGCAGACCGCCACTGGAGCATCGCGAAGCTCTCGGGCCTCGCGCGCCTTGTCCGAGTCTGTGAAAATAATGAGTTGGTTAACATTATAATATAAACGGATTGTTTTGCAGCAAAATTATTAATTATTTACGCTCATTGAAATGGCTATTAGACAACAAGTTCCCCGTTTCCGAAGGGATCTTTCAACATGTTAGATATAGACTTTAAGGAGGCCTATTACTCGGTGTAACATACATAATTATAGCTCATAAGAGAGCTAGAATTGTACAAAGTTGACGCAATTCTGCACGCTTTTCTGATGTCGTATATGGGGCAATGGAAGACAGTCTTTCACTACCCCGGGCGTCGGTATATCCAGAGGAATAGCGAAGCAAAACGGATAGAGCGTGGCATGCTCCAGGGCGATAGTTTGAGTCCACTTCGGGTTCTGTTTAGCTTTCAAATCTTGAATGCTCTAAGCACGCTGAAAAGATTTTTAAATAGTAGGGAGTGAATAAGAATGAGCGAGACAGATATAATCATTACTCACCAGCTAGAAAAGCGACATCGTCTAAGTCCTGATCCACCATATTACGCCAAGCAGCTGCTGAAAAAAAAACAATTTAACGCTGTAATGGTTTGTAGTATAGTAGATACAAATATATTAAAAATACTTGTACAACCGCTCGGGTCGACCCTAGATTAAGCCACTCTTGCCTAGGTTGGTCCGTGGATGGGTGATCAACCATTACATGCCAACTTTCTTTCATGCCTTGGAAAGCATGTTAAGCCGTTAAGCCCAAGGTAAGCATTTTTAATGTTATTTTTAAAGGTTTAAACTAAAATCGCATAGATGGTTTAAACAATCAACGTGGCACGAAACGTTATAAATCCACTTTTTTAGTGGTTGACGGACAACTTCATTATTTTGACATTTACTTTTTTGGTTTATTTTGGTTTTTGTAAGTGTTTTTACAAATTTTTCGCAGTATTTATTCTATTTCCAGTTAGACATAGCTAAGCTAATTTAACCACTGTAATCTAGAGGTTATAAGGAAGAAATCAATGTACGTTTCATAATTCAATGCAAAAATTTATGTGGGTGGCCTAATCTCCGGCATTTTGCTGAACTTGGCCTATTTGGTGCAGCCGTGAGGCACACCGTGCCACATTATACTTCCTTTGTTTTGTTTTTTTTTAATTTAAGTTTTTTTTACAAATATGGTTTTTATAATATTTAAGTTTTTTTTTTCTTATTATTTTTATACCGTGTGCACTTGTGGCGTGTGCCAAATAAATGTTTTTTCCTTCTTTCTCTTTCTTTATCCGAACAAAAAGAAATATATCCTTTAGCTCATGTACAACAGCCATGGACGGACTTAAGATGTACTAAATGCCCTTACCCTTAGCTGAACCGTTTCTGTCGGCCTTGTACTTGCCGATCGGCTCCATCTGAATGCCGTCCATCTCACGCCGACCGCGGCATGCCGACGATCGCCTGGGGACAAACAGCAATCTAATGAGTAGGTGCGTTTGAAAAGAGTTTATACAAGGTGTAAAACGTATCCTTCAGGATACTCTCGATCCGGGGTTGCGGGCCTGTTCGAAAGAGATACCGCGGCCCCGGAACGTAAAAGGCGAGGAAGGAACATGGATGGTTTTTAGTCAGTAAGAGTCTGACACTCCCTCCCGCTTCGCCCAGAGTGGGGGGGGGGGGTCATTTGATGATTTCCCATCCTTAAAAAAAAAAAATAATAATAATAATACTCTCGTTTGCCAGTAATAATTTTAGCGTAGAATACATGACAACATAAAACAATAATTCCAAGACACCAATCTCTAAAAAAAAAAACGAGATTTTGGGCCTGCAAACCCGATTATTTTTTTGTTAATGGCCAAATTAGAATTTTTGTTGCTTTGAAATCAATAAATAGTCGAGTCATTGAAAAGGCCAAATAAGGACGTCACAGCAGTGACATCACTGTTTTAGCGTACCTGGGTCGTTCCGTAGTTTCGTGCAAAAACGATTTCCAGACTAATTTACCCATGCTTTTCATTTCTGTATTTTTTTTTTCAACCGGAATGGGTAAAGACATAGTTACTTTAAAAGGAGTATCGATAATATTAGGTTTTGATTTGTTATTTTATTTAATAAACTAATAAAACTGCGTCTAAATTCATTCCTCTCTGTTTCCAACTAGGGACCTCGGCGTTTGTTTTCATGTTTATTTGTCTACAGTCGAATTGATAGCTTTAATTAATACGGTTTGTAAGAACCAAACCCCTGACCTATTCTTTAAGTATTTTAAATATACCAATAACTTAGTAATAGTAGAAAAAAAGCTATTTTTCTAATTGTCACAAAAAAAACATCATCGCCATCCGTACTCGGAAACTTAGTAATTTTGTAGTGGTTTATTCGGTCCCTAATATAGTGCAGGTCACAACGTGTTTCTACTGGTCGGTCAGCCTCGGCAAACAGAGCAAAGTGGACGTACGCCTATCGCTGTCATAATTATTTGAAATCTTCGTATTGTTGGTAGTGCTTCGTCCAGAAATAATTTCATCACATTCCTTCTATTCCACAAGGTACTGTAGTAAACAAATTATTATAAATACTAAATATGTTTGGCTTTCAAATTGATTTTGATCCCATTTTATTACTGAGTGGCTAATGTATTCGGTAACGAAATAATTAAACAAAATGTTAGAATTTTTCATTCATCTCCACTTCATCACCTTCCGTCCCCTCCAGTTTTCCTGAACATATATATCAGAAAAAGAAAACAAAGACAAACTGGAAGGTAATGAAAAGTGAAAGGATTGTAATGAACTACGGCGCGATGGTAATGATGTGAAAACTTAAAAAATACTTAATTCGTCACTATCATCTGATCCATCATATTTATATATATATTATGAAATATAATATAATATAATATAATGACGGTGATTATTGAAATTATACTGTTTTATTTAGCTGTTTTAAATTACCGTCTTTTAAGGTTCATTAACATCCTAACCCGACTTACATCATTACCATCGCGCCGTAGTTCATTACAATCCTTTCACTTTTCATTACCTTCCAGTTGTTAAATTTCAATTGTCATTTTCTCCGTGAATAAACAAGATAGTAACGTGCCTTCCACTTTAAATTAATCTGGTGACAATTTGTGACTCGTGTATATAAAAGAAAAACCTAAAATGTAATATTTATTTTTATTCTGCGGAACGGTTCTATTTGCACGAAACGACGGAATGAACCACCTACTATTGCCATACCAAATCTATGAGAACCGCGTTTTGACAGCTCTTAAAAAATGTATTTCAATCAATTGGTATGGCATGAATATGATCTATTAACACGTTCGGTGCGGTATCGGGTCGATTATATCCGATGCTCATCTTTCCATTGGTGCGGGGTAAAAATTACTGCGCCAACCGCTGGTGCGGGACAGATATATTTGGTATCCCTATGAATATGAATGAGACAGTTAGTGTTTTAGAATTGCCTCTTTAAATAAATTGTAAAGATATCAAAAAAATGCATCAGGTCCTTACGACCCGATGCCGACTGGAGCAAATTTTTTTACGTCTAGTGCGTTTATCGGATCTTAACGACCCGATACCCGATGACCCTATAGCCGCACTAGATTACATGTTAGTAGAGCTAGTGAGGTCCTTCTGGTTAGATGACTTTTTATCCAAATGAGAAGAGAAAGTGTTTGAAACATAAAACGAACTAGGAAAATGTTATTTAAGTCGAGTCAGGGTGAGAATTGTGAGAACTTTTGAATTATATGTTCATTGAACACATAATTCAGAAGTTTTCGAAGGTTTCACTAAAACAGCCACGAATGATTGCGGAAATAGATTCATCATCAACAGTGGAAACAGTACATAACTTAATTATGGGTGACAAAAACGAAATTGTTCAGGATGTTACGATAAATTACGCCAAACACTAAGTAGCAAAGAAGCCGGCAATCAAGTTATAAAAGTTAAAACAATGTGTCACGCATGTAGAAAGACGAGAGTGCTTTAATGAAAACCATACTACTAATATGATTGTATATGTATTTGTATTAAATAGTTCTCGAAAATATATTATAAGTACATTTTATCGATGTCAATGTTTTTTTAGTTATCCACAACACTAAAAATTTGTCGACACTTTAACTAACTAGTGCGGATATGGGGTCGGAAAGATCCGACAGACAATACCTTTATTTACAAACAAACCATGCAGTGCATCTACCTACGACTTCAGCCTTTTATTGAGTATTTATTTGTCAACATTTTGATATAAAGGAATATGCTTTTATCATTTTCCCTATTAAGATAAGTCTTTCTAAACAGACCGAAGTCGAACAGGTCTTTTCGACCCAGCACCGCACCAGGGACAAGTCGGGCTTCAGATATAATCGACCCGATGCCGCACCAACTGAAAGTCATCAAATTTGACTAACGCAGTGAACGTGTTAATGTTAAGGGGAAAGCGTCAGGGTGGCCTACGAAATTCAAATTTTCTTACGTTGCACGTTGTTTGCAATTTGCAGGGGAGTACGAACGAATTTTTCGCGGTCAAAGTAGTTCCTCGAATTTTATGAACTTTGAGGGTTGTATTGAAAATTTTGATGATTATAATTCTATAACTACATACGTTTTACAGCCGTGACCGATATTTTCATCAACATACAACTTAGCACTGCCCTGCAAATTGCAAAAATCGTAAGAACGTTTGAAATTCGCGGGTGTTTTGGAGCATCAGCCTTAAATTTGATGTACAGAATGCTTGGTTGACGGCTTCTTGAAGGGTCCGTTTACACCCTGTAAATAAGCCATCAATCAGTGACATGACAACGAGTAATATCTCTCTTTTTGGTCTTCAACACAGCCAAGAAAAAACGACATGATTACAAAATAGTCTTAAAAAAGTGTCAGGTGTCAGGTGGTGGATCCTTAATCACTAAATATCGCATTATCTACGCAATAAAAGAGCAATAAAAAGGGAACTAAAAAATCTCGCGCCATTTCGCCATTTTTTTTTTCAAAACAAGAACAAGAACTAACTTTCACCGTAAATAAAAAACTAAAGTGACGAAAGCAAAAATCCATTCAACCTCCGCACTGAAAAAGTTCAAAGCGGCTGGCAAGTGCTCTATGGAACCAGGAGTCGTAAATAATCGAGTAATTACTTCCCTCTCCAGTTTGTCTGTGGTTCTAGTTTGTGCACGTCATTTAACTCCGTGTGAAAGAACAACATGGGGGAATGTTTGGAGTTTCAAGAGTTAAATGAGCGCGAAATAAGGGTTTATTTCCCGCCTCGATTATTGTTGTAGTCAGCACTGTGCGTAGTTTGTTTTAAATGCACATGAAGTTACCACAAACGGTCAATAACTATAGTTTCCTATTAGATAAGAAAATAGTTTTCGTTCTAATATTTTATTTCTTCGAAAGTGTACACGTTACTGCACTTCTCGACTCAATAACAACCTCGCCTGCGGCTAGGGTGTGAATTCCGCCTCGACTGCAATAACAAAGTTTCCCCACTTATAGAGAGCAGCGGTGGCCCAGTGGTGGCGGCCCCGACTTACGAACAGGAAGTCGTGAATTCGAACCCAGGCATTACTTTGTGTAATTTATTTCATCACCACTGTTCTCAAACACTCTGAAGGAAAACATTGTGAGGAAACCGGCATGTCCTAGAATTAAAACTTCGAAGACATAACTGTGACATCTACCAACCCGCACTGCCGCACCACCCCTAAATACGTGCTTTGACGTGGAGTTGCGGACATCAGCCTCCCGTTGTACAATACAATTCCCCACCTATATCAAAATGTACTATTTTCTTGTAAGGCGGTTCTTATCACACTTGAATTTTGGAAACGAAAACCATCCACTCACAACTAGAAGTTGCTATCTGCAAGGCGATAAGGCAACGAAGCCGAAAGGCACTTGTTTTCCCCGTCATTGCGATCATTTTTTTGTTCTACGCCATACCTGGGAACCTTCTAGTTATGGAGATATTGGGTGTCAGTTTCAACTTTTTGGACAAGTATTTTTTTAATACATTCAACTTTTTATTGTAAGATTTTCACTGTCAACACCTCCACGACTCTCGCACTATTCAGTACCATCTAATAGCAAATTGTTTTGAGTGCGTTACATTGAGTTCTACCACAAAACATGATTTGACACCCCAAAAAAAAAGTTGTTTCTCATCAATAATTTTAGCGTAAAGTTACTTAGTTTGATGTACAGAATGCTTGGTTAACGGCTTTGTGATGAGGTTGTTTACACCCTGTATATCTGCTACGGGTTGTGCCCCGAGTACGCCTCAATGGTGCTACGCCGTAGCGGATCGGCTACGAGTGCTACGAAGCGTTAGGTGACGGTCACGCGAGTCTATGATTATTGTTCATCGAAAAAGTGCTCAACACGCCTAAAGAAGTTTTCACTTTAATAAAATATGCTGCTGAAATGAAGCTGTGTTTGATATAAGTCAATCAGTCCAAGATGACCGCTGCCACCAAATGGCGGATTATATTTTTGTTCAACAACTCCCTCAATATGGGTATCAAATTAAAGGGCTTCTTGACTAGTAGAATACTATACACTGATACATTAAAAATCCAAGATGGCCGCCACTACAAAATGGCGAATTAACAAATTATTTTCCATTTAACTTTTAGTACACTATGGTCGGGGGATTTTTTAATTTTAAATTTTATTTTACTTGATAAAAGTAGGTTAGAAAAATACACCATGGAAACGAACACTATCACTCACCAACAAAACAACTTGAAGCTCTGCAAGGCGATAAAACTTGCACGATTTTGCATGTTCAAACGCCAAGGGCATAATGTACCTCTACCTACTTACTGCGCTATATGAGACACATTATGCAAACGCTTAAATTTTTCCTCTAAATCTATACTTTATACTAATATTATAAAGCAGAAGAGTTTGTTTGTTTGTTTGTTTCGTTGAACGCGTTAATCTCAGAAACTACCCGCTCGAATTGAAAATATATTTTTATGCTGGATAGTCCATTTATCGAGGAAGGCTATAGGCTATATAACATCACGCTACGACCATTAGGAGCGGAGCAGGAATGAAAAATGTTGCAAAAACGGGGATTTTTTTTCCTTTCGTTTTTCTCTCTTATGTGACGCAGACGAAGTTGCGTGTGTCAGCTAGTTCTACATAAGAAAACATACTTGAGCTGGTGGCTAAATAATAACAACAGCCCCTAGGTTTATTTTAGGGTTAAGCAATGCTCGCCAAGGTCGATTCGTCGATTGGTTACCAATAATTTTATACCGAGTCAGAAAAAAGGTATGGTTGTTGGTCCCAAGCGGATGCAGCCGAATACCAGTATTCTACATGGAGCGACTGCCTATCTGACTTCCACAAAGTGCTGGTTAATACGGTACCCTTTGGTAAGACTGGTTGTCAGAATTTCGGGCCACTAGGACTACCTGTAATGACTGTCAAAGATCTACAAATGGCTGCCGGAAACGACGGTTTAACGCGGAGGGAATTCGGTATGAAATGGGTGGGCACCCATCCACAGAACAAATTAGGCAGGCAAGCCTTGCTGGTAATATTTGGCCACGGTCTAAATAATCCAAATCCAATCTAATAACTTATCCAAAAATCTTGTCTTAGTAAAAGCAAGATTTTAAAATATCCTGTTTCTAAATGCCATCGTATTAAAAACTAGTTTAAAATATTCCGTCTACCATTTAAATAGCCAACAAAACAAACTTTCATTAAAAAGTATAAAGAGGCGATGGCATGGAAGTCATTCAGCCTCCCCTCTAGTGCTCTACGCAACGCGTTAATAACGCGGCCATTACGCACCCCTCTATTTTTCCCGCGCTTTTTACGTACAGGCAGTGTTTGTAGATTGGCAAGTTTTCCCCTTTTTAGGGAAAAAAATGTTTTCAGCGAAATTCAATCTTTGAAATAAAATAATGAAAATGTTGCCAAGGACAGATGAGTAAAACTAGAAAATTTAGAATATCTTGGTCGTGGACGTCGGATCGAGTTTATACAGCTAATGATAAATTGCGTTGATTGCATCGTGTTGTACACAGCATACTTGAACTAACAAAAAAAAATCATACGTATTTGTGGTATTGTGGATGAACATAGCTTTATGTATCTCCGTTTGTTTTGCTTCCCGTTTGAAAAATATAATGAAAAACTTGATAAACGCATCATTTTGGGAAGAAAAAACAAATGGGGTAAATTCACAAACATTCTAGCAGCCCTGTTTTCGGAGCTTTTTACTAGCAAGGCACGATTCCCCCGTGCCCCATTAAACGATCTCCCCTGTCTAAACAGTCTTTATGTTTTTATAGTTGAGGCAGGTTTGATGTAAAAAAAATAAAAGTGACGTAATCTTTTAACAACTTTTTGATGACACCTGTCATAGTTTGACAGGTGTCAATAGAAAAATAACTGTTGACCTCCCAGTTAGAACCGAATACTGGTTTCACGTAGCTGTGATTGTAAAACCGTATCGCTCTGTTATATTAATTTGCATAAAATGGTTGCCATTTTCATTAATCATCATTCGAGAAAATATTTAAAACGGTTAAGCGTTTGACACAGATCACGCCTGAAAAAGCTTATGACGTAACACGACAGTGTTGCCAAAATTGGAATTTGTCAAATTTTTTAATTTATTTATTTATTTAAATAACAAGGGAGACTTACAGCTAAGACAAACAGATCAAGGACAGTACAATAGTCTGAAAGCCAATTACAGGTCTCCACTTATAAAATACAGAGAAAAAAAAAACTAAATTCTACGGACATTCTCGCTAAATTTATCATTAAATTAAATTCAATATTTTTTTTTTAAAATTTATTATTTTTATTTTTTCATTTTCGTTAAAATTGTATTTGTCTCTCTATTCTTGAGAAGCTACAGCCTTATGAAAAGGAAATAACGTCTCCATAGTTATAATATCCAATGATAATACCAACAGCGTCCTTCAGTCAATGTAGGGTTCCATTTATACCACTTGGCTACTAGCTACAGAACGTTAAAACAACGATTAAAAATAAAGTCGAAAACAAAATTGCACTTCACATTTAAAAAAAGGTTAAATCATAAATTTTCAAATCCTCGCCAGTTTCCAATTTCCGTGAGACTAGACAGGAAATAGGCAATTTTTGAACAATTTCCGAATGCAGCTCGCAGGATGAAAACTAAGATAATAATACAAAAAGTATAAAAGCTCTCATTTGTAGATCTTTGACAGTCGTCCATCATCTGCCTAACCTTTTCCCAACTATGTTGGGGTCGGCTTTCAGTCTAACCGGATGCAGCTACCAGTATTTTACATGTAGCGACTGCCTATCTGACCTCCACAACCCAGTTAATACTGGCAAATACGATACCCACTTGGTAAAACTGGTGTCAGATCTTTGACAGTCATTACAGGTTCAAAAAGTCTGACAACCAGTCTTACCAAGGGGTATCGTATTACTCAGTACTAACTGTGTTGTTTAGGTCAGATTGGCAGTCGCTCCATATCAAATACTTGTATTCAGCTGCATCCGTTTAGACTGGAAGCCGACCCGGAAAGCTGGTAAAATGGTGCTTTCCGAAGCCCAGAGGTAACCCGGTTGCTAAGTAATCATGGCCAACTTACCACAGAACGACCTTGATAAGCGCGGTTGACTCAAAGCATGATAATATCATTCAAAAATGACAGTATTTATTTCCCTCCAAATTCTACGTCAAGAATTTTTGCCGCCAAATAATTCCGGAATATTTTCCATTCAGCGATGCGAACCCTCTCGGAATGTTTCCCCGAGGCACCTTTATATGGCCTGAACCTTGTGAGTATTTGCTTTTAATCCGCTAGGAGGCGAGATTATGACTTAATGGAATTGTCCCTCCGCAAAACTTCGTTAAAACCGAAGGTTAGGTATAGCTTTTGTAATCAAAAGGGTACACGCGCCAGAATATTAAGAAAGAAAAAGTATTTATATACCTACATTAAAACAAAATTGCTTATAAAAGTAAATACTTATAAGAAAAAAAAACAATCGAAATTGAAAACTTCTTTAGGCGCTTTGAGCACTTTTTTAACCGACTTCAAAAAGGAGGAGGTTCCCAATTTGTCGGAACCTTTTTTTTTTATGTTCCCCGATTACTCGAAGATGGCTGGAGCGTTTTGAATTATTCTTTCTTTGTTTGAAAGGGTATAATACCCAGGTGGTCCCATAATCATCAAGTCGGGATCTGATGATGGGATCCTGGAGAAATTGAGAGAACTCTTCAAATTGTATAGGTACACTTGATGTGATTTGGGTAGTTTGACCGTACTGTACTACAAAAAAATGATCGCAATGACGGATTTAAGAAGATATTTCTACAACCTTGTTTACAATTATTCTACCTGGAAAAAAACTGCCCCAGTCGCAAAATTTAAACCTACAAACGACGTAGCTGCGGACATAGAGCTTACCATTTTTTCTTTTAATTCATTGCCATTACTTACTATACTGTCTAGAACCCCGCTGTTGCTAGGTAGCGTCTATCAGTCTATGTTCGTGTTTGCGCATTTTAAAATAAAATTATGCAAAACCTGGGTTGTGGAGGTCTGATAATTAGTCGTTTCATCTATACTAATATTATAAACTAGCTGACCCACGCAACTTCGTCTGCATCACATAAGAGAGAAAAACGAAAGGAAAAAAAAGTCCCCGTTTTTGCTACATTTTTCATTCCTGCTCCGCTCCTAATGGTCATAGCGTGATGTTATATAGCCTATAACCTTCTTCGATAAATGGACTATCCAACATAAAAATATTTTTTCAATTTGAACCAGTAGTGCCTGAGATTAGCGCGTTCAACCAAACAAACATAGGAAAATTTTGTATTTTTGTATGTGTATATGTTTGTAATTAATAAACTCAAAAATTAATGTGCCGATTTCAAAAATTCTTTCACCGTTGGAAAGCTACATTCACCCTGAGTAACATATGCTATATTTTATCCCCGTACTTCCACGGGAACGGGAACTATGCGGGTGAAACCGCGTGACGTCTGCTAGTGTTAAATACTAGTACTCCGCTGCCCCATTTCTTGGTGGTTATACTGGCATGTCATACTAATATGACAAATGAGAATCGCTTTTAAAACACTCACTTGCCGTTCCATTTCACTCTCGACATTGGCAGAATAGTCGACATCGGCTACAATTGCCATTAATCAAAAATAGAATAGAATAGAGAATCGCTTGTTTTGGTGGTCGTATTTGTCATTGTCCCTCTAAATATATAATAGTTTTCTTGACCCCTGTAGATATAGTGGCACAGTCATCATATAAAGGGTGTAAAACACCTCTTCACGAAGCCGAAATGCTTGTTCCCACTACACTATCTTTGCGATACTTTTTTGTTCTACGCCATACCTGGGAACCTTCTAGTTACGGAGATATGGTGGGTCAAAAATACAACTTTTTGACAAGATTTTTTTTTTAATACAAGTTTTCAATCACTCTCATCTATGAAAAAAACCCGCATCAAAATCCGTTGCGTACTTTTAAAGATCTAAGCTTAAATAGGGACAGACTGACACGGCGGAAGACTTTGTTTTATCATATGTAGTAAAAGTGATACGGATATCAAGATCAACCACATCGATCATCTTTCTCTTCCTCTTATCCCAATTTATTTAGGGTCCGTGCAACATACTCAATACTCAAATCTTTATTGCATTCCAAATGCATTAGGTACATAGATGGTGTTCATAGATGGTGTACATAGATGGTGCATGTCTGGAATGTCATTTGGCAATTTATTATATTTTTTTGTGGACATAACTAAAGAGCCGGTTGAGTGCATTTGAAGTCGGGATTGGGGTATGATTATTTTGTTTCTGTTGTGTCGAAAGGTGTACCTAGTTTGAGTTTCTTCACAAGTGGTGTAAAAATCTGGGTATTTTCTGACAAATTTACCTACATAATTCAAAAATATATAAACAACGCTATTTTGAGTTTTTGGAAGTGTGGTTTGCAGCTATCTGACATGTCTTCTACTTCCAAACTTCTTTTACTCGTCATCTCATCAGACATCTCCCTTCTAACCATACAGGGTGTAAACCACCTCATCACAAAGCCGTTAACCAAGCATTCTGTACATCAAACTAAGTAACTTTACGCAAAAATTATTGCTGGGAAACAACTTTTTTTTTGAGGTTATAAATCACGTTTTGTGGTAGAACTCAATGTAACGCACTTAAAACATTGTGCTGATGGATGGATTGAACAGTACGGGGGTCGTGGAGATGTCAAAAAGTTGTAACTTTGACCCCCCATATCTCCGTAACTAGAAGGTTCCCAGGTATGGTGTAGAACAAAAAAATGATCGCAGTGATGGGGAGAACAAATCCCTTTCGGATTCGTGAAGAGGTGTTTTACACCCTTTATAATCCTTCACACAGTCCCTTCATCGTTTCTTTGATCTTCCTCTACTCTCTTCAAAAGCCAATAATCTACATTCATAATCATCATTTTCGTTACACTGAACAAAAAACACGGCGTAATTAAGAAAAAACATCCTATGATACTGTACCTACTCCGATTAAAACGCTAGGTAGATGATTATAATATTACCTAAATACATTTTTTGTGACCTTCTATGCCTAAGTGAACCCGAAGTAACCTTAACAAAAGTAACGAATTTACGTATCTAGCTATGTTTATCTAAACAATATCACTATCACTATATATATAGTATAAATAGTAGTACTTATAAAACAAAGTCGCTTTCTCTGTCCCTATGTCCCTATGTATGCTTAAATCTTTAAAACTACGCAACAGATTTTGATGCGGTTTTATTTAATGAATAGAGTGATTCAAGAGGAAGGTTTACATGTATAATACAGGCCTATTATAGTAGAGAAAAACCGAAAATTTAAAGATTTGTAATGTGATGTCGTAACAAACATATTTTTCTGCGCTTACATTGCAAACGCTGGCTAAACCTTACGAGATAGATCAAATATATGTACACGGAATTGTATATCTTAAAAAGATGAATAAAAAAGTCCGCGATAGCATATGTTTACTTCCTAAGGATAACCCACAGTAACCATTTTTATCTTTTACATATTACAAAAAAAAATGGGTTATTTACCAAGCTATTTTAAACGATACAGTATCATTCCTTATCCAATTAAATACATTAGATACGTTGTGCATTTCATGTACATCAAAATTGCCCTATGCCGCATGTGATTTAAATAAATATTTTCGAAGATATTATTGTACAGATTTAAAAATTGCGGGACGTAGCATTGTACCCGTGCGAAGCCGGGGCGGGTCGCTAGTTGATCTATAAAATTCTCTCTACGCTTGGTTTTCCTATTTATAACAACAAAACACACCAATATAGGTATACCTTTGACATATGCCTACAACGTAGGTACCTCATTTGATGAAGGTCGGGTCTTAAAAGGTACCTATCGTAATGAATATTGACATGGGGAAGCGTTCGGTCATTTCGGTGATCATACTTTTGGCTTATTCAGTTTTATATTATTTACTGCGCAACATTTAAAGGCTAATCTTGATAATTCAAGATATCTTACCACTACACGCATTATAATATTAAACTATAATGCACCTAAAATTGTGCGTAAAAAGAAAATGCGTAGAATCGTAGAACAAAATTAGATCTAGGTACACCATGTTACTGTATAGAGATCCAACGTACATTTTAATCAGGCAAAGGTATTACAAAAAATAAGTCCTATAACAACAATCGAATACAGAATCACAGTACACACAACCCTCAACTCCGAAACGCAGAAAAAAAACAAAAGTTCGAAAATGGAACACTCACCGATCGGTTTTCCGCGGGAAATAAACTCAGAACTAACACGTTTTTTTTTCACACAACACTAGAAAATTCTTTGTAATATTATTATTATTTTAGATAAACAAGAAATTGTAGGTTTCGGCTCACGTTGTGTTACCACGAGGGGCGACGCGAAAATAATGCGAGAGAAAATCGATTACTGGCAGGAGGCTACCGAGGGAGCGAGATGGGTGTATCGGAAAATGCACAGGTAAGAAAGAGAGAAAGTAAGGGGTGATGTGTGCATGGGGTGTTCCGAGTTGTAGTGGTGTGAGTAGATCCCGGTAAATAGGGTTCATTTATGAAGGGATACTATTGGTGTTGGGAAATTGTCTTTCGAGTTTTTTATTATGGTATTTGTTAATGACAGATCGACCCGTGACATTTTAGATGTCTTACAAAAGTGGTCCACTCAATGTATCCGACATAAAATACTACTAGGCGAGTTGACTTCTATTTTACCATTAATTTAGACGATAGGGCTAAATAAAAATAAATAATACTTTAGAAGAATTAAATTAAAATTCTTTTTTAATATTGTTAACATGTCAAACAGTAAGAAATACCTACCCGAGTAAATTAACCCTCGTAACAGGGTGTTTAAACTACGTTTTCAACTACGCCATGCGTCATAATAATGCTTATTTTTTAATTAAAAAACTCCAAAATAGGTACTTACTTACCTTTTTTTTTAATTAATATTAAATTGGTATTCATTGGATACATGAAGTATACAGGGTGTCTCATTCAAATCGGTCAGTATGGGAAAGTCTAAAACTATAAGACATACGAAGATCTGTTCTGAGGAACCATGTCATCGATTTTAATAACAAGAAAAACTGCATTCATACATTTTAAAAAACATCTGTATTCCGTTCGGGAATCGAACCCGGTTATTTAAAAAAAAAAATTCTATTAATTTCTATTTAGATATCGATTGTGTAGGTCTTAAGCAGTAAATGTCTGTAAGAAACATGATGTCTAAAATGAATAAAATGCATTGTTTCCAAATACTTTACCTTTTTCAATATTCAGAATAACCGGGTTCGATTCCCGAACGGAGTACAGATGTTTTTTAAAATGTATGAATGCAGTTTTTCTTGTTATTAAAATCGATGACATGGTTCCTTAGAACAGATCTTCGTATGTCTTATAGTTTCAGACTTTCCCATACTGACCGATTTGAATGAGACACCCTGTTTAGTATAGGGTGTAAATAAACCATAACCGAAATCGAAAACCATTTGTTCTCCCCGTCAATGTACTCTTTAGGTGAACAAAAATAATGGAACTCGCGTGACCGTCACCTAACGCTTCGTAGCACTCGTAGCCGATCCGCTACGGCGTAGCACCACTTAGGCGTGCGCGGGGCACAACCCGTAGCATATATAAGGATTACTTCGTTTTTCCGGAGACTGCTCCGCATTTTTTTTGTTTTGTGCTAGCTAGACCATACTTGGGAATCTTCTAGCTAAGGTGGTAGGTATTTGGTGTGTGGTGGTAACTTTAAATATAACTGCTCTATTGTATTAGGTACCTAAACCTGTAATAATAGTTGTATGTGTTGTTTGAAATAAATAGAAATAAGAAAGAAAAGAAACAAAGAAAAAGCATTTATTAGCCCGACATGACAACACATTAAAAAAAAATACTTAAAATAAAAAATAAAAAAACAAATTAAAATAATAATAAATAATATTGGAGGCCAAAATTCCCGAATTTCACGAGATTAATAAAAAATACTAGTTTTAACCTAGACCCATCCTAACTTATACTGTGAAATAAATCCTACTCCCTAATATTTTCAAATTCATGAGTTTTGAAAACACATCGGGAGTAAGTACAGATGACCAATCGTGTTGTCACTCATTATTGGTTCAAATCTATAGGCTGTAAAACACCTCTTAACGAATACGAAAGGCACTTGTTCTCCTTGTCATTCTGATATTTTTTTTGTTCTACACTATACCTGGGAACCTTTTAGTTACGGAGATATTGGGGGTCAAAGTTGCAAGATTTTGATAAGTTTTTTTTTAAATACCACTGTTTATCGCATAATTTTTACTTTAAATATCTCTACGACCCCCGCACTATTCAATCCATCCATTCGCACAATGTTTTGAGTGCGTTACATTGAGTTATACCACAAAACATGATTTATAACCTCAAAAAAAAAGTTGTTTCCCAGTAATATTTTTTGCGTAAAGTTACTTAGTTTCATATACATAATGCTTAATTAACAGCTTTGTGATGAGGTGGTTTACACCCTGTATATCGAGAGAAATAAACACTTTCTTCACCAGTGTTATGTGATGATACTAACATAAATTATAAGTTCTATTGCGCCACCCTGTATTATAAAGCAGAAGAGTTTGTTTGTTTATTTGTTTGGTTGAACACGCTAATCTCAGGCACTGCTGGTTCAAATTGACAAATTATTTTTGTGTTGGATAGTCCATTTATCGAGGAAGGCTTTAGGCTATATAACATCACGCTACGACCATTAGGGGCGGAGAAGGAATGAAAAATGTTGCAAAAACGGGTTTTTTTCCTTTTTCTCTCTTATGTGACGCAGACGAAGTTGCGTTGGTCAGTTAGTCCGTAAATAAATGATACCGAGTAGGAAACGACCGTAACTTCGACTGAAACTTCTACGGATTTCGTTCTTAAAGAGTGAAAATAAAAATCAAAGCATTTATTTCGAGTAGGCCAATTACAGGTACTTTTGTTGAAACAAAGAGAGAGAAATGGAAGTTTATGAAGCTGTAGTCCCAGTCACAAGACATAAAAACTGTGAAAGTACTGTAGTTGCCCATTCCCTAACGTAGATCTCTATGGATAAGAACGGGCAAGAAACTCAAAATATTGGTACAAAATCTTGGTTACATCCAGGCATTTATACAGCCCCCCCCCTGTTAGTTGGAATTTATCCCCCCCCCCCCCCCGAAATTTGATGATGATGATAAATAAATGAGATCGTAACCACTGCGAAGTATGTAAAATAGTAATTACTGCGATTTTTAACATAGTTACAGAAGAAAATACATAGAAAAACCAACCATCTGACCCAGAAAGCAAAAATTTTCGAGGTCGCTTCGCTCGCTCGTATTTTGCTTTCTGAGTGTAATATCATCAGAAAATATACGAGCGTGCTCAGACATATTACTTATGCCCCTTGTGATCATAAGTATTACTTTATAAAAAGGCAGAATTTGGCGTATTTCTTTAATACAGGACAAAAGAAAACCTATCAAATTCGAGGTGGATGCAAAAATTTTCTAGATCGTCGCCGTCGGTCGATGCGTTCTCTTGTCGAATACTACTTTTTTAAATTGATGCACCTTTCTGGATAGATCGGCCAATTTACTCCTTGAACCTAACATAATGTATCCGAGTCGGAGTGCATAAATTGTCGAGCTGTTTTCATGGAAAAAATTGGGCCGGCGCCCATACACAGGTGTCATGGTTTTTTCAATTTTTATTCCCCCCCGAAACAAAAGTGTGGATACTTCCTTGGAAAGATGGTATATTATGTGAGAACAATGTAGCAAGATGTGCACGTTAAAAGTGTCCTCATTAAAAACAAAAAAAAAACGTACAATTGAAAAATAAAATAATACATTCAATTATGAGATGACCAGTCACAACTGGCAGCGCCCACCAAATACCTGTAGGCCATTGATTTTCCACCAGTTTTCTTCACAATTTTATCACGCAATTGTCGCGTCTACAACGCCACGTTTGTTCGATGTGATCCAATAGTTTCCCACTTTAGTACTGTCAATTTATCTGCACTATGTGGAGCAGTAGGGATGCAGGGTTGCAGGGGTGCAACCTCAGTCCCCCAGCCGGTGCCTAGTTGTACGACGAAGGAACAACTCTTTTGTTTTGATAGTATAGAGTATAGAGTATAGAGTATAGACCACAAGTTTAAAGTGTTGGGCCAGTGTTCTAAAGACCTTTGACAGTTGAGAGACCAAGGAGGTTGAATTCGGGAGGATTCATTCTGTACATTCGGAAGCAGATGACCAAAATGGTGGTGAGTTTTCTTTTTTATTAGCTGTGCATGAGCAATATGAGCATCTCTTTTTTTTAGTTTTAAGGCCGTTTAGTTTAGTTATCTGCTTTTCTTTTTAACGGTCCGTATCCTCGCTAGCACAGACTTCTATTACGATTACCGATACGATTTCAGGCGATTATATGAGCTAAACGCGAGCTTTATAATTACTAAAAGTATATGATTCTCTGCTATAAGCAAGACCAGAAAAATATATGATAGTCTTCAGGATATATGCTAGCATGATACTGTTTTGAAAACATAATACAATTAATTTGGCTCGATAAAAAGAAATCACGAACTTATCTCTAAAAATATCTTTCAAACAATAAAAAACAAACTAATATATACATGCAATCATTCTGATTTTTTGCAAATAATTCTACAAGCAATATATTAGCATGATACTGTTTCAGTTTTTTAATTCAATCAAGAGTTTTTTTGTAAATCGATCGAAACCACTAATTTCGCGCTATTTGGCCCGCAGTGGCTGACGTAACAACCACTTTGTAGTGCAAGCTGATTAGAACTTTATTCTAACAGCATTTCAAACGAAGTTTGAACCATCACAAAAAGAGTCGCCAATTTAGCTCGTCTAAGCGCCTTAAGATATATTAAAAAACTAAAAACTACTAAGTATTAAAAACTACTTAGTTACGTCAAGTAACTAAGTAGTTTTTAATACTCGTTAAAACGAATTTCCGGTGGAAGTTTACATAGTAATGTACATCATATATCCTTTTTTTTAGTTTTATAAATCTCTTATTTTAGAACTTTGGAAGTGTCTCTCGCGCAAACTATTCAGTTTAGAAAAAAATGATATTAGAAACCTCAATATCATTTTTGAAGATCTATCTATAGATATCCCGCACGAATGAGTTTGATGAAAAAAAATGGGGAAAACTAAGAATGGGGAATCACCAAAATTTACTGTTTTTTTTTCTATTTTTGCGTGAAAATCTTAATACGGTTAACAAAATCCATCTACGAGTATTTACTAAGTTTCAACAGCATTGTTCTTATAGTTTCGGAAAAAAGTGTCTGTGACATACGGACGGGCAGACAGTCAGACAGACATACAGACAGACAGACAGACAGATAGACAGACAGACAGACAGACATGACGAATCTACAAGGGTTCCGTTTTTTGCCATTTGGCTACGGAACCCTAAAAAGAAAACCGGGAAAAAGACAGAAAAAAGATAAAAAACGCAATTATCACCCGAAAAGGTATTAATAGACCCGGGAACCCAAGATGCAACCAACTAACGTCATGTAGCGTTTGCCGGCTGCAACCGCGGAGTGCGATCAACAAAGCTATTAATAAATAAATAAAATAAAAATAAAAAAGCCTTTTATTCCCAGTTTACATAATGATTTAAATCTACCTTATAAAAAACAAAAAGAAAAAAAAAAAAAAAAAAAAGAAAATCTAAAAATTATAATGATTAAATCTACCTTATAAAAAAAAATAATTCTAATTCTAAAAATTATACTAATATCTATGTTATCTAAATTATTATCTAACAAACAAACAAAGCTATTATTATGTGTCAAAATGTAACCCCTGTTCTACCCGATGTATTGAGGGTAAGGGTAAATCCCGTTGAGTGTCCCGCAGAGGTGCTCAACCTTTTCCTGGGGACCAGCGATATTCCTTGTTTTTTTTTTCTACAAAGTCAACTCGGGCCTTGATTCTGAAATCTAGATTTATTTGGATTCCATCTGGTTGATTTAATATGAGTCATGGATGTTTATAAAGGGTGTAAAACACCTCTTCACGAAGCCGAAAGGCACTTGTTCTCTCCATCATTGCGATATTATTTTTGTTTTACACCATACCTGGGAACCTTCTACGTTACGGAGATATGGGGGGTCAAAGTTACAACTTTTTGACAAGATTTTTTTAATACAAGTTTTTTTGGTAAGATTTTTACTTTTACCACCTCCACGACCCTCGTACTATTCAATCCATTCATCAGCACAATGTTTTAAGTGCGGTACATTGAGTTCTACCAAAAAACATAATTTATAACCTCAAAAAAAAGTTGTTTCCGAGCAATAATTTTTGCGTAAAGTTACTTAGTTTGATGTACAGAATGCTTGGTTAGCGGCTTTGTGATGAGGTGGTTTACACCCTGTATGTATATTAAGTATGTATTAACAAACAAAAATTATTTATGTAGTATGTCAACTATCTGGTGACCACGACACAAACCTTGCTTAGTGTGGCACTGTGTGTAATGACGGTGCTGTGTGTTATGTCCAGCGATATTTATTTATTATTTATTTAAAATAAAGAGGCAGTATTTTATAGACATGATACTTTCAGAATCAGCGAGCGGAGTTCGCGTATCTGAATCTTATTTGTTTAGGTGTAAAAATCATAAAATGGACCATTACGAAGCCGTAAGTAAATAAAGCTTTTGTTTATCGAACCAACTCTCAACAAGTTACTCGTAACAGTACTAACTTTTTTCAACCGACTTCCAAAAAGACGTTCACAATTCGAAAGTATTTTATCTTTGTATATAAACACCAAGTTTTACGATAAGACACAATGTAACACACTGAAAACCTTGTGCTGATGGATGCATTGGTGGTCAATAGTGGTCATGGTCCTTTGTGCTCTTCTATCTATATCTATACTAATATTATAAAGCAGAACAGTTTGTTTGTTTGTTTGTTTGGTTGAACGCGCTAATCTCAGGAACTACTGGTTCGAATTGAAAAATTCTTCACAAAACATGACTTTTCACCCAAAAAAAATGTCGTTTCCCAGCAATAATTTTTGCGTAAAGTTACTTAGCTTGATGTACAGAATGCTTGGTTGACGGCTTCGTCATGAGGTTGTTTACACCCGGTATAGTTAAAAAATATACCTAGTTTTAAGACGCTTCGACGAGCTAAATTAGCAACTCTATTTGAGGTGGTTCAAAATGCGGTAGGTAGGCTCAAGGCCAAAAATACCGCCCCGGGACCCGATGGCTTGCCTGGCAAAGCCTGGGTCCTGGCCTCGGATGCGGAGGCTCTCGGGCCCCGACTGAAGGGGTTCTTAAGCGCATGTTTGGAGAGAGGCCAGTTCCCGCTTCGTTGGAAGACGGGGAAACTGGTCCTCATCCAGAAGCCGGGGCGCCCTGCGGACTCTCCGTCCGCATTTCGGCCCATTGTGTTGCTCGACGAGGTGGGCAAGCTCTTTGAGAGAGTAATTGCAAACCGCCTCGCCGAGCACCTTGAGGGGATGGGGCCGAATCTTGCGGAGAACCAGTTTGGTTTCCGCAAGGGGCGCTCTACAGTGGACGCGATCATGCGCGTGAGAGCCCTCACGACGGGGGATGCGATATCCCGGGGCGGGGTTGTTTTGGCGGTGTCTCTCGACATCGCCAACGCTTTCAACTCCCTGCCCTGGAGCTGCATCATGGAGGCACTCCGGTATCACCGGGTGCCGACCTACCTCCGTCGTGTGGTCGGGGACTACTTGACGGACAGGGCCGTCATCTACCCCAGTCGCTGCGGAGATTGGAACCGGCGAGAGATGTCGTGCGGTGTCCCACAGGGATCGGTTCTGGGACCGCCCCTGTGGAACATCGGTTACGACTGGGTGCTGCGCGCGGACCTCCCTAGTGGTGTCAGCGTCGTCTGCTACGCAGATGACACCCTGGTGCTGGCACAGGGGAGGTCGCACGAGGCGGCGGCCGACAACATGACACGCGGGGTTGCGATAGTCGTTGAGAGGATCCGGCAACTGGGTCTCGAGGTGGCATTGCACAAGTCCGAGGCCATGTGCTTTCATGGGCCTCGGAATGCGCCACCGTCGGGATCCACACTGACGGTAGGAGGGGTATCCATCGGCGTCGAGTCGACGTTGAAGTACCTAGGACTCGTCCTCGACAGCCGGTGGAACTTCGTGGAGCATTTCCGACGTTTGGCCCCCAGGCTGGAACGGACAGGGGCTGCCTTCAGGCGGCTCCTGCCCAACCTTGGGGGGCCGAACGCCTCCTGCCGCAGGCTCTACGCGGGAGTCGTGCGGTCCATGGCCCTCTACGGGGCCCCAGTGTGGGCGCGTTCGTTGAAGCGGCGAGCCGCTCACCATTTGAACGCGCCCCAAAAAGTGGTGGCCGTAAAGATGGTCCGTGGGTACCGCACGATCTCTCGCGAGGCGGCGGGACTGCTTGCCGGATTGCCGCCGTGGGATCTGGAGGCGATAGTCCTCGCGCGCCTGCATGAGTGGCGCGCGGAGGTACTACGCCGGGGGGAAACTCCGCTGCCGCGGCAAATTGCCGCTCAGCGGACTGACCTCCGGCGCGATCTCATGGCGACATGGAGAGAGCGACTGTCGCAACCCCGTGCAGGGCACGCCACGATAGTGGCGGTAAGTCCCCTCTTTGAGGAGTGGCTGGAGAGGCGCCACGGCGTCCTCACCTTCCGCCTGACGCAGGTCCTCACCGGACACGGATGTTTCGGGAGGTACCTGCACCGAATCGGGCGGGAGGAATCGCCCGGGTGTCTCCACTGCGAGGATCGACCGGAGGACACGGTGGAGCACACGGTGGAAGTCTGCCCTGCGTGGGCGGAGCTCCGCCGTGTCCTCGTGGCGGCGATCGGCGGCGGCGACCTCTCGCGTCCGGCCCTGGTTCAATCCATGGTCCGGAGCGAGACGGAATGGGAAGCCGTCGCCTCCTTCTGCGAAGCAGTTATGCTAGCGAAGGAGGTGGCGGAACGAGAGAGGGAGAGATCCTCTCTTCCCGGCCGCCGCGGGAGACGCAACGGGCGTCGGGGGCCACGAGGTGGCTACCGGCCACCGTAGATGCGGGCCTGTGGACGGCTGGCTATGGGCTAGCTAGCCGTCCGGCCGTCTAACGACGACGACAGGCCGTGTCGACGGCGCGTTCGTGTTCCACGCGCGCCTCAAAGAGTGTCAGCAAAAAGAGAGGGGCCCACAAGGGCCGAAGCCTGCCGGGGTTGCGGGCCTGTTCGAAAGAGATACCGCGGCCCCGGAACGTAAAAGGCGAGGAAGGAACATGGATGGTTTTTAGTCAATAAGAGTCTGACACTCCCTCCCGCTCCGCCCAGAGTGGGGGGGGTCATTTGATGATTTCCCATCCTTAAAAAAAAAAAAAAAAAAGGTGGTTCAAAATTCGTTTGAAATGTTGTTAGAATAAAGTTCTAATCAGCTTGCACTACAAAGTGGTTGTTATTGTTACGTCAGCCACTGCGGGCGCGAAATGATGAATGATGGTTTCGATCGTTTTTCAAAAAAACTATTGATTGGATTAAAAACTGAAACAGTATCATGCTAATATATTGCTTGTACAATTATTTGCCTAAACATCAGAATGATCGCATGCATATTAGTATGTTTTTTATTGTTTGAAAGATATTTTTAGAGATAAGTTCGTGATTTCTTTTTATAT
Source organism: Xestia c-nigrum (assembly GCA_916618015.1). NCBI lineage: Eukaryota > Metazoa > Arthropoda > Insecta > Lepidoptera > Noctuidae > Xestia > Xestia c-nigrum. Next base: position 15,427,774 of record OU745268.1, read on the forward strand.
TTATTTTCTGGTCTTGTTTATAGCAGTGAATCATATACTTTTAGTAATTATAAAACTCGCGTTTAGCTCATGTAATCGCCTTAAAAGTAACTTGTGAAAGTAGACTTAAATCTTGACTTCCAATATCCCGTAACTACTGCATATGGTTCAGAACAACAAAAAAAACACTATGACGAGGAAAACAAGTGCCTTTCGGAATCGTGAAGGGTCTTGGTACATTAGTTAAGACCTTTTCTTTTAGGCTGGGAATTTACCATCAAATAACTTCTCCCACTCTGGGCGGAGCGGGAGGGAGTGTCAGACTTTTACTGACTAAAACCCATCCATGTTGCTTCCTTGCCCTTTATGTTCCGGGGCCACGGTATCTGTTTCGAACCGGCCCGCAACCCCGCCAGAACAGCCTAAGCCCGCAACCCCGGCAGATTAGTTAGGACCTTAACTGTATGTACTAATTCTATAAAGAAGGTTATTAAGTGCCAGAAGATCGCAATAACGGACATTGCCCTTTCCCTATACTACCTATCTCTTCGTACGAAACCAAAACAAATGAACCATGAATCGTTTTTCATTTGAAAAAATGTTGAACATCACGATAAATGACGATTCAAGACGTGAACGAGCTCATTTTTGGATTCCAAAGTTAAGAACTTTAATAAATGTAGGTGGGTGAGTGACCTCTTTTTTTTTAGGATAGGAAATTATCAAATAACTTCTCCCACTCTGGGCGGAGCGGGAGGGAGTGTCAGACTTTTACTGACTAAAACCCATCCATGTTCCTTCCTTGCCCTTTATTTTCCGGGGCCACGGTGTCTCTTTCGAACAGTCCCGCAACCCCGGGGGTCAATGACCTCTATTGTGATCTTAACTGAAACTTAATTTAGGTAGTAATAGACTTGAGAATCGCTGTTCAACTGGTAGATAAGTTGATGTATAGATAGTTCTGTTAGCGTTACCCAGTAGAGCGTATCTTTTGAGCAGTGAACACCCTCTTTAGTAAAAAAGGATTCCACTGAATAAAAGGAGTTTTTAGGAATTTGCGGAAAATAATCGTAAAGATAGTAGGTAGCATTGGATCTATTGTGAGAATATAAGTTTATAAAGTGTATCCAGGGTGGCCCGCGAAATTCAAACTCTCCCTGCTCATAAAGGCGTAGGAACGAAGTTTTCAAGGCCAAAATACACCTTTATAAACTTGGAGGGTTGTATTAATTAATTTGATTAGGGTGCTAATTAAACAGGCTTCTTTTTATTATCATTATTTGCCTCCAAAAATGTATGTTGCCTTCTAAATTACTAAGTCAGCCACACCTAACGAGCATCTAAATAATACTATCTTAGCCACTAGTTATCTTCTATGTAAACCACTCTAAATACAACTCAGCATGATGGTTATTTTTTAGCATCTAAATTTGTAACATGCATTCTAACAGTAAACTTCTAAAATACTATTAAATGACATCAAAACTTATATTTATTTAGCTTCTATTTTTGTAACTCAGTACGTTTAAATGTAACTCATCCCATATTAATTGATCGTCAAAAGTTTGCTAAAATGTCATCAAATAATACTTATATTGGCCACTTTATATATATGTCACCGTAAAATTGTCAAACACGTTATATTGTAATCTCTCTAGCGATATTGTAAACTCTCGAATTATTGTCTAATGAACATACTGCTTACAATAAAACGCATTATTTTTCGTGAAATGCATGCGATGGTAGTCAACTCACGCGGTGTTGAGGGAAGGAGGGGTCCCCCTTGCCCAGTGGTACCACTCTCATGATAAGATACTGTACCATTCCTGAGAAATATCGATTAATATAACCTAACCTAAAAACACTTTATATTCCCCTAAAAAGCATAGTCGACGGAGCCCCGCTTCGCGGGGCCCCTATTTCCGAGTGCAGGGTTTAAAGGAACCTAACTAACCCAACGGGGGGGTGCCCCAAGTCCCGATTATGGGGGCAGAGATACTTCCGTATGTTCAGTTGACAATATCTACTTCGAGACATTACAGTATCGCGAGAAAAAACACATTATATTGTAATATAACGTGTTTGACAATTTTACGGTGACATGCGCGTCGCAAGCGCGCCAAAACCATTTTCAGTAAAATAAATATAAGTCTTAGAAGTAATGTTTTACGAAATGCATTATTTGTTCTTCAATTATAATATAGATATTAGTAACATCAAAGTTGTACAAAACCGTTTTAAATGGGTATACGGTACTAGGATGCATACTAAATATTTTGTGGAACATTCAGGAATATTTGGTGCACGATCAGTATTTTTCGGGGAAGAATAAAATAGTTACAATAGAATATTTGCAGCGCACTGCAATAAAAAAGTGTTATATCTTGGTGTTAATTTGGAATTTGTTTGATGTTAGGTACATATTTTGTTGGCCGAGTAGTTTAATTATAGTAAAACAATTAAATGGGTTTAAGATCAATATTTTAGAAATGCATACATAGATGTACCTTTAGATTTTTGGTGAACACAAAAATATTATCCTTTCTTTTATTAATTAATTAATTAAAGAAAATTTGTTTTTCGTGGACTACCCTGACGCGACCTTAGACTGACAGGGTCACTAACAATATCATATAAACTTAAAACGACGTAGGTATAAAATTTACTTTTTTTAAATTTTTTTTTTGTTTGTTTTTTTTTTGAATCCCCGATATTTCGGCGCGGCTGCAAGCTCCATGATCATAGATATACTGAAGTTATATTGCGGGTAGATGTTTATACTGTACGGTAGTAAAGAATAACGAGAGGAAGTGCATCGGCTATCATCGCCAATGTTCGGGTTATTTCGGCAAGCGCGGCGCGTGCCCTGCGACCTACGACCTCCGCCTCATTAGTCTCGCTCGGACCTCATCGGAGACACACGCGTTTTCTAATTCAATCAAATTATCTTTTGTTCCTATAAACGCTGCACTCTAACAATATAAATACTAGTACGGCTATTTATTTTAAAATAGCTGATACCCGCCACTTCGTCCGCTAAAATCAATAAAATTTACAGCCTATGTTACTCAGCAAAGATATAAAGGGTGTAAACCACCTCATCACAAAGCATTCTGTACATCAAACTAAGTAACTTTACGCAAAAATTATTGCTGGGAAACAATTTTTTTTTGAGGTCATAAATCTTGTTTTGTGGCAGAACTCAATGTAACGCACTTAAAACATTGTGTAGATGGATGGATTGAATAGTACGGGGCCGTGGAGGTGTTAAAAGTAAAAATCTTATATAAAAAACTTAGTATTTAGAAAAAAACTTGTCTAAAAGTTGTAACTTTGACCCCCCATATCTCCGTAACTAGAAGGTTCCCAGGTATGGTGTAGAACAAAAAAAATATCGCAATGATGGGGAGAACAAGTGCCTTTCGGCTTCGTTTTACACCCTATATATAGAATTTTTGAAATCGGTTGAGTAGATCTTGAGCTAAATCGTAACAAACAAAGAAACAAAGAAACAAACAAACAATCAAATAATCAAATCTTACTTACCTAGGTACCTCTTTAAAATATTAGCTTAGATAAGCGTAGAGTGATGGTACCCTAGGGATCTTTGGCAGGGTCAAAATCATTAAATTTTCAGGCGGTCACTTGGGTAAATAAATAACACGTTGTGGGTCATATTTTTTGGTTTACAGGTGAGAATAAAATACGACCTGTTTAAAAAGGGGTGTGAGAAGTAATTTTTTACTTGCTTTTGCCCGTGCATTCGCTCGCGTTATTATCGAAATTTATCCCGCTCGAAAATTCAACGAATTCCAATGTCAATGCGTGGCTAGAAATATTGATTTTACAAAAACCCAATGATGCGGTTTTCATCATCATCACCATTTCAGCCGAAAGACGTCCACTGCTGGACAAAGACCTCCCCCAAGTGTCGCCACATTGACCGGTCCCTTGTGACTCGCACCAAACGGATTCCCGCAACCTTCGCCAGGTCATCGGTCCACCTAGTGGGAGGTCTTCCAAAGCATTGTCTTCCGGTTCGCGGTCGCCACAACAGAACTTTTCGGCCCCATTGGCCATCGGTTCTGCGAGCAATGCCCACAGCTACTTAAGTTTGACAATTCTTCAGGCTACGTCGGTGACCTTGATTCTCTTGCCTTCTGTCTTCCTGTCTCCTGATGTCTTCATTTCTGATTCGATCACGCAAGTAAACTCCGAGCATATAGCCCTCTCCATAGCCCTTTGGGTGACTTTAAGCCTTTTGATAAGGCCCATTGTGAGCGACCACGTTTCGGACCCGTATGTAATCATGGGCAACACACACTGGTCAAAGACTTTCGTCTTGTGACACTGCTGCAAGTTGGACGAGAAGATACCACGCAGCTTCACGAACGCTGCCCAGCCGAGTCGGATTCGACGATTGACCTCTTTCTCGAAGTTAGACCTACCTAACTGCACCGTTTGTCCAAGGTATACACAATCGTCTACAATTTCGAGTGTAGAGTCTCCGATCTTGATAGGAATGTGTGTGTGACATGGGCATTCAAGATGACCTTGTCTGATGAAGCAGTTTTAATTTTCTTCAAAAGACTCGAAACTACTTTGAGTATTCCTCGCTAGTTTTAGATTTGGCCAACCACGCCCACTTGACCAAATGTAAAGGCTGCTAGCTGCGGATGACTTAGGTCTTGGCTCAGGTTGTAGCCATTATTCATCACTCACTACTTAGGCGCTTAGACGAGCTAAATTAGCAACTCTATTTGTGGTGGTTCAAACTTCGTTTGAAATGCTGTTAGAAAAAAGTTCTAATCAGCTTGCACTACAAAGTGGTTGTTACGTCAGCCACTGCGGGCCAAATAGCGCGAAATTAGTGGTTTCGATCGATTTACAAAAAAACTATTGATTGGAATAAAAAACTAAAACAGTATCATGCTAATATATTGCTTGTAAAATTATTTGCCAAAAAAACAGAATGATCGCATGTATATTAGTATGTTTTTTATTGTTTGAAAGATATTTTTAGAGATAAGTTCGTGATTTCTTTTTATTGAGGCAAATTAATTGTATTATGTTTTCAAAACAGTATCATGCTAGCATATAGCCTGAAGAATATCATATATTTTTTTTGTCTTGTTTATAGCAGTGACTCATATACTTTTAGTTATTATAAAACTCGCGTTTAGCTCATGTAATCGCCTTAATAACGTCGGGATCGTACGATTTATATGCTTTTCTATCGCTTTCATTAAATTCTACATCATGTGGAAATAGTAAACGAGAACAATAAGGTTTACGACTGACTTTAATTAATTAACTGTCAGTGAAGTAGACACACCGCTACGGTCTGTCTGTCTGTCCGTCCGTATGTCACAGCCAGTTTTTTCCGAAACTAGAAGAACTGTGCTGTTGAAATTTGGTAAGTAGATGTATTCTGTGAACCGCATTAAGATTTTCATACAAAAATAGAAAAAATAACAATACATTTTGGGGGTCCCCATTTCTAGAACTGAAACTCATATTTTTTATCGTACCATATTCTATAAATAAGTCTTCAAAAATGATATTGAGATTTCTGAAATAATTTTTTTGCGCGGGACACACTTCCAAAGTGGTAAAATGTGTGTGTGTGTCCCTGTAACTTCTAAAATAAGAGAATGATAAAACTAAAAAATATATATATATGTTTAATATACATTACCATGGAAACTTCCACCGAAAATTGATTTGAACTAGATCTAGTTAGGTCCATGTTCACCGAAAAGATAACAGCCTGATTATCTAAAACCAGCTGTCACTGTGACGTGTTCCCATACAAAAATGTGTTTTAAACAGCTGATTGTAGATAATCAGAGCGTCATCTTTTTGGTGAACATGGACCTAAGTGGTTTTTTTTAACCGACTTCCAAAAGGAGGAGGTTCTCAATTCGTCAGAATCTTTTTTTCCGATTACTCGTTTTCTTACGTCTTAGATCGTAAACCGCAATTTACCATAATAAATGTTACCTACTTGCTGCTACGGAACCCTTCATGGGCGAGTCCGACTCGCACTTGGCCGCTTTTTTGTTTCTATCAAAATAAGTAACAAAAATTGACGAAGATAAAACGCCTCATCAAAGATGAGTTTTTTGACTTTCTGGTAAAAGTGAACCAAACGAGTTTCCGACGCACTGTATCGTTTTCATTTATTGTTTACGTGAGATATGAAAAAATGTGTCCAACTTTTTTTGGTAATTATCTGACGGACTTATTAGATTTTTTATCGTTTACCCGATTATAAACAAATATGGTTTTTATTGATTATTTTCTCAAGTAACTAAACTCTTTTGCGTTCCTTTGTCTCGTAGTTTTTCTCGTCCAAACGAAACTTTGTCCACCCAGGGTGCATTCCGTTTAACTAAATTATCACTCACATCGTCACATCGCTCACATCCATTGTTTGCGTTCCGATTTAGTAATCACGATTTTGACAGCTAAAAGCTGTCATCAGGTCATTTGATAGCGCTCACGGTGATATTTATTTGGGGCATAGACGGTGTAGTCGAAAGATAGTGCATGTCATGACGTCATCTATGACGATTCAAGGGACATCAACAATTTCGCGCTCACGGACTTCGGAACGCGGTTTATGGACGCTGATACTGTTTACAGCGTATCTCGGAACGCGGCCTCACTGTCAGTTGTCATTTTGGTTCGGTCTGTCACTGTCACTACTGTCAGTCAGTTCACCTTGACGAGCGTTTTTGTTTGGCCTAGCGACGAAAAACACGCTCGTTGTTTTAACAAATTTCTCTAGAATATTAGTGAATTCACACAACGTTAACCACCCAAAATGGCTGTAAGTATAATCGAAATATAAACTGCCCAAAACGCAAACCATGGTATCGAAACCGGCAAACTAAAGCATAACCTCACTTTTAAAAACAAAAATCATGTTATTTTTTTTTTAAGTTTCAATAATGAAGTTTAACTTTGTAGTACTTTTTTTCAAATTCTAGTCTATAGCTGCTGCCCAAGTGCAAGAAGTACGTTCGATAACTCGAATCGAACGCATTGGTGCGCATTCTCACATACGAGGGCTAGGTCTCGATGATTCCCTGGAGCCGAGAGCCGTGTCACAGGGCATGGTGGGGCAGAAGATGGCTAGAAAAGCCGCTGGAGTCGTCCTACAGATGATTCGAGAAGGTTTGTATTGATGAAACTTTCGTTGCTATGGTTACGGCTTGTTTGCATTAACAATCAACAATAGATAGGTAAAATAATTGAAAAGGATCCTTTTTTTATATTCGTTGCTCTATTCTATGCCACAGAAAAGACAGGGAATATAAAATTATGCCTTTATTGTCCTATGCAGCTCAATTGTCCTCATCTAGATCTTTATGGAAATACGAGAGTTAGATAACAGCTCAAAGCTTTGCTAAAATTCTCCAATGTCACTTTTGTACATATCATGTAAAATGTTGCACACTACAGACAGATGTTTTTAACCTTGCTTAGCATGGTATTCCTCCATCCTTGTAATAAATATGCGCTTTGACATGGAGTTGCGCACACCAGCCCGTTGTACAATACAATACAATGGTATTCCTCCTGTATAGTGGGTGCTTTTGCAAGCATTTAAACTCACATACACAAACAGCCAGATCCGTATTTTCTGTAGGTCATACAAATATTAGTTTGGTTGCGGGTAACAATATTCTGATTGAAACGAGTATCCGTGGAGTTTCTTACCCAGTCTTCTACTTAGAGATCTATGCTTTGGAATGGACAACTACAGTACTTCACAGTTTTTATGCCTTGTGACTGGGACTGTAGCTACTTTTCATTTTTTGTGTCCATGAGTGGTCTATTTGAAATTAATGCTTTGGCTTTGATTTTAGGTAAAATAGCAGGAAGAGCAGTGCTGTTAGCAGGACAGCCGGGCACAGGCAAAACAGCCATAGCTATGGGATTGGCACAGGCTTTGGGACCCGATACACCGTTCACAAGCATGGCCGGTAAGCATTGATCTATAATCCTCTAGAAATTCCCAATAGGCGCACACAAATGAACAGAAAAGTTAGACTATGAATAATTGCATGGTATTATTATACGACGATCTGAATGGCGCGGCGGTAGTGAGGCTGCCTTACGTTCTTCGGGTCCCGGGTTCGAATCCCGGTAGGAGCAAATGATTGTGTGATGAGCATGGACATTTGTTTCCGAGTCATGGATGTTTATATGTATAATAAGTATGTATTTACAAACGAAAAGTATATTTATGTAGTATATCAACTGTCTGGTGACCACGACACAAGCCCAGCTTAGTGTGGCACTAAATAGCGCTGGGTGTAATGTCCAATGATATTTATTATTATTTCAAATTTAAGCTACAAGCACTATTTTGTGAAACTTAGTTTTCTGGGAGCATGTTTAGTTAAATTGGTTAAGTATGAAATACACAGAAAAGTAGAGAAAGACCAAAGAAACTATAGATGGACCACAGTCCAAAGTATTCACAGTCTCCTTTCAAGGAGGAAATGTCTGATGAAATGTCGAGTAATAGAGGAGTATGGAAGAAAAAGACATGATGCGCGGACCACACATTAATTGGGCTAAGATTGGGTTAATAAAATACCCAACAGCTTTCATGATTGCTTAGTATTCATGGTCAATGAACAGCTAACGTGAGAATTGATTAAAAACTTGATTGAGTGTTCATAATTATGTTATTGGTTCCAGGTTCTGAAATATTCTCCCTGGAAATGAGCAAGACTGAGGCCCTCTCTCAAGCCATCAGGAAGTCCATTGGCATCAGAATCAAGTAAGTTCTATCATCATTTCAGCTGAAAGACGTCTACTGATGGACAAATTATGCCTCCTCCAAGTGTTGCCACATTGACTCGCATCCAGTGGTTTCTTGCAATCTTCACCAGGTCATCGGTCCACCTAGAGCACTGGTTCCCAACCTGTGGTCCGCAGGAGCCTCGACTACGGTCCGCGAAAGATTAAAATGTTATTCGTACTTTTTAACACAGAAGATGCAAGCTCAACCCAACCTAATTGAACCTTGTGGAGGCAAAATTACTACCTAAATGATTGCTAAATTTTTCGAGCTCAATTCGATCGCTTTTGTCCAATTTTTGTATAGTGTGAGTTAAAGATTCACTCCCCTAGTTATAATCCTGTCGGTGTCCATGTTTATCTAGGACCATATGGTCCCTGTTAACAATGAAAATACCAAAGTGGTCCCTGGCCTAAGAAAGGTTGGGAACCACTGACCTAGAGGGAGGATCTCCAACGGAAGAAGTGTTTTCCAAGTTCTATATTATTATGTCCAGTCAAGTTGCAAATGTGACTGCTGAACATAAGGTCCTGCGTTCAATTCCCAGGTTCGGCAACATTTGATTGGATGTTTCTATTAGGATTTTCTCAGTAGTGGCCATGGAGTCTGCATTTATGAATGGTTGATGGCAATTGGCTAGCTCCCTATTACATGGGACTAAAACATAACTAGCAAAATGTGGGTTAAGGTACACTTCGGTCTCATCCTTCTTGATTGCGGGCTCAATGGGGATGCACACTGTGGAACTAATGGCGCTAGCATAGCTGGGTCCAAGCATCGTCATTGGTTGAAAATCAAAGAATGTCAGTTTATATTGTAAAATACCTTGACCTCATTGGTCAGATTGAGACCAGCTTTGGTGGTGCCATCTACAATTAGCTTTTAACGGTCTTCCCCATTGGCAACCGTGAAGAGGGTCTTATCCAATTTCTTAGATATTTTACACAGTTAGTTACAAGTTAAGCTAGAGGAGCTCGTGGCAAAATAATACCAGCTGTTAGGGTCAATCTTAAGGTTAAGCTGTGCCACCCAGCGGTTGGTCTGTGTCCACCCATTACATACCGAGTTTCCTCCGTGCCTCAGAAAGCATTTTAATCTGTTGGTCCCGGCTGTCAATTGTCTATCTTTGACAGTTGTTACAGGTAGTCGGTTGATCAAAAAGTCTGACAACCAGTCTTACCAGATGTATTGTATTACCCAGTACTAACTGGGTTGTGGAGGTCAGATAATCAATTGCTCCATGTGAAATACTGGTATTCAGCTGCATCCAGTTAGACTGGAAGCCGACCCCAACATAGTTGGGAAAAGGCTAGGCAGATTATGATTAGTTACCACTACAAGGGAAGCTTTAATACGTGTGTTAAAAAACTTCTTTCAACTTCCAGGGAAGAATCAGAGATAATCGAAGGTGAAGTGGTAGAAGTCGTCGTAGAGAGGGCAGCGGGTGGTGGCGGCGCGCGGGTGGGACGACTCACCCTCAAGACCACTGATATGGAGACAAACTATGATATGGGCGCAAAGATGATTGATTCACTGCTCAAAGAGAAGGTAAGAAACGCTTTGAGTTAGAATTTATGAAGTTGGTAAGGTTGGTGAATTTGGTAAATTAGGTAGTCTCGCCAAAATCAATATAAATCAAGTAACTATCATATTAGAACGTTTTATGGTAAGAAAATGTGAGTTTTGGTAAGTTTGGCGAACTTGGTAAAATTTCCACTCTTGTCAAAATTACCAAAAATATGTCTTTTAGTGAACTTTTGATGCATTTAACATAGAAAATGTTTGTTTTGGTAAGTTTAGCGAAGTTGTTAAGTTTTCCAGTCTTACCAAAAGTCAACACAACAGTTTCACAATGAAATAGTGACACGGTGACACCTGTTTTTAACCAACAGGTCCAAGCTGGTGATGTGATAACGATTGACAAAGCGACCGGCAAGATCAACAAGTTGGGAAGGAGTTTCGCTAGAGCTAGGGATTACGATGCTACTGGTAAGTAGGTACATTTTACACTCATTAACTGTATGATTTGGATGTAAAGGACAGCCCTCCGGAGACTAATGGAGTGAATTCAGTATAATTATCATACTAACGACTAGTATAAGAAATTGGAAGTTTCAATTCCTTCGGAAACCACGTTAAGCTGTTGGTCCCGGCTGTCATTTGTCCATCTTTGGCAGTTCTAACAGGTGGCCCAAAAAGTCTGACAACCAGTTTTACCAAGTGGTATTGTATTACCCAGTATTAACTGGGTTGTGGAGGTCAAATAGGCAATCTCTCCATGTAAAATACTGGTATTCAGCTGCATCCGGTTAGACTGAAGCCGATCCCAACATAGTTGGGAAAAGGCTAGGCAGATGATGATGATGACTAGTATAAGAAATTATTTCAGGAACGTAATGGGAATCCAATAAATTAGATTTGTTTTATTTCCTCATCAAAATCAAAAAATCAAAATCAAAGCATTTATTTCAAGTAGGCCAATAACAGGCACTTTTGAATTGTCGAAACAAAGACGAAAATTAAATGTAGCTACAGTCCCAGTCACAAGACATAAAAACTGTGAAAGTACTGTAGTTGCCCATTCCCTAACGTAGATCTCTATGGAGAAGAACGGGCAAGAAACTCCTCATATGCAGTGTACCTTCAACGGGGCTAAGAGCAAATAGCGAACGGCAAGCGCAACGACTAGTTCGATGAACTGTGTAGCTAGGAAATGAACAGCTGATTTCATGCGTCATTCTTTAGAATATTTCAACATCCGTTGTTGATTGACTGATTTTTATCAATTCATTTTTAATCGTTAATCAGATTTACTTTGGGCCTACTTTCGTTTACCCGGCCGTTATTATTGACCCACAAGCTTCTTGATTGTTGGCTAATATTTATTATTATATTTTATCTACAGGACAACAAGCTCGCTTCGTGCAATGCCCAGAAGGCGAGCTTCAGAAGCGTAAGGAAGTGGTCCACACGGTGACGCTGCATGAGATAGATGTCATCAACTCTAGGACTCACGGCTTCTTAGCTCTTTTCTCTGGTAAGTTAACACAACGCATCTGGACCTGTAATCCAGACTAGAATGGAGAACTGGCAACAGCAGCTTGGAGAATGTTAGCCTGACAATCAGCAGATCTAAAACTGAATACATGTTCTGCGACTTCGGTGGTCACTCCAGTCGGTCCTGGAGCTACAGGGCTAGATGACTCGCTACTTCCTGTCTGCTCCGAATTTCTGTGTCTCGGTTTGCATGAGCAAAGCGATGACGAAATAGATCGTAGTGTAAAGCATAGAATTAACACGGGATGGATGAAATGGCGGCAGGTCACGGGAACAATTTGCATTCCCCTTAAATTTAAGCAATGGTTAGACATCCTAATTAATGTAACCCTGTGGTAGTTGGCGAAAAATTAAACAAAATTCGTTAAAATTTACTAGAAATAATTTATGATAATGTTGTTATCCTTTCTACAGGTGACACTGGTGAGATCAAATCAGAGATCCGCGAACAGATTAACAGCAAGGTAGCTGAATGGCGCGAAGAAGGGAAGGCTGAAATGATACCCGGTGTATTGTTTATTGATGAAGTAAGTTTTTATCCGTAGCAACAGTGTAGGGCCCGACACGATTCCCTGAGGTAACCCCTCTCGCTTCAAACATTTCCATAACGATTGAAACAGAGACAGTGTCAAACGCTTTTGTTAAATACAAAACGACTGTCAAACCTTAGCTACCATAGATTTTTAGTGCTACATGATTATTTTTCCCTACCAGGCCCATATGCTGGACATAGAATGCTTCTCCTACCTCAACCGAGCCTTAGAATCGGAGACAGCCCCCGTGGTCATCATGGCAACCAACCGCGGCATTACCCGCATCCGGGGCACTAACTACAGGTCGCCGCACGGCATACCGCTGGACCTGCTGGACAGGATGATCATCGTCCCCACCTCACCCTACTCACACCAGGATCTACGGGAAATACTTAACATCAGGTAAACTTGAGAATACCAGAGGATTGGAATTAAATTATTATGAAAAAATCGAAAAAGAAAAATAAAAGACCCAAAGGTTGACTGGTAGAGAATGCTTTGTGCCGTTAAGTCCACCTATGTACCACTCTTGTACACATGTGCACCGGCAGCAGGGTGCAAGTGCACCCCCTTGCACCCTGCTGTCGCTGAAGCAAACGGAAAAGAAAATACGTAGAAAAACCAAAGCATCCGAACCAGAAAGCAATCTTTTTTGAACTCGCTTCCCTCGCTCGTATTCTTATACATGCTTATTTCGGGATGTATGAAATTAAAACTTAATTTATTCGAAAATATCCTAATACGAGTATATTCAAGCGTGCTCAGACATCTTGTCCTTTGCGTTTTTAAACTTTTGTATACAAATGGGCATAATTAGACGTATTTTGTAATTCGAGCTAGAAAAAAACAACTGCAAGAATTTCGTGTACGTACTTGGTATCAAAAAACAAACATATTCTAAAAAAAGAACTTTTCAAGCATTTTTAGTTTTTACAAAAAAAAAAAAAACATTGCCAGTCCAAAGTCTGCAAAATGTGATGGGAAAGTTAGAATCAGCTGTCTACGTTTGCGCTGTCGCAGGGGTGAACGACCACGCGCGCGGCGCCCTGCACGGTGCGCCAGTCACAGTACAGTCAAGTGCGCATATTCAATAATTTTGTGCGCAGTGAAAATATTGCTTATCTTTGAAACGGATCGTTACTTGTAATTTTTTTTGGTGTTAATTTTTTATTTGCGATTTATTTATTATAGGTCTACCAACAATTGTTTACACTGGATACAGGGACATAATTCATTCATAAAATAACAGCGCTACAATTACTTATGTGTACACACATGTACAATAATTTCAAACAACTCCTTAAGTTTCTTGCAGTTAATTTTTTAACACCTTATCTAATTATGTGCTTAAATATTCAAGAGCGCTGTCCGCTTTTGAATCCTACTTTTTTTATTGATCGGCTTTTCTGGATAGATTGACCAAGTTACTCATTGACTCAACCATAACAAGTTACTCATTGAATCTTTACGAATATTATAAAGCAGAAGAGTTTGTTTGATTGTTTGTTTGGTTGAACGCGCTAATCTCAGGAACTACCGGCTCGAATTGAAACAATATTTTTGTGTTGGATAGTACGTTTATCGAAAAAGGCTTAAGGCTATATAACATCACGCTACTATTATTAGGAGCGGAGCAGGAATGAAAAATGTTGCAATAACGGGTTTTTTTCCTTTCGTTTTTCTCTCTTATGTGACGCAGACGAAGTTGCGTGGGTCAGCTAGTCAACCATAATATCCGAGGTAGAGTACAAAAAAAACGGGCCGCTTTCATGGAACAACTCCTGCCGGTGCCCATGCTTGTATATGTCACCGTAAAATTGTCAAACACGTTATATTACAATATAACGTGTTTTTTCTCGCGATATTGTAATGTCTCGAATTATTGTCAACTGAACATACGGAAGTATCTCTGCCCCCATAATCAGGACTTGGGGCACCCCCCCCCGTTAGGTTAGTTAGGTTCCTTTAAACCCTGCACTCGGAAATAGGGGCCCCGCGTAGCGTGGCTCCTTCAACTACGCTTTTTAGGGGAATATAAAGTGTTTTAAGGTTATGTTATATTAATCGGTATTTCTCAGGAATGGTGCATTATCTTTTCATGAAAGTTGTGCCACTGGGCAAGGGGGACCCCTCCTTCCCTCCACACCGCGTAAGTTGACTACCATCGCATGCATTTCACGAAAAATAATGCGTTTTGTTGTAAGCAGTATGTTCATTTGACAATAATTCGAGACTTTACAATATCGCTAGAGATATTACAATATAACGTTTTTGACAATTTTACGGTGACATATATAAAAGACATATTTTATTCACCAATAATCTCATTTATAATTTCTTTTGCCCTTTTTTTAGATGTGAAGAAGAGGACTGTCAAATGTCAGGGGATGCTCTGACAGTGCTGACGCGAGTGGCCACAGAAACTTCCCTGCGATACGCTATACAACTGATTACTACGGCTTCGCTTGTGGCTAAACGTAGGAAGGCAACTGAGGTATGTTATGATATCTTTTTTTTTAGATTTAGATCACAGTTTCGCAACAGGCTGCGAATTAAAGGTATCTTAGGCGCTTAGACGAGCTAAATTAGCAACTCTATTTGTGGTGGTTCAAACTTCGTTTGAAATGCAGTTAGAATAAAGTTCTAATCAGCTTGCACTACAAAGTGGTTGTTACGTCAGCCACTGCGGGCCAAATAGCGCGAAATGAGTGGTTTCGATCGATTTACAAAAAAACTATTGATTGGATTAAAAAACTGAAACAGTGGTGTCGATTCTGTTGTGCACAAACTAAACTTAATTTAGACTATTGGTATCTTTTACTAAAAGGCAGTGCGAGAAAACGACGGCTATAGCTATGAACTAAGTTAGAGATGTCAAACTAGTTTATGCCTTGCGCTTCACCGTGTTTTTAGTCGACATGTTTTTACGTGCACCCTTCATTTGTACGGAAATATTAGTTCGAATTAAATTTGACAGCTCTAAATTACGTCCGTCTCTTTCTCGTTTTATTAGTGAGAAAAAGATAGTGATAGCCTAAATTAAGTTTAGTTTGTGCACAACAGAATCGACACCAGTATCATGCTAATATATTGCTTGTAGAATTATTTGCCAAAAAATCAGAATGATGGCATGCATATGAGTATGTTTTTTATTGTTTGAAAGATATTTTTTGAGGTACGTTCGTGATTTATTTTTATCGAGCCAAATTAATTGTATTATGTTTTCAAAACAGTATCATGCTAGCATATATCCTGAAGAATATCATATATTTTTCTGGTCTTGTTTATAGCATATATTTTTAGTAATTACAAAACTCGCGATTAGCTCATGTAATCGCCTTAAATAAAAATATCGGCTTCTGAGTGCAATGTTTGTGATCCCTGACCATCAATTTGGATGCACAATGTTTTAAGTGCCTTACATTGAGTTCTACAATAAAACATGTTTTACACCAAAAAAAAATTTGTGTCCCAGCAATAATCATATGTATAGATACTTAGTTTGATGTACAGAATGCTTGGTTGACGGCTTCGTGATGAGGTGGTTTACACCCTGTATAACTGGGAGAGTTGATCCTGATGGGTATAATCACAACATGAATGATGTAACCAAGATTTTGTAACAATATTTTGATTGAAAAGAGTGTCCATGGAGTTTCTTGCCCGTTCTTCTCCATAGAGATCTACGCTAGGGAATGGGCAACTACAGTACTTTCTCAAGTTATTATGCCTTGTGACTGTGGCTGTAGCTTTGATTTAGTTTTGTATTTTTGACATTCAAAAGGGCTGTAATGGTCTAATTGAAATAAATGATTTGAGTTTGAGTTTGAACAAACTCTTACCTTTCAGCTCCTCATACAAATCATTTGCTCTTAGTTGTTAAACTGATTGCCTGAGATAATAAATAAATTAACGAAGTTGCCAGGTTTGTGAGGACCAATCCTGAATTATTTAAATGGAAAGATAACAGAAATAAAAGAAAACCTACACATTTAGATTTTGAAATGCCTGTCCCAAAGCTAGAACTTTTTCGGCGGAGCTTCGTTTATATGGCTCCCCTAATTTATAATGCTTTACCTAGGTCAATTACTCAACTTCTTCTTCTTAGTCGTTATCTTCATTGTTGAAGGTCGTGTCTAGTCTGAGGTATTGATGAGGTTTTGATCACTCGGTGCACTATACTCTTCCACGTTTTCCTGTCCTCGGCGGTCTTCAAAGCTTCGGCTATTGATAGGCCAGTGAGCGAGTTAACTCGGTCTGACCAACGGGTAGGTGAGCGACCGCGTGGTCTTTTCCCGTCTACTTGGCCAACTAACATAAGCTTTTCGAGGCTGTCAGGGTTTCTACGAGCGACATGTCCAAAATACTTGAGAATTCGCTGGAAGCAAACAACTGACAGTCTTGTGGTTATTTGGAGCTCCTTAAGAATGGACAGGTTGGTCCGGCGTGCAGTCCATGGAATTCGCAGCATCCGTCTCCAAACCCACATTTCAAAAGCGTCAATTTTTGCCCTTTCCTTTTCTCTAATTGTCCAGGATTCGGCGCCATAATTACTCAACTAGCCTTTAATAAATTTTGTGTAGCGTTGCGGAAGTGGTTGCTGGAAGAGTATTTTTATTCTTAGGTGAACTCTTTCAAAAGTGTCCTTGTAAATTTTATACCATAAAGCACAGACATATTTAACTGTTAAGTCGACTTTAATCAACAAAAATGTAGTTACTTAGTAATAAATATGTTAAATGTAAATACCTGTACTATTGCATGCTATAATATTGGCCTAATGTGTGTTACTAAATATTTTATATAAGAACTTCATGTACCTACCATATTTGTTGCAATAAATAAATGAATTGAATAATAATTAAAACAAAAAAAAATATTGGTCAGTGGATCGTCTTCGAGAGCTACGGTGGCTCAGTAATGGCGGCGTCGACTTACGATTAGTGTGTTGTGGCCGTTGTGGGTTCGAACCCAGACAGGCGCATTACTTTGTGTAATTTATTTCATCACCACTGATCTCAATAACGGTGACGGAAAACATCGTGAGGAAACCGGCATGTCCTAGAACCAAAACATTCGAAGACATGTGACATCTACCAACACGCACTGGGCCCACGTGGTGGATTATAGCCCATTCTCTCTCATAAGAGAGGAGCCCTGTGTCCCAGCAGTGGGAACATTATAGGCTGATAATGCTTTGCTTATGCTGGATCGTAGGTTTGTAAAAATAAATCGAGCTCCAAAAAATCGAATACATAATATTATGATTTTTGAGTGTTTATTGAAGTGGCACAAATATGTGGGTAAAACTCTCATAGAAATAACTGATAAAAATAATAATAAATTCATTAATTCTTAGGTTAATAACACCCATTGCCAAACAATAATAAACATCAAATAAAGCCAACTAACATCACAATAAAATAAAATACAAACAAATCTCAATCAATTAGAAATAAATTAAATCAAAAACATAAATAAATCATATACAATCCAGAATCTAAGCCAATAAATAAAAAAAATCAAATCAAATCAAAAACATATTAAATCAAATTAATCATATAAAATCCAGAATCTAAGTCAATAAATATAAATTAAATTAAGTGAAAACAAATTAAATCCAATAAGTCAAAATCAAAATAAATGGAACGAAGCAAATTAACGTTTTTTTTTTTAAATAAGTAAATCTACTCTTTAAAAATAATCACAATTGTTAAATACCAAGTTTTGGTCAGAATGGCTAAATATGAACAGCCGCTCGGGTCGATCTTTAGGTAAAGCCGTGTTTGCCTAGGTTGGTCTGCGTATGGCTGACCACCCTTACATACCGAGTTTCCTCCGTGCCTCGGAAAGCACGTTAAGCTGTTGGTCCCGGCTGTCATTTGTCCATCTTTGACAGTCGTTACAGGTAGTCAGTGGCCCAAAAGTCTGACAACCAGTCTTACCACGTGGTATCGTATTCCCTAGTATTAACTGGGATGTGGAGGTCAGACAGGCAGTCGCTCCATGTAGAGTACTGGTATTCAGCTGCATCCAGTTAGACTGGAAGTCGACCTCAACAAAGGGGAAAAAAAACCAGATTAACGACTAGAATAGAGGAAAGAGGTTTTGCTGAATATTTCAAATAGTACATGAACCACTGCTGCATGGTTCACGTACTGACTAATGTTAAGATATTGTATTAATTCGATTTAAATTTTATAATAATTTTAATTGTAATTTAGTTGTGATGTTGATTTTAATTTGAATTGACTCTGGTTTGGATTGACTTAAATTTGTTTTAATTTTGTTAGTAATTTTAATTTTGTTAATAATTTTAATTTTGTTAATAATTTTAATTTTGTTAATAATTTTAATTTTGTTAATAATTTTAATTTTGTTAATAAATTTAATTTTGTTAATAATTTTAATTTTGTTAGTAATTTTAATTTTGTTAATAATTTTAATTTTGTTAATAATTTTAATTTTGCTAATCATTTTAATTTTGTTAATAATTTTAATTTTCTTAATTATTTTAATTGAGACGTTGATTTTAACGCTATTGAGCTTTTGATTTTGTGATTTTTGATTCTGTGTAATTATACCTATGATCCAGTGTTGATTGAGACAAATAAATAATAATAATAATTCTGTCCGCAGGTCAGCATGGAAGACGTAAAGAAGGTGTATTCTCTATTTCTGGACGAGCATCGTTCAGAGCAGTTCCTTAAGGAGTATCAAGATGAATTCATGTTCAACGATGGTTCTGGTGGTAAGTTCAAATAAATGGTGTCATCATCATTTCAGCTGTGCGACGTCCACTGCTGGACATTCCGTGCGACTCGTACAACGCATTCCCGCAACCTTCACCAGGTCATCAGTCCACCTAGTGAGAGGTCTTCCAACACAAGTCTTCCGATTGGCGGTCGACAATCCAGAACTTGTCGGTCCTATTGTAATAATACAAAATCGTGGGTTCGAACCCAGGCAGTCGTATTACTTTGTGTAACTTATTTCATCATCACTGCTCTCAAAAATGGTGAAGAAAAACATCGTGAAGAAACCGGCATGTTCTAGAATCAAAAATTCGAAGACATGTGACATCTACCAACCCGCACTGGGCCCGCGTGGTAGATTATAGCCCATACACAAAATACGCGCTTTGACGTGGATTTGTGGACACCAGCCCGTTGTACAATCAATCAAAACAAAATCAACGGATTCGATTAAAAAAAAATTTGAATCGAATCCGTCTTGGAAAAATTCAATGATGCAGTTTTAATTTTCATGAAAGTTGGGTTCGAGACTCCTTTGAGTAAATTTCGCATTTAATGAACACTTCACGTTCGTCAAAGCGGCGTAAACGTGCCACCCAAACAAACGATCGCATCGTCGATATGCCGCTTCGAAAGTGAGTGAAACGAGCGAGTGAGTCGGTACTTAAGGTACCCGACGGTAGGTTATTGTGGTGTTCACTCGTACACTAGTTAGGGTTTAAAGTAAAACCACCGTATCTCAGTGTGGTGTCTTTGTTCAGGGTTGTACAATAAAACACTGTTTCCAATATCACTGTATTAGGCGTCCTGTCGCTAGGGCTGCTCGTACTAGACTGAGCGCGGCGCTCCCTCCAACGCGCATCCCCCACCACAGCACGCATAACTCATTTATTAAACGTCACAGTTAGGTTAAATTACTTTAAACCCTGCAGACAGAAATAAGAGTCCTGTGTAGCGGGGCTACGTCGACTAAGCCTTATTTTCGGAGTTTTCAGTATTTTATTCGGTCGTTTCTTCTTACTAACAATACGGCTAAACGTTGGACGCCGCTTTCACTAACGTATCGCCAGCCCAATCCGGCTGATAGTGACAGCGCCGCATTACATAACAGCGACGTTTTACAATCCGGCACTCGCCATTATGTAATACAGCGTGTTATACGATTTGGCTGCCACATATACACCGGCTGCTTACCCTTTAGCAAAATGTCGCATAATATAATATATTATTCATTTCTTTTATTTTGTTTCAGACGCCCCTCAACTGATGGAAGTATCGCAGTAATTAATTTCTCCATGATTCCAAATATCCTGCTTTAAGAAAAATAATGTTCAATAGAATGTCATTTTGGTTCTACAAGAAGTCTTTATGTTTAAGTTACCTTTAAGTTTTTATTATGTAAGTTTATAATAAATGTCTAGATAAACTATGTAAGTTGTTGTTTTTTACCAGAATTATGACAAACAAAAGGAAGGAAGGGTAATGATTTTAGCAGTCTATGCATGTCTGTTTGTATCTACGTATGTTCCTCCGTAACGCCTAAACTGTTCATCCGGTTTCGATGAATAAGGTGTCAACTGATTCGTTACTATAAACCGTAACATAGGCTACATTTTAACTTTTAACCGAGTCGATTTTACCCGTTTCTTGATTTTACTTAAAAAAACCCGATTTTAGTTAGAGTTGATTTTTCAGTAGTATGTTTTTTTAGTATTACTCATAATTTGCTTAGCTATCTCAACGGAATATCTAAATCTACCATTCTACCATGTTTGTATAAAATTACATTTTGATTTCATTTTTGTTGGTGGCAACATTGAACTAGTTACGTTCTAAATCATACTAACATGGATATTTTTATTGCATTGTTTTTATATAAAATGTAATTAAAGACACCATATAATTACTGAATACATTGTTTTGATGTTCTTTTAAAGTTAGTTATCCTTTTTCTTTCAACATATTTTTTTTTCCTCACTGCAAAAATTAATGCACTCGACTAAAAATGTGAAATTATAATCGACTAAATTTGGTCGGTCGACACTGAAGTTTTTCCAACCCTGCTACGATTGATTTTTCGTTCGACATTCTGTCGTGAATATTATTGGTGTCATTTTTGGAAGTTAAATTATCAGTAAAAATCAAAATGTTCGCTGCCAGGAGTCTTTTCAAGGCTAACGCCCAGATCCTGAAGAATGTTGCTCAGCAAAGGAACATGAGCGTAATCGCCACACCGGCCAGGAACAAGATTACCTCAGCCGTAAGTGTATTTTGGTATTTTCCAACAGATTTTCCTCATATTCCGTCATATTTATTCATTTATAACGTTCTTAAGAAGTATCCAGTATTTAATTGCATGATTTGAATCTTCCAGGATTTATTAAATCGATTTTCAAATTACGTAATTCTAGGGAAAAAAGATAGGTTATCTATGATTGAAGTCCTGGGCACTTCAATTTATAGCTTTACAACGACGATTTTTTTACCTTTTTATATGGTTTATTTTACACTAATTGTATGTCATGACGAACTTGTTTTCAAAATTTTTAGAAAGATGTTTTTTTGCATCATAGAAAGTTTGTTTGTTATCTTACTGGATCAACCTTAAATCAAATTGATAATATGCCTTGCCTCAAATAACGTTATCAATTAGGTGGTGGGTTTTAGGTTATATCTAAACAACTGTCCAAAGATAAACAAATGGTGAAGTAAATATATGAAGCCTTAAAATGTGTTAATATTATCCTCATGAAATTAATCTCACATAAATAGTAATAGGAAAACGAGAGCCATTTAACAAAAAAAAATTATACTTAGTTAGTGGCCCGAAAATCTGACAACCAGTCTTACCAAGGGGTATCGTATTACCCAGTACTGATCAGCACAACACTGGCTGTGCTTAAATCCTGGGATTTGTGTGTGGTATAAATGGGCAGGATTGGGTTTGGCATATCCCACCGAGTTGCCTCCAATGCAGTTTGGCAACTTTACAGGATTATAGAAGAAAATATGGATGGATTGTGTGAGACACATTATAGATCCCTTTACCTTTTGGTCATCAGTCATCATCATTTCAGCAGCAAGACGTCCACTGCTGGACAAAGGCATCCCCTAAGTGTCGCTTCATTGACCGGTCCCATGAGACTTGTATATCTGTCACTGTAAAATTGTCAAACACGTTATATTACAATATAAAGTGTTTCTCTTTAGCGATATTGTAAACTCGCGAATTATTGTCAACAGAACATACGGAAGTATCTATGCCCCCATAATCGGGACTTGGGGCACCCCCGTTAGGTTAGTTAGGTTCCTTTCAACCCTGCACCCGGAAATAGGGCTCCGTCGACTACGCTTTTTAGGGGAATATAAAGTGTTTTAAGGTTAGGTTATATTAATCGGTATTTCTCAGGAATGGTACAGTATCTTTCCATGTGAGTGGTACCACTGGGCGAGGGGGACCCCTCCTTCCCTCCACACCGCGTGAGTTGACTACCATAGCATGCATTTCATGAAAAATAATGCGTTTTATTGTAAGCAGTATGTTCATTTGACAATAATTCGAGACTTTACAATATCGCTAGAGATATTACAATATAACGTATTTGACAATTTTACGGTGACATGTTCATTTGACAATAATTCGAGACTTTACAATATCGCTTGAGAGATTACAATATAACATGTTTGAAAATTTTACTGTGACATAATCTACCTCTTGGTCAGTCTATCTTAATTACAATTTCTGATTTAGTATTTTTCCTTTTCCAGGAGATGTTCTTCCTAGTGAGCACCATGATTGTCGGGTGGTCCATCGTTCCTGTCTGGGTCCTCGTCAACATCAAGAACTACAGGAACAAGGAATAAGCCGATGATCAGCTTAGACAATTATATGTAGATACAACGCGATAACAATTATGTATTATGTTAAGTAAAGAGTTAATTTAACAAGATTGAGTTTTTTATTTGAGTTTACAAGATCTCTCTTCTATTCTCTGCTCCCTCGCTGCTGCTAAAATTAATATTTACAAACATTTTCTAACATGAAAACATTTTCTAACAAATGTTAGGAATTGTTACATTCTGATGACAATGTTGGATGTTTTGAGTGCTGCGTACAAGTGCTCTTCTATTCTCTGCTCCCTCGCTGCTTCTAAAAATGTTTACAAACATTTTCTAACATGAAAACATTTACTAACAAATGTTAGGAATTGTTACATTCTGTTGAGAATGTTGGATGTTTTGAGTGCTGCGTACAGTGAAGGAAAATGTTGAAAAGCAACATTAAACATGACACTTATACTTGTAGCTAGCTGGTGTTCCATAAAAAATTATATTAACAAATGTTTTATTTGTTACAACACTAATAATTTTATTGAGAATTGTTTACTAACATTATCTAACTTGAAAACATTTTCTTATATTGTGGAAACAATGTTGGTTGAACACAATGTTGGAAACACTGATGATTACATTTTTAACAGCAATTAATAAATAAATATCGCTGGACATTACACACAGCGCCGTCTAGTGCCACACTAAGCAAGGCTTGTGTCGTAGTCACCACAGTTGATATATTTATGTCCCCGTAAAATTGTCAAACACGTTGTATTACAATATAACGTGTTTTTTCTCGCGATATTGTAATGTCTCGAATTATTGTCAACTGAACATACGGAAGTATCTCTGCCCCCATAATCGGGCCTTGGGGCACCCCCCCGTTAGGTTAGTTAGGTTCCTTTAAACCCTGCACTCGGAAATAGTAGTCGCGTAAATTGGACACAGCAAGATTGGAGCCGTGTACTCTTTTCTGATGAGTCTAAAATTGTGTTACATGGCAATGATAGAAGGAAGAAGGTCTACCGACGTAAGGGAAAGCGTTTCGCACAATGCTGCTTTGAAGAGAGGGTTGCTTATGGCGGTGGCTCATGGACTGTCTGGGGCGGCATATCCGCGAGCGGCGAAACTCAACTTGAGGTTGTTACAGGACCACGGCTGCCAACATTAACCCTTAAACAAACGCAGCGCTGTGCAAGACTTATCAAAGATGTTAAAATGGATTTAGCTTACATTTAAAAGTAGTTTTAATGTATTTATAATTATATATTAAAAAAATCATAGTATATATGTTTTTTTTTCAGTGGGAATATATTTCCCTATATTTGGTTAGGATATATTTTGTTTTAATGGTGGGAAATTATTTCCCTGTATCTTTTACTGCAATGCCTAGTTGTGCTACATGACTAGTTGTTGCATTTGACTTTACTTGGTTTTTGCATGTACATAAATAATAATAAATAATAATAAATTCATATATTGGTTACATGGCGAACTTCAATCAGATGAAAAATTTTAAAGCACTCTTGCTCACTCTCTTTCTTTTACTCATTAATTGTCTTCTTTCTTTTAATTTTAGATTGCATGCGAGACATTTTGAAATTCTTACGTTCCTAAAAATAACAATAATTTTAATTCTTTTTTATATTTAAAAAAAAAAACTATGAACAAAAAGATAAAATCAAAATTTTATATATATTGATAAAACAATGAACGCGAAAGGGATATAGGTAATTAGTTTCCCACTTAGTAGTTACGTAAATGGATATAGGGAAGATATTTCCCACATAGTTTGGACATGCAAAACTAGCACTAAGTTTTCTTTTTATACACTGTTTATACCATCATTATATCAGAAATATAGTCTACTTGCAAAAATAAAGACAGTTGTATACTTACAAGAATGTTTCTGCTCGTCAGACGAAAAACACTTCACAAAAACTCAAATTTAGAGCTAAATTGGCGGAAAAAACGAACCTCTGAAGTTTGAACTGATTTTGACGTTTAAGCATGTGACATTTATGAAGAAAGTGTTGCCAGAAAATAAAAAAATATGGTTTATTTTTTGATGGATCGAAATAATTTCAAGTAACGATTATCGATTATTTATAAAATACCAAAATGTAGAACATTGCCGGGTGGGAAATAATTTCCCTATATTTGAATAAGGGTTAAATGCTGAAAGGTAGGTACATTCGTGAGTGCTTAGAACCTCACGTGATACCATACGCGGACTATGTGGGCCCAAATTTCCTTTTTATGCATGATAATGCAAGAGCCCATGCGGCCGGCATCGTCAGGGAATATCTTCGGGATGTGAAAATCACAGTTATGGACTGGCCAGCCAGAAGCCCAGACATGAACCCCATTGAGCACATGTGGGACGAACTAAAAAGACGTGTTAGGGCTCGTCAGCCAGTTGCCCAGACGATGCAGGAGTTGAAAACTGCCATAGAAGAGGAATGGGAGATGATCCCTCAAAATTTCATAGAGCGGTTGATAAACTTTATGCCTAATCGTATGAGAGCTGTGGTAGATGCCCATGGAGGCAACACGCGTTATTAAATTAAACCTTTATTTGATAAAACATGTTTTTTATTCAAAAATCAATTGCCTTTAACAAGGCGCATATCCAACTTGTTAGGCGTAGGCGTAGCTCCATGTCGTATGGTATTCTGAATTCAAATTTAAAACAATACGATCGAAAAAGATTGTAAAATGTATCAGGTTTAAAACTGCATCAAGTCTTTGTTCAATCTAGCAATCATATTTCGGTAGGGGCCATCGAAACCTAAACTTAGGTGGGCCAATAGATGTGTCCAGAAGTGTACTACATATACAGGGTGTCTCATTCAAATCGGTCAGTATGGGAAAGTCTGAAACTATAAGACATACGAAGATCTGTTCTGAGGAACCATGTCATCGATTTTAATAACAAGAAAAACTGCATTCATGCACTTTTAAAAATCATCTGTAGGTACTCCGTTCGGGAATCGAACCCGGTTATTTTGAAAAAAAAAAAAAACTTACACTATTTCTATTTAGATATCGATTGTGTAGGTTTTAAGCAGTAACATGATGTCTGAAATGAATAAAATGCATTGTTTCCACATACTTTAATTTATTTTAGTAGGTGCTTGAACTGACCACGTTTACAATATTAAACAAGTTCAGGTATTTAAAATTGTCTCAATGGTTGTTTGTACCTCTTTGCTCATGTTGCAACTTGATACATATGCCGCTTTACATACATATGACATTGGCATTGCAATAAACCATTCCGGAAGTTTTGTTATCTGCGATAATATTATCTAATATCGTGTTGAATATTGTATTGAAAAAAGCGGTGGTCACTTCGAGCGCCTACTAAAATAAATTAAAGTATGTGGAAACAATGCATTTTATTCATTTTAGACATCATGTTTCATACAGACATTTACTGCTTAAGACCTACACAATCGATATCTAAATAGAAATAGTGTAGGTTTTTTTTTCAAAATAACCGGGTTCGATTCCCGAACGGAGTAGGTACAGATGTTTTTTAAAATGTATGAATGCAGTTTTTCTTGTTATTAAAATCGATGACATGGTTCCTCAGAACAGATCTTCGTATGTCTTATAGTTTCAGACTTTCCCATACTGACCGATTTGAATGAGACACCCTCTATACTTTTTGTTTGTAAATACATACTTATTATACAAATATAAACATCCATGACTCTGAAACAAATGTCCCTGCTCATCACACAAACATTCGCTCCTACCGGGATTCGAACCCGGGACTCTAAGAACGTAAGGCAGCCTCACAACCGCTGCGCCATTCGGGTCGTCATTAATAATAGTACCATAACGATCCAGAGCTTTTGAGGAACGGACGGTGATCAATTCTCGTGTGAAGTATAATAAAAAATGCAAAGCTCTATGACCAATTATTAATCTACGGTAATTAGACTCAATTTAAACTGAGCAATGGAATCAAACTGATTTTTTGTAACAAAATTGATCAGAAACATGACACTGGAACATTTTGTCTCATACAAAACTTGTTTGTTTTGCTATCAGCTATCGAATACCTAATATAAGTTTTATGCATGGCCGCAATTTAAAAAAAAAATGAAATAGCGGAAGTTAGGCTTCATTCAAAAATTCCTCCAAACCACTTCATTCTTTTTGTTTTGAAAACCAGACTTCTATACAACCATTTATACTTTAGGTACTTTTACTTAAGTGCGACAGAATCTGCGGTTATCAGCTCGCCATGCTGACAAAAATAAATACCAGAGCATTATTAAAATTTTATTTATCACAAAATATAAAACATTATTATTCTTACAAAGTATAAGTAACAGGTATTTACAATTCTACAGTAAGTATAAAATCTTCCATTATCAACTAAAAAGAGCTCTCAAACATTTTTATAAACTACAAAAGACAAGTTTTACCCAACTAAAGTCAAGAGGAGGTTATGATTTTAGCAGTCTGAGTATGTATGTATTTACACGTACGTTCCACCGTTGTGTCTAAACTATTCATCCGATTTTGATGAATAAAGTTTCATGGCAAGGGTAACTTAAGCTACATTTTAACCGACTTCAACAAAAGGAGGAGTCGATTCTACGTTGTAAAGCACGAGCTTAATTAGAGCGTGATTTTTCAGTAGGTAGTCGGGTTTTAGTGGTAGTACATACCACACAAATTCTTGCTTTCCAAATAGGTAGGTATGCGTAAAAGTCGAGTAAGAATTTACACTTTTCTGGCTAGGTTTAATTACCTATTTTAGACCAAACTTAAAGATTGTTAATTACTATCCTAACCAAACAACAAGGATACTAATTGCCGCCAAAATCGGCGAAGACTTAAACAAAATGGCGGCGCCCCTGACAATTGGCGCGCATTCTCTCTCCAGCCATTCGTACTCCTCGATGAACTGTCTCTGAAGGAGAATAGGTCCAAGAGTGTTCAGAACTCGCTCGTGGTAGTCGTTCAAGTATTGTATCTGAAAAAAAAAAGAGAAATTGGTATTAGTAACAAGAAAACAATAAAATAAACACCTTTAAAGAGAGAAGAAGGTCGTAGCTGGCCTTAAAGCGACCTTAAAGCTAGGCAACCTACATATACAGGGTGTCTCATTCAAATCGGTCAGTATGGGAAAGTCTGAAACTATAAGACATACGAAGATCTGTTCTGAGGAACCATGTCATCGATTTTAATAACAAGAAAAACTGCATTCATACATTTTAAAAAACATCTGTACTCCGTTCGGGAATCGAACCCGGTTATTTTGAAAAAAAAACCTACACTATTTCTTCACTTCGAGCACCTACTAAAATAAATGAAAGTATGTGGAAACAATGCATTTTATTCATTTTAGACATCATGTTTCATACAGACATTTACTGCTTAAGACCTACACAATCGATATCTAAATAGAAATAGTATAGGTTTTTTTTTCAAAATAACCGGGTTCGATTCCCGAACGGAGTACAGATGATTTTTAAAATGTATGAATCCAGTTTTTCTTGTTATTAAAATCGATGACATGGTTCCTCAGAACAGATCTTCGTATGTCTCATAGTTTCAGACTTTCCCATACTGACCGATTTGAATGAGACACCCTGTATACCTTTTTTTTCGGATGGCAAATCATCAAATGAGGGAGTGACTTTTACTGACTAAAACCCATCCATGTTCCTTCCTCGCCCTTTACGTTCCGGGGCCACGGTATCTATTTCGAACACTCCCGCAGCCCCGGCAGCCTTCGTCCCTTGCGGCCCCTCCCTTTCTGCTGACATATCTTTGAGACGCGCGTGGAACACGAACGCGCCTACACCTGTACCTACCCTACTTTGTTAACGGTGTGCTGTCATGTCCGCTTTGTGCTCGTAGTTTTTCGGCCAAAGTTGTATACTAGCCACTTCAGAGCAAGAGCAGCACAACAGAGCTCTCGATAACCACCCCAGCAAGCCATCTAATGCAGTCGCAGTGGCCGAAATTGACAAGATGACGTCATCATCATCATGCGCAAGTACGAAGTAGCTCGTTCCCCCAACCTCTGATCGAGCCAGCCCGCGATACTGAATGCTGAGTGAGTAGTTTTAAATCACCCCCCTAAATAATGATCTCACTCAGAATCTGAGTGAGATCATTATTTATTTTATTTTTGAGATCATACAATTTTGATCCCGAACATTTTCGACTTTGGCACACACATATGAGTGACACTAGTTAGACACACCGATTTGTTACTAAGTAGGTACCTAGTAACTAACAAGTATTGGATTACCTACAATTTTATTTTCTTTGTCGTGTCCCGTGCAGAGACTTAAAAACACCTTCATAAAGGTTACAGAATTATAAATGTTACATGTTGAATTGGTAACAGAATCAAATATGTAACACTTATTGTGTTTTCAATGTGTTAACCCAAAACACTTACGGTTTAACAGTGTTAATAAGTGTTTAAAAGGTAAACTCAACGTTGCCATTGGATAGCCGAAATCTAGTCGCAGTCTGTTGTAAAACTGATTATTTCAGTTACCTACACATATTAAAACATAAAAGGTTACAGTTTGATTCGGTAATATTATTTGTATCTGTTACATCTAAAAGTGTTTTTCTGTTGCAACTGTTTTAAAAACAGTGTTAAAAACACATTATTATACGGTTACAGTTTGAGTCCCTGGTCCCGTGTTTCACTCGTGAATATTATAATGTATTTGATTGAAACTTACCTCAAAATCAGTGAGAAGGTCAATGTCCAAGCACGCTACTTGATGCGGCGCCAACGATATCGTGTAGAAACCCACTGCGCCCCGACCTGCGAAGTCTCCGACCAAGTCCCGAGCCTAGAACAGTTACATGATATGAATGTCACCGTAAAATTGTCAAACACGTTATATTACAATATAACGTGTTTTTTCTCGCTATATTGTAATGTCTCGATTTATTGTCAAGTGAACATACGGAAGTATCTCTGCCCCCATAATCGGGACTTGGGGCACCCCCCCGTTAGGTTAGTTAGGTTCCTTTAAACCCTGCACTCGGAAATAGGGGCCCGTCGACTACTTACGCTTTTTAGGGGGAATATAAAGTGTTTTAAGGTTATGTTATATTAATCGGTATTTCTCAGGAATGGTGCATTATCTTTTCATGAGAGTTGTGCCACTGGGCAAGGGGGACCCCTCCTTCCCTCCACACCGCGTAAGTTGACTACCATCGCATGCATTTCACGAAAAATAATGCGTTTTGTTGTAAGCAGTACTTATGTTCATTAAAATTTGACAATAATTCGAGACTTTACAATATCGCTAGAGATATTACAATATAACGTATTTGACAATTTTACGGTGACATAAATATCATACCACCCTATCGGAGAGAACGGTTTTCCTTCTCTCGTCCCTCTGATGCACCTTGCAGATCGCATCTTAGGAACCTCCTTAAAAATCTCCTCCACATTAGGGACTGCCAAACTGTTGCAGTTTTCAAAAGAAGAATGAAAGAACATTTAATTACCTATCCATTTCGTCATAATTGCATAGCTAAGTATTTATTTTTACTGGTTTTAGTGTTTTATAGTGAGTATTGTTATTTGTTTTTTTAAGTATTCTCACATTGCATAAACCTATTTAAAAAAGTAAATCTGTTTTATGTATTCTTTTTAGGGTTCCGTAGTCAACTAGGAACCCTTATAGTTTCGCCATGTCTGCCTGTCCGTCCGTCCTCGCTTAATCTCTGTGACCGTTAGCACAAGAAAGCTGAAATTTGGTACCAATAGGTATGTGTTTCAATCACGCCGACAAAGTGGTAAAATAAAAATTGGAAAAAAATGTTTCATTAGGATAGCTGTAAAGTGGGAAGTGATTTTTTTTTTAAATTAAACCCTAAGGGGTTTACTCAAATCATTTTTTGATAATGTCAATAATTTCGGAAATGATCGCTCCAAAGGTTAAAAAAATGTGTCCCACCCTCTAACTTTTGAACCATAAGTTTAGAAAATATGACAAAAATCTGAAAAGTAGAACTTTATAAGGACTTTCTATGAACTTGGATGGAAACAAGTTTTTGTACAAAAAAGACAAAAAGTTATACAAAACAATTTCTGAACTAAGTTTGTAGTAGGTACCTATAATCGTATATGCAAGCATTTTTTTTAACTTCGTTTACATATATTATTATCCTGAACGTATATTTTTTCAAATATAAAAAGAATTATTAAAATCGGATTGGATTGAACACTTATTGTGACGGACGGGAAACTACGGAACCCTACACTGAGCGTGGCCCGACACGCTCTCGGCCGGTTTTTTTAGTATCTCCTTTTGCAGGTATGCTGGAAGGGATTTCTTTAGAAATTATTTCACTTTTCTACTATTTTCTGTTCCTTTCTTCTTTTCTATACCTATTTAGTCCGTACATAAATCTATACTAATATTATAAAGCAGAAGAGTTTGTTTGTTTGGTTGAACGCGCTAATCTCAGAAACTACCGGCTCAAATTGAAAAAATCTTTTTGTGTTGGATAGTCCATTTATCGAGGAAGTTTTTAGGCTATATAACATCACGCTACAATCATTAGGAGCGGAGCAGGAATGAACAATGTTGCAAACACGGGGACGTTTTTTTCCTTTCGTTTTGCTCTCTTATGTGACGCAGACGAAGTTGCGTAGGTCAGCTAGTTTTTAAATAAATAAGTAAATCTAAGACAGTAATCTTTGAAAGGTTAGGTAGAGAAGTATGGTCATCATGACCATTACTTAAGACCTTTTGTAGTGTGCAACAAATTAATGCCCATGCATTAATTTTTTACAAAATTATTATTATTTTTTTTTTGTTTTTTTTTTGTTTGTGTTTTGCACACAACAAAAGGTCTTTCAATTATTATGACCGTTGCACTACCAAGTCAAAGGTCACAAGTTCGAACCCAAGACACGCACCTCTGATTTTTCAGATTCATGTGCGTATTGTATAATTATCACTTGCTTCGGTGAAGGAAAACATCGTGAGGAAACCAGCATGCCTTTTTTTTTTTTTTTTTTTAAGGATGGGAAATCATCAAATGACCCCCCCCCCACTCTGGGCGGAGCGGGAGGGAGTGTCAGACTCTTACTGACTAAAAACCATCCATGTTCCTTCCTCGCCTTTTACGTTCCGGGGCCGCGGTATCTCTTTCGAACAGTCCCGCAACCCCGGCAAACCAGCATGCCTGAGAGATATTTATCGACGGCATGTACAGCCAAGTCAGAGGTCCATGGGTGGCATAAAAGCTCTGCAGGTTGGACACTAACCACACGATAAAGAATAAAGAATATTAGGTAGAAACTTACCCGAATATGATCAGAAGCATCGTTCATTTCTATAGTTTCAACCAAATCTTCATGACGGATGCCGTATTCATTAACCTCGTAATATCCAGGTTCTAGAAAGAAAAAAAAGAAAAATGTTTAAAGGGGCACCTTTAATTTTTTATAGCCGCAACAGTAATACACATTCTGTGAAAATTTCAACTTTCTACATCTTTGATCAATAATAGTACTAGATTCCCGATCAGCGCTTCAAAAACGGCCCGAAAAATAAGACCACAAATACCTTTGTGGTCTTACTATTATTGATCGAAGGTCTACATACCGGGTGTAAACCACCTCATCACGAAGCCGTTAACCAAGCATTCTGTACATCAAACTAAGTAAGTAACTTTACGCAAAATTATTGCTGGGAAACATCTTATTTTTTGGAGTGAAAAGTTGTTTTGTGGTAGAACGTAAATGTAACGCACTCAAAACATTGTGCTGATGGATGGATTGAATAGTGTAGGCCTGTAGGGTGTTTAAAGTAA
The DNA here is from genome assembly GCA_916618015.1 of Xestia c-nigrum. Classification (NCBI taxonomy): domain Eukaryota; kingdom Metazoa; phylum Arthropoda; class Insecta; order Lepidoptera; family Noctuidae; genus Xestia; species Xestia c-nigrum. The sequence continues at coordinate 15,460,587 of OU745268.1, forward strand.
AAATCTTACAATAAAAACTTGTTATAAAAAAATAACTTGGCTAAAAGTTGGAACTTTGACCCCCAATATCTCCGTAACTAGAAGGTTCCGAGGTATGGTGTAGAACAAAATATAATCGCAATGACGAGGAGAACAAGTGCCTTTCGGCTTCGTGAAGGAGTTTTTTACAGCCTCTAAAAGTAGGTAAGTACATATTTTGGACGAACACTTCAAGAAGTCAGTTCTTCCTTTGTATCATAGATGCGCCGTGGTAGTTTTTGTACTAAAAAATAAATTAATAAATAAAAAAGCCTTTTTATTTCCTATAAGCCTTATTTCCTATAAGTATTTACACAATACTTATTCTTAGTATAATGTTAGTAAGTACCTAATTCTAATGTTAGTTTATAAAATTATAACTTATAATTTATTGTTATAGGAACCCCTTGATAGGGTATAGGCCTCCTCCAATTTCTTCCATTTCTCCCTGTTCTGCGCTGTTCTGGTCCAGTCTTTCCCCGCTACCGGTAGTATGTCATCCACCCATCGTTTTTGTGGTCTGCCCACTTTTGTCTTTCCTTGTGGACCGGTCCATATAGTACATTTGAGAGGCCACCTCTGGTCGGTGTATCTTGCTACATGGCCGGCCCAGTTCCATTTTAGTTTTAGTAATGTAACTATGCAGTACTTTAAATAGTGCCGCTACAAAATAAAAAATAACGTACCGTTACTATAAACCATTTTAGGTGCGATACCAGGGTCGTCAGCGGTTGGGCCGCTAAGTATCCAAATGGGCCCCTCGTGAACGTTCAGGAAGTGGCCCACGCCGTGTCCTGTGCCGTGCCCGTAGTTCAGGCCCACATCCCATAGAGATTTGCGGGCTAGCACTTCTATTACGTTACCCTGGAATAAGAGAAGGATATCTAAAATAATCTATACTATCTATACTTATATCAAAAAACAGAAGAGTTTGTTTGTTTGTTTGGTTGAACGCGCTAATCTCAGGAACTACCGGCTCGAATTGAAAAAATCTTTTTGCGTTGGATATTCCATTTATCGAGGAAGGCTATAAGCTATATAACATCACGCTATGGCCAATAGGAGTGGAGCAGCAATAAGAAATGTTGCAAGCGAGAAAAAAGCTTCCGTTGAGCAGGCGATGCGTTGCGATATCAAAACTTCGAAGCTAGTTAAATTATTAATCGGTAAAGTTTGTAAATTTTTATGTTGAGGGTAATCCCCGGAAGTCATGACTCCAATTTAAAAAAAAAAAAAACTGGCAGAAAACAATAGTCTGGAATGAACCGTTGCATTTTAGGTAGTGTTTTTACGCCGATCGGTTGCCATCTTGTTCAATAGATCTCGAATGACTGATAAGCAGTGGCGTAGCTAACCAAGGGCCCTGAGGCAAATAAAAAAAAAATGGGGCCCCACTGCTATCTAAACTCGTTAGGTTTTATCAAGTAAAAATCTTAACTATACAAATACTTTAAAAATGCTAAGGTACTTTATCATCAGCTCATCGATAATAATAAAACGCACATATATCGCTATCCGTCAAATTGACGACACTGCCAACCCACAGAAATAATTTAGGGGAATTCCGCAGGTATAACTTTCGGATTTCACTCAACTGAGTTGCCATGATTAAAGTCGGTGTGCATTGATCGAGATTTTCTGCTAAGGGTTCGCTGCCGGTTCACTGCCCCGCCTAGCCCCTAAGTAGATACGCTACAGCTGATAAGTAAACCCAGCGTCAGCTGACACGCCCGCGGTGGGTGTAGGATTGGGAAGTTAGGTTAGGTTAGAAAAAAACAAAAAAATGAGTCATAGGCTGAAACTAGTTCCACAAATAGTTTACATCATACTGATCTTCTTCTTGGTTTTTTTTTTTTTTTTTCAGAAAAGACACATTGAAGTTTTACAAAAAACTATTTTCAAATAACAGTGAACATTTCAGATAAGTGAATCGTTGGTGCCTGTACTAATGATTAAAATCATTGTATCACAGACACCAGCGCCTTCCAGAATAGGTTATGTACATAAAAAGAAGAACGAACGTGGTACAAAGTGAACTAATCTAGTAATAAAGATATATGGTAATACAATAATTAAAATTAAAAATAAAGTAAAAGAAATTTAAAAATATAATAAAAGTAATTTAAAAATAAACTAAAAGTAATTTAAAATAAAAATAAAAACAAGTAATAGGTTATAAAAACTAAAAATTTAAATAAATTAAAAATATATCAAAATTGCTTGTAGATTGCTTTTAGTTTTTCATTCATCAGACCTGTATCTTTTACAAGTTCATGCGAGCGGCTGACGCATAATCCCCCCTCCACCATGCAGCTGACGATTTTTTTTTAAGCTCATTACTGTGACTTAACTTTTTTTTTACAACAGCTGTCGTAACCTCCCAATTCTACAGCCACCGCTACTTGAGCAGCTGACGGTTGGTTTACTTATTCGTAATATAAGATCAACCTTCGATGACAATGGTGTCGATTCTGTTGTGCACAAACTAAACTTAATTTAGGCTATTGCTATCTTTTTCTCTCTAATAAAACGAGAAAGAGACGGACGTAATTTAGAGCTGTCAAATTTAATTTGAACTAATATTTCCATACAAATGAAGGGTGCACGTAAACACATAGCGCAAGGCATAAACTAGTTTGACATCTCTAACTTAGTTCATAGCTATAGCCGTCCTTTTCTCGCACTGCCTTTTAGTAAAAGATAGCAATAGCCTAAATTAGTTAAGTTTGTGCACAACAGAATCGACACCAATGTCAGCCGACTTTTTTAGTTGCAACCGTACCTCCCGGACTACAACATTATTTGTGGGTGCTGTACCTACTTACAAGCTATAAATAAAATTGAAGTGTCTGTTGTATTTTCAAAATAACAACTTTTTACTGAATTCGTACAAAGTATATGCGGTAGGTCCTAATAACACCGGGGCTGCGGGACTGTTCCAAAGAGATACCGTGGCCCCGGAACATAAAGGTCGAAGAAGGAACAGGGATGGGTTTTAGCACGGAGTAAATACAAATTTCCTAAGGAAATCGAATTAGAACATCTCCTCTTTGTATTAACTCCGTGGGTTTTAGTCAGTAAAAGTCTGACACTCCCTCCCGCTCAGCCCAGAGTGGGAGAAGTTATTTGATGAATTCCCATCCGTAAAAAAAGGTAAGTACTAATAACAAAAATATTATTTAATTTTTTATTTTTGTGTCTGCTTTTTTCTTCCGGCTTATCTCCGGAACGGCTGAACGGCTGATGTTATAAAGAGTAACATAACAATAAGTACTTATATTTTAGAAAAAATGAAGTGCGAGTCGGACTCACAAATACACAGACTACCATTTATTTATTTATGTACACACAAAATACTTAGGAGAACATTACATTAAGAAAGAAGAGCACAAAGGTACTGCTTATTTCATAAGAAATTTCTTCCAGCAGACCTGCGAGAGGACAGTTTGAACGGAAATAAATGTAATACTAAATAAAAATAATAAAACTACCATCGTATTATATACGGAAAGCCAATTTAATTTATTTTTATTATTTGTGGTTAAAGCAGCAACAGAAATGCACATTCTGTGATAATTTCAACTGTCTACCTATTACGGATCATGAGATACAAGTCGGCTGTGCAATTTCAAAACCTAGTATCTGACAAATCTTAAAAAAGCGTGTTTTTGCATTTTTCGACCTTATAGACCACTCTCCACATACTAGGATAGCAAAAACTCCCAAAAACAAGTAAAAAACGAAGTTACACAAAGTTGGAAACCTAGTATCTACAGTAAACGTTTTCAAAATGCAAAAATTACAAGATTAAAACATAGTATCTAACATCAACCATTTTAGAAACCTAGCAAGTGCTTGTAGTTACTTGGATATAAAATGGTTCATGTAGATACTAAGTCAATGAAATGGTTGAAATAAACGTCAAAACTCCCGCGTAACTTTAGTAAGTGAGAAAAAGTCGTTGGAAGTGCGTGTTTTTGTCTCTAAAAATGAATGGTAAGACTGGAAGCCGACCCCAACATAGTTGGAAAAAGGCTGAGTAGATGGAGATAGGGAGACTAAGGCTTAAGGAAACGTAGATAGATTGTGAAGAGGGAGAAATATAATTGTCGGGGGTAGAATGGAAAAGTAAGTTGCGCTGACCTCAATTCACATCAGACAAGGGCTAAAAGATTATAATGAAATATAACACACGATTACAGAGATACAGAAAAAAATGCTCTTTCTATTAAATTACAACATTTTCAGAGAGTCCAGACAGTAAGCCTGTTTCAAAGCAATTCGCATTGCCAGTGCCTATAAGGCTTTCCACAGGATTAAGAAGAGGTTTCCAGTAGCTAAAGTGGATCAGCTCAAAACATTGCTATCGGTGATAAAAATGTCACTTACTGAGCCCTCTGTTTAAAAGAAACCTATAAAGGCAAATGCTCCTTTACCTGGCTCCTCAGATTGTAAGATCTCTTATTTGAAACCACCTCCACAATATGTCGTCCTACTTGAAACACCTCTGGATGAATACTATCCAAGATTCGAAGAAGCAGTTTAAATAACTACGAATCTAAAATTCATCCGAATATGAAACGCGATGGATGGATTGTGTGAAGGATGAAATGGTAAGAAAGGATGTGTTTGATTAGATGACGAGTGCCAACTTTAAGATACCTACATAAGATCTTATTTGAAATGACCTCTAGTATTTAGCCGTACCTTCCAACCTGGATGAAGAATATTCAAGATTCAGTGAAGCTGCTTTTAAAAACTACGATTCTACAAAATCATCATCATCCAAATACGCCATAGTAGCTTCGAAATTATTATTCACACCCTTAGCCCCGACCGCAAAACACAAAAATTGGTTAAGGTGAACCTTTAATAGGTACATTTTATTGTTTAGGGTTCAGTAAAGTAAGGGCTGAACGGCCTTGACCATGCCAACCTTAAAAAATATTCCAAGAGGTATTAAAGAAAGTAAAAAGGAAGGCATAGTAAGAATTTTATTACAGCTCATGCCAATGAACAGAAGGGAGTTTTGGCTAAATTTACCGACCAATAATAATTCAGTTGATTTAGTTTCAGGTGGACAATTATTAATAAGTGAATAATTTATTTTTATTTGACTGTTTTCAAATATTTTGAGTGATTATTTTTTGTTGTTTTTTTTACTTTGAACAAATAGTGTTTGGTTTTCGATTATCTGATTTTTATCTTTTTCATTAAAACTGCCTGGCCACTGGCCATATATTTTATGTTGTTTTATTATATATTTTCTTACTAGGTTTATAAAATTGCATTTAGTTCCTATTCAGTACATTCAGACCTAAATTAAAACAAAGCAAGTGATGTTACTAAGCCTATTAAATTGCGTTTAGTCCCCACTCAGTATATTTTAGAATTAGATGAAAACAAAGCAAGTGATCTTACTAGGTTTTGAAATTGTCACATTCAAAACGTTTGGTCTAAGAAAACAATGTTTTTATTTGTAACTGCTCCTCTACGTACATATTTTGTGATAGACGCATTAAAACTATTTTTTTTTAAAGCCTGTTATGTACCTCAAATTTTGCAATCACTCCCAAGAAGATACGACCAATATTATTGAAACGGCAAGCTGTCAAAGATATGAAATCGTTTTTCGGCTCTCCTGTAAAATTTGGTTTTATGCAGATACTGGGTTTTGATATTTCACAGCCGAAGTGATACAATCCGCTGACAGACAGACAGACGGACAGCGGAGCTCCTACCTTCTACCTTCTACTTTCTACCTTCCACCTTCCACCTTCTACCTTCTACCATCTACCTCGTACCTTCTACCTTCTACCTCCTACCTTCGTTGGAACCTTACAAATAAAATACGCACGAAATGACGGAGCTTGGCCACGTTTAATGCATTTATCCTTACCAGTGTCCCTCTAGGTAGCACGGTGGTAGCCAGAGCAATCTGTCCCTTCATGACGCGAGTGAACGTCATGCGTTGTTCAGCAGTCGGCGTCCCGTTGATGTGTCGTGTACGGGTGATGTCTGTGGTGCCTTCCCTGCAATATTCAGGAAAAATAATAACAATGAACATCATCAGTAGACAGAGCTCACGAGTCAATAATCAGAGACGCCAGCGCTGTTTTGTGGGTTCCCTATAGTACAGCATCATGCTGAGTGGTAACCTATTTGTCGCACTCACGGCGTGCAATTTATTTCATTTTTGTCCGTTTTGTCTTACAATTATTATAATGCTAATGTTGTTTTGTTAATTTTCGGTTTTAGTTTAAATTAATAAAAATACTGTTTACTTTACTAATATTGTACCTATGCACGTCATGACTTTGCGACGAATAATTTTTTTTTTTTCTTTTCTTTCTTCTTTCTAGGGTCGATCTTTAGGCAATACTCAATTCTTTATTGCATTCTATATACGTATGCCAACGTGTTATGGCACGCAATATCTTAGGTGTAAAATTAACGGATCATATTCGTAACACTACACTGCGCTCCTAAACGCAAATCGTTGACGTGGTCAATAGGCTCATCATCTGCGTAGCCTTTTCCCAACTATGTTGGGGTCGGCTTCCAGTCCAACCGGATGCAGCTGAATACCAGTATTTTACATGGAGCAACTGCCTACCTGACCTCCACAACCCAGTTAATACTGGGTAATACGATACCACTTGGTAAGACTGGCTGTCAGACTTTTTTTTGGCCACTGACTACCTGTAACGACCGCCAAATATCGACAAATGACAGCCGGCACCAACAGCTTAACGTGCTTCCCGAGGCACGGAGGAAACTCGGTATGTAAGTGGTCACCCATCCACAGACCAACCTTGGCAAGCACGGCTTAACCTAAAGATCGGCTCGAGCAGCTGTAATTAATTACCCACGAGCACCTCTTAAAGGCTGCCTAACTTAAATAGATCTGGGCATGACATGTTTGGCGCATGCCGAACGATCTGTGGGCCCGTAAAGCTCAGGAATGGTGCACTGAAACAGTGACACGAAGTCGGCAGACCACGAAAGAGATGACGGGACGAACTGGATGTCTTCCTTGAGAATTGGAAAGATATAGCACAGAATCTTAATCGTTGGAAGTAATCGTTGAAAAAATTTCGCCACCTCAGCATTTACCGAAATATATTTTTTAGTAATGAATCCTAATACGGGTTGCAGACCAAGAGCTAAGCTAAGTTAGTTTAGCTTAGCTCGCATAGCTGACGCAGTTTTCTATACTTGTGTGCAGACCGCAAACTATGCGAACTAAGCTATGTGAGCTAACTAAAATATGCGAAGCTAAGTTAGTTGTGTATGCCGATGCGCAGTTACACGAGCTAAGCTAAGCCCCTCCCACTACCTTGCACACCCTTTGCACATCCTTCGCCAGTGCTGTTCAGTGTTCTTTGTTGTACGCACGGTCGTTTAGTAGCGATTATTAGCTTAGGCTTAGCTGTTGGTGTGCACGCTATTTATTTCTAGCTTAGCTTAGCCTATCTTGCTTGGCATAGCTTGGTTTAGCCTTGGCATAGCTTAGTTTTCAGTCTGCAACCGGCTTAAGTGGCGGGAGGATACAAATAGAGCATCAATAAATTTAATAAAAAATGGGCTCCTCATTTATTTCTGTTATAATTGTGGTGAGGCGTATGAAGTTTTTAAAAAAGATCGTAAATTAATAAGTTGTCACACAACTTATTAATTTAAGCTCTAAAAATGTTCTACATATTTAAAACAATAAATAAATAAAATCCTGTTCATTTTTCTAAAATACTGTTTAATATTCTTCATAGACCTAAATATTGTTACGAGCTGGGTATGAGATAAATTAATTACTACCGATTAAACAACACAATAACTTTATTAATCACAAAACAATCAAAACTTAATCACAAATACACTACTGTTTACTATTCACTTAGATATCGCACTTGTAGTTCACTTGGATTCGCTTCGTTGTGTCGCTAAAACAAGACTGACTGTCGCGGCCCTGAGCGCTCTATTTATACTCGCCAACAGACACACCAGAATAACCACGAACATTCGAGAGGGTCATAAAAAAACACTAACAAAAAATAGCAGGTAGATAGGTACCTACTAAAAACAAGTAGGTATAACCTACTTGTACAAAACAAGCAAATATGAACCTTATGCCCTAGGCGTACGGTCGAAGTTCTAATGTCTTTTTATAAATAGGTCGCGAGTTTGTACCTACCTAACTTTTAAAACAAATAATAATAGAATTCTCTCGAACTTCTAACGTACGTACACTGTAATCGCCGACTTTCTCAAATGTTCTAGTAGGTCCGCTGTAACACTGCCCCCTCCTTAGACATGCTCGTCCCGAGCATCATTAGTCCCGTAGTATCGCGCCAACCGATCTACATGCACAATCTTAGGCGCACCTCGTGGGCCCTTCTGTATTCGGTAGGTGACATCGTTGATCCTAGTCACGACTCGGTATGGCCCATCCCATTTTGCTTGTAACTTCGGAGACTTCCCCTTGCTCCGCACTGGGTTATGCACAGTGGCGGCGCAAGACCTAAATTTAGTGTGGGCAAGGTACATTTAGCGAGGCCCTCGGATGGTGCAAAACGAAAGGAAAATAAAAAATCACTTCAAATTGATCAGTTTTTTAGTAAAGAAACAAATCTAAGTTTTTACTAATACTTCTTTGTAACTTAAACAAAAAGAAAAAGAACTCTTCTAAAAAACAGAAATTATCTACTTTTGGTTTTACTGAACTCCATAGTGATCTCCATGACTAATCTTCGAAAATTCAAAACAGGTCAAGTGCGTGTCGGGCTACGCGCAGTGTAGGGTTCCGTAGTAGCCCGTTATCACATGATAATGTATTATTACTGCTGATTTGATTGATTTTGATTAAGTTTTTTTTATTTTAGATTTTGTTTTTCAATGCGCTCTTCACCCACAAGCAACTACTTCATCTTAGTCACTTTAAACTTTTAAAGGATTTATTCTAAGAAAGGGGGGCCTACTGGGAGGACATGGTGGAGTACACGGTGGAAGTCTGCCCTGCGTGGGCGGAGCACCGTCGTGTCCTCGTAGCGGTGATCGGCGGCGGCGACCTCTTGCGTCCGGCCCTGGTTCAATCCATGGTCCGGAGCGAGACGGAATGGGGAGCCATCACCTCCTTCTGCGAAGCAGTCATGCTAGCGAAGGAAGTGGCGGAACGATAGAGGGAGAGAGCCTCTCTTCCCAGCCGCCACGGGAGACGCACCGGGCGTCGGGGGCACGTGATGGCTACCGGCCACCGTAGATGCGGGCCTGTGGACGGTTGGCTATGGGCTAGCTAGCCGTCCGTCCGTCTAATGACGACAGGCCGTGTCGACGGCGCGTTCCTGTTCCACGCGCGCCTCAAAGAGATGTCAGCATAAGGGGAGGGGCCCGCAAGGGCCGAAGCCTGCCAGGGTTGCGGGCCTGTTCGTAAGAGATACCGCGGCCCCGGAACATAAAGGGCGATGAAGGAACATGGATGGGTTTGAGTCAGTAAAAATTTGACACTCCCTCCCGCTCCGCCTAGAGTGGGAGAAGTCATTTGATGATTTCCCATCCAAAAAAAAAGTAATAAAAAGGGGGGCCTACTGGAACAAATATTTGTACTTTGAAGTTTGCGGCGATTACATGAGCTAAACGCGAGTTTTATAATTACTAAAAGTATATGATTCACTGCTATAAACAAGACCAGAAAAATATATGATATTCTTCAGGATATATGCTAGCATGATACTGTTTTGAAAACTTAATACAATTAATTTGGCTTGATAAAAATAAATCACGAACTTGTCTCTAAAAATATCTTTCAAACAATAAAAAAACATACTAATATGCATGCGATAATTCAGATTTTTTGGCAAATAATTCTGCAAGCAATATATTAGCATGATACTGTTTTAGTTTTTTAATCCAAACAATAGTTTTTTTTTGTAAATCGATCGAAACCACTCATTTCGCACTATTTGGCCTGCAGTGGCTGACGTAACAACCACTTTGTAGTGCAAGCTGATTAGAACCACCACAAATAGAGTTGCTAATTTAGCTCGTCTAAGCGCATAAGGTGAAAGCGTCTGCGTGGCCCGCGAAATTCAAATGTTCTTACGTTTTTTGCAATTTGCAGGGCAGTGTTAAGTTGAATGTTGATGAAAATATCGTTTGCGACTTTATGACATAATTATGTAGTTACAGAATTATAATCATCAAAATCATTAATACAATTCTCCAAGTTCACAAAGGTCGAGAAACTACTTTGACTTTGAAAAATTGGATTTGATTTATGATTTTGATGATTATAATTCTGTAACTACGACTCTTTTCTAAATCAGGTATCACCCTCGAATATCTAATAATTAAACACGTGTTATCCTTTTAAAAATACGTAACACTATTATTTAAGTAACATGAAGTGCGACTGTGTCTGCATGCGATAGCTGCTTGAGTGAATGAGTGAGCCCGCGAAAAAAATGGAAGTCGAGTGCAAATACTAACAGAAAAGTCACATATAAAAATATTTTGAATGGTCCGGAGCGAGACGGAATGGGAAGCCGTGACCTCTTTCTACGAAGCAGTCATGCTAGCGAAGGAAGTGGTGAAACGCGAAAGAGAGAGAACCTCTCGTCCCAGCCGCCGTCGCGGGAGACGCACCGGACGTGCACCGTAGGCGCGGGCCTGTGGACGGTGAGCTATGAGCTAGGTCGACGTCCGTTCGTCTTATGATGACAGACCGTGTCTACGGCGCGCGAGTGTTTCACGCGCGCTTCAAAGAGATGTCCTGTGTGGGCTAATAAATGCTTTTTCTTTCTTTCTTTCTTTCTTTCAATGGAAGGGGTCCGCAAGGGCCGATGCCTGCCGGGGCTGCGGCACTGTTCCAAAGAGATACCGAGGCCCTGGTACACAAAGGGCTAAGAAGGAACATGGATGGGTTTTAGTCAGTAAAAATCTGACACTCCATGAGTCATTTGATGATTTCCCATCCGAAAAAAAAAGATAAATATTATATAAATCTTAGATGAGTCGCGTCTAAGTTTATCATTATCATCGTTGTCTAACATCGATGTACGGGGAAATTAGGTTCGAACTATTCTCAATGCATGGATTTGGAATGTACTATAACTTCATACTGAACCTTGTGGCGTGTACTTTTGGATGTCCGTACTTTTAATTTTTTTTTTCGGCTGTGAGGCGCGAGGCCCTTTGCACCGCGAGGCCGTGGGCGATGGCCCACACCGCCCACGCCTTACGCCGCCTCTGGTTATGCAACCACACCAGTGAACCCTCGTCGAAACCCCTACCGTTGGCTTTCCGGTCATAACGGGTCTTCATCTTCTCAGACATCTGTTGGCCGGACTGTCGGATATGCTCATAAACATCGTTCAACTTATTACGCAAGTCATTCGCGTAATTTGTTACGCTACATGGAGCATCAGGGGGAGTTCCAGTGATTAAATCAGCAGGTAACCGTAGTTTCCTTCCAAAGTTCGCGAAGGCTGGTGTCACAGTCGTACTTTCGTGGACTGCACTTCGGTAAGACAGAAGAAACGGCTGTATGTGCTTGTCCCAATCCCTTTGCCGGCTTTCCACAACTTTTGCCAGATATCTCTCCAACGTTTGGTTGAATCGTTCTGCCATTCCATCGGATTGTGGGTGGTAAGAGGTGGTTCTGGTTTTATGGGTACCCATCAATCGACAAGTCTCTTGAAATACTTGCGATTCAAAATTTCTTCCTTGATCGCTGTGTATTTCTAAGGGTACTCCAAAACGACAGAAGACTTCCTGAACTAATTTATCTGCGACAGTTGTAGCTTCTTGGTTAGGAATGGCGAAGACTTCCGGCCACTTTGTAAAGTAATCCATGACCACCAGGAAGTACCTGTTTCCGCTTTCGCTTACTGGAAATGGTCCCGCAACGTCTAGTGCTATCCGTTCCCAAGGGGCTCCAACGTTGTACACTTTTAATGCACCTCTGCTGCGTGTCTGGGGTCCTTTCACGGCCGCACAACTGGTACATTTGCGGCACCAGTCCTCCACATCATCACGACAATGGATCCAGTAAAAGCGTTCTCGAATTTTTAGTAGAGTCCTTTTTACTCCCATATGTCCTCCAGAACAACCATCATGGTAGAGCCGTAGAACATCCGGTACCTTAGCTTTAGGAACAACCATTTGTAGATGACAGCTGTCCCCTCTAGCGTTTTCCCATTTACGGCACAAGACTCCATTCTGGATCACCAAGCTGTTCCATTGCGCCCAATAACTCTTCGTGATGGAACTCATCGCTGCCACATCACTCCACCTGGGTTTAGGAGCACCAGCTTTGATCCACTCGAAGATTGGTTTGATGTCCGAGTCATTTTGCTGAGCTTGCTGTAGGGTCTCTTTCCATTCATCGCTGAGATCCGTTCTAAGCATCCTCACGGGCACTACCTCCTTAGTCTCTTGCCTGGCACAGTGCTTACAGTCTTTAGGACAGGGTCTCCTTGACAAGGCGTCTGCATTACCGTGAGTTCTCCCACTGCGATGTTCAGTTATGAAATCAAACTCTTGGAGTAGTTCTATCCATCTCGCCACTTGTCCCTCTGGATTCTTGAACTGCAATAGCCACTTCAGTGCAGCATGGTCAGTTCGTAGTTGAAATTTACGTCCCAGCAAATATTTACTGAAGTGCTGCACTGTCTTTACTACAGCGAGGAGCTCCCGTCTTGTAACGCAATAATTTCTTTCAGGTTTCGATAAAGACTTGCTGAAGTAGGCTATTACAACCTCCCGGTCTCCTTTCCGTTGAGACAGCACGCCCCCAATTCCAGTATTACTGGCATCCGTGTCAACTATGAAGTCATTTTCAGTGTCAGGATATCCCAAAATAGGTGTGTTGCACAGACGTTTCTTTAATTCCTGAAATGCGACGTCGCAGTCCTCGTCCCAACAGAATTGCCTTTTTTTCCTCAGTGAGTTTGTGCAGAGGTTTTGCAATGTCGGCAAAATTCTTGACAAACCTTCGATAGTAGGAGCAGAAACCCAGGAATGCTCTGACCTGTGTCTTGTCTTTCGGAACTGGCCAATCCTTGACGGCGACTACTTTTTCTGGGTCTGTTTGAAAACCTTCCCCCGAAACTATGTGTCCTAAGAAGTTCACTTGCTGTCTGAAAAACGAGTACTTTTTCGGACTTAACTTGAGATTTGCTGTTTGGATTTTCGACAGCACTCGGTTGAGGTTTTTAAGGTGATCTTCAAATGTACGGCCCACTATGATTATGTCGTCTAAATAGACAAGACATGCGTCTCCAATCAATCCGGCGAGTACTTGCTCCATCAGTCTTTCAAACGTCGCAGGAGCGTTGCACAAACCAAATGGCATAACTTTAAACTGCCATAGCCCTTTTCCTGTTGAGAATGCAGTTTTCTCCTTGTCCTTGGGGTCTATTTCTACTTGCCAGTAGCCACTTTTCAGATCAAGTGTGGTAAACCACTTCATACCAGTCAGCGTATCCAGTGTGTCATCGATCCTAGGCAGCGGGTAGCTATCCTTTTTCGTCACGTCGTTCAGACGTCGATAGTCCACGCAGAAGCGCATACTGCCGTCCTTTTTCTTAACAAAGACCACAGGAGAACACCATGGACTCGATGAAGGTTCTATAACACCGTCCTTCACCATTCCCTCAATCATGGTTTCTACCTCTTTTTCTCGTGCAACTGGCAGTCTTCTTGGTCGTTGATGGATAGGTAACTCGTTACCTGTATTAATCTGGTGCTGAACAAGTCCAGTTCTCCCTATGTCAGCATCATTCGAAGAGAAAATGTTGACGTACTGAAGTAACATCTTCTTAGCCTTGTCCATTTCTCCTTTAGTTAAATCGCAGTTTTCCAAAAGCGTTGACACGTCAAATTTTGAACTACGAATTTCATTTCCGGTAGGCACATCTTGCAATTGACGCATCCAAGCTACTTCCTCACAAGTGCTGATCAAGGTGCCTTTCTTAATCACTTGCTCCTGGTCACTTGAATTCAGTATGCGTACTGCTGAGATGTTGGTGGCCTTGACCAGAGTTCGTGCCATCTTCCATGGGAAGTCATTGTTCACCCTTTCTATCAGAACACTCCGACCTTTGTTTCCAGAATTCTGTGGTAGACTAATTGGCACCATCGTTTCTGATCTGCGGGGAAGAACAATCTTCTTCAGGCAGTACACTTTTCCTGACGGTGCACCTTCCATGAACACTTCCTCTGAACCACATTTCAGTACTCCTTGATCAACGTCGATCTCACAACGATATTTCCGCATGAAGTCCAAGCCCAAGATGCAATCGTCCACTATGTCGGCCACGATGACATTCTGCTTGTAAAATCTGTCACCCAATTTTAACTCCACCTCCTTCTTGCCTCGGACGTATATCTGCTGACCGGTAGCTGTTAGTAACTGTATACGGTCGTGCTTATTGAAGTAGTCCCCAAGAAACCGACTTGCTAGTTTAGAATTGACGACCGTGTGAGAAGCTCCAGTATCCAACGTCAGTTTGCATGGTGTTCCATTGACTTCGCCTTTGATGGTCAGGCTGTTCCCGTCATGTGCTTGCGAGATCAAGATTCTCGGGGCTCTTTGAATACCAGCCAGCACCCGCCCCCCAGTCCTGGCATTTACTCGTTTCCCTGCTGTGGCTGGGCAGTCACTTCAGCCACCCTTCCCTGCTTATCTTCTGTTGGGATGCTGCGCTTAGGACAACTTGACCGAAGATGACCCCTTTCTCCACAAGTGTAGCACCTAGGACTATACCCCTGTGGGCGGTCGCGTACAGGTGATGCTACAACCTCCGTGACGCGGTGCGTTCGGTGGTCTTGCCTCACTGCCTCTACTTCTAAGGCATGGGCCAAGGCGTCCTTCAAGGTCTCATGATGCCCAAGTCTCACGGCAGCTCTAACTTCTAAGTCACGTATTCCATCAACGAACGCCTGTACCAGATTTCCATCAATCAGTGCAGGGGCAGACTGGTAGGCTTTCCGAACGAGCTTTTCAACTTCCAGAGCCCACTGCTGTAGGTTCTCGGCACTTCGTTGAAAACGGTCCTTCAACTTGGCACGGAATACGTGCTCCAGGTGCGCGTCGCCGTATCTGGACTCCAACGCCTCCAGTAGCTGTTCGTAGGTAACGTCCTTGCCGAGCGCCACCAAAATAATTAAGGCCTGGTCTCGGAGGCCCAAGGTGAGCGCGGTCATGGCTTGTGGTTTTGTCCATCCATTCGCCTTCATGACGGCCTCAAACTGTATTTTGTAAGCCGACCACGAAGATGTGCCGTCGAACGGAGGCACTTTAAAACCACGCGAAGAAGGTGCAGCAACCACCGAAGCTACAGTTCCACCTTCAGTCTTCAGTTCGCTCAAAGCCTTCTGCACCCCAGCAATCTTAACTTCGGCCTCCGAGATGCGATTCTCGTGCTGGTGGACCTGATCTTTCATCACTTTCAGGTCCTTGCCGAAAGTTGCATGAAGATCCTTTATGAGGATCATCTGTTCGTCTTGGCGGCGGGCTTGCTCCTCTTTGTCTTGCTGCAACTGCTCTTCCAACCGGCGAGCCTGCTCCTCTTGACGGCGAGCCTGCTCCTCTTGACGGCGAGCCTGCTCCTCTTGACGGCGAGCTTGCTCCTCTTGACGGCGAGCTTGCTCCTCTTGACGGCGAGCTTGATCCTGCAGCAGCGCCAGAGGCGGCGTAAGGCGTGGGCGGTGTGGGCCATCGCCCACGGCCTCGCGGTGCAAAGGGCCTCGCGCCTCACAGCCGAAAAAAAAAATTAAAAGTACGGACATCCAAAAGTACACGCCACAAGGTTCAGTATGAAGTTATAGTACATTCCAAATCCATGCATTGAGAATAGTTCGAACCTAATTTCCCCGTACATCGATGTTAGACAACGATGATAATGATAAACTTAGACGCGACTCATCTAAGATTTATATAATATTTATCTTTTTTTTTCGGATGGGAAATCATCAAATGACTCATGGAGTGTCAGATTTTTACTGACTAAAACCCATCCATGTTCCTTCTTAGCCCTTTGTGTACCAGGGCCTCGGTATCTCTTTGGAACAGTGCCGCAGCCCCGGCAGGCATCGGCCCTTGCGGACCCCTTCCATTGAAAGAAAGAAAGAAAGAAAGAAAAAGCATTTATTAGCCCACACAGGACATCTCTTTGAAGCGCGCGTGAAACACTCGCGCGCCGTAGACACGGTCTGTCATCATAAGACGAACGGACGTCGACCTAGCTCATAGCTCACCGTCCACAGGCCCGCGCCTACGGTGCACGTCCGGTGCGTCTCCCGCGACGGCGGCTGGGACGAGAGGTTCTCTCTCTTTCGCGTTTCACCACTTCCTTCGCTAGCATGACTGCTTCGTAGAAAGAGGTCACGGCTTCCCATTCCGTCTCGCTCCGGACCATTCAAAATATTTTTATATGTGACTTTTCTGTTAGTATTTGCACTCGACTTCCATTTTTTTCGCGGGCTCACTCATTCACTCAAGCAGCTATCGCATGCAGACACAGTCGCACTTCATGTTACTTAAATAATAGTGTTACGTATTTTTAAAAGGATAACACGTGTTTAATTATTAGATATTCGAGGGTGATACCTGATTTAGAAAAGAGTCGTAGTTACAGAATTATAATCATCAAAATCATAAATCAAATCCAATTTTTCAAAGTCAAAGTAGTTTCTCGACCTTTGTGAACTTGGAGAATTGTATTAATGATTTTGATGATTATAATTCTGTAACTACATAATTATGTCATAAAGTCGCAAACGATATTTTCATCAACATTCAACTTAACACTGCCCTGCAAATTGCAAAAAACGTAAGAACATTTGAATTTCGCGGGCCACGCAGACGCTTTCACCTTATGCGCTTAGACGAGCTAAATTAGCAACTCTATTTGTGGTGGTTCTAATCAGCTTGCACTACAAAGTGGTTGTTACGTCAGCCACTGCAGGCCAAATAGTGCGAAATGAGTGGTTTCGATCGATTTACAAAAAAAAACTATTGTTTGGATTAAAAAACTAAAACAGTATCATGCTAATATATTGCTTGCAGAATTATTTGCCAAAAAATCTGAATTATCGCATGCATATTAGTATGTTTTTTTATTGTTTGAAAGATATTTTTAGAGACAAGTTCGTGATTTATTTTTATCAAGCCAAATTAATTGTATTAAGTTTTCAAAACAGTATCATGCTAGCATATATCCTGAAGAATATCATATATTTTTCTGGTCTTGTTTATAGCAGTGAATCATATACTTTTAGTAATTATAAAACTCGCGTTTAGCTCATGTAATCGCCGCAAACTTCAAAGTACAAATATTTGTTCCAGTAGGCCCCCCTTTTTATTACTTTTTTTTTGGATGGGAAATCATCAAATGACTTCTCCCACTCTAGGCGGAGCGGGAGGGAGTGTCAAATTTTTACTGACTCAAACCCATCCATGTTCCTTCATCGCCCTTTATGTTCCGGGGCCGCGGTATCTCTTACGAACAGGCCCGCAACCCTGGCAGGCTTCGGCCCTTGCGGGCCCCTCCCCTTATGCTGACATCTCTTTGAGGCGCGCGTGGAACAGGAACGCGCCGTCGACACGGCCTGTCGTCATTAGACGGACGGACGGCTAGCTAGCCCATAGCCAACCGTCCACAGGCCCGCATCTACGGTGGCCGGTAGCCATCACGTGCCCCCGACGCCCGGTGCGTCTCCCGTGGCGGCTGGGAAGAGAGGCTCTCTCCCTCTATCGTTCCGCCACTTCCTTCGCTAGCATGACTGCTTCGCAGAAGGAGGTGATGGCTCCCCATTCCGTCTCGCTCCGGACCATGGATTGAACCAGGGCCGGACGCAAGAGGTCGCCGCCGCCGATCACCGCTACGAGGACACGACGGTGCTCCGCCCACGCAGGGCAGACTTCCACCGTGTACTCCACCATGTCCTCCCAGTAGGCCCCCCTTTCTTAGAATAAATCCTTTAAAAGTTTAAAGTGACTAAGATGAAGTAGTTGCTTGTGGGTGAAGAGCGCATTGAAAAACAAAATCTAAAATAAAAAAAACTTAATCAAAATCAATCAAATCAGCAGTAATAATACATTATCATGTGATAACGGGCTACTACGGAACCCTACACTGCGCGTAGCCCGACACGCACTTGACCTGTTTTGAATTTTCGAAGATTAGTCATGGAGATCACTATGGAGTTCAGTAAAACCAAAAGTAGATAATTTCTGTTTTTTAGAAGAGTTCTTTTTCTTTTTGTTTAAGTTACAAAGAAGTATTAGTAAAAACTTAGATTTGTTTCTTTACTAAAAAACTGATCAATTTGAAGTGATTTTTTATTTTCCTTTCGTTTTGCACCATCCGAGGGCCTCGCTAAATGTACCTTGCCCACACTAAATTTAGGTCTTGCGCCGCCACTGAGCAGCGCCATTAAAGCTGACAAGTCTGGCGCCCCTGATGCTGGAGAAACTCCGGATGGGCCAGCGACTGGCTGTGACGTAGGCTGGATACCACCCGGTGTCTGTGTCGGAGAATCCCCAAACCGCCTTTGGTCCATATCCTGCTGTCGCTGACTTCTGGTACGGATACCGTCCGTGTCGTCCTTTGGTAGGATTGGCATAATTTATCTCTCACTTCTGACACCAATTTGTTACGAGCTGGGTATGAGATAAATTAATTACTACCGATTAAACAACACAATAACTTTATTAATCACAAAACAATCAAAACTTAATCACAAATACACTACTGTTTACTATTCACTTAGATATCGCACTTGTAGTTCACTTGGATTCGCTTCGTTGTGTCGCTAAAACAAGACTGACTGTCGCGGCCCTGAGCGCTCTATTTATACTCGCCAACAGACACACCAGAATAACCACGAACATTCGAGAGGGTCATAAAAAAACACTAACAAAAAATAGCAGGTAGATAGGTACCTACTAAAAACAAGTAGGTATAACCTACTTGTACAAAACAAGCAAATATGAACCTTATGCCCTAGGCGTACGGTCGAAATTCTAATGTCTTTTTATAAATAGGTCGCGAGTTTGTACCTACCTAACTTTAAAACTAATAATAATAGAATGCTCTCGAACTTCTAACGTACGTACACTGTAATCGCCGACTTTCTCAAATGTTCTAGTAGGTCCGATGTAACAATATGCTTTATTTCTTGTAAACGTTGTTGGCAACCCTAGCTATGCTATACATAATAATGAGTACAATGAATGTATGAACAGATAGGTACACCTTCCCGCGTAGCATGACATACACACGACAGAGAGTCGACAAACCTTTTGTTCATCTGTCATTTTGTCGATTCAATGACAGATCAACAAAAGATTTGTCAAGTCTCTCTCGTTTCTCCGGTGGTCATGCTAAGCGGGCTACCTCTTACTAAAATTGACCATCCACTACTGAATACTACATTTACACCCATCCTCAGGCAATTCAGGCGAGTTGTTATGTACGTATGATACTCACAGGTATTGTCCCCCGGAGTCTACCAGCAGCATGTCATCAGGTCTGATCAGTCGCTGCGGTCCGTCTCTCCTTGGGCTGTAATGTATGATGGCACCGTTCTCCCCGGCGCCCGCGATCGTCGAGAATGACGGGCCCATGAAGTTCTGTTCTTGGCTGGAGAAGGAACGGCCAGTAAATATTATTAGAAGTAAAGTCATGGGTAATACAATATACAGGGTGTAAACCACCTCATCACAAAGCCTTTAACCAAGCATTCTGTACTTCAAACTAAGTAACTTTACGCAGAAATGATTGCTGGGGAATTACTTTTTGTTTGGTTGAAAAATTACGTTTTACAGTAAAACTCAATGTAACGCACTCTAAACATTGTGCTGATGGATGGATAGAATAGTGTAGGGGGTTTGAAGTATAGTTCTTACATAAAAAACATGAATTTAAAAAAAGACTTGCCAAAAATTTGAAACTTTGACCCCCAATAGAAGGTTCCCAGGTATAGTGGAGAACAAAATAATAACCGGAATGACGAGGAAAACAAGTGCCTTTCAGATTCCATGAAAACCTACTTTTCCACCCTTTAAGTAAACCTATACGGTAGACGACAAAAAAATGATAATTAGACCGTCAGGTAGTAGTTTTAAAAAAAATATTTGACCCGTATTTTTTCTTTTGTTACGTAAATAAAAATTGACGAAGATATGACGCTTTTAAAATTCCCAATACGTCACGCCTAGGTATATTTTTTAGCTAGTTCTGACGTCACGAACCCCCACTCCCGAGTTTTGATGTGTTTTATCTTTGGCAATATTCATTGATTTACAAAAACAAAAAATACGCGTCCATTATTTTCCAATACTCTAACTGACGGACTAAATAGATTTGTAATTTTTTGATACTGTAGTCAAGCCTTTTTTTTATTTTTTAGGATGGGAAATCATCAAATGAGTTCTCCCACTCTGGGCGGAGCGGGAGGGAGTGTCAGACTCTTACTGACTAAAACCCATCCATGTTCCTTCCTCGCCCTTTATGTTCCGGGGCGCGGTATCTCTTTCGAACAGGCCCGCAACCCCGGCAGGACTGTTGTCATGCCTTTAGTACTATCTGACTCACCTCCTCAACGACTCCAGCTGATCAGACAGGTTTATCTCAGACACAGAGAGCCCTGCTCGGACCTGGCGTTCCACCCAGTACAGAGCCCGGACCACCGCCACTCCATCCTTTACATGAGCTTGGCGAAAACCCTGGAGATCAGAAGAACGTAAAAGATAATGTTAAGAGGAGGTTACACCTACCTAGCCTTTTCACAACTATGTTGGGGTCGGCTTCCAGTCTAACCGGAAACAGCTGAATACCAGTATTTTACACGGAGCGACTGCCTATCTGACCTCCATAACCCAGTTAGTACTGGGTAATAAGATACCACTTGGTAAGACTGGTTGTCAGACTTGTTTGGGCCACTGCATACCTGTAACGACTGTCAAAGATCTGCAAATGACAGCCGAGACCAATTGCTTAACGTGCTTTCTGAGGCACGGAGGAAACTCAGTATGTGTCAGTGGTCACCCATCCACAGACCAACCTAGGCAGGCAGGGCTTAACCTTAAGATCGACCTTTTTGGCCGATTACATATTGAGTTTCGCGCTTCGGAAAGCACCACAGAGTATATAATCACTACGTCTAGAAAGCACGTTAAGCTGGTGGTCCCGACTGTCATATTTTGACAGTTGTTACAGTGGCTCAAAATGTCTGACAGCCAGTCTTACAAAGGGTATCGTATTACCCAGTACCAACTGAGTTGCGGAGGTCAGATAGGCAGTCGCTCCGTGTAAAATACTGGTATTCAGCTGCATCTGGTTAGACTGGAAGCCGATTCTAACATTTTTGGGAAAAGGCTAGGCAGATGACAATGATAAATAAATAAATACTGCTGGACAGTACATACAGCGCCATCTTGTGCCTAAGCAACGAGGCTTGTGTCGTGGACACCAGATAGTTGATAATAAATTAGCCAGACAAACTTCAGACATTCAGATTGATCTCAATCGATATTTCAAGACAATTAAATTTTATGGGACAGAATAGGCTGAAAAAAATAATGTTTGAAATTAGGTCTGAAGTTGCCTGACGAGCGGGTCACACTTTTCAGCCCTAGGGAGAATCGCTTTCAACTGACAGCTGTCAAATTATATAAACAAAAAACTAATTCTATTTTCACATTTCTATAGAACCATGTTCCGACTTCTATACAGCCTCTAAATTACAGGGCGATGTAAAATTGATATACGAGTAACATAAAATTCAGTATTAAGTAATTAAAGAATGTATTTTTTTAAATAACTTTGTTATAATTTAGTTACAGATTGACAGATTTGGGCAAAATATTTACTATTTTTCAGTGACGAAAGTGAAAAATAAAGGCTGAATAGGCGGCCACAGAAAAAAAACAAAATAGATGGGAAAGCGGAAATCCGATCTTCATTGCTTTTTGAGTTGTTTCGCGTTTTTATTTTTATTTTCCTTATATTCGTAATGAAAAGCGGAGTGTGTACCTCGGGTTAAAGACTTATTTAGTCCCTCGAACTATTTGCGCCCGCGCTTCGCTTAGGCGCCAAGCCCCGTCTCGGGACTAAATAAGTTACTTTCACCCCTAGGGTAACAATGTACTATTGTGTACTCACATTTAATTCCACATCATTCTTCACACACTTCTTCAGAGCAACTGGAGAAATTGAAGTCGAAAGAATTCGAGCCGGGCCTTGCTGAATAAAAAAGATTTCATTAAATTAATAATATTGTTACATTGTATGTGCCACTGTAAAATTGTCAAACACGTTAGATTGTAATATAACTAGAGAGATTGCAAACTCTCGAAAGATTGTCAAACGAACATACTGCTTACAATATAACGCATTATTTTTCGGTAGATTGTAATCTATCGAATTATGTTTCGTGGTAGAACCCAATGTAACACACTCCAAACATTGTGCTGATGGATGGATTGAATAGTACGGGGGTCTTCGAGGTGTTAAAAGTGAAAATCTTACATAAAAAAACCTGTATGTAAAAAAACTTGTCAAAAAGTTGTAACTTTGACCCCCAATATCTCCGTAACTAGAAGGTTCCCAGGTATGGTATAGAACAAAAAATGATTGCAATGACGCGGAGAGCAATATATTATAATTATATAAAAATCAATGCCACTTTTCGTCGTAATTTTACAACTCAAGAACGGGCTCACCTATCCAAACAAATGTTTAAGTTTTGTTCGGACTATTTAGTAGATGGTTTATGTGAAGTTTGCACAAAATCGGTCGAGCGGTTCTTCACGCAGACGTAGTTGCGCGGGTCAGCTATTAAATGGACGATTAAGGTCCATGTTCACCAAAAAGATAACGGTTTGATTATCTAAAAATAGCTGTCACTGTGACATGATCCCTTACAAAAATGTGTTTTAAACAGCTGTTTTTAGATAATCAGACGGTCATGTTTTTGGTGAACATAGACCTAAGACTTGCAACATACCTCAATTGCTAGAAGGACTGCGTGGCTAGCTTCATTGGATACCCAAATAGTTTGGTTTACACCCAATTCATTCTGAAAACCAATAAAAAAAATAATGTAACAATCTGTAGATACATACATACGTAACATCACGTTTGTAACCCCAGAAGGGATTGGCAGAGCTGTTCCTTATACTAGTACACCCTATATACATTTCGTTAGTTCTGTTTTAGTACTGCAGTGGTCTCGAACCTACCGATTTTTCGGTATTTCTACCGACATTGGCTTTGTCCTACCGAAAAGCAATGATTTTTCCACGATTTCAGACATACGCTTAAGTTTTTCTTTCTCAACATTACATGTTAATGTTTAATTTTGATGGTATTTTATTTTAATGTTTTTATTTTCATTTTATCTTAGTCTAATTTGAATTTTATCATTTTAAATTTTGATGGTAATTTCTTCTAATGTTTTAATTTCAATTTTATCTTGGACTAACTTGAATGTTTTAAAATTTGTATTTTATCTTATTTTAATTTGAATGTTTTATTTTTATCTTATTCCAAATCTGATTTTAATGTAAATTTTTATTTTTTTATGGTAATTTATTTTAATTTTTTGATTCTAATTCTTAATTCTGTACTTTATGGATCATGTATTGTTATCTGAATTAATTGAATTTTATTTATTTATTTATTATTCAGAGCAATGGTTTCCAGAAAATGTAGAGAGACGATTCATCTACCAACGTTGAACGCATATTATCGCATACATACAAAACTGCGAAATTGGCTGCCAACTCAGTCAACCGACGGGTCTATTACATACAAAACGACTCTTTACTGGAGCTAATTGTTATGACTTTTTATTCAATTAAGACCGCAGCTATGGTTAAGGAATATTTATATGATCTTAAAGATCGTAATATTTATACAAGAATGCAAAGTTTATTTTTAACCGTGTGCTCAATTTTGATGACCGAGCAAGCGAAAGATTTTAAAATTGAGTCATGAGCGCAGCGAGTGAAAGCACGAGGTGAAAAATCTTTGCACTCGAGTGGAACACGTAACTTTTCATCCCACCTCAGCGAGGAGATGATTAAACGCAAACGAAAAATAATGCGCTTTATTAACAAATTCAGTTAATTCTGTTGGCGTCAAATAAACTTCCTCGTCGCTAGATATTAAATGGTTATTTTAGGTTTTTCACTTGTTTTCAAGTTCCTTGTTTTTAACTTAAGGTTTTAACAATATGACGTAAAAATAAAATGGCGCGCGCTAAGCAAATTAAAAAAAGTATACCAAGAAGGTTTAGAGTCTAGATCACTAACAAATTTAAAAAAAAATTGTATGATAAATTCGACACCATAGATGTAGAAGTAAATAGGTTTGGTAGGAGTCAAATTAAAAACCGGTCAATGTGGAGGCCTATGTCCAGCAGTGGACGTTTTTCGGCAGAAATGATGATGATGAGGAAAACAGGAAGGCGGTGATCACTTACCGATAGCCCCGTGAGGTAACTAAATATTTCTGCGTAAGGTCTTGCTTGTACAGCTGCGTTTTCTGATATAAAGTGTGCAGATATATCGCTGGCTAGTACGCCATCGTTCCAGAATAAAATCAGTGTAGCGAAGTTGGGCTGAAAAGAAAAACAGATTGTAAAACTAATTTTAAATCACTTGGAAGTATTTAATTGAAACTGCCGTTTTACAGGGTGTAAACCACCTCATCACGAAGCCGTCAACCAAGCATTCTGTAGGTACTTACCTACATCAAACTCAAAAATTATTGCTGAGAAAGATTTTTTTTAGGGTAAAAAATCATGTTTTTTGGTAAAACTCAATGTCACGCAATCAAAACATATTTGTGCTGATGCGGATGGATTGAATATTACGGGGGTTGTGGAGGTAAAAATATTCCGATAAAAACTAGTTTAAGTATAATAGTTATTTGTTATACAAGAGTGTAAAGTTGTTTTTTAACCGCGTGCTCAATTTTGATGACCGAGCAAGCGAAAGATTCTAAAATTAGAATCTTGAGCGTTAGCGAGGGAATCAAAAGAGCACGAGGTGAAAAATATTTGCACTCGAGTGCAACACGTAACTTTTCATCCCACCTCAGCGAGGAAATGAATGAACCCAAAAAAAAATGCGCATTATTAACAAATTCAGTTAATTCTGTTGGCGTCAAATAAACTTCCTCGTCGCTAGATAATGAGTAGTCATTTTAGGTTTTTCACTTGTTTTCAAGTTGGATTCCTTGTTTTTATTCTAAGGTGTTAACAATATGACGTGAAAAGAAAATGGCGCACGCAAAACATTTAAAAAAAAGTATACCAAGAAGGTTCAGAGTCTAGATTCCCAACAAATTAAAAAAAAAAATTGTATGATAAATTCGACACCATAGAGGTAGAAGTAATTAGGTTTAATGATGTTTTGAATTCACATGCTTAGTGCACACGATGTTCTATATTCAAATTTACCTTACCCTCAAGACGATAAAAACGGCTTTTGCACTCAGATATCGAAGAGCAAAAATACTCTTTCCGAGATGGGGGGATGAAAAAATATATGACAAAATGTTGGAACTTTGACCCCCAATATCTCCGTAACTAGAAGGTTCCCAGGTATGGTGTATAACAAAAAAAATATCGGAATGACGGGGAGAACAAGTGCACACCTTTTAAAAAGAGGAAAGATTTGATTGTTTGTTTGTTTGTGCAACCGCTATTGAGATTTTAAGTGGCATCAAGTTTTCATCAAGTTGTCTTGATACAATTGAAAATGTTCAAACTTAAATTTAACTTGCTTACCGATTGTGGGTTGATCCTAATAACAAGATAGGAGAAGAAAACAGGGTTGAACGGGATGTCGGAGCCACGGATGTTCAATGTATCTGAAAATAATAAAAAGAAAGAAAAAAATCTCTCGGAAACGTGACACTTTAGAACATTTTGGCAAAAAAAAAACGTGTTTTTATTGATGCCAGCTATCGATTGATACAGGTTTTATGCGTGTCTGATCAAATCAAAGTTTTGGTAAAGGTCTCTGCACACAGCCGGCGTGGCGTGGCGGGGCGCGGCGTGGCGGGGCGGCGACGCTGCGCTGGCGCGGCGGCATCGGTCACACTGCGGGCGCGATCACGTCCCGTCTTACCGCTTTGATTCAACTCTCTTCCTATAGATTCCCAAAGTTCATTTTTAAGAACAGTGTTTTTATACTGCCTATGGCCCAAATCGTACAGACATACGTGAGCACGAACACATTCGACTATTTTTTCGACATCCATTTTTGTAAAACGATACAAAATCACATTCACGCTCCGTCCCCGCCGCTTCTGACTTGTATTCCCGCTCGGCGCGGCGGCGGCGCGACGGTTACCATCGCGTCGAGCGGGACGGCTCTGTGTGGCGTCGTCCGTAATATCTAGTACATTACAACTGCTCAGTGTCGCGTCGCCGTCCCGTCCCACGGCGCCGCGCCCGCTGTGTGCAGAGAACTTTAAGATTCCATCAGTGAATGGACTTTAACTTTGATAGCTCATATCTCAGAAACGTGACACTTTAGAACATTTTGTGTCTTACAATACTTGTTTGTATTGGGACCAGCTATTGATTAATATAGGGCGTATGCGTGGCCGCTCCTTTGGAAAAAAAATCAAGTGGCGGAAAAAAATCCGGCCAAAAAGTTCAAACCCCTTTTGGCCCAGCTTCAAAATAAATCCCGGAGTCGTGATCTACAATACTTACAAGCAATATCGTCCAATGCAGTTAGCAGAAGCGCAGACGCACCTCTCATACTCATATCTTGAAGCAACTGAAAGATCTTTCGGAAAGACTCCTCACCTGGAAACGGAAATGGATATAAATTACATTTTAATATTGCAGTTGAGGCGGAAATCATACCCGAGCCGCAGGCGAGGTTGTTATGGAGCCGAGTTTTTTGCAGTAACGTAAAATATTTTTGTCATGAATTCCTAGAAAACAATGATTTTAATTTCCTTCTTTTTCTGCGTTTTGCTTTCGCCAGGTTGAAGGAGAAGCAAAGCCAAAAAGAAAAAAAAGACGTGTGGCACTCGGGGACTGTCGCGGTAAAGCTATTGCATTTGTTTTTTACGGGGGGTGTTAGGTTATTTTCGTTACGGACTTTCTGGATTCGGTCTCAACGCTCAAGGCCCGCGATAGAAGCTATGCAATAGCTTAAAAGCAAAATAAACAAATCTAAAAAGTTTTTTAAGTGAACAAGGTTGCGTTAACGTTTAACGCTACCATGGAGGGCGCCATGCCCCCCCCCCCCCCCAATGTGGAGCAAATTTGTTATTGCAGTCGAGGCGGAATTCACACCCGGCAGCAGGCGAGGTTGTTATGAATAGAATAGAATAGAATAGTCATTTATTTGCTCAGAATGTAAGTAATTACAAAAAGATGGTTCCATAAATGTTTGGGAATCCCTGTACATTCTACCATTTTACCCTGTGCATGCAAACATTGATGCAGTTCATCATCAAGCATACAAACATTGACACACAACTAAAATTTATCAGCTAGAAAATCCGATACGGAGTAATAACATTTATTTAATAAGCTAAGCTAGAACTGCAGTAACAAATGCCCACGTGTTGTATCAAACGGCGTTTTTCAATACACTTTCGAAGAAATAAGATTACAGAGAACAAAGAATACTAGAAAACTATTTTTTTTTTTTTTTTTTTTTTTCGCCGTGCTTTGCTTTCGCCAGATTGAAGCAAGCAGACTGGAGCAAGGATTGGGTGATGACTTACCGGTATACTGAACGGATAGAGGCAGCAAGGGATTATTGGATCTCTCCGGAGGCCCATCAACGAGGTTCCTACGAGCCAAGTCCACTAGATTATCGTAGATAGCTTCTAGTCTTACATTCACGGCTGCTAAAGCTACCTAAAACGAGAAAAATACAATAAAATTGCAGACCGGTCACGCAGGTTAGCTACAATTTTCTGAAAATGCATTTTTGTTTTCGGGACGGCATTATTGTTCTCGCATTTAAAGGTTGTAGACCACATAAACGACTACGCTCCTACCCAACAAAAAGAATTATAATTAAAATATGACCTTTATAAACATATCACATAAACAAATCTGTATATTAGTTGCAAAGGCGGCTGGTCTGACATTACCACTCTATAGGTTATATATGTCACCGTAAAATTGTCAAATACGCTATATTGTAATATCTCTAGCGATATTGTAAAGTCTCGAATTATTGTCAAATGAACATTCTGCTTACAACAAATTTCTACAAAAAAATATTTTTCGTGAAATGCATGCGATGGTAGTCAACTTACGCGGTGTGGAGGGAAGGAGGGGTCCCCCTTGCCCAGTGGCACAACTCTCATGAAAAGATAATGCACCATTCCTGAGAAATACCGACTTTATATTCCCCCTAAAAAGCGTAGGTAGTCGACGGAGCCCCGCTTCGCGGGGCCCCTGTTTCCGAGTGCAGGGTTTAAAGGAACCTAACTAACCTAACGGGGGGGGTGCCCCAAGTCCCGATTATGGGGGCAGAGATATTTCCGTATGTTCAGTCGACAATAATTCGAGACATTACAATATCGCGAGAAAAAACACTTTATATTGAAATATAACGTGTTTGACAATTTTACGGTGACATAAACATATCACATAAACAAATCATATATTAGTTGCAAAGGCGGCTGGTCTGACATTACCACTCTATAGGTTATATACTCGATGGCCACATCATTGGACTGTCCATTCTGTCAGCCATGATAGCCACCAAGCTGTAAGTAGAACTACCGCGCACTCGCCGCATCAGGGAGGCTATTCGTGATCGCATAAGAGCGTAAAAATCAGGCACGCCGTACTCCGCAAACATCCCTGATGCACTGCAAAAGCGCGGTAGTCCCAACAAAAGTCTGAAGGCGTTATTATATTGGACTCAAATCAAAATCAAATCAAATAATTTATTCGCATAATATAGGTAAATAGATGGTAAATAATTGTTACATTTCAAATCTCACAATAACGATCCTCATATACCATTTCTGGTATACGAAATATAAAATAAAAGCTTAAAATAACAAACAAAACAAAATGGGTGATATGACAACATACTAAATTAAATATCTAACTATTATTGCACTAGAATAGGAACTTAGTGAGGTGTTATAATAATTTTCTATTCTTATAACTAAGGTATTCCTGGGTAGTGTAGAAACATGTTGTGACCAGCCAAGAGTTGCAGAGCATTGTACGAGCTTTTTGTATAGCGCAAATGTACAGTCAGCAAAACAGTTAGGTATGCAGGCTAGCAATCTTCTTACGACAATTATAAATGTAAAAGTCGGTAAAGATCGATTTTTGGTTATACTTTCACGCAAAAACTAGGTACTGAAAGGATTTGCATGAAATTGCAAACAGATTGATTATAACCCTTATCCATTTTTAATAGTAGTAAGAAGATTGCTAGCCTGTAAACCTAACTGTTTTGCTGACTGTACATAGTTTGGCTATACGGTCTAAAGAGTGTAATTTTTACCACCTCTGTACAACGTGTACACCTATGGGCCAGCATGTTACATCGAACTGCCAATGCTCTGCGCTCCCTCTCCAAGTCTTGTGTCAATGCAAAACGTTCATCATCAGCCTATAATGTTCAAACTGCTGGGACACGGCCTCCTCTCAATGAGAGGGAATGGGCTATAATCTACCACGCGGGCCCAGTGCGGATTGGTAGATGTCACATGGTTCTAGGACATGCCGGTTTCCTCACGATGTTTTCCTTCACCGTTTTGAGAGCAGCGGTGATGAAATAAATTACACAAAGTAATGCGCCTGTCTGGGTTCGAACCCACGACTGACTGTTCGTAAGTCGGGGCCGCCACCACTGGGCCACCGTTGCTCTGCAAAACGTTACTTACTTCTAAAGCACGCCACGAACTCCTAGTGTAAGTGGTAGGATCAACAGCCACCACCCTGACAGCGGTGCTACTAGGCATGTTGGCGACCAGCCAATCCTGGAGAGATAAGTCCTGACCTAAGAACAAGAGACATAATTATGACATTAATACAATTTTAACTTTTTATTTTGATACGAAATGTAAAAATAAAAATAATGACTAGAACTGAAAACAAGACCAAAACACTAAATTTATTTTATATATTTTACTAGCTGACCCACGCAACTTCGTCTGCGTCACATAAGAGAGAAAAACGAAAGGAAAAAATACGTCCCCGTTTTTGCAACATTTTTCATTCCTGCTCCGCTTCTTGTAATTGTAGCGTGATGTTATATATATGTCACCGTAAAATTGTCAAACACGTTATATTACAATATAACGTGTTTTTTCTCGCGATATTGTAATGTCTCGAATTATTGTCAACTGAACATACGGAAGTATCTCTGCCCCCATAATCGGGACTTAAGGCACCCCCCCGTTAGGTTAGTTAGGTTCCTTTAAACCCTGCACTCGGAAATACTACGCTTTTTAGGGGGAATATAAAGTGTTTTAAGGTTATGTTATATTAATCGGTATTTCTCAGGAATGGTGCATTATCTTTTCATGAGAGTTGTGCCACTGGGCAAGGGGGACCCCTCCTTCCCTCCACACCGCGTAAGTTGACTACCATCGCATGCATTTCACGAAAAATAATGCGTTTTGTTGTAAGCAGTATGTTCATTTGACAATAATTCGAGACTTTACAATATCGCTAGAGATATTACAATATAACGTATTTGACAATTTTACGGTGACATATACACAAAAATAATTTTTCAATTCGAGCCGGTAGTTCGTGAGATTAGCGCGTTCAACCAAACAAACAAACAAACTCTTCTGCTTTATAATATTAGTATACTTAGATTTTATTTAAAATAAAATAAATAAATATCGCTGGACACACAGCGCCATCTAGTGCTACGCACTAAGCAAGGCTTGTGTCGTGGACACCAGATAGTTGACATACTACCTTTTTTGTTTAATATATTTACTAGATAAACGGTATTTAGTATGAATTTTGTACGTCGAAATGACAAATGACGTCATGAGAGGAATCGAATCTCTCTGCCTTACCAGCAGTTTCAAATGCTTATAACTTTCTAGCTTCTGCCAGCGGCTTCGCCCGCGTGAAGGTTGACAATTGACCCATGAAATCTTACTACCGGGATAAAAAGTATCCTATGTGTTAATCCAGGTTATAAATTATTTGTGTGCAAAATTTCATCAAAATCCGTTCAGTAGTTTTTGCGTAAAAGAGTAATAAACATCCATCCATCCATCCATACATACTCACAAACTTTCGCATTTATAATATTAGTAGGAAGGAGGATACACACAGTATCACTACATATACAAAGTCCCCAGCCGCGTCTGTCTGTATGTTCGCGTTAAACTCAAAAACTGATGCACTTTTTTTCGATAGAGTGGTTCCCGATAGAGGTTTTAACTTTAAGTATATAATTTGTACGCGAGCGTAGCCGCGGGCATCAGCTAGCTTTTTTATAAATGAAAAAATAAAATAATATTTTAACTTTTCTATTTTACGTTTTGATTAGAGTGATAAAAAAACGGCCAAGTGCGAGTCAGACTCGCCCATGACGGGTTCCGTAGCAGCCAGTAACATAATATAAAAGTTCTTGTAGTTCATTGTAACTTTGAGTTGACTGAATGATAGGTAAATTACCGTTTACGATTTATGACGTAAGTTTAAAAAAAAACTACTTACTAGATCTTCTTGTTCAAACCAATTATCGGTGGAAGTTTACATGGTAATGTACATCATATATTTTGTTTAGTTTTATCATTCTCTTATTTTAGAAGTTACAGGGGGGACGACACACATTTCACCACTTTGGAAGTGTCTCTCGCGCAATCTCTTCAGTTTAGAAAAAAATTATGATAGAAACCTTAATATCATTTTTGAAGACTTATCCATAGATTCTATAGGGGCACACGAATGGGTTTGATATAAAAAAAAATGAGTTTCAGTTCTAAGTATGGGGAACCCCCAAAATTTATTAATGCAGTTCACAAAATATATCTACTTACCAAGTTTCAACATCATAGTTCTTATAGTTTCGGACAAAAGTGACTGTGACATACGGACAGACAAACAGACATGACGAATCCGTAAAGGTTCTGTTTTTGCCATTTGGCTACGGAACCCTAAAAAACATGCCGACAGTCTTTGCGGACTGAGGATAGAAGTGAAACTCGTAGCCGATCTGTTACTGCTACGCTGTAGTACATCTACGAGTGCTACAAAAGACGTATGTGACGGTCACGCGAATCCTATTTTTTTTTGTTCACTCAAAAAGTGCTCAACGCGCCTAAAAAATTTTTTTTAGTAAAAAAAAACATACAGGGTGTAAACCACCTCATCACAAAGCCGTTAACCAAGCATTCTGTACATCAAACTAAGTAACTTTACGCAAAAATTATTGCTGGGAAACAACTTTTTTTTGTGGTAGAACTCAATGTAACGCACTTAAAACATTGTGCTGATGGATGGATTGAATAGTACGGAGGTCGTGGAGGTGTTAAAAGTCAAAATCTTGCAAAAAACATGTATTTAAAAAAAACTTGTCAAAAAGTTGTAACTTTGACCCCCTGTATCTCCGTAACTAGAAGGTTACCAAGTACGGTGTCGAACAAAAAAAATATCGCAGTGATGGGAGAAAGTGCCTGTCGGCTTCGTAAAAAGGTGTTTTACACCCTTTTTAGAGTTCCGTAGCCAAATGGCAAAAACGGAACCCTTATAGATTCATCATGTCTGTCTGTCTGTCGGTCTGTCTGTCTGTCTGTCTGTTTGTCTGTCCGTCCGTATGTCACAGCCATTTTTTTTCGAAACTATAAGAACTATGCTGAACTGGAACTTGGTAAGTAGAAGTATTCAGTGAACCGCATTAAGATTTTCATACAAAATTAGAAAAATATCAATTAATTTTGGGGGTTCCCCATACTTAGAACTGAAACTAAAAAATTGTTTTTTCGTCAACCCGTACGTGTGGGGTATCTATGGATAGGTCTTCAAAAAAGATATTGAGGTTTCTAACATCATGTTTTTCTAAACTGAATAGTTTACGCAAGAGACACTTCCAAAGTGGTAAAATGTGTCCGTACTTTTAAAATAAGAGAATGATAAAAGTAAAAAAAATACATGATGTACATTACCATGTAAACTTCCACCGAAAATTGGTTTGAACGAGATCTAGTCACTAGATCTCGTTCAAACCAATTAAGACGTAAACTTAAATCGTAAACAGCAATTTACCTTTCATTCAATCTGCTACGGAACCCTTCATGGGCGAGTCGGACTCGCACTTGGCCCGTTTTTACCCCTCCAAAGTCTACCCACCTTGCCTCATCAGCGTCCACAAGGTGCCATCGACTTCCACTTCAAACTGCGTCCAGTATCGTGCGTCAGTCCACACCAGGGCCTGGGTGGCTGTCACCAACGCCGTGCCTGATGACCCTCGGAGGCCTGAGAGCCATTCACGGCGGGCGTCAGCTGGAGATATGTATTGTGACTGGAAGAGACGGACATTTTTTTTTTCAATAGTTGTAAATAATGTTAATTTGATTTTGTTTGATTGTTGTTTTTATTCTTCTTTTTTTTTGTGTGTATTTATTTGACTTGTATTTATTTTGTATTTAATTTTTATATTATGTTTTTAATTTGATAATTTAATCATTAATAATTGTGTGATATGTTATGATTTCAATGTTATTGTATTGTGATTTTTATATTTATTTTAATTTTTGTATATTTTATGCTATGGACATTTGTCTGAAATAAACGTTTAATAATAATAATTTTGTAAGTTGTGTGGTAATCGGTTATCGTGGTATGGGCATGTGATGAGGAGGAATGAGGAAAACGTCGTGATAAAAGTTTTGAGCATGAATGTGGATGGGTATTTGAGTAGAGGAAGACCAAAGAAACGATGGATGGACTGTGTTAAGACGGATATGGTAAGAAAGGAAGTGTCTGATGAGATGACGAAAAATAGAGGAGTATGGAAGAAGAAGACATGCTGCGCCGACCCCAAATGAATTGGGATAAGGGCAAGCGAATGATGATGTAAATAATGCAAATTTTTATGTTTTTTGACCTGTACGGGCTTATAAATGCTATTTCTTTCTTTCTTTATTTGTTAAAAACTAGTTTACCCCGCGCGGCTTCATTCGCGGAAATACAGGGTGTAAACCACTTCATCACAAAGCCGTTAACCAAGCATTCTGTACATCAGACTATGAAACTTTCTGTAAAAATGATTGCTGGGAAACAATTTTTTTTTGAGGTTATTAAGCATGTTTTGTGGTAGAAATCAATGTAACGCACTTAAAACATTGTGTTGATGGATGGATTGAATAGTACGGGGGTCGTGGAGGTGTTAAAAGTCAAAATCTAACAAAAAAAAACTTGTCAAAAAGTTGTAACTTTGACCCCCTATAACTCCGTAACTAGAAGGTTCCCAGGTATGGTGTAGAACAAAAAAAATATCGCAATGATTGGGAGAACAAGTGCCTTTCGGCTTCGTGAAGAGGTGTTTTGCAGCCTTTATGTTCAAGTTACTTACATTATGGGCATCAGCAGTAGGCACGATGTATGCGTCTACATTCCTAGCAGCCATCACGCTACGCACTGCTGCGAGACGGGCAGCAGCGTTCTGTCGGCTCATCTGCGAAGCCGGGATGTCACTTACTAGAAAAAAAAGTGAAAACTTGAACATTAGGGAATAATTTCGCACGAATTGCTTTAATTATCATTAAAGTACTATCATTTATGTGGTAAAATATAATATTCATTTATTCATTTTTTTATTTTTTTTTCAAGTTATAATAATTTTGATTTGTGTAACTTGACATCATTGGTCTCAATTCTATTTAATTTATTATTTGTTTATTTCAATTTAATTTACCCTATCAAGTTAGAATAATTTTAATTTTTTGATGAAATTTTTCGTATATCTAAACTACCTAAATACATTGCTACTTACTTAGTCTTAAGATATTTAATTTGTATGCTACTAACAAAGTATGGACATCACTTAGTCTGAAATAAACATTTTTTTTTTATTGCGCTATCGTACACCTTTATGACAATTTATATTACCTACACTAGCTGACCCACGCAGAGAGAAAAAGCTCACAAAAGGAATACATTTTACCCCGTTTTTTAATCATTTTTCATTTATGCTCGGCTCCTATTGGTCGTAGCGTGATGTTATATAGCTTCAAGCCTTCCTCGATAAATGGACTATCCAACACAAAGTAGTGTTTTTTTAGAGAAAACTTCTTTAGCGGCGTTGTGCACTGTTTGAGATGGGTAAAAATGTTAAACTCGCATGAGGACACGTGACCTGATCGAAAATTCGTAAGACGGAGGTTCAGAATGTAGGCAGATATTTCTGTTTTTATTGTTAACTCAGAAACTACTGGCTCGATTTGAAAATATATTTTTGTGTTGGATATTCCATTTATCGAGGAAGGCTATAGGCTATATAAAATCGCGCTACGACAATTAGGAGCGGAGCAGGAATGAAAAAAGTTGCAAAACCGGGTCTTTTTTTTCCTTTCGTTTTTCTCTCTTATGTGACGCAGACGAAGTTGCGTGGGTCAGCTAGTAATTTATAAATCAAACATATTCTTAAGGTAGTGTGTATTTATTTCGAATGGATTACAGAACTTAGTGTTCCCAAATATATATTTTGAAAAGACAATGATATAAAGACGTGATATGAGGAGTTTAAAACTTCTATAGAAAAAAAATTACTACAGAAATTTTAAACTCCTCATATCTCGTCTTTATATCATTGCTTTTTTTCTCATAACTCTTGTTTAAATCAGTGTTCATTCAAAATATGTTTGGGAACTACGCATGCTCCGCCGGCCCCTTAGGAGCCAGGGGTTGCGATTCTCCATACAAATGTATTCCCTTTTTTCTTCGTGACTAACGCCTTGAAGAGCAACGATTTTCATAAAATCAAAGTTAGGCAGATACGTCCCTGTCGTTAAATTTTTTTTCAGCAACTAATATGTAATGAAAATATGACAAGAATCCAAAATTGACAAAAGTAGCCCCCCTTTTTTACGGCAAAGATAACTACTATAACGGACTACTAGACAAATTCGAAAAGTGTTTGACATTCAAGAAATTGATAGAAACTTATAGTCCGCTATTACAGTGCCGCTGATGATTTAAGTAAGTCACTATAATAGTGACTTACTTAAATCATCGTACCACATAATACCCTTTTTTTTAGTATGGGAACTCATCAAATGACTTCTCCTACTCTGGGCGGAGCGGGAGGGAGTGTCAGACTCTTACTGACTAAAACCCATCCATGTGTCTTCCTCGCCCTTTATGTTCCGGGGCCGAATGGGCAGAATGGTTTTATAATTTAGTACTCCGGGAGTACTAAATGAATTTATTGATGACTAGCTGACCCACGCAACTTCGTCTGCGTCACATAAGAGGGAAAAAGCTACTTACTACTACCTACTATTACCTACTACTACCTACCTACCTACCTACTACTACCTACCTACCTACTACTACATTTTTTTCATAAGAACCTTCTCCTGACAATAACAAACACAACAAAAAAAGAATCAGCCAAATCGGTCAAGCCGTTTTCATGCTATGTCGTGACAACGGAAAACGGGTTTCATTTTTATATATATAGATTTAAGTAAGCTATCGATTCTTTGGAGCTCGCGCGCGGACCAAAGTCATCTCGGTACTCTTTCTTAAAATAATAATGTAAAAAAAAAAACAAAAATAATAAATATAATACTTACGAAACATCGATTTCGTCTTTTTGTGATATAATTGGTATGAGTTTGCATTTATCCCTATCGCATACTACGTGGCTTGACGCAGAAATTCCCCGCAGGCCATCTACCCTCCTGCCAGGGCTGCGGGACTGTTCGAAAGAGATACCGTGGCCCCAAACATAAAGGGCGAAGAAGTATCATGGGTGGGTTTTAGTTAGTAAAAGTCTGACACTCCCTCCCGCTCCGCCTAGAGCGGGAGGCGTCATTTGATGGTTTCCCATTCGAAAAAAAAGGCCATCTTACCTGTGCAGGTTTCACAGTTGGAAAAAAATGTCAAATTACTTACCAAAAGCAGGTGCATCCGGTTCGGCGGAGTTGTAATAGGGAATATGGCCAAAGGCCGCATTTGCTGTCAATCTGAAAGTTAAAGAGAATTATATAGAAAAGATTGGTAAAGTCAGCAAGGAAGCGAGGCTGAATGCCCAATATGTTCCAGCCTTATATTTTAGTTGAGCTATATTCCTCTATATATAAGGTGTTAAAAAATTAACTGCAAGAATTTCGTGTACCTACGTACTTTGTATCAAAAACCAAACATATTCCAAAAAAAAAACTTTTTTCAAGCCTTTTTAGTTTTTACATAAAAAACAATGCCAGTCCAAATGCTACAAAATGTGATGGGAAAGTTAGAATCAGCTGTCTACGTTTGCGCTGTCGCAGGGGTCGAATGACCACGCGCGCGGCGGCGCGGCGTCGCCCTGCACGGTGTAGTCAAAAATATTGCATAATAATATCTTTGAAACGGATCGTAATTGTATAAAAATATTTCGTGATTACTTTTTATTTGTTATTCTTGTCTTGTCTTGCAGTTAATTTTTGAACACCTTATACATATATTTCTATGACGGCATTTTTTTAACCAATGTAATTCCTGAAAGCCAGATATCAACAGTGCCGACCAACAGAAAAGCGCCGAAACAATGAAGCTCGACACAATCCCAGTTAAACAATTTAACTGGCTTGGATCCCGCAACGAAATTAATAGCGGAGGAGTAGGAAAGACAATTAATTTCCACTTTCCTCCATATCATCAGGAGACAGAACAAAACAGTGCCAATAGGCACAAAGGGATGTGTACAACTGGGATAAGCAAAGTTGCAAAGAATTATTATGATAATTAATGGGTCCTATGTTGTGAGCTAAACCATTACTCCATGTGCTGGACTGTCCCAAGTGTCCGTCTACCTGCACT
The DNA here is from genome assembly GCA_916618015.1 of Xestia c-nigrum. Classification (NCBI taxonomy): domain Eukaryota; kingdom Metazoa; phylum Arthropoda; class Insecta; order Lepidoptera; family Noctuidae; genus Xestia; species Xestia c-nigrum. Next base: position 15,498,624 of record OU745268.1, read on the forward strand.
CGTGATGACCTGAATAACGCTACTGCCGCCTGAATAAATGTGGCCACAGAATAATGCAACTGCCGCTGCAATAAATGTGGCCACATAATAACGCCACTGCCGCTGCATTAAATGTGGCTACAGAATAACGCCACTGCCGCTGCAATAAATGTGGCCACAGAATAACGCCACTGCCGCTGCATTAAATGTGGCCACAGAATAACGCCACTGCCGCTGCAATAAATGTGGCCACAGAATAACGACACTGCCGCTGCATTAAATGTGGCCACAGAATAATGCAACTGCCGCTGCAATAAATGTAGCCACAGAATAGCGCAACTGCCGCTGCAATAAATGTGGCCACATAATAACGCCACTGCCATTGCAATATATGTGGCCACAGAATAACGCCCCAGCCGTTGCAATAAATGTGGCCACAGAATAACGCCACTGCCGCGGCAATAAATGTGGCCACAGAATGTGGCTACTGAGCCCAAACCATCTAATAAAGAAGTAAATCGATACGACAAGAAAAAGTTTTGAGCTGTTGTATTTGATTCCAATAGACAAAGCCGCGGTAATAAGTTACGTCTTCTATAATATTCTATTAGTCATCATCTCAAGGATAAACTTCTTTGGTAATGGGCGCGTTATATTATGCTTCACTATTATAATAATTTTAAGTCAAGAAATCAAGGAAGTATCGGAATTCTGAGGAACAGTAGTGCATAAATAAATAACAAATACTTACATAAAACATATCGTAAACACCAAACTACGTATATCCGCCATTTTCCACCAAATAAACCTAAATATTGTAGTTTTTTATCAAATGTATCTTTTATCAGTGGCTTTGTTAGTTATATCTACAGCAATCGATAATTATGGATTAGATAAAAATTCAAAGTCAATTTATACGTTTTTAAGGTTCCCTACCACAAAAGGAAATAATGAAACCTTATAGAATTATTCATCTTGTTGTCCGTCTGTTAAGACCCTTTATCTCAAAAAAGGTATTAAGTTAAAATCAAAACCACATACCTACTCTACGTAACTATAAAGCTATATCCCTTTGAAGCTTTGAAAAAAGATACGGCCGTTTACGCCGTAATTAAAGGGTAAAATCAAGGGAATAAAAATGTATAGGATCCTTACCGTTGACCTAGAATCAGGCAAGAAGCAATGTCTGAAAGCCACATATAAAGGAAAACAATCTGAAAACCGTAAATAAGTAGTTTAATAACAAATTACCTTCAAGTTTATGCGGAACCGTCGCGTGCGCGAGTCCAACTCGCACATGGGTTTTTTTTATAATGAGTATTTATTTAATCCATCGCACGCGATATTGAAAGTATTCTTGATAAATATTTATCAGAAAACGGAACGATTTTTACATGGTCTGTCTAACGTTTTCTCAACTACTTATGTTGGGGTCGGCTTCTAGCATAGATATAATAAAGAAGGAGATATGCCCGTTAGACGAAAATATATCAGAACCCTGCGTGTCCACTTCATCCCTACCACACGGCAACTACTACACATGCAGTTCAGTAAAAGCAATAGATACGCAGCCACGCACACACCCGCTTTTCTTAAATCAGAACGTAGTACACAATCAATTATAAACCTTATGCCATCAAACACATCGTGTATTTACCAAGCAACGTACAACTTTACCACACAAAAAAATCGGTACACAAGCACATCACTAACTCGTCGTAAGAAGTAGCGGCCGCACTACGCGATGCATGTGCTTATTGAACTATCGTTTGGTGATTTTTTCATTGCTTGTCCAGTCACTTAGCGATCAACTTAGGTAGTGGTTGAGGAGCAATGTATTTATTGCAAAATAGTATAGCCATTTACTAATGACTGGTACAAGAGATCAGGGTAGAGAGGGGTCTTGTGCCAGACACCGACATGCCCCCTTGCCACCCACTTCTCCTATTTTTTATATTTCTATGGCTTACAGTTTAACCGGATGCAGCTGAACATCAGTATTTTATATGGAACATATTATTATCAAAAATTGTTATAGATAAATAGACACATATAGGAAAAAATATTAATTTAGTTTAGTTTAGTTATAGTTATTAATTTTATTTTTTTATTTACTTATAGTAACTTACACAGTACTTAGATAATATAGTTAAATTTATATAAAACAGGTTGTGAATAATAAAAAACATAGAATAAACCACATTGAAACACGTATAGATTTAAGAAATGTAAATTTACTGGAAATAAAAGGGTTTTATTTCTGTTATATGGAGCTACCATCTGGCCTTACTTGCAACCGTTTTCTATAAAACTTAGTAACGTATAACTGTTAGTTAATATGCCTACGTCTCGTGAATATCGGTTTTGTATGAACAAAGTTAGTTAAAAATAACGTACCCGCGTCACCTACAATCACTTGATTCATAGATAAATCCATGAAAGCTTTTCTGTGACGTTTTGTTTCAAAACTAAATGTCAAACAGACAGAGATAGCAACCTTCCGTTAACTGTTAGTAAGTTATTGAAGATTGCCGTTACGCAGTTAGTAAGTGACAGGATCTAACGTTAATAATAGGCTAGATGACGAAAAAAAAACTAATAAGTCTGTCAGTAAGATAATCAAAAATATTGCAACCGTATTTTTTTCTTTTGTTCGTAAACCAAAATTGACGAAAATAGGACGCTTTTAAAATTCTCAATACGTCACGCCTAGGTATAATGTTTAGAGAGTTCTGACGTCACGAGCCGCCACTCCCGAGTTTTGATGCATTTTATCTTTCCCAATATCCATTGATTTACAAAAACAAAAAACACGTGTCCACTATTTTCCAATACTCTAACTGACGGACTAAATAGATTTACAACTCTTTGATACTGTCGTCATACCTTTTACCGGTTCCTATAACCTTTTGACCGCTAGAAATAAACGCACGCGCGTGTCTTTTGTCACATATTTGTGTCGTTTGGATTACATAAGCATGCTTGTCACGTATATGAGACAATGGTGTTCAAAGCTTTTAAAACAAGATACGAGCGAATAAATTACCCTTGGCAGTCGGAAAAAAAAACAATATTTTCTTTTTAACATTTATTTTAACAACAAAATATGATATGATAACATCAACTGTTGCTTACGGACTACATCATGATTTATAGGTAATACTAGCTGACCCACGCAACTTCGTCTGCGTCACATAACAAAAAAAACGTCCCCGTGCAACATTTCTTATTGCTGCTTCGCTCCTATTGGCCATAGCGTGATGTTATATAGTCTAAAGCCATCCTCGATAAATGGACTATCCAACACAAGAAGAATTTTTCAATTCGAGCCGGTAGTTCCTCAGATTAGCGCGTTCAACCAAACAAACAAACAAACAAACTCTTCTGCTTTATTAAAGTATAGATTTGAGTACAGGACTATTTCTATGTTCATTTCAACAAGATATTTGACTGGTTTAACCTAAGCAACATCTTCATCATCATCAGCATATTTCTACTGCTGGGACACGGCCTCCGCTCAATGAGAGGGAATGGGCTACAATCTACCACGCGGGCCCAGTGCGGGTTGGTAGATGTCACATGTCTTCGAATTTTAGGTTCTAGGACATGCCGGTTTCCTCACGATGTTTTCCTTCACCGTTTTAAGAGTAGTGGTTGTGGTCAAGCCACAATTTACAAAAAAATAGGGATTCCAAAGCTAAAAACATTTTTGTCACATATTTGTGACGTTGACAAGGCACGCTCTTGCTTGCCACGTTATATGTTTGTGATAGTGGTATCTATTGTGTTGTGAACAAACTACACTTTATTTAGACTATTGCTATCTTTTAACTAAAAGGTAGTCCGAGAAAAGGACGACTATAGCTATGAACTAATTTAGAGATGTCAAACTAGTTTATGCCTTGCGCTTCACCGTGTTTTTAGTCGACATGTTTTACGTGCACCCTTCATTTGTATGGAAATATTAGTTCCAATTAAATTTGACAGCTCTAAATTACGTCCGTCTCTTTCTTGTTTTATTAGAGAGAAAAAGATAGCAATAGCCTAAATTAAGTTTAGTTTGTGCACAATAGAATCGACACCAATGTCGTTCAAAAGGTTAAAACTTATACCATGACTGTTACATAGATGTTCACAAAAACGGTCAAATACACTATTGAAAAGATGTTGTTGTTGTTGTTGTTTGTTGATTTTCATGCAGATTCAAAAATTTTATTTGACAAGAATATGGCTTAGATCTACAAAGGGTGTAAAACACCTTATAACGAAGCCGAAAGGCACTTGTTCTCCCCGTCATGTGGTATTTTTTTTTGTTCTACACCATACCTGGGAACCTTCTAGTTACGGAGATATTGGGGGTCAAAGTTCCAACTTTTTGACAAGATTTTTTTCAAAATACAAGTTTTTATTGTACGATTTTTACTTTTAACATCTCTACAACCCCCGTATTATTCAATCCATCCATCAGCACAATGTTTTAAGTGCGTTACATTGAGTTCTACCACAAAACATGATAATCTCATCCCAAAAAAGAAATGTCGATACCCAGCAATAACCTTTGCGTTAAGTAACTTAGTTTGATGTACAAAATGCCTGGCTTCGTGATGAGGTGATTTACACCATGTATTTTAACGGACAAAATTGAGCTTAATCTATTATTATTAATAGATTTCATAGCATTTCAAATGGTGAGAAAAATACAAGGCTGGAATCTCGAAAGAGATCTTTTCATGACAATAAGATCACCCTTATTTAAAATGTATTAAACAATCATACGGATTTATTATATGGAATGCGTTTTATTGATTAACTTTACCTACTGGAAAATAATAAACAAATAAAATATATATATACATATTCTATACTTATGACTAAATATTTATATACAAGGTGTTCTCTTGCATCCTGGCCAAATCCAAGGTTGTGCTACAGATCATAAAACTGAACCACTTTCTCTATGAGACCACCATCGTAATCGTAAAAAATAATCAGCTGTGTAACGACGCTGTTGATTATTTTTTCAAGTTTAAATTTCCAACAGCGTCGAAATATCGGGAGCTCATAAAAACAAAAGAAAATCAAGGATATTATCCCGTAACTACTTTCAGTGTGTTTCTTTAAGGATGTTTTGGACCCATTATAACTTGATAAAGCAGAGCCAGTGAGTGCCTCGTTTCAGCGCTGTTTCGCCACTTCGCATTAAACTTACTTAAGCTTATATGAATGGATTACTTGAGTGAATCTCGTGTCAAGTCTGTGGGTAGGTGTGTTTGTGGGGTGAGTGTGGAAGTTTGTGAGCGTGAGTGTGGAAGTAAGTGAGCATGAGTGTGGAAGTTTGTGGGTGTGAGTGTGGAAGTTTATGGACGTCAGTGTGGAAGTTTGTGGGGTGACTGTGGAAGTATGTGAGCATGAGTGTGGAAGTTTGTGGGTGTGAGTGTGGAAGTTTATGGACGTCAGTGTGGAAGTTTGTGGGGTGACTGTGGAAGTTTGTGGGGTGATTATGGAAGTGTGTGAGGTTTTGTTTTAGGGATGAGTGTGGAAGTTCAGCAAATAGCGTGGGGGAGTTTAAGATTTTGCGAGCGTTAAGTTTAGGATTGTGTTTGGACCAAGTACAGGAGTTGTCTAATACACCGGGAAGGTATTATCAACATCGTAGGCCCACGCGTGGAGGCCACCGATCATATCCTTGACCTTGTGCCGATGCTCCTCTGGTAACATGTCTAGTACCATTTTAGCTGCTAGCTGGGAGTCGTTGCCGCGGCGACAGAGGAATATCACTGAAATAATAAAGACAAATGTATAAAAAGCTACTAAAAACACACACAACTTCACGCATGTAATTACCTTCGAGTTAGACTGGGGTGTGCGGAATAGTACACCCACATTTCGCAACTTGAACATATTCAAGTTCATAGAAATATAAAAAAAACAGGAGAAGTGGCAAGGGGGCGTGTCGGTATCCGCGCGACAGGCACAAGACCCCTCTCTACCCTGACCTCTTGTGCCAATCATTAACAAATGGCTATACTATTTTGCAATAAATACATTGCTTCTCAAACACCACCTAAGTTTGTCGCTTAGTGACTGGACACAGTAAAAATCACCAAACGATAGTTCAATAAGTACGCGCGGACGGATTGACGGACATGACGAAACTAAAGGGGTTCCTTCCTAGACTTCTAAAAAAGAGTATTACATCGATCTACTTACCATTCGCTGAACTCTGCTCCACACAACGCAGCAAATTCTCTAACGCAGTGCCGCTCAAAATAGACACAGGCCAGTTGTGTGCTCCACTTATATGACACATGTGGTACTCGGAGTCAGCGCGAACGTCTACCATGTATACTTGCTTCTTCTCTTTGAGGAGTTGAGAGACTTCTGGTGCTGATATGCGGTTGTGTTTTGGTAGGATTTTGAGGTCCAATTCCTGTGGAAGATGGTGTGTTTCTTTTATAGTTGTTCTGTACTACAGGGTGAATCTTTCAGCGGGGCAGGAAGAGGAACTACCTTACATTTTATTTTCTGGATGGGAAACCATCAAATGACTTCTCCCACTCTGGGCGGAGTGGGAGGGAGTGTCAGACTTTTACTGACTAAAACCCATCCATGTTCCTTCCCCGCCCTTTATGTTCCGGGGCCGCGGTATCTCTTTCGAACGGTCTCGCAGCCCCGGCAGGCTTCCGCCCCTTCATTTTCTTGACATATCTTTGAGGCGCGCGTGGATCATGAACGCGCCAAGAGACCTTAAGGGCCGTGTCACACCGGAATAGCAGTGGGCGGCAGCAGTAGTCCCGTCTTGACTAGTTTAGTTTCTACATTCGGCCGGCAGTGGCCAGGTGCGAAGAGAGGGCTCGCGTAGTCGCTGGCAGCCGCGGGCAGAACCACCAACAAGACACGAGTAACGCGAGGCTGCTCGCGTCACCGCGGGCGGCCTTTTGAAATTTTGAGGCTTTCAAGCGAAACAGGTCTTTTAAATATGTAAATAGTCTCAAATTATTTGACGACCCGAATGGCGTAGTGGTAGTGACGCTGCCTTACGTTCTTAGGGTCCTGGGTTCGAATCCCAGTAGGAGCAAATGCTTGTATGATGAGCATGGACATTTGTTTCCGAGTCATGGATGTTTATATGTATAATAAGTATGTATTTACAAACAAAAAAGTACATATGTAGTATATCAACTATCTAGTGTCCACGACACAAGCTTCGCTTAGTGTGGCACTAGGTGGCGCTGTGTGCTAATGTCCAGCGCTATACATATTTTTTTTTTTTAAATCACATTGAAAGTGCTCGTCGAGTCGCTGCCGGCCGCTGCCATTCTACTCGGCCCTAACCGCTGCAGCCACACGATAATGTTCTTAGGAGACGGTCCATATTTTTTGTGAAATTATACCCATTTACAGTTAAAAACAAAAATTTGCAAAAACAGGCCATTTTATACAAAACATTGGTGCCGAATGTGAAGACCATGCCCATGCAATATCAAGAAACGTGCACAAATTAGCGTAATCTTAATGGTAAATGAATTTTTAAAAAGGTGTTATTAAAATGAAAAGAATAAAATTAGGTTTAGCTTTAAAAATTGGTGTGTACAGTACAAAGTTACAGTTTGGCAAAATAGAGTAAGGAAAAAATGAGGGCGTTGTTAGCGGCATTCTGGCAACCCTGAGCAGTGACAAGCCAATGACATTGCCGAGTTTGACAGAAAACGTGGTATTGCCAGGTAGAAAATTGTAATTGCAATTAACTGTCACCGCGTCAAACTCTTTTTTGCCAAGGTGTAAGTAACCGTGCTATTAACCTTTTGACCGTCAGAGAATTAACGCACGCACGTCTTTCTTTTTTTTATTTTTTATTATTAGTTGTAAGTACTGTTATTTTTTATGTATTTTGTCCTGTGCGGGCTAATAAATGCTTTCTCTTTCTTTCTTTCTTTCTTATACAGGACAAGCACTCGCTTATCTAGTTTAAGTGACTATGGCGGTCAAAATATTAACCGTTGAGGAGTTCTCTCGTGATGAGACGATTCTGACAGCAGGATCAAGTCATTTCTGTCATAAAAATGTAGTATCATCAGAAACAATGGTTTTAAACCGTATTATACTGTTTTTAACTAAATTATACTTTTTACTGTTGAACAAAAATAAAGTATATGTTTAATAACTATTAATACTGAATTGTTGTCTCACTCTTACGTGTGCTATCTCGCTCTTCCGTCCGTGTCTCTAAGCAGCACGCTTGCCTCGCACATTGTTTATTTCATTTTAATTGTCTAAATATAATTCTAATGTCTACAACCTACACAAACAGTGTCATAAACATAAAGTGCTTTGTTTAATATATTGTGTTCGTGTGACAGTTCGTGGTTTTATTACAAATACCAAACAGTATAGAAAAATCTGTTTTCAGCATCAAAATACAAACACATTATTATGTTATACTTAGACAAAAGAGATTTTTCAGTAATTAATGCTAAGTGGCGGGAGGATAGAAATAGAGCATCTATAAATTTAATAAAAAAAATTAGCTCCTCATTAATTTAAATTTCTGTTCCAATCGTGGTGAGGCGTTTAAAGTTTTTAAAAAAGATTGTAAATTAAAGGTTGTGCGAGAAGCTCTAAAAAATATGTATTTAAAACAATAATAAATAAAACACTGTTCATTTTTCTAAAATACCTTATAGACCATACTTTATTTCTTGTAAAAAAAGTTGGCACTCCTAACCTAATTACAGGATGTAAACCACCTTATCGAGCATTCTGTACAGCAAAAATGATTGCTGGGAAACAACTCTTTTTTTGGGGTGAAAAATTATGTTTTGTGGTAGAACTCAATGTAACGCACTTAAAACATTGTGCTGATGGATGTATTGAATAGTACGGGGGTCTTAGAGGTGTTAAAAGAAAATATTACAATAAAAACTTGTGTTTAAAAAAGAAACTTGTCAAATGTTGGAACTTTGACCCCTAGTATCTCCGTAACCAGAAGGTTCCCAGGTATGGTGTGGAACACAAAAATGATCAAAATGACGGGGAGAACAAGTGACTTTCGGCTTCGTTAAGAGGTGATTTACACCCTTTATATGACATAAATGCGGTGCATTATAACACGAAATAAACAAAGAGGGTTTTTCGGATTTTATCTGACACCAGACCCCATATTCACAAAGCTTCAATTCGATTTCGATTTGGGAAGTCATATGTTTATCTCGCTCGTTACCGTTATGCCAAAAAAACTATTTTGCAAAAAATAAAATAAAACCGACTTTAAAAAACCCAAAAAAGTGAAAAATAACTTTAGCTTCAGAAGTCGGTGACGTATGTTTGATTCAATTATTTACTTAGTTTTTTTGTCACCGACTTCTGAAGCTAATGTGCCTATCTCCGAAGTTCTTCATCAGATCTTCATCAAATTTAAATGGGAGGTTTAAGAAAGTACTCTCGAAGAGTTATCTATATTTCTCCAGGCCTATTGATGCTGGCATCAGCTATCTCAATAGGACATCATATTAACTAGTCACACCAACCTACAGTTAGGGAAAAATGTTTCCGTTTGTTTTAAATTAGTCCACCGCGCTCCGCGGCAAGCGGTATATTGTGACCGAAAGGCAATAAATTATTATTAACAATGAGCGTAAAAAAGTCATCGTGCAAATCAGGTTCTTTTATAATGCGACCGTCCCATTCATGTATCTCCCCGTTTTTTCTTAGATGTATATTTCTGATTTGTTTTTCACTTTCGCTTATTCACTGTAATTTATTTATTATTTGTTTGTGTTTATTACATATTATTTATTTTTATTTGTTTTTTTTTTCTATACATATAGATCATAATTATATCATATATTTAAGAACATACTCACCACCACCACTGACACAAAATATAAAGTTGCTTCACATCCGTAACCTCACTAATCCAGGTCCAGTTGAAAACCAGCGTCGGGCACTAGTTGTCCGGCATTTTGCTGAACTGGGCCTATTTGGCGCAGCCGTGAGGCACACAGCGTCACAATATACTTACTTTGTTGTTTTGTTTTTGTTTAGATTTAAGTTTTATTTTGTTTTACAAGTAAGGTTTTATAACACTTAAGCTTTTTTTTTTTTTCTTATTATTATTATTTTTATAGCGTGTGCACTTGTGGCGTGTGCCAAATAAATGTTTTTTCTTTCTTTCTTTCTTTCTATCGATTGATAGACGTTTTATGCGTGTCTGATCAAGTCAAAGTTGTGCTGAAGATACTATCCGGAAATGGATTTTAATTTTGAGAACTCATATCTCGGAAACGTGACACTTTAGAACGTTTTGTTTCATACAAAACTTGTTTGTATTGATGCCAGCTTTTGTTTGATGTAGGTCTTATGCGTGGCCACTAATTTGAAAAAAAAAACAAAATGGTGGAAGAAAATCCGGCCAAAAGATTCAAACCCGTTTCGGTAAAAAGTTTCACTAGCTCAGTACAATTTAACAGTTGTTTCTATCAGACTCCTACGTACGTACGTAGCGACATCTGCACTCGTATTCACAAACGCCGCTCAGAATGAATTTCGATTCGACAAGTCGTATGTTTATCCTTTTAATCGACTTCAAAATGGAGGAGGTTCTCAATTCGTAGGAACCTTATATTTATTTTTTATGTTTGTTACTCGAAGACGGCTGGCGACTTTTTTTTCGTTTGGAAGGGTATACTTCCCAGGTGGTCCCATAATCATGAAGTCAGGATCTGATGATGGGATCCTGGAGAAAAAGAGAGAATTCCTCAAATTTTATAGGCACACTTGAAACCATTTGGGTAGTTTTTGGAAGAATACTTCTCCCATTTCAATTAGGTGAAAATCTGATGAAGAACTTCGGAGATAGGCAATGGAACTCCTCAATAATTGATAGCAAATGGACTGAGATTGCTGAAATCTCATGTCTATCTATTGATAAGAAAGAAAGGTGACAAAAAAATAAATCAATCAAATAAAGTTCACCGACTTCTGAGGTTAAAGTTATTTTTCTCTTATTTTGTGTTTTTAGAAGTCGGTTTTATTTTTTGCAATAAAGTTTTTACTCTGGCGTTTGTAAGGTTAAGAAACATTTCGGTTAAAAATCCGCACTTATTCCTATTAGGTTAGCGACAAATAAAACAACAGTGTCATTTACAAAATTTATAATTATTTATTAAAATTTATAACAATAACTCTGTCTCGAATTTATTTCAAAACAATACTTACTAAAAATTCAGTCTATGATAAGAAATTCTAATAAATTCAATACTTATTTATTACATTATTTCTTTCCTTCTTTTATGTTTTACTAAGCATGACGACAGTATCAAAAAATTACAAATCTATTTAGTCCGTCAGTTAGAGTATCGAAAAATAATGGACACGTATTTTTGTTTTTGTAAATCAATGAATATTGGCAAAAATAAAACGCATCAAAACTCCGGAGTGGGTGCTTGTGACGTCAGATAAAATAAATAAATAAAATAAAATAAAAATTGGTTGCCTGTAAAGTCGGTATACGGGCGAAAGTTTTACGTGACAACGACTTTGAGTGGTAAAATAATTTTAATGTGAATATTCATTCGTATAGTAGGAAGAAGGATGAAATATGTCTGTCTCTCTCGCTCTTAGGCGGGCTAACCATGCCCGAGTGGAAGGGACGCGTGCCTCTCACTCGCTCTCATTGTGAGCGCATAACGTGAGCGGAGCGTAACGCAGATAACGTGAGCGGAGCGTAACGCAGTTTCTTGAAGTGTCACCCGGCAAACCAATTTATAAGACGTTGTCACGTCAAAAAAGCCTTTTATTTCTTTCATTACAAATAAATTAATAAATAACATGCATGCAATCACAATCAGATCGTATCAAACAATTCAATTCAGTTCAATTCATTATTTATAAAATATTTTTTTTTTTTGTTTTTTTAATAATAAATAATAACAATTAAAATAATAAACAAACACAATTAAAAAATCAAATAATCAATCACTCATTCAATCAATTTTTTGTAGTAATAATTCATTATTATAATTGTGAATCTAAATGTCGATTAAAATAAGAAGAGTTAATTAGAATTTGATTACAGAAAATTGATTAAAAAATTAGATTACATAGAATTGATAAACGATTTGATTTAAAAGAAATGATTAAAAATTCGATTACAAAATTTTTGATTATTATTAAAGATTTGATTACAAAATATTACGTCAGAACTAGCTAAAAATTATATATAGGTCAGATTGGGAACAAGCTATGCTAGCGCCATCTGATTTCAGCTTTCACCGGCCATCCCCATTTCGTCAATTTTAATTTACGTAACATAAGAAAAAATACGGGTCAAATATGTTTTAATAATCTACCTGACGGACTAAATTGTTTTGTCGTCTACCCTATTCTCCGTGTCCACCAATTTTATTTAAATAATGTTATGATTGTGTATTTTTTCTTTTATCTATACTATCTATACTAATATTATAAAGCAGAAGAGTTTGTTTGTTTGTTTGGTTGAACGCGCTAATCTCAGGAACTACTGGTTCGAATTGAAAAAATATTTTTGTGTTGGATAGTCCATTTATCGAGGAAGGCTTTAGGCTATATAACATCACGCTACGACCATGAGGAGCGGAGCAGGAATGAAAAATGTTGCAAAAACGGGGATGTTTTTTTTCTCTTATGTGACGCAGACGAAGTTGCGTGGGCAAATGGGGCTGAGGGAGCAGAGTGAATCTGTTCTGTGTTAACAACATAAGTACCGACACGTACCAACAAAAATTGTATCTACATCTACTATTATTTGTACCTTATTGAACTGTGCAAGGTTGTTATTCTGATTTGGCAAATAAAAAAGTTTTTTTAATGTTTTTTTTTTTTTTAACTTGTGTCTTCCTGTGCTGTGTCATACTGAACATTCGAATTCAATCTGCTTTTTTATTGCTGATAGTGGGCCACCAGGATACTGGCTGTGCATAGTTTTGGGCCCACTGCTACTTTTACTGAAGTTCACTTTTAACCATGTTCATTGCATTTTGTTTGTATGTTATCTAACTTTTGTGTGTCAATAAATACAACGTGTAACGTTAAATGCACAAAAGCTCAGACACCTTAAATGATTCTTAATTCAATTGACCTATTATAAAACATATGAAGACGGGTATTTATCGCGAATTTACCTTTAATTTAATCCCGACGTTTCGACCGGATTGCACCAGCATCAACGTCGGGATTAAATTAAAGGTAAATTCGCGATAAATACCCGTCTGCATATGTTTTATAATCAATTGACCTAATTCTGAGAGTAAAATAAAATTAAAGGTTTTATGTGCTGTTTCAGTTTTACTGGCAAGAACTATTATTATCCCGCGTATGAGAAAATTTTAATTGGACGACAACCATTTGTGTTGGTTTGTTTACCTATTTTGGCGGGTTTGCGCACGCGGTGGCTTGACTTATTAATAAATAGACAGAGCAATTTATTTGATGAAGACTTTTTGAAAAATGTGACCAATTATAAAAAGTGGTTCAATTGGATTTAAATTGGACAACCATTGTTTGTTTGTTTACCTATTTTGGCGGGTTTGCGCAAGTGATGGCTTGACCTATTAATAAATAGACAGGGCCACATTTTTATTGAAGATATTTTTTTAATGTGACCTGTATTAAAAAGTGGCTCAATTGATTCTGCCCATGATTCTGATCAAAATATTTTCAGGTTTTGTGCATTTAACGTTACACGTTGTATAATAATCATGTAATTTAATAATATTTGAAGTTCAGATGAATTCAAGGACAAGTCATTATCATCCTGCCTTTTTTCCATTCGATTTGGGATCGACCAACACGTTTTTTCTTCCATTTTCCTCTGTCACTCATTCACAAGTATCTGTTGCAAATTTCAATCATCATCATCATCATCATCAGCCTTTAATGTTCCCACTGCTGGGACACGGCCTCCTCTCAATGAGAGGGAATGGGCTATAATCTACCACGCGGGCCCAGTGCGGATTGGTAGATGTCACATGTCTTCGAATTTTTGGTTCTAGGACAAGCCGGTTTCCTCACGATGTTTTCCTTCACCGTTTTGAGAGCAGCGGTGATGAAAATAACTTACACAAAGTAATGCGCCTACCTGGGTTCGAACCCACGACTTACTGTTCGTAAGTCGGGGCCGCCACCACTGGGCCACCGCTGCTCTCGTTTAAATTTCTATAGGTATACTTAATTTCGACACTGCTACTAAATACAGAATTAAGTTTTATTCGATTCCTGTAGCCTGAAATTCTATGATGAATCATTATTTTATTAAAAAAATATAGTGTTCCAAATATGTCACTTAAACTCTACGAAGGCCACTGCTCATTCAAATGAACTTCATAAAAGGCATTACATTTATCTCCTTGAAAACCAAAATTAATACTATTATGTTCCTTAACCAAATCACAGATATCTCTTTCATGTTTTGGCTTAAAAATCCTTAAATTCTTTCTACTTAAGACTTTTGCAAACGTCTTTCTTGAAGCCGGGTTTATGCCCTTTTCAGACATGTCCTTAACGTAAATACTATACAACTGAAATTGATTTTTGATGTTTAAATCTATATATTTAATATTCGTGTTTTCGTTGAGACAGTATGTACATTTAGAGTCCATTTTCGGTATATTTTCTATATACTCAACTACATTTTGCGACTTTAAAGGCAGTTTTGGGGATCTAGTTTTCGTTTCTTTGACCAACCAACATCGAATCATCGCTTCTTTTACTCCCAAAGTGTTTAAAAAGGTTACTCTACATACTTGAACCTTTTGTGTATTAAAAATAAGGTGGTATAGTTTCGAATCGCCTTTTCTGGAAGTCAAACCTTTATGCGCAATTCTTCTTCGCTTTGCAGGTACAGAATGTATCAAAGACCTAACAAATTCCTTCTTTTCTGACCACTCTAACTGCCAGAAATGTTGGAAGATCTGTCGTCTGTCAGAATCTGACAGCTTTTGACAGTAACGTGTTTTACTCTTTGAGCAGTAGTCAGATTTGCAAGGAGGGCCTATTCTTCTTTCTGATTTCAGTACATCTTGTACCCAAATCTTCTTTTCACCGTCTGTCGTGGTTCTAAATCCGAAGTAGCTCTGCCCTGTCATTCGTTTTTCTTTCTCTTGTTTTCTTCTTTCTGATTTTAAGCGGGATTCTTGTTTCTTCTGTGGGAGAAGAATTGAAATTATATAGTGATGTGAGAAAATTTGTTTATTTATACAGCGGTTTTTGTATAAGCGGGAGAAATGGGCTTCTTTTGAAAATGCATAAACAAGATATTAATAAATCATAAGAGAAAGAAGACTTAATATGAAGTTGCGCTTCGAGTTTTAATAAAATGTGAATAAATGATGTTCTTGTACATTGAGAAAACCGGCATTTCATTTCAAACGTTTATTATTTTGTTATTTTATGTATTTTGAAGAATTTTATCATGTTTTTACTTTCTTAATCGTGTGGTTAGTGGTGTCAGAGTTATTTTTGCCTCTGACATGGCTTTACAAGCCGCCGAGAAATATCTCTCAGGCATGCTGGTTTCCTCACGATGTTTTTTCATACTGAATATGTTTTTAAATATTGAAAAAAAATCATTCGGTTTTGTTACCCAAGATGCAAGTGTGCCTAGTTTGGGCCCCTTGTTATGTTTTTGGCGATGTTTCTACATGGCATCTCGCAGATCAATAATTTATAGTATCGTACTTTTTGTTTGCAATCGTTTTCCCAACATACAGAGTGTATTTCACCTCATCACAAAGCCGTTAACCAAGCATTCTGTATATCAAACTAAGTAACTTTACGTAAAAAATTATTGTTGGGAAACAACTTCTTTTTTGAGGTTATAAATCATATTTTGTGGTAGTACTCAATGTAACGCACTTAAAGCATTGTGCTGATGAAAGGATTGGATAGTACGGGGGTCGTGGATGTGTTAAAAGTCATCAAAATCTTACAAAAAAAACTTGTATTTAAAAGAAAACTTGTCAAAAAGTTGTAACTTTGACCCCCCATATCTTAGTAACTAGAAGGTTCCCAGGTATGGTGTAGTACAAAAAAATGATCGCAATGATAGGGAGAACAAGTGCCTTTCGGCTTCGTGAAGAGGTGTTTCACACCCTTTTTTATCCTATTTCTCCTGTTTGGCACGCACCCCGTTCACAAACATTTAAAAACACATAAGTACGCAAATACAACAGAAAAGTCCATATTTAAAAAAGATTGTGATACTGTCGATAAATTTAAATAATACAATGAAAAATATATATATATAAGAACTAGTAAAAAAAGAAACCCATTTTAAAACCAAAACGTCAACACCGCGAATGTTACAAAAGAAAAATAAAATAAAATTTAAAAAGCCCAAAAGAAAATATTAAACCAATTAATTTTGAATGTAAACTTACCTTGAACATTCGCAGTTTTGATTTTCATGCACCCCCTTAAAAATTTGAAATATTCGACTTCTATGTATTGTTATTCTAATAAAACAATTAATGTTGAGGTATTCGAGGTTTATTTAGTTTCTTTTATAATTATGTTTAATACGTGACAGTGCGTGCTTAATGTTAGCTCCGATGTGTCGGGGTTCTCACGGAAAGGGAAGTGGCGGTGTGGCCAGCTGTATTGGGGTTGGCAGCTTATAAATAGTGTTGCCATTACATCATCCCCTTTTCAATGAACAAAATTAATACTAGGTATACAATATTACATGCAATACTAACTGATTAACATAACTGTGGGCATTTATTCATTTTACATTATCTAGTACTTGATACTTTCCTCTCTCCTTTTCCTTTATTGTATTACACTTATAATCTTAATGCTAATTGTATATAAAAAAAATCAATCCAGAAATGACAAATTTTGATACTTCTATCAAAATAAAGAAAGAAAGATTGTAGTGAAAAATAGAGATGAATTTATATCTACTCTATGAAGGAAAAAAATAACATAACATAAATCTCGATATTGCTTCTACAAAATAAAGAAAGTACAGTTATACCTATTCTATTAAAAAAAATAACATAATGTAAATTTCCTAACAGCTTATACTAAAAGATATCAATAAAAGATGGTGAGTTGCACTGACATTGTTAGTTAGCCCTGCGACATTGTCTTGGGATCGGAAGAAGTCAATTATATCTTCTTCCACTAACTATTCCCTCAGCAAACCAATTTTTATATTAGTCTTAAAAAATATTGCTTATTATATTAGTTATCTTATTTATAAACTACTCCTACTTTATGCTACTTAATCAATACTAATTTTAGATTATAATATAAACTTACAAGTTTAAACACAATAAGTACCTGCCAATGAACTACTCATTCAGTCCCTCGAGTTCCCAGCGAGTCACTGAGGTCGAATATGATATGATGTTCTTGTATATGTGCATCCATTATTGTCTGTCACATCATAAGACCTGTAATTATTATTACTAACTATTTTACCTTGAATCCATTTATTTATTAATGGTTCTTTTTTAAACCAAATGTTTTGATCTATTTCAAAGTTGTTTTTTATTCTAGCTGTCCTATTATAGTTTCTTTCATTTCTATTTCTACATTTTTCAAATTCTGAATCTACATTATTATTTAATTTAGGTGTTAGATGTTGACGGTTTGTAGGTAATTTTGTTTTTATATTCCTATTCATCATCAACTGTGATGGTGAGAATTGTGTACCAGATACTGGTGACGCTCTATACTGTAGTAGAGCTATACTGAGATCTGTTTTATCTTCATAACATTTAATAAGCATCTTCTTTGCAATTTGCACTCCCCGCTCTGCCATACCATTGGATTGTGGATATCTTGGACTGGAATAGCTGAATTTAAAACCCCATTCCTGTGCAAATTTTTTACACTGTAATGAGTCAAAGGGTACATGATCTGATACTACTTCCAATGGTATGCCAAAACATGAAAATAATTCTTTTAATGTGTTAATAATTGCAGTAGCAGACTTGCTGGTTAAGTGTTTTATCTCTAACCATTTTGACATGTAATCATACATCACTAAATAGTTTTTTCTTTTAAACTCCATTATGTCTACCCCAATCTTTGAAAATGGTAATTTTGGTACTTCATGAGATAAAAGTGGTTCTTTTACATTATTATTTTTGTAAGTTTGACAAACAAAGCATTTTCTTACAAATTCCTCAATGTGATTATCAATTAAAGGCCAATAATATAAATTCCTTGCTGTTTGTTTCATTTTTGTTATTCCTAAATGACCTTCGTGTAATTTATTCAAAAATGATATTCTTAAGGACTTTGGCACTATTAATCTGTGATTCATAAAAATTAACTGCTGATCTAATGTTATGTCCTGTCTTAGTTTGAAATAACGTTTTAGGTTATCTGGCACAGTTTTTATATTGTCTGGCCAACCTGTTTGAATGTATGTGGTCAGTACATTTAATTCCTCATCATTATTAACTTCTTTGACCAATTCTTGTTTTTGTTCATCTGTGCATTCCAAGTACGAAGCTAAACCAATACAGTGTATGACTTCATATAAATACGATTGATCTTCATCTGTTTCTTCTAGATATGATCTTGACAATAAATCAGCAATATGCATCAAGCGGCCCTTCTGGTATTTGTAATCAATGTCATATTTTAATAACTTTAATTTTAGTCTTTGTAATCGAACAGATGGAATTTCATGTATGCCCTTTTTTAATATGCTTTCTAGTGGCTTGTGATCATTTAATACTAAGCATTTCCTTCCATAGATATAATAGTGGAATTTCTTTGTTGCCCAAACTACACTTAATAATTCTTTCTCAATTTGTGAAAAAGATTTTTCTGCCTTAGTTAGGCTTCTTGATGCATAGCTTACTGGTTTGCCATTTTGCATTAAACAACATCCTAATCCATCTTTACTTGCATCACATTGTATGGTGACTGGCAATAAGCTGTTGAAATTCTGCAATACTGGTGCATTACTAATAAATTGTTTAATATTACAGAAGGTATTTTCATGGATATCGGTCCATAACCAGCCTACATTTTTCTGTAAGAGAATGTGCAAAGGTGCTACTAACTCTGCCAAGTTATTAATGAATTTTCTTAAATAATTAACCATTCCTAAAAAAATTTGCAGTTCTTTTTTATTGGTTGGACTTTTAATACTTAGTATGGCTTTTACTCTTTCTGGATCTATTTTCATTCCTTCTTTTGAGAAAATATGACCAAAATATTTGACTTCCTTTAATTTGTATTGGAATTTTCTTTTGTTAAACCGAACATTATTTTCTTTTGCTCTCTCAAATACCTTTTGTAATATCTGATCATGGTCAGCATCATTTTCACCGCAAATCAGCAAGTCATCACAATAAATTATAACTCCAGGGATATCTCCAAATATTGTTTCACTGTATTTTTGAAAAATTTCAGGTGCAACTGATAATCCAAATGGCAACCTTAAAAATTTATAACAACCAAAAGGACTACTGAAGGTGCACAAATCTGTAGAGTTTTCTGCCAATTTTATATTATAAAACCCATCTGATAAGTCTACTACAGAGAATACCGTTTTATTGCATAATTTAGTAATAATTTCCTCTAATGTTGGAATAAGGTGATATTCTCTCAGTAAAACTTTATTTAGTTCCTTTGGATCCAGACAAATGCGTAAATTACCATCACTTTTTTCTATAATTACTAGATTACTCACAAATGATTTTGGATGTTCGACCTTTACAATGACTCGCTGTTCCTCGAGGCTTGTCAATTTGGTTACGAGACGATTCATGAGCGCATGTGGAACCCGTCGAGGAGGTTTTACCACTGGCTGAGCTGTTGACTGAATGCGCAGTTCTAGTGGTTTCCTAAATTCTCCAATGCCCTGAAAAATTTCCATGTTGCTGTTAATAACACATTCTTTATTTTTAATATTAATGCTACTTACAGTAGCATTTATGTTTAACAGTTTTAATTTTATCAATGAGTTTAACCCAAGGATTGGTCTCACATTTTCTTTTATAATTATGAACTCAATCATTAATTTTTCTTTTTCATCACTAAGGACTTCTAATGTTATTTCCCCTAATGCCTTAATTCTTGTACCCCCGAATACCTCTAATGTTATTTTTGTCTCAGACCATTTAGGATTATCATCATCGACAATTTTTTTCAAATCTAATAATGACAGCACATTCACTTGTGCCCCTGTGTCACATTTGAAATTAATATTTTTATTTAATATTGTTAAAGTGTGTGACCAATCTTGACATTCTTTATAGTTCTTGTTTCCAATACTATCACATACTTTAACTAGTCATAAGTCATGTACTGCATTATTGTTATCAGGATCTTCTATATCCTCGCTAACACAATTTATTGTTTTGTTCAAGCAGCATTTTGCTAAGTGATTCATTTTATTACAATTTTTACAAGTTTTACCATAAGCTGGACAACTTCTAGGGCCATGTTCTGTATCACACTTTAGACAGTGGTAAAATTGTTTAGTATTTTGAGTTTGCTTATGATTGTTAACACTTCTATTTCTAGTAAAATTATTATACTTAGCTTTATTTTGGTTATTAGGATGCTGCTGCTTTTGAATGACGTTGACAGATGGTGTAACCTCAGTGTTCTTCTGCAGGATCTTGACATGTTCTTTGGACAGCTCTGCAGCTCTGCACATGGTGAGCGCCTTGTCTAGTGTGAGATCTCCTACTTCTAGCAATTTTCGTTGTAGTTTCTTGTCAAACACCCCCATGACGATCCTGTCTCTGAGCATTCGGTCCTCCATGTTCGTAAAGTTGCAATTTTTGCTAATCTTCCGTAAATCGGCGTAATAACTATCAAAAATTTCCAACTCTTCCTGTTGTCTTCTATGGAAGTTGACAGTATTTATAATCTCATTTTGTTTCGGCTCGAAGTAGTTATCAAATTCCTTGATGACTGTGTCATATTTTACTGTTGTGTAATCTTCATCCGTTTTCAATAAGTTGTAATATAAATCTTGTGCTTCTTGACCAATACAATTTAGCAAAATGGCCGCCTTCCTTGTTTCTGATAATCTTTCGAACCCTGCTGCTGCTAGGAATACCTGGAATTGTTGCTTGAACTTTTTCCATTTTGGCAGTAGATCTTCTACGGTATTTAGTAGAAGTGGTTCAGGCATCCTGTATTCTATGTTCGCCATCGTTATAATATTTTGTTTCTTTTCTTCTTCACCCATCAGCGTCTTCACGTCGCGTCGTGCACGTGGGACCTTTTTTCTTCTTTGTTTTACTATTATTCTTGCTTTTTTGGTTCTTAAACCGGCTGCGCCATGTATTGTTATTCTAATAAAACAATTAATGTTGAGGTATTCGAGGTTTATTTAGTTTCTTTTATAATTATGTTTAATACGTGACAGTGCGTGCTTAATGTTAGCTCCGATGTGTCGGGGTTCTCACGGAAAGGGAAGTGGCGGTGTGGCCAGCTGTATTGGGGTTGGCAGCTTATAAATAGTGTTGCCATTACATTCTAAATAACAAAAGAGAAGGTAAATTTCTTTTTAACCGACTTCTAAAAAGGAAGAGGTTCTCAATTCGGATGTTTCAATTTTTTTTTAATGTTTGTTCGCGCATAACTCTGTCGAGAAAAATTATTTTTTTGTTGGAAAGGGTATACTTTCCAAATGGTCCCATGGTTACCAAATCGGGATCTGATGATGGAATCTTGGCGAAATCGATGGAACTCTTCAAATTTTATAGGCAAACATGAAGCGTTTTGGGTAGGTTTTGGAAGAATACTTTTTCGGAGTGGTCCCGCTTCAATTTCGTGAAGATCTAAAAAAGAACTTCGGAGATAGGCAACGGAACTCCTCAACAAATGATAGCAAATGAACAGGGATTGCTGAAGCCTCATGTCTGTCTTTTGTTTACACCAGTTCATAACATAACATCACGGCAGTACGCTGTGAAGGGGTAAGCGCATGTGAACTACAAAAAAGTGAGAAAATAAAACATTTTTGCAAAAAATAAAACCGACTTCTAAAAACACAAAAAAGTGAAAAATGACTTCAGCTTCAGAAGTCGGTGACAAAAAACTAAACCAATCAAACAAAGGTCACCGACTTTTTAGACGTCGGTTTTATTTTTAGCAAAAAAGTTTTTTTATACAACATTATTTTTTGTTTATACTAAACCCGAAAACGGGTCATTGTACTCATAATTTTGAACAACTTTTTCTATGGGACGAACCTTGAAATCGCGAAAAAAAAATCAGCTGTTCCCTACATTTTGACGAGTTATGCGAACATAAATGTGGGGAACAGCTGATTTTTTTTTCGCGATTTCACGGTTCGTCCCATAGAAAAAGTTGTTCAAAATGATGAGTACAATGACCCCTTTTCGGGTTTAGTGTAAACAAAAAATAACCCTGTATATGTTCAATTGTTCACCGATTTCTCCGTAATTACTGGTCCGATTTAAGTGATTTTTTTGCATGTGGTAGAGGATGCTCGCTCGGTGGTGTTAAAATGGAATAATTTTGCTTAGGTAGTTCATGAGTAAAACTGTTTTTGCAAAAAGTTTTGAAATATAAAGTGACTCAACACAATTTTTTTTTGTTGCAAATTATGTAACAAACTTTAAAAAAACACTTAAAGTAAAAAATAACTTTACTTTTGTAACTCGGCGGCAAAACAGACAATGAAAAAAACAACGACTTCCTACACTAATCTCACATGCAGTACACAATTAGAACCGAAATACTACTTTGTTCGTAAAACGTTCCTCATATGGAACAAACAAATAATAAAATATTATTTGAAAGACACTTACATACCACCCCTGTTACCGGGCAAGCGAAAATTGATAAAAACATTATTGATTTACTTACTTGAATAGCAAATATTTTTTTTACATGTTTGAAGATATTTTAAAAATAGTTAATAAATGAAAAATTAAACACACAAAAAAAACAACAAATATACACGTCACCGTAAAATTGTCAAATACGTTATATTGTAGTATCTCTAGCGATATTGTATACTCTCGAATTATTGTCAAATGAACATACTGCTTACAATAAAACGCATTATTTTTCGTGAAATGCATGCGATGGTAGTCAACTCACGCGGTGTGGAGGAAAGGAGGGGTCCCCCTTGCCCAGTGGTACCACTCTCATGAAAAGATATTGTACCATTCCTGAGAAATATCGATTAATATAACCTAACCTTAAAACACTTTATATTCCCCTAAAAAGCGTAGTCGACGGAGCCCCGCTTCGCGGAGCCCCTATTTCCGCGTGCAGGGTTTAAAGGAACCTAACTAACCTAACGGGGGGGTGCCCCAAGTCCCGATTATGGGGGCAGAGATACTTCCGTATGTTCAGTTGACAATAATTCGAGATATTACAATATCGCTAGAGAGAAATACGTTATATTAATATAACGTGTTTGACAATTTTACGGTGACATACATATTACTTGCAATAATATGATGAAAGAATATTAAAACTTTTGTTAAATGAAATGCACGCACAGTGACCATTCAAGCTATACAAAACCAGTTTTATATAGATCTCTCATTGTACGGGAAATTGGTTTGGAGTCGATGGTGAAAAATATTTTTCTTTTTTTTCTCTTCGATATTTATTCTTGTGTTTGTTGTGTGTGTTTTTTTTTGCAGTTATTTTAATAAAAAAGTCATGATTCTTACCTTATCATTAGCAGGCGCCTTGCAGTACGCCTCGTAATCCACCAAATGAGTAATAGTCGGGCAGTCGGAGCACGCTGCACACATGGTGTTGCGTTTGCGCAGACGAACTAGAATGCATTATAAAATAGTTTGTAAAATACCTGCCAAACCTTCATGTCGGGGTCGGCTTTCAGTCTAACCAAACGTTTCCCAAAGTGGGCGATAACGCCCCCTTGTGGGCGCTGCAGGTCTAAAGGGGGGCAGTAAGAGACCCAGAAAAAAAAATGGGGGCGCTGTGTAGAGGCTTAGGGAGCGATTTGTAATTTCATCTGGGAGGAGTCTTAGTCACCGACTTAGCTCTCGATTCTCGACTACAAATTTTAAACATCAACTAACATTAATTAAGAGATTGCTCAACGACGGGAAACTAACTCGGTTCGATATTTCTCCTCGTGTAGTTCATAATATATCTGTCCTGTTTTATTGCATAAATAAAAGCAAAATAATTAATTTAAATAAGGAATAAAATTAGTGAAGAAATTAAAAAAAACGATACAAAACATTAATAATTTAAATTAAAGCTATAATAGCTAACTAAGCTAACTTAACGTCTTGCTATTATTTATTCATTTAATTTATTCATAATTGTTTTTTTTTTAATTTTATTTTAGAATTTTTAAGGAATTATAATAGAAAATGCGGGCACTACAAAATAATTTATTCTCAAAGTGGGCAGTCGACAAAATGAGTTTGGGAACCCGTGGCTCTAACCGGATGCAGCTGAATACCAGTATTTTACATAGAGCGTCTGCCTATCTGACCTCCACAACCCAGTTAGTACTGGGCAATATGATACGTGATACCCCTGGGTACGACTAGTTGGACAAGACTGACAACGACAGGCGACGAGCTGTAACGACTGTCAAAGATCTACAAATGACAGCCGGAACCCACAGCTTAACCTTTTAACCGCCACAGCATAAACGCACGCGCGTGCCTCCACGCCAAGCCAAAATTTCATCTACTATTTTGTCACATATTTGTGACATTTGGCGTACAGGGCACGCGCTTGCTTGTCACGTATAAAGGGTGTAAAACACCTCTTCACGAAGCCGAAAGGCACTTGTTCTCCCCATCATTGCGATATTTTTTTTGTTCTACACCATACCTGGGAACCTTCTAGTTACGAAGATATGGGGGGTCAAAGTTACAACATTTTGACAAGTTTTTTTTAAATACAAGTTATTTTTGTAAGACTTTGAGTTCTACCACAAAACATGATTTATAACCTCAAAAAAAAGTTGTGTCCCAGCAACAATTTTAGCGTAAAGTTACTTAGTTTGATGTACAGAATGCTTGGTTAACGGCTTTGTGATGAGGTGGTTTACACCCTGTATGTGACAATGCCGTCCAAAAGGTTAACGTGCTTTCCGAGGCACGGAGGGACCTCGGTATGTTATGGGTGGTCACCCATCCACAGACTAACCTAGGCAACCGTGTCTTTAGATTTTTGAAGTAAAGGAAGACCAAAGAAACGATGGATGGACTGTGTTAAGAATGATATAGCTAGAAAGGAGATGTCTGATGAGACGACGAGTAATACAGAAGTATTGGAGAAGAATGTCTTCTTCTCCAAAGTCCTTCTTCTTCTGCTGCACCGACCAAAATGAATTGGGTTCAGGGCAAGAAAAAATGATAGTATTTTTGAATTAGAGTTAAAACTCACCAGTTCTGGCCACCATATCCTCAGCATCAAATATGAGCATCCTCTCGACTAGTAACTTCTGTGGTGACATATCTAGGATGTATTTCAGAGCTTCCATCGCTTGTAGAGTACCTGTATAAAAAGTATTTATTATGGGTTATTATATCTTTACTGATTAAGGAATAATTTACTTTTATTATTTTTTTTATTTAACTATTTATGTACACACTTATTACAGAAAATAAGAAAGGAACAGAAAATAGTACAAAGGTGGTGCTTATTTCTAATAAAATTTGTTTCAGCATACCTGCGAAAGGAGATACTAAATAGTGAGATGTAGACATAGTGTGTAAAAGAAGGACAGAAAATGGAATACATAAAACAGATTAAATATCTTAAATATATACAAAATTGGAATACATACATACTAACACAACTACGGATCAACTAAAGCAGCATAAAACGAAAAAGAAGTTCTAGAAAATGCCAATTCCACATTGTTTTTCTTCAATGTTTTAAGAGCACTGGGGAAGAAAATGATTCCTACACAAAAACGTTTTTGCAAAAAAAATAGCCGACTTTAAAAAAAAAACACAAAAATGTGGTCAATAACTTTACTTTCGGAAGTCGGTGACTTTGTTTGTTTCATTGACTTTTTTGTGACTGGGTTTTGATAGTATAGTCATTTTCGTGTTTTTTGGAAAACGTTTTTTTTGCCGAAAGTTTATTTTATTTTATCCTTTTTAGTTTAACCACACAAATTCTAATCATAAACTATTTTTTTACATTGTTACTATTTAGAAGTTATTAAGGGATCATGATTGTATCAACCATAGATATAATAAAGAAGGAGATATGGCGTGGAGTTCAAAATGTATAGAAAACCGATGAAGCCACAGTTGCCCCTCCATAACGCTAATATTGCACACACAGTTCTGTCAAAACAATACTACGAACAAGTGCACACACGCGCCATCGATAACTCTGTCATTTAAATATAAACCTTATTTGTTAAACCACAGCGTACTTTTTCCGTATAATTTACTTACACTAAAACAATTATCATTGTGTGTTGTCGGGACACGGGGGCGGATACGACACAGTGTTTGACTAAATCGAAGATTTATCGATAAATATATCGATAATTTTTATAAAGCTTTTGGAAATAAAGTAAACAAAAATAATATGAAACCTACAAACATTATTCAATGAATAAACATATTTTAAAAACAAATAAAAATTAAATGACATAGTTACACGTAGTTCTAAATCAAAATCAAAGCATTTATTTCAATTAGGTCAGTTACAGGCACCTCGGAATTGTCAAAAACAAAAAGAAAAGTAAGCATAGAACCACATCGGCCTTCCAACCGGATCACAAGAGTTAATAAATTGCAAAAAAAACTGAAATAGTAATATAACAATTCGCATTCGCAGTCCACTTTCGACAGACTTTGTCAAACCTCCACGAGCACATCACTAGCTCGCGCTCAAATACGGCGGACCGGAGCAGCGGACGCACCATGTGACATTACGGCTTAATGATGTTTCGTTATGTCAGGTGTACATTGCTTGTTCAGTCACTCAGTGACAGACTAAGGTGGTTGTAAAAGAGCAATGTATTTAATGCAAACATAATACAGTCGGAGTAATATAAGAAAACATAAATAAAGTAGTACAAGTCAGATATATTTTAGGGATTATGGTTTTCCGTGATTTTTAAGACAAATATTGTAAAATACTTGTACTACCTTGTGGTAACTGATGCCATGACTTCTAAAGTTTTTGTCTTGGCTTCTATTTTTGCACGAAACCACCGAACAAGACGGCATAATCGTTTTTTTTTACGAACGCGGTTGACAACACACTAACTCGCTGTTACGGCCATTTTTTCAATAGCTGCGCGACGCGCTCATGCCCATGTGGTCACCGACACGCCCACTTGCCACTTCTCCTGTTTTTAATATTTCTGTGGTATTAACATAGACCAAGGAAAAAAAACGTACCAAAAGAAAAAAAAATGCTTTTTAATGAAAATTTCTATGGCACCAATAACAAGTATCCAAAAAAAAATCAAATTGGTTCATAAATTACTGAGTTATGATTTAACAAACATAGAAAAAAACAACCGAATTGAGAACCTCCTTCGTCACAGACAAAAAAAAATAATTGTACGCAGTTATAAACTAAAAAACACTAAAAAATTCAACCAAATTGAGAACAACCTCTTTTTTTTTGAAGAAAGTCTATTAAAAAGCGATGTCTTACCTATCACCCCAGGAACTGGTCCTGCCACTCCATGTGCTGAGCAGGACCCCACGGCGTCAGGTGATGGAGGCGTGGGGAACACGCAGCGGTAGCACGGTCCCCTGTATGTCACACCCTGAAAGGATGGGTTCAGGTTTAGCAGAACACATCTGTACAGGGTGTAAACCACCTCATCACGAAGCCGTCAACCAAGCATTCTGTACATCAAACTAAGTAACTTTCGCAAAAATTGTTGCTGGGAAACGACATTTTCTTACTGTGTAACAGTATAACTCAATGTAACGCACTCAAAACATTGATCTGATGGATGGATTGAATAGTATGGGGGTCGTAGAGATATTTAAAAAAAACTTGTCAAAAAGTTGCAACTTTGACCCCTAATACCTTCGTAACTAGAAGGTTCCCAAGTATGGTGTAGAACAAAAAAATGATCGCAATGACGAGGAGAACAAGTGGCTTTCGGCTTCGTTAAGAGGTGTTTTACACCCTTGATATACAAATCTACGAAAAAAGCAAAGCATTTATTGCAAGTTACAGGAACTTTTGAATTGTCGAAACAAAGATGAAAATTAAATGTACTCGTAGCTACAGTCCCAGTCACAAGACAAAAAAAACTGTGAAAGTACTGTAGTTGCCCATACCCTAGCGTAGATCTCTATGGAGAAGAACGGGCAAGACACTCCATGGACACTAACTTTCAATCAGAATATTTTTACAAGACCTTCTCAATCATTTGTGTTGATAATTTTATTTATTTGTACAGAGATCTGTACAAATAATTAAAATTAGTTTTTTTAATAATTTTATATTGATTGTAGGATAACCTAACCAGGGACCTAATATTTTGCTATTTTAATAAATTCGTCACTCCAACACGATTCCATTCTCATTCCAGTGTCATTTTGCTTAACGTTCGTAATCTGCTAAATTCACAATAGTCGATCATTCGTCGGTCAATGGTCTGGTAATAAAATTGTGTTTTAATGGCATTGTCGTATTGTCATTATTATAAAACCCTTAGTACAAATGGTTTTAGAAATTTACTACTAAATGCGAACATTTATTCATGCCAGATTTTATATAAGAGATTATCATTCAGTGACATTTCTTTCAATGGAGTGTCAGTGATTGACCATTTAAATGTCATAATGGCCCCATTATGTTAGTAGAATTAACAAACTTGTCAAAATTTGACAGAACTTGACCATTATGAAATCAATGATCGACTACTCTGACACTATTGTAATAGCAGAATCGAGGCCCTGACCTAATGGTTGTAGATTCCTACTATTACTAATATTATAAATGCGAAAGTTTGTGAGTATGATAGTATGAGTTTAGATATATGTTTATTACTCCATTATGCAAAAACTGCTGAACGGATTTAGATGAAATTTGGAAGATAGATAGCATAAAACTTGGATTAACGAATATAATAGTTTTTGTTCCGGTTGTATGATCTCGTGGGACAATAACCAAACTCGACGCGAAACAAGTCGTAGGCATAAGCTAGTAATGTCATTAAAAATCTCTTACCTTTTCACTAGTGTGTGTATCGCTTCTATATCCGTAAACGGTCAGCTGTCCTTCCATTTTGAGCGCACTCCCAGATATTAACGGTTTCTGTAATTAAGAATCCGTATGTTTAGCGAGTTTGAGATCACTCCTGTTTCAATTAATAAATACATAAATAATAAATAAATATCGCTGGACATTACACACAGCGCCATCTAGTGCCACACTAAGCAAGGCTTGTGTCGTGGACACCAGATAGTTAAATAAATAAATAAAAATAAATAAATATCACTGGACATTAACACACAGCGCCACCTAGTGCCACACTAAGCAAAGCTTGTGTCGTGGACACTAGATAGTTGATATACTACATATATACTTTTTTGTTTGTAAACACATAAGTACTTATAATTGATGGTTAAACAAACTTACCAGAAGTGAAGTTTGACCGTAATTGTACAAGACGTCCCATCCGAAGAGATTTATGTTTACCATGTAGTCCACTCTTCTATGTACCTGGCATCGAAACACTTTCAGAGCTAATAAAAATAAAAAACTATTAAAAAAGTTACCCATAGCACGTCGTACTGACGTTTGTCATTCGTTTTAGAGATAGTTTCGCAAAATAATTCCTAAATTGGGGCTTATGATTAGGGAAGGGGGGGAAGTTTACATAAATCTCTTCGGATGGAACGTCTTGTACAATTACGGTCAAACTTCACTTCTGGTAAGTTTGTTTAACCATCAATTGTACTTCGACGTTCCATCCTCGAGATTTATGTTTACCATGTAGATGTTTAGAACACGTATTTTGCGAAAAAAGAAATAACGTTTATT
This sequence comes from Xestia c-nigrum, assembly GCA_916618015.1. NCBI lineage: Eukaryota > Metazoa > Arthropoda > Insecta > Lepidoptera > Noctuidae > Xestia > Xestia c-nigrum. The sequence goes on from OU745268.1 coordinate 15,528,585, forward strand.
ATTGAATTCTTATAATAAACTTAAGTTTAAATAAAAAACATCTCAACAAAACTTAATTAATATCGTAAATTGCCTCTGCAAAAGCGTTATCATCTTCAACTATAAGTGGTATGTTATAAAATCGGCTGAATACCAAGGAATTACCAGTCCATCCTGCAGTTTTCTTTATGACTTCAATGGAGAGGCCTTTCCTTTTAGCTGCGGAGGTTGAAGCATGTCTTACGCTATGCGCTGAAAAAATTGATGTATCAATACCGCTATTAAATAGCGTATTTTTTATCCAGCGGCTAATGGTAGAACTAGTCGCATTATGAATCGGGTTTTTAAAGGTTAATAATAATCTCTCAGTTTTAGGTTTGTCTCTGTGAATTTTGGTCATTTCCAAATACGATAATAACGTTTTTGCAGGACATATCTGAACTTTATTTGAAAAGAAAGGTATAATCAACCGTGGTGGTCGTCGCCCTGGAGCTGAAGTTTTAATCAAATCGTCGATAACAATTTCAATATTATAAGTATTAAATTTAATGTTTTCTATACGGATTAAAGATAACGTCTGTACTCGTTGTGCTGTTGACAATGCGAGCAGAGTTACTAATTTTTTGGTCATCAGTTCCAGGGCAAGTTCTTCGTTTGGGTATAAATTACTTAAATGATCCAGAACAATATTAGGATCCCATGTTACTGAGTACTTAGGGAGGCTAGGTTTCGTCCTGTATACACCTTTAAAAAATCTTGTAACTAGGTCGGCCCCGCTAAATTGTTTACCGTAAATTATGGCTAGGGCTGCCCGATAAGTATTTAAGGTAGAATAACTAGCAGCATTTTTTGACAACTGTTCTGTAAGAAATTGTAGCAACGTAGGTATCGGGGCTTTAAAATAATCAATCTTATTGCTATGACAATAACCCCACCATTTTTTAAAAGCAACATTATATTGTTTAAGCGAGGACGGTGACAGTGATGAAATCATTACATTAATAGTATCAATACTTAGTGATTGTCTTTGAAACGCTTCCCTGATAATTTGAATGCAACCAGGATAAGTTTCTTGCAAAGGGGATGTTGAGTCCTGAAAGGAGATAAAACGATATCGTTACACGGCCCGAAATATATTGGAGGCAAGATTGACAACTCCTTCAGAAGAGGGTACCAGGGTTGGCTTGGCCAGTGTGGTACTACGATTACTCCCGTGGCTTTATCGTTAATGATTTTTCTCAGACACTTTAAGATTAGAGAAAAAGGGGGAAATGAATAAAAGTAAAACCTGCTCCAACTTAGGGTAAACGCGTCTATGTTATAGGCACAGGGATCCCTTTTCCAAGATACATATTTAGGGCATTTGGCGTTCAAATGGGTGGCAAAGAGATCAATATCGAATAAACCAAAGACTTTCTCAATACTTTTAAAGACAGATGGTGACAGCTCCCACTCTGTGTCTATGTTTATGCGTCTAGACTCTTCATCAGCCTCGAAGTTGTCTCTAGATTTGATGTAAGACGCAAAGATGAAAAGATTTCGTTTCTCGCACCACTGCCATAGTTCTCGGGTAATATCATTTAAATAAGTAAACTGCACTCCACCCATCCTATTTATGTAGGATATGGATATGTTTGCGGGCCGATGTTAGTTGGATTCCTTATTTGCAAGCCTGATCTCTCAGCTGCTTTGGTTGCGTTGATCTTTTCGGCCAAATTCTCTCCGAAAAGGTACGAGTCTCTTTTAACATCCTGGGTCATTGTCCAGAATTTCTTATCAAGAGTCGGTATGATTAGCATTCTTCGATTTACGGTATTTTCGTAGTGAAGGTCTAAAAGAATTTGGCCAACCTCTGAGAGTTTCTTAACCATCTCCAGTTTGTCAACGTTTTTACCTTCCATCAACGACGTCATCAGGTCAGTTAACCCTGCAATACCCACACCTAAGTGATTTTGGCCTCGTTCAAGACGTTTATCTCTATTTCTGGAGGACTCAGTCATTACTGATGCAATTTCTCGATTAAGTAAAGGGGCCTTTAATAATTGAAAATTTTCCGGTATCAGAATTGTTGATAAAAGCTCCTTTTTATGGTCTCTATTGAGGCCGCCAACCAGGATACTACCCCAGCGTTTAGAGACCTCTTCAGGTATTCTGGGTCCCAGTGGTATTTCTTTAACTTTGGAATCTCCAAGAATGTTAAGAAAGACCGAAGACAATGCAGTAATTACTGGTCGGAGTGGTTGGTCGACTGTGTCTTGTGTACTTTGGGGAAGGTTGGAGTTATGTACTTGTGCTACCGTCACCACCGATCGTAAATCGTTTTCAACATCGGACTCATGTAAGTCAATTGTCTCTCGTTCCTTATTGGAACCGCAGTCGCTAGGCCACGGTATCGGCGAGGGTTCTCTCGAGGATAAAGAATCATCATCTGAAATAATGATTATTTTGCTAACTTAGGCTGTAATCTCGTCACAGCACTACCAGTAGCATATATGGAAATCGATCGTAATCTCGTCACGATACTAGATTAGATAACAGCACGACCGTAATCGCGTCACGGTACTACAGAAAATTGTGCAATTGTATTTATATCTTGACTTCGTAAATAGTTATTATTTAAACAAATTCGTCGTAAAAGGTTGTAAAATAAACAGCTATATATCAAAAATTTAGGGTATAGCATACGAAACGACGGTTTTGTATTTTCAGCACGATGTCATTGTTAGTTTTAATTTATTCTTCTTTATCATTATCACTGATTAATCTGTACGACAAGCATTATAGCGAAATGTGGATTGAAATATTTCAAAGGGAAAAAACAAACGTCACTTACTTGACACGCTGGATAATTTTTGTTTAACCGATAATTTTTGTTGCAGTTTCCGTATTTTCTTACGAATATGATGTTCCGAGTCCTTGTGCTTGGTGTGTTTACGTTTTCCCATGCTTTTCTACGTTTTCACCAACTTTAACACTGAATACGGGTAACAAAAAAGTGTCGATGCCGAAACACGAAAAGCGAATGACAAACGTCAGTACGACGTGCTATGGGTAACTTTTTTAATAGTTTTTTATTTTTATTAGCTCTGAAAGTGTTTCGATGCCAGGTACATAGAAGAGTGGACTACATGGTAAACATAAATCTCGAGGATGGAACGTCGAAGTACAATACATATAGACAACCATGACTCGGAAACAAATATCCATGCTCATCACACAAACATTTGCTCCCTACCGGGATTCGAACCCAGGACCCTAAGAACGTAAGGCAGCGTCACTACCACCACGCGATTCGGGTCGTCGGAGATAGTTAATATACTACATACATACTTTTTGTTTATACATAATAGACATCCATGACTCGGATACAAATGTCCATGCTCATCGCACAAACATTTTTTCCTACCGGGATTCGAACCCTAAGATCGTAAGGCAGCTTCACTACCGCTACGCCATTCGGGTCGTCATAGAAAGGGTAGAAGTTACACACGCACTTTAAGGCGACGACATCAGCTAAATAAGCAACTCTATTTGTGGTCGTTCAAACTTCGTTTGAAATACTGTTAGAATAAAGTTCTAATTAGCTTGCACTACAAAGTGGTTGTTACTTCAGTCACTGCGGGCCGAATAGTGCGAAATGAGTATTTTCGATCGATTTAAAACTAGAACTTAACTATTAAATAATAATTAATCCATCAGTCGATGTAGTTTAGCATTTGAAATTTTATGTTATATTTTTAATTATAATTATCATTGTCAATAAATGGCTAAACTGCTTTGAAAGAAAATGTTTGAAGATTTTTTTGGTGCATTAAAGTTTGTCAAATTATGTTTTGAGTTCCATCAGTGTATGCAAAAAGGACTTCAAAATATAAAGTTTTTTTTATTTGTCGAAATTATTTACAGTTTTAGAGATACACTGCTTTTAAAAACCGCCTTTTGGACCGTTTTCAAGAAACCTCCGCCTTAAACAAGTTGCCATCATCATTTGCCTAGCCTATTCAGTCTAACCGGATGCAGTTGAATACCAGTATTTTGCATGGAACGGTTGCCTATCTGACCACAGAAGAGACACAAGGTCCCCTGTACGTCACACCCTGGTAGGACGGGCACATGTATAGCAGACCACATCCATACAGGGTGTAAGCCACCTCATCACGAAGCCGTCAACCAAGCATTCTGTACATCAAAGTAAGTAAAAAGAAAGAAAGAAAGAAAAGAATAAATGTTTATTTGACGTCAGTACATAAAGCACACACACACAATAATATTAAAAAAGTTACAACAAAAAAGAGAAAATACATAGTATGTACTGTGTGCCTCACGGCTGCGCCAAAAAGGTCCATTTCAGCATTCATGCCAGACAGGTGATGCTGTCTGACGCTGGTCTTCCAATGAACCTTGAGGGGTTTAGTGACATACAGAAAAAAGTTTCAAACCTATTTAATAAATAAATGGTTATACCTACAATAAATAGATAGCGAGTAAGTTAATGATATGTCACGTACCTATGTATGAGTAAAATCTACCTAGTACCTGTAAAGAGAATGTAAGCAATACGTATTGCATTAGAAAATACTACTGATAACAATAAATAAATAAATACACAGATAAGCCGAGACAGAATAAATATTTAAGTAACTTTACGTAAAAATTATTGCTGGGAAACGACTTTTTTATATACTTTATAACGGTATAACTCAATGTAACGCTCTTAAAACATTGTGCTGATAGATCGATTGAATAGTACTACAAACTTGCATTTAATAAAATGCAAGTTTGTAAGTTTGTAAAAGTCAAAATCTTATAACTTGCATTTAAAAAAATGCAAGTTTGTAAGATTTTGACTTTTAACACCTCCATGATCTTCGTACTATTCAATCGATCCATCAGCACAATGTTTTAAGAGCGTTACATTGAGTTCTACCACGAAACATGGTTTTTCACCCCAAAAAAAATAGTTGTTTCCCAGCAATAATTTGTGCGTAAAGTTTGATGTACAGAATGCTAGGTTAACGGCTTCGTGATGAGGTAGTTTACACTCTGTATAGTTTCTATTTACATATTACCTTGGTAAGACGACTTGAGGTCGATATGCAACTGCCTATTTGGTACAATTATCAGTACTAATCCAAAATCACATCGTTCAACAAATGTACTAGTCATCCAAAAACCAACTTACTTTACACTTGCCTAAAGTTGATATTTGTCTAAGACGATTAAAACAGGCACTTACCAAAGTTAGAACTAGTCAATCGAAAATAAACGGTATTTACACAGTCATAAAGTTGATATTTCTTTACTCATCTTAGTAAGACAACTAAGGTCACTAAGCAGGTACCTAGCTAGTAGGTACATTGTCAGTACAGTCCAGAATCACGTCGTTCAACAAACGTCGTCCCAAAATCAACTTACTTTCCTCTACCCGAAAGTTGATATTTGCCTAAGACGATTCAATCGGACACGCCCCAAAGGTAGAACAAGTCAATCGAAAATAAACGTAGTTTACTAAAACATAAAGTTGATATTTGTTTACTTACCTTAGTAAGACAGCTGAGGTCACTAAGCAGGTACCTAGTAGGTACATTGTCAGTACAATCCAGAATCACGTCGTATTTCGACGTTATTTCCAAAGCATTCTTTGAATCTAACTGCACTTTATATGGTGTTATTTTTATGCGGGAGTTTATACTGAAAAAACAAAAAAAATAGTTAGGCTTTTTCCAACTATATTGGGATCGGTTTCCAATCTAACAGAAGCAGTAATCTATACTAATATTATAAAGCAGAAGAGTTTGTTTGTTTGGTTGGTTGAACGCGCTAATCTCAGGAACTACCGGGTCGAATTGAAAAAATCTTTTTGCGTTGGATAGTCCATTTATCGAGGAAGGCTATAGGCTATATAACATCACGCTATGGCCATTAAGAGCGGAGCAGGAATGAAAAATGTTTCAAAAACGTTTGTTTTTTTCCTTTCGTTTTTCTCTCTTATGTGACGCAGACGAAGTTGCGTGGGTCAGCTAGTAACATTATAAAACGTATGAAACGTATTTGTCGCGAATTTACCTTTAATTTAAACCCGACATTTCGGCCGGATTCAACTACCCTCACTAACAAGCCCCTACCTTTTATTAACATTTATGAAGATCAAGTGAGGGTAGTCGAATAAACGCCTTCACTTTGCTGTCGCGGTACCTCCAATACTTCAGTCTCCCCGCGACCACGGCTAGTGCAATCCGGTCGAAACTTCGGGCTTAGATTAAAGGTAAATTCGCGATTAATACCTGTTTTCGTATGTTTTATAATGCGTTCTGAGCGTGAAAGTTTAAAAAAACACAGAAACAGTAATAGTCTGGTAGTGTAACCGTCGCGTCGACCTGCCCGGGGCCGGCAGTCTCGACAGAGATAACGACAAAATCGCTAACTTTCGATCGCTGATTACTAACTAATAAATTCGGTTGCAATAATAATGCTTGCGAATAATGAAAGTCTCTACATCCTAGATGCGTTTCTCGTAAGCATAATTATTGCAACCGAATTTATTCGTTAGTAATCAGCGATTGAAAGTTAGCGACTTCGTCTTTATCTCTGTCGAGACTGCCGGGCCTGGGCTGGCAGTCTCGACTCGACTCATAGATATCACACATAGGCAGGCACGTATCCAGGGGGTGGGATAGTTGGGATTTATCCCCCCCGAAATCTGCCCAAAAACGAAGTATGTAAATTATAGTACAGTGATTACAGGGATTTTTACACAGTTTCACAAGAAAATACTGAGCATCCGAGCCAGAAAGCAAAAATTTTCGAGCTCGCTACGCTCGCTCGTACTCCTATTTTCCTTTCTGAGTGTAATTAACGGGAAAATTAACTTAATTTATCAGAATAATACGAGCGTGCTCAGACATATTACCTGCTTATTCCCTTTGCTTTCATAAGCTTTTCTTTAATAGGCAGAATTTGGCGTATTTTTTAATAAAAGGACAAAAGAAAACTTCAAAATTCGAGATGGATGCAAAAATTTTCAAGCTCGCTACACTTGCTTTTCGAATCCTAATTTTGTTTAATTGATAGGCTTTTTCGGATAGATCGGTCAAGTTACTCCTTAAGTCTAACATAATTATCCGAGTCGAAGTGCAAAAAAAATCGAGCTGTATTTATGGAAAAAAATGTCCCCCCCCGAACCAAAAGTCTGGATACGTGCTTGCACATAGGTTTTACACAGGTTCATAGTTAGTTCTAGTTCAGACAAATAAGCAACTGTGCTCTATTTTAATTGTCAAGATATTTTATTGTAAATGTGCCCATAATTTATCCTATGCTTATAAAGAGGTACAGTTTGTAAGGTTGAAGGGTAGTAATCTCTGGATCATCTGATCCGATTTTGAAAATTATTTTATCTACCCAAATATCATAAACCCTCTCTAATGCGTTCAAAAACCATAGGCAATGACCAGCATTACCAACCAACAGAAACAAACAGAACTGTAATGAACTCATAACCTACTGAAAACAGTAGGTTATGAGTTTAAATTTGGAACAGGTGTCAAATTCAAGTGAGTGTGCTATTCTAGTACCTATCAACATTCAATCAGATATCGATACGAAACCCCAATTCAGTATAATTCTAATTATAAATCGCACGTCATTTTGATCTCGAGTGACACAAGAATAGTGACTTTGTTCGTTTGCCTATGATTAAAAAAAAAATTACAGATATCCGAAACGCCGCCATTTCGAGTTGTCATTTGTTCGTTAGCTTTTTATTTCCAGTTACAAGTAGACAAATTTTCTGATAAGTTCTTTATTTCTGTCGAAAATGAGTGATAGTGACTCAAAAATTGACATGAACACTCCGGCAGATATCGTAAATGCAGCGACCAATGCAACTATTTGCTTCTGTATATGTTTAATTTATTTTTTATTGCATTACACTGGTAACAATGCTGGTCATTTCCCTATGGTTCCTGAACCCATCATAGAGCCCTTATGATATTTGGGTAGATAAAGTAGTGTATGCAACTATACATAATTAGGCATTACAACACTCGTGTGATGCTATTAAGAAACTCGCCTTTGGCTCGTTTCATAAACCCACACTCGTTTTGTAATGCCCTTCATTTTGCACAGTCGCATAAACTACTATTACCAATATAAACTTACGTTATTTGTGAGTGTCATAGGCTTTTTTTTTTTTTTGGGACAAGCCCGCCACACACGCCCAAACCACTGTAACTCCTGAAAGCCAGAATCAACAGTGGCGACCACCAGAAAAGCGCCGAGACAATGAAGCTCGACGAAGTCCCAGAGAATGAATTTAACTGTCTTGGATCCCGCAACGAAATTAATCAGAAAGTATAGCGGAGGAGTAGGAAAGAACTGTAATTTCCACTTCCCTCCATATCAGCAGGAGACAGAACGAAACAAGGCCAATAGGCACAAAGGGACTTTTACAACTGGGATAGGCCCAGTTGCCTAGCACCACGGATAAATATTAAAGTTAATGGGTCCTAAGTAGAGAGCTGTTATTATTTGATTCCAATAATAGGTATGGCAAAAACGCTTGAACGCACGGAAATTTGAATTTCTACAAGGTCCGTATAGAATCATAGAGTGTCATAGGCTATATTTATTCCTATAAAAATAGGGAGGTTATATGCAACGTGTAACGTTAAATGCGCAAAACCCAAAAATCGAATCAGAATTACGAGCCGAATCAACTGAAGCACTTTTTAATATAGGTCACAATTATAACAAAAATCTTCATTAATAATGTTGCCCCGTATATTTATTAATAGGTCAAGCCATCGCCATCATCGGCCGCCGCCGGTACCCCGACCCTTGAAAATGTCAGGAGGGGTCGGGGGTGCGTAGCAGCACGGTTCGGGGAGATCGACGTGGTGGGAGTATATTTCTCCCCGAGCCGAACTCTCGGCGAGTTCCACAACTCTCTCGCAGAGTTGAGTGTCGTCGTCGGAAACCATTCCCTCCCCGTGCTTGTCCTCGGGGACTTCAATGCCAAGAACTTGGCTTGGGGTTCTCGTTGTACAGATGTGCGGGGAAGGATGGTGGAGGACTGGGCCCTGGAGAAGGGCCTGGACGTCCTTAATCGGGGTTCTGTTCCCACGTGTGTGCGGATGCGGGGCGAGTCGGTGGTGGACATCTCGTTCGCTAGCCCCGCTCTGTCGCCGCGTGTCGTTGACTGGCGTGTCATGGAGGGGGTGGAGACATATTCCGACCACCGGTACATCCGGTTTGACGTCTCCACCCAGCCCTCAAGCGCGCCAGTCCAACAGGCCCCGAGTGTAAAGCAGCTGGACCGGAAACTGGTCCTCATCCAAAAGCCGGGGCGCCCTGCGGACTCTCCGTCCGCATTTCGGCCCATTGTGCTGCTCGACGAGGTGGGCAAGCTCTTTCAGAGAGTAATTGCAAACCGCCTCGCCGAGCACCTTGAGGGGATGGGGCCGAATCTTGCGGAGAACCAGTTTGGTTTCCGCAAAGGGCGCTCTACTGTGGACGCCATCATGCGCGTTAGAGCCCTCACGACGGGGGATGCAATATCCCGGGGCGGGGTTGTTTTGGCGGTGTCTCTCGACATCGCCAACGCCTTCAACTCCCTGCCCAGGAGCTGCATCAGGGAGGCACTCCGGTATCACCGGGTGCCGACCTACCTCCGCAGCTCCGTCGTGTGGTCGGGGACTATTTGACGGACAGGGCCGTCATCTACCCCAGTCGCTGCGGAGATTGGAACCGGCGAGAGATGTCGTGCGGTGTCCCACAGGGATCGGTTCTGGGACCGCCTCTGTGGAACATCGGTTACGACTGGGTGCTGCGCGCGGACCTCCCTAGTGGTGTCAGCGTCGTCTGCTACGCAGACGACACCCTGGTGCTGGCACAGGGGAGGTCGCACGAGGCGGCGGCCGACAATATGACACGCGGGGTTGCGATAGTCGTAGAGAGGATCCGGCAACTGGGTCTCGAGGTGGCATTGCACAAGTCCGAGGCCATGTGCTTTCATGGGCCTCGGAATGCGCCACCGTCGGGATCCACACTGACGGTAGGAGGGGTATCCATGGGCGTCGAGTCGACGTTGAAGTACCTAGGACTCGTCCTCGACAGCCGGTGGAACTTCGTGGAGCACTTCCGACGTTTGGCTCCCAGGCTGGAACGGACCGGGGCTGCCTTCAGGCGGCTCCTGCCCAACCTTGGGGGGCCAAACGCCTCCTGCCGCAGGCTCTACACGGGGGTCGTGCGGTCCATGGCCCTTTACGGGGCCCCAGTGTGGGCGCATTCCCTGAAGCGGCGTGCCGCTCACTATCTGAACGCGCCCCAAAAAGTGGTGGCCGTAAAGATGATCCGTGGGTACCGCACGATCTCTCGCGAGGCGGCGGGCCTGCTTGCCGAATTGCCGCCATGGGATCTGGAGGCGATAGTCTTCGCGCGCCTGCATGAGTGGCGCGCGGAGGTACTACGCCGGGGGGAAACTCCGCTGCCGCGGCAAATTGCCGCTCAGCGGACGGACCTCCGGCGCGATCTCATGGCGACATGGAGAGAGCGACTGTCGCAACCCCGTGCAGGGCACGCCACGATAGTGGCGGTAAGTCCCCGTAAAGGGCCATGGCCCCGACAGTAAGTTTGAGGAGTGGCTGGAGAGACGCCACGGCGTCCTCACCTTCCGCCTGACGCAGGTCCTCACCGGACACGGATGTTTCGGGAGGTACCTGCACCGAATTGGGCGGGAGGAAACGCCCGGGTGTCTCCACTGCGAGGATCGACCGGAGGACACGGTGGAGCACACGGTGGAAGTCTGCCCTGCGTGGGCGGAACACCGCCGTGTCCTCGTAGCGGCGATCGGCGGCGGCGACCTCTCGCGTCCGGCCCTGGTTCAATCCATGGTCCGGAGCGAGACGGAATGGGAAGCCGTCACCTCCTTCTGCGAAGCAGTCATGCTAGCGAAGGAGGTGGCTGAACGAGAGAGGGAGAGATCCTCTCTTCCCGGCCGCCGCGGGAGACGCACCGGGCGTCGGGGGCCACGTGGTAGCCACCACGTGGCCCCCGACGCCCGGTGCGTCTTCCGGCCAAAAAAAAAAAAAAAAAGCCATCACGTGCGCAAACCCGCCAAAATAGATAAACAAACAAAGATAAATCGTTATCGTCCAATTTAAATTTTTCTCATACACGGGATAATAATAGTTCTTGCCAGTAAAACTGAAACAGCACATAAAACAATTTTTTTTTTTGAGTCAATGTTTTTTTTGTCTCAGAATTAGGTCAACTGAATTAAAAATCATTTGGGGTGTCAGAGGTTTCAGCATTTAAAGTTACACGTTGTATACAGGGTGTAAACAACCTCATCACGAACCCGTCAACTAAGCATTCTGTACATCAAACTAAGTAACTTTCGCAAAAATTATTGCTGGGAAACAACTTCTGTTTTTGGGGTATAACTCAATGTTACGCACTCAAAACATTATGCTGATGGATGGATTGAATAGTACGGGGTTCGTGGAGGTATTTAAAGTAAAAATCTTGCAATAAAACTTGTATTTTAAAATAACTTGTCGAAAGTTAGAACTTTGACCCCCAATATCTCATATTGCTTACATGTCCACAGGAATATCACACAGATGTCCATACGAACAACGTCTGGCTTTCTTTCAACTTGAATCACTAAGAAACCGTCGTACTGTCCATGATTTAGTTTTTCTACATAAGGTTGTGAATTGTCAAATTGAATGCGAACAGTTGCTCGAACGTGTCATGTTGTCAGTCCCATATAACCGTCCTAGACAGCCAATTTCTAGACTATTTCAACCACCAACCAGTAGAAGCATCATCGGGATATTTAAATTTTGTTATTTTATTTTGGTTTTTAATACTTTATTATTTTATTTATTTATTTATTTTAAGTGTGTTATTGTAAGTCTGTTATTTGATCTCTTTTTTAGTTTTAAGTCATAGTTGCTTTATTTTGTTATGAATGTTGTGTACACCTATAATTGGTACGTACATTAGAACCATACCAAATGGACCTTTAATTATAAATGTATTATGTATGTAGGTACTGTTGGTGCACCTATTTTAAATAAATAAACTAGAAGGTTCTCAGGTATGGTGTAGAACAAAAAAATGATCGCAATGATGGGGAGAACATATGCCTTTCGGCTTCGTTAAGAGGTGTTTTACACCCTTTATTTTGGTTGTAGTTCTTCTGTTTCGTCGATAATCCACACATACCTCCTTAGTGTAGCGGCGGCCGACTCGGCCTTGCTTGTGTTCTCATCCTGTTCAAAGTGCAGGATCTGTCGATGTATGTTCGTTAACTCGACTACATCATAGTCTATAATACCGATCTCACCTGCAAAAGAAAGGAAAAATGGCTTGAGAAGTGTCCATGGAGTTTCTTCTCCATACAGGTCTATGCTTTGGAATTGGGATCTACAACATTATTTTTTGTTTATACTAAACCCGAAAAGGGGTCATTGTACTCATCATTTTGAACAACTTTTTCTATGGGACGAACCTTGAAATCGCGAAAAAAAAATCAGCTGTTCCCTATATTTTGACGAGTTATGCGAACATAAATGTAGGGAACAGCTGATTTTTTTTCGTGATTTCAAGGTTCGTCCCTTAGAAAAAGTTGTTCAAAATGATGAGTACAATGACCCCTTTTCGGGTTTAGTATAAACAAAAAATAATGTTGTATATAGCTTCATCTTTTAACTACTGTAGCTGTTCCCCGCAACCATCTTCCGTGTAAATTATTATAAAAATATGACTTCCCAATTTGAATCGGATTTTGTTGACAACTTCGTGAGTTTTCATTTTTAAATTAAAATATAAGTAGCCTAAGTTCTTACAGACGAGGGGCACGTTGCGAACGGAAGATAAACTGCAGCCGTCGCCACCTGTCGACTGCAGCCGTCAACTCCACAACTGCAAGCGTCGCGACGCGTACTTTATTTAAAGAACATCATCTTTCTGCCAGTAAAAGTCCTGTCAAGTTGGGTCTATCAGTTTCAGACAGATTGACAGAAACAGACAGACAGAGGAATACACAAACTGACAGATGTTTTTTTGACGTGACAACGTCTTATAATTCGATAGAGCCGGCTGCACGTACGAAAAAACATGACTCATGCGGCGTTACCTCGCTGATCGCTCTGAGGCGTTCCATATAACGCTTGAAGTGCAAGCGAGAGCGCGGAACGAGTGACAAAGAAGCACAATCGGCCTTTGCGTTCGGCAGCGTTCGACATCCGTCTCTCTCTTACTTGAGTGAGCGATGCGTCTGCGTGGACAGCTGCTATACTATAGTACATTTACATGTTTTGATCGAGTAACAAGTGCAGTGAAAAGTGAATGTGGTGTCAAAAAATGCTACCATTCCATCAATATTTTCTTAAGACGTTGTCACGTTCAACTATCGTCAGTAAACCGACTTTACAGACAACCAGTTTTTTTTAATTTAATTTTGTTTTATTAGGTTATTTACTCACCTACACCAGCTGCAGCAAGATACATGGCAGCGGGGCATCCGAGGCCTCCTGCTCCCACGATGAGGACGGAGGCCTCACAGATGCGGCTCTGACCCTTCACTCCTATGTCGCGGAGGAGGATCTGGCGACTGTACCTGTTTCGAGAGTAGATTTCTTAAAGACTGTTTTTTTTAATAAATGTTGTAAAGGATTTGACTTGAATTGTTACATAAAAATACATCCTGTTTGTTGAGTTGAAAACCCCTCCTCCCCCCCGCAAATTGCCAAGGTGCATTTATTTTTATAGTCATTATAAATCGTTATTATTTAATTTTAAATCATAGTTGATTGTTATTTTCCAGAGGAAACTTTTTTTTTTTTGTTGTAGTTAATATGATTTTATTTTAATGTAAAATTACGTTCTCTGTCCGCAGCACTCCATTTATGAAAATGGTAAGGCTAAAAACAAAAAAAAAGCAACAATAGATGTTGAAATACTCTAACGAACGACGATGATATCAGCTATTCACTTCTTGCCTAGCTACTACATCGTCGCGCTTGCCGTTCACTAAGTGCTTGCCACAGTAACGATACATTGCATTGTAAATGAAGAAATAAATCAAATCTTTATTCGATTCCCATAACATTCCTGAAATAATTTCTTGTACTATGTATGTGTGATACACAACGTGTAACGTTAAATGCGCAAAACCTGAGACACGCTAAATTATTTTTAATTCAATTGACTTTTTGCTGAGAGAAAAAAGACAAAAAAAAAAAGTTTTATGAGCTGTTTTAGTTTTACTGGCAAGAACTATTATTATCCCGCGTATGAGAAAATTTAAATTGGACAACCATTGTTTGTTTGTTTACCTATTTTGGCGGGTTTGCGCAAGTGATGGCTTGAACTATTAATAAATAGACAGGGCCACATTTTTAATGAAGATCTTTTTGAAAAATGTGACCTACATTAAAAAGTGACTCAATTGATTCTGCCCATGATTCTGATCAAACTATTTTCAGGTTTTGCCCATTTAACGTAACACGTTGTATAGAATTCACCCCATTAGTTTGCATCCAACAATGACTGTTGGGAAGAAGCCCCGCATCATCAGCATCGCTCTTATAACTTACCTCTCTATCGCCCATTTGGGTAGCTGCCCACATTTAACCAGAGGCTCTGGAGCACTGGCCTCAGTTGGTGGCACTCCACTTGTAAAATCCCTGTAGTCAGGTTGAGCCTGTAATTTTATATTTTTTTTTATTTAAACAACGCATACATTATCACAGGTTTAGGTACCAAATACAGTAGAGTAGTTGTAGGTATTTAAACTTAAATTATAAATTATTTAATTCAGTTTCTAATTAAGTTTTTACTTAAATTATTAATTATTAAATTAAATTATTTATTTAAATTAAATTATTTATTTAAATTAAATTATTTATTTAAATTAAATTATTTATTTAAATTAAATTATTTATTTAAATTAAATTATTTATTTAAATTACTAGCTGACCCACGCAACTTCGTCTGCGTCACATAAGAGGGAAAAAGCTACCTACTATTACCTACCTTCTACTACCTACCTACCTTCTACTACCTACCTACCTACTACTACCTACCTTCTACTACCTACCTACCTTCTACTACCTACCTACCTACTACTACCTACCTACCTACCTACCTACTACTACCTACCTACCTACCTACCTACCTACTACTACATTTTTTTTTCATAAGAACCTTCTCCTGACAATAACAAACACAACAAAAAAGAATCAGCCAAATCGGTCAAGCCGTTTTCATACTATGTCGTGACAACGGAAAACGGGTTTCATTTTTATATATATAAATTTAATTTTTTAGTAATTTTTCTAAATGCGGTCCGTGTGAATTAGCTCAGTGTACAATTGAAGCAGTGACGGCCGAATACTGAAACGCCACTCAAATATTTCAGGGCTGCTTAAACGTTTGAGCAGCTCCTAAACTTTAATTTCGTATACACAAACGTCTATTATGAGCATCTGTTAAATATAAGTGCTGTAACACCATATTGAGTGTACGCAGCGAGCTTGTTTTAAAATATACATGGGTGAATTTTTGAAGTCGGTGTGGATGGCCGTAATTACGAAACTGTGAGGAATATATATATATATTAAATGCTGAAAGGAGTCTCGAGCCCTATTTTGATACTAAACCTGCATCATTACATTTTTGGAAAATCAATATTCCTTTTGAAGGATCAAATTCTGAGAAGTAATTAATTTTGTATATCTTTAGTATGACAGATAATTATAGAACTACAAAATAAAAAGTTATAACCATCATCTGTAGAGATACTTCACTATCACTACATATTTTAAACGTCTCCCGCCGCATCTGTCTGTCTCTATGTATGCTTAGATCTTTAAAACTACGCAACGGATTTCGATGCGGGTTTTTTAATAGATCAAGTGGTTCAAGAGGAAGGTTTAAGTATATAATTTGACGCGGGCGAAGCCGCAGCCATCGGCTAGTATTTAAATAAAATTAATTTATCATTTGGAAAGTATGTTTGCAAGGCCAGAAAAATTTAATTAAAATATTTTTACCATGAACTTATTTAAACAGGTGCCAACAAGATTACTTAGGAATACTAATGAATTAATTTTTGAAAAATATTTATTGTAAGAACAATGGTGAAAGAAAATATTGAGGAAACTGGCATGTACTAGAACTGAGAAATTCTAAGCTATGGGACATCTACATATCCAAATAATCCAAAAAATGCAGAACTTAACCCTCCAAACTATCAGTAATGTTCCCCTGGTATGTGACTTACACTGAGATACACAAACACCTAAAAATGCTCACAATGAGAGAAGATATTACCAATATGGGAACGGCTAAAAGCCCACCGCAATACCCTTGCACAACAGCTCAAAATTCTCAGCTATGCTAAACGCCTTAAAAGAAAAGACATCCTATAGAATAGGGACATTACGAGATGTTCTGGCTCGAGGACACACTCTGAATAAGAGAAGCACGCAACATATCTGCTACAAGTGAATGTACTAATTGCAGATGCAATAGATAGAGGAAAAAAAGACTACATAATATCAAGGCTGGATCTAACTGGATGCAAAAAGCGGCGGAAGAGGTAGTACCTATGTAGGTTGGGACTTTGGAGAGGCCGATGTCCAAGATTAGACTGTGTTAAAGCTGAATTGAATGTTGTATATGCCGATTGTCATATTTACATTCACGTGTAACTTGATATTATTAATTTATTCAAAGAAAATTACTTACCCTGAACACTTCTTGGCGAATTTTTTCCATTTCGTCCTCTTTATCTTTTAGAGTTTTGCGTAATTCTTTGATTTCATTCTCTAATGTTAATAGCCGCTCCATTTTGGACGATTTAAAACTGTTCTCTTATAATTAAATAGTGTAAAATTGTAATTTCGGTCAATTTTAATTCTACATACTAAAATAAACAATAATGATAACACGCTGCAGGGTACACAAACAATGATAACACTTGCATGAGTATGAGATAGCCATGAAGCATCTCTCAAATGTGAAAGTGACAGCAAGAAAAACAACGCTGCAAATAAAATGATTGCACCTAAGCATATACGGAACGCACCTAAAACTTTTGAAGTTTCTAGTGATGTGCACAAGGGTGTAACAGGAGATTATTAGTCGATAAAAGAACCAAACGGAACGTAAATTCGTTTTTTCCAATAATAAACATAATTTGTATTATGAAATTCGGGGTCAGTGGGTCGTCTTAGGGTTGAATTTTTAGGAGTTGGAGTATACGCTTAGGGGCACTATGAGCTGCAAAGAAAACCAAAAAAAAAATATTTTGGGTTCAAAAAAATTTTTGGGACAAAATTTTTTCGCGTTTTTTTGTTGGAAATTTTAACAATTTTATTGCAGTGTCAGATTGACCTTGACCTTAGAAACCATTACGTTTCTGAGAAGCATGGTCCTACGACGCACCGTGTCCGAGTTAGAAGCTTTTTAATTTTTTCTAGTTTTTGAAAAACCTTCTGTATTTCCAAAATAATTTGTTGCTCTAGTTGTAAACCATGAAAAAATGTACCGTCTCCGAGTTAGGAGCTTTTTAATTTATGCTAGTTTTTTCAAAACCTCCTTACCCTGAAACGATGCGTCGTAGGACCATGCTTCTCAGACGCTAAATGGTTTTTATGGTCAAGGTCAACCTGATACTGCAATAAAATTGTAAAAAAATCGAAAAAATAAACAAACGAATAATTTTTAAGTGTTGGACGACTTCTACCTTGAGTATTCTTAGGGGCAGGGACTTGGAAAAAAAACGAATGTAAAAAAAAAAACGATTATTCGCGGGTTTTTTTACATCTTCTCATGGTTTACGGCTAGAGCAACAAATTATTTCCAGAAAAGTTTTTCATCCGAGCTACCGTTTTGGAAATATAGAGGGTTTTTAAAAAAACAGCAAAAATTAAAAAGCTAACTCGGAAACGGTGCGTCGCTCGTAGGACCATGCTTCTCAGAAGTTAAATGGTTTCTATGGTCAAGGTCAATCAATACTAAACAACTGCAATAAAATTGTTAATATTTCGAAAATAATAATAAAAACGATTTTTTTTTCAAGTCCTCTCGCCATAGCACCCTTAGGGCTACACTCCAACCAAATTCGGACTTTTGAAAACCGGAACATTGAAATTCGGAATGAAATATTTCGGAGTATTTGGGTGTTCCCCTACTCATAATAAATAAATACTCAATTACATTCGAAATATCGGTGTCGATTCTGTTGTGCACAAACTTAACTTAATTTAGGCTATTGCTATCTTTTACTAAAAGGCAGTGCGAGAAAAGGACGGCAATAGCTATCAACTAAGTTAGAAATGTCAAACTAGTTTATGCTTTGCGCTTCACCGTGTTTTTAGTCGACATGTTTTTACGTGCACCCTTCATTTGTATGGAAATATTAGTTCGAATTAAATTTGACAGCTCTAAATTACGTCCGTCTCTTTCTCGTTCTATTAGACAGAAAAAGATATCTAAAAAAACCAAAGAAATAACCAAAATCTTGTTTTCTCCCGTAGGAATCGAACCCATACGCCATACACCTAAGTAAAACTACAGACGCCAGCAGCCCAGCCCAGCGCATTTGCACATTTTGATAGATTGGGGTAGCTTGATGTTTCTCCTCTGAAATCTAAACCTTTAATGTATAAATATGTATTATACAGCTCCTTATTTCAAAACAATATGTATGCAACTGCTCAATGCCATCCGTGATAAAAACATATCTGGCAGAAGGCAATCGTAGTCGTTAAGGTTTTGCTAACTTGACTGTCCCAGGGTGTGTTTTGTTAAATAGTAGCAGGGCTCTGCTGTGTCTTTCGCTCTCGGGCCCCGTCCCGTCACGTTGCATCGCCTGTTCACGCTGGTACTATTAATCTCGTGTTATTTTGCTCGCCCCCTAAGTGTCATAGCGTGATGTAAAATAACCTATAACCTGCTTCAAGAATTTCGTTATCAAATTCAAGAAGATATTTCCAAAAACGAATGAAAAAGAATATGTGTAAAAGGTGTGGGGGGGGGGGGCATTTCCCTGTATGATAATGAATAAAATTAAAATAAAACGGACTAGTTATCCGCCTAGTAATATTAATCTATATCTATATTATAAAAATGAAACCCGTTTTCCGTTGTCACGATTTGGCTGATTCTTTTTTTGTTGTGTTTGTTATTGTCAGGAGAAGGTTCTTATGAAAAAAACATGTAGTAGTTAGCTTTTTCCCTCTTATGTGACGCAGACGAAGTTGCGTGGGTCAGCTAGTATAGAATAGATCACCACTCGCGAAGGCTGTTCCTATGACCCGCATTTATGACAGACATTTTCAGCATTGTCTATGATGGTATATGACAGCACGCTATGACGGGAGTTACCCGTATTCTCTATGACAAGATGATTAGCACCACGTAGGTATTCCCCTAATCATAAACGTAAACGGTATATATGTTATCTATTTCCAAAATAAGAGTGACATATATGTGGAAGAATTATAAACAATGGATGGATTGTGTTACAATCAAAACAAAGTACTGTGTTGTGTTACAATATTTTTTATTGACAAGTTTATATTTCATACTTTATAAAAGTGTACAGATAAAGTGTTATCTTACGAATACATTTTGGTTACATTTTCATAGTAAGTAAAATTCTACTAATACTTAACCTATAAAATAAAAGTTTATTTTATATCATTTAATAGTACTGTGATAAAATTGCGGTACTATTCTAAAAACAATTGAACTTTTAAATTGATTCTCGGTGCTAAAAATAAATATACATAGTCACGAAATTATGGACATTAGTTTATCAATGCAATTAAAGATAAGGTCTTTGTAGAATCGTAATGCCTCATTAATGATGTCATCCCATCAACCCCCGAAGGGATAGGCAGAGTTGTTTTATCATCCGGTTTTTAGGTCTTATGTAGGTAATAGGCTACCCGCCTATTGCCTTCAATCGGGCACAGATCGAGACTATGCTATGTCTTTTAGCCTGTCGATGACAATTTGTCATCGCCTTTTGGATTGACTCTTTTTGAATTTATTGTCCTTGAAAATTTAAATTGAGTCAACCCAAAAGGGAAGTTTGGCACTTTCAATAGCGTCGGAGTATTACAATAAAAAATCAAGGCATATATTTCAAGTAGCCCAGTTACAGGCACTTTTGAATTGTCGAAACAAAGACAACAATGAAATGAAACTACAGTCCCAGCCATAAGGCATAAAAACTGTAAAACTGTGAAAGCATTGCCCATTCCAAAGCGTAGATCTCTATGGAGAAGAACGGGCAAGAAACTTCACGAAAACTTTTAAATCAGAATAATTTGTGTTACAAAACCTTGGTTACATCATTCATTAGTTGAAATAGTACGATATGCACGTTGAACTTAAAACAATTCAAAAATAATAAAGCCACTATCTCATTCAAATTACGGATGTCAGCCTTTCCTAATCGCCATCATCTATCTATCATTTCGCTAACTGTCAGTCGGTCCTTCCTCCAATTTAACCGGATGCAGTTGAACCAGGGAGTGAATACCTCACTATCCTCCAACTCCCGGTGGTAAAGATCTAGACTCAGTGTTAATGACATCTCTACATAATAGAAGTCAGTAGCCCAAGAGTCTTGTAATCACTTTCCAAGGGGTTTTCTTTTCCCAAGTAAATAGGTTGCGGAGGTTAGATAGACAGAGGATAAGTAATAACAGCCGTCCGGTTAAGGTTAAGCCGCACTTGCCTAGGGTGAGCCGATGACCACCCATTACGTATACACAGTCCCTCCTTGCCTCGAAAAGCACATTGAACCGTCATAGTTCTACAAATGACAGCTGGGATCAGCTGTCATTTGTAGAACTATGACAGTGGTAAGTCTGACAACCAGTTTTATCCAGTACTAACTAGATTGTGAAGGTCAGATAGGCAGTCGTTCCATGAAAATAAAATACTGGCATTCAGCTGTATTAGAGTAGACTGAAAGCCGAGGCCAACATAGTAAAGGCTAGATAGATTTTGGCGATAATTGATTGATAAAACGTCCTAGATCTATACACCACTATTTTTTAATTAGTACAAATACTTAAAGGACTTGTTAAAGATTCCCCCATTTTAAAGGTCTTGACCAAGTTACACCACTTCGCTCCCACCCGGCAAAACAGAATATAATTCAAAAATGGGCTTTAAGTTTTCATCTTAAGTTATAATTTACATTGGCAACATAAATTAGCAGACAGCTCGCTGTCAGCGGGCTTGCCACCTTCAATGCCAATGTGAAGTATATCTAAAGAGGAATACATAAAGCCCATTATTGAATTGTATTCTTTTTGTTGGAAGAGCTTTACAGTTATGTTTAAGTCCCATGTGGTAGATGGCAATAGTCTCGCACTCAATAAAATCTAGACTCCGAGCTGCTATTAAGAATTTCCTAATGAAACAATCTATTAACACTTGCCCGGCCTGGGAATTGCACCCAGGACTACGTCCAGCAGCGACACTTGTGACCACAAAACGAACGAGGTAGTCGAACAGATAGTGCTATTTAAAATTATAAGCCTCTCCACTAGGGCGGAATAAGAGGCACCACTTGTTTAATATATAAGTAGGCCATTGGAGATAACCGCTTATTATCTTATCGCATTATCAAAGGCACAATTTTAATAAAATGTGGAAATAACTCTGTCTATCCATCTGTTACCGTTTGACGCCTTAACGGCTGAACAGGTTTAGATGAAATATCTAAATGCACAGAACTATAATTAAATCTAAGTCATGATTTATTATTATTTCAGTCAAAAGACGTCCACTCCTGAGCAGCCAAAAGACATAATTAAGTCCAACAGTGGACGTCTGAGGATCACCAGAACCACTGGCCCAGTAAACTATCCTAATATATTTTGGTATGTGAATATAAAATACTTTACTACCTTCTTTTTACTGCATAATTTAGAATGAGAGGATTTTCATTTGAACATTTAAAAACAAATAGTTATCAAGAACTCGGTAGATGGCGTTGAACTGACTACGTTACTAGGTGCCAAAGCCAAAACGCATGAAAAAACACACGTCACATACGCTCGTTGCACACTTTCGTTTGCATTACTTTCCGAATTTAACCATTAGGCCCAAGTGAAATTATGTGACATCCTGTTCCTTGCAGTAACATACCGAGATCAGCGCCATCTATCCAGCCTATTCAGCGACTAGGAAAGAGTTGAAAAAGAAAATCATTCATTCAAATAAAAAAGATAGCTACCTATAATATCAAATTAATATTTTACAGGGTGGACACATCACATCGATTCACAAACGGTTACCAAGTATCTACTCATTCCGAAGAAATCTGATGTTTCCTACAAAAGTGCAATACGATGGTAAAGAATCCTACTAATATTATAAATGCGAAAGTTTGTGAGTGGTGGAGATGTATGGATGTTTGTTACTCATTCACGTAAAAACTATTGACCGGGTTTAGATGAAATTTGGCAGACAGATAGTTTTTATCTTGAACTAGCTGACCCACGCAACTTCGTCTGCGTCACATAAGAGAGAAAAAGCTACTTTTTTCATAAGAACCTTCTCCTGACAATAACAAACACAACAAAAAAAGAATCGGCCAAATCGGTCAAGCCGTTTTCATGCTATGTCGTGACAACGGAAAACGGGTTTCATTTTTATAATATAGAAGATTAAGAGATAGGATACTTTTAGTACCGGTTTTTGACCGGTCCTGTGGGACAATTGCCAAACCCCACGCTGGTGAAGCCGCGAGCATAACTAGTAAAACAAAAACTGCAAAGAGCTGTGGATTTTGTATTAAATAAATGAAATACAATACTTAATAAATATTTTTTTATTCAGAATCATAATTGGTGTACTAGGATATTTCTGTATCACAGGCGGAAGAAGCTTTTAAAATAAACCACTTGTAGGACCATAAATAATATATGATAGAAGTTTAGTTTTTTAGTTTAAGATAAAATTTCAAAGAGTTCAATTGCGAATCTTTACTAATATTATAATGCGAAAGTAACTCTGTCTGTCTGTCTGCTACCTTTTTACGACTAAACGGCTGATTGGATCTTAATATTTGGCAAGGAGACATATTTCAACCTGGGGAAGAACATAGGCTATATAGGGTGTTTGGCAGAACGTTGAACATACGAAAATGGTGGATAGGTGGGGTCATCTGCTACTTACTCAGCCCTAATTTATTTGGCCCTGGCCCACCGGGTATTTAAAAAACGTTTTTTTTCTTTTTTCTTGTTTCACCACATTCTTAACTTTAAGTGTATTTTTTATTAAAAATGGGTAAAACAGCCAATATTTTGTTTTTTTTTTTAAATCTTTTACACTTAAATTACACTTTAAAGTTAAGAAAGTGGTGAAACAAGAAAAAAGTTTTTTTTTAAACGGTTTTATTTTTTAAATACCCAAATAAATTAGGGCTGAGTAAGTAGCAGATGACCCCACCTATCCACCATTTTCGTATGTTCAACGTTCTGCCAAACAGCCTGTATATGATCATTCTAATAAGTTACGGAGGTGAGCAATATCGCAAGACCAGAGGAAGACCAAAGAAACGATGGGTGGACTGTGTGAATGATGTTAAAATGGTTAGAAAGAAGGAGACTGCTGAGATGATAAGTATTACAAGAAGAAGCAGAAGTATGGAAGACATGCTTCGCTGACCCCAAAATGAAATGGGATAAGGGCAAGAGTATGATATTGATCCCCATTAAAAGCTGTTTTTTAATGGGGATGCACAATGTGGAACTAATGGCGCTAGCACAGCTGGTTCCAAGCATCGTCATAGGTAGAAAATCAAGGAATTGTCTTTTTTAAACTTTCACGATCAGAACACATTATAAAACTTAAGAAGACGGGTATTTATCGCGAATTTACCTTTAATTTAATCCCGACGTTTCGACCGGATTGCACCAGCCGTGGTCGCGGGGAGACTGAAGTACTGGAAGCACCACCAGCGAAGGTAAAGTAAAGTAGAAGAGAGAGTAGAGTAGTAGTAGGTGGTAGTAGGTAGTAGGTGCTTAGGTGAACTATTAAAGGTAAATTCGCGATAAATACCCGTCTTCTTAAGTTTTATAAAATCAAGGAATGTCATTTCATATTTTAAAATACCTTGACCTTGTCAGAATGAGACCAGCTATGGTGGTGCCATCTATAATTAATTTTTAACGGTCTTTCCCATTACCGATGCATTTGGAAAATTGTTTGTCCGGAATGATTTACTGAATGCGTGGTTATCGTTTGTGCGTCGCTTCCACCCTGTAAATCTAAACTATAATATTATAACAAGTGCCATAAAATAAAAAAATTAAAAACACCCCGCCACATAGGGTCATATTTTTTAAATATTTTTTGGAACGAATTTCCTTAACGCGGCTTACGAGTAGTGCGATTTAGTAGAAATCGCCACGTAAAGACGTCATTTCGTTATGCTGTGTGTGTGTTGTGTATAATAATAATATTCCTTAATCCCTTTCAATGTTGCGCACATTATTCTAAGTCAAGCCCTTTCATTTCCGGGGTTGCGGGCCTGTTCGAAAGAGATACCACGGCCCCGGAACGTAAAAGGCGAGGAAGGAACATGGATGGTTTTTAGTCAGTAAGAGTCTGACACTCCCTCCCGCTCCGCCCAGAGTGGGGGGGGGGTCATTTGATGATTTCCCATCCTTAAAAAAAAAAAAGCCCTTTCATTTGATACCCATATTGAAGGAGTTGGGAAAAAAAAATTCAACATTTTGTGGTGGTGGCCAACTTGGATTTGAAATTTATTAAGTCAAGTTCTTTCATTTGCTACCCATATTCAGAGAGTTGATATGTAATCCGACATTTTGTGGCAACGGCCAGCTTGGACAGATTTTTTTCAAACATAGCTCTCGACGAATTCACCTTTCAAACAAAAAAATCTAAATCGGTTCATCCCTTCGGGCGCTACGAGACACACACACAGACACGTCAAACTTATTACACCCCGTCGTTTTTGCGTCGGGGTTTAAAAAGGAAAGACTCGTATTTTTTGTTAACTACCCATTATACTCAGGAACTGGTCAACCGACCATTAGAAAGCTCCATCTTTACCGAGTAACACAGGCTATAAATTATATTGATATCATGCAAATTAGCCGAGCTATTACAATTTTCGCGGTCCATGTCGCGGGCGAAGTACTAGTAAAATATAAAAAGTTTAACTTACAGTTCAAGCCGCTGAAGGTGTCACTAATACTAGAAAAGTAAAACTATAGGTACATATAAAAGGCTGCCATCATCTTCACCCCCGATATTTTCTTATAGCTTCTCAGACCAATATAAGCATATCCTAGTTTTGAAAGACACTACATGATACTTAAATGTTACATGCCTAAATACATGCGCACTGATATAATTGGTGTAAAAATATCTCTAACGCAACCGAAAAGCACTTGTTTTCCTCTGTCATTGCGATCATTTTTATGTTCGAAGAACATTCTAGTTACGAAGATTTTGGAGGCCATCGACATTTTCAAAGTTTATTGTGTAAGAATTCACTCAGATATCGCTTTACGTTAGAGAAAACAGGCAATATAATCTAATTATAAACTATCGGAGTTTTAAGACAGTTATGTTCGGCTTTGCCGAACTTTTTAATTGTTTACATTGAGTTAAAAACCTTATAATCAGTGTCATTAAGCGCAGTCATTCAGACATCAACGCTGATATCGCTGATGACGCTTTAGTTTTTAAAAATAGATTTGTCAATAATTTGGATTTGGAAGTACTTGTTTTTTGATATAGTTTTTCTTTCGTTTCCGTCTTCTTCGTTTCTTATTGTTTACCATCAAAGGATGTTTTCCCTGTTAGCACAAACTCCTTGAAAATTTGACTTTGTTTTAATGCTTTCAATCTTTCCTTGTTGCAATCTTCCATCAACACAACGGGAGACAATTTTCCCTTAGTAGATACTTCAGGAGCCTTTTTAGAAGTAGATGGATTTCCGCAGTTCATACATGGTTTGTCTGTAGTATGAACGCGTATATCCTTATTCAGCTTATTAGTACACAGACGAGCTTCGTCCTTTATGTGTGCCATATTGATTTTTTGGGAATGAATACCAGAACTGCTGGCATTGTTTTGCACTTTCGTGGTTAGAATATTTTTAGTTAATGTGCTAGATAGTGGTTGGGCGAGGGGTTTGGTCTTAACTTGCTGTTTTACGTTAAGCACGCTGCTAGAAGCCTGGTTGTTGGGTTTCTTTACTTGTGCGTTAACGTTGGCCGCGGTACATCCAGCTTTTACTGGATTTGCGCCTGCATCTAAGATATATCTCCTTTTCTGATTTGATGTTTCGTCTAAATATGCCAGTTGAGCGTGTAACCGCGCCATAATTTGTGGCAAAACTACAGATTTCTCGTCAAAATCGGGGCCTACAGTGTAGTTAGAGGTCTGACTTTCAGGTTTTAGTATACGTTTCTTTTTATAAACTTTTTCGTCTTTTTGAATGGCTTTGACAGTGAAGTCTGTTAAAGATTTTTTCAATTGACTGTCCGAATACGTTTCAGAAGGACGAGAAGCTGTCTCATAATTTCCTTTGTCGAATTTGGAGTCTTTAGATACGCAATTGATGCAACTTGAACGGGAAAACTCCGGAATTATTTCAGACTTTTTTTCCGATTGCGCAACACCGAGAACGTGGTTATGTTTTTCATTTGCCTTTTTAGGATTTTCTCGCTCTGGCGGCTCGTCAGCCTTAACCTTAGGCGGACTATTAATACCGTTAAGACGTAGTTTCTCTAAAGTTTTCTGCATCAAAACTTCCTGGATTAAATCTTCGGGATCAGAATCAGGTTCCGTAAATACCTTTGGCACCAAAACTCTCGGTTTCTTCTCAATAAAATCGTGTTTGGTAATATCTTTTTCTTGAGGCTGCGCAATGTTCGCCCAATCAACCTTTTGTCCAGACTCAAGCATATCAAAAAATTGTTTAAAACCAGCATCAACAACTGTAGAAAAACTATTTGCACCATCTTCATCAATAGCGTCATTCTCTTTCGTTTTAATATGTTGGGGCGTCACAAACATATTCTCATACAAATCAACTAAATCAAAATCCCGATTTTTGTCAAGGAACACCGGATGCAAATCCGAGTCCTGAAATCCCGAATCTCGTGAGCAATCGTCGATATCGATAAGTTTATCGACCTTGGTCGCATCACTAGTTTTGGCGCTATTTCTCTGAGGTTCCAAAATGTCGTAGACGTTAAAATTCTTCAGCAAGTTTGGCGGAATCTTAACTTCACTTTCATTTGAAGAATGGCGCTGCATGTTTCTTGATTTATCTGTAAAAGAGGACACCCGTTTTAAATTCTAGTTTAGAATGGTGAAATCGTTTGATGGTTTGATTTGGTTTGATATTAAAATATTTACAATAGAACCTTATAAACAATAGTACAATAATGGGGGCTATCGTTTTTGAGTTCACCAGATGGCGCCACTGGTGAGTAAGGTCCTGTTATTCATTCTGTTTCTATACTTTAAAGTACCAATAACTTCATAAAAAGTTAATTTTATTACATACTAGCTGTACTCGGCATGCGTTGCAATGCATTTTTTCCTACCTACCTACTACCTACCTACCTACCTGTCTACTCATTTTAGTGGCAATATTTACAATATTGCCACTAAAATGAGCAAGCATTGAACATTTAAAAATATTTTCCTTCCAAATACTAAACAAATTAGATGTTGAAAATCAAACTTGTTAAGTACTTAAAATCTTCTAGTCATTATTAATCAGGAATGGGACAATTTAGATCACAATTGCGAATCTTAGTAAAAATACGATAAAAAAAGGGCATTGCGTGAACAATCTATGACATCTGACATTTCGGAAGATCTTACTCTACACGAGCGCCCCTAGCGGCGAATTAATGCGCGATAGTCCCCATTGGATCCTTCCTGAACTAGAAATAGCTAATTTTAGAACCAGTAACTAAATTGGGTAATACTTTCGGGTCACTGACTACCTGTAGCGACTGTCAAAGATCGGAACTCAAAGAACTATATCCAATTTATTGTTTCTTTTATGTAAAGACGTCAACTACAATTTGTCAATTATCAACTTTATTGCTAAAACATTAGGTTCAAGTTTGTTTGGAAAAATTGGTCAGTTTCCGGTAGCTTAATGTGCTGGCTTCTGTACTTAGATAAGATAATAATACATACAGTTAGTTATTTACATTGAAAATAAACCTTATGTTGTTGAAAATAAAAATGAGGATAAAACAGCAAAATCAGAGATAAACTAAGTCAATAAAAGAACAGTAGTAGTGTTTCAAGAGTCTTGACAATCAGTCTTTATAGTGGAGGTCAGTGAGTGTTTGGGTCAATCACCAAATAAAAACAAGTAAAATTATAATTATTATAAAACCCCCGACACAATGTACAAAAATAGAAAATAGTTCGTTAATTCGCCATTTTGCGATGGTGGCCATGTTGGATTTTTAAATAATCATAGTGTATAGTATTTTACTAATCAAGCCCTTTCATTTGATACCCATATTGAGGGAGTTGTTTTAAATATGTAAGCCGCCATTTTGTGGCGGCGGCCATCTTGGACTGATTTTTAACAAACATAGCTAATGCTACGGCCAGACTTGCAGGCGAAGATTCGTGTTCGCGTTGTCGCGATAAAAGTTCGTGTTCGCTCTATGACGAAGTGTTTGGCCACACTTGGAAAAACCTTTCTACTGTCGCGATAATCTAGAACGTCGCGATAATTCATTTGCGGGAAAACATGGGAGAAGCGGTTGCGATGTATCACATGGCGGCTAACAATTATTTACTACATCTTTCCTTATCCTCTCATTGTTCCAATCCGTGATTAAAAAGTTCAATCAAACACGTTCAAACCTCTTAGAGTACCATCGCAGTCAACTAGAGTGCGCGAAGTGTAGCCAACCACACGAACTTTGTCGCGACAAAACCCTTTGATGTGCGGCAATTTACCGATAGCGGCGCGAAGGGCATTCGTATTCGCGAAGTTTATCGCGATAGGACGAATTCTTTGGCCAGACGTGTCGCGACAACGCAAATCTTCACGTTATCGCGATAGTGTAGCCCCAGCATAAGAACACTCCCGACTAATTCACCTTTCAAACAATAAAAAACAAAATCTAAATTGGTTCATCCGTTCGGGCGCTACGTGATGCCACAGACACACACACACACAGACACGTCAACCTTATAACACCCCATCGTTTTTGCGTCGGAGTTAAATAAATCTATCAGAATAATTGCCATGTTGCGCTGTTCTTGAATATTTTATGTATGACCTTAAAAACAATGAGCTACATAAAAGTGCCCTAAGTTACTCTTCATAACATCAGCAATATGCCAGTAAAAGTCCCATCAAAATCAGCACACAGCGCCACTAAGCAAGGCTTGTGTCGTGGTCACCAGACAGTTGATATACTACATATACACTTTTTTATATTTGTAAATACATACTTATTATACATATAAACATCCATGACTGTCCGTGCTCATCACACAAACATTTGCTCTTACCGGGATTCGAACCCAGGACCCTAAGAACGTAAGGCAGCCTCACTACCACTACGCGCGCCATTCGGGTCGTCAAACGCCAGACAATTTCTTTAAAATTCTATGTGCTGTATAATTATGTCACCGTAACATTGTCAAATACGTTATATTGTAATATCTCTAGCGATGTTGTAAAATCTCGAAATATTGTCAAATGAACATACCGCTTACAACAAAATGCATTATTTTTCGTGATATGCATGCGATGGTAGTCAACTTACGCGGTGTGGAGGGAAGGAGGGGTCCCCCTTGCCCAGTGGTACAACTCTCTTGAAAAGATATTGTACCATTCCTGAGAAATACCGATTATTATCATCTAACCTTAAAACACTTTATATTCCCCTAAAAAGCGTAGTCGACGGAGCCCTGCTTCGCGGGGCCCCTATTTCCGAGTGCAGGGTTTAAAGGAACCTAACTAACTTAACGGGGGGGTGCCCCAAGTCCCGATTATGGGGGCAGAGCATAGGTACTTGAATAGTCAAAAAGTAGTGATTAAAAGATTAGGATAATGAGCATATCAACTATGCTATTAATAGATATTTAACAAAAGAAAAGACTACAGATTTAGCGGTCTAATGGCCGGATACTGAATCGTCACTCAAAGTTTAAGTACCACTTATATAAAGTACTAGCGGACGTCACACGGTTTCACACGCGTAATTCCCGTTCCCGTGGGAGTACGGGGATAAAATATATCCTATGTTACTCGTGGATAATGTAGCTTTCGAATGGTGGAAGAATTTTTAAAAACGGTCCAGTAGTTTTTAAGCCTATTCATTACAACCAAACAAACAAACAAACAAAGTTTTCCTCTTTATAATATTAGTGTAGACTAGCTGACCCACGCAACTTCGTCTGCGTCACAAGAGAGAAAAACGAAAGGAAAAATATCCCCGTTTCTGCAACATTTTTCATTCCTGCTCCGCTCCTAATGGTCGTAGCGTGATGTTTTATAGCCTATAGCCTTCCTCGATAAATGGACTATCCAACACAAAAATAATTTTTCAATTTGAACCAGTAGTTCCTGAGATTAGCGCGTTCAACCAAACAAACAAACTCTTCTGTTTTATAATATTAGTATAGATTGTTGTTGTATTTACAGTTTAAATTTTGAGTGATGTTTCAGTATTCAGGGGTGAGAATCGTCTACAACACTATAGCAAAGGCTTTACCTAGGTAAATCATTAACAAGTAATATTGGTACAGTCCAAAAATGTGAATCGAGACGGAACATTCAATAGGATCACAAATGTCATAGAAGAACAAAGATGGTAGATGTTAAAATGAAAGAATTTGTAATTAAAAAGGAAAACTTATTTACTTTTTATACAATTTCATGTACCGGGGTAAACCCCCTAAAGAAAGAAATTTAATAAAAAAGTTAATTTTAATAAAAAAAATATATTATTAATAAATAATTGATTAATAAAATATACATTTAAAATATAGTCAGCAAAACAGTTAGGTATGCAGGCTAGCAATCTTCTTACGAATATTATAAATGTAAAAGTCTGGAAAGATCGATTTTCATTATACTTTCACACAAAAACTACTGAAAGGATTTGGATGAAATTTCAAACAGATTGATTATAACCCTTTTCCATTTATAATAGTAGTAAGAAGACTGCTAGCCTGTAAACCTAACTGTTTTGCTATCTGTACATACACTTTTAAATTAAAATAACTTGATTGCTTTAAAAAAAAAATTGCAAGAAAAAACTTCTGATGCTGTCAACTGGTAATGTTCTATAGAGAGGGGCAGGGTTGCCAATGTTGCCACATTGTATGGCAACTCTTAGGCTCTGGCTAAGGCAGTGGTTCCCAACCTTTCTTAGGCCAGGGACCACTTGGGTATGTTCATTGTTAACAGGAACCATAGGGTCCAAGATAAACATGGACACCGACAGGATTATAACTAGGGGAGTGAATCTTTAACTCAGACTATACAAAAATTGGACAAGAAAAATTTAGCAATCATTTGGTAATTTTGCCTCTGAAAGGTTCAATTAGGTTGGGTTGAGCTTGCATCTTCTATGTTAAAAAGTACGAATAACATTTTAATCTTTCGTGGACCGTAGTCGAGGCTCCTGCGGACCACAGGTTGGGAACCAGTGGGCTAAGGTAAATGCCAGCACTTGGAAATTGTTAACTAAGCGTTTTTGTAAAGGAAATGGAATTAGAATACGTTGAAACTCTATGACCATTGGTCTGAATGCTCACAGCCTTTTCAAGGAAAAACTTAATTTATACTACCGGTAACACGTGACACTGCCTCCTAAGATACAGGATCTTCCTAGTTTAGGAGTCAGGGCTCAAATTTTGTATTGGCTGTACTGTACTCATCTCTCGTACACTACTTATGTTTGCTAATTTTTCTGTACCTTAGTGACTGTTTAAATATATGTGTCAAACTTGAGTTCTCCTAATCATCATCATTCTCTTGCCCTTATCCCAATTCATTTGGGGTTGGCCCAGCATGTCTACTTCTTCCATAGGTACTCCTCTATTTTTCGTCATCTCATCAGACACTTTTTTTCTTACCATAAATCCTTCTTAACACAGTCCATCCATCGTTTCTTTGGTCTTCCTCTGCTCAAATACCCATCCACATTCATACTCAAAACTTTTTTCACAACATTTTCCTCATTCCTCCGTATCACATGCCCATACCGTGACAACCGATTCCCACAAGTTCTCCTAATAATGTTATTAATCTAAGGGCTGGCTTTAACCTTGGCCAAAGGCTTAGAGTTGCCATACAATGTGGCAATCCAACCAGTTGACAGTGTTGAGGAGATTTTTTGATTATTTTTTTTTAGTTTATTGTTAAATTAGGTAGTACATTATTTCATTTTTAAATGTGAGTATTTATATAGGATTTGGGTTAATGAAAACAGTTTGAAAATATTACTGTTTGATTTTGATACTAAAATGGAGTCCTGCTAGGCTGTCAATAATTAAGTTTTATCCCAATTCAACCTTTTTGTCAATTTTAGTTTTTCTTGTCCAAATTTCATTGCACTTTGTTAAGAATACCGTTCTACTTCTCCAATTATAAGTGAACAGAGGGTTTCGATTGACTGGTTATGAAAATCTCTATCATCTTCTGGCCAGCCAAGTCCCACCTTATTGCATGGACTGGACAGACAGCCTATCTGACCTCAACATTCCACCCCTAAGACGACCCACTGACCAAGAAAATAAACAATCAATTCATTGTGTGATGATTTACTTACCATCAAAATTCACTGATAATATGATTGATAGTAAGAATGTGTCAAAAACTTTTTGGTCACCAACTTTTTTCGAAACTTTAAAGAACGAAAGTACCTATTGAGTTAAAAGCCCACGTTTCTTGAATGAAGAATTTCAGCTTCCTTCCAGTCTCGACTAATTTTAGAACACAATACAGAGTACAGACTATTTAGTATTCCAAAACAAAAGTCGCATTCATTGTAAACTGTACGTGACCGTGTGCCAAAACATTAACTAACTGTCAAAAACGTATGAAAAGTCCCGTCGACATTTGCGATTCGTCTTGAAATGAGAGGTTTTCTTTTTGAGAATTAAAAAATCATAGTTTCCCTGAGCTCGATAGATGGCGTTGATCCGACCACGTTACTAGTTACCAAAGCCAAAACGCTTGAAAAAACACACGTCACATAGGTACCTCGTCACATACGCTCGTTGACTGACACTTTCGTTTGCATAAGCTTCCGAATACAACCATTAGGACCAAGTGAAGTTAGGTATGTGACGTTCTGTTCTTTGCAATAACGTAGTCAGACCAACGCCATCTATCCAGCGACTGGGGAGGAGTAGAAAAAGAAAAGGTTATTTTTTTTTGTTGCAGTTATTTGACACCGTTATAATCCCGTAGCTGCATTATGCTGATGTGGAAATGCAAGTAAATTGTAATTTGGATGGATTTAAATTTGTAACAGCAGGTTCTTTGTGTTGCCGCGTTGCGGCATAGAATACCTCCTTTGGAGGGTCTAACTAAGAGGACTCTGGAGTTCTGGACTCATGTAGGTAAGTTGTGGGTAGTTTTAGAGTATATGTATATTACAGTAGTGTTCATGCATGCTGTAGGAGCAATCACCTGCCTAGCATTTTAATTTCACAACTAGGTCGGAGTCTGTTTCAACTCCATCTGGACATAGATGAAGACCAGGTGACTGTCTATCTAACTTCAACAATCCAGTAAAAACTGGGATAAATAGTCGGGGAAGTCCAGTATACCTTTTTGTTCTAGTCTATTCTATTAGTGTTTCTACAGGAAAAAAATTAATTATATTTGGGAAACTTGGATCCATGTGTGACTTACACTTTTGTCAGCAGTGACGGATTAAGACTACTTGATGCCCTAAGCAATCCCCGCCTGTGGGGCCCCCTATCCGAATGTCAACTAGAATCGCCAAAAGGTCTAGTAGTAGTCTAGGTCAGACTCTATGTCAACTTAAAACGCGCGAATTTTCAGTTGGTCCTAGTATTTTTTTTTTGGTGTGGTTTTTGGTGACGTGAGTGTGAGACGTGATGCCCTTTTCAACCGACTTCCAAAAAGAGGAGGTTATCAATTCGTCTGTATATATATATATATATATATATATTTTTTTTTTGTGTTTGTTACCTCAATACTCTCGACTGGGTGAACCGATTTTGATGGTTCTTTTTTTGTTTGAAAGCTGGTGCTTCCCGTTTGGTCCCATTTTAGTTTGCTGAAGATCTGATGCTGATCTTCGGAGATATACAACGGAACTCTTCAAAAATACACAGCAAATCTGCAGTGATTGCTGCCATTGCTTGTAGGTTCATTGTATAAACTATATCATGACATAACATCACGCCTGTATGCTCTGAGGGGGTACGCACATGTGTAAAATACACCCGATTTCGAAAATATTTGTTACCTCAGTACTTTCTACTGGGTGAACCGATTTTGATCGTTCTTATTTTATTTTAAAGCTGGTGCTTCCTGTGTGGTCTCATAATCATCAAATCAGTAGGTAGTGTTCTATATTTCGGGCGTGATGCAATGGGTTCTTACAAATAAAATTCAGGGAGACGAGGACTTGTGTATTGTACATAAAGCAGACATGACATGAAGTCTAACCACAGACAATATTTCATTTCTTCTTTAAAAACTAAGATCATAGACTATAATATGAAACATGCCCCTTTTTTTTTTTTTTTTTTTTAAATTGACAAGTGACATTGACAACTGGGCATAACCTGTTGTTTACAATTTACAAGATTAATGCTGAAATACAAATTACATTTATTATTAACTTATGTTTATCGTTTAAGATGAAGTGATAAGTAAATTATACAATAATAAATTGATTACATCAATACATTTATAAGCAATACACTAGCGTTGTCGTGATGTGAAATTATTTCAATACAATGTTTAAATTTATTTGAGTGATATTGAATTTAATGTATTACATTGTGAATAAATTATCCTATAAATCAAATTTTTGTGTCTTTTTGAGTAATCTTCCTCTAGAACTATACTTATTTACATTCTCTGAAACATAGTTTCTTTCGTCAGGAGATATTATAATATTAGGCATTACATTTGAGCATGACTGAGGAGGACTAGTTAAAATTAATTCATCTTGATATTCATAGTGATCACAAAGACTTTGACTACAAGACACATCATCATTTACATTGACAAATTCAGGTGACTTTATGACTGACTGATTTGTTACATTTGATTCAGACTGATTGGATTCTATAGATTGATAATTTTCTGATTCAACATTAGATTCTGTATTGCTACAATAAGAATTATTATGAACTTGACTAGGACTTGAGAATGAGTTTGTTTTTCTACGAGTTATTATGTATGTGTAATCCTGACAACCATCATCATCCCTTTCATTTTCAAAAGACTGACTCGATTGTGACTGAAAGTGTGACTGTGTTTTTTGACCATTAAGATCATCAAACTTAATAGATTCTTTATGTTGTTTTTGTTGACAATAATCAGGTCGAATATGTTGAGAATTTCGCCTATATGTTTTACCAAAGTTGTCTTGTATTATAAAAGATCTAGGGAGTTTAGTTTTAGAGATAATTTGACCTTTTGTCCAAATAATGTCTTTCGGATTTTTTTTAAAATAAATGTTATCCTTGACATGAAATTCTTGATAGTTTTTACAACTTTTATTATAATAATTTTTAGTTTTTTGTAAGTTTTTGTCTTTAATGTTAGAATATTCAGCAAATTTAACAATTTTAGGTTTTAATTGACTAATTTGACTTGGTAATTTTGTTCTTAATTGTCTTGACATGAGTAATTGCGAAGGGGAGTACATGTTTGAACCTTGAGAAGTTCTATGTTGTAATAGACCGATGTGGGGATCTGTACCTGATTCCTCACATTTTCTTAAGATATTTTTGACTGTTTTGACTGAGACTTCGGCTAATCCATTTGATCTTGCCATGTATGGACTGCTGACAATGTGTTCAACATCCCATTCATGAAGAAATTGTTT
The DNA here is from genome assembly GCA_916618015.1 of Xestia c-nigrum. Taxonomy (NCBI): domain Eukaryota; kingdom Metazoa; phylum Arthropoda; class Insecta; order Lepidoptera; family Noctuidae; genus Xestia; species Xestia c-nigrum. The sequence goes on from OU745268.1 coordinate 15,564,698, forward strand.
GAATTCTTTTGAGTTATAAGGTGGTCCACCATCACTGACTAATTGTAATGGAATGCCATGTCTTGCAAAAATAGATTTTAAATTATTTATTACAGATGAAGATCTAGTATCATTTTTTAAATTAGCTATCTCAATGTAGTTAGAATAATAGTCTACCACAAGTAAATATTTTTGATTTTTATATTCAAATAGATCAGTAGCTAGTTTTTGCCAGGGGAAAATTGATTTTTCATGTGACCTGAGTGATTCTTTTGATTTATTTAAACTATACATAGCACAAGTTTCACACAGTTTTATTTTGTTTTCTATATCCTGATTTATGTTAGGCCAAAATACAATACCACGAGCTAAATTTTTGGTTTTTTCTATTCCTAAATGTCCTTCATGTAAAGTATTCAAGATTTCAGTTCTCATTGAAGTAGGAATAATGACAGAATTATTCTTAAAAAGTATATTATTTATGACATGAATTTCTTCTTTGACATTCCAATATGGGAGTACTAAACTATCGCATAGGTTTTTTGACTGAGGCCATCCTTGGAAAAAATATTGTTTCAATATTTGTAACTTTATATCATTGTTTGAACATTCTAAAATTTTATCTAATTTTTCTTGAGAAATTGCTAAGTTTGAGGTTAGTAAATTAATATGAATATCCAAGTTTTGTTCAAATTCTTTTAAATTATCATCAAGATTGTTATCATTATCGACTGGTGCTCGAGAAAGAGTGTCTGAAATGTACATTTTTGAGCCTTTAGTATAAGATACTATCAAATCATAAGCTTGCAAAGTAATCATCATTCTTTGAAGTCGTGAAGGTACTTCAGATAATGGTTTTTTAAAAAGTGTGACTAGAGGTTGGTGGTCTGTCTCTACCTGAATTGGTTTTCCATAAACATATTGGTGGAATTTTTTACATCCAAAAACAATTGCATATAGTTCTTTTTCAATTTGTGCATAGTTTTCTTGACATTTGCTTAAAGATTTAGATGAATAAGCAATAGGATTGTTACCATGAAATATGACTGCACCAACTGCACTTTTAGAGGCATCTACTGACATTCTAACAGGTTTATTGACATCATAATGAATAAGAACTGGGGACTTGCAAATAATTGATTTTAATTTATTAAACTGATTTTCATGATTTTGTGTCCAAGACCATAAGTTTTGTTTTTTAAGTAAATCTCTTAAAATACTAGTTTCTTCAGCTAAATTTGGAATGTATTGACCTAAATAATTAATCATACCTAAAAATCTTTGAAGTTCTTTGACATTTTGAGGAGAAGGCATTTTAGTAATTGCTTCTATTTTTGACTTATCTGGTGACACTCCATGTTGGTTAAAAATGTGTCCCACATAACAAATTTCTGAAAGACCAAATTCGCATTTTTGTTTATTAAATTTTAAATTGACTTCAGAAGCACGTTTGAAAACTGACTCAAGCCGTTCATTATGTTCGGTCTCATTTCGTCCATGAACTAAAATATCATCGACAAATATTACAATACCAGGCAAATCACCAAAGAGATCATTCATTACTCTATGAAATATTTCACCGCTAGAAGCTATACCATACGGGAGTCTAAGGAATTTATACCTACCAAAAGGTGTGTTGAATGTACATAAGTCACTGCTCTCTTTATCCAATTTGATAGTCCAGTAGCCAGAACTTGCGTCTAATTTTGAAAATATTTTACTACTAGTAACTTGTGACCTGAGGTCATTAAATGTAGGATAAGGATAATGAGGTCTTTGAATAGCAACATTTAGGTTTCTCGGATCAAGACATACACGCAATGAACCGTTTGTTTTTTCTACTAAAACAATAGAATTAACCCATTTTGTAGGTTTGGTGACCTTTTCAATTATTTTCATCTTTTCCATATTTCCTAATTCAGACTTTAAACGATTTTGAAGAGAAAATGGTATTCTACGAATAGGACATACTTTTGGTTTCACATTTTCGTCGATATCCAAGTGAATTTCATTTGGAAGACATCCTATACCTTCGAATGTATGAGAATATTTGGATACGACACTTTGTACTGACCTGTCACAATCAAGTTGTAGGTTATTTTGAATTTTATAAATTCTTTTGACAATACCAAGTTTTTCACACGTTTTCCAGCCTAGAATTGTTTGGCATTTACAGTCAACTACAATAAAATATATTTTAGTCTTCAGTCCATTCTCAAATTCACATTGTATCACACAGCTACCTAGATTTGGAACTATTTCTCCTGAAAATGAAAAAATCTTATTATTTGTTCTTTGAATATGTATTTTCCTATTAGTCTGAGTCATTATAGAATTAAGTGTGTCTTTAGAAATAACATTAGTATCGGCACCTGTGTCAATTTGGCATTTTGTCAAAATATTATTTAAATTTACATTAATTTTCCACTCATCCTCTCTATTATTACATTTATTATTGTCAGTCAATTTATTAATTATAAAATAATTGTCATTACAAGAAGAGTCATCATAATTAATACAACTTACACTAGATTTTTGTTGTTGACTTTTGTCCTGTCTGTCCTTGTTGAAAAAACAATATTTAGCAAAATGGTTCTGCTTCTTACATATTTTGCACGTTCTTCCTTCCGCTGGGCATTTATAAATGTGAACCTGTCCGCATCTGTTACAAGGCTTTTTCGATACTGAATTGTCACGTCTTTTCACAGAGTTTTGATTATAATCTCTATTATTTGACTTACTTCTCTGTCTATAATTATTGAAATTGTTGAAATTGTTTCTTGACTTTGACCTGCCTCTGTGGTTTATTTTTGACACTTGCTGAACTGATGACATATTTTCTGAAGATTGATGACTTTGTGACTTTGTTATTTTTGTAGACCTTTCTTGAGATAATTCCATACTTTTTGCAATTTTTAAAGCATCCTCAAGTATTAGTTTTACTTGCTGTAATAATTTTTCTCTTATTTTTGAGTTGTTTATTCCGATAACAAACATATCCTTGACTAAGGAATCTTTTAAGTCGTTGAATTCACATGACTTGGCTAAATTATTCAATATCGTGACGTAGTTATCCAAAGATTCTTCTTGTTGCTGTAATCTTGTAAAGAAACTATACCTTTCCACTGTAATGTTGCTTTGCGGATTGAATTTTTTGTCAAAGTGATTCAGCACATTTTCTATAGTTGTAGATTTTCTATCGATATTTAGGGAATTGAAGACTTCTAATCCATACTCACCAATGAGATTCAAAAATATTGCTATTTGCTTCGTTTCTGACTGTTTCTTTATGTCATTAGCATCGCAGTAAATCTCGAATCTTTGTTTCCAATTTTTCCAATGTTCAGCCATGTTACCATTTTGTCTTGTTAGGGGTTTGACACTGTTACCCAGAAAAATATTGGTCTCCATTTTTCTATTTCCCTGTTGATATCCTCACGATGACACCATGTTCTATATTTCGGGCGTGATGCAATGGGTTCTTACAAATAAAATTCAGGGAGACGAGGACTTGTGTATTGTACATAAAGCAGACATGACATGAAGTCTAACCACAGACAATATTTCATTTCTTCTTTAAAAACTAAGATCATAGACTATAATATGAAACAGGTAGCTGATGATGGGCTTCTGGAGAAATAGAGAGAATTCTTCACATTTTATAGGCACACTAGAAGCGGTTTGGGTAGTTTTAGGAATTGTACTTTCTCGAAGTGATCCCAATTCAATTTGATGAAGATCTGATGAAGAACATCGGACATATCGCAACGGAACTCCTCAATAAATGCTAGCAAATGTACTGGGATTGCCGAAATCTCATATCTGTCTATTGTTTACACTAGTTCATAACCTAAAATCACGCCGGTACGCTGTGAAGGGGTAAGCACATGTGAACCACTAAAAAGTGAAAAATAAAAACTGTTATACAAAAAATAAAACCGACTTCAGAGAAAACAAAAAAGTCAAAAATAACTTCAGAAAAAACGCTTCAGAAGTCGGTGACAAAAAAACTAAATCAATCAAACGAAGGTCACCGACTTCTGAAGCGTTTTTTTGAAGTTATTTTTGACTTTTTTGTTTTCTCTGAAGTCGGTTTTATTTTTTGTAAAAAAGTTTTTATTTTCCGTATGGGAAATCGTCATATAACTTCTCCCACTCTGTGCGGAGCGAGAGGGAGTGTCAGAATTTTACTGACTAAATCCCGTCCATGTTCCTTCCTCAATTTGTCAATGTAGTAGGTTAAGTTCTATGGGGCTGCGGGACTGTTGGGGCTTTTTTTTATAGGATTGAATCATCAAATGACCTCTCCCACTCTGGGCGGAGCGAGAGGAAGTGTCAGACTTTTACTGACTAAATAAAATAAATAATAAACAAACGAGCCGTCGACACGGCCTGTCGTTATAAGACGGATGGACGGCAAGCTAGCCATAGCTCACCGTCCACAAGCCCATGCCTACGGTGGCCGGTGATGCCCGGTGCGTCTCCCGCGGCGGCTGGGGCGAGAGGTTCTCTCCCTCTCGCGTTCGGCCACCTCCTTTGCTAGCAAGACTGCTTCGCAGAAGGAGGTGACGGTTTCCCATTCCGTCTCGCTCCGGACCATGGATTGAACCAGACTGAGACGTCGCCGCCGCCGATAGCCGCTACGAGGACACGGCGGTGCTCCGCCCACGGGGGGCAAAGCTCCCCCGTGCAGTGCGCCATCGTGTCCTCCGGTCGATCCTCGCAATGGAAACACCCGGGCGTTTCCTCCCGCCCGATTCGAGGCAGGAACCTCCCGAATCAACCGTGTCCGGTGAGGACCTGCGTCAGGCGGAAGGTGAGGACGCCGTGGCGTCTCTCAAGCCACTCCTCAAAGAGAGGACTTATCGCCAATATCGTGGTGCGCCCTGCACGGGGTTGCGACAGTCGCTCTCTCCATTTCGCCATGAGATCACGCCGGAGGTTTGTCCGCTGAGCGACAGTTTGCCGCGGCAGTGGAGTTTCCAACCGGCGCAGCGCCTCCGCGTGCCATTCATGCAGGCGCGCGAGGACTAGCGCCTCCAGATCCCATGGCGGCAATCCGGCCAGCATGCCCGCCGCCTCGCGGGCGATCGTGCGGTACCCACGGACCATCTTCACGGCTACCACCTTTTGGGGCACGTTCAGATAATGGGCGGCTCGCCGCCTCAAGGAACGCGCAAAATGTGGAACGCTTCACGGTTTTGGCGTGTCATCCTTGCACAGGGGCCATGCTAATCTTCTCTCATGATGCCCTAAGGACGGATTTTTTTCTGTGCTTCTTCTGGTGCCCCCCCAGACGTGATGCCCTAGGCAATTGCTTAATTTGATTAAGGGTTAATCCGTCACTGTTTGTCAGCGAATATGTTTCAAGCAGCTTCTAATAGCTATATGAAAATAAAACATTAATTAAAGATTTTTGTATCATGTGTTTTCTTTATGGGTTCCTTCTAACTGGAAGAATCTCGATGCTCCGAAATTTATTTGGCAGAAGTTAACACACAACGAATATTTATAAGGCATAGTTTTTTAAAAACATAATTATTGTTTTGCCGAATGTTTGTATGTCCGAATAATAATTTACAATGGCATACTTTTAAGATGGCAGAACTTTAAATGGCCTAATTACCTTTGGCAATGTTCAAAGTCCGTTTAGAATAATATTTACCTATTTAGAGCGAATTTTATTTGGCATTATTATCATTTCTATAAAATAGCATTTTTAACTACCTATAATTTAAAAAAATAAAACACTGTCTTAAAAAGTCAATATGCTGTGCTAGAAAAGTTAGTGACAGTATCGAATTGCTCCAAAACCGACCCTACGTAGTCTTGTCTGCTGTACCCCGAACCAGGGCGCTGGTAATAGTGCTAAAACCATGTGACTCAGGGTGGCTGGACAAATCTTCAAAATAGCTCCCATTTTCCTAGGGCACTTTATGTGACGGTTAAACACCCTTATGTCAGAATTTGTGACGCTACAGAATCTTAGATAATCGATCGAAAACGGGTCCAGCCATCTTGAAAAACCACTTTTCGCTGGTCTCTCAATCTCGGTAAAGGAAGTGATTTTGACGACTTTTTGCATATCAACGGGCGTCACATGAGTTTGTGACAGGCTTGGTTTAGTAGAAAAATGCAAAAATCTGTGCCAGCCATCTTGAATTTACGTATAAAACTTTTGGCTGGCACTTCTGAATCTCAATAACGGTAGCGTTTTCGAATATGGTTCCTTTACTAAAACTTGGTGACGCAATGTGTGACAGTAATAACGTTTGATTTATGGCGTCACATGCAAGGGTTTACGAGAAATCAATAAAAACCTAATGTCCAGCCAACCTGAGTTCAAGCTGGCTGGACACCTGTATCTCCACTGCCTGATGATCTACGACCTTCAAAATGTGTTCAAAATGTTGTGACGGGGACGATAATAATAACCTGAATTTGTGACGGATAAACTTTGCGTAGTTTTAAAGATATTGATAATTTTAATTTTCCCATACAAACATCCATTAATATTGTGAGGTGACTATGTTTTTTACATAAATAAAAGATTTATTTTTTATATACTAATCGGCCGGTTGCAGCCACGCCTGCTTTGTATTTGATTTCTCCATGGGAATAAAGGGTTTTCCTGCAATAAAAAGCGTAAACTTACTTTTGACTACCAGCGCTGCAAAAGAGAGCCCACTTGTATTTCGCGTTTAGTTCATTATCTTAGGTAACTGAAAATGAGAACTAAACTCGACAGTCTGCAGTGTATGTACTTTTCGAATTGTTATTGTTATGGACCAAGTGATAAATTGGGCACTATACATAATGCCCGGTCATTATGAAAAATGCCCAATATGAGAGTGCAATTTGATAAGAATTATTCAACGAATCAAATTGACCGGGCATTATACATATTGTCTATCACCTTTTGGGCAGAGTAATACATAGGTACATATTTTAATACTATTTTTTTTTTGTTATTGTCATTTATCTTAAAATAATCTAATAATACCACTATTTAAATCATCAGACTCTTTATTTGGATTCATTATCAATGACTTCTACATAAAGAATCCACTAGTTTTTGCATTTAAAACTTAAGGAAAGTCATATTAAAAATATACTTAACATAAAACATATTAAAAAAAACAAGAATTTCACAACATGTCTAATATTGTTTTATAGAAATGACTTAGTATTATCCTACTTCCTATCCTATCCTACTAATCTTACTAATATTTTTACTAATATTATATATGCGAAAGTTAGTGAGTATGGATGTATGGATGTTTGTTACTCTTTCACGCAAAAACTTCTGATCGGATTTGGATCAAGTTTAGCAAACAGACAGTTTGTAACCTAGATAGGATACTTTTTATCTCGGTAATAAGATCCAAAGGGACAATTTCAAACTTCACACGGGGAAGCCGCTTGCAGAAGCTAGTAAAACATAAAATAAACTAAAGTTTAAGCAATCAGACTCATTATTTAGCATAATAAGCATCTTCTTTTAAAAAAAGTCATATGAAAATCTAGGTAAAATAGAACATAAATTTGAAAACAATTATTATACAATATGTTGCAAGTAACAGATTGACTTATTAAAACAACTGCCACTGTTATGAATAGAATAGAATAGAATAGAATAGAATAGAATAGAATAGAATAGAATAGAATAGAATAGAATAGAATAGAATAGAATAGAATAGAATAGAATAGAATAGAATAGAATAGAATAGAATAGAATAGAATAGAATAGAATAGAATAGAATGGAATTCATTTATTTGTAAGAATTTTACATGGTATGATATTTTGAGGTTACAAAAGTTTTTGGTTTTGCGACAACTATATTTATCAGACTTGCAACCATTTTTACAACCACATCTACTATAACCTTGCCCTCCCCATTTATAGGACATTCTAAAACACTCTCTCAGCGAAATCTCAGTCTCTGGAATATCTTCAGGAAAAATAAATCCTACTTTCGTGTTAACACACTCGCGTTAAGGCGATTACATGAGTTAAACGAGAGTTGTATAATGACTAAAAGTATATGATTCACTGCTATAAACAAAACCAGAATTATATATGATATTCTTCAGGATATATGCTAGTATGATTTGAAAACAAATACAATTAATTTGACTCGATAAAAAAATCACGAACTTATCTCTAAAAATGTCTATCAACCAAAAAAAAAACATAATTAATATACATGCGATCATTCAGATATTTTTTTTGGAAAATATTAGCAATAGATTAGCATTATAGTGTTTTAGTCCAATCGATAGATTTTTTTGTAAATCGATCGAAACCACTCATTTCGCACTATTTGGCCCACAGTGTATGACGTAACAACCACTTTGTATTGCAAGCTGATTAGAACTGTATTCTAACAGCATTTCAAACGAAGTTTGAATCACCTCAAATAGAGTTGCTAATTTAGCTCATCTAGTCACTTTAACACTGAGATACGAAAGTAAAACCCATTCGCGTTCGTCCGTATTCTTATAATGCAAAACTAAACAAAAACAATAGCACTCGAAGGCCGCCGCACGAGACGCACGCTGAATGGCGGTCGCTGATTGGTCAAGGAGTGCCACGCCATGCATGCCTCGCTCTCCGCCCTCACACCGTGTCAAATTTAGCTTTATTATCAAATTGCCCAATTATTATATAGCAATATAATAATGACCGTGCAATGTGACAAATAATGAAGTTAGGATTAATCACTTAGCCCGATAGAGCTAGACATTATTCATAATGCTCGTATATTATGTATAATGCCCGCATTAATCATCTGGTTCATAACATTATCACTAATCAGAGTAAGACCACTTTTAATATTAATCTGCGGTAAGACAACAAATTAATAAGAGAAGATTCGACCAGTTGTCCTAGTAGTACCAACTTTAAGCAATAGATGGCGACACTAACATCAGCTATCATGGAAGTATAACATTCCGTTCACAGATATATTCAGTTATATTACAAATGACGACCACCGACTTCATTTGCGCTTCAAACACTTAGGGCGGTGGTAAAAACAACGTAGTGGTACAAGGCGAGGGTTACTGAAGTGCAAATGGAGTTGATCGTCGTCACTTGAAACGCTGTATAAGTACAAATAAATAAATGTGATTTTATTTACAGGAAACAGTTTTTTTTCATTTAAATACCTTAGAGCATTAGTTATCCTGACACATTCGCTGCCTGTGTACTTACCATGAAAAACAGCAATACCTACCTACTAAAACGATTAGATATCTGCACGTAAATAATCAATAACATTAAATAATTACCCCCATTCCAGCTCAATTCTACACTTATGTCTTCTATTGATTTAAATATTTGCAGTTGTTCTTATTAGTATCACCAGTACACGGATTTTCGTCCATTAAAGAAAACACCATTAAATATACTTAGTCCTACATAAAACATACAATATTGGTAACCCTACTGCAGTGTTTGTATGGGAAAATTTCATTGATCAATATCTTTGAAACTTCCCAAAGTTTCTCCGTCACAAATTCAGGTTATCATTATCGTCCCCGTCACAACATTTTTTTTTGTTCGTAGATCATCAGGCAGCGGAGATACAGGTGTCCAGCCAGCTTGAACTCAGGTTGGCTGGACATTAGGTTTTTATTGATTTTTAGTAAACCCTTGCATGCGACGCCATAAATCAAAGTTATTACTGTCACACATTGCGTCGCCAAGTTTTAGTAAAGGAACCATATTCGAAAACGCTACCGTTATTGAGATTCAGAAGTGCCAACCAAAAGTTTTATACGTAAATTCAAGATGGCTGGCACAGATTTTTGCATTTTTCTACTAAACCACTGTACGTATCACACAACTTCTAGCTCGATGCCTGTCACAAACTTATGTGACGCCCGTCAATATGCAAAAAGACGTCAAAATCACTTCCGTTACCGAGATTGAGAGACCAGCGAAAAGTGGTTTTTCAAGATGAAGATTGAAGATTTTGTAGCGTCACAAATTCTGTCATAAGGGTGTTTAACCATCACATAAAGTGCCCTATTGACCGAGGAAAATGGGAGCTATTTTGAAGATTTGTCCAACCAACCTGAGTCACATCTTAAATGTCAGTCCGCGTCGCTGACAGTCGCAGAACAGACTGAAGTCACTCAAGTTGATTAGCTTTTGTTTGCATTGCCACGCTGACGTCGGTAAAATGTATCTACCTCAGTTTTATAAATAACATCATTGCCATGCCCCAAAGAAATATCACCGTGTGCGCTGTCAAATGACCTAATGACAGATCTTCGTGAAAACTAAATCGGAACGCAAAATATTGATGAGCGCTGTGAGTGATGATTTCATATCTCGGAATGCACCCACTGACTGACAGTCTGACACTGACAATCAAATTGACGTTTCGGACTCGCATCTTGCGAGTTTGCGTTTGCTTGCGGTCTCCGGTCGCGAAGCTTTCGCAAATTATTGTTTGCTTCGATAAAATAACGAATAAATTAATCGCTAGGACTCACAGTGCGTCCATAATTTATCTGAAACACAGCCAACATCACTATATACCCGCCATTTTTTACTGAACTGGTGTTTTAGAGTGAATATGTGATCAAAAATATGTGTCGGCATTTTCAGATCATATTTCAGTGTTCTTATAACAATTTGCTTGATTGTTTCGTGAGAACAGACGTGTTGTGTTCGTGTTTTATGATTTAGTGGCCGTCGAGTGTGCTTGATGTAAGTAAACGATTAATTTCATGTTCGAGTCGACGCCAATCTTGTATTGTAAATGTTCAGTTTTACTGCCATTTGGTCACATAAGAAGTATTTCATTATCATTCGCATTGACTGAAAAAATTACGGTCAGTGGGTCGCCTTAGGGGCGGACTTGAGGCTTTTTCTACCCAATGTTTTTGAGACATCAATCTTAGATCAATAATAGTGCTAGACTCCCGATCAGCGCTTCGAAAACGGCCCGAAAAATAAGACCACAAATACGTTTGTGGTCTTATTTCAAATTAGTATGGTCCAAGCAGCTTAGCCAACATTAAGACGTCAAAATGCTGCAGTGCGAGTTCAAAAACTGTGTAAAAATACCACCTTAACACCTAGGTTTTGGAAGAATTTTTTTTTTGGTAAGTTTATGTCATTAAGTGTTTTTCTTATAATAAAAACAAATTAAATAGTTAGTAAATTCAAAGAGCTAATATTATAATTGTTTGGCCAATGTTTGCTACAACGCACCAACTATTGTATCAAACATTGACAGTTATTGAACAGGGAATGCATGTTCGCGATGCGTACGCGCGCATTCTGCGCGTTCAGTGCGTACGCGTCTCATATAAAATCGTTGTTTTCTATGGGTATAAGCTGAATAGAGCTGAATAAGTGTGTGTAGTCCCTTACAACTTACCTAGATTATTATTTCAGATACTTTTGTATAAAGAATATGCCGAAAACACGTTTCTTGATTCCCTTTATTTTTTTTTACTTTATGTAGTTTTTTTATTACCTATTCGTTGTAATAGCGGCAATGTAAAACAGTATTGTATACCTTTTTGATTCGATCATAAATATTTGCTACCATACATACTAAAGTAAAAAAATATATTCTGCAACTCTACGCCTTCAATACTTAGGTACTGTGTTCTAAATATTGAAATATCATGCCAAAAATTGTTTAGTTCCACAATAGAATACACCAAATTGTAAACAAAATGTTTTTAAGCTAAGTACTCAGACTTAAGATTCATTTTAGAATAAATATTTTTGTACTTATAAATAATAATAATAAATAAATAATAAATATCGCTGGACATTAACACACAGCGCCATCTAGTGCCACACTAAGCAAAGCTAATGACTTTTTATTTTCAAGCAACATTTTAAATTTGTTCTTTTAATCCTTTCTTCGATGAAAGGACTTAAATCAATATATTTGCAATGGTAATTAAACTTTACCTTTAAGCATTAAGGTTTATATGAAACTGTAGGTTATTAATATTATTAATCTTTTTGCTATGAAATGTAGATGTTTGGGTGTGTGCAAACATGGCCACTTGAGCGACGTGTTTTTGTTCCTGATCCTTAATCTTGATCGAAGACATCAATATAAATGTGTAATAGGCAAAATCAGTACGCATTGTAGCGTGTGGTTTTCTGTAAATTCTACTTAACACTATGGGAAATAGGTGTGAGTTTAAATATGTTTGTGTCTATTAGAATAAATGACATTAGTAAATGAAAAAAAAATAAAAAATTCCAATTGCCTCGGTGGAATAAACCATACATGTTTATTCTCGCATAATTATGGTCTTGAACACACAAGAGCTGAGTTCTTTTATTTTTCAAATTCAAATTCATTGATTGGTGTGATTTTTGGTACATTTTAGTCTGTCCTTTTTAGTACGTCTTGTGTCCCTTTACTAAACAAGTAAGTCCCCTCTTTGAGGAGTGGCTGGAGAGGCGCCACGGCGTCCTCACCTTCCGCCTGACGCAGGTCCTCACCGGACACGGATGTTTCGGGAGGTACCTGCACCGAATCGGGCGGGAGGAAACGCCCGGGTGTCTCCACTGCGAGGATCGACCGGAGGACACGGTGGAGCACACGGTGGAAGTCTGCCCTGCGTGGGCGGAGCTCCGCCGTGTCCTCGTGGCGGCGATCGGCGGCGGCGACCTCTAGCGAGACGGAATGGGAAGCCGTCGCCTACTTCTGCGAAGCAGTCATGCTAGCGAAGGAGGTGGCGGAACGAGAGAGGGAGAGATCCTCTCTTCCCGGCCGCCGCGGGAGACGCAACGGGCGTCGGGGGCCACGTGGTGGCTACCGCCCACCGTAGATGCGGGCCTGTGGACGGCTGGCTATGGGCTAGCTAGCCGTCCGGCCGTCTAACGACGACGACAGGCCGTGTCGACGGCGCGTTCGTGTTCCACGCGCGCCTCAAAGAGATGTCAGCAAAAAGAGAGGGGCCCGCAAGGGCCGAAGCCTGCCGGGGTTGCGGGCCTGTTCGAAAGAGATACCGCGGCCCCGGAACGTAAAAGGCGAGGAAGGAACATGGATGGTTTTAGTCAGTAAGAGTCTGACACTCCCTCCCGCTCCGCCCAGAGTGGGGGGGGTCATTTGATGATATCCCATCCTTAAAAAAAGGGCATCCCCTATCTCCTTTCAAACGTCTCTATCTTGTGTGATATCTGGTCATGTTTTTCTTTACAAAAAAAGATGCGGTTGTCACACCGCTGCTTTCAGGGCTTATATCTAAGCTTAAACTGAAATATACGTGATTTTTGTTGTGTTGTTCATTGTTGTTTCGTGATAGTAAGATTTTCTGTAAGTGACAGTTTACGTTTATCTGAGGAGGGTTACCAAAACTTGGTGGCTTAAAGTTGAGTATAGTACGGACTCCTAATCAAAACGAATTTCCCTTCCAACTCTATATTTGGGACCCTAGATTTTCTGTATTCCAATGGAAATGAATACACACTACATTAAAAATATGTTTGATGTACAAATTATTTTGGTACTACGTTTGTATGAACTACGCATGCTCCGCAGGCCTCTTAGCAAATAATGAAAATAAATTAAAAAATTAAAGCCCCTAATACTATGGTCCCTACTACCGAAACCCTTCATGCGTGAAGTTGCGACCCACCCATTACCCATCTATACTTATATTATAAAGCAGAAGAGTTTGTTTGTTTGTTTGGTTGAACGCGCTAAAATCAGGAACTACCGGGTCGAATTGAAAAAATCTTTTTGTGTTGGATAGTCCATTTATCGAGGAAGGCTTTAGGCTATATAACATCGCGCTACGACCACTAGGAGCCGAGCAGCAATGAAAAATGTTACAAAATCGGGGGAAATTTTATTCGCTTCGTGAGCTTTATCTCTCTTATGTGACGCAGACTAAGTTGCGTGGGCCAGCTAGTCTTTCTATAAATGGAATATCTCTTAATTCTAGTCCACAATGATGGAAGGCTGCTGCTCTCGCTTCACGGCGGCCGAGGGCGGAGCCCGGCTCGCTGCGGCCGCCGCTACGAAGAACATCCTCGCCGTGGAGTATGCCAGCTTCATACCTGTACGACTGCTGTATGAAAAGGCCTATCAGATCCGTGGGTGAGTTGTCTTGAGAGTATTTTTTCTTCCAATAAGTAATTAGTACTGGTGCTTGTTGAACAGTCAATCAAAGTCGAGTCAAAGTCATAAAAACTTTTTTGCAAAAAATAAAACCGTTTTCAAAAAAAAAACAAAAAGGTGAAAAATAACTTTAGTTTCTGAAGTCGGTGACCTTTGTTTGATTGAAAGTTTTTTTTCACTTTTTGTTTTTTTTAAGTCGGTTTTATTTTTTGCAAAAAAAAAATTATTTTCACTTTTTAGTGGTTTACATGTGCAAGTGCATACCATTACAATTACAACAAGCCCAAACACGACTAGGATACATTGTCTCAATATTGAGTTCCGTGACTATTGGCTTCATCATCAGATGTGATGGTAGAATGGTTCTTATCAAACGCAAATGCTTCACTTGTTGTAGGAAATACCAAAATCGCTGTACGTTATCCTATAAAATTTGAAGAGTTCTCTCGATTTCGCCATGATTCCATCATCAGATCCCGACTTGGTGACTATGGGACCATTTGGAAAGGATACCCTTTCCAACAAAAAAAATATTTTCCAAATCGGTTGGCAAGCGACGGAGTTAAGCGCGAACAAACATAAAAAAAAAATTGAAACATCCGAATTGAGAACCTCCTCTTTTTTAGAAGTCGATTAAAAAGTCTTTCATATCAGTATGATTACATACAGACATAGCAGTCAGTCAAACAGTCAGACCACACAGGCACACAGACGGGCTTCACAGTAAGACAGCCATAAAGGAAGTGTCGACAATCATAGACAATCCATGGACAATCATTAGAGGTGTACAGACTAACTACGTAGTAAATAGTGATGTTACAACAGTGCTGTCAGAATTTTGTGGAAACAGTGAGTCAACCACTCGGGACGATCTTTAAGTTAAGTCTTGTCTGGTTTAGTCTGGGGATGGGTGACCACCCTTTTATACCGAGTTTCCTTCGTGTCTCGGGAAGCACATTAAGCTGTTAGTTGTAGATCTTTGACAGTCGTGGCCAGTAGTTAGTGGCCCGAAAAGTCTGAAAACCAGTCTTACTAAGTGGTATCGTATTACCCAGTACTAACTGGGTTGTGGAGGTCAGATAGGCAGTCGCTTCATGTAAAATACTGGTATTCAGCTGCATCCGGTTAGACTGGAAGCCGACCCCAACATAGTTGGGAAAAGGCTTGGCTAGGATGTTAGTGCAATATTTACTGAGATCTTATAAAGTTTTAAATAGCTCTCAAGCCGGTTGAAAGACTTATGCGGGCTCGGGGGCCGCTTTTTTTTTTGGGAAATCCTTCTCACTATTCCCAAACTACTATAGCTCCTGAAAACCAGTGGCGACCATCAGAAAAGCGCCGAGACAATGAAGCTCGACGAAGTCCTAGAGAGAAGATTTAAAGAAAGAAAGAAAGAAAGAAAGAAAAAACATTTATTAGTCCGACAGGACAACACATAAATAAAAAATAAAAATAAATAATAAAATGGTAAAATTGTGATTATAACACTAGTTTTAAGTAAACATAATGAGAGAATAAAAAAAATAAATAATAACGAAATCATAAGAAAAAACAAACAAAATACAAAACAGAATTTGTCATCTCAGCATGGTGCTTTAACGTTTAAAAAAAAAACGTCTCACGTCGACGTCGTAAACATCACCGTCGTATTTAACTGCCTTGGATCCCGCAAAGACATTATAATATAGCGGAGGAGTAGGATAAAACCGTACTTTTCACCTGGACGGGCCTGTTTTAATCAATTGCATCTCCCTTTCCAGTTCCCGCAAAGAAGGCAAGAAACGCTCCATATACATCACCCGCGCCTCTCGCGTCCCTGTCGTGGCGTTTGAGCTGAAGATCTTGACGGATCTGGGCACGGTAGCAGCGCGGGCTTATGAAGATGTGGATGACTGGCTCGCTGAACTTGAGTCTAAGGAGGTAAGGTTCTATAGTCCGCGCCATTTTTGTAAACAAAGAATTTCTACCAAGATACGTAGCGACAATTCAATCAACAAGAAATACTCCCAAATTCATTCTACTCTAATTATCATACGTGTAATACGAAACTAACGAGCAATTTTATTTGATCGGGTTATATTTGGCGATATAAAGCGCTGTCTTCTAATGTTTTGTGGTACTGGAACGCATCTGACATCATGGAACGTACACATTTGGGTCGCCATTTTGAAGAAAGTTTACATTGAAGCTGCCATTTTTGAATTTATTACAATTCCTTTTTTAAACTTTCACGATCAGAACACATTATAAAACTTAAGAAGACGGGTATTTATCGCGAATTTACCTTTACCCAAAAATCCTTGCCCATGAGAAGCACTATTATAAGAGAATGGTTCGGGAAGCGATTGAGATTAAGAAGTACCCTAATTTCAATCGCGAAGACGGCTTCAGACTCTCTTCAGCTTGGAATCCAGTAATCACGAAGTGTACTCGTCAAGTGAAATCGCCTCAATATACGGACACTGTTAGTGTAGTGTGCTGTCCTAGTGTGAACCGGCCCTAATTAACATTTATGAAGATGAGTAAGGGTAGTTGAATAAACGCCTTCACTTTGCTGTCGCGGTACCTCCAATACTTCAATCTCCCCGCGACCACGGCTGGTGCAATCCAGTCGAAACGTCGGGATAAAATTAAAGGTAAATTCGCGATAAATACGCGTCTTCTTAAGTTTTACAATGTTGTTCCAAAGGTTGCGAGCCCGAATGCGTGTTTACAAAATTTGTAGCTTCTCGTGACGGGGACTATAGTACATCATCATCATCGTTATAGTAGTGATATACTAATGGGGTGATCGTCGGATTGTCAAGTCATAGCTCTCGAGTTCGAACCCAACGCCTCTGATTTTTAGGGTTCCGTAGCCAAAGTGCAAAAACGGAACCCTTATAGATTCGTCATATCTGTCTGTCTGTCCGTCCGTATGTCACAGCCACTTTTTTCCGAAACTATAAGAACTATGCTGTTGAAAAGTTTCAACAGCATAGTTATGCCGCGCCGTCATGACGTTAACTCGTCGGCGTCCTATTGGAAAACATATAGAAAGGACAAGGCGCGGGAAGGGCGCGGGCCTGCACGGGCGCAAGCGGGGGAGCGGAAAGGGCGCGGAGGGCAGGTTCTCACAGCGCTCGCTCGCTCGCCATTGTGCATCTGTCCTGTACTGCCCTGTCTGCGACGGGTCCGTGTCTTTTCTAAATATGGTAAAAAGTCGTGACGGCGCCCTGCGGCGTGCTGCTTGCGTCTTCTCTGTCTGGCCGTTGCCCTAGAGGTGTCCAGCGGATCCCCGCAAGTTCACCAGGTCATCGGTCTACCTGAGGAATAAGAAACATAAAATGTTTCTGTACTAAATTGACTATTTTTTCGCACTCAAAGTGAAAAGTACAGTTTGCACCTCGAGACTGAACGCCAACTTAATATACCCTCGGTTTCATTGACTCCCTCGCACGCTCAGGAGTCAAACTACCTCTGGTATATTATGGCTTCGTTTAGTCCCTCGATATAAAATATACTATTATTGTTTTGAAGTTAGAACTGCACAATTGCTTAATATTTTTCATTTACGATTAGATATTTATTGTAATAATGGCAAAAATTGTAACTTTTCCTTAGAACTGACAGATTCAGTGTACCTGTATCAGCATCGCAAATGAACTCCATTTTACGAGATGATAAAGTTCAAATTCCAATAACTCTTCACTGAAAGTCTTCCTCTATTTTTCAGGTAGTAATCTCCACATCCTCAGTACTGAAGAAGATTCTGGAAGAGGAGCTCCTGAAAATGTGTAATATCAATGTGCTTATTGTGGATAGCTGCCATCTCATATACAGGGATGAAGATTTGAAATATGTAAGTATCAATTTTTTCACACTATCATTTGGGTTTATTAAAAAAAAAAATACTCCCCTTTTTAATCGGATTTTCTTACCAATTTCAATTTTTTGTGTACCAGGCTTTAACTTTTATTTAGATAAATTAGGGGTACCCTAAGTCAAACCTTATAACATCAGCGATAGATTCCCGGATGCTGTTTAACTTTTGTTAAATATTCCTTTTGTTTTACATTTTTTGTAAAGCAAGCAACGACCTATTGTCGGGCCTACGCTGTCCCTCCATACTTTAGTACTAGTGCTGTAATGAAACATAATAATATTGTAATACCAAATGATTTGAAAAGAGTAACCATGGAGTTTCTTGCCGGTTCTTCTCCATGGAATCGACCAACGCAAACCGTGCACCTTTTTCGACGTTTTATAAGTGCCCATCCAAGCCTATGTGAAATAAAATATATATTTTGATTTTGATTTTGATCTGCTAGTAGAAGTCCTGTCAAAATCGGTCCAGCAGTCACGGATTTTAGCCGGAACAAAAACTACAAACAATATAAAAATTGTTCAATGTGTTTTGTGTATATTTTAAGTGCCACATATGCAGTAAAATAGATGTTATTTTAATGTTGCAAACGGACACTTCAATTTCTTTTTCCATCTTTTTTTTTTTACTACTAAATACTTTTTCTTTTTTTCTTTAGATAATGAAGTCCTACAAACAATGTCCCCGAGAAGACCAACCAATAATCCTAGCTCTAACCTACCCCTTATTCACGCCAAATAAAAAAGACACCGATGTAAAAGACACCCCGGAAACAAAAGACGACTCAGCAAAAAAGACAGAAACACAAGATGAAGATCGACAAGGAAAGAAAGAGACAAAGGATCCTCAAGGTTTGTTACGGAAGAAGGAGACAGAGGATGAGACAGATGAACCTTCAGGTTAGAAGTATTTTCTTTTATTACTTTAGGTTACTATTGTAGGCAAGAAGTGGTCCGCAAGGGCCGAAGCCTGCCGGGGCTGCGGGACTGTTCGAAAGAGATACCGCGGCCCCGGAACATAAAGGCCGAGGAAGAAACATGGATGGGTTTAAGAGTCCTGCGGAGCATGCGAAGTTGAAGTAAACGTTTACCGTGGCACCAGAGACCCCCAACTGATCAGATGTGAGGCCCTTCTTTTGACGACAGGCACTAAGAATGTTATCACGCATAACACGTGTTCTGAACTTGACAATAATGTTTTTAGGTTTGCGATCATTTTGCTGAGCGTGTGGCACTCTGTGTATCGATGTGATGTCATTATGAGATACAGGTAATCCAATAGTGCTGCTTATGGAATCCATGATGGCGAACAAATTTTCATTTCGCTTTTCTGGCAGATTACAGATTTCAATGTTGCATGAACGTGCCTGTTGCTCCATTCCCTCAATCTTAGCCTCAAGCTTAGCCACAGCTTGTGCATTCACACTGTTAGACATGTCATTCAAGCGTTTAACATTCTCCTTATGTGCAACTTCCAGGCTTTCCAGGCGAGACTTCATCTCCTCATAGTTTAAGTTGAAAAATTGAATTGATTTTTCAATCTCAACATATGACTTCTGTATATTGAGATTTTGTTGTTTCAATTCAGATACTTCAGCGACTATTTTGTTGAGGACAGTGTCTTGATCCTTTTTCCATGACTGCAACATACTCTTCAAATCTTCGAATTTATCAGTCTCCGTGCTGTTGCCATCACCTCTGAAGCGTTTATTGCTCGGCCGCGTTGTGACCCTATCCATTATATCACTGATAGTTGCGTCAGCAGATAAATCAGGCTCTGACTGAGTCTCCAGTAAGTCAGTGGTAGATTTCTGAGGGGGTGACCGCATAGTGCGCTGCATTTCTGTTTGTCACGAGTAAAATAATTCAGTGGAGTTTCTGCAGTAGATAGAGCTCGGTTATTTCGAGCGTGTGATTAACTGTTCACTTAGCTCAGTGCACACACGCGCTGCCTCCAACGCTCAGGTGCCGCAGGTTCGAGCCCAGCCAAACGCAAAACTTTTTGTGTTTAATTAAATGTGCTTTTCAAATATATTTGAACTCTGACTTCTCTGTCCACGCAACACGCAAAATTTGTCGCAGACTTTTTGTCAGTCACGCACAATAAGTCCGTCGTCTGCGCAGGCCCTAAAGGTCTACGGGACGCACACCTATCCGCGCCGAACGAATCGAAGTCAAGGAGGCCTCCCCACACATATCCGAGCCGAACGCGCAGAACGCGCAGAACGCGCCGAAAGAATCGACCGCGCTGAACTCCATGGACACAGTTTATAAATCAAAATAATTTTACAAAACCATAGTAACATCATTTTTATGTTTTGGTGGTACATTATGTGAGATTGGTTTGTAAAAATGTCCATAGAAAAAGTAATTATTCTAAAATAAAGTAAAATAAGACATGGCAAATAAGAGAGATTAAGTTAGGTATGTACGTGTACGTATATGTTCTAACATATTATGTCACACTTATAATTCAAGCTCAAGTCCATTTTATCTTATGCGGGTATAACTGTTTTAATCTACTTTTTTTCCGGATCTATTGCTAAAACTTTATTTTTTATTTATTTATTTACTAGCTGACCCACGCAACTTCGTCTGCGTCACATAAAAGGGAAAAAGCTACCTACTACTACCTACCCGAAATAAAAACCCTTTTGAACCTTCCCTGGACTTCCACACGAATAATTCAAAACCAAAATGAGCCAAATCGGTCCAGCCGTTCTCGAGTTTTAGCGAGACTAACGAACAGCAATTGATTTTTATATATAGATTTAACAATTTATGTACACACTAAATATAGAGAAGAAGAAAGGAACAGAAAATATAGTACAAAGGTGATGCTTATTTCTAAAGAAATCTCTTCCAGCATACCTGCGAAAGGAATTAATAATTATTTTTGGGGATTTTTCTACTGATTTCTTCAAAGTCTATCTGGCAACACTAGTCGAAACGCATGCACCAGCCGCGCCGAATCTGATGACGTCATCCGAATTTGTCTCCGATTTCTGGGGTTCTGCTCGATTCGGACAAGTAATTCTTAAATTCGATGCGTTCGGCGCGGATAAGTGTGCGTCCACCTTAAATATGACTTCTAAACGTGATTTATATTTCGCATTCACCAGGAGCCTTGCCAAGAATGACAGTAACGAAATACGAAGAAATGGGCTTGTATGAAAATGTGGATGACTTCGATATGTATGAGAAACTTGAGTGGAAGATTGAAGAGTTGGAGGCAGAGCTGTGCTGTCAGATGGATCTCGCTGAAGATATTGATGGAGGGAAAAGGTGAGAATAGATTTTAAATTACATATGTCATGTATCTGTCACCGTAAAATTGTCAAACACGTTATATTACAATGTAACGTCCCCTAGCGATATTGTAATATCTCGATTTATTGTCATCTGAACATACGGAAGTATCTCTGCCCCCATAATTGGGTCTTGGAGCACCCCCCGTTAGGTTAGTTAGGTTCCTTTAAACCCTGCACTCGGAAATATGGAGCCCCGCGAAGCAGGGCTCCGTCGACTACGCTTTTTATGGGAATATAACGTGTTTTAAGGTTAGGTTATATTAATCGATATTTCTCAGGAATGGTGCATTATCTTTTCATGAAAGTGGTACCACTGGGCACGGGGCACCCCTCCTTCTCTCCACACCGCATGAGTTGACTACCATCGCATCGAAAAATAATGGGTTTTGTTGTAAGCAGTATGTTCATTTGACAATATTTCGAAATTTTACAATATCGCTAGAGATATTACAATATAACGTATTTGACAATTTTACGGTGACATATCCGCATAGCGATTATAAAGGGTGTAAAAAAAAAACTTGTCAAAAAGTTGGAACTTGGACCCCCAATATCTCCGTAACTAGAAGGTTCCCAGGTATGGTGTAGAACAAAAAAATTATCGCAATGACGGGGAGAACAAGTGCCTTTCGGCTTCGTTAAGAGGTATTTTACACCCTTTATATCACCCAGCATTCCGATATCTATAAATTTCACCTAATTTACACTTTTTTCCAGGATATCAACGTCAGCTAAACCACGTGAGCTCATAATAGAGTACTCTGCTCGACCCTCAGATGATGAACTGCCTCCGTTATACATAGAGCTGGAGAAGTATATGAGGGACACCGTGCAGGACGCTCTGGACTTCATTGAGGACCATCGGTAAGCAATTTTAGGGTTCTATACCCAAA
Organism: Xestia c-nigrum; assembly: GCA_916618015.1. Lineage (NCBI taxonomy): Eukaryota > Metazoa > Arthropoda > Insecta > Lepidoptera > Noctuidae > Xestia > Xestia c-nigrum. Next base: position 15,586,862 of record OU745268.1, read on the forward strand.
GGGTAAATACGGGACCCTATTATTAAGACGGATATCCGACGGAGTTCCTTTTTCTTAAGAGGCCGGCGGAGCATTCGTAGTTCATACAAACGTAATACCAAAATAATTTGTAAATCAAACATATTGTTAAGGTAGTGTGTATTTATTTCGATTGGATTACAGAATATCTAGGTTCCGAATATCGAATATCAGAATATATAGTACTGTGATTACAGCGTTTTTTTTTACAAATTTACACAAGCAAATACATAGAAAAACCAACCATCTGTGCTAGAAAGCAAAAATTTTCGAGCTCGCTTCGCTCGCTCTTACTCCTATTTTGCTGTCGAGTGCGATAAACGGGAAAATTAACTTAATTTAGGCATCACAAAATATACGAGCGTGCTCAGACAATTACAAATGCCCTTTGCGTACCTACATAAGCTTTTCTTTATACATCGAGGTGAATGCAAAAAAATTGAAGCCCGTTTTTTTTCCGAGTTGGAGTGCAAAAAATTTCGATTTGTTTTCATGGAAAAAATTGTATCGGCGCCCATGCAGAGTTCTCATGGTTGTTTTAATGTTTATCCCCCCCGAACCAAAAGTCTGGATACGTGCTTGGGAGCGACTGCCTATCTGACCTCCACAACCCAGTTAATACTGGGTAATACTATACCACTTGGTAAAACTGGTTGTCAGACTTTTTGGGCCGCTAAGGTCGATGTTCACCAAAAAGATGACAGTCTGACTATCTAAAAACAGCTGTTTAAAACACATTTTTGTATGGGAACATGTCACAGTGACAGCTGTTTTCAGATAATCAGACTGTTATCTTTTCGGTGAACATGGACCTAAGAAAAAAAATTGAAAAACGTTAATTTGCGTTATTGTTTTCAGGCACGACCCCACAGAGATATACGGCGACGAAATGTACGACGAGTTTATGAGCATTCCACACCCCACCATTGACCCTAAGAATATATTCAAACAGTTCCTATATGTTTTGGAGCAATTAGGTAAGTTTCATTATGGTACAATTAACCGCAACTTTTATGTGACTTTGGCATCATTTGAAACTATCAGAATATCAGCGCTGTAACATTTTTTTTTCTTTTAATTTATATCTTCGAAAGTCTATCTAAAAACGTCGTTTGATACGCGTGGGCGTTTGTTACTGCAGTTCTCGGTTCCATAACAACCTCACCTGCGGCTCGGGTGTGAATTCCGCCTCGACTGCAATAACAAAGTTTGCCCATTTATATCAAAATGTAGTATTTCCTTCTTAATTGCTATGAAATAAAAGCTCTGTTCACGTCCAATTGTTAGTATGGATGCATATTGTCAGTGACAGATATTATGTGACAGCTCATTCATTACGCTCCTAATACAATTGACTTATACACCGTGTAACGTTAAATGCGCAAAACCTCACACCCTAATTCTGATAGAAAAAAAAAACATAAATTAAAAAAAAAGAATGTTTTAGTTTTACTGGCAAAAACTATTATTATCCCGCGTATGAGAAAATTTAAATTGGACGACAACCATTTGTGTTTGTTTGTTTACCTATTTTGGCGGGTTTGCGCACGTGATGGCTTGACCCTTTAACAAATAGACGTTCAAATAATTCTTAAATAGTGGTTCAAATAATTCTGTTCGTACAGGGTGGAAGGGATACCGACGTACAAACAAAGAAAACTAAAAAACATCTCTTTTCCATACATTCATACTAATTAACGCATCTCTTCATATCCATTAGCGCGAAATACGAGTATTAATGTAGAAAAAAAATATTTCAGGCCCATTCGCAGCGGACAAAGCAGCCATCAACCTACTTTCAAAACTAGAAAAACTAAAAATTAAAATCCCCTACGAAAGACATTTTATACTCATGTGCTTATGTACAACCGTATTTTTAAAAATACGATGTTACACCGAATTACTATTCGACAAAATAGAGGACGAATGGCTAAGAATCAAGACATTTTCATCCCCAAAAGTATTGAGATTCGCCGAAATTCTAGAAAAATTTAAACCTCCGGATATTCGTAACCAGACTTTTCGACTACAGGATAGTAGTAGTATCCTGACGGATACTAAGGACGATGAGACTGTGAGAGGTTGTGATAGTATAAGCAAAGAAAGCATTAATAAAATGTTGAACGACGTTGAAGAATGTGATTTTAAAACTTTAAGCAACAAAATTCAAGACAAAGTCAATACTTACGAGTCTAATTTAAAAGATCTTGATTCGCCCACCGATGAAAACTCTACAAGCTCAAACAATCCGGATAGTCAGATAAGTGAGACGGATATTCAAAACAAAAGTGAAAATAGCAATGATTCTCCGAGTACCCCATCGAATACTACTGTAAGTGAAATGGAAATTATAGCCAAAGCCGAATACTCCGTAACTAAGACGGATACTCAGCCGGATAATCGCGTAAGTGGAATGGATATTCGTGGAAATGAAATTATGGTGCAGCAGAGAGGTCTTCTAGGATTTACAAGGCGTTCAGGATATCGACTGAGGTATTTTATTCTTTATATTATACAGGGTGTAAACAACCTCATCACGAAGCCGTCAACCAAGCATTCTGTACATCAAACTAAGTAACTTTACGCTAAAATTATTGCTAGGAAACTACTTTTTTGGGGGTGAAAAGTTATTGGTTGTAAAAAGACTGAAAGTCACTTGTTCTCCTCGTCATTGTATTCTTTTTTGTTCTACACCATACCTGGGAACCTTCTAATTACGGAGATACACGGAATCAAAGTTCCAACTACTTATTTCACAAGTGAAAAAAAAAACATGATTTTATTTAAAGTTTTTTATATTTTATACAGGGTGTAAACCACCTCATCACAAAGCCGTTTACCAAGCAATCTGTACATCAAACTAAGTAACTTTAAGCAAACATTTTTGCTGGTTTTTTTGAGGTTATTTTAAATCACGTTTTGTGGTAGAACTCAATGTTACGCACTTAAAATATTGTGCTGATTGATGGATTGAATAGTACGAGGGTCTTGGAAGTGTTAATAGTCAAAATCTTACAAAAAAAACTTGTCAAAAAGTTGTAACTTTGACCCCCCATATCTCCGTAACTGAAAGGCTCCAGGTATGATGTAGAACAAAAAAATGATCGCAATGACGGGGAGAACAAGTGGTTTTCGGATTCGTTAAGAGGTGTTTTACACCCTTTATAAAAGTTTCCCAGCAATAATTTTGGCTTAGTGATATCTCTGTTTACACCCTATTTGTGCTCTATGTTTTGCCATTTGGCGTACAAATATGATTTCTTGTTTGCAGAGGTAAAACCCGTATATTAAGAAACAACGCGGCGAGGGCACTACAAATACAACAGAACCCGGACGCGTTATGTGGTATCGTGTATATGAAGGAGCCACTCATAGCTAAAGTTATGTTCTCTGTCATGGCGGTAAGTCATATTTATAAATCTGAAGAATTTGTTAGTTTTTTCGGTTAAACGCGCTATCTCAAATAGCGCGTTTAACCGCCTAAAAAACCGCACGTTAAACGCGTAAAAAGACTACTCACAGTCGAGGCCCCCTTTTTTTTTCGGATGGGAAATCAACAAATGACTTCTCCCACTCTGGGCGGAGCGGGAGGGAGTGTCAGACTCTTACTGACTAAAACCCATCCATGTTCCTTCCTCGCCCCTTATGTTCCGGGGCCGCGGTATCTCTTTCGAACAGTCCCGCAGCCCCGGACAGTCGAGGCCCCTAGGGAAGATAAAAATAAATAAATATCGCTGGACATTAACACACAGCGCTACCTAGTGCCACACTAAGCAAAGCTTGTGTCGTGGACACTAGATAGTTGATATACTACGTATATACTTTTTTGTTTGTAAATACATACTTATTATTCATATAAACATCCATGACTCGGAAACAAATGTCCATGCTCATCACACAAACATTTGCTCCTACCGGGATTCGAACCCAGGACCCTAAGAACGTAAGGCAGCGTCACTACCACTACGCCAATCGGGTCGGGTCGGGTCGTATATGATTAGTAAAATTTGAATGGGCCCCGACTGTGAGTCGTTCTGTTCTGCATTAGAATTTATGATTTGTTACAGAATTCTAAACTACTGGCCTTGTTTCTTTCTTATTAGTTTTTATTAAGTAAATTTTTACACGTATTTTTTAAATTAGTTTTTACGCGGTCGGGTTTTTTGTTTTTATTTAAATTATTTAATTTTTATGTATACTTTTTGGTTTCGAATAAAAACTTAAATCAATAAGTAAGAAAATTAGCGAGACTGATAGTATTGTTAAACAACTATAAATCGTTATACAACATTATTTTTTGTTTATACTAAACCCGAAAAGGGGTCATTGTACTCATCATTTTGAACAACTTTTTCTATGGGACGAACCTTGAAATCGCGAAAAAAAAAATCAGCTGTTCCCTAGATTTTGACGAGTTATGCGAACATAAATGTAGGGAACAGCAGATTTTTTTTTCGCGATTGTGTTATATATCCTAAACTATTACTTATCTAAAATTAAAAATTATAAAACGAACCTAAAGATGATTTTAAAATACCTATTCAACGGCACCCACTTGACATAGTTCATCGATTTTTATTTTATTTTGACAATATGGCGTCTGGTTGTCGGTATGGTGTATTTTGATTATTGTCATGTCTTTTATGACACTCGTAAGACAAATCGATTGACGTAAGATTTATCAAAATCGGCCTACGCATTTGGTCTCTAGAACGCCACATAGAAACAAACATACATACACATATACATACATAGACACATTACCCTCCTTTGCATCGCGCAGTCGGGTATAAAGCAATAATTTTAAGCAGCAAATTACATGACATTTTTAAATTTAAATTTAACTTTCGCTCGCTGCAGACTGCAGACTGCTGGGTTTTTTTTTAAAGTTAAACGATACCACCAGGTAATCATATTGTAACTCTAGTTAAAAAAACTTCTGATAACAATAAGAATATTTAATCATTTTCTTAGAACCTGCTACGACTCCATGACGCGCGCTCGCTACGCTCGCATATTAAATAACACTCTTTGACTTCTGTCCTTCGTCGGCCTACGGCCCGGTGCCTATGCCGCCCATGGAGGGTTAAATACTATTAAATAAAATTGTCGTTGTCAGAATACTACCTGGTGGTATCGTTTAACTTTAAAAAACCCACCGTACCACCAGGGCTACGGCCAGGGGTACGATGGGTCTGCAACCCTTTCGCTAAACTGAATTGGCAAATATTCTTCATAATCAGAATAAAGTTTACTTCAAATACTGTATAGACATATTGCAAGCTAGGCATTTTGGTTCATAGTCAGATTGAGGTTTAGTTCTAATACTGTTATGTTTTGACATGTTGCATGACAAGCATTTTGCTTTCTAGTCAATATAACGTTTAGGCAATACTTGGCATAGACATTTTGATTTTTAGTCAGCATGATCATAAAGGCTCTCGAATCCCTTACTGCTCTCGGGATTCTACTCTAGAATCCCTTGCTACTCTTGGGATTCTGCTATAGAATCCCTTACTACTCTCGGGAGTTACTCTAGAATCCCGTACTGCTCTCGGGATTCTACTCTAGAATCCCTTACTACTCTCGGGAGTTACTCTAGAATCCCTTACTGCTCTCGGGATTCTACTCTAAAATCCCTTGCTACATTCGGGATTCTACTTTACAAACTCACCAAGCATTTATTTTCTAGGATATGTCGCGAAGTAATAGCAGTTTGAACTACATCTCCGCTCAGTACTGCGCGACCGAGACTCCTGCCGACCCCGGTACCGAGCCGCGTGAGTGTCAGAGGCAGGGCAAGAGGCAGGAGGATGTGTTGAAGAAGTATGTTTTATTCATTACATAATATAATCTGATCTTGTTTGCGGGGCGAACATGGAAAGCAAGAAAGAAAGAAAAAGCATTTATTAGCCTGCACAGGACAAAACACATGAAAATTAACATTATTTACAAACTATTGAAAACTACTCTTAGATAAAAAAAATTGGTTGCCTGTAAAGTCGGTATACGGGCGAAAGTTTTACGTGACAACGACTTTGAGTGGTAAAATAATTTTAATGTGAATATTCATTCGTATAGTAGGAAGAAGGATGAAATGAACCGGTGTGTATGCCTATCTCTCTCACTCTCTCTCTCTCGCTCTGTCTCTCTCGCTCTTAGGCGGGCTAACTGTGCTCGAGTGGAAGGGACGCGTGCCTTTCACTTTTTATGTCTGTCTCTCTCGCTCTTAGGCGGGCTAACCATGCCCGAGTGGAAGGGACGCGTGCCTCTCACTCGCTCTCATTGTGAGCGCATAACGTGAGCGGAGCGTAACGCAGTTTCTTGAAGTGGCAAACCAATTTATAAGACGTTGTCACGTCAAAACTAAAAATAAAAAGAAACGAAAGGTCCTGAACGAGGCCAAAAGGCCCCTATCTCAGCATGGTGCTGTAACATTAAAAAACGTCAAAGCGCTGGTATTCTGATAGGGCCCAAAGCGAAAGTGATGCCACGGTCAGATACGGATAAGATTAAAATAAAAAATAAAGTGTAGACGAATAAACAATACATTTGTGTGAAGTATAATAAAATATGGGGAAAATAACAATTAAACCTACGCCCCACGGAACCATACTATTCGCCAATCTGTACCATGTCACTGGCAACACTGACGAACATAGACGCCGGCGCAGACATCTTTGTTTTGTTTTGATTGGGGGATTTACATTATTTCCAGATATCGCACAAAATAGAGAGGTTTGGAAGGAAAAAGGGTAGCCCTTTGCTCAGTAGTGGGATACACGAATGGCTGGAATAAATAACGCTTTGCAATTTTTGAAAGGCTTGGCAGAGATGTACCAATCACTCTGGACCGCTAAGAAAAAGGGTTGGTTAGAAAATCTTCAATATCTTCAAAAGTAGTTTACCTATCTTTATGAAATAAGGACTAAATTAAAGAATATTTTAATGTGTTTCACAGATCATAAAAAATATGAGTACAAGATTTTTATTTTTGAAAATATAAAAATAAACAAAATTTGCACTTTTGAAGATGTTAATTTTTTCTAGCCGACCCTTTTTCTTTGCGGTTCAGTGTAGTACCCTTACATTTCGCCAATTATGTTTAAGGACCATGCATTAGGGAGCGAGACCACAGATTACCAGATAACTCACTCCACACAAAATTTTCAATACCTACCGCTATAATAGCCTACACTTTCAAGTCGATAGACGCTGCGAACGAAAATGTACCTAACCTTACAAACGTAAAGTGGGTTTTGCTTTGTAGATCGCGCAGCCGCGTGGAAATTGTGAATTGTTAGGGCTGCCTCTGTCGACGAAGATGACGGGATTTTTAGTATAGACGTACAATATAAAATAAAACATGTTCTAAAATGTATCAGAATTTATAATTGTCTTAAAAATAAGTATAACAACTAAATATGTATAAAAAAGAATTGTTAAAAAAATTAGCGTAGAGTTTATTTTGATGTTACGATTAATGTTTTTTTCCCTTCTTTAAATTCCTAATTGTTAAATTTTAACGCAGAGAATATTCGAAATAGGTCAAATAGTTTTAATAAGTTCAAGTTATCTTTGGGGAACGTGCGTACGTGCGCGCCGCGCGGCTGTTGACAACCCACTGCGCTATGGGTTACCGGTTGCCCGGCGTGAGGTAGGTGATTAGCGCGTGTAAGTACATGGAGTGGAGTATCTGTAATCTGTGGCGAGACTTGCCATGAAATGGGCAAAAATCCTAACTCAGTGGCTGTTCTTGATGGAAAACCCCAACAATACTTTTCCGGCCCTGCGTTGGTCTAGATGTCGCAATCTCTGCTGCTGAGGATAAATAATAATAAATAATAAAATAAATATCGCTGGACATTACACACAGCGCCGTCTAGTGCCACACTAAGTAAGGCTTGTGTCGTGGTCACCAGATAGTTGATATACTACATATATACTTTATGTGTGTAAAATTACTTTATAAGGTCAAAAAAATAGATGTAAACAAGGTAGATTTTGATAAATGACGTCAAAGTATGGTCGCGACAATCACGGACGTTTGAACTGTCATAGAAAATTGCAGGAGTTTAGTATTATTTTTAAGAGACAAGCTGTAGTTGTACTTTTAATACTTTTCTTGGGTTGATAATAGTGTAATTAATTGATTTAAGTGAAGAAAAAAATACATGCATATTCCTTTGTAACGAGTCTTTTTAGCCTGTTACATGAAAACGGATTCATTGCTTTATAATTCATTTTTTAGTGTAGTGGTCACACTGATTTTTTTATAGCTGTCAAGTTTTAACTTTATACTGAAAAGTGCAATAATTACCTCTTTAAAAACTCACCCTTAATTAACGGTCGCTAAATAATAGTAGTTTTACTCATAGGAAGGAATTTTCAATTATTTGAAGTCCAGCCGCCTACAGGCAATAAAGATAGATTTTAACTTCTATGATCGATTTTTATTGATGCCCCCCGCTTGAAGATCAGAAATCTAAACTATCGCTGGTAAGTTATCCTTAGGCATAGTGTGTACTCTGGTGCGATTTCTAACATCATTTTATTTTTTACTAGCTGACCCACGCAACTTCGTCTGCGTCACATAAGAGGGGAAAAGCTACCTACTACTACCTACCTACTACTACCTACCTACTACTACCTACCTACTACTACCTACCTACTACGCCTTACCTACTACTACCCACCTACTACTCCCTACCTACTACTACCTACCTTCTACTACCTACCTACCTACTACTACCTACCTACTACTACCTACCTACTACTACCTACCTACCTACCTACCTACCTACTACTACCTACCTACCTACCTACCTACTACTACCTACCTACCTACCCACTACTACTACTACCTACCTACCCACTACTACTACTACCTACCTACTACTACCTATCTACGACTACTACCTACCTACCTACTACTATATTTTTTTTCATAAGAACCTTCTCCTGACAATAACAAACACAACAAAAAAAGAATCAACCAAATCGGTCAAGCCGTTTTCATGCTATGTCGTGACAACGGAAAACGGGTTTCATTTTTATATATATAGATAGATTATTACACCTTATTATCAATTTTGTCTCCAGGTTCCGTATGCACGAATGTAATTTGCTGCTTACGACATCAGCGTTAGAGGAAGGCATAGATTTACCGCGATGTAACCTCGTCTTGAGATGGGATATACCGGCTTCGTAAGTATTCTTTATTTGTTAAACGGTTTCTTAAAAAGGAGGAGGCATTTTTCAGACTTCCGTACTCCAAGGGTATCCAACGGCACCCTATTACCAAGCGTCCGCTGCCCATCCTAATTATACTTATAATTATTATGTTATTACTACTTACTTACTAATCTATGTATCTGTCACCGTAAAATTGTCAAACACGTTAGATTGTAATATAACTAGAGAGATTGTAAACTCTTGAAATATTATCAAACGAACATACTGCTTACAATAAAACGCATTATTTTTCGTGAAATGCATGCGATTGTAGTCACCTCACGCGGTGTGGAGGGAAGGAGGGGTCCGCCTTGCCAAATGGTACCACTCACATGAGAAGATAAATATATTCCCCGAAAATGCGTAGTCGACGGAGCCCCGCTACGGGGTCCCTATTTCCGAGTGCAGGGTTTAGAGGAATCTAACTAACCTAACGTGGGGGTGCCCCAAATCCCGATTATGGGGGCAGAGATACTTCCATATGTTCAGTTGACAATATTTCGAGAGTTTACAACCTCGCTAGAGAGATTACAATCGAACGTGTTAGACAATTTTACGGTGACATATCTACTTGTAAAGAACATGAGCGCGTCGCCAACAACCGACTTCCAAAAAGATGGCAAGACCGGTGGTAAGACTGTCAAAGATCTACAAATGACAGCCGGGACCAACGGCTTAACGTACTGTCCGAGGCACGGAAGAATCTCGGTATGTGATGAATTGTCACCGATCCACAAAACAACCTAGGCAGGCGGGGCTTGACCTAAAGATCAACTCGAGCGGCTGTTATTTTGTAACCACGTCTTTCTTCTATAAGGTCAATCTACAAAATTATTACTTTTCTATTTTTTTCCGCGGATCCGCTGTATGCGGGTCGCATTTGACCGGTATATACCGAGATGACTCGAATGGCGTAGTGGTAGTGACGCTGGTAGGAGCAAATGTTTGTGTGATGAGCATGGACATTTGTTTCCGAGTCATGGATGTTTATATGTATAATAAGTATGTATTTACAAACAAAAAAGTATATATAAGTAGTATATCAACTACCTGGTGTCCACGATACAAGCTTTGCTTAGTGTGGTACTAGGTGACGCTGTGTGTTAATGTCCAGCGTTATTTATTTATTTATATGTAGCTACGCTTAGGGGAGGCCTATGACCAGCAGTAAACGTCATTCGGCTGGAATGATGATGATGATGATGATGATTTTTTTCCCCTAGGTACCGTTCCTATGGCTTGTGTCGCGGTCGAGCGAGAGCAACCAGATCAGCAGCCGCCCTGCTATGCAGCAATAACTCGGACACCACCCAGATGTTGCTGCAGAACGTCGCTACTTATAGAGAGTTGGATCAGGTAAGACAACAAGTTGGATCAGCCTCCGTATTCACAACGCTTCGATTCGCTTCCGATTCGGGAAATCATATGTCTATCTCGGTCGTTTTCGTAATGCCAGAACAAGACAGATATACTAGTTGTCGAATCGGAAACGAGTCGAACGTTTGTGAATCGGGTCAGGTAACACAGCATTACCCACACAAAAAAACTTGCCGGGCAGTCTTTGGCACTGCCGATAGAAGTGAAAACTAAGTAATCTAAAATAAACTTTATGTTAATTGTATAAGGTTGTTTTTGACTACCTAACCGTTCTCCGTCTTACGAATTTTCGATCAGATCATGTATGCAAAAAGTGCACAACGACGCTATGTAGGGATTGTGCAGAGGGTTAGGCGGAGTTTATAAAGAAACGTGTGTACGTCGTGCCATCCTTTTATTCACTGTCTAAACATAATACTTATCCGCTATTCTACGTAAACTACTTGCAAGCTGTTACTGCAAGCTTGCACATCATATTACATACCACATCATAGGGGTTGTTACAAAAAAAAAATACACATTAAATGTATTTTTTTTTCTTTTTTACATTTTATTTGCCTAGAGCAATATTATAGTTAAGATTCTTATAATTCTTATAATGCGCATTATAAACATTAGCTTAATAGGTAGGTAGTTATTTTAATGTTATTCTAAGTACATTAATATAAACAATAGCGTATATTTTTATTAATCTAAACAATGTAACTTATCATTAAGTGAAGTGTGTCACTGTCATAACATGATATCACTTAAATGTAAACAAACCGATTAGTTATAGGTACTTAAGTTACATATCTCTTTGTTCTATTTTTATGAACCGTCTCTAATTTATCGTCTTTATTTATAATGACATTAGGTTCGTTATCGCTTAACACAGTATAAGGTCCTTTATATAACTTGTTTAATTTAGTACCTGTTTCATTTTTAATAAGTATCAAATCACCTGGTTTATACGAAATAGGATTACATTTTCTGTCATATACCAATTTCCTTTGAGTTTTTCTTAAAATTAAATTATTCCTAACTTCCTTATGAGCTAACTGTAACCTATATTTAAGTTCTAATACATAGTTGTCTGGGTTGTAAAGCGGTTCTACTACGTCATTGGTAAGATTACTAGGTAAGTTGCATGTTTTACCGAATACTAACTCATACGGTGTGTATTTTGTTTCCGTATGGACGGTAGTGTTGTATGAAAAACACCAAAAATTCAACCATTGGCTCCATGTTTCTGGATGTCCATCACACTGAGTACGTAAAAATGCTGCAAGATGCTTATGGGTATTTTCTAATGCACCTATCGACTGATGATGATATGCTGTCGAATTCAGTTTATTAATTTGTAGCAACTTACATACCTCTGACATTGTTTCTGACATAAATTCCGTACCTCGATCGGTAGCGATGGTTGTAGGTAAACCATACCTAAGTATAAAGTTGTTTACAAAAGTTCTTGCTACACTTACCGTATCTTTTCTCTGTAATGGATACGCTTCGACATACTTACTGAGCTCACATTGTAAACTTAAAATATAAACGTTACCTTCTAAATCCTTATCTAATGGGCCTACTAAATCTAAAAATACTTTTTGGAAAGCACTTGTTGCCGTTGTAGTTACGACCATCGGTTCTACTATATTTCTAGAATACTTACTAGTTTGGCATTTTTTTACATTTTGAAACGTAGCATCGTACGTCGTTCTCCATGCCTGGCCAAAAGTACTTACCCTTTATATTGTTTATCATGCGTCGTACGCCTGCATGCCCACTTGTTGGCAGCAAATGATAATCATGTAGTATGTATGTTTTTTCGTCATTTTCTAGGACTCTTTTTATTCCTCTTAGAATATTTTATTTGTGGGCCGGTCCACTGTGGTCTTCTTTTTATTTCATTGATCAATTCTTTAATAAATTCGACATTATTTTTATCTTTTACTATGCATAGTTCTGTAATATTTATTTTTCTACAATTATCACTCAATAAATCCGCAAATTCGACTCGCGAGAAATGCGACATATAATCGAGATTTATATATAGAGTAGATTCATTCTTTACATAAGCGAAACATTCGTTTTCGTAATCCTTATTTTTCTTGTTCAGATCTTTACCCTTTATAAATTTTAATTCTACTGCTTCATTAGGTTTTCTTAATATCTCTGCTATCCTTGGTTGGCCTAACCTTGGTTCGTCAGCTATATTAAGGGAACCATTGTCACTCGATTGTGATTTTGCTTTGCACTCTGAGTTTATTTTCGCTCGTTGTGCCCTTGTCATTACTATACTTACTACTTTTTCATTTAAAGACTTTAATTCATTGGAACTTATGGTAACCCTACTCAATGCATCAGCAACATTATTCTCTGTACCTTTTATGTATTTGATGTCGTAATCGTATTCTTCTAATAGTAATCTAAATTTTAAAAGTCGTGTAGATGGATCCTTCATACCAAATAGATAGATGAGTGGTTTATGATCCGTTAGAATAGTAAATTTTCTTCCATATAAATATGGTCTAAAATATTTTATACTCCACACTACTGCTAAAAGTTCTTTTTGTATCGTAGGATAATTTAACTCTGCTTTATTTAGTGGTCTACTGGCGTAAGCTACTGGTCTTAGATCGCTGTTACATAAGACTGATCCTATTGCCATATTAGATGCGTCTGTTTGTAGTATGAATTCATTTTCTTGTGAAAAGTCGGGGTATTGCAAAATTGGTGGGTTAATTAACTTTTCTTTGAGAATTTCAAAACTATTTTGACACTCACTTGTCCATACAAAAGGTTCGTTCTTTCTACATAATTTATTTAGTGGTACTGTAATTTCTGCAAACGATCGAATGAATTTTCTGTAATAGTTGCAGAATGCAACGAATCGTCTAACCTCTTCGGCATTTTTTGGTACTGGGTAATTTTTAACTACAGTAATTTTTTGTGGATCTGGTAATACACCATTTGCTGAAACTTCATGACCTAAATAGAGTAGTTGAGTTTTCATAAATTCACACTTTGCTGGGTTCAGCTTAAGGTTCGTTTTTCTTAAACGATCGAAAACTTCCATAAGATTCTTATTATGTATGTCTACTGTCCTACCGAATACGATAAGATCGTCACAGTAAACGAAACATTTCTCAAATGTTAGTCCTGACAAGGCAATTGACATGGCTCTTGAAAACGCATTTGGTGATATTTTGAGTCCCATAGGAAGGCGCTTCATACGATATTGACCTTCACTAGTCGAGAAGCTGGTGATATCCCTGCTCCCTGGTTTTAAATTAACTTGGTAAAACCCTTGCTGAAGATCTAAATGACTAAAACAAATACTTCCTGAAAGAGAGTCTAATATTTCGGTAATGTTTGGTAGTGGAAATTTATCGTCTTGGATACAATCATTAAGTTTTCGGTAATCCACTACTAAACGCCATTTCTTTTCTCCATCTGATTTTTTGGGTACTAAAAGAATAGGACTGTTCCACTCACTGCTGGAGGGCTCTATTATGTTGTCCTGTAACATTTTTTCGACTTGCTTATTTATTTCCGATTTCGATGATTGCGGCAAACGATAAGGCTTAGAATACACTGGCATCGTATTTGGTTTTATTGTTATTGACTGTTCTACTACATTTGCTGTTCCTAGTTTGTCTCCTTGAAGGAAAAATATGTCTGAATATTTAGCACAAATTATTTCCAATTCTTTTCTATCACTTGAATTTAAATGAGATAAATTTAGTTCCGATAGTAATTTTTTTACTCGCTCCAGTCCCGTTTCTGATTTATTAAATAAACAAATATTATAGTTATCTAAATACTCTATATCATCGTTACGTATTAATTTTGATTTCGGTATTTTGATTAAATTTTCATTAGTATTTAGAATTTTTACTGGAATTTTACCTCGTTTTGGCTGAAAAATACAACCTGCTATGAATAAGTCGTCATTTATTTGTTTAGGGTGTAAAACGCTTTCTTTGTAAATATTTTTGTTTATGTCGACATAGTGAATAGATTCACTTCGACCTGGAATAAGCAAATAATTTTCCGAGTTCGTGTGAATTGGTTGTTGGTTTTGTATTTCAATGCGATAATGAGGCGCTTTGTCATTTAATTGTAAGCTGAGTATGTTTGTCGGTAAATCAATGTTTGCGTTATAAGTTCTCAGAAAGTCTAAACCGAGTATTCCATCCGATTCACATGGAATATTATCGAACAAGTAAAACTTGTGACGAAACTGTACACCCGTTTGTAATTTCAAAGAAATGTACGCGAAGTTATATACTTGTACTTTTCCACCGATTCCTTTTATATTTGTTTGATCGCTATATAATTTTGTTTCGCGTGTTACCATTTGTCTGTTGATTAATGAAATAGTTGCACCCGTATCGATTATAAATTTTAGTTTTTTTTTTCCAGCGTATAAATAAATAAAATCGAGACTTTTCCATATTATATTATAATTAGTTGCTCCGAAAAAACTGAGCTAAATTTTCTTCTTTATCCTTTTCCTCTTTTGGCACTGTGACAACATTTACGTTGTCTTGCCTGGCACCTCTGTAATGACCCCTGTTACTCCTATAGTAACTTTTATTCGGCGGTCTATAGTATCCACGCTGTTGGTAATGTCTGCCACGGTATAAACCTCGCTGTGGGGCCCCCTGACCCCTGTAATGCTGGGCTGCGTTGTTACCTCGGTAGTGAGAAGGATTTCTACGGTATTGAGTAGTCTGCCCACTATGGTAGTTTCCGCGATTTCGACTGTACCTTGAGTTTCTACCTCGTGTGTATGATAACACGGCATCCTGACCTGAGGTTCCGGGAACTGACAGCTCCTCATCCTCAGCTGCTCGTACTGCATCCTTGAGTTGACTGTAATTTCTAGCTGCTAAAATAGTACTAAGTCGTCGATTTCTCAGACCATCTGCAAATCTTTTAACTACTAACCTTTCGTTTATTGGACTTAGTATCTCGGCGGCTGTCTGGTTTCCGTCTGCTTGCGCTATGGTGAGGGTGGTAAACAAATCTCCTAGTTTCTCTCCGTATTCGCCTATGGTCAAGTTGTTTTGACTTATATTATTAATCTGTGCTATTATTGAGTTGGATGATTTTTTTGTCAGAAGATGAGTTTGAATATCTTTGATTAAATCCGAAATAGTGGTGTAACTGTTATTCAGTTTTAATTTCGCTATTTTTGATAGACGAGTCTTTAACACAAATGAAACGAGCAATTTCTTACAACTTTCTTCTGTCAAGCAACTCTCATACATCTCTATACCTTCAATTATTCTCTCTACTGTTTCTTCCTTTCCGTCCATAATTGGAATCAAAGTACTAGCCGTTTTTAAACTGAAACTTTCCATTTTGTATGTTGTCTTATTTTCCTCTATATCTAAAAATTCGTCGGACGAACTTTCTGAAATATCTGTAACCTCTTTATAACCCAAGATTTTTCTATAAATTTGCTCAATTTCGTTAGGTATTGACGGATCTAAATGTAATTCCCTTTTTACGTATACGTCCGTATTCTATTAATAATGTAAACTCGTTATACAAATTATTAGCCTCCTGAAACTTTTGCTTTCCTACTTTTTCGCTTCGCCGTTTAGGGCCTAATTTTCTAATACTAACACATAAATCTAGTATACTTTCATATATTTCACTAAGTCTTTCCATGAATAATTATAGAGTCTAGTTTTACACTTATTCTTATTTTTACACTTATGAGTACCGCACTGATACCTTTCATGGAGTTATCCGTCTCGATGGCTGCTAGGTTTGTCCTCTGGAAGGGCTGCTTGGCTTGTCCTCTGAAGTGACTGCTTGGCTCATCCTCAGGAATGGCAGCTTGGGCCGGGCTATACCCTGGACACCACAGGTAACTGAGCCGGGAATTCCCTGACTCCTCCAACTAAATACTCGTACATTTTATTTCTTCGTTCTCCTCGCTTTTTTTTTTTTTTTCTTCTTTGATTTTTCTTCTCTCTTCTGTAATTTTTATTTTATTTCTTCTATATTATTTTATCTTCTTTCTTCACTTCTTCATTATTTATTTATTTTTCGTTCTATTTACGGCAGGCGCAGGAAACGCAGGTAGGTTCCTCTCCGGATCTAGTGGTCACGCGGCGAATGGACCGTCTCAAGTTTTGTGTCAAAACTTCATTCGTGATCCAATTCTGATGGCACTTTCTGTACAAAACGTATAGTCCGTAAAGTGCTGCAATAGAGAGTATTGTGCAGATGACGAACATCACGACGCTTATGTTTGAAAGGTGATATTCCGCGCTGCTGTTTGATCCTCCGGAAGCACTCTGATTGATGAATACTTCGTCCTTCTTTATATCTGAGCGACACATTTTGATGTAGGTACGTTAACTGTCCATGTAGATATTTAAACAACGTCGAAATTTGGTTGAAATCCTGGCAGGGTCGCCATGTAGGGATTGTGCAGAGGGTTAGGCGGAGTTTATAAAGAAACGTGTGTACGTCGTGCCATCCTTTTATTCACTGTCTAAACATAATACTTATCCGCTATTCTACGTAAACTACTTGCAAGCTGTTACTGCAAGCTTGCACATCATATTACATACCACAGCTAAAGAAGTTTTCAGTTTAAAAAAAAACAAGACAGCAACAACTTCTTAAACAAGAAACACATATTAATACAGTACAGGCATTATAATAGTACTTGCATCACACATAACTATGAAATATTTATAAAATTAAAAAAATTGAGGCCTTCAAGGATCGAAATCGTAGAAATGGAAGAATGAGAAGGGCTCAAAATCGTGCCGTTTACATAATTATACTCTTTCCTTGCACGCACAATATACGATTTATAATATTAGCAAGATAAGACAGTAAGATTTTATCCTAAAATGAAGGAGTTTAAACGCAAGCTTTTCAATTTTTTGAATGACAGGGTGTATTATTCTGTTAACGAATATCTTAATGACAAACTAAAATAATATTATAAATTTGAATCTGTCTGTAAAATGTTGTTCCCTTAAGATTGACTATAGTTTCTATTGACATAATGTATAACGTATCTTGCATCTAATAATATGTTTGACTGATTGTGATTGTGACTAATTAAGGAATACTTGTTGTTAATACTTGTTATACGTGCCGTCTATTTTTTTTTTTGATTTTTGTTGTTTTGTTGTTTTGTTTTGACATTTTACTACTAACGTTTAGTGTTTGGGCATGAAGTTTTGACATTTACTACTTGGTTTTTAACTTTATTTTTTTATTTTATTTTGATCATTGACATTTGATTAACTGCAATATTTTGCATGCCTTCTGGCGGGACGTAGTATGGGCCAACATTTATTTACATAACATCTGTATTATTTACCCTATGTTCACAAAATGAATAAATGAATATGAATATGAATATAAATGAAAGTAAGTAATTCTGTCTCTCCCACAGATAATCAGCAGAAAATGCGGCTGCGGTATTCAAGACGAACCTCCTCAAAGCGAAGAAGACCACGCTGACGCATTCACAAACTTTGTCAAACCGTACTCTCCTAGTGATAACGCTATCAACTTCTACTCGACTCATACTAGTCAAGATAACACGAAAAGTAAAAATGGCATTGCCACTAATGTTGTCAAATCTGGAGTAGTTGTTGACAATGTTGGCAACTCAACAGGTAAAAGGAAAAGTAAAAGTAAAGGTAAGAGTAAAGATGATGCTAAAAAGAATGCTAAAGAAATTGCCAAGAAAGAATGTGATAAAGAAAAAGAAATAGACCGTATAGAAAATGTCAGTAAAGAAAACGAGAAAAGAAGTGAGAATATATGTTTAGATAAAGATTCTAGTAAAACTGATGTTTGTGAAGGAAATAACAAAGATCAAGTAACAGATAATAGCAAAGAAAATAATAATCTAGAAAGAGTCAAAAATAGTGAAATAATAAAAACCAAAGATAATGACACTCAGTTAACTGATAAAAAAGTCAATGAAGCAATGGAAATAGTTAATGACACAATAACCACAGTAAATGAAGCTATTAACACAGTTAACGAAGCCATAAAAACAGATGGAATGGATGATCTCCTTAATCAAATGGAAAATTTAACTGTTAGTGGTAATGTTCAAACTGAAGATACGCAAGAGAATTCTGAAACTGAAGAAATTGAAGTTAATACAGATGAAGATGAGTTAGAAACGGAAGAAATTGACGTTAATCACGATGAGGATGAGAAAGAAACTGATTTTGAAAGAGAGAGAGCAGAGTTTGTTAAAAAATATAATATTTCTGGAGATTTATACGAATATCTCGATCCTGAAGCAAAGGCTGGTACATTAAAAGTTATAAAACCAATTATTAGCCATGATCAAAAGGTGACCAGTGGAATACTTGTAAGAATAAAAGATATTGAGGAGCCTGAAAATCAATCTACCAATGATATGCCCCCTCCGACCCATCCCGCCGATATTTCAGAACAATTAACTTTTGCCGATACCATAGAACTTAATACTCAAAATTTAAACACCCTGCCAAACACTTGCGAAAATTTGACTGTTAGTGGTAATGTTCAAACTGAAGATACGCAGGAGAATTCTAAAACCGAAGAAATCGAAGTTAATACAGATGAAGATGAGTTAGAAACGGAAGAAATTGACATTCATGACGATGACGATGAGAAAGAAACTGATTTCGAAAGAGAGAGAGCAGAATTTGTTAAAAAATATAATATTTCTGGAGATTTATACGAATATCTCGCTCCTGAAGCAAAGGCTGGTACATTAAAAGTTATAAAACCAATTATTAGCCATGATCCAAAGGTGACTAGTGGAATACTTGTAAGAATAAAAGATATTGAGGAGCCTGAATATCTATCTACCAGCGACATGCCAACTCCAACCAATCCTTCCGATATTTCAGAACAACTGCCTATCGCGGAGACCGAGAATCTTGATACTCACAATTTTCTTAGTATCAATGAGGTTAAGAATTCGACCGATCCATCTAATATCGCAACTGAGCTAGATGGTACTAAAAATTTCAGCATAAAAGATAATTCGACCAATATTTCAAAGAAAGAGGCTGTTTCAGAAATTGAGAAACTTGAAAGTCAGAATCTTGAAAGTCAGAAACTAGAAAATCAGAAAGTTGAAACTAAGAATATAAGCAACGAACACAGTGAAATTCCTTCCAATGTTTCGAAACAATTAACTTTTTCCGATACCATAGAACTTAATACTCAAAATTTAAACACCGACGATATTCAAATTCTGCCGACTTGCGATATTTTAAAACAACTGATTATCACAGACACTGAGAAAACGAATATACAAAATTTAGGTAAAAATTCAACTATCCCAGAATCTTCTGAAATATATAAAGAACAAAGGCAAGACAATCAAGATGCCAAAAGATCAAAAGAAGATAGTCAAGCAAATGTACATTGCAACAAATGTTTTAATGTCACGCTCAGTGGATCATGTTTGTGTTCGAATGTGAATTTGTACTTCCAATTGATAGCCAAAGCTAACTTAAGCAAGAACGAGGGTAGGAGAAATTTGGAAGACTGTGACAATGCAGCCAGTGTGGATTTGAGTTCAGCTATTGCACTGATTAATAGGTGAGTTTTCAATATTTAAGAGCGCGTATCCCAAAAGTTGACAATGTCGCAAATAGCTGTCAAAATTTACATGTTTTAATTAATTTAGCAATTTTACTGGATGAAAATAAGAAATGTGGCTCTGTAGTGCACTTAAAAATTGATTTGTGAATGCAATAACTCTAATATCGTTACACCGAATATACAGAGTGGAGAAGACAATACGACAATAAATGAAAACACGCGTAATACTAGTTCATAGGAATAATTCTACACAATTAAAAAAACCCAAAACCGAAATTAAAAAAAAAAGCAGACAAAATCGAACTCTAAGGATACTCTTTATACGGATACCGCGGCCCCGGAACGTAAAAGGCGAGGAAGGAACATGGATGGTTTTTAGTCAGTATGAGTCTGACACTCCCTCCCGCTCCGCCCAGAGTGGGGGGGGTCATTTGATGATTTCCCATCCTTAAAAAAAAAAAAAAAAAAAAAAGGATACTCTTTATGACTCTTATTGGCCTGGTTTAAGGTCTAATTTGCAGTAAATAAAATTTAGCGAAAGTTTTTAAATAGCGAGTTGGCAAGGGGTCGTTAACCTGTTAGTGCTTCCTTAAAATCAGATACATCATGTAGCAAATGTTGAAGGTGAAAAATAATTTCCTGTGACTAAACTACTTGATATTTTCAAACGATTTTTTTTTTGTTTGTTAGTAATGTCTTGAGGTATGCGTAGTTTAATTTATTGTCGTATTGTCATCACCACCCTGTATAGTTTTAGATGTAAAAAAAGTATTTGTTAACTTGCCAAATGCCTTTTGTACACCTGAAACGTTTACTACATCAAATTCAGGGTTCTCATTGCAATTCATATTCAATGTTTTATAGCACTACAGAGCCATATTTCTTATATTCATACAATAAAATTGCCAAATTAATTAAAACATGTAAGTATTTGACAGCTATTTTCGGAGTTGCCAAGTTTTGGGATACGCGCTCTTAATTCATCATTTGCTTAGCCTTTTCCCAACTATGTTGGGGTCGGCTTTCAGTTTTACCGGATGCAGCTGAATACTAGTATTTTACATGGAGCGACTGCCTATCTGACCTCCACAACCCAGTTAGTACTGGGTAATACGATATCCCTTGGTAAGACTGGTTGTCAGACTTTCGGGCTACTGACTACCTGTAACGACTGTCATAAATCTACATATGACAGTCGGGACCAGCGGCTTAAGGTGGAAGCTTCAGGGTACCCCGCAAAATTCAAATTCTCACGTTTTTTGCAATTTGCAAGCCAGTGCTAGGTTGTATGTTGATAAAAATATCGTTCGCGACTGTAAGACATCGATACAATCCTCTAAGTTCATAAAAGCCGAGGAACGAATTTTTCAAAGCCGTTTTTTGACCCTTGTGAACTTGGAGGGTGGTATTATTTATTTAAGCCTCTATAATTCCTTAGTAAAACTATTACATGTTTTGTTTTTTTTTTTATATAATATAAATTTAACTTTAACTAAGGACCTCTCGAAATTACGTGAAAATCGCATAGATTAAAGCTGGTTGACTGTGTCGAAGGATATATTGTGGACAGAGAAATACATGAACTGTGAACGTCGTAAACAAGTGATAAACAATCAGTGACAGTTAAAGTTTTAGTGACACTACAGTGATTGAAAATAACGAAAATCATTTGAACATTGAGTAGAACATTAGAGTGACCCTTTTTACTAAACAATCGGGAATGTTTAAGGACATCTATTAAAAAGTCATAACCTAATTATAAATCTTTGCAACAAAGAACTCATTACTCAAACAATCCGTGAATCCGGTGACAAGTAGCGACATCTGTTATGATCGATTGGCTGACCAAAGGTTCGCTTGATCGCTAAAAAACAGTGCTAATAATAACAAAAATACTAGTTCACCAGGCAGAATAAGTGCTAAATCAGTGCTCAAATAGTAGATTACTGGAAATACTCCCGAACTTAGAAGAAATTACGAAGAAACGACTGGTACCGGCAACATTGAAAATCGGGGTGTAAACAAACCATTTCACACCAGACATACACTACAACGACACCTTGAGGAGGCCAGTCTACCTATAAACAAGTTAAAATCACTTGGTGAACGAAGAACCTACCGAGAAAGAACCTAAACCCCAATCCAAATACTTTTCAACTGAGACATCCAGCCGAATCAACAAAAACGGTAAAAAAGCGCCATCCATCACCAGCTACAAGAACTACAACTACGACACAGACGCCTCTAAAACAAAACGAAACACTGACCAGCAAGGTATCGACGTCGACCATTAAATTCCGCAACTCGCAGCTAGAGGGCACTACTACACTACCACAAGACGCCATCTATCACCAACCACGGTGAACTACCACCAAATTAAACATCGACCAGCGAGCTGGAGTATCGACTTTAATCTACATAATTCCGCCGCGCGCCGCTAGAGGGCACGACCAGTAGCAAAACATGGACAATATACTCGGAATCCTTAAAGAGATACAACACGACATTGCAGAACAAAAAGGAAAAATAGCAAACATGGAAAACAATATAACATCAAGCATAAATAACAACATAGATGAAAAATTCAACTTCGTAGAATCAAAGATGTTAGAACTAGAGGAAAAAATTAACGACCAGCAAAAAACAATAGAACAGCTAGAAAAACAAGTCAAGAAGAAAAACGTTATATTTTTTGGTATCACAGAGACAGAGCAAAATCACGAAAACCTGATTACAGTGATTATGGATATCATACAAAAGGTCATGGGCATTAGCTGCCAGAAGAACGAAATAGAAGATATAAGAAGATTAGGCAAAAAAAGCGACAAAATTAGACCAATCATACTAACACTTACAACAGTTAGGCGAAAGTTTGAAATACTGAAAAGAAATAAAACACTTGAAGCATTATCTAGCTACGTGAAGGAAGACTACCCGCTAAGCGTCGTGCAAAGACGCAAAGAACTACAGGAAGAGTTAAAAAAGGAACGTGAATTAGGAAAAAAAGTCGCCCTACGATACGACAAAATAATAACACTTAACGACAAATACCAGAAACCAGAATATAAAAGCAATACAGATGGAAAAAGACAGCAAAAAAGGAACCTATCAGAGTCACCCAAAGACATTGGAAATAATGGAGGAACTAGCAACGAAGAAGGAAAGATCAACCAAATACCCAAGAAAAATAAGACCTACAACATCTCTTCATACATGCGAATGCCTGCTAACATAAATAATAAAGCCTCACCAGAGCTAGCCGCCAAATCCAAAGAGACCTCTCATCAGTATCAATGTGACTCGAATTAGCAACTAATCACAGCCCCTCCACCTCCCCCAATACGGCCGGTCCCCGCGGGGGTTGTAGACTGTATCCCTCCTTGCGTGGAGAAATTCTATATTGGCACTTTTAACGCACGATCTTTATCAACAGAAGTTAGAATGGCAGAATTAGAATATGCTGTATCAAAAATTAAGTGGGATATTGTGGGACTCTCTGAGGTCCGACGAGAAGGATGTTTCATCGAAGACAGAAGAGAATACACATTTTACAACTCCGGCAAGAAAAAAGGAGAGAAAGGAGTGGGATTTGTTGTTAAAAATAATAATGACATTGAAGTTGAGGATTTTATACCGATCAACGAGAGAATTGCGATTTTAAAAGTGAGAATTCAACAACAAACCTACTCAATTATCCAGTTATACGCACTAGACATGGGCGCCGCCTCCAAATTTGGCAGCGGCGGCGCGCTGTTGAATTTAGTCCGGCGGCGGCGTGTCGCCGGCGGCGTGGCGGAGTTTGAAGGTGTTACAAATTAAACCACAGAATATCACTAAGTGAAAACTCGACGTCGCTCGTCAGCATACCGAAGATGAGTCATGTACTCGCCATTAACGTTGATGCCTAGCCCTCTCCAGTCCAGAACCTTGAAGACATCCTCCAGTGCTGCAGCGGTGAACAGTTTCGGAGATATGAAGTCTCCCTGTCTTACACCTCGCTGCAGAAGGATAGGTTCCCAGGATTGGTCCTGAAGTCAGACGGACAGGGTGGCGTTTTTGTACGAGCACTTTAACACCTCGATGTAATAGGTAGGTAGTAAATTTGGCACCGTTGGAGAGACTGCAGTACAGCCCAGGTCTCGATCAAATCAAAGTCTTTCTCCTTGTCCACAAACGCTGAACAGAGAGGCAAGTTATACTCTTCAGTCTTCTGTATAACCTGCCGAAGCGTATGTATGTGGTACACGGTGCTAAAGCCTTTTCGGAAACCGGCTTGGTTGGATGGCTGGAAATCGTCAAACCTGTGCGCGAGACGATTTGTGATGATTCTTGAAAACAACTTGTAGACATGGCTTAGAAGTGAGATAGGCCTGTAATTCTTCGTCGCCCTTCTTGAAGAAGAGTACCACCACACCCCTGCACCACGCCTGTGGCGTTTTCCCTTCGAGTATGACGAAATTAAAAAGCTGCAGGGCCTTAAGTACCGGTTTTCCACCCGCCTTCAGGAGTTTGGCCGTAATTCCGTCATCACCCTGTGCATTGTTGTTTTTTAGCTGTTTCAGAGCCATTCTAATCTCGTACAGTCAGACGTCCGGGATGTCTTCGGTATAGTGTCGGGTCAGTCTAGCTTTTGGGTCGTTTGCTAGGTCGTCAACGGGTTTCCTGGTTGACGTGTACAACTGTCTATAGAAGCTGTCGATCTCCCTCAGTAGCTCTGGTTTGGCGGATAAGATCTTGCCATCGGCTGTCTTCAGTTTTGTGAGCTGGCTTTGCCCAATAGCCAGATCTCTTGAAAATACTTTGGGGCCTTTGTTCCGCTTCTAATACTTTCTAAAGCGTCTTTAATACGTACGGTATTAAAGCGGCGGAGGTCGCTCTTCAAGGATTTAGAGATCTGTCTATTAAGAAGCCGGTATTTCAACGCCTCGTCTGAAGACGCCGCCGGTCCTTCATGAGCTTGAGAGTTTGATCGGAGAACCTCTTTTTCTGATCTATACGACGTATCTTGAAGAACTTAGACCCGGTCGTATGGACAGTTTCCACGAACCCATCGTTGTATTCGTCCACTGAGCTTCATAGGCACTCGAAACGATTCTAGAGTTCAAGCTGAATGCTCTCGGGGTTTTGGATTTGGATCTGTGCAGGCATACCCTCGAGTATGACGGAATCAAATAGCTTACATGGCTATAGTACCGATTTTCCACCCGCCTTCAGGAGTTCGGTCATAATTTCGTCATCACCCGGTGCCTGTTTCAGAGCCATCGCCAACACTCTTCGTCTAGTAGATCATCTTCGATTCTATATCTAGCACCGCCACTGTTCCCTCGAAAGTTTGCTTTAGGAATGATGAAGAACCATTGGTGTATTCGGGAAAATCAGCCTATTTTTCAACTTCTCGCACATAAGATACAGAGAGTTTACTTACACCAGTATTTATTAAACACGTCATTTCATTACTTAACGTGGTAAAACCAGTAGAAACAAAAACAAAATGACATATACGAGCCGAACTCACGCCGAGCGCAAAAAACCGCGGCGGCGGCGGCGGCGCGCCGCAACAACGCGGCGCGGCTACGCCGGCGTGGCGCCCATGTCTAATACGCACCAACGGAAAAGGCCCCACAAGAAGAAATTGACGAATTTTACGAACAATTAGAAGTCACAATGGGAAAATGCAATAAAAATGTGATATGCATGGGTGATATGAACGCAAAAGTTGGAGAAATGCCCGCCGAAGATAGCTATATTCTAGGAAAATACGGCTACGGTTCAAAAAACAAGAGAGGAGAAGCGTTTATACATTTCTGTCAACAACACAATTTATCAATAATGAACACGAAATTTAAAAAACCTCAGAAAATGCGATGGACTTGGAAATCGCCTGACGGAGTGACAAAGAACCAAATAGACTATTTTACTACGAATATCCCAAAACTTGTAGAAGACGTCAGCGTACTAAACAACTTCCTGTTCCCTAGCGATCACCGAATCATAAGAGCAACAATCAATATAAAATCACAAAAGCCATCAAGAAAGCGATATAACAAAGTATCACAGAAGACCGACATTTCGAAACTGCAAGCCAACCTAGCAAAAAACCTAAATAACGCCAACCACGACAAACCACTCCAGGAATTCTACGATGGCATCGAAAAGAGCATAATAGATAGTTGTAAAAACACAATAATAAATAAAAAAGAGAATAAGAGAAACGCCATTATGACACCCGAAATTAAAGAGCAAATATACAAAAGACAGCAACTAAAAAACAAAGAAAGAAAAACCGTAGACGAAAAACTCCAACTAAGCGTGCTATACAGGAAAATAAACAGAAATATTAAGGCCAACATTGAAAACTACCGGCTAACGACAATACAGGAGTACCTAGAAAAAAGCGGAGGTGTTAACAAGGCATACAAGAAACTTAACAAGACTAAGCAACAAATGACACAGTTAAAATCAACCTCGGGCTCCACAGTTACCAATAGACACGATCAGATGCAAGTAGCTACACAATTTTACAAAAATTTATACCATAAAACTGAGCACCATTCAGAACCAATAGAGATTACCCCACGAAATACAGATACCCCCCCACTATTTACCGAAAGTGAAGTAGAGTTTTCCATAAACAAGTTAAAAACAGGAAAAAGTCCAGGCTCAGATCGTATAAATAATGAGCAGATTATGGCAGGAAAAGAAATGTTAACGAAACCGCTCACCAAACTTTTTAACCAAGTGTTAGAGAAGAAAGTACTGCCGAGGCAATGGACAGTTGCTGAAATAACCTTGCTCTATAAAAAGGGCGACGCCAAACAGATCACAAACTACAGGCCTATTAGCTTGCTGTCCTCACTCTACAAACTCTTTGCGTCCACACTTTTACGACGGATAACAAGAACCGTGGACGAAAACCAACCGGTTGAGCAGGCTGGATTTATGCGAGGATTTTCAACCGTAGATCACATCCACACGT
Organism: Xestia c-nigrum; assembly: GCA_916618015.1. Taxonomy (NCBI): domain Eukaryota; kingdom Metazoa; phylum Arthropoda; class Insecta; order Lepidoptera; family Noctuidae; genus Xestia; species Xestia c-nigrum. Next base: position 15,614,058 of record OU745268.1, read on the forward strand.
TAAAAAACATAATAGAGAAATATAACGAGTATGGGAAGTCGCTCTACATTGGTTTTGTGGACTATGCCAAAGCGTTTGATTCAATATCACACTCCTCGATATGGAATGCTCTATCAGAACAAGGGGTAAACGCTTCGTATATCGACATCATCAAAGAACTCTATAAGAACAGCACAGCTAGAGTGAAGCTAGAATCTTCCGGTCCTGAATTCAAAATAGAACGAGGAGTAAAGCAAGGCGACCCGCTCTCGCCCAAGCTATTTGTAGCGGTGCTGGAGAGCATTTTTAGGAGTCTAGACTGGGACGAAGTCGGACTAAAAATACATGGCAGGTTTCTATCACACTTGAGATTTGCAGACGATATAGTACTGCTATCAGAGAACGTTGAAGAGCTACAATACATGTTTGAATCACTAAACTCACAAAGTAAAAAGGTAGGCTTAGAAATAAATCAAGAAAAAACTAAAGTAATGACAAATAGCTGCCACAAACCAATTACACTAGAGTCGTCAAACCTTGAATACGTAGATGATTACATATACTTAGGCCATCTAATTTCCTTCAACAACGTCACAACTAAAGAAATCAACCGGCGAGTCGAAAACACCTGGAAGAAATATTGGAGTATGAAGGAAATCTTCAAAAGCACCTTGCCAATAAAATTGAAAACCAAAGCAATGGAGATATGCCTGCTACCATGCCTCACCTACGCCTGCCAAACCTGGTCTATCTCGAAGAAAGTTATCCAAAAAGTCAGGACATGCCAAAGAGGTATAGAGAGAAGTTACTTGGGACTAAGGCTTAAAGACAAGGTCAATCACGCAGAGATAAGACAGCAAACGAAAGCTAGAGACGTCATTCGGTATACCCTAAAACAAAAGTGGCGCTGGGCGGGTCATATACAAAGAACCCAAGACGAAAGATGGTCGTCCACAGTAACTAACTGGTACCCGTTCAACAAGAAACGCAAACGCGGTAGACCCCACAAACGATGGAGTGACGACATAGCGAAAATTGCAGGAAGAACTTGGACGAGGTTAGCCAGAGACCGACATGAGTGGCACAGCAAGGAGGAGGCTTTTACCGCCTTAGGCGGTCCTTACATTTAGTTTTTAAATCAAACAATTTGTGTAATAATATAATAATGAATTTAATTAATTAATGGAATGTTTAAGTGTAATGTTATTTCAATATTAAGCAATTTGCAAAAAAAAAAAAAAAAAAAATAGTTTAGTCAGCATTGTAAATTGCATGTTTACTAGGGCTGTTGATCATTATAATTAAATTAATGTCTGTATTGATTACGCATGAATATGTATAAAAATGTAAGGAATCAAATAAAAAGCTTTATTATTATTATTCCCTTTATTCAATTATGCAACAAATTTTTTACATTTTTAAATATTGATATAAAACATATATAAAAAAACATTTAAAAATATAAAAAATTGTAGCCCACCGGTATCGGGAACAGGGTCCAAGCTACCGGCGGTCAGGGCTCCAGAGAGAGGAACCTCCTAACGATACGGGCCGTGTCCAGGAGTACCGCTTTCTGAATCAAGCCCTTGATCCAGCTGCCTAACGAGAGCCTCCTCAGGTGTTGGTCGAGGCTCTTGGCAATTAAGCCATGCGCTGACACTACTATCGGCACAATGATTGCTGAGTCCACTTCCCACATGTCGACAACCTCGCGAGCCAAGTCAAGATACTTTATTTGTTTATCTTTCTCGGCTTTCACGAGGTTCTCATCATGCGGGACAGTTATGTCAACAATCATTGCGCGCCGCTCTGATCGATCCATCACCACTATATCAGGTCTATTAGCTATAACAGTCCTGTCAGTGATGATGGATTGATCCCAGTACAGTGTGATACTGCCATTAACGAGAACTGGGTCGGGCACATACCTATAGTAGGGCACTTCCGATTCCACAAGATTGTATTTTAGAGCAAGTTGCTGATGGATAATCCTAGCTACAAGGTTGTGTCTATGCAAGTACTCTCCGTTAGCTAGACGAGAACATCCGGAGATAATGTGACGGATTGATTCGCCTGGACGGTGGCATGCCCGACATATTATTATTATTATCTCCTTTATTGGTTATATAACTTACTTAATACATTTTTAAATATTCTTAAAAAAAACATATAAAAACATTTAAAAATATAAAAAATAGGGATCCGCCGGTGTCGGGAGCAGGGTCCAAGTCACCGGTGGTTAGGGTTGCAGAGACAGGAACCTCCTCACAATGCGAGCCGTATCGAGGAGTACTGCCTTCTGAATCAGGCCCTTGATCCAACCGCCTAAAGAGAGCTTCGACAGATGTTCGTCGAGGCTCTTCGCTATCAGGCCATTGGCCGTCACGACAATCGGCACAATGATAACCGAGTTCATATTCCACATGTCGCGAACCTCGTGTGCCAAGTCGAGATACTTCATTTGTTTCTCTTTCTCAGCTTTCACGAGGTTCTCGTCATGAGGGATAGTAACATCGATTATCATTACGCGGCGCGCTGATCGGTCTATCACCACTATGTCAGGCTTATTGGCAACAATAGTCCTGTCAGTAATGATAGACTGATCCCAGTACAGCGTGACATGGTCTTTCACAAGAACTGGGTCGGGCACATACTTGTAGTACGGTACCTCAGATTCCACAAGCTTAAATTTCAAGGCAAGTTGCTGGTGAATAATTCTGGCTACTTGGTTGTGCCTGTGCAAGTACTCGCCGTTAGCCAGACGAGAACAACCAGAAATGATATGTCTGATGGACTCACCCGGACAGTGGCATGCCCGACACACGTCAACCGTCCCGTCCTTCATAATATATTTCCGGTAGTTGTTCGTTAACATAACTTCGTCCATAATCGCACAGACAAAACCTTCAGTTTCCCCGAAGAGGTCACCAAAACGTAGCCAGGACACGGACGCTAGAAAATCTACATCGGGCCCATGAAGAGCCCTGTAGAAGCGCCCGTGAAGCTCCTTGCCCTGCCATTCTTTCTTGCGGTCATCGGTAGTAAGTACCACAGGTTTGCGCCAGTTCTCTTTAGCCATGGACAACGGGGTGAGTCCCTTGTCCACTGCGACCACATCTCGGTGCATACCCACGTCGGCTTTTAGAAAATATTCTCTGAGGCTGCACACCTCGCGGTTATGGAGGGTCTTCGCATTTAAAAAGCCTCGACCCCCGAACTTCCGCGGGATGTACAGTCTCATCACTGACGATCGTGGGTGATGCATCCGGTTTTCGGTCAGCAGTGTACGAACTCTTCTATCCAAGGCGTCGAGTTCGGTCTGTGTCCATTTGAGTATGCCGAAAGAGTACATTAAAACCGGCATGACCCAACCGTTGAAGGCGCGCACCTTGTTCCCACCTGAAAGAAGGCTATTTAATACCTTCTTTAGGCGACCGAAGAAGCGCTCCTTCAATGATTGTTTCATGTCAGTTACGTTAATGCCTAACGCTTCCGACATACCCAAATATTTATAGCTCTCGGATGAGGAAAGGGATCTTAGGTGTATGGAATCCGAGAGTTGAAGTCCCTCGGATCCCATAATCTTCCCTCGCTTTACATACATGACTGCACATTTGTCCACACCAAATTCCATCCCGATGGCGCTACTAAAAGTTTCGGTTACTTTCAGTAGCTCCATCAGTTGCAATTTGTTGGGGGCAAAGAGTTTCAGATCATCCATGTAAAGCAGGTGAGATATAACCTGCCCATCTTTCCTCAACCGGTAGCCTAGCCCTGAATTCTCCAGCAATGTGCTTACAGGATTCAGGGCTAAACAGAACCAAAGGGGACTCAGACTGTCGCCCTGGAATATTCCCCGTTTAATCCAAACAGGTTCATCGTTTCCCTGGATCTGTCGACATCCTGGATATCGAAGGACCGTCCTCCATTGCCCCATACATGACTCAAGGAAGGTGCGTAGAGTTGCATCTATCTTGTACAACTCCAGCACCCTCTTGAGCCATGAATGTGGCACCGAGTCGTAGGCCTTCTTATAATCTATCCAGCATGTTGACAGATCCTTGCGGGCTCGACGGACCTGTTGGCTAATGGCCATGTCGATGAGGAGTAGCTCCTTAGTACCACGGGACCCATTCCTACATCCATTTTGAGAGGCAGACATAATTGAGTTACTGTCAACGTGAGTATTAATTTTCGTTCTCAAAATGGATGTAAGAAGTTTATAGACCGTCGACAAACACGTGATCGGTCTGTAGTTCTTGGGTTCCGCGGGACTACCTGACTTATGGAGCAGGTGGGTTATACCTGTTGTTAAAAACTGTGGTAAGGACCCAGACTCTAAGGATGACTGGAATTGGGATGCCAGGCAAGTGTGTGAACTACTAAACCACTTGAGCCAGAAGTTATGCAGTCCGTCCGGTCCCGGTGACTTCCAATTCGGTAACGGACGAACTGCTCTGGCTATATCCAGTGGCGTTATTAAAATTGGTTCCATTGTTTGAATAGGTTCACACACTCGCTCAACATCACGCATCCAGTCAGCCTCAGAATGACAAACGGGCACCGACCAGATGCTGCGCCAGAAGGAACTCGTGGCGGCATCATCCGGGCGGCACACGTCCGTCATATTTTGCTGAGGTCGCTCCCAAGCTCTGTATACCCACCTTTCATCGCTCTGGAACATGCGATTCTGCGAGTACCGATCAACCCGCCGCTTATACCGCCGTATACGGCTCGCCCATGCATAAACTTTCTGCTTCAGGAAGTCGATGCGCTCTGTGACACGGGACATGTATTCTTGAGGACTGATTTCAGTCCCCGAGAATGCCCGCCTCACAAAACGCATCACACGTGGTCGTGTATTGCCCTCCCTGAAGCAGTGTAGTTTGCCGATGAGTACCCTGGCCCCGTCGATACGGCGCTCAATCCTGCGTTGCCAGGCTGGTACGGCTGGTTTTGGTCGAGTAGCTAAGTCACAATTTGGGAACTTGACATTAGCTAAACGACATGCCGCAACAGCCCCGCAAAACAGGATCGAGTGTGTATCAACGAGGTCCTCGCTACTCTCGAATACATTTTTGAGTTGCGAGTCCAGGGCACACACCAACGCCCTATTTTTCTTATGCATGGGTAACCGTGGTAATCGGGGCCTAAGTTCAGCAGAAGTTGATCGATACTCATGAAGTGCATCCTCCAGTGCGCTCCTCAATCGATCGTTGCACTGGCTACTTACCGTGGCAACCCTATCATCTTCCTCTACAACAGCAGGGTTGGATCGCGGTGGGTTTACATCAATAGATGAGACTTGTACCGCGGTTTGTGCCGGAGTTAAGATGATACGGTTGCTCAGTACCTCTGAGCGCAGCCTATCAAGCGCGGCGCCGTCCAACAGGTGATTGCGTTGGATGACCCGCACTTGATCCGATAGTCGTTGAGCTGAGGCGTTGACAGTTGGTTCAAGATCCTGAAACAGAGACAGCATCCTAACACGGTACGCAGTGAGGTTAGTCCCCCCCTCTGTAGACCCGTAGTATGCGCGCATGACGTTCTCGTTCATTAGTTGAGTCCATTTCATGCGCTGCACACAACCACCGGTAGCGGGGACCCGGCTCGGGGCCTGTTGGCCCCTAAGTCCCAAGCCCTTCGGTGGCCGGCCTCTCCCCGCACGACGTACAGGTGTTGGCGACGTCGGCGGAGAGAAATATTCGTCACTCGAGCTCGACGCAACTGCCGCAACCGGTGACACTGGTGATCCGGGGTCCGGTGGCGGCGAGGCGGAGCTGAGCGACGAGTCCGGGGATGGAATAAGTGCGCGTCGGGAGGCAGCTCTCGTAATCATTTTGTTTAAATATCATCTCATCAATCTTCGTTTTTCCAAATGTTTGAGTATTGACGTCTTTGACAGACGTCATGGGTCGTAGTGAAACAGATTTTCATCTTTTCAATATTTTGGTTTGCTTTCCGGTTTTTTTTTTCAATTAATTAATATTTGAGTGGTTTCAAAACTTTATTAGAACTATTGTAAAAGCGCTTTGTATAAAAACCAATAAATTATATGAAAATAAAATGAAGACGATATTTTTGAGCGATAAGCTCACGATGTTATTATTATTATTATTAAGGACCTCTCGACGAGTATAGGCCTCCTCCATCTCACTCCACTTTTTCCTATCACGGGCTGTTTTCATACAGTCTTTTTTTGCGAATTTTATAAGTTCGTCTTCCCATCATTCCAGGGGGCAACCTCTTTTTCTTTTTCCGGAGGGGCCAGCCCGTATAGTAGCTTTTCTAGTCCATCTCTCTTTATCCTGACGTGCAATGTGACCAGCCCACCAGGGGGGTGGTATTGATGATTATAATTCTATAACTACATACGTCTTATAGTCGCAAACGATATTTTTATCAACATACAACCTAGCACTGGCCTTCAAATTTGCAAAATACGTAAGAAAAGAATTTCGCGGGCTTCCCTAACGCATCAGCCTTAAGAGCCCTCTTACAGTCCACTAGCGCCGCCAATCGAAAAAATGTCATAACTCGTAAATTGAATCAAAAATACAAAATATGTTCTATTATTACTGTGGAAAAGGCAATAACGTAATTGTATAACACCTTATCAACACTTGAAATATAGCTGTTTAGCTAAATCGTGCATTCAAAACATAAACGGCCGTTTGGCTATATTTCAAGTGGTGACAATGTGTTATAAAATTTAATTTTTTTTTTTTTTTTTTAATGTATTTTTTTTATTTTTTTTTTAATTTTTTTTTTTTTAATTTTATGTGTTTTATTTTTTTTTATTATAATTTTTTTTTTATTTTTTTTTGTGTTTAAATTTTTGCGCAGAGTAACTTAGGGGCCGTCCATTAATCACGAGATGTTTTTTTGCATTTTGAACCCCCTGTCCCCCCCTCTACCCAAAGAATGTTACAATTGACCATGATAAAAATGTGTAGACAGAAAGTTTGCAGGTTGTTTTTGAAAAAACTTGACAAATTAACTGAAATACTAAATCGCGCGTTTGACGAAAAAATAAATACACGTGATATCTTACTATACCCCCCTCCCTCCCCCCTTGTGATATTTCGTGATTTTTGCCAAGCTCCCTCCCCCCTTTTGAGCCTCATGTGATTAATGGACGGCCCCTGATGAGGTTGTATATGTTGATTAAATCATTAAAAGTGTCTTCAAATGATTTAACCTAAGATTTTTCACCAAAAAAAAAACAAGAAGTCTAAATCAAAAACTACTGAATTTTGGTAGAACATTTTGTGGCTTGATTTGTTGCATTTTAAACCTACTATTCTTGCAAGGAATTCGTCGAGTTACCAGTAACCCTGTATAATATTATTGGTTCTTTCCCTAGATACTGCGGCAAGCTCCCCTCTGACACATTCACGCGCCTTGCCCCTCAATGGTGGATGGAAGAAGTGGAACTACCCGTCGCAGGCTCTGGGGAAACCAGGACAGCTTACATCTGTACTTTACGCCTGCCTCTCAACTGTCCGGTCAAGTACAATATAGTGGTGAGATTTTTTTTTTTTTTTTTAAATGAAAATGAAAATGAAATCTTTATTTGTAGACATAGGTTGTACAAGGTGTTACAAATAAATATTATTATATATCGAGTCCATCTACATCTTGCGTTGAAGCGTACAAATATAAATCCATGCATAATAATCTATTAATAATAATTAATTATCAGTTTATATGCAATTTCAATTTACTATCAGAAGAGATGTCATTGTCGAAGTAATCCATATAACTATAAAATTGATAAAAAATGAAAAATGATAAAATGATTATATGTCATATAAGATGCGGGTATTACAATTTAATCTTAATAATATAATTTAGTTTAAAATTGAATAAAATAAAAGTATAATGATAAAAGTATAATGATAAAATGTTTACATGTCATATAATATAATTTTAATAATAATTGAATTCAAAATCAATTTGTTGCTAGTAATATAATAAATCGGATTTAGCAGGTCTAGTATCTTTCATTTAAATATTCATTAATTGTATAGTAACATTTTGCAACTAAGAAATCCTGTAAACATTTTTTGAAAAGATCTGTGTTGGCAATATCCATGATTTCCTAAGGTATTTTATTATAGATTTTGGGTGCCATACCTAAAAGATTTTTACCGAAATTTTACCGAAGATTTTTTCTAAAGTCATAAGTCATTATTTTATGTATTTAGGAAAAGTATAAAAAAAAAACAGTATTATTAAGGCTGAGGCTACACAAGGCAGCGATTTGCGATGCGACTGGAAGAGCGAAACAAGAAAAACTTGGTATGGCTACATTACAAGCGAGATTCCGGCGTATTTTCTAATAAATTCGCTTCAATTTCGCTATGTTGGTGTAGCCGATGCCGTGATTATAGTAATGTTGTTCCGATGGCATAAAGAAATCAAAGATCGCTAGTAATATGTGATGTACAGTGTAGCCATATACGTGAGCATTCATTTACTTGTTTTTAACCGCTCATGTGTCGCAGGTCGCGTCGCGGCCTAATGTAGCCTCAGCCTAAAACAAATTTACAATCGAAAAGCATGTCAAATACAATAAAAAATAATAAAACTAATGATGAGCCACATGTAGAACAATGCATTCAATACGGTAGACGACAAAACAAATCTAATTAGTCCGTTACGTAGATTATTCAAAAACATTTGACCCGTATTTTTTATTTTTAACGTAAATAAAAATTGACGAAGATAAGACGCCAACTCCAGATTTTTTCACGCCTAGGTATCGTTTTTAGCTAGTTCTGACGTCACGAGCCCCACTCCCGAGTTTTGATGCATTTTATCTTTGTCAATATTGATTGACAAAAAAATACGTGTCCATTATTTTTCAATACTCTAAATGATGGACCAAATAGATTTGTAAGTTTTGGATACTGTTGTCATGCCTATTAAAAGTAATCTATTCCTACTATTCAAGATTTGTTTTGTTTTGTTTGTGTGTTTGTTACTATTTAAATCAAGAATGACTCAACTGATTTAAAAAAATCTTTCACTATTAGAAAGATTCATCTTTATCGGCTATAAATTATATTGATATCATAAAATATAAAAAAAAAAACAATATCATATAATGTTTATATTAAATAGTCATAGTTTTGTTTTAAGTTTTAATTTAAATTTTTTTGTTTGACTTTTCTACACACTGTGTCTACATTTCTTATCAGACTTTCCTCTCGCAGGTCTGCTGGAAGAAATTTCTTTTGAAATAAGCAAAACCTTTGTGCTCTTCTATGTTAACATATTGTCCTTTTATGTATTTTGTGTGTACATGAATAAAAAAATATAAATAAATAAATAAATAAAAATTTGCCGAGCTATCACAATTTTCGCGGACGAAGTCACATACGACGAAGCTACGTATATCTATAAACATCCATGACTCGGAAACAAATGGCCATGCTTATCACACAAACATTTGCCCTCAAAGGGATTTGGACCCTGAACCCTAAGAACGAAAGGCAGCCTCACTACCGCTGCACCATTTGAGTTGTCAAAGCCACTGACACCCGTCTCTTCTTTCTAGGGTCACCCGATGCCAACGAAAGTGTTAGCCAGAAGAATGGTGGCGCTCCAAGCTTGCAGAATACTCCATAAATCTGGTGAATTGGATAACCAGCTTATGCCTATAGGTAAGTTTCGTGAAGGCCAATTCTGTTTATTTATATAACTTAACATCAAAACTGTAATTTCCGAGGGCTTGGGCAGAAGTGTACCCATAGATATAATAAAGAAGGAGATATGCCCGTTAGACGAAAATGTATCGGAACCCTGCGTCTCCACTTCATCCCTACCACACGGCAACTACTACACATGCAGTTCAGTAAAAGCAATTATTGGGATAGCCTCAGAAGTATTGCAGAAATAAAATCCAGTAATATCACCACAGCACTTTAATCACAAAATTGACCTCCGCCTTGTACAACGGCTACGCTAAGACTGCCTGCCGCAATGACTGTCAGTTATGACATCAACTTCGATTATAAATACACTACCTTAAATTAACATAATGGCTATTAACAAACGATTATTCATCTACAATTAGTTGATAATTAATAATACATTTAATTATTATCATTTAGATTAACAATGTAATATATTTCATTATAAATCTAAACTGTTTAAACTTTAACATCTGCCTACCTGTTGCTACTTAATACAGTCAATACAACATCTAAATATTAGGTTTAGAGGTATAATAATTACAGGACATAGAGAATAATGTTAATCAGTCGTACGTTAAACTAATTAGGCTTACAGCTCGGCCTTCCTGTGAGAGCGAGTCCCTTCGCGAAAAAAAAATAAAGTGACGTTATTACTATCGGGATAAACAGAGTATTATTTTGCTGTTAGAATTATACCACATTACAATCTAGCAATAAAATAATCACATGGTAATAGAACCCAAATCAAACAGAACCTGTAGCTTGTAAGCGCTACAGAGTGATAATAAAACATTACTAATGTATCATGTTCTGACATAAACATCAATACGGATCTGACATCTAGACACAACAAGCACAAATGCTGATTGAGGCTTATAATTACACGAGACACTAATCTAATATAATCTAAATAATGTTATTTAATCATAGTACATTAAATTTAACAATAATTAATTAATATTAGATTAATATAAATAAACACTTTAACGAACAAGAACATGACTTTTATTTAGTTTTTATTTATACATTTATTTTTACTCATTATCTGAACCACTTTCTTCACAACTACTTTCCAAGTTTCTACTAAAATTTAACCAGGGCTGCATTTTGTCGATTGCTACGACGGCTTCGTAACGACGATTATTTTTGCGCGATAAGGGAGTGTCTTCGATGACATATCTATCGTTGGGAAGTATTTTTATTACCCGGTACGGACCCTGATATTTGACAGCCAGTTTTTGTGATTGTCCATCGTTAGGAACCTGTCGCTCTACACGTACTAAGTCTCCTACTGAATAATTATTCGCTGGTTTCCTACGACGGTTAAACCTTTCCCTATCTTTAATCTGAGTCTCACTTATTTTCTTTCCAGCTACGTCCCTTACTTCTACTAATTTCTCCGCCGATGTTACGGTCACGGTGTCGTCTAAAACCTCACTCAATATGCTTTCACTCCTACACTTAATGTTAAATCCGAAAAGTAATTCTGATGGAGTCTTTTGCGTCGTTTTATGAGTAGTAGTATTTAAACCTAATTGTATATCAAGAATTTGTTCATCCCAAGACTTTTCGTCTTTACCGTGGGCTGAAGTAGAAAGGGCGTCTAGTATGGTCCTGTTGAATCTTTCAACTTGACCATTGGCCCTGGGAGTTGCCACGGCATTCATAATGTGCTTAATGCCGTATAGCATTACAAACTCCCTAAAAACCCCGCTAGTGAAGCTGGTGCCCCTGTCGGTGATAAGGCGTGTTGGCACACCAAAGTAGCTGATATGGTCTTTGAGTACTTTTATCGTGGTCGCCGATTTGGTGTCTCTAACCGGCTTTACGATAACATATTTTGTAAAGCCGTCGACCAAAACGAGTAAATAACAATTGCCCTTTTTACTCTTTATAAATGGACCCAAGTGGTCAGCATGAACCGTATGAAACGGTACGCTTGGCCTTTCTATAGGGTGCAATTCGCCTTCACGCTTACCACCAGGTGTTTTGTGGTGTAAGCATTCGAGGCAGGATGAAACGTATTTCTTCACGAATTTGCGCATTTTAGCAAACCAGTAATTTTTACGGATCCGCTGTAAGGTTTTATCATAACCACAATGACCGACGTCATCGTGATTCATTTTTAAAATCTGCCAGCGAACGCCTTTCGGTACCAGCCATTTTATTTCATCCCCGACTATTCTGTAGACCCTATTGTTTTTTAATTTGTAATTTTTGTGAATATCCATCACTTGCTCTGAACTAGGATCCGATAACGTCTCTTTTATCTGCCTGACCTCTTCGTCAGCAGACTGTACAGTAGCGATCCAGTCTTGCTCGCAAGTTTCGATGGTTAGGACATCAAAACACGTTGGCGGTTCGCTTCCATCGACTGGATTGCGACTCAGCGCGTCGACGTGAGACATGCGTAATCCCGAACGGTATTCGATGGTGCAGTCATATTCTTGTAACTGTATCCACCATCGGGCTATTCGTGGGATCAAATCGCGTTTGATTAACGTTGCGCGTAATGCGTTGCAGTCGGTGAGTATTTTAAAGGGGATTCCGATGAGATAGACGCGAAAACGATTGAGTGACGCAATTACGGCCAATGTCTCTAGATCGTACGAGTGAAGTTTTTGTTCATCTACGTTAGTTTTTCGACTAAAGTACGACACTGGCTGAAACACACAGTTTGAGTTAGCCTGTAATAAAATACCAGCTAGTCCGACTTTGCTAGCGTCAGTATGCAATTGGGTTTCCGCACTATGATTATAGAGCGCAAGAATGGGTCTATCAACCAGACAAGCTTTGATTTAGTTAAATGCTGAATCCTGGTCTTTGTCCCATGTCCATTTAACATCCTTTTTTAATAAATCAGTTAGTGGGGCCGCTAATATAGCATAACTCATAATAAATCGCCTAAAATATCCCGATAGCCCAAGGAATTGTCTCAATTCATGTTGATTCCGGGGTGTCGGAAATTTAGATACCGCCTCAATTTTTCTCTGGCCGGGTCGTATACCTTCAGAACTAACCTCATAACCGAGAAAGTCTATTTTTTCAAGAAAAAAGTGGCATTTATTTAATTTTAGCGTTAGACCACCCTTTTGAAGAAGTATTAAAACTTCTTCCAATCGTTGTAACCCTTCGGTAACGTCCTTAGCTGGAATAAGGACGTCATCCATGTAGACTATTGCATATTTGATCTTAGCCTCGAGTAGTATTTTATTGATAGTGCGCTGGAAAACTGACGGCGCATTCACCAGACCAAACGGCATCCGATTATATTCATATTGGCCGTCTGGTGTCACAAAAGCGGTTTTGTGCCGCGACTCTTCAGCGATTGGTATCTGGTAATACCCAGAGGCTAAATCAAGTGACGTAAAAACTTTGTTACCTGACAGTTGATCCAATTGATCCTCAATCCGAGGGAGAGGGTAATGTTCCTTTTTGGTTTTGCGGTTCAAGGCACGGTAGTCAACGCACAAACGTTTATCTCCCGTTTTCTTTTGTACGAGGACGATAGGACTCGCGTAAGATGACGTAGATTCTCTAACAATACCGTGGTCGATCATTTCCTGCACCATATTTCTTACTAAAACGCGGTCCGCGTAAGACATACGATACGGCCTATAAACAACTGGTTCTGAATCCTCAAGCTCAATCACCATCTCTGTCAGATCTGTGAACCCCAAATCGTCAAGTCCCTTTGAAAAGCAGTCACCATATTTATTAATTAGTTGTCTTAAATTTAATTTATCTTCTTCACTAAGAGCATCGTTACAGTTGAAAACGTCATTATTTTGGGATTCACAGATTGTGACATTGCACGAGTTTAAGATATTTTCCAAATTGTCCACATGCTTATATTGTACTCTTGTCAAAAGGGTTCCTTTCTCAAGTATGATTGAACTGGATGATGCATTGTGAATCAGAAGCGCGCTACGCCCACCCTTTACCTCATATTCTCCAGGCAAGAGGTAGTACTCTTTCCCTTCTGGACCCCGCAAAGAACCATTAACATAAACTCGTGCATCTACGCTAGGATCAGTAGAAACTTGCACAGCGCGTAAAGTATTCGACGGGATTTCAGCATCGTTACTGGTTGAGAGACGCATTTTAACGCTCGGAATTTTGTTAAATATCACAGCGGTAGGGGTTTTCGTAATAACGATATCTGGTTTCTCGGTAAAGGAATGTCCTAATAGAACTGACTGGTTGATTACGAAATCGTTTACTACATATAAATTTATCGTCTCCTTTATGCCTTGAACTTCGACGGAAACAATCGTCATACCTACTGGAGAGATTAGGTTAGCGCCTATACCCCTAAGAACAGGTAAATCTTCCGGTACTACTATGTCTAAGTTAAGTTCCCTAGCTTTTGTTAGCTTTATAAGAGAACATTGGCTCCCTAAATCTAGATGACAATCTAAATTATGGCTATTTATTTTGATCTCAAGCATGTACTTAGCATTCAAGTCTTCCGATAAGCATAATTGGGACACTTGTTTTTCGGTTTTGTTGTTATTCAGACTGGTTTCCTTTTCGCGATCTTTATTCAAGCGTTTGTTTTTATAGCAGTGAATTGACAAATGACCCGATTTATCGCAAGTGACGCACTTAGCTGGGGGTTTATCACAACGGAAACTTGGATGACCAATTTGATCGCAATTGTAGCATGTAATTTTCGATCCCGCTGGTTTTGATATCAGAGTTGTACCCTTACGTTCGTTTCGGGATTTAAAACTAGAATCAGGATTTTCCCGACCATGCCCTATTTTCACAGTTCTAAAATATTTCAGCACTTGCTCTGGCTCAGAGAATTGTGCAGCCTGCGCACCTATTTTAACAGCCCTATCTTCAACGCCGTATAGCAAGCAATCGACAGCCTGACGCCCATAGATCTTACATCAGTTTAGCAAATTAATTTTGGCATAATAGTAATGTTCAAGTGACTCTCCATATTTAACCCTTTTGCCCAGCATTTCAGTCAAGAGTTCAGCATAGTCTTCGCGAACAGGAAAAGATTCAATCAACTTCTTTTTCCACTGACTCCATGTATACATCATTGTCGGCAAACTCTGATACCAATTCTTCGCTACCCCTGTCAACTTTGGCAGGGCGTAGTGAATTATTTCTCTATCTTCCCAGCCATAAATTTCTGAACATTCTTCTACTTTTGTCAACCAAGTCAAAATAGTTTGCTCCTTCGTCATAGGATCAAACTCGGGAACAATATTAGTATTAAAAGGCAACTTCGACTTATCTGAACTCTTAACTGATTGCAAAATTGACAAAAATTTATCTAAAATAATCTCAGTGGAGTCTACACTCCTAGGTTTCTTATAAGTAGATGACATTTGTTGCTCACCCTCGTCTCCTCGCTCAAGGTGATGGCTCCTCTTCCGGTCACGACCAAAACCCGACCTTAAATCCTTATCTTCCTCCGGTCTTCTACCTCGTCGACTCGCACTTCTCTCTCTGGTACCCTCACGGCTATAGGATCCATCGTTCGACGAACGGCTACGCCTTGACCTCGAAGGTGTGCGAAGACATCTCTCCTTAACCCTTTGTGGACGAAGCACCCTTCGTCCTTGACGCTCTCCGTCAATATTGACATAATTATTATCAACCTCAGTATCACGCACCCGTGATACCCCTGGTTGTTCCGAATATGTCCTCCTAGCCAGACCCTCATACATGGGTACTCTGGGCCAAGTTGCGTGGCTAGTCTCATGCCTCAAATCTACCGCTTCCCGACCCTGACCCTCAAACCTGGGTACTCCTGGGTCCGGACTAAGAGTCCTATAATCTCGGGTTTGACTCTTCTCTCTCTGCATGTTTAGCACTGAAACTGACAGACGATAGCTTAGTAAACCATTATTTTTAACATCATTAACATATATATTAAGTTTATGCAGCTATGTGTTTATTTCTTTAATATTTTTCGGTAAGGTAATAGTAACTGAATCACTCCTGATTAAGCTCTTTTCTTTGATTAAGGTCTTTTTCACATAGTACTGCTACTACCACCGTAGCATAGCACACAATGTTCATCTCGAAATACGCAATCATTTCAGAAACAGGGAGAAAAGAGAAAGAAAAAAAAAATGAACACATTTACTCTCTTCGATTGCAACAATCGACCCCAGTATCCTTGCCAATCACGAGCAACGAAAAATAATGCTTTCCAAAATATTTGTATTACTTGCTTTGTGGTTGTTGTGCTTTGCTTTGCACAGCAAGCATCAAAATTATATTTATGAAAAAAAAAACAACACTCGTTACTTTCAACAAGCGTGGGTACTTACACAAGCACCAAATAGTTAAATGATAATTCCATTTATCTTATTGTGAATCAGTATGTTTAGTTGTTAAATACTCTTATTTACTGTAAACTTGCTAACCAACTATCAACCCCTTTTTAATTATCACTTTAAACAGGAGATAAAAAACCTCAATTCGAATTCGTCGTAATTACATAGTGGTAATATTTGAATTTTAAAACAACGGTCATATATTTTCATGCTACAAAATTCAAATCAAACAATTAAGATGTTGCTACAAAACAAATAAATATACTTGCGTTTTACTCGTAGGCGTAAGTCGAAAAGAGTTATACTTTTCGTTGATCCCACTTCTGAAGCTATTGGGATAGCCTCAGAAGTATTGCAGAAATAAAATCCAGTAATATCACCACAGCACTTTAATCACAAAATTGACCTCCGCCTTGTACAACGGCTACGCTAAGACTGCCTGCCGCAATGACTGTCAGTTATGACATCAACTTCGATTATAAATACACTACCTTAAATTAACATAATGGCTATTAACAAACGATTATTCATCTACAATTAGTTGATAATTAATAATACATTTAATTATTATCATTTAGATTAACAATGTAATATATTTCATTATAAATCTAAACTGTTTAAACTTTAACATCTGCCTACCTGTTGCTACTTAATACAGTCAATACAACATCTAAATATTAGGTTTAGAGGTATAATAATTACAGGACATAGAGAATAATGTTAATCAGTCGTACGTTAAACTAATTAGGCTTACACAATAGATACGCAGTCGCGCACACACCCGCATTTTCTAAATCAGAACGTAGTACACAATCAATTATAAACCTTATGCCATCAAACACATCGTGTATTTACCAACCACCGTACAACTTACTCACATAAAAACATCGCACATCACTAACTCGTCGTAAGAAGTAGCGGCCGCACTACGCGATGCGTGTGCTTATTGAACTATCGTGTGATTTTAACATTACTTGTATAGTCACTTAGCGACAAACTTATGTAACGATTTAGGAGCAATGTATTTATTGCAATATAGTATAGCCATTTGAAGAAAGAAAGAATGTTTATTTGACGTCAGTACATAAAGCACATACACAATAATATTAAAAAAGTTACAACAAAAAAGAGATACTCAATACTCAATACATTTATTGCATTCCACAATGTGAACTTAGGTGGTAGGTACATAAAGATACATACAATAGTTTTGGAGCATTGTGGGCCCTGTCGGGCATAACAACATAAAAATTAAAAATAAGGAGGAGGGCTATTATAAATATTTGTTAACAACTTCAATATTAATGTTTTCTTTATATCTATGATTAATATTGTGTAGGTAGGTGGGCTTATAATTAATTGCATCACATAATTTTTGCGACTTATATATTGAATTTATGCATCAATATTTATTTAATTTATACATGTATTATTATTATTTGTAAATAATACATAGTAGTAGTTTGTTTGTAGATAATACATAGTATGTACTGTGTGCCTCACGGCTGCGTCAAAAAGGTTCATTTCAGCATTCATGCCAGACAGGTGATGCTGTCTGACGCTGGTCTTCCAATGAACCTTGAGGGTTTTAGTGACATACAGAAAACAGTTTCAAACATATTAAATAAATAAATGGTTATACAATCAAAAGATAGTGAGTGAGTAAATGATATGTGTACCTATGTATGAGTCAAATCTACCTAGTACCATTACAGAGAATCTGAGCAATACGTTTTGCATTAAAAAATACTACTGATAACAATAAATAAATACACAGATAAGCCGGGACAGAATAAATATTTTTACATGAAAATAGAAAAACCGTACTTATATATTTTATAAGTACGGTTTTTCTTATGATTGGCACAAGAGGTGAGGGTAGAGAGGGGTCTTGTGCCAGTCGCGCGGACACCGACACGCCCCCTTGCCTCTTCTCCTGTTTTTTATACAGGGTGTATTTCACCTCATCACAAAGCCGTTAACCAAGCATTCTGTATATCAAACTAAGTAACTTTACGCAAAAAATATTGCTGGGAAACAACTTTTTTTTTTGAGGTTATAAATCATGTTTTGTGGTATAACTCAATGTAACACACTCAAACCATTGTGTGGGTGAATGGATTGAATAGTACGGGGGTCGTAGAGATATTTAAAGTAAAAATCATGCGATAAAAAGTGGTATTTAAAAAAAACTTGTCAAAATCTTGCAACTGTGACCCCCAATATCTCCGCAACCAGAAGGTTCCCAGGTATAGTGTAGAACAAAAAAATGATCAGAATGACGAGGAGAACAAGTGCCTTTCGTATTCGTTAAGAGGTGTTTTACACCCTATATATCTATGGGTGTTCCTAATAACACACCCACGATTCGCCGGTTATGTTTAAGACCCATGTATTAGGGGGAAGCCTATTGCCATCAGTCAGGCCCAAATCCAGACTCAGTGGCTGCCACTGAGAAATTCCTGATGGAAAAATCCAAGTACACTTTACCCCACCCTGGGAATCGAACGACTATGTCCCAACATTGGAGACAGTCACGAGCACCAATATACAGAGTGGAGAAGACAATACGACAATAAATGAAAACACGCGTAATACTAGTTCATAGGAATAATTCTACACAATTAAAAAAACCCAAAACCGAAATTAAAAAAAAAAAACTGACAAAATCTAACTCTAAGGATGCTCTTTATGACTCTTATTGGCCTGGTTTAAGGTCTAATTTGCAGTAAATCAAATTTAGCGAAAGTTTTTAAATAGCGAGTTGGCAAGGGGTCGTTAACCTGTTAGTGCTTCCTTAAAATCAGATACATCATGTAGCAAATGTTGAAGATGAAAAATAATTTCCTGTGACTAAACTACTTGATATTTTCAAACGATTTTTTTTTTGTTTGTTAGGAACGTCTTGAGGTATGCGTAGTTTAATTTATTGTCGTATTGTCATCGCCACCCTGTATAAACACTTTCCTTAATATTATATCTATTTTCACGAGAAATAACGATTGTAACTAGGAGATTGGGTCTTTTTCATAAAAATATGAGTTCCAGAATACTATGTACTTAAAAACATTAAATTTTAATCAGTATATTAGGCGAAACACAACTTAAAAATATCTTAAGTGTTTACATATTTTTAGACGTGACTGTACATATTAGAATGATAATACATATCATTCTAATGTCTCATCATTACCCAACTGTGTTGGGGTCAGCTTCCAGTCTAACCGGATTCAGCTGAATACTTGTATTTTACATGGAGCGACTGCCTATCTGACCTCCACAACCCAGTTAGTACTGGGTAATACGATACTCATTACTTACTAAGACGCGATGATAGGAATTCCGGCTCACTGACTTCCTGTAACGACTGTCAAAGATGGATGAAAGCCGGGACCAACAGCTTAACGCGCTTTCCGAAACACCCATCCATAGACCGACATTAGTAAGCACGGCTTAACTTTGAAAATCGACCCGATCGGCTGTTATTATTAACCCTTGAGAAATATAAATACCACACTTCTATTTATTTTCTCGCAGTCGATGGTAAAAAGTGGGGTACACAACTCGTGAAAATAAAATATTATCTCGGTTCTTGTATCCCTCGCTCCTCTCAGGATGCTACTCTAGAGTCTCTCGCTGATCTCGGGATCCAACTACTCGCTTGTTGTATAATCCACTTATTTTTTTTTTCACTCTCAGGCAAAGAAAACTTCAAGGCTGTAGAATTAGAGGCAGTGAACACAATGTGCACATACATGGGCGGTGAGAGCGACGTACACGACTCTGCTAGACCCGGCTCTACGAAGAGGCGGCAGTATTACTATAAAAGGGTAAGTGTTTATGTTCGTATTGCCATTACTGAGAACATCTTGGCCCAGTGGTGGCAAGCCCGATTTACGAACAGTAAATGGTTTCGAACCTAGGCATGTACATTACAGTACTTTGTGTAATTTATTTAAAATAAAATATAATATAAATATCGCTGGACATTAACACACAGCGCCATCTAGTGCCACACTAAGCAAGGCTTGTGTCGTAGACACCAGACAGTTGATATACTACATATATATATTTTTTGTTTGTAAATACATACTTATTATACATATAATCATCTCGCTCATCACAAAAACATTTGCTCCTACCGGGATTCGAACGCAGGACCCTAAGAACGTAAGGCAGCCTCACTACCGCTGCGCCATTCGGGTCGTCCCCACTTTCATCACCCCATTTCATCACCACTGCTCACAAAAAAGGGTGCAGGAAAACATCGTGAGGAAATGTTCTAGAACCAAAAATTCGAAGACATGTGACATCTACTAAACTGCACTGGGCCCGCGTGGTGGATTATAGCCCATTCCCTCTCATAGACGAGATACCTGTGTCAGAGCAGCGGGAATTGTATGATGTTGATGACAATATTTTGATTGAAAAGAGCGTCCATGGAGTTTCTTGCCCTTTCTTTTCCATAGAGATCTGCGCTTTGGAATGTGCAACTACAGTACTTTCGTACGTTTCTAGCTTAGCGTTTTTTTTGTTGTTTCTTTTGACATTCAAAGCCGCCGTAAAGGTCTAATTGAAGTACTTTGAGTTAGAGTTTTGAGATTGATGATCAATTTACTTACAGACAGCCTGGGCGTTCACAGACTGCCAACCGGTCATAGACACGACGGACGCAGAGGTATATCCGGGTCAGGACCTTGAGACCATAGATATTGAAAGTGACATCGAGGCGCCAGTGAAAGAGGGGGCCAAGAAGGAGAAGTGTAAAGAAGGGAAAGTTAAAGAGGGGACGGGTGAGTTTCTTTGATTAATTGTTCTTTCTCATACGAAGCACCTCTTAATATCCCGTTTATTATGTAAATAGAGTAATCATTATTTACAATATATACACACTAACATTATAATAGAAAGAAAAAATATGTACAAATATCAAAAAAGGGTTACAGGGCTCATAATACATTTGAAACCGATACAGTTACCTTGAAAAACGTGTTTTATACACGTGGGCATTTGTTACTGTAGTTCTCGGCTCCATAACTACCTCGCGTGCGGCTCGGGTGTGAATTCCGCCTCGACTGCAATAAAAAAAATCCCCACTTAAATCAAAATGTATTTTTTTTTACATCATACCTGGGAGCCTTCTAGTTACGGAGATATTGGTCAAAGTTCTAATTTCCAAAAGTAAAAAAAAAAATACTTTGAGTTTTATCGTAAAAAAAAAGTCAGAAGAAAGTCAAAAGTCATTTCCCATCAATAATTATTGCGTACTTACTTAGTTTGATATACAGAATGCTTGGTTGACGGCTTCGTGATGAGGTTGTTTACACCCTCAATAATAATTTTCAATGACACAGTTTTAGTTTTCGTCAAAATCGGGCTCGAGACTTCTGGGATTATTTTTAGCTATTCCCCATTGTTTCGGATTTGGCCGTTTACGCCCACTTGATAAACTCACCTTGTATACTTTCATAGTCATGCATTCAGTACAATGCTGTTTTTTTAGTAACAAAATATTAACATACAATTACAAATTACAGACACTACAATTTCATTTACTCTTACAGAATTATATCTTTATTTTATATTATCCCCAGCCAAAAAACGCAACATGCTGTACGCAATAGTATCAAAACTTTGGTGTGCCTTACCGGAAAGATACAACACCCGCGGCAGAAGACTCCACGCTCCTCAACTGGCGAGCCAAGCGATAGGCATCCTTATGTCCAGGCACGAACCTGACAAGTAAGTCGAATATTGTTTAACATCACCAGCTACTAGTAAAAATAGACGACTCCACGCTCCTCAGTTAGCGAGCCAAGCGATAGGCATCCGTATGTCCAGGCACGAGCCTGACAAGTAAGTCGAATATTGTTTAACATCACCAGCTACTAGTAAAGATAGACGACTCCACGCTCTTCAGTTAGCGAGCCAAGCGATAGGCATCCTTATGTCCAAGCACGAGCCTGACAAGTAAGTCGAATATTGTATAACATCACACCAGATACTAGTAAAGGTACACTACAAGAGGGAGAAGACTCCACGCTCCTCAGCAAGCGAGCCAAGCGATAGGCATCCTTATGTCCAGGCACGAGCCAAAATATCATTTGTGTTCTAAATTTAAAAATATATTTAAAAAAAATTGATTCTTTTATTTATTTCTTCAAAAGTGAATTGAAAAATGTCGTTGGATACACGTAGACATTTCTTATTATAATGTATATATAAATCTCGGCTTCACAACAAATTCGCCTATGGCTCGTGTGTTAATTCTGCCTCGATTACAATAACAAACTTTCCTCACCTATATCAAAATGTACTATTCCCAGCAACAATTCTCGCGTAGAAGCACTTAGTTTGATGTACAAAATGCTTGGTTGACCGCTTCGGGAAGCGCCGTTTACATCTTGTATAATTTTCAGTTTGCAGATCCCGTCGTTCCCCGTCTACACGAGATCGGGTGAGGTGAGGGTTTCTGTGGAACATGTACCGGATGCTGATGTCAGGATGTCTCCGCGACGAGCTAAACTTGTGAGGAGGTAAGTACGTTCAAAAAATCAAAATATTTTATTTCACATAGGCCTGGATGGGCACTTATAAAACGTCGAAAAAGGTGCACGGTTCGCGTTGGTCGATTCCATGGAGAAGAACCGGCAAGAAACTCCATGGTTACTCTTTTCAAATCATTTGGTATTACAATATTATTATGTTTCATTACAGCATTAGTACTAAAGTATGGGGGGACAGCGTAGGCCCGACAATAGGTCGTTGCTCGCTATACAAAAAATGTAAAACAAAAGGAATATTTAACAAAAGTTAAACAGCATCCGGGAATCTATAAGGCCTGCTAGATATCTTTAACCTAGCCAGATTTGTGGATAATAGTGACTGCCTCGATGATCTAGTGGTCGGACGAGCGACTTCTAAACATGAGGTACCGGTTTAGAAATCATATTTATTTCTGAAAATTGGTTAAATAATAGTACATTATGATATAAGTGCGGTAAGTTGAAAATTACAGCCGAGGCGATATTGCTTGCTCGAGCCGTAGGCGAGGGCTAAAAGAAAGCAGAGGCTGTAATTATCAAAGCGCACGTATGTCATACGACGTTTTTCAACATATTTGCGAGGAAATAAATAAAACAATACAGCGAAAAGAAAAAGCACGCGGAATTATTTTTACTTGTTCAAAAATTTGCGATGCGCGCGTATCAGTGCTTGTTTTAAGGCAATTGCACAAAAAACAGCCAGTATTACTAATAAAGTAAATTAATATTTTTGTGTTTTTGATACAGATAAATGGTTGTAATTTATTGTCAAAATTAATTAGATTAAAGAAATGAATGTTTATTTATTATAATTTAAAAAATAATCAAAAAAAAAAAATATCGCCCAAAGTTAATTTTACTCACCACATTTTTCTGACGTAAAGCTCTGCTAAGATTTTAAAAAGTACTTCGTTTTAGACGGAGCATCTTGATAAACCGTGCGTTTTACATTACCGCACAAGTACGTAATGAGATACATTACGATATTGAAATTGGTGAAATAAGAGACCCTTTACGAGCAAATCTATACTAATATTATAAAGCAGAAGAGTTTGTTTGTTTGTTTGGTTGAACGCGCTAATCTCAGGAACTACCGGCTCGAATTAAAAAAAATCTTTTTGCGTTGGATAGTCCATTGATCAAGGAAGGCTATAGGCTATATAACATCACGCTATGACCAGAAGGAGCAGAGCAGCAATAAGAAATGTTGCAAGCGGGAAATTCTCGCGAACGAAGTCGCGGGCAGAAGCTAGTGTGTTATAAAAGACTTTAACACGTCACATCATGTTATGTATTAAAACAAGATAGGGCCGGTGTTTCGTACCTGACAAACTGACAAACAAAGTCAGACGTCACTGTCTCTTTTAAAGTCCAGACATTGGTCCAAGAAGACTATACAGATTAGTGTCTGAGATGGTCTTTTGAAGAAAGAACCACACAGATTTGAGTGGACCTGCCCCCGTATTCACAACGCTTCGACTCGCTTCCGATTCGGGAAGTCATATGTCTATCTCGGTCGTTTTCGTAATGCCAGAAGAAGACAGATATACGAGTTGTCGAATCGGCAGTACAAGTACGTAGGAATCGATAGGACGCGAAAAGATAAATTTGACAGTCATTCTCGATAAAATGAGATTTTGTCCCCATAAAAATTCACTTTAGCGTGAATATCTGTCAAATTTATCTTATCGAGTCCTACTGAAACGAGTCGAACGTTTGTGAATACGGGGTCTGATCGTGTACTCATAACCCAAGGAGCTCAAAGACACGGTGAACAATACCAAAGAAAGGACATTTGGCATAAAGTGCTCTAACTGCCACACAATCGTTAGACTAACTAAACTAAATCGTAATAAAAAACTGGTTGTCTGTAAAGTCGGTTTACTGACGATGGTTGAACGTGACAACGTCTTAAGAAAATACTGATGGAATGGTAGCATTTTTTGACACCACATTCACTTTTCACTGCACTTGATACTCGATCAAAACATGTAAATGTAGTATAGTATAGCAGCTGTCCACGCAGACGCATCGCTCACTCAAGTAGGAGAGAGACGGATGTCGAACGCTGCCGAACGCAAAGGCCGATTGTGCTTCTTTGTCACTCGTTCCGCGCTCTTGCTTGCACTTCAAGCCTTACATGGAACGCCTCAGAGCGATCAGCGAGGTAACGCCGCATGAGTCATGTTTTTTCGTGCGTGCAGCCGGCTCTATCGAATTATAAGACGTTGTCACGTCAAAAACTAATTACTCACATAATCCTCATACTGTTCGATGACTATCGCATAAGATAAAAGCTTACAATGCTATTATTGCTACAGGTTCATGCGATTCGTGTTTGCCGAAGTCCTGAGAGTTCGTCGCCGCGGTATGAAGCTACAGAGCGAGGGATCGACACACAATAACTATTATATTGTGCCAACTGTGAAGAGTAAGTTGATAAAGTAATATTACATTTTGTTGCGTTTTCTTTTGAAGTAAAAACTTCTTTAACAGCGTTGAACACTTCTGGGTGAAAAAAAAAACATAGAACTCGCGTGACCGTCACCTAACGCTTCGTTGCACTCGTAGCCGATCCGCTACGGCGTAGCACCACTTAGGCGTGCGCGGGGCACAACCCGTAGCAGATATACAGGGTGTAAACCACCTCATCACAAAGCCGTTAACCAAGCATTCTGTACATCAAACTAAGTAACTTTACGCTAAAATTACTTTTGTTTTGAGGTTATAAATCATGTTTTGTGGTAGAACTCAATGTGACGCACTTAAAACATTGTGCTAGTGGATGGATTGAATAGTACGGGGGTCGTGGAGGTGTTAAAAGACAAAATCTTACAAAATCAATTTGTATTTTAAAAAGTTGTAACTTTAACCCCCCCATATCTCCGTAACTAGAAGGTTCTCAGGTATGGTGTAGAACAAAAAAATGATCGCAATGATGGGAAGAATAAGTGCCTTTCGGCTTCGTGAAGAGGTGTTTTACACCTTTTAGATTACTTAGTTTTCACTACTTTTTTTAGTCCCCAAAGATTGCCCCGCATTTTTGTTAATTGTGGCGACATATTGAAGCTGTGGTCTGTGGATGGATAACCCATTATTTACCGAGTTTCCTCTGTGCCTCGGAATGTGCTCACCATCAGCCTAACCCTTTCCCAAATTGATTGGGTTCAGATTTCAGTCTAACCGGTTGCAACTGATTACCAGTGTTTTACCAGGAGCTACTGCCTATCTGACCTCCACAACCCAGTTAGTATTGGGTTGGGAAGAGTTACGGGCCACTGACTACCTGTAACGACTGTCAAAGATCTTCAAATGACAGTGATTTCCGGAGGAAACTCGGTATGTAATGATGGTAACCCATCCACAGAACAACCTCGGTAAGCGCGCCTTAAACATCAAACAAGAAATAAATGAATTTAACAAGAATTTGAAAGTTACTCAAGCGTTTTTATTTTTTTTTTGCATCAATTCCTATGATATTGCGAATTTGCGACATATCACAAAAAAAAAACCAATCAAAATGAAATATTACAATTTTTTTTGGCTACTAAGATTAAAAGCCTATCACTTTTTCACATATTTTTCAAATGCTTAATAAGGAGTTAGCATTCCCTGTATGGAAGAAATGCCGAATCAAAATATCACACCTCCCCACAATCATTTACCATACCACACATTTCGGAGCATTATGATTCTGTCAGATAGAAGGAACCCCCTTTAAACCTGTTATTATTAAACCACGAGCTCCTCTCAAACATCGGAACTCATCTCCCAAAAATCACCCCACCCCACAATCATTTACCATACTTCACTAACCAATTTTACTACACCACCCCACAGTTAATTACCATACGTCACTCTCAAACTTTATTTCCAGTGACCCAACCAGACGGTACCTCCAAAATCGACATCGACTGGTCTTTCCTCGAGCTAATATACCAGCACACAGAAGAAAAGAAAATCACTGATATTGAGAAACCCATAATCTGGCAAGACACGACTGATGATGATCAGAAATCGGAAAAAGAGGGTAGTAAGAGAAAGAAGAGAAAGAAGATGACGAATCCTTTGTTGAAGAAGGGAGACGTCTTTATTTTTGATGCGGAGAAGTATAGGGAGGCTGTGGTTACGCCGTGGTATAGGAATCAGGATCAGCCACAGGTAAGTTTAAAAAAATAATTGTCGCTTTAAAATAATTATAGATACTAAGCCCTATTTACTAAGCCTCCGCTGTCCGTGCGTCCGTCTGTCTATCCGTAATAAAAAAAAAGAAGCAGAATGAAGAAGAAAGAAGAAGTATTTCAAAATCAAAATCAAAGCATTTATTTCAAGTAGGCCAGTTACAGGCGCTTTTGAATTGAAACAAAGATGAAAATTAAAATGTATCTACAGTCCCAGTCACAAGACATAAAAACTGTGAAAGTACTGTAGTTGCCCATTCCCTAGCGTTTGTATGTTTAGTAGCGTTTATTTGTATTTCTGTTGCCGCTATAGCACAAATGTTAAATATAGAGTGATTAATGGGTGTAAAAATATCCTTCAAAAGTCATTCAGTCATTTGTCTTTCCTGTCATGGCGATTTTATTGTTATAACTTGTTGATGAAATTCAATACATCCATCAGCACAATGTTTTAAGTGAGCACATTGAGTCTCTTGAAAAAAAAACGCGAAAAAAAAACTGCAAATCTATTTAGACCGTCAGTTAGAGTATTGGAAAATAATGGACACGTATTATTGTTTTTGTAAATCAATGAATATTGACAAAGGTATAACGCATCAAAACTCGGGAGTGGGGGCTCGTGACGTCAGAACGCGCTAAAAACTATACCAAGGCGCGACGTATTGAGAATTTTAAAAGCGTCGTATCTTCGTCAATTTTGGTTTATTATTTAATTTAGGTTTTGATAATCCAACTGGCGGACTAAGGTCCATGTTCACCAAAAATATGACAGCCTGATTATCTAAAAACAGCTGTTTAAAAACATTTTTGTATGAGAACATGTCACAGTGACAGCTGTTTTTAGATAATCAAACCGTTATCTTTTCGGTGAATATGGAGCTAATTAGATTACTTAGGTACACAAGCCCATTTATACTCGTACTTAGAAAATCTTTTTTCTGACTGCCCTAAAAATCACAGACTGTCTTACAGCATGTAAAACAATTAATTAAATTGATAAATAGAGTCAAGCCAACATTTTTCTTCTTTAGTATCGAAACCGAATACATTTTCGTGGACCCCCCACTTACAAATTGTGAACTCCCATTTTTTTTGTCATGTCTATGTGGACCCTCTTCGGGTCTCTCGTGGACCCTTGGAATCCTGGACTTGGACTACTTTGGGAATCACTGATTTTTTTTTTGTTTTTTTTTTTACTTTACTTATTTTTATTTTTATGTGTGTGTTTATTTGACATGAATATTTACTTGTGACTGTCATTATATTTAATGATTTGACATGAATACTTAGTTCAGTATTTTATTATTTTTTACTTTATTTTTGTTTATTTTATGTGTTGTATTTGGCATTTCGTATTTTTATTGACATTAGTTTTTGTAAATTATTATTTATTTTATTTAATCATTGTGAATGTGAGGACCTTGTGGGTCACTTTGTGTTGTTTTTTTCCCACGACTGTCTGGCAGTTTGAGTAGTATAAGCGACCTGCCCAATTGGCTTTTCTTTCGTATTGTTCGTCGTTTCGTTGAGCTCCTTGAGTTAAAAGTCGAGCTACACGATAACTGACAAATGCTTGCACTGACTGGACAGGTCCACTCAAATTTGTATGGTTCTTTCTTCAAAAGACCATCTCAGACACTTATCTGCATAGTTCTCATGTAAGTTGAACAAGATTGTCTGGACTTAAAAAGAGACTATGACCTCTGAGTTTGTTTCGGCTGTTTCTTCTCAGAGTAGTCAGGTACGAAACACCGGCCCCATCTAGTTTAAAAAAAAAATGACGTGTAAAAGTGTTTGAGAAAACCTACTTGCTGAATAAATATCATTTATCATTTATCCCATTTTTTTTGTCATGTCTGTGTGGACCCTCGTCGGGTCTCCCGTGGACCCCTGGAGTCCTGGACTACTTTGGGAATCACTGACACAAATGTTTGACATCTCCATCTTCTTTCAAGTTCTTCCTCGTAGCCGAGATCTGCTGGAACCTCACACCGGACTCCTCGTTCCCTTCAGCATGTCACCAGAGCTTCCGCGACTACTACAGCACGAAGTACGGCGTCAGTCTCACACAGAGGGACCAGCCGTTGTTGGATGTAGACCACACAAGCGCCCGGCTGAATTTACTTACGCCTAGGTAAGTTTTAATGTCGTTAGGAAACCCTCCCTGACACTCTTCCTCAGTGGTATCAGGACTCTTGCGCAAAAGGTATTTGCGCGGAACGGACACTTGCGCGACTGGATGTTTGTGCGAATCGACAAACATCCAGTCGCATGGATATATGCTAATGGACATGAAATATGTGCGAATGGACATAAAATATGTGCGAATGGACATTAAATATGTGCGAATGGACATAAAATATGTGCGAATGGACGTAAAATATGTATATGTGAATGGACACTTGCGTGAACTCATTTCTGCGATTGGACACTTGCGCGATTTAATGGCCAGTAGTCCTTATAGACAAAACATAACAATAAGCCTGTTAATACTAAAAGGGTGGGCAGAGTTGTGATTGTGTGTGGTCCCAGACAGACTAGAAGGAAATAGTTACGATTGCTGTTTTTCTTTTTTTTTAACTGAATTAAATAAACATCCAAAATGGCGCCGAGGTCAATTTTCAGTTTTTCATACTTGGTCGCTAATAATGACGTAATTTATAAGCACTCACTGCGCTCGTGATTCTATTTTTCCTTCGTTCGCTCAAAAATCAAAACTCATAGTAAAAACGAACTTTCCTCACATGTTGCATATTAATAACTATTATTTTCTTTCACAGATACGTAAACCGCAAGGGCGTAGCCCTACCAGTCTCCTCGGAACGTACCCGCCGGGCTAAACGTGACCGTTTGGACCAGAAGCAGATCTTAATACCGGAGCTATGCAGGGTACACCCATTCGCGGCGCCGCTCTGGTTCGCGACTGTCGCGCTACCGTGTGTCTTGTACAGGTACGTACCAGGCGCGAAGAATAGAATTCTCTTTATTATGTACACCATAATAGTAGTTTATGCGACTGTGCATAATGAAGGGCATTACAACACAAGTGTGGGTTTAAGAAACGAGCCGAAGGCGAGTTTCTTAATAGCATCACACGAGTGTTGTAATGCCTAATTATGTATAGTTGCATACACTACTTTATCTACCCAAATATCATAAGGGCTCTATGATGGGTTCAGGAACCATAGGAAAATGCAAAACAATCAACAATAACAATGCCTTGATTTTTGTGGCAACAGGTTATTAGTTGCATTCGTCGCTGCATTTACGATATCTGGCGGAGTGTTCATGTCAATTTCTGAGTCACTATCACTCATTTTCGACAGAAATAAAGAACTTATCAGAAAATTTGTCTACTCGTAACTGGAAATAAAAAGCTAACGAACAAATTACAGCTCGAAATGGCGGCGTTTCGGATATCTGTCATTTTTTTTTAAATCATGGGCAAACCAACAAAGTCACTATTCTTGTGTCACTCGAGATCAAAATGTCGTGCGATTTATAATTAAAATCATACTGAATTGGGGTTTCGTATCGATATCTGATTATTTTAATGTAGATAGGTTCTAGAATAGCACACTCACTTGAATTTGACACCTGTTCCAAATTTAAACTCATAACCTACTGTTTTCAGTAGGTTATGAGTTCATTACAGTTCCGTTTATTTCTACTGGTTGGTAATGCTGGTCATTGCCTATGGTTTTTGAACGCATTAGAGAGGGTTTATGATATTTGTAAAAATAAAAATTAAAATACAACAGCAACAAGGCTCCTAACTAGCCGATTCCTGCCGGCTTTCCTTCGGCCACAAGGCGCTCTGCGTAGTATTTAGGTTATAAAACAAGATGGTTGGCCGCCTTATGACGACAGGCCCTGTCTAAGGCGCCTTCGTGTTCCACGCGCGCATCAAAAAGATGTCAGCAAAAGGAAGGCAAGGCGATGCTTGACGGGGTTGCGTGACTGTTCGAAAGAGATACCGTGGCCCTGGAACACAAAAAGCTAAGAAGGAACGGATGGGTTTTAGTCAGTACAAGTCTGACACTCCCTTCCGTTCCGCCCAGAGCGTGAAGGTATAGAACAATATGGGTGACTTATCTAACAAAAGTTACGCAAAACTCCCCAAGGCAGGCCCGAAGGCGCCTAAGAAGCCGATTCCTCCTTTCAGGAACGAGGCACTCTGCGTAATATCAAGGTATAGAACTAGATGGATGCCCTTTCTAAAAAAAGTAAAGCAACATTTAACAAGGCAGGCCCGAAGGCGCCTAAGAAGCCGATTCCTGTCGGCTTGTGGTGTCTAGGTGTATACCAAGGCATAGAACAAGACGGGTGCCTTGTCTAAGAAAAGTTAAGCAACACTCCCCAAGATATAAAAATAGATATCTCTATGAACTTACCTCTTCACTAATAGAATGTCCATTCTCTTGTATCTTGACATATTTAAATAAAATATTAAGTAAATAAATAAATATCGCTGGAAATTAACACACAGCGCCACCTAGTGCCACACTAAGCAAGGCTTGTTTCGTGGACACCAGGTAGTTGATATACTACATTTATACTTTTTTGTTTGTAAATACATGCTTATTATACATATAAACATCCATGACTAGAAAACAAATGTCCATGCTCATCACACAACTATTTGATCCTACCGGGATTCGAACCCACGATCCTAAGAACGTAAGGGAGCCTCACCACCACTACGCCATTCGGGTCGTCGTCGTTTCATTTAGTGAGAACTTCGTTTAGTCCCGGCGACATGTGTCGTAAAGTACCGTTTTTTTTTTTTTGGATGGCAAATCATCAAATGACTTCTCCCACTCTGGGCGGAGCTCGGGAATGTCAGACTTTTACTGACTAAAACTCATCCATGCTCCTTCCTCGCCCTTTATGTTTCGGGGCCGCGGTATCTCTTTCGAACAGTCCCACAACGGCCGCAACCCCGGCTGGTTTCGGCCCCTTCCCTTTACTGACATCTTTTGCTCGGCGCGCGTGGAACACGAACGCGCCGTCGACACGGCCTGTCATCATTAGACGGACGGACGGCTAGCTAGCCCATAGCTAACCGTCCACAGGCCCGCGAAGTTTTATGCCCCTGGCTGGAGGCCTGCACTCAACCCACCCCACAGGATAGTCCGGTTAAGCAGTAGCCAGCCTTATTGGTAGACCTGCAAGACGCCATTTACAAAAACAAAAAACAAAAATCATGTGGAGCAGTTTCTGAAGACTGCGGATAGAAGTGAAAACTAAGTGATCTCTATCTGCTACGGGTTGTGCCCTGCGCACGTGTATGTAATGTTACCCCGTAGCGGATCGGTTACGAGTGCTACGAAGCGTTAGGTGACGGTCACAGGTCGTAAAGTACCAGAAACATAACATAAATATTTACTTTCGTCATCATCATCATATTCTTGTCATTATCCCATTTT
This sequence comes from Xestia c-nigrum, assembly GCA_916618015.1. NCBI lineage: Eukaryota > Metazoa > Arthropoda > Insecta > Lepidoptera > Noctuidae > Xestia > Xestia c-nigrum. The sequence continues at coordinate 15,646,201 of OU745268.1, forward strand.
ATTCGAGGTCGGTGCAGCATGCTTTCTTCTTCCATACTTATCTATCACTCGTAATCTCACCAGTATTTTACTTAAGGGCCGGCGGAGCATGCGTAGTTCATACAAACGTTATACCAAAATAATTTGTAAATAAAACATGTTTTTAAGGGATTTATTTCGATTGGATTACAGAATATCTGTTCCCAAATATATATTTTAAAAGGATAATGCTATAAAGACGAGATAAGTATAAGGAACTTATTTCAAAACGAAATAAAACTCATAACTTTTATTTACATCAATGTCCATTCAAAATATACATTTGGGAACCTAGATATTCTGTAATCAAATCGAAATAAATACACACTACCTTAAGAATATGTTTGATTAACAAATTATTTTTTCATCCCATCTATTCGAAAAAGACGACTTGGTTCGCCTTTAAGTGCACCCAAAGGTGGTGTTTTCTATAAGAAACTTTTAGCGGGCAGTAATGAGTTTTTAATCCTCTTTATAAGTGCGCCGCAATTATCTTTGCCGCGCACTTTTTGAATTTGGAACATCTTGTGTTCAGCGCCCAAGAAATCGAACGCAAATATTGTTTGAATAAAGACTGGCTGGTGCGACGGCCCATAGTAGCGCCGCGCGCCGGCTGAATACAAAAAAAAAAAGAAATAAAATTAAAAACGCGCGAACTATAGCCCGCGTTTTCGTCAATTTTCACGGATTGATAGAAATTCATGATTTTGTTTTGAAAAATGAGTTCTTCAAGTGACAGTGAAAGTATAGAATTAACTCCTGATAGTATTAGAACTGACGCAAGAAATGTGATGGATAATCTACTACCTGCAAAATCCCGGGAGAAATATATGAAAGCTTATGGTAATTTTATTGAATGGAGAAATTCAAGAGGCGCCAAGAATTTTTCAGAGTCTGTGTTTTTGGCCTACTTCCAGTACTTAGCCAAAACTAAACAACCTTCCACACTTTGGAGTACCTACTCAATGCTAAAATCAACAGTCAGTTCTAATAACGACGTAAAACTGGACACACATTCGAAATTAATAGCGTATCTGAAGAGGATGTCTGATGGATTTAAACCTAAAAAATCCAAAGTGTTCTCAGTCAAAAACGTGGAGACTTTCCTTAATGAGGCACCCGACAACATCTTTCTTGCCGTAAAAGTAAGTAACTATGTATGTATATATGGTGGATTAGTAAAGTATAACCAGTGTTTTAAAATGCGCATTTTATTGTAACCTGTACTTCGATAGATAGGTACTTGTCTTATTCACATTCGGTTTTGTTACAGGTGGCTTTAATTTTCGGAGTACATGGAGCTTGTCGTGGCAATGAACTTTTAAAAATAACTGTTGATGATGTCGAAAATCACTCGGATAATTTACTGTTAGTAAAGCTGACAGACACAAAAACAAAAATTGACCGATCCTTCGTAATCCGAGGAGAATACAAAACTATTGTACAGAAATACCTGGACCTGCGTCCTGCTGATATAAAGACCAATCGGTTTTTCATCCGTTATCAAAATGGCAAGTGCTTCAAACAAGTTATGGGAAAAAAATAAAATTTCTTACATGCCACAAGAAATCGCTACTTATTTGAAGTTACCAGATATCAAGCTATATACAGGACATTGTTTTCGTCGCACTTCTGCTACCCTGTTGGCAGATTCTGGAGCGGACTTAACTGTTCTCAAGCGACATGGAGGATGGAAGTCGAGTGCTGTAGCAGAGGGATATATAGAAGATTCCATTGAGAACAAGGCGAAAACATGTGAACGCATCGTGGAAAACATTAAATTGCAACCTTCAGTTAATCCATCCATGCCACTGTCGCCGCGCCCATCTACATCTAAACAAAGAGATTCACCGTCACATTTTCCTCAAAATGAGCCACATTCTGACATTATTTCAAACACGCAGAATAAAATTAAATCTACAACAATCTCTATTCCTAATAAAACTGTAACAATTAATTTTCAAGATTGTGAAAATGTCTCAAATGTAAATATAAGTTTTTAGTTGTTTTATTATTAGATACTACTTAATTTCAATTTAGTTGTTACTCTGTTTCATTAAATATCAATATTACAATAAAATATGAGGCGCCTTTTATTTTCTCATAGTGGGTGATGAAAAGTAGAGTGTATCACTCGGGCGCAAAATATATTTTTGGCTCGGGCGACGTACTTTGAATCCCTCGCTACGTTCAGGATTCTACTAAAGAATCCCTCGCTACGCTCGGGATTCTACTCTAGAATCCCTCACTTCGCTCTGGATTCAAAAAAGCGCCCTCGCCGTAAAAATATTATTTTGCTCCCTTATGATACAATCTACTATGGTATTACGTTTGTATGAACTAAGTAAAAGTAATTATTTATGACACGATTGTATTCTGTAGTTTAGTAATTGCTTAAAGTAAGAACTGGATAAAGTCAGAATTCTTAGCTTTGCTTTCTTTGACGGCTCGTACTTTGTTTTTAAGGCGACTACATGAGCTAAACGCGAGTTTAATAATTACTAAAAGTATATGATTCAATCCTATAAACAAAACCAGAAAATATATTATATTCTTCAGGATATCTTCTATATATAAAAGAAAGTCGTGTTAGTTACACTATTTATAACTCAAGAACGGCTGAACCGATTTGGCTGAAAATTGGTGGGGAGGTAGCTTAGAACCAGGAGAAGGACATAGGATACATTTTTTTTTTTTTTTTTTAATTTTTTTCGTCGGGTATGTAGAGGGTAGGTAGGGGTAGGTAGAGTGGGTAGTAGTAGGTAGGTAGTGGTAGGTAGTAGTAGGTAGGTAGTGGTAGGTAGGTAGTAGTAGGTAGGTAGTAGTAGGCAGGTAGTAGTAGGTAGGTAGTAGTAGGTAGGTAGTAGTAGGTAGGTAGTAGTAGGTAGGTAGTAGTAGGTAGGTAGTAGTAGGTAGGTAGTAGTAGTTATGTAGTAGTAGCTAGGTAGTAGGTAGTAGTAGGTAGGTAGTAGTAGGTAGTAGTAGGTAGGTAGTACTTTTGACGTAGACGAAGTTGCGTGGGTCAGCTAGTATGCTAATATGATAGTGTTGAAAACATAATTCAATTAATTTGACTCGATAAAAGAAATCACGAACTCATCTCTAATCTTTCAACAAAAAATAAGCTGATTTTTCGGCAATTAATTCTACAAGCAATATATTAGCATTATTCTGTTTTAGTTTTTTAATCCAATCAATAGATTTTTTGTAAATCGATCGAAACCACTAATTTCGCACTATTTGGCCCGCAGTGACTGACGTAACAACCACTTTGTAGTGCAAGCTGATTAGAACTTTATTCTAACAGCATTTCAAACGAAGATTGAACCACCACAAATAGAGTTGCTAATTTAGCTCAACTAGCCGCCTTAATTCTTGCCCACTACATTAAAATATTTGCATAAATCATTATTTAAACTCGAGTAATTACTTTAACTTGTCTTCATTATCATTATTTTGTCTTCATCCGTCGTCTTTTTATTGTCTTAAGACACCTGCAGGCTTAGCATGACCACCGGAGAAACGAGAGAGACTCGACAAATCTTTTGTTCATCTGTCATTGAATCGACAAAAATGACAGATAAACAAAAGATTTGTCGACTCTCTGTCGTTTCTACGGTGGTCATGCTACGAGGGCAAAGCATAGTTTTAACTTATACTGGGTGTAAACCACCTCATCACAAAGCCGTTAACCAAGCATTCTGTACATCAAACTAAGTAACTTTACGCAAAAATTATTGCTGGGAAACAACTTTTTTTTTTGAGGTCATAAATCATGTTTTGTGGTAGAACTAAATGTAACGCACTTAAAACATTGTGCTGATGGATGAATTGAATAGTACGGGGGTCGTGGAGGTGTTAAAAGTCAAAATCTTACAAAAAAAAACTTGTATTTAAAAAAAATCTTGTCAAAAAGTTGTAAGTTTGACCCCCCATATCTCCGTAACTAGAAGGTTCCCAGGTATGGTGTAGAACAAAAAAATGATCGCAATGATGGGGAGAACAAGTGCCTTTCGGCTTCGTGAAGAGGTGTTTTACACCCTTTATATCATTTAATAAAAAAGTACCGACAGAATCTCACTCTTCAGTGGCGTCATCTACAGAGTTTCTCTCTAACTCTCTACCATTTCTCCACAGAATCAACGCCCTACTCATAGCTGATGAGATCCGACGCGCCGTCGCTATAGACGTGGGTCTAGGCATACCTAAGATCAATGACAAGTTTACACCGAAGTTTCAGTGGCCGCCTTTAGACTTCGGATGGAGTTTGGCTGAGGTAAGTTGAAAATCTTTTCTCGTTGTTGACGACGGTGTGGCAGTCCGCCCGTCTTTCTAAATTGTATAGTATTTTAATTACTACTTAATTGTGTTCTGATTTATTATTCTTAGATTTTAAGTTTTTTAGTTCAAGTACTCGTTTAAATTGTTAATATAACTCAAGTACTTATGTTTTTTATTACGTTTTTATTGATTTTAAATTAAAAAATACTAAGGCCAACAATAACGAACTGCATACGGGCGCTCTCATTGGTGGATGTGCGTCTCCCTCACCCCGCCTACCGCTGCGGCCGCCATTGCAAATGACCATAGGACAGTGTGCATAAAATTCCCTCGACGACTCCACGCGTTACAAATCAACGCCCGCGCATTCCGTCATTGTTGGCCAAAATTTATAAAAGGTTGTACTTTTCTTTCTCTCATCACCAACCACCACCTATCAGCTACACTCTCATCATCTGTTTTGCCTTTTCCCAACTACCTTAGGGCCTCACCGGACAACAGCCGCTCGGGTCGATCTTAAGGTTAAGCAGCGCTTATCTCAGTTGGTCTGGGAGTGACCACCCATACATACCGAGTTTCCTCCGAGCCTCGGAAAGCACGTTAAGCTGTTGGTACCGACTGTCATTTGTCCATCTTTGACAGTCGTTACAGGTAGTCAGTGACACGTAAGTCTGACACCAGTCTTACCAAGTGGTATCGTATTACCCAGTATAAACTGAGCTGTGGAGGTCAGATAGGCAGTCGTACTCCATGTAAAATACTGGTATTCAGATGTATCCGGTTAGAGTGGAAGCCGACCCCAACATAGTTGGGAAAAGGTTAGGCAGATGACTCAGATATACTTTTAATTTAAGTAAGGAGACACTTTTAATGTCATATTTGAATGTCTGTTTATTTTCCAGGTGTTAAGTCAAGATTCTGAAAAGCACGAAAAGAGAAAAGACGAGGAATCGAAGAAAGAACTTAAAGATACAGAATCAAGGTGAGATATAGCATAGTTTTTAAGCTATTGGTAATTTAAGTTTAACCAATTTAATTATGTTGTGGTGTGCGAAAGAGTCTTTTTTGTGAGATGTTGCCACTTTGTGCAACCAAAACTATCAAACTGAATTTCATATCGCAATGTTAAAGTACACTTGTGAACAAAATAACCTAAGTTATTTGAGAGGCATTTTGTGTTGTGTTGTGATAAAATGAGTTTGTAATCTAAGATGAACACAATATGTTTTTACTTATTGCCACTAAAAGTGAAAAAAAGGCAAAAAAAAAAGTAAAAAATAAAAAAAGTAAAAAACAAAAAAGTAAAAAATAAAAAAAGTAAAAAATAAAAAAAGTAAAAAAAGAAAATTGTAAAAAAAAGAATAGTAAAAAATGGTAAATTTAATGGTCTGAATAACATGCCGAAGTTAATGTATAACCTCAGGAACACGGTGTATATTCCTCTTTAGATATACTTCACATTGGCATTGATGATGGTAAGCCCGCTTTCAGCGAGCTGTCTACTAATTTATTTTGCCAATGTTAATTATAACTTAAAGATGAATACTTAAAGCCCGTTTTTGAATTATATTCTTTTTGCCGAGTGGGAGCGTAGTCGCGTAACTGGGCTAAGACCTCTAGCCTGCCGGGTCTGCGGGACTGTTCGAGATACCGCGGCCCCGGAACATAAAGGGCGAGGAAGGAACATGGATGGGTTTTAGTCAGTAAAAGTCTGACACTCCCTCCCACTCCGCGCAATGAGGGAGGAGTCATTTGATGGTTTCCCATACGAAAAAAAAGGATGTTTTAGTTACTAGCTCTTGCCAGTGGCAGCGGCGTGAATCTTACTACCGAGATAAAAAGTCTCATATGTTTTAATCCAAGTTATAATCTACTAGCGGACCCACGCAACTTCGTCTGCGTCACATAAAAGAGAAAAACGAAAGGAAAATATCCCCATTTTTGCAACATTTTCATTGCTGCCCCGCTCCTGTTAGTCATAGCGTGATGTTATATAGCCTATAGCCTTCCTCGATAAATGGACTATCAAACGCAAAAAGAATTTTTCAATTCGAACCAGTAGTTCCTGACATTAGCGCGTTCAACCAAACAAACAAACAAACTCTTCTGCTTTATAATATTAGTATAGATCTGTGTGTCGAATTTCTTCCAAATCCGTTCAGGAGTGTTTGCGTGAACGAGTAACAAACATTCATACATCCATCCATACTCACAATTTTTAGCGTTTATAATATTAGTAGGATGTGTAGGATTAATAATACCACTTAATTCTTCTTCTAGCGAAAAAGTAGAGAAGTCAGAAGGAGAGGAAGACAGCACAGAGGAAAAGTCGGACGAAGAAGTAAAAGAGAAGACTATCAATGAAATACTGCAGGAGAAAGAAGAGGCGGCGGCTGAAGCTGCTGTGAGTATTATTGTTAAAAAACCTTTTTCATCATCTGCCTAGCTTTTTCCCAACCATGTTGTGGTCGGCTTCCAGTCTAACCGGATGCAGCTGAATACCAGTATTTTACATGGAGCGACTGCCTATCTGACCTCCACAACCTAGTTAATATTGGGTAATATGATACCACTTGGTAATACTGGCTGTCAGACTTTGTGGGCCACCTGTAACGACTTTCAAAGATGGACAAATGACTACAAACCACAGACCATTTATTTGAATCAATCACATACTGTTTATATGAATCGACCACAGACTATTTATTTTAATCAACCACAGACTATACAGAAACATAGACTTAATAACTTTGTTACAAAGTATTTTTCTTAAAGAGATTTAGGGGAGAATATCTATTATTTACTTTAATTACATTTCACTAAGCGTAAACCTTTTGTTTTTATTCAAATTAAAAAGTGTTGGTAGAACCCATCCACCTTTTTAAAAGTCGGTTGAAAATGCTTGAATGATTACAAGATGGTATGTTTATTTTTATTTTTATTCTACTCTATCACAATGCCTATTTGACCCAATGGTTGACTGGTAGAGAATGCCTTGTGGCATTAAGTCCACCTATGTACCACTATTTAGTCTCGACGACTCGAATGGCGTAGTGGTAGTGACGCTGCCTTACGTTCTTAGGGTCCTGGGTTCGAATCCCGGTAGGAGCAAATGTTTGTGTGATGAGCACGGACATTTGTTTCCGAGTCATGGATGTTTATATGTATAATAAGTATGTATTTACAAACAAAAAAGTATATATGTAGTATATCAACTATCTAGTGTCCACGACACAAGCTTTGCTTAGTGTGGCGCTAGGTGGCGCTGTGTGTTAATGTCCAGCGATATTTATTTATTTATTATTTATTGTACGAGTACATGAAGTTTAAATAAATAAATAAATAAATGCTTGTCTCTTCCAGTTCGAAATAGGCACTTGGAGCAACGACATGGCGTCTTCAATTCCTGAAACATCAGAATATGATGACTTACGGGAGCCACTACCCCCTAATCTGACGTTCTGCACATCGGCTTCAGGTAAGAGCTATTTTTTGTAAAATTAAATTAAATATTTAAACTTATATTGTCACTGGGCTGTCCATTAATCGTGAGGCTCGAAAGGGGGGGGGAGGGGTCCATAAAAAATCACGAAATATCACAAGGGGGGAGGGGGGGTAAAGTATTATATCACGTGTACTTATTTGTTCGGCAAGCGCGCGGTAATCAACCGAAAAGCGGCGTTACATGTATTTAACTGCAACCTTTCTGTCTACCTCTGAACGTTTATTACAGTTGTCTTTAATTTTCTATAATAAAATTAGATGATACTTATACCAGTATTTTCTTATAAATAAAAAAAATAGATTCTTTGCAGGTACGAAAAAATACACGTGATATAGGGGGGAGGGGTAGTCTTACCTCACCACGTATCACCAAGGGGGAGGGGGGAAAAATGCCAAAAAAACATCACGTGATTAATGGATGGCCCCTTACGGGATATCTTCCGTGATTATTTGTTATTTTGAGCTCCCGATGTTTTGTCGCTGTTGCAAGCGCCATGATCGCGGGTTTACTGGAGACTGTGGGTGGATGGAAAATAAAATTGTTACGAGCAGACAAATCTGTCTACCCTCTTTCTTTGTCTTTTGCTACGCGCACTATTGGAACTCGACACTAAGTCACGACAAAACGTACTCACAGTATCACCAGGTTTTGTGTAGTTTTTTGGTTGATGCCAGTTGCTACTTTTGAGCTTACTCAAAACTAGATTCCATGTAGTCGACAATTTGAAGCCATCCTCTCGATTGAAATTTTTATAAAGGGTGTAAAACACCTCTTAACGAATACGAAAGGCACTTGTTCTACTCGTCATTCTGATCATTTTTTTGTTCTGCACTATACCTGGGAACCTTTTAGTTACGGAGATATTGGGGGTCAAAGTTGCAAGATTTTGACAAGCTTTTTTTTAAATGCCACTTTTTATCGCATGATTTATACCACAAAACATGATTTATAACCTCAAAAAAAAGTTGTTTCCCAGCAATATTTTTTGCGTAAAGTTACTTGATATACAGAATGCTTGGTTAACGGCCTTGTGATGAGGTGAAATACACCCTGTATTTCCTTATTTCAATTGCTTCTTGTGTCAGCCTTGGTAGATGGAAGCTTTAAACAGTGTTTGAAAATAGATATTTGTTTATTTATGGGAACTAGACCCAATAGAATTAATCCGTCAGTTAGATTTTCAAAAAACATTTGTTCCATATTTTTTCTTTTGTTACGTAAATCAAAATTGACGAATATCCGACGGTTTTAAAATTATTCTCAATACGTCACGTCACGCCGTGGTATATTCTTTAGTGCGTTACTGACGTCACGAGTCCCCACTCCCGAGTATCAATGCGATTCATTTTTATCAATATTCATTGATTTACAAAAACAAAAAATACGTGTCCATTATTTTCCAATACTCTAACTAACGGACTAAGATCCATGTTCACCAAAAAGATGACGGTCTGATTATCTAAGAACATACATAAACATGTCCCTTAAACAGCTGCTCCTAGATAATCAGACCGTTATCTTTTTGGTGAAAATGGACCTAACTAGATTTTCATTTTGTTGATATGGAAGTCATGCCATATTGACACGTAAAGGGTGTAAAACACCTCTTAACGAAGCCGAAAAGCACTCGTTCTCCCCGTCATTGCGATCATTTTTTTGTTCTACACCATACCTGGGAACCTTCTAGTTACGGAGATATTGGGGGGGTCCAAGTTCCAACTTTTTGACAACATTTTTTTTTAATACAGTTTTTATTGTATTTTTTTTACTTTAAACACCTCTACGACCCGGAGTTATATTCAATCCATCCATCAGCACAATGTTTTAAGTACGTTACATTGAGTTCTACAACAAAATTATGATATTTCACCCCAAAAAAAAAGTAGTTTCCCAGCTGTGGTGTTTAATAAATGAGTTATGCGTGCTGTGGTGGGGGATGCGTGTTGGAGGGAGCGCCGCGCTCAGTCTAGTACGAGCAGCCCTAGCGACAGCACGCCTAACCCAGTAATATTGGAAACTGTGTTTTATTGTACAACCCTGAACAAAGACACCACCCTGATATACGGTGGTTTCACTCTAAACCCTAGCAATAATTTTTGCATAAAGTTACTTAGTTTGATAGGCTTCGTGATTAGGTGTTTTACACCCTTGATATTATAGCTATTGATAATCACGGAAGATATCTCGTAGGTTTGTTTTGGTCACTCTCCCTTGCTCAATTGTCTACTATATTTTTCAAATCATTTTTTTCTCATATTTTGATCAGAATAGTTACAGCACTGATGACAATATTTGTTTCACCAGTGTGTGTGTTTAATTTAGTTCTTTAATTAAATCTTCTTTATTTTTTAATTTATTTACCTTTGTATAGATGCTTTTTTACCTATTATTTGTAAATGAGTGAACATTGAAGGCCTTTTAGATGCTGTTTAACTTTTGTTAAATATTCCTTTAGTTTTACATTTTTTATAAATAAATATCGCTGGACATAACTTTACATTTTTTGTATAGCAAGCAACGACCTATTGTCGGGCCTACTTTAGTACTAATGCTGTAATGAAACATAATAATATTGTAATACCAAATGATTTGAAACGAGTAACCATGGAGTTTCTTGCCGGTTCTTCTCCATGGAATCGACCAACGCGAACCGTGCACCTTTTTCGACGTTTTATAAGTGCCCATCCAGGCTTATGTGAAATAAAATATTTTGATTTTGATTTTGATTATGATTTTGATAGGCGGCACCAATTGGTGCGATCCTATAAGCAGACCCAAGTCGCAGTACAACGCGGGGAAGAATTTCTCCATGGCGGATAGTGATGACTCTTTTATGTCCAGGTTAGTGAACTTTCATTACTTTTTTCTGTAGTATAATATTACTAGCTGACCCGGCAAACATTGTTTTGCCATATTATATTTTCTAGTTAAAAAAAAGTGCTAGGGATGGATTTTCACTTAGTTAGGGGTATGAAGAATAGATAGTAGCCGATTCTCAGACCTACTGAATATGCATATAATATTTCATAAAAATCGGTCAAGCTGTTTCAGAGGAGTATGGTAACAAACACTGTGGTCTGTGACACGAGAATTTTATATCTATACTAATATTATAAAGCAGAAGAGTTTGTTTGTTTGTTTGGTTGAACGCGCTTATTTCAGGAACTACTGGTTCAAAAATTCGTTTTTGTATTGGATAGTCCATTTACCGAGGAAGGCTAGAGGCTATATAACATCACGCTGCGACCATTAGGAGCGGAGCAGCAATGAAAAATATTGCAAAACGAGGATTTTTTTTCGTATCGTTTGTCTCTTTTATGTGACGCAGACAAAGTGCCGTAAGTCAGCTAGTTATATTATAAACAGTAAATATTTGTATATTAAGTATGCAAGAGCGAAGAAGCGGTGGCCCAGTGGTGGCGGTCCCGATTTATGAACAGTAAGTCGTGGGTTCAAATCTAGACAGGCGCGGTTCATCACTACTGCTCTCAAAACGGTGAGAGAAAACATCGTGAGGAAACCGGCATGTCCTAGAACCAAAGCATTTGAAGACATGTGACATCTATCAACCCGCACTGGGCCCGCGTGGTGGATTACAGCCCATTCCCTCTCATAAACAGGATACCTGTGTCCTGTGGGCAATGTGGCGATACTTGGGGGAGGCCTATATATCCAGCAGTGGACGTCTTTCAACTCAAATGATGATGATGAAATAAAGAAATAATTTAAGCTGATGGCCGCGGCTTCGCCCGCGTAAAATTATAAACAAAAACCTTCCTCTTGAATCACTCTATCTATTAAAAAAAACCCGCATCAAAATCCGTTGCGTACTTTTAACCTTTTGACCGCCACAGCATAAACGCACGCGCGTGCCCTCCACGCCAGGCCACAATTTCATCTACTATTTTGTCACATATTTGTGTCGTTTGGCGTACAGGGCACGCGCTTGCTTGTCACGTATATGTGACAATGGCGTCCAAAAGGTTAAAGGTCTAAGCATACATAGGGACAGACCGACGCGGCGGGAGACTTTGTTTTATAATATACTAGCTGACCCACGCAACTTCATCTGCGCCAAAAGTACTACCTACCTAATACCTACCTACTACCTACCTACTACTACCTACCTACCTACTACTACCTACCTACCTACTACTACCTACCTACTACTACCTACCTACTACTACCTACCTACTACTACCTACCTACTACTAGCTACCTCCTACTACCTACCTACTACTACCTACCTACTACTACCTACCTACCTACCTACCTACCTACTACTACCTACTACTACCTACCTACTACTACCTACCTACTACTACCTACCTACTATTTTTTACCGTTTAAACCTTCCCAGGACTTCCACAAATCATTCAAAACCAAAATGAGCCAAATCGGTCCAGCCGTTCTCGAGTTTTAGTGAGACTAACGAACAGCAATTGATTTTTATATAATATAATATAGATAGTGATACAAAATTGTGTTTTTCAGCGACCTAGATTCAGATGACACGGACCTGGATTTCGATGGCAGCGATGAAGATACAGACACAAGTGGGTTTTGCAGCACCAAAGCAAACAGTAAGTTTATTATTATTAACCTTTTCACCGCCATGGTCACATATACGTGAGGAGCTTGTGGTTAAATAATAACAGCCGCTCGTCTTTAGGTTAAGCCGTGCTTGCCTAGGTTGGTCAGTGGATGGGTGACCACACTTACATACCGAGTTTCCTCCGTGCCTCGGAAAGCACGTTAAGCTGTTGGTCCCGACTGTCATTTGTCCATCTTTGACAGTCGTTACAGGTAGTCAGTGGCCCAAATAGTCTGACAACCAGTCTTACCGAGGGATACCGTATTCCCCAGTATTAACTGCGTTGTGGAGGTCAGACAGGCAGCCGCTCCATGTAAAATACTGGTATTCATCTGCATCAGGTTAGACTGGAAGCCGACTCCAACATAGTTGGGAAAAGGCTAGGAAGATGATGAGTCACATATACGTGACTTACAAGCGTGTGCCCTGTACGTCAAACGACACTAATATGTGACAGAATGGTAGGTGAGTTTGTACGAAGACAAATCCATATAGACATTATTTCCATAGCAACGGAAGTGATGTAGATATTCTACGGATCTCGATCATCGAAATATAATTCGAAAACTATGAAAAATTGCGGAACATACAATATGAGGTATTTTCAGATAGTCCTGTGCGTGACAGATCATTTTTTTGAACCCACCCAGTATGTAAAAAAAAACACATGCCACACTTTGTGATACCTGATCCCTTTTTTTTCGAATGAGAAATCATCAAATGACTTGCTCTAGGCGGAGCGGAAGGGAGTCTCAGACTTTTACTGACTAAAACCCATTCATGTTCCTTCCCCAACCTTTAAGTTCCGGGGCCGCGGTATCTCTTTCGAACAGTCCCGCAGCCCCGGCAGGCTTCGGCCCTAGCGTTCTCTTTGCTGGCATCTCTAGCTCGCCGCTTGTGGAACACTATGCTCTGGTCGATACGGCCTCTCGTCATAAGACGGACGGACGGACAGGCCCGAAACATCTTATACCTGTACAGAAATTCATAGCAAATAAAGTTCTGATTCTCATACCCTCTTCTTTCTTTAATAGCAACAATGGGCGTCAGAATAGAATATAAAACGGCTCACGAGGCCGAGGCGTTCGATATAGAACGAGTCAAGAAGGTGAATCCTGCGCCGATGCCTAATGAGCTAGACGATGCACAGGATAGGGAAGCACATGATGAGCTGATACGCCAGGGCAGTGCTCCTCAAGAGGTAAATAGGCTTATCCTAATCTTTAAGGTATTCAATGGTGTCGATTCTGTTGTGCACAAACTAAACTTACTTTAAACTATTGCTATCTTTTACTAAAAGGCAGTGCGAGAAAAGGACGGCTATAGCTATGCACTAAGTTAGAAATGTCAAACTGGTTTTTACCTTGCGCTTCACTGTGTTTTTAGTCGACATGTTTTTACGTGCACCCTTCATTTGTATGGAAATATTAGTTCGAATTAAATTTGACAGCTCTAAATTACTCGTACGTCCGTCTCTTTCTCATTTTATTAGAAAGAAAAAGATAGCAATAGCCTAAATTAAGTTTAGTTTTGTTGTCATTGTCATTGTCTGTTTTACCTGGCTACGGCGAATCCAAAAGAAAGGGTTATGATTTTGGTATGATTTAGGTTCATGTTCACCAAAAAGATGACGGTCTGATTATCTAAAAACAGTTGTTTGAAACACATTTTTGTATGGGAACATGTCACAGTAACAGCTGTTTTTAGATAATCAGACCGTTATCTTTTCGGTGAATATGGACCTTAAGCTGACGCCATTTTAAGGTTTTGCATTGAGTAAATGATATAGTCCGGGACGTACCGTTGCCTTTGAGGTAGTGTTTTTACGCCGATCGGTTGCCATCTTGTTCAATAGATCTCGAATGACTGATAAGTTAACCCAGCGTTAGCTGACACGCCTGCGGTGAGTGTAGGATTGGGAGGTTAGGTTAGAAAAAAAAAAAGTCATAGTACGCCGATAGAAGATGCGTTAGAAGACCTCCCACTAGGTGGACCGATGACCTGGTGAAGCTTGCGGGAATCCGCTAGATGCGAGTCACACGTGCGGCGACACTTGCCGGAGGCCTATGTCCAGCAGTGGACGGCTTTCGGCTGAAATGATGATGATGATAGTACGCCAGCTGAAACTTGTTCCATAATACTGAGCTTAAAAAAAATCGTCAGCTGCATAGTGGTGGAGGGATTATGCGTCAGCCAATCGCATGAACTTGAAAATGATGAACGCCTGATAATAAACTAAAAGCAATATTTCACACACTCTCTACTTGATCGTAGATTGCTTCAAGCTCATTAAGATGTAAACCATTCATGAAAAACATTTCAACCGGCGCCGGCGTACTACGACTATTTTTTTGTACAACTTTCGTAACACATTATAAAACATATGAAGACGGGTAGTTATCGCGAATTTACCTTTAATTTCCTTTCTTTCTTTTTTCCTTTAATTTTCTTTCTTTCTTTTTTTTTCTTTTTTTTCTTTTATTTTTCCTTTTATTTGTTTTTTTTTTAGAGGTAAATTCGCGATAAATACCCGTTTCATATGTTTTATAATGTGTTCTGATCGTGAAAGTTTAAAAAAGACAACTTTCGTAACTTCCCAATCCTACAGCCACCGCTACTTGAGCAACTGACGGTTGGTTTACTTATTGGTAATATAAGATCAACCTTCAATGACAATATCAGCCGGCTTATTATGACTTTTTTATTTGCAACGGTACCTCCCGGACTAAAAGGTAAATAGTAGATCTGTCATCAAAATGTAGTCGCCGAACAATATTATAACATTTCCATTATAAACTTATTATAACCATTCAGGTATATTATCAAGTTTCAAATAAATATGTTTGTATTTATAACAGATGAGTTTTGATAACTGATAATCAAATTAATAGATTCCCGGATGCTGTTTAACTTTTGTTAAATTTTCCTTTTGTTTTAATTTTTTTGTATAGCAAGCAACGACTTATTGTCGGGCCTACGCTGTCCCCATACTTTAGTACTAATGCTGTAATGAAACATAATAATATTGTAATACCAAATGATTTGAAAAGAGTAACCATGGAGTTTCTTGCCGGTTCTTCTCCATGGAATCGACCAACGCGAACCGTGCACCTTTTTCGACGTTTTATAAGTGCCCATCCAGGCCTATGTGAAATAAAATATTTTGATTTTGATGATTTTGATTTTGAAATAGAAAACAAAACAAATCAGGTACCGTAGAACGGGGCTATTTGGGATGAAGCAGAATTTTGAACAAAAATATTGAAAACTTGACATTTTGATTGGCTGCTACTGAAAAAATCCTGATGAAAATACCCAATGACATATTGGTTTATTTGGGACCAAATAGCCACCAAAAACCTCGCTCGCCTTGCCGCGTTATCGGTCACTGTTCTGACCTAACCTACCACCAATGTTTGACCAGGCCCCTTATTCACAACCATTCGACTCGCTTCCGATTCGGAAAGTCGTATGTCTATCTCGGTCGTTTTCGTAATACCAGAAGAAGACAGATATACGACTTTCCGAATCGGAAGCGAGTCGAATGGTTGTGAATAAGGGGCCAGCACAGACCTCACAGGCGTGATGTTTTTAACCCCCCGACGCAAAAACGACGGGGTGTTATAAGTTTGACGTGTCTGTGTGTGTAAGTGTGCGTGTGTGGTGGGCGCTTGACAAGTAGAATACTATACACTATGATAAATTTAAAATCAAAGATGGCCGCCACCACAAAATGGCGATATTTTTCACATCTACTAGTTGAATAATGTAACTAAGTATATTGAAAGGGAATGAAGAATTCTAACTAACGAAATGAGATGAGTGAAGTAGAGTTTAATTTTTCATTTAACTTTTAGAACATTATTTACTACTTCATTTTACTTGTTTGTAATTAATTCATCTCTCCACAGTACATCGATAAATTCCGTGCATCAGTCTCCCATCACAAACAAGAGATCTTAGACAAATGCCACCTCATCACCAAAGACGAAAACATCACAGAAGTGTTACCAGAGACAAAAGAAACTTACCACAGCTCAACAATATGCAGAAAAAGCGAACAAGAAGCGATCAACGAACTATTCCCATTCGGAACTCAAGAGCTAACCGTCAAAAACGGTCAAATTGACGTCGAAAGCATAGAGAAGAATAAACGAGTGTTACTAGCGAAAATAAAGATAAAGTTGCCAGATGAAAAAATTAAAAAGATGAATTGTTTTTCGATGAAGGATATTAATATTGATGATAAGGATTATGTAAATGAAAAGGTTGTTAATGTGGGATTTGATACAAAAGATGGATATGAGAAAATTTGTAAGGGTGATGGGGAGTTTGAGCCTTACTATGCAGATTTCAGTCCATTACCGTCGTATTTGAGTGGAAAAGAGTTCGATTTTGATTACCAGCCTACTTTGGAGGGACATCCGGGACCTAGTCCTAGTGTTATTTTGCAGGTGAGAATTTCAATGTTTATACTTTTGAGTAAAATGGATTACTAAAAGTCTGGGTCAAGAAACTTATAAAGGGTGTACAACACCTCTTTACGAAGCCGAGAGGCACTTATTCTCCTCATCATTGCGATAATTTTTTTGTTCTACACCATACCTGGGAACCATCTAGTTACGGAGATATGGGGGGTCAAAGTTACAACTTTTTTAAATACAAGTTGTTTTTGTAAAATTTTGTCTTTTAACACCTCCACGACACCCGTACTATTCAAACCATCCACTAGCATAATGTTTTAAGTGCGTTACATTGAGTTCTACCACAAAACATGATTAATAACCTCAAAAAAAAAGTCGTTTCCCAGCAATATTTTTTGCGTAAAGTTACTTAGTTTGATGTACAGAATGCTTGGTTAACGGCTTTGTGATGAGGTGGTTTACACCCTGTATGTAGGGTGACTGGTAATTAGTGTACGATGCTTAAAAATGCAACAAACAACACGATAACAAACAACATTTACTATGGGAACAAACCTGAAACCGCGTAAAAAAATCAGCTTTTCAGTACATTTATGTTCGTCGAAAGAACAGAACAGCTGATTTTATTTTCACGATTTCAGGATGTGTGTTTCTTCCCCGTTCTTCTCCATAGAGATCTACGCTAGGGAATGGGCAACTACAGTACTTTCACAGTTTTTATGTCTTGTGACTGGGACTGTAGCTACTTGAAATGTTCATTTTTGTTTCGACAATTCAAAAGTGCCTGTAACTGGCCTACTTGAAATAAATGCTTTGATTTTGATTTTGATTTTGTCCCATAGTAAAAGTTGTTTGTTATCATGAGCACAATCATGTGTTTAAGTATCGTGCTCTAATAACTAGTCACCCTGTATACAGGTGAAATGTTTCAACGCCACCTGTATGGAAAGTACTCCGAATACTGAAGATAGCAAATTTTTCTCATAATAAACATTCCTTTATTTAAAAAAATTCATACTTTTTTTCCGAAAATTCGCTTGCCACACACTGAAATTGAACCGACCAAAATTCGATGTGTATGTATCGAATTTTTCACCGTAAAATTGTCAAACACGTTATATTACAATATAACGTGTTTATCTCTAGCGAAATTGTAAACTCGCGAATTATTGTCAACTGAACATACGGAAGTATCTCTGCCCCCATAATCGGGACTTGGGGCACCCTCCCGTTAGGTTAGTTAGGTTCCTTTAAACCCTGCACCCGCGAAGCGAGGCTCCGTCGACTACGCTTTTTAGGGGAAATTAAAGTGTTTTAAGGTTAGTTTATATTAATCGATATTTCTCAGAAATGGTACAGTATCTTTTCATGAGAGTGGTACCACTGGGCAAAGGGGACCCCTCCTCCCCTTCACACCGCGTGAGTCGACTACCATCGCATGCATTTCACGAAAAATAATGCATTTTATTGTAAGCAGTATATTAATTTGACAATAATTCGAGAGTTTACAATATCGCTAGACAGATTACAATATAACGTGTTTGACAATTTTACGGTGACGTATATATATTTTAAGCATTTACATGGGTAGCAGAGAGTGTAGTTTTAGTTTCCTTTTTGAGTGTATTTCTTAGTTCTTCTGATGGCTTCGGGATCTCTTCATTAAAAAATGAGGTCGTATTATATCCACTCGCATGACCATAGGAATGTTTTATTCATAAGAGTAAAACAAATGACTTAAAATGAGCGACTTATAGAATATCTTTAAAGCAGCATCAGTTCTGAAATATGGTAAACCCAACCGACCTTGGTTTTAAGCGATTTTGGTCCTTATTGTTTTATTTTCAAGGCTTTATTTCATTGTTGCTTTTCACAGGCACTGACAATGTCGAACGCAAACGACGGCATCAATTTGGAGCGACTAGAGACGATAGGTGACAGCTTCTTGAAGTTCGCTATAACTGCGTACTTGTACTGCGCACACCCCACCGTCCACGAGGGGAAGCTTAGTCATATGAGAAGTAAACAGGTGAGATATAACCCCTACTCACACCCACAAGACACCCGCAAGAAACCCACAAAACACCCAAAAACAACCTAGATATCATACGCACACCTCTTAAACACCCACGCACCTAATAGACGCAGCACTTAGACTACTGGACACCTACACACCCCCTAGATACCGTTACCACATCCTAAATACCAAATATACAACCCGTAAACGCCCACACATTTCCTCTAGATACTTACAAGTATATCTAGTCCCCACATACACCACCTAGACACCCAAAACATCGTAGATATCGTGCGCACACCTCTTAGACTCTTCACCCACCCCTTTTTCACCTACACACCCCCTAGATACCAAAGATACATCACGTAGACACCCACACAAACCTTTTAGACACCCTCACACCAACTAGATACCCGACACACAGTCACAACCTCTCACTGTCACACGCACACACACACACACACACACACACCGTGACAGCTATCTAAAGTCGGAAGTATGCGTACTTGTACTGCGCACACCCCACCTCCTATGAGTAGCTTAAGAGGCTCACGGAGCATGCGAATTTCATACAAAAGTAATACCAAATGAATTTTTAAATCAAACATTCTTAATGAAGTCTGTATTTACTTTGATTGGATAACAGAATATATAGGTT
Source organism: Xestia c-nigrum (assembly GCA_916618015.1). NCBI lineage: Eukaryota > Metazoa > Arthropoda > Insecta > Lepidoptera > Noctuidae > Xestia > Xestia c-nigrum. The sequence goes on from OU745268.1 coordinate 15,665,698, forward strand.
CCCAAACATATATTTTGAATGTACACTGATTTAAACAAGAGTTATGAGGATAATAAAATTTCTATAGAAATTTTAAATTCCTCAAATCTCGTCTTTATATCATTGTGTTAAAATATTTATTTGGGAACAGAGATATTCTATAATACGAGTACAATCGAAATATATACACACTACCTTAAGAATATGTTTGATTATCATATTATTTTGTATGAAAAACGCATGCATGCTGCGCCGGCCCCTTAATCACATGAGGATTAAACAGATGAGATATACACACCACACGCACACCCACTAGACACTAAAACACCCTACATATCTTGGACACACCTAGGCACACCACACACACCCCTGGACACCCACACATCTCTTATCCACCCACACACACCCTATGCCTGTACATCGGCAATTCACATGCGTTGAAACAATTTCTTACAGCTTTCAATCTATATCTATTAGTATATTTTATAACGAGGGACTAAACGAAGCTATTATATACCCGAGGTGGTTTGCCTCCCGAGCTTGCGAGGGAGGCAATGAAAAGCGAGGGTATATTATATTGGCGTTTGGTCTCGAGGTGCAAACTGTACTTTTCACTTCGAGTGCGAGAAAAATAGCCATTTAAAACTGAACAAATTTACACTCGACAAAAATTCAGAACTGAGTGGTCAGTTTTTTCTTCTATCAGGTCAGTCACAGATTAACCATTGAAAACACAACACAATCTCTCAACATTTTCGCAATGGAGATGATCCACACTCCACAGATAATTAGTACCTACATTACTGCAGCGGCTAGCAACAGAGGCATTGCTTTTCAAAATTAACGATGCACACAAACAACCATATTTTTTTTTCGCGTTGAAGAGTTTTTTTTTTTTTTTTCAATAAACCGCTTTCTATTTGCATGCCAATGCGAAATTTAAATAAAACCTTTGACAAGTTACTCTTTTGTGACCATATTTCAGAGAAAAGAATCGTTCCATTTTTAAATTACTTTATACTCCCTAGGTAATAAACGGCCATTTTCAGATAAACTTAAAATAGGTATAGTACGACCTATACATAAAAAAGGCAAATACACAGATACTAACAATTACAGACCTGTTACTATACTTTCTTGTATTGACAAAATAATAGAAAGATACCTTGGTAAATCAATAAACGACTTTCTTTCAGGAAATGAAATAATCCACGAAAAACAATTTGGCTTCCAAAAAAATAAAAGTACTTCACAATTACTGTCATTGTTCACTGATGAAATTTGTAATTATCTGGAGGAAAAAAAACATGTTCTGGTTGTTATGGTTGATTTTAGCAAAGCATTTGATGTGCTTGATTACAAAACGCTTTTTGAAAAAATGCAGCAGAATGGTATTCAGGGCCCACTGCTGAAATGGTTCAAAAACTATCATTCAAACAGATTCAACACAGTAAATATAGCAGGGCAACTAAGCGACGAAATACCAACCTTATGCGGAACGGCGCAAGGTTCAATTTTAGGGCCCACAGAATACCTTATCTACGTAAACGACATGTGTAAAATATTTCAGAATGGCTCTGTATACCAGTTTGCTGATGATACATGTTTAATTGTAGCAAACCGAAACCTTGAAACTGCAGAAAACCTGATGCAAAAAGAATTTAACACTCTATGTAAGTGGGCACACGATGTCGGATTATCACTTAACTATCAGAAAACTAAACTATTACATATTCACTCACCATACATTAAAGTAAATAGCATACCGAAAGTCGTGGCCCACAATCATGAGTGCATGCACCAGTGTCCACCAGTGTGTAATTGTAACCAACTTGAAGTAGTAAAGGAACACTTTTATCTAGGTCTTAAAATTGATAACAAATTTAATTGGGGTCCCCATGTTGATTATGTTTGTAACAAACTCAGGTCAATACTGGCAAAATTAAGCATACTGAGGCATAAATTACCATATAGAACCAAAAGACTAATTTATTTGGCACTAGCAGATTCAATTATAGGATATGGTATAGCTAGCTATGGCAGAACATATAAAACATACTTACAAAAAATATATGACATACAAATTAGGATGTTAAAAATTATAGTTCCTTACAAAATAAAGCTTGAATTTAAAGACAACTATCAACAATTATTTGAATATTGTAAAATAATAAATGTCTTCGACAAAGTAAAACTAGCTATAATATCACAATATGCTAACGAAATTGATAAATTAAGTAAAAAAATAAGACCCAATAACTTAAGATGTCTAGAGTACCTACCATTATATAATCTGCCGAAATGTAACAATGAATATGGAAGAAGGACCTGGAGGTACTTGTTACCTAACCTATTGAATAAACTCCCTAAGCAACTAATTCATAAATTAAAATCAAAGACAAATTTCCAAAGAAAACGACTAATAAAATATTACATTACAGTAGATCAATTCAAAGTTCCTCCAGATCTTTCACAAACAAAATAATAAGTTAATCATTTTAGTTATATCAACATTTATTATAACGTAAACAAGCGAGACGCCTCACTCGCACATAATCTTTCATAATTAAGATTAAGCGATGTGTGCTTAACCAAAATAATGTGCTTTTTCTTTGAAATAAATAGTTCTAAATTTAAATTTTTTTTTTTTTTTTTAATCCCGCTTCGTAGGGCTATAACGGCGTACTTTTAGAGCATGAGAAGTGAAAACTAATATTATAAAGCAGAAGAGTTTGTTTGTTTGTTTGGTTGAACGCGCTTATCTCAGGAACTACCGGGTCGAATTGAAAAAAATCTTTTTGCGTTGGATAGTCCATTTATCGAGGAAGGCTATAGGCTATATAACATCACGCTATGACCAGTAGGAGCGCAGCAGGAATGAAAAATGTTGCAATAACGGGATCTTTTTTTCCTTTCGTTTTTCTCTCTTATGTGACGCAGACGAAATTGCGTGGGTCAGCTATTTTTAATATTGCTGTATTTGTACCACAGGTATCCAACTTAAACTTGTACCGGTTGGGACGTAACAAACGACTCGGCGCGCGCATGATAGCGTCCAAGTTTGAGCCACACGACAACTGGCTACCTCCCTGTCACAAGCCGCCCCCTACGTTGCATCCTAGAATCAATGTGAGTATACTTAGAGTCGATAATTGATTCGCATGAGTGTATGACTTTGACTAGCTGTTTTGAGGTCAATAATTCCCCTACAGGATCATCACTACTGGGATTGTTTGTTGTTTATCGTGTGGTTAGTACCTAAGCTTTTTCTCTTTTTCGGATGGGAAATCATCAAATGACTTCTCCCACTCTGGGCGGAGCGGGAGGGAGTGTCAGATTTTTACTGACTAAAACCCATCCATGTTCCTTCCTCGCCCTTTACGTCTCGGGGCCGCGGTATCTCTTTCGAACAGGCCCGCAACCCCGGCAGGCTGCGGCCCTTGCGGGCCCCTCTCTTTATGCTGACATCTAGCTAGCCCATAGCTAACCGTCCACAGGCCCGCATCTACGGTGGCCGGTAGCCACCACGTGGCTCCCGACGCCCGGTGCGTCTCCCGGGGCGGCTGGGGCGAGAGTTTCTCTCCCTCTCACGTTCCGCCACCTCCTCCGCTAGCATGACTGCTTCGCAGAAGGAGGTGACGGCTTCCCATTCCGTCTCGCTTCGGACCATGGATTGAACCAGGGTCGGACGCGAGAGGTCGCTGCCGCCGATGTTAGTACCTAACCTGGTATCACAGTTTTTATGCCACCGATGGACCTCTGACTTGGCTTAACATACCATCGAGAAATATCTCACAGGCATGCTGGCAACGACCATACAGCCTATAGACTCCTAATAACAGGCGACCGATGTCTGTCAACACATAAGGGATATAAATCTTATAACCGTCGTCACTCACCGAGTTCGAAGTAGTATCGACCACTCCTGTGAGCCGTGAACACTTCCGCATTACTCCTTTAAAAAATCGAGAAAATAGACATAATATGGCCCCGTGAACAATACGTTGATGTGATAAAGAAAGTCGGACTTCCAGTTTCCTGAAAGACGGTATCACATTTCATCGGTAATTTAAAAGTTACATAATCTAAACAAGATTAATTTTCTGACAATATTTATCGGAGTTCATCTTATACTGGTCATACTTGATGCCTTTTATGATTGGGTCCCTTTCTTTTGAAAGTACTTTTTTCGCTATCTCTTTTCCTCGATGTTACGTGAACTTAATTAGTGATGTTCCAAATTGTACGACCACCTCTGTTGTCGATAAAGCAAAAGAAAAACCTATAACTATTTATTAATGCAATTATTTTTTTAATAATAAAAAATTACAACAAATAGGTACATCTGATAAATTGTGAAACTTTAATTTATTAATTTTAAAAATACCCACATGATCCTGATTTTAAAAATAAATGGATAATTACAACCAAGCGAGAGAACTGGATCCTGGTTCTGAATAGTGTAATATTATGTTCACGTCATTTTACCGAATTTAATGCAAGTTAAGTATGTAAAATCATATTTTATTATACTTACAGTTAAAAATATCGATAATTTCTTGTTTGATTTAAAACTGTCCCATCCCTAGTAAAATGCAATGACCTTGAATTAGCCAATCAGAACGCAGTACCCCGTCCCCCTCGCGTACCTCGTACCTCAGCGAGTTGACAGAATAGTTTTCGTGCATTAGATCGTGTGTTAGGCGTCTATAGGCTGTATGGTCGTTGCATGCTGGTTTCCTCACGATGTGTTCCTTTACCGAAGCAAGTGATACCTAATATACAATACGCACATTAATAAAAAAAACTCTAGACATGACTTGTTTGTCCGTCGGTCACATCACTGCTATTACTATTACTTACTACTGGGATAAAAAGTATCCTTTGTGTTAATACAAGTTATAAACTATAAATACTACGACTACTAAACACAGACTTATTAAGTGTGGTATACAGGCTGTAAACAGACTCAAGAAGCCGTCAACCAAACATTCTGTACCTCAAACCAGGGGGGTGAAACTTCTATACAAAAAATTTTCATCGATAGTGCTGCCATCTGTGTGTTTAAGGACACCAACTTTTCACTTGTTTGACAGCTTACAACGGTCATAACGAGAACAGCTATTTTAAACTACTTGTCAGTAGTGATAGCTTAGCGGTGACAGCGGTTGTCATGTGAATCCTCAGTCAAGAATTACTTTTTGTATTTAGGTATTTGTTTGAACAAAAAACTAACAGCGCCATCTAACAGTTTATGTACACAGTTTTAAATACGAAAACCAGAGTTGCGCATCTATCTTGTATTATAAAGTGTATTTTCTATGCCTAAAACTAAGTAACTTTACGCAAAAAATATTGGCGGGAAATGACTTTTTCTTTTGGGGTGAACAATCATGTTTAATGGTAGAATTAAAAAAAAAATTGACAAAAAGTTGGAACTTTGACCCCCAATATCTCCGTAACTAGAAGGTTCCCAGGTATGGTGTACAACAAAAAAAATATCGCAATGAAGGGGAGAACAAATGCGCTCAGCTTTGTGAAGATTTTTTACACCCACTCAACCACTGACAAATTAAGAACTAGATTAAAAAACCTACTGTTACAGAATAGTAGTTTATGCGACTGTGCATAATGAAGGGCATTACAACACGAGTGTTTTCTTAATAGCATCACACGAGTGTTGTAATGCCTAATTATGTATAGTTGCATACACTACTTTATCTACCCAAATATCATAAGGGCTCTATGATGGGTTCAGGAACCATAGGGAAATGACCAGCATTGTTACCAGTGTAATGCAATAAAAAATAAATTAAACATACACAGAAGCAAATAGTTGCATTCGTCGCTGCATTTACGATATCTGCCGGAGTGTTCATGTCAATTTTTGAGTCACTATCACTCATTTTCGACAGAAATAAAGAACTTATCAGAAAATTTGTCTAAGGTCAATGTGGGCAAATCCGTCATAGTTTTTTTAAAGTTGAAGTTAGTTGATTATAACTGGTACACTTAACTACTTATTGTAAATTTGATGGTTGTAAGCGATAGAGAATTTTGTTGTCTTTTACACACATCAATTCGAAACAACAGAACATCGTTCCATATTTAACTAAAAATGTTTTTTCAAAAAACGGTCGTTAGACGGATTTTCCCTGAGGATTGGGGCAAATTCGTCCAGTAGCATTTTTTCCTTGAATGACGTCGTTATATCAAAGTATGCAATTTGTAAACAAGTAAATGCACATGCTGAAGAAAAATATTTTGTAACGTCATAAATATAAGGTTTAATTTACGTTTTATTCCCTAAAATCGTTTTTGGGGGCTAATCCGGCCTATTTTTAAAACCAGGGATTTTAAACCTTTCCGAAAAATTGGAACACTATATTTAAATATTTTTACTTAGTATCATCAATCATCACTTTACTTTTTCAGGTTAAATAAACTGGGTTACTTTTAATGAATCGATTAGGTTTAAGAGCATTATAATTTTAAACAATGCTGCACGTCGCACATTCAAAAATCGAAGTACACATTTAAAAATCAGTTCAGAAAAAAATGCTTTTATTCATAATGACATAATATTAGTGTTAAAATCGAACATACTCAACGAAACATACTAAAATTAGTAAGGTTCTTGATTTTTATCCTTAAGTACTATGTAACACACTTAAATCTTTAATTTAATCTGAATTTGGTAGAGTTGCGGTCCTTTATATTCAGTTAATATACAATTTCGGACTGCCAGTACAGCAGCATGCCATTTGTCCTTGTTATAAGAACCCACATAATATATTATTTAGTAATCATGAGAAAACTGAAAATAAACTAATAATAATATTAATAATCTGACCATAAGCCAAATCTAGTATTAAATACTTATGCCACCAAATCTATTTAAAAGTTCTATAGAAAAATAGCTCTAGCAAAAACTAAAAATAGGTAGGTAGGATGAAAAAGGTTGACAATATCTGCAATGGGGTAATTCCGGTATATGACGGTTTAGCCCCTTTGATATTAGATGGATTTTCCCACTTGACCATTTAGATGTTATATATTTTTTAAAACAATTATTTCTGTATCCCCTGGTTTTTATTGGAAACAAATTAAAAAATCCTGTAAAACACTTATTAAACTACAAGATATACATACTCAGAAAGTCGTAACTTGTAAAATTGAATATTTACCATATCAGAAACGTCAGCACTCTACACTTGAGTATCGAATTCGGAGCAGGACTAAACTTCAAACGTGTTTTTTTACTCTTGTAGACAACTTTGCTCCATCTATGAATCATAGTTCGAACTAAAAAGTGATCCTGTTTAACCGACCGAATCAGTAAAAGCGTAACTATACTGGAATTAGTAGTAAATGCGTGTATACGGAATAGCCCCACAGACGGATTTGTCCACATTTACCTTACTCGTAACTGGAAATAAAAAGCTAACGAACAAATGACAACTCGAAATGGCGGCGTTTCGGATATCTGTAATTTTTTTTAAAATCATAGGCAAACGAACAAAGTCACTATTCTTGTGTCACTCGAGATCAAAATGTCGTGCGATTTATAATTAGAATCATACTGAATTGGGGTTTCGTATCGATATCTAATTGAATGTAGATAGGTACTAGAATAGCACACTCACTTGAATTTGACACCTGTTCCAAATTTAAACTCATAACCTACTGTTTTCACGCATTAGAGAGGGTTTATGATATTTGGGTAGATAAAATCTATTGACACTGCAAGCACTGACGAATTTCTAACTGACAAATTAATTTGACTTGTATAATGACATCCTAATTTTCATTAATAATAATTGCTTTGACATTTGATAATTTATTATGTATTATTTACTATGATCAGCGTATGACACTATTTGATTGTTTTTATTGTATTTTTTATTTTTAAGTTACAGTTAATTGCTATTTTGCTGTGTAATGGCCCAATTTAAAATCATTTGATGCTTTGTAGCGTCCGACATCTTATATTTGTACGCAGTTCAGGCAAAACATGACTGTAATAATTATAATTTAATGTAACATCTTGCATGCTATGTGTGTACACTTATGTTTTGAACAAATAAAAATTATCTTATCTTATCTTACCCTTTATTTCTTTCGCAGGGTGAAGGAAAGGATATAATGCAACATTTAGAAACTCCACTGGACTCCGCGGGATGCTTCATACCTTACAATTTGATCACACAGCACAGTATACCGGGTAAGAAACATAACACTTTCATATAATAGTGCAATCAGCATAGATAAAACCTCCACTTTTGTCGATTTTGTTTTGTTTTTCTTTATTCGATCAAAACTTGAATGATGCTACCAAGATTTTGTAATAATTATCTGATTTATAAGACTGTCCATGGATTCTTGCCCGTTCTTCTCCATAGAGATCTATTCTCGATCTCGCTGGTGATGGCGCGTGTGTCGGACCATTAAGTTCCCTTCAAAATAGTTGAGCTGAATGGTGCTGATACATGCGTCATGTTCGTGAATTGATAAATAATAAATAAACTCTTTATTGCACCAAAAGCCATCACAATACAATAATCCAAAACAAAGAGCATAATAAGACTTATAACTAGGTCACAATAATTTTAATTCTCTGACTCCTAAACTAGGTGTATGTGCCTGTGTCTTAGGAGTCAGTAATTCTCCGTTATAGACATGACAAAGCCATAATATAAAAGAAAAAACGGGACATTACAACAGTAAGCCAATGGTGTAAAAGAAAACAGGATATAATCTATTTAAGAAAACACAAAATAAAAACGTTTAACTATGTGGTGGGTTGAATAAAATTTAGGGTCCGAGTGTGTGTGTGTGTGAGTAGGATGTGTGTAACTGCGTATGTGGTGTGTAGGTGGAGGATGTGTGTAGTGAGAAAGAATGAGGTGTACCCAGTACTCATCCGTTTATGGTTAGATTTAGACTCACATCTTGCTACATTCTTCCCACATAATAGACCATCTCAACATGAATTATGTAATCATGGATTAGTAACAATTATCTGATTTAAAAGAGTTTCCATGGAGTTTCTTGCCCGTTCTTCTCCATAAGTTATGGGTAACTACAGTACTTTCACAGTTTTATGTCTTGTGACTGGGACTGTAGCTATACATTTAATGTTCCTCTTTGTTTCGACAGTTCAAAAGTGCCTGTAACTGGCCTTCTTGAAACAAATGCTTTGTTTTTGTACTTCCCACAGACAAATCAATAGCGGACTGCGTGGAAGCCCTGATAGGCGCGTACCTGTTAGAGTGCGGGCCGCGCGGAGCCCTACTGTTCATGTCGTGGCTCGGCATCAGGGTGCTGCCCTGTCACCACGTGGCGCTAGATGACGACCATCCCTACGTCAGGCGCGCCGAACAGCATGAGGTGAGAGAGAGACGGAACAACATCACAATTGTGGGGGCCCTCCATTAAGGCTGTGGTATCTGCTAAATTAGCAACCCTATTTGTGATGGTTCAAACTTCGTTTGAAATACCGTTAGTATAAAGTTCTAATCAGCTTGCACTACAAAGTAGTTGTTACGTCAGTCACTGCGGGCGAATAGTGCGAAATTAGTGGTTTTTATTTTATTGTAGCTAATAAATTATTACATCAAAATTCCAATTGTACTCTTTGTGAAGAAAATAGCAACAAATATTTGTGTGTAAATAAAAAACTAAAACTTAATGCCGTTTAGGAGCAGTTCATACAGTAATGATAAACTTAGAATTATTTCAATTGTACAAATTAAAGTTTAAAGTCTAATAAGCAACTTTATTTTTTGCCCATTTATATTCACTCATCAAGAGGGTGGAGCCGAATCTCACGAGAAGAGAGGGGGTGGTGTCGGCAAATAACACGTATTTATTTCCTCCACCAGAAGCTATGTAAATTGCGAGAAAAATGGGTTTAATGAGGAGTTTTTGAGAAATTTTTCGCACAATCGTTTTTATTTTATACTTTTTAGTGGTTCACATGCGCTTACCCCTTCACAGCGCACTGGCGTGATGTTATGTTATGAATGGTGTAAACAATAGACAGACATGAGATTTCAGCAATCTCAGACCAGTTTTATTGATAAAGGAGTTACGGTGCCTATCTCCGAAATTCTCAGATCTTCACCAAATTGTAGTAGGACCACTCCGAGAAAGTACTCTTCCGAAAACTACCCAAATCGCTTCATGCTTGCCTATAAAATTTGAAGAGTTCTCTATTTCTCCAGGATTCCATCATCGGATCCTGACTTGATGATTATGGGACCACCTGTGAAGCATATCCTTTCAAACAAAATATAAATAATCCAAATCGGTCCAGCCATCTTCGAGTAATCGGGGAATATACATAAAAAATTGGTTCCGATGAATTGAGAACCTTTTGGAAGTCGATTAAAAAATTCCCGCAAGGGCCGAAGCCTGCCGGGGTTGCGGGCCTGTTCGAAAGAGATACTGCGGCCCCGGAACGTAAAAGGCGAGGAAGGAACATGGATGGTTTTAGTCAGTAAGAGTCTGACACTCCTTCCCGCTCCGCCCAGAGTGGGGGGGGTCATTTGATGATTTCCCATCCTTAAAAAAAAAAAGGGCACTTATAGCTAAAACCGATAGTTCTAAACTTAAAAACCTTGTTACAGTCGTCAACCTCACCTGGATCACCAGACCACAAGCGTCCCTCATCTTCATCATCATCGTGCTCTGATGATGAAGCTCCTCCGCAGCAGGAGATGTTCCCAGATGAAGACTGGTCGTGGCAGGCCAGAGCTGTGGGGTCCTTGCAGCCTTATAAAGATTCAGAGGGCAGGTGGATGCAGGTATGTCAAAATCAAAATCAAAGCATTTTTTTTTGACGTGACAACGTCTTATAAATTGGTTGGCTGGGTGACACTTCAAGAAACTGCGTTACGCTCCGCTCACGTTATGCGCTCACAATGAGAGCGAGTGAGAGGCACGCGTCCCTTCCACTCGGGCATGGTTAGCCCGCCTAAGAGCGAGAGAGACAGACATAAAAAGTGAAAGGCACGCGTACTATTATTTCATCCTTCTTCCTACTATACGAATGAATATTCACATTAAAATTATTTTACCACTCAAAGTCGTTGTCACGTAAAACTTTCGCCCGTATACCGACTTTACAGGCAACCAATTTTTTTTTTAATTGTCGAAACAAAGATGAAAATTAAATGTAGCTACAGTCCCAGTCACAAGACATAAAAACTGTGAAAGTACTGTAGTTGCCCAATCCCTACCGTAGATCTCTATGGAGAAGAACGGGCAAGAAACTCCATGGACACTCTTTTAAATCATATAGTTGTAACAAAATCTTGGTTACATCATTACTGTTGAGATGGTGTCTCAGGTATGATGTCTTAGTCATTGTAGCGGCACTACTAAAAGCAATAAGTATAGCAAAATAACATAGAACGATAACATAGTACAATAATACTTTTTTTTTTTACAAAATGCCTATCACTCCAAAATGCTTCCCTTTGTGCCCTTATATGTTAATACAGGGTGTAAACAACTTCATCACAAAGCCGTTAACCAAGCATTCTGTACGTCAAACTAACTAACTTCACGCTAAAATTATTGCTGGGAAACCACTTTTTTTTATAGGTTATAAATCATGTTTTGTGGTAGAACTCAATTTATCGCACTTAAAACATTGTGCTGATAGATGGATTGAATACTACGGGGGTCGTGGAGGTGTTAAAAGTAAAAATCTTACAAAAAAACTTGTACTTATTTTAAAAAAAACTTGTCAAAAAGTTGTAACTTTGACCCCCAATATCTCCGTAACTAGAAGGTTCCCAGGTATGGTGTAGAACAAAAAAAATATCGCAATGACGAGGAGAACAAGTGCCTTTCGGCTTCGTGAAGAGGAGTTTTACACCCTTTATATTGTCCTTTTAAGAGGCCCCCGGAGCATGCGTAGTTCATACAAACGTAATACCAAAATTATTAGTAAATCAATCATATTCTTAAGGTAGTGTGTATTTATTTCAAATGTATTACAGGATATCTATGTTCCCAAATATATATTTTGAAAGGACAATGATATAATATTGACGAGATGTGAGGAATTTAAAATTTCCATAGAAAACTTATTTTTTTCATAACTCGTGTTTAAATCGGTGTCCATTCAATTATATATTTGGGAACATAGATATCCTAGGTATTCTGTAATACCGCTGTCATCGCTAGGCTATCTACTTCACTAGCAAGTAGTCTAAAATAGCTGTTCTCGTTATGACAGATAAAAAGTTGGTGTACTCAATCACACAGATGGCAGCACTGTCTATGAAAATTTTGTTTGAAGCCAATGTATGTAAGTTTCACCCCCCTGACTGCAACTGATTGACTTTGTCCGCAGCCTATATTCGGAGAACTGAAAGCACCGCCGTCACCTCTTCTCCGGTACATAAACGACCCTGAAGGCGAATTGAACCAAATGCTTTCTGGTAAGTACCTTCTTCTACCACAGCGGCAACAAGCGGCCCGCGGGCTGCATGCGGCCCGCGGACGTCTTGATAGCGGCCCGTGAATGTTTTAGGTTAACTAGCTCGTTTTCATGTGGTATTGAGGAAATACCGAGTCATTAACAAAAGATCGTTATTGATCTCTAATCTAATAATGCAATCAATGATTTTGTTAAATTGTATGGTAGCTTGCCATCTGACTTTGATGAATTTTAAGGTTTGCTCAGCAGTGGCAATTACAATTTTTGGTAGCACTTATTTATGCGAACTCACTTTTTCAATTGTCAATTATAGAAAAAATTAAATGCTTTTCGTTTCACAGATGACCATTTCAGGGCCACATTGCGAATTATAAGTATTGCAACTACAAATATGGCAGTTAAAATACAAGAAATAGCCTCCTAAATGCAATTACGGACATCACACTGATATTTGTTTAAAATCAGTTACTTCTTAGTACTTAGTAGTTTTTATTTCTATTTTTCGGTGATTATTTTTCTAGCTATATATACGCCCAAACATACACATAATGTAAGTATTACGTGTACGAATTGAACTCCGTATTTTTTATAAATTTTAATAGCATTTACATTATTTTCTAGGGTTAATATCAGAAATGCGGCCCGCTTTTAGTTTATTTTGATACCTTGTGGCCCTTGCCTACCAAAAGGTTGCCGGCCGCTGTTCCACCATACTCCTGAACCGTCGCTGTCGAGGCTCGTCTCGACATCCCGATCCTTGCCTCCCCAGCCCTTGATCGAACCAGCCCCCGATGCTGAAACAGTAGTTATAAATGACGACCCGACTGCTGCCGACCGCTGAACTCGACTATCCTGCTTGTCCTATCCTTTGGGTGCGTTGTGTAAGGCCAGCCAGGGCAGAAAAAACTTATCTAACTTCTTCTGCCCTGGCTCGCCTTACACACAAGGCAAAAGATGGGACAGGCAGCATAATCTGGTTAATGAGTAACCTGCGATATGCCTTTCACTAAAAAACGGTCCTTAAGGTGAAACAGTCAGGGTGGCCCGCGAAATTTAAATTTTATTAGGTTTTTTGCAATTTCCAGTTCAGTGCTAAGTTTTATGTTGCTAAACGTATCGGTCGCGACTGTAAGACGTATTAATTTACAGAATTATAATCATCAATACAACCCTCAAAGTTCATAAGAGTCGATGAACGAATTTTTCACGGTCAAGGTCCTTCTTCGAGTCTTATGAACTCTGAGGGTTGTTTTGATGATTTTGATGATTATAATTCTGTAACTTAATACGTCTTACAGTCGCGACCGATACGTTTATCAACATACAACTTAGCACTGCCCTGCAAATTGCAAAAAACCTAAGAAAATTCGAATTTCGCGGGCCACCTTGAAGCATCCCCCTTAACCGTATAGGGGCGGTTTTTTCTGGTTCTACTATCTCTTTCTCTCTCCACAGGCTACGAAGCACTGGAAGAAACTCTTCAGTACCGGTTTAAAGATCGCTCACTCTTACTGCAAGCGTTGACTCACGCGTCGCATCACAGTAACCGACTTACCGATTGCTATCAACGGCTCGAGTTCTTAGGAGACGCTATATTAGGTAAGCTATCTTTCTAGATAATACATTTTGTGTCTTAAAACTTCGAAAATTAAGGACTTTCCATGTCACCGTAAAATTGTCAAACACGTTAGATTGTAATCTCTCTAGTGAGGTTGTAAACTTGAAATATTGTCAACTGAACATACTGCTTACAATATAACACATTATTTTTCGGTAGATTGTGATCTATCGAAGTGAAACCGTAATATTGTGAAATGTATGTACGTTTGACAATATTTCAAGAGTTCACAATCTCTCTAGTTATTTTACAATCTAACGTGTTTGACAATTTTACGGTGACACGTACACAATTTCGTCCTCTTTTAAGCCTTTGGCTTTTTACTTTTTTTTTCTTATTCCCTAGAAGCATTTTAAAATGAGATAGATACTCACAAGTACTACGTGACGTGTACTAAGTGAGACTTGGCATTAAACATTAGCCAAATTGTTCGCCTTTTAGCTTTCATAGAACGCTCCTGGCGTTCCAAAGGGTTAAAAGAGAACGAAATTGTGTATAGAAAGTCTTTAATTTTCGAAATAATAATCACAAAATGTATTATGTAGGCGTATGGTTTGAACCTAACGCAACGGTGTTGTTTGAATTTCAATCCTTAAGGGGGGTTGGGAAGGTGGATGTTTTTTTTTAAGTTAAAATCTTAAAACTGCCAATTTCTAAATGTGTACTGCATGCTATTAGTATACCAAGATGTAAAACTTTAATGCTTGTATGGCTGAAATGTCGAATATAGTGAAACCCTTAGATATTAAGAACTTATGTAAACTACCTATATTCTTGCAAATAAATGTATCATTCATTCATTCATTCAAAAAAATACATCCTCGGCGGACGTTTTCAATGGCTTTTTTGCTAAATGGCGTGAAAAAGCGACACATCGAGAAAAGTGGAAAAATATGGGGGAGGCATTTGTCCAGGGCCTCAATTCTGCTATTACAATAGTGTCATAATGATCAAGTTCTGTCAAGTTAAAAAAAACAAATAATAAAAAAAAATATATGAAATGAATGACTGTGATAAATGTTCGCATTTAGTAGTAGATTTCGAAAACCATTTGTACTAATGGTTTTATAATAATGGCAAAATGAAAATGCCATTTAAACACAATTTTATTACGAGACCATCGACCGACCAATGATCGACCATAGTGAATTTAGCAGATTACGAACTTTAAGCAAAATGACAATGGGATGGGAATGGAATCGTGTTGGAGTGACGAATTTATTAAAATAGCAGAATTAGGCCCCAGGCCCCTTATTCACAACCATTCGATAGGTTTCCGTGTCGGTAAGGAATCGTATTCGACTTTCTCATTTTCGAACCGACGATCTGTCAAAACGCTATTCACAGATCCGAACGGATGCGCTTTTTTCTATCCAATTGAGATTGTGTTTATGGGGAACGTTACAAAATGGTAGTAAATAGATAATCGTGGTAGAAAACTTAATATAGTAATTAAAATTGGTTTATTTGAATATTTCGTTATGTTTAGTTAAGGAATATACAGCTAGTAACTTAATAGACAACCAACGAAACAAAATGATTTTATTGAAATAAAATAATATTAATTTTATAATAAACTTTATTTTGAATAAACCAGCTTTGTAAACTGTCTGTCAAACTGGCAAAGCGGAAACGGTATTTTTTTAAGTAGAGTTTTCTTTTTTCGTGACTGAAGAAGTATTTGATATCAGTGTTATACAATTATTGCTTGTTATAACTAAAATCTAGAACGAATAACACATTTTTGTAAACACATTAAATGTATGTAAATGCGGATACATCAGTGAAATACGGTCAATAAAACAACGAATACAAACAACGCCAGGCAGTTTCAGTTCAGGCAGTGTTTAAAAAATTTGGTGTTTTTATTTGGGTGGTATTTAATACTTTAACTGTAAATCCCCTTTTTCAATCAAAATATTCGAAATTATCACCAAAAATACTGAATTGCACACTAAATTTGTTCAACAAATTAATCAATTATACTATACTGTTAGATCTTTAAAGCTTAACTATTTTACTGAATGACTATGCACCATTCCTGAGAAATTAACGATTAATATAACATAACCTTAAAACACTTTATTATATTCCCCCTAAAAAGCGTAGTCGACGGAGCCCCGCTTCGCGGGGCCCCTATTTCCGAGTGCAGGGTTTAAAGGAACCTAACTAACCTAACGGGGGGGTGCCCCAAGTCCCGATTATGGGGGCAGAGATACTTCCGTATGTTCAGTTGACAATAATTCGAGACATTACAATATCGCGAGAAAAAAAATTGTGTGCAAATCAGTATTTGCACACAATTGTGGTTTCATCTAGATTTTTGTTGTAAAGTAGATAAAAAAGCCATCAGATTTTGATTTATTTTAAACATTTTTTAGTACAACATGTTTAGGTAATCAAGTAGTTAATTTGTAGTACAGTCATTTATTTGATATGCAGTAGGTTATTAGTGAAGAAATTGTGTTTGCTTAAATTTCTTAATAGAGGTGCAGTAAAAAATTCCACTTTTTATTTTACTGAAATAATCTGGAAATATGGTTTATTTTTTCGTTTAAATTTTGTTCGATATGACTCCCGATAGCAAACAGCTGTCGGAAAGAATCGAGTCTTCTTATCGAAGTGAACTGTCAAAATTATTCGGTTTCTGATTTGTGAATAGCGTTTGAAGGACATCTTCGATATCTAAGACGTTCGATTCGGTTCGGAATCGAGTCGAATGGTTGTGAATAAGGGGCCAGGAGTGGTAAAAAAACTATTAGAATGCAGTCAATGGTGGAATCTTCTTATCGCCGTTAACTTTTACTTAACGTAACGTAAAAATTAATCCAATTGTTTTGTTCCAGACTACCTAATAACCCGGCACCTCTACGAAGACCCCCGGCGTCACTCGCCGGGCGCGCTCACAGATCTTCGCTCTGCACTCGTCAACAACACTATATTCGCTACTCTAGCGGCGAGGCACGGGTTTCACAAGTAAATATATCTATACTATACTAATATTACTACTACATAAGAGTTCGTTTGTTTGGTTGAACGCGCTAATCTCAGGAACTACCGGATCGAATTGAAAAATAAACAGATTCATCACGAAGCCGTCAACCAAGCATTCTGTACATCAAACTAAGTAATAAAAATTGCTGGGTAATTACTTATTTTTGGTTGTTTTACGGTAGAACCTAATGTAACGCACTCAAAACATAGTGCTGATGGACGAATATTTTAAGATATAACATAAAAAAAATGTAGCTTTATTTCATCTCCTTAATGATATAAAGAAACATTTTTATTTTATTTGACAGATACTTCCGGCACATGTCGCCGGGACTAAACGAAGTTCTCACTAAATATGTCAAAATACAAGAAGAGAATGGACATTCTATTAGTGAAGAGGTAAGTTCACACAGATATCCTCTTTTCTTAGACAGGTCACCCATCTTGTTCTTAACCTTGGGGAGTATTGCTTGACTTCTGTTAGGCAAGTCACTCATTCTAAACTTTAGGGAATTTTGATAAACTTTTGTTAGACTGGTCACCCATCCAGTTCTCTATCTTGGGGAGTGTTGCTTAACTTTTCTTAGACCAGGCACCTATCTTATTCTAAACCTTGGAGAATGTTGGTAAGGAAAACCGACAAGAATCGGCTTGTTAGGCGCCTTCGGCACTGCCTTGTTGAATGTTGCTTTACTTTTCTTAGCCAGATCACCCATCTAGTTCTATACCTTGGTATACACCTACACACTACGCAGAGTGCCTTGTTCCGTAAGGGAAGCCGACATGAATCGCCTTCTTAGGCGCCTTCGGCACTGCCTTGTTGAATGTTGCTTTAGTTTTGTTTCACAGGTCACCCATCTTGTTCTATACCTTGGTAGACGCTTACACACTACGCAGAGCGACTTGTTCCGTAAGGGAAGCCGACATGAATCGACTTTTTAGGCGCCTTCGGGACGGCATTGTTGAATGTAGCTTTACTTTTGTTAGACAGGTCACCCATCTAGTTCTATACCTTGGTAGACACCTAGAAACTACGCAGAGTGCCTTGTTCCGTAAGGGAAGCCGACATGAATCGCCTTCTTAGGCGCCTTCGGGACTGCCTTGTTGAATGTAGCTTTACTTTTGTTAGCCAGATCACCCATCTAGTTCTATGCCTTGGTAGACACCTACACTCTACGCAGAGTGCCTTGTTCCGTAAGGGAAGCCGACATGAATCGGCTTCTTAGGCGCCTTCGGCACTGCCTTGTTGAATGTTGCTTTACTTTTGTTAGCCAGATCACCCATCTAGTTCTATGCCTTGGTAGACACCTACACTCTACGCAGAGTGCCTTGTTCCGTAAGGGAAGCCGACATGAATCGGCTTCTTAGGCGCCTTCGGGACGGCATTGTTGAATGTTGCTTTACTTTTCTTAGACAGGTCACCCATCTAGTTCTATACCTTGGTAGACACCTACACACTACGCAGAGTGCCTTGTTCCATAAGGGAAGCCGACATGAATCGCCTTCTTAGGCGCCTTCGGGACTGCCTTGTTGAATGTTGCTTTGCTTTTCTTAGCCAGATCACCCATCTTGTTTTATACCTTGGTAGACACCTACACACTACGCAGAGTGCCTTGTTCCGTAAGGGAGGCCGACATGAATCGCCTTCGGAACTGCCTTGTTGAATGTTGCTTTGCTTTTCTTAGCCAGATCACCCATCTTGTTTTATACCTTGGTAGACGCCTACACACTACGCAGAGTGCCGTGTTCCATAAGGGAAGCCGACATGAATCGCCTTCTTAGGCGCCTTCGGGACTGCCTTGTTGAATGTTGCTTTGCTTTTCTTAGACAGGTCACCCATCATATTCTTCACCTTGGGGAGCGTTGTTTAACTTTTCTTAGACAGTTCTCCCATTTGGTTCTGTACCTTAAGGAGTGTTGCTTAAAGTTTCGTATATTTTTGTATTCATGCGTCTTTTTTGTTCAGCACTATTTAATTCAAGAGGATGAGATGGAGCAAGCTGAAGATGTGGAAGTGCCTAAAGCGTTGGGAGACTTGTTCGAGTCTGTGGCCGGCGCTATATTCTTGGATTCAGGTACGATTATTAATTAATTTATTTCAAACTAGCTGACCCACGCAACTTCGTCTGCGTCACATAAGAGGGAAAAAGCTACCTACTACTACCTACCTACCTAGTACTACATTTTTTTTTCATAAGAACCTTCTCCTAACAATAACAAACACAACAAAAAAAGAATCAGCCAAATCGGTCAAGCCGTTTTCATGCTATGTCGTGACAACGGAAAACGGGTTTCATTTTTATAATACAGATAATTATTATCCTTACAATATACAAGGTATTGCTTTGCATCCTGGTCAAATTCAAGGTTGTGCTACAGACCATCAAACTGAACAACTTTCTCTATGGGACCACCATCGTAATCGTAAAAAAATAATCAACTGTCTCATACATTTGGTCGAGTAGGTATTGGAATTTTGTATGGGGACGTCGTCTTGTACTTGAAATTAATCATAACATAAAGTATTCTACTAGTCAAGCCCTTACATTTGATACCCATATTGAGGGCGAGTTGTTAAATAAATATGTAGTCCGCCATTTTGTGGCGGCGGCCATCTTGGACTTAATTTTTACCAAACATAGAGTTAAGAACACTCGACTAACTCACCTTTCAAACAAAAAAAAACAACAAAATCTAAATCGGTTCATTCGTTCGGGAACTACGATACCACAGACACACACACATAGACACGTCAAACTTATAACACCCCGTCGTTTTTGCGTCGGGGGTTAAAAACAACACCGTTGCCGATATTTATACAGGGTGTAAACAACCTCATCACAAAGCCGTTAACCAAGCATTGTACATCAAACTAAGTAACTTTACGCAAAAAATATTGCTGGGAAACAACTTTTTTTTTTTGAGGTTATAAATCATGTTTTGTGGTAGAACTCAACGTAACGCGCTTAAAACATTTTGCTGATGCATAGATTGAATAGTACGAAGGTCGTAGAGGCGTTAAAAGTCAAAATCTTCAAAAAAAAAACTTGTATTTAAAAATTAACTTGTCAAAAAAAGGTAACTTTGACCCCCCATATCTCCGTAACTAGACGGTTCCCAGGTATGGTGTAGAACAAAAAAAATGATCACAATGATGGGGAGAACAAGTGCCTTTCGGCTTCGTGAAGAGGTGTTTTACACCCTTTATATTTTTGAATATTTATTGGACTTGTATATTGTTTGACGCTATAACTATGATAATGTAAGTGGAATGTACATCGGGTGCGTTTTATACCTTGTCCGCGCCTCGTTTATCAAGATCTACCATATAATTGATCCCTAACAAAGTATTCCTTCGACAGGCATGTCCCTGGGCGCAGTATGGAAGTCGTACGTGAACTTAATGGGCGCGGAATTAGAAGCGTTCAGTGCAGCCGCACCCAAGTCGCCCGTACGAGAGCTGCTCGAGGCAGAACCAGATACCGCTAAGTTTGGGTGAGTTTAAGAGCCCTCTTACAGTCCACTAGCGCCGCCAATCGAAAAAATGTCATAACCCGTAAATAGAATCAAAAATACAAAATGTGGTCTATTATTACTGTAGAAAAGGCAATAACGTAATTTTATAACACCTCATCAACACTTGAAATATAGCTGTTTAGCTAAATCGTGCATTCAAAACATAAATGGCCGTTTTTGTTACAAATGCACGATTTAGCTAAACAGCTATATTTCAAGTGGTGACAATGTGTTATAAAATTACGTTATTGCCTTTTCTACAGTAATAATAGACCACATTTTGTATTTTTGATTCTATTTACGAGTTATGACATTTTTTCGATTGGCGGCGCTAGTGGACTGTAAGAGGGCTCTTAACTTCTAACAACTAAAATATACGTTGTACAGTCAGCAAAACAGTTAGGTTTGCAGGCCAGCAATCTTCTTACGACTATTATAAATGTAGAAGTCTGTAAAGATCGATTTTTATTATTCTCTCACGCAGAAACTACTGAAAGGATTTGGATGAAATTGCAAACAGATTGATTATAACCCTTTTCCATTTATAATAGTAGTAAGAAGATTGCTAGCTTGTAAACCTAACTGCTTTGCTGACTGTACATGTAAGGTAGCCTTTTTTCGGATGGGAAATCATCAAATAACTTGTCCAACTCTGGGAGGAGCGGGAGGGACTGTCAGACTTTTACTGACTAAAACCCATCCATGTTCCTTCCTCGCCCTTTATGTTCCGGGGCCGCGGTATCTCTTTCGAACAGTCCCGCAGCCCCGGCAGGCTTCGGCCCTTGCTGACATCTCTAGCTCGTCGCTTGTGGAACATTCTGGACTGGTCGATACGGCCTGTCGTCATAAGACGGACGGACGGCGAGCTAGCCCATAGCTCACCGTCCACAGGCCCGCGATTTAAGGTAGCCTGAGATAATTTATTTGGTCTCCAACAAAGGATGCACAGATAAAATATAATGAGTGCAAAAGTCTCTATCCCGAAGCCGTCAATCAAGCATTCTGTACATCAAACTAAATAACTACGCAATGATTATTTCTGGTAAGTATTTTTATAGGTGTTTTGGAATATTATAGATATTAAGGTAGGGGTTAGATAAATAATAATAATAATAAAAGTTTTATTTAAAATGGGATTGCAAAGTTTACAAAATATGTTGCATTTATAACATTTTTAGGTTCAACTATTTATACATAAATACGGGTGAAGTACTGGTCTCCTAGATAGGCTAATATTAGCCTGAGTTAAGGAGAGACAATGCCGGTCCCCTGAATTGGACAATTGAAGAATTATTATATGATATTAATTACATTGTGTTTAAAATTTAAAGTTTGAAAAATATATATTTGGGAACCTAGATATTCTGTCTCTGACATTATTATTGAACGCCACAATATTTTCCACTTCCTATTTATAAGTGTACAATAAAAAAACTGTTTTCATTGTTCTAGTAAACCGGAACGCCTTGCCGACGGACGTCGTGTCCGCGTATGCGTCGAGGTGTTCGGTCGCGGCACGTTCAAGGGCGTCGGCCGGAACTATCGCATCGCTAAGGGTACAGCCGCTAGATGTGCGCTGAGACATCTTAAGGTAAGAGCTTATTTATTTATAGGGCAGTCGACAAAAAAACCAATCAGTCAGTCAGTTAAATTATCAAAAAATATTTGACCCGTATTTTTCACCCCCGACGCAAAAACGACGGGGTTTTACAAGATTTGCGTGTCTGTGTGTGTGTGTGCGTGTGTTCGTGTGTATGTATGTATGTGTGTGTGTGTGTCTGTGGCATCGTAGCTCCATGACGGTTGAACTGATTTTAAAAAAAATACAATTTGCTATGATAAATTTCAAATCCAAGATGGCTGCCACCGCAAAATGGTTAAGGCGACTACATGAGCTAAATTAGGTACTTTGTTTCTGGTGGTTCAAACTTAGTTTAAAATGCTGTTTGAATAAAGTTCAAATCAGCTTGCACTACAAAGTGGTTGTTACGTCAGTTAATGCGGGCCAAATAGTGCGAAATTAGTGGTTTCGATCGATTTACAAAGAATCTATTGATTGGACTAAAAAATAAAACACTTTAATGCTAATATATTGCTTGTAGAATTATTTTCCAAAAATCAGAATTATCGCACGTATTTCAGTCAGTTTTTTTTTGTTGAAAGAAATTTTTAGAGACAGATACGTTATTTTTTTCTATCAAGTAAAATTAATTGTATTGTGTTTTCAAGGTTGTGCTACAGACCATCAAACTGAACAATTTTCTCTATGACCACCATCGTAATCCTAAAAAAATAATCAACGGCCCCATACAAAATTCCAATACCTACTCGACCAAACGTGTGAGACAGCTGATTATTTTTTTTTACGATTACGATGGTGGTCCCAAAGAGAAAGTTGTTCAGTTTGATGGTCTGTAGCACAACCTTTGAATTTGAACAAGATCCAAAGCGACGCCTTGTATTTATAAAATCATCTTGTCAAGTTGGCAACTACAGTACTTTCTCAAGTTGTCATGCCTTGTGACTGTGACTTTAGCTTCGCTTTATTTTCGTTGTTTCGACATTCAATGGTCTAGTTCACTGGTTCCCAACCTGTGGTCCGCGGACCACTGGTGGTCCGCAGGAGCCTCGACTACGGTCCGCGAAAGATTTAAATGCTATTCGTACTTTTCAACTTGTACAAAAGGAGCAAGCTCAACCCAACCTAATTGAACCTACTGGTATCAGAGGCAAAATTCTATTTTTTTTGAGAATTTCACACTAAATGATTGCTAAATTTTTCGAGCCCAATTCGATCGTTTTTGTATCCATCACTATCTTAATTCTAAAGGTTCTCATCACATTATCCAATTTTCGAATATGAGTGTGAGTTAAAGATTCACTCCCCTAGTTATAATCCTGTCGGTGTCCATGTTTATCTAGGACCATATGGTCCCTGTTAACAATGAACATACCAAAGTGGTCCCTGGTCTAAGAAAGGTTGGGAACCACTGTTAGTTGAACAAATGATGTAGCGAATGGTTGTAGGCACCGTACACTATCATTTAGTTGATGTTTGTTAAGTTGTGGAGTACACAGAAAGAACCACAAGTTATGTTTAAAGTTATATTAATATGTAGAAGTTACAATAGTTAAAGTGGTAGCGATTCTTTCTCTTGACAAGTGGTTAGTTCCACAGTTGTTGTCTGACTCGCTCTGCCTAGCGTGAAAAGTTACAATTATAGCGTAATATTAGTGACGCACGACATTGAAGTAGGTTGTTGCGTTCGCAAAGTAAATGTACGGTTGATGAGACCGTACAAATGATTTGGTTTGAGTTTGACTACAAAATGAGAATGATGTTCTTTTTTTTCAGGGAGCTGCGCGGGCTGATAATTAAGTACATTATTGATCAATTTACCCAGAATAATCTGTAGCTCACATTGGTCAATGAGCGTAGGAGACTTGGTGAGTCCACATTGATCAATTACGGCTGTTTTCTGTAACTTACTTACTTACGTCAGTTAATATGCCACGTCTTGTAGCTAGGTGTGTTGTGTTTCCTTACGCTTATTAATGGAACACCGATTTCAAGACATGACCGTTATAATTATTACTTTTTACACAGGTATACTTTGTACAGTTTTGATTCTTGTCGTCGTTACGAATATATTATGCAGAGTCACAGCTATGAGCAATCGTCTTATGTTAAAGCTGGCGGATTACACAGAACATAAATATTATTTAATGCAACAAACTAGCGCCCTCTCGCGGCACTTACCGGCGACATTTTAATTATTTAGTATTTTAGAACACTAGCTGTGTTTCTATAAACAAATTTAGCTAAAACTATCCTATTCGCGTCACCTAACTGTGAAAAAACAAAGATTTTCTGTGTCGTTTTATTTGTAACGGTCGTAAGCTAAATGTCAAACTGACAGCGATAGCAACCTTCCGTTATCTGTTAGTAAGTTATTGAAAATGGCCGTTAGTTTATTGAGCTCTGGTAGCTCAAATTGTAATTGTAAAAGGAACTTCACCATTTTGTATTTATTCATGTCTAGTTATTTAAAGTATCTAATTAAAATGTATTTGTCTATAGATATATAAATAAATGGGTACCCTTGATGGGCAAATAGTTTGTAAGTCTTATGTAGAGAATACAGTCTACCTGCTTCCATATTTAAAATTAACATATAATCTTAGGACTTCGCCCGCGACCTCGTCCGCAAAAATTGAGATAGCTCGGCTAATTTACATGATATCAATATAATTTATAGCCTATATTACTCGGTAAAGATGTAGCTTTCTAATGGCGAAAGAATTTTTTAGATCGGTTGAGAAGTTCTTGAGTTAAATTGTAACAAACAAAAAATCTAATCTGTCCTCTATTCTATACAAAATAAGGTATAGTTCTATTCAAACTTTATGGCAGCTCGGAAGTTAGGTGCGAGTGACGGTCTGTGCAGTGTTCAGTCAAGACGATGCGTCCTTTGCGCTTCGCTAGTACCTACCTGCGCAGTCCGTCAGTCGCAGCTAACTTCCGAGCCAACATAAAGTTTGAACCGTTATACCTGCGAGTGACGACTCGCAGCTAACTTCCGAGCCAACATAAAGTTTGAACCGTTATACCTGCGCAGACCGTCACCCGCAGCTAACTTCCGAGCTGACATCAAGTTTGAACCGATATACCTGCGCAGACCGTCACCCGCAGCTATCTTCCGAGCCGACATATAGTTTGAATCTTTATACCTGCGTAGTCTGTCTCTCGCAGCTAACTTCCGCGCCGCCATAAAGTTTGAACCATTATACCTGCGCAGACCGTTACCCGCAGCTAACTTCCGAGCTGACATAAAGTTTTAACCGTTATACCTGCGCAGACCGTCACCCGCAGCTAATTTCCGCGCCGCCATAAAGTTTGAACCGTTATACCTGCGCAGACCGTCACTCGCAGCTAACTTCCGCGCCGCCATAAAGTTTGAACCGTTATACCTGCGCAGACCGTCACTCGCAGCTAACTTCCGAGCTGACATAAAGTTTGAACCGTTAAACCTGCGCAAACCGTGACTCGCAGCTAACTTCCGAACCGCCGCAAAGTTTTTACCGTTATACCTGCGCAGTCCGTCACCCGCAGCTAACTTCAGAGCTGACGTAAAGTTTGAACAGAACTATAACACTAATATTATTTGTTTATTGTAAATCTGGAAACAGGTAGGCTGTCAGAAAAACATTTTCTTGTTAAAGCTCGCCTTTATGTATAAGCTATATTATTGCAATTTCTATGGATGTCTTATTACTTTGTGTGCAATACAGATAAACACTACATTAATTTTAATCATTCAATTTTAGCATGAAACTATCTATTCGTATTCGTTCATGAGAATATGCACATTACTAACATAAGAATGAAGTAGAGTCGCCAACACATCAAGTTACGACAAACTGTCTTTTTTAAAATGATTTAAAACTATAAACTGTTGATGGTTAAGTTCAAAATCGAATGAGTAATGGGTTGGAAGATTATTTTTATGAAACCTGGCTGGCATAACTTCCGCCATTTTGGTTTTGAAGTGAAATCATCTTTAGACGCATTGAGAACTATTTGGGTGAATAAAAATGATGGAACTCGCGTGACCGTCACGTAACACTTCGTAGCACTCGTAGCCGATCCGCTACGGCGTAGCACCACATCGGCGTGCGCGCGGCACAACCCGTAGCAGATATAAATTACTTAGTTTTCTCTTCAATCGGTAGTCCCCGAAGACTGCCGCGCATTTTCTTTTTCAAAGTTCATTCACTCAGTACTTTGAGTTGAGACTCATAGCAAAGTTGTGCTGAAAATGCCATCAGTGAATGGACTTGTGCAGCTCATATCTCGGAAACATGACACTTTAGAACATTTGGTCTCATACAAAACTTGTTTATATTAATACCAGCTGTCGACCGAAGTTAGGCAGGCCAATAAATTCAAAACCCTTTCTCCAAATAATTTAAAACCATAAACTGTTGACGATTAAGTTCAAAATCGTATGAGAAAATTTGACAGTTTGTGGTAACTTGGTGCGCATGCGACTATATATTCTTATAGAAACAAAGTTAATTTAGTACTAAATGTTTTCGCGCAAACACTAATGTACGTTATTTTTAAATATTTTTTATTTTTTGTGAAAAAAAAACTATTTTTTTATAATCTATTTTATTAAGATTAAGCCCCTAATACTGAAACGTCCCTCAAAATTTAAGCGCCTCTTAACATTTGAGCAGCTTCTAAACTATAAATATTGTATGGCTAAACGTCATTTTTGATTATCTGTTAAATATAAGTGCTACTTAAATTTTCAGTAACGTTTCAGTACTCGGCCGATAGACACAGATTTTTATTTTATTTAGTCAATGAGAGGTTTTAATTTCGACAATTTAAAAAAAAAATAGTTTCCATGAACTCGATAGATGGCGTTGATCCGACTACGTTACTGGGTGCCAAAGCCAAAACGCTTGAAAAAACACACGTCACATACGCTCGTTGACTGACACTTTCGTTTGCATAAGCTTCCGAATATAACCATTAGGTCCAAGTGAAATTATGTGACGTTCTGTTCCTTGCAGTAACGTAGTCAGGCTAGCGCCATCTATCCAGCGACTAGGGAAGAGTTGAAAAAGAAAATCCCTCATTTCACTCGCATTGTTGTGAATACATCAATATGTCTGTTATTCATATTTGTAAAATATAATTAATCCTATTAGTCCGTCAGATATACAGGGTGTATTTCACCTCATCACAAAGCCGTTAACCAAGCATTCTGTATATCAAACTAAGTAACTTTACGCAAAAAATATTGCTGGGAAACAACTTTTTTTTTTGAGGTTATAAATCATGTTTTGTGGTATAACTCAATGCAACACACTCAAAACAGTGTGCGGATGGATGGATTGAATAGTACGGGGGTCGTAGAGATATTTAAAGTAAAAATCATGCGATAAAAAGTGGTATTTAAAAAAAAACTTGTCAAAATCTTGCAACTTTGACCCCCAATATCTCTGTAACTAGAAGGTTCCCAGGTATAGTGTAGAACAAAAAAATGATCAGAATGACGAGGAGGACAAGTGCCTTTCGTATTCGTTAAGAGGTGTTTTACACCCTATATGTATTTCCAAAAAAATTGAACACATTTGTTTTTGGGCACATTTAAGGCGATACAGTGTGTCGAAAACTCGTGTGACGTCTCAAGGATTCATGATCTTTAATGCGTTTTTATCTTTGTAATTTTTTATTAATTTGATATAACAAAAAAAAAACTGGTATTTTTCAGATTTTAGATTCTATCTACCTAGTTTTATTATATCTTTATTTAGTAAAATTTTAATTTAGTTAGAAATAATTCTGTACCTATCGCACAAAAAAAAGTAAAAACTATACAATGGGTCTCTTTGCATTCTGGTCAAATTTAAAGGTGTGCTACATACCATCAAACTGAACAACTTTCTGCATGGGACCACCATCGTAATCGCGAAAAAATAATCAAGAGCCCCATACTAAATTCCAATACCTACTCGGCCAAATGTATGAGACAGTTGATTATTTTTTACGATTACGATGGTGGTCTCATAAAAAAAGTTGTTCAGTTTGATGCACACCCTTGAAGTTGACTACGATGCAAAGCAACACTTTATATTGAATAGGTATATTTTTAATGTATAGCTTGCCAAACAATGTGGAATCTGTTTTTAACTTTGTTAGTTTCATGAAAATTTAATAGATTTGCAACTTATTGATGGTGGTAACTAGACTATTCTACAGGGTGACTGGCTCTGGTTCCGCCATAGTAAATTCGCATATAGAGGAGGTTATTCTCTAATTACTGAAACTTACTTTCCCTAACCAAAGTTTTATAGTTTAGGAGATATGTCAATTTTTATACTTTATTGAAATTTTTCCAAAACTGACCTTCAAGCATTCATAACTTTTTTTTTGCTTTTTTTACTAGTTTTCACTAGTTACTTAGTCATAAATTTGCAAAAAATACTTTGCACAATTAGCTTCAACAAACCTATCCTGAATTGTTTTTGTAAAACAAGCAACTTTTTAAATACAAATTTGGTACCGTTGGAAAGGTTAAAAACTAGAGAGCATCATCATCATCATCATCATCATCAGCCTTTAATGTTCCCACTGCTGGGACACGGCCTCCTCTCAATGAGAGGGAATGGGCTATAATCTACCGCGCGGGCCTAGTGCGGATTGGTAGATGTCACATGTCTTCGATTTTTTGGTTCTAGGACAAGCCGGTTTCCTCACGATGTTTTCCTTCACCGTTTTGAGAGCAGCGGTGATGAAAATAACTTACACAAAGTAATGCGCCTACCTGGGTTCGAACCCACGACTTACTGTTCGTAAGTCGGGGCCGCCACCACTGGGCCACCGGTGCTCAGCTGCACCGCTGCGAGATAGCAAATTTTGAAAAATAATAATAATTGAAACTCCGTAGCTTTTTTTTATTTGAGGTTGAATTTGATCGTAATCATTTTGATTTGGCATTATTTTCTTTAAAAAGCGTACTATCTTATTTTTTATCTTAGTTTGAGAGAAGTTCCGGGGTAATTTAATCACTAATGTTTATGACTACC
This sequence comes from Xestia c-nigrum, assembly GCA_916618015.1. NCBI lineage: Eukaryota > Metazoa > Arthropoda > Insecta > Lepidoptera > Noctuidae > Xestia > Xestia c-nigrum. The sequence goes on from OU745268.1 coordinate 15,694,863, forward strand.
AACAAATAATATAAAAACCCACAAAAATCAAGCAAAAAAAAATTATGAATGCTTGAAGCTCAAATAAACATTATTCTATTCTATTCTATTCTAAAGTTTGGAAAAATTTCAATAAAGTATAAAAATTGACCCATCTCCTAAATTATAAAACTTTGGCTGTGGAAAGTAAGGTTCAGTAATTAGAAAATGACCTACTCTATATGCGAATTTGCTCTGGCGGGTCCAAAGCCAGTCACCCTGTATAAGTTAAGTTTGATGATCCAGGGTATGCCGCGAAATTCAAATTTTCCAGGCCAGTGCTAGATTGCATGTTGATGAAAATATTGTGTCTGTTAAACGTGTGTAGTTACAGAATTATAATCATCAAAATCATCAATACAACCTTCTAAGTTCATAACGGTCAAGGAACGACTTTTTCATGGTCAAAGACATTTCTCGACTTTTCTCAACCTTTACATACAACTTAGAACTGGCCTCCAAATTGCAGAAAACGTAAGAAAATTAGAATTTGGCGTGCTACCCAGGAGCAATCACCCTTAAGATACTGAAGCCAAAATTATGACAAGGAACTCACAATTTAATTGATAAGGTATAAGTGAAATAAGCCACTAAGATGTCTCTAATAATTTGTACTATTAAACACGCTACTAATTTTAAAAATAGATTGTAATACGAATTTGTACTTTTTATTATTTTTATTAAAAATGGTTCTAAATGCAATACTCGACCTCTTTTAACCTTTTGACCACCACAGCATAAACGCACGCGCGTGCCCTCCACGCCAAGCCACAATTTCATCTACTATTTTGTCACATATTTGTGACGTTTGGCGTACAGGGCAGGCGCTGGCTTGTCACGTATATGTGACAATGGCATCCAAAAGGTTAAGAATAATTCGATTTTTAGATTTTTTAAACGAATTACTTACATTAAATATTTAAAGTAAAAAAAAAAACAATTTTAAGGCAGCTCAATTATTTTGTTTTTTCACAATATGCCACTATATGTATTAAAATTTATTTGTGGTTCCAACTGTGAGTACATGAAAAAATCTGGAGCTTTTGTTTTCTTCATCTGAAATTATATAATGTATCTAATGGTGGACTAGCGATATTCTAGGTACTTATATAACGCATTAAAAAACACAAATTTGTTGATTAGCAAAGAATATATTATTTTTAAAAAAAGTGTGATTTTCATATTTTTCAAATATGAAAATCACACTTGAGTTCAATCTTTTATTCTGAAAGTTATGAAAATGTGAAACCATTATTTCGTTATGTTAACGATGAACAATTATTGTTGCTTTCCGAATAAGTCTATTTTTATCTCAGTAAGAACTATGTATATTAAACTGAAAATTCATTAGGCGCGTTGAGTACTTTTTGGGTGAACAAAAATCATAGTACTCGCGTGACTGTCACCTACCACTTTGTAGCACGGCGTAAAATCACTTAAGGCTGTGGTATCTGCTAAATAAGCAACTGTATTTGTGGTGGTTCAAACTTCGTCTGAAATACTGTTAGAATAAAGTTCTAATCAGCTTGCACTAAAAATTGGTTGTTACGTCAGTTACCGCGGGCCGAATAGTGCGAATTTTTTTTTTAATTTTACCGTAATAAATCATTCGATCAAAATGATGTACGGTCGAAGAAGCTATTTGGTTTACACTTTACAATGTAATTTGTTCGTTAAACTGTAAACCAAATAGCTAGTTCGACCGTACACTTGGTGAAGAAAATAGCGATAAATATTTGTGTGTTAAAAAAAAAAATAAACTTATTGCCGCTTGAGCAGGTAGTTACGAAATTTCAAAGAAAAAATGCTTTACTTAAAACAATTTTTTTCATATAAGTAGTAATAATAAAGTAAGAATTATTTCCATTGTACAAATTTAAGTCTGAAGTGTAACAAGCAACGTATATTTGCACATTTATATTCACTCATAAAAGAGGAGTTACATGGAGAAAACTTCTGGTTAGTAGGAACCACCCGCTTAAGCGTGCGCGGGGTACAACCCGTAGCAGGTATAGATTACTTATATCTGCAGTCCTCAAAAGACTGCCCCGTTTGCTTTTTGTATACAAATGTAGAGCACTATAAGGGCCTGCGCAGACGACGGACTTATTGTGCGTGATTGACAAAAAGTCTTTGACAAATTTTGCGTGTTTAATTGTGTTTCACTACGTTTTGTCCACTATAAGGATCTACTGATGGAAAGGCTCCTACTGATCGCCTTTTAGTCGACAAAAAAGGTCAAATAAGTAGTCAAATACATTTATCACGCAAAATTTGTCGCAGACTTTTTGTCCGTCACGCACAATAAGTCCGTCGTCTGCACAGGCCCTAAAAGAAAACAAAATGTCTGCCAAATAGCGGAAAAGTCTTTTTTAAACTTTCACGATCAGAACACATTATAAAACATATGAACCGGCCTTAATTAACATTTATGAAGATGAGTGAGGGTACCTACTTGAATAAACGCCTTCAGTTTGCTATCGCGGTACCTCCAATACTTCAGTCTCCCCGCGACCACGGCTGGTGCAATCCAGTCGAAACGTCGGGATTAAATTTAATTAAAGGTAAATTCGCGATAAGTACCCGTATTCATATGTTTTATAGCGGAAAAGTGGTGTGGACTTAACTATGTAGTGTATTTCTGTATTAAAATAGTTGTTATATAAATACCTAGATCATCGCTAGTCCATATCCGGACACATTGTACAAAATACACGGACTGAATGAAACTCAATCGTTCGTTCTTCATAATTAAACCATTCATTCATTTTCAAACGCTTGCAGAATTGAAAGTGAATGGGCTTTGGTTCAATCCGAATGACAAGAATGAGTTTCATTTAGACTGAAAAAGAATTACTAGGAAAAGCTTTCATCAACAATCACTAAATACATTTGACACTAATCGTATATAAAACATCAGTATCTCTGTCTAGGGTCTAGGAACTCGTGGCTAAATAATAACAGCCGCTCGGGCCGATCTTTAGGTTAAGCCTAGCTTGCCTAGGTTGTGTCTGGATGGGTGACCACCCTTACATACCGAGTTTCCTCCGTGTCTCGGAGCATTCCTCCGTGTCTCGGAGCACGTTAAGCTCTTGGTCCCGGCTGTCATTTGAAGTCCATCTTTGGAAGTCGTTACAGGTAGTCTGTGGCCCAAAAAGTCTGACAACCGGTATTACCAAGTGGTATCGTATTACCCAGTTTTAACTGGGTTGTGGAGGTCAGATAGGCAGTCGCTCCATGTAAAATACTAGTATTCAGTTGTATCCGGTTAGACTGGAAGCCGACCCTAACATAGTTGGGAAAAGGCTAGGCAGATGATGATGTCTAGGGTAGGGTTGGCATACGTCCCGGTACACCGGGACTTGTCTATGTTTCGAACGTTGTGTCCCGGCCAATAAGTCGGCTATTCATATATCTGGAGGCCCTCGAAAAATCTGTCTTGTTCACATCATCATCCATGGTTTATCCTACTACAACAACACAAGAACAACATAACGCAATAACAACTACTACCAATAACATAACACATTAAAAACTACTACCAACAACACAACAACAACATAACACAACACTACTTCTATTACAACTGTTCCGGTCAGCGTTCCGGAATTTATGGCAGCCCTATCGAGAGGCATCGTGTTAACTAATAACAAGGCTTTAGAAGTCAGATAGGCAGTCGCTCCATGTAAAATACTGGTGTTCACCTGGTTAGATTGGAAGCCAACCTTCGAACATTTGCGAAAAGGCTAGGCAGATGATCTGTCACTGTCATCTTCAAACAATGAGGAAGGCCGTTAAAAGCTAATCGTAGATGGCGCCACCATAGCCGGTCTCAATCTGACCAAAGAAGTCAAAATAAGAAATGACATTCCTTGATTTTCAACCAATGACGATGCTTGGAACCAGCTATGCTAGCGCCATCAGTTCCACAGTGTGCATCCCCATTGGCTGAAACAAAAACAAATGTGTGCGTGTACTAGCGTACACTCGTAAGAAGTGAAACTTCTTTATGACATTATTTTTCAAAAAAAAGATAACGCGTAACGGAAAAATGTGACGCGTAACGAAAAAATGTAACACTAAATTTTTTTCCAACCCCGATAAAGAAGTTTCACTTCAAAAAAAAATGTGTGCTTGTACTAGCTTACACTCGTAAGAAGTGAAACTTCTTTATGACGTTATTTTTCAAAAAATAATTTTCTATATGTAACTTTACAGAAATTGGTTAAATAAAGTTAAATTAGATAAATACGATAGATAATTTTATTACGCGTGGTAGGGATAAGAAAAAGATGGCGCGTAAAGGAAAAATGTGACGCGTAACGAAAAAATGTTACACTAAATTTTTTTCCAACCCCGATAAAGAAGTTTCACTTCAAAAATGTTGTAAATTCAACAACATTCTCCTACCCTCAACTCAATTCATTTGTGGTCGTTTGCAGCATGTCTTCTCCTTCCATTCTTCTGTATTACTCGTCGTCTCATCAGACATCTCCTTTCTAGCTATATCATTCTTTACACAGTCCATCCATCGTTTCTAAAACTTTCTTCACGATGTTTTAAATTAGTTTACCCACACTTATGTTTAGTGAATTGTGATGCAAGTAGAGTTTACCTTTGAACCTTTTGAACGCCATTGTCACATATACGTGACAAACAAGCGCGTGCCCTGTACGATAAACGACACAAATATGTGACAAAATTGTAGACGAAATTGTGGCTTGGCGTGGAGGGCACGCGCGAGCGTTTATGTGGCGGTCAAAAGGTTAATACAATTTTCTACTAATTGTAACACAGTGGAATCGCAAATATTCTTAAGTTTAAGTTTTTTAATGTTTAAGTTTAGCAAATACTATGCAATTATGTGGATCACTGCCCTTTTAGATATGTAATGTGTATTATTTTAATTTAATAAAAGATATAGCTTTCTTCTTAAACGGAGTAAGCAGTATACAAACACGTTTTATGTTTTATTTATTACTAGCTGACCCACGCAACTTCGCCTGCGCCCGTTTTTGCATCATTTTTAATTCCTGCTCCACTCCTAATAATTGTAGCGTGATGTTATAGAATATGTACTAGTGTCTGCCCGCGACTTCGTTCGCTTGAATTTCCCGCTTGCAACATTTCTTATTGCTGCTCCGCTCCTATTAGTCATAGCGTGATGGTACATAGCCTACAGCCTACCTCGGTAAATGGACTATGCAACACAAAAAGAGTTTTTCAATTCGAGCCGGTAGTTCCCGAGATTAGCGCACTCAACCAAACAAACAAACAAACTCTTCTGCTTTATAATATTAGTATAGATTCAACGACGATGCAGTGGTTAGGAGATTGCCTTCTGTGCATTTATACAATGTTCACTAATTAAATGAGATTTTTACATAAAGGGTGTAAAACACCTCTTAACGAAGCCGAAAAGCACTTGTTGTCCCCGTCAATGCAATCATTTTTTTGTTCTACACCTTCCCTTTTTTTATGGCCGGACCACCAGAAAAGCGCCGAGACAATGAAGCCCGACCAACTCCTGAGAATGAATTCAACTGTTTTGGATCTCGCAACGAAATTAATCGCTTCTCTCCACGTCCCTCCATATCAGCAGGAGACAGAACGAAACAAGATCAATAGGCACAAAGGGACGTTTACAACTGGGATAGGCCCAGTTGCCTAGCACCACGGATAAATATTAACGTTAATGGGTCCTAAGTAGAGAGCTGTTATATTTGATTCCAATAATAGGTATGGCAAAAACGCTTGAGTGCACTTAAATTGGTTTTAATTTCTACAAGGTCCGTACTGTAAGCTTCAGCTCAGAAATGAAGGTCTTTGCAAAAGAAAACGAAACACAGCATTTAACTCAATTAAGTACATTTATTTCCTTCTCCCAATCTTTGAGAAACAAAAACTTCAATATGACTAAAATATATAAGTGCTTAAGAAACTTACGCTAGCTGTTAAAATCTAAGTATCACCACTATAACACGCTGTTAATAGCAGAAAAACGTTTTACTCCTGGCGTTCTTTTTTTTTATCCATCTCCCGCCAAAAAGAAAAATACCTTCATCCACGAAAATTGATTCAGCCTACGAGCATGGACTTCGTAAGTCCGACAGAGCGCAGCAGCCGATTCTCCCCCCCCGTCTCGCCGCGCGCATACCTCAGGGAGTGCACAGCACTAATGGCCACACTATACATATACATATACATGATGAACAAAATAATCTACTCGCATGGACTTGGTAAGTCCATGTCTACAAGTTGTAAGCTAACAGTACTCATAGTAAATAACTTCGTATGTAACCTGTATACTATCTAGCATAATATTGCGTTAATTTTGCCAAAGACCGCCTTCCCATAAAATGTGATGTGCAGATTTTTCAAATAATTCGCAGTCTGATGTGGAACATTGACAAAAAGTTTCGCCAATTACGTTTATAAAGACCCCACTGCGATCAACCGGGCACAAATCTAAACTCCATAGCTGCTATTGAGAAATTCCTAATGGAAAAACCCAATAACACTGCACGACCCGGGAATCGAACCCAGGACCTCACGCTCAGCTCTCCCGCTTGCGACTACTCGACCAACGCGACAGTCCCACTTAAGAGCCCTCTTACAGTCCACTAGCGCCGCCAATCGAAAAAATGTCATAACTCGTAAATAGAATCAAAAATACAAAATGTGGTCTATTATTACTGTGGAAAAGGCAATAACGTAATTGTATAACACCTTATCAACACTTGAAATATAGCTGTTTAGCTAAATCGTGCATTTGTAACAAAAACGGCCGTTTATGTTTTTTTTCGATTGGCGGCGCTAGTGGACTGTAAGAGGGCTCTTAAAAACACAGAAACTTCACTAAACTACTATACTTAGGTGTTCTGTTTTCGCTAATAGTTCGGCTGAACATCAAAGTTGCTGTTTATATCAATTTGTGTAGTCTATAAAACAAATTACACGTATTTCTGGTTTCAGGGTGACTATGAGTTAGGGAAAAAACGGGACAGTCCTTCATGATTCTTATTGTTTATGCACACAAAATTACATTTACTTCGCGCATGCTGGCAATTTTAAGACTAAATGAACAGCTTTTAGTATTGGATAATAAATTAATATAGGTATATATTTACAAAACCAGTATTTATGTTTATATGTGTTATGGTACGCACACTGCTGACCGCAAATCGAATGCATCACCCACGGTCGTCGATGATGAGACTGTATATCCCTCGGAAGTGCGGGGGTCGAGGCTTCTTAAATGCTAAGAACCTGCACAACCGAGAGGTATGCAGTCTCAGGGAATATTTCCTGGAAGCCGACGTGGGGATGCACCGAGATGTGGTCTCAGTGGACAAGGGCCTCACCCCGCTCTCCCTGGCTAACGGGAACTGGCGCAAGCCTAAAGTATTGGACACTAATGACCGCAGGGAAGAATGGCAAGGCAAGGAGCTTCACGGACGCTTTTACCGGGCCCTACATGGCCCTGATGTAGACTTTTTAGCGTCCGTATCCTGGCTACGCTTTGGTGACCTCTTCGGGGAAACCGAAGGTTTTGTTTGTGCAATTATGGACGAAGTTATGATGACGAATAACTACCGCAAATACATTGTGAAGGACGGCACGGTTGACATATGTCGGGCATGCCACCGTCCGGGAGAGTCGATCCGACACATTATTTCTGGGTGTTCTAGTCTGGCTAACGGAGAGTACTTGCATAGACACAACCTTGTTGCCAGGATTATCCACCAGCAACTTGCTTTGAAATACAACCTTGTGGAATCAGAAGTGCCATACTATAGGTATGCGCCCGACCCAGTTCTCGTAAATGGTAATATCACGTTGTATTGGGACCGACCTATCACCACCGACAGGACTGTTGTTGCCAATAGGCCTGACATTGTGGTGATAGATCGATTGGAGCGTCGCACAATGATTGTTGATATAACGGTCCCACATGATAAGAACCTCGTGAAAGCAGAGCAAGATAAAAAAAACAAATATCTAGATCTGACTCGCGAGGTTGTCGACATGTGGGATGTGAGTACAGCAATCATTGTGCCGATAGTCGTGTCGGCCAATGGCTTAATAGCCAAGAGCCTCGACCAACACCTTAGGAGGCTCTCGCTTGGCAGCTGGATCAAGGGCTTGATTCAGAAAGCAGTACTTCTCGACACGGCACGTATTGTTAGGAGGTTCCTCTCTCAAGAGCCCTGACCACCGGCAGCTCGGACCCTGTCCCCAGCGCTAGTGAGCTACTGTTTTTTATATTTTTAAATGTTTTTTTTAAATTTAGTTTTGTAAATAAATATTTAAAAATGTAAAAAATATGTAAAATAATGAATAAAGGGAATAATAATTTATTTATTTCAGACATAGTCCATACAGAATTTAAAAATCCAAAAACACATGTACATTAAAATAATAAATAAAAATAAAATTACAATTACACATACACATTCACATTCAAATTACATAATCAAATTAAATATACATTCAAAAATAATACACATTAAAACATTCAATATCAATAACAAAATTAATAAATAAATAAATAAAAATAAAAAAATGACGACGATAATATAGACGGATGTATGTTCAATTATATAGCTTTATTTTTTTTTAAGGGTTTTGTTTTAAATTTTCCTCCTTTGCCCTTTCTACACACTGTGTCTACATTTCTAATCCAACTTTCCTCTCGCAGGTCTGCTGGAAGAGATTTCTTATGAAATAAGCAGTACCTTTGTGCTCTTCTATTTAAATGTAATGTCTAATTTAAAAAATTATATTTTTTTTATGTCCATAAACACATTGAATAAATTATCTCATTAAGTTATAATGCACCTATCTTATTCTTTATTGCACACAAAAAAACAACAAAATAATATACATATAACTTGCAATAATATAGCTTATGTACAAAGGCGAGCTTAACCCAGAGTTGGGTTTTCTTACTGCAAACCTAAGTTTGAAAGCGAGATCCTATCTTTCCATCTAGCATTCTAAATCCCCTACAAATCAAGAATTATAGAATCATCAAAGCTACTATGAAGTATGTGGACTGTCCTAATATCTCCGTCAAACACAGTCACCCTAAGCGCACGTGCCCATGGAAGCCACATGGCCCATCGACGGATGCAAAGTATAAACTGTTACACATAAATGTATATAGATACCTTATATACTAACTATTTATAGAAAGGTGTACAGTACATCCGTGGGACGTGGAGATACTTACAGGTATTTTTAAAAAAATAATACAGGGTGTAAACCACCTCATCACAAAGCCGTTAACCAAGCATTCTGTACATCAAACTAAGTTTTACGCAAAAACTATTGCTGGGAAACAACTTTTTTTTTGGAGGTTATACATCATGTTTTGTCGTAGAACTCAATGTAACGCGCTTAAAACATTATGAACTAAATAGTAGGGGTCGTGGAGGTGTTAAAAGTTCAAATCTTACAAAAAGTACTTATATTTTTAAAAAAACTTGCCAAAAAGTTGTAACTTTGACCCAGATCTCCGTAACAAGAAGGTTCCCAGGTATGGTGTAGAACAAAAAAATGATCGCAATAATGGGGAGGACATGTACTTTCGGCTTCGTGAAGAGGTGTTTTACACCCTTTATGCTGATTATGCTGCTTAATGCTGGTTTGGAAGTATACTCTTACCAGACCTATCGAACATAACTCTTCTCGTTTCACAGCTCCTAAACAGCCCATACCACCTCCTGCAACAGGTCTCGGTGGTTTAGGAGGTCTGGGCACATCAGCAGGTCTAGTCCCTGAAGATAACCTGTTCGCGATGCAGTAGACATCGCTCAACCTTCTCAATGGAGTAAGGTTCCCTGGTATGGTGTAGAACAAAAAAATGATCGCAATGATGGGGGGAACAAGTGCCTTTCGGCTTCGTCGTGAAGAGGTGTTTTACACCCTTCATACGTATAGTGTCGGCCATGATCTACGAACGGGAAGTCGTGGGTTCGAAGCCAGACAGGCGCATTACTTTGTGTAATTTATTTCAGCACCACTGCTCTCAAAACGGTGAGGGCAAACATCATGAGGTAACCAACATGTCTTCGAACCAAAAATCCCAAGACATGTGACATCTACCAACCCGCACTGGGCACACGTGGTGGATTATAGGGTACGTATCCCGAAAGTTCATAATATCTATGATTGAAATACCGACGTCCAAAACATCGAAATTCAAAATATCGAAAGTTTTAAATGCCGATAGTCGTTATATCGAAACACAAAATACCGATGTTCATATGGCTGAAAGGACGAAATCCCTAATGGACGAAATACCGAATTGACGAAATCCTGAATGAACGAAATACCGATGGTTGTAATACCGATGGATGAAATCCCGAATTGACGAAATTCCGAATGAACGAAATACCGATGGTTGAAATACCGATGGATGAAATCCCGAATGGACGAAAACTTTTATTTAGTAACGTATTATTTGACATAGTAACGTATTTTAAAATTCGGTCTTTTAAAATTCGGGATTATGATATGTACCCGGATTATAGCCCATTCCCTTTCATAGCGAGGAAGCCTACTGTGTCCCAGCAGTGGGAATATGTAGCCTGATTTATCCTTTATATTGTTTGGCTTTCGCGATTCCCAGTTCAGCCAGCAGTACATGTACCTACTTTCTTACTTTTGCCACCATAGATACCTATAACTAGAAGGCAGCCAAGTTTAAAAAAGCGGCCAAGTGCGAGTCGGACTCGCCCATGAAGGGTTCCGTAGCAGCAAGTAACATAATATAAAAGTTGCGCTTTTACGATTTATGACGTATTCAAAAAAAACTACTTACTAGATCTCGTTCAAACCAATTTTCGGTCATCATATATTTTGTTTAGTTCTATCATTTTATTTCAGAAGTTACAGGGGGCCGGGCGGGATCCGTTTTACCACTTTAGAAGTGCCTCTCGCGCAAACTATTTAGTTTAGATGAAATGATATTTGAAACCTCAATATCATTTTTGAAGACCTATCCTAGTTTGCACCCTGTGATACAGGATTATCCTAGTACAGGCATCTTACATTTTTGTACCTTAATTGTTAGTTTTTAGATTCAGAATAAAGATTTATTATTATTTTATTAAAAGTATGGGGAATCCCAAAAATGTATTGTTTGTTTTTCTATTTTTGCGTGAAAACCTTAATGCGGTTCACAGAATACATCTACTTACCAAGTTTCAACAGCATATAAGATCTTATAGTTTCGGAAAAAAAGTGGCCGTGGCATACGGACGGACAGACAGACATACATGACGAATCTATAAGGGTTCCGTTTTTTACCCGGCTACGGAACCCTAAAAACGACTGCTGAGCAAGAGGTCCTGGCCAGGTACAATTCCCGGTTCGAGCAACGTGGCAACGTCTCATGAATCAAGTGACAGGTAGGCGACACGAGTAGGATATTATTTGTTTATAGAAACACCGATAGCTGTGGAAGAAGGCACATTAAACAACAGTTAAACGTAAGTAAGTTATAGACAACTGCCGGCAGATAGCACTGGACCCGACAAATCCCTCAAAAAATTATTTCGGTCTTTCTACCATACAACCTTTTATAAATTTACTTACTGATGCGCGCGGCTTTCCCCGCTTACAAATTATACAACGTGTAACAGGGTGTGCTACCGACCACCAAACTGAAACACTTTCTCCATGGAACCACCATCATAATCGCGAAAAAATTTTCAACGGCTTTTTTTTTTAACGACCCGATTGGCGTAGTGGTAGTGACGCTGCCTTACGTTCTTAGGGTCCTGGGTTCGAATCCCGGTAGGAGCAAATGTTTGTGTGATGAGCACGGACATTTGTTTCCGAGTCATATACAGGGTTTTCCGAAAATAAAAAGCTCCTAACTCGGAGACGGTGCGTTATAGGACCATGCTTTTCAGAAGCTTAATAGTTTCTATGGTCAAGGTCAATCTGATACTGCAATAAATTTGTTAAAATTTGAAAAAAAAAACAAAAAACTAAAACTTTTTCTACATCCCTAAAATTTTTTCACCGTTTCAATGACGTTTTAGTCTTACAGCTCCTGAAATATGAACCTAGGTTTTTTTATTTAATTTTCACTAGTTTTGACAAATTCAAATCCAGGTTTTACACAACACTTCAGACGTCTGCGTTGCTTTTTCAGCGAGATATCGGCGAAAATGTTTTTCACCGTTTTAATGGCGCGGCCACGGCGTAATAGTCTTATAGCTCCTGAAATGTAAACTGAGGATTTTTATTTAATTTTTACTAGTTTTGACAAATTAAAATCCAGGTTTTACAAAGTACTTCAGACATCTGCGTTGCTTTTTCAGCGAGATATCGGCGAAAACGTGTTTTCACCGTTTCGATGGCGCGGCCATGGCGTATTAGTCTTACAGCTCCTAAAATGTAAGCCCAGGATTTTATTCTATATTTTTACATTTTTTTTTCAAATTCAATCTGTTACTTAGCAAAATTTCAGGTCTCTGCAATGCTTAGTTTTAAAGATCTCTGTTATAGCCGCGCGGTTCGGAGCGTTTCAATGGCGCGGCCACGTTCTAACCTTTATAACTTTTTAACCATAGCTTTGACAAATTTATAGTATTGGGAGAATACTTTTACAATTTTTTTACAAAATCATGGCATAATTTAAAAAAAAAAGTCATGGCCGCGCCATCGAAACGGACACCATAAGGTCCTGCCTGGGTTGGATTCCCAAGTCGGGGAAATTACAATTTAGGTTTTCCATCTGGAATTTCACAAAAGAAGCCACGGAGTCTGTATTTGTGCCCAGTTGATGGTAATAAGGCTGGGCTATTCATCATCATTCGACATAGGCCTACCCCAAGTGTCGCCACATTGACCGCTCCCGTGCGACTCGCATCCAACGGATTCCCGCAACCTTCACCAGGTCATCGGTCCACCTAGTGGGAGATCTTCCAACGCATCGGCTTCCGGTTCATGGTCGCCACTCCAGAACTTTGCCCCTATTACATGGAACTAAAACGTATGTGGCGAAATGTGGTTGTACTATTAGGTAGATATCTGTCAACCCTTGGAGACCACAGGCGTGATTTTAATGTTATGTTGAAGAAATAAAACAAAATAAAAAAGATTCACATAGATATATTTGGCACTAAAGTCTTTGGTACAGTTCTTTATTATTAAGTACTCATGTATATGTCACCGTAAAATTGTCAAACACGTTAGATTGTAATCTCTCTAGCGATATTGTAGGCTCTCGAAATATTGTCAACTGAACATACGGAAGTATCTCTGACTCCATAATCGGGACTTGGGGCACCCCCCCGTTAGGTTAGTTAGGTTCCTTTAAACCCTGCACTCGGAAATAGGGGCCCCGCGAAGCGCGTCCCTGTCGACTACGCTTTTTAGGGGAATATAAAGTGTGTTAAGGTGAGATTATATCAATCGGTATTTCTCAGGGCTGGTACATTATATTTTCATGAGAGTTGTGCCACTGGGCAAGGGGGACCCCTCCTTCCCTTCACACCGCGTGAGTTGACTACCATCGCATGCATTTCACGTAAAATAATGCGTTTTACTGTAGCAGTATGTTCGTTTGACAATATTTCGAGAGTTACAATATCGCGAGAGAGATTACAATCTAACGTGTTCGACAATTTTACGGTGACATATATATCTTACAGTAATAAGTATATAACTAAATATTTATTAATAAAATTACTTTAAATAAGTACATCAAAGGACCTCGGGCTTTACGCGACCATATTAATTAAATACAACTCTAACTAAGTACATCAAAGGAGCTTGGGCAGTATGCGACCGACTTATGGCCGTAGAAGCTTCAACCAGAAAGAAAGGTTGGTTTGGTTCCGAGCAGACTACCTACGTACTAGTTTTTGCAAGAAAGGGGCACGCAGTCGTGGCTCGCGTCCTCGTAGTTCAAGTGGTTCTTAAGACTTTCAATCTAGCCCTTGATTTTGCCAAGCAGACATTCATTTTCAAATGATGATTGATGTATTAAGATTACACACAGCAAGATTGACAGGTTTCTTATTTGTAATTCAAATGGTTTATAAAAAAAAAGTGACTCGAGTGGAACACTGACTCATTCCTAAGCCCATTGGCAAAGGCTTTGGCGATTAACTTACCGTTTGCCATTTAACAAAAAAAAACAATATTTTTTGCCAATTTTTGGACAGACGACGCATATTAGGCCACCCAAAAACTGACAAATTGTTCCAATCAAACTTGAACCTAATACTTTAGCGATAAAGTTAAGAATGTATTAAAGACATTTGACAGACTGTAGAAGCTTGGTGTGTTCGCGTCTGTACACACGAAACACTTCAATAATTAGGTGGGTGGACCATAGATGGCCCATAGATGGCCACACTCCTTTTTAGGCCAACTATTAAGGTGAAGGCGTCAGGGTAACACAAAAAAATTTTTTTTTTTTACCTTTTAAATTTTGCAATGTGCAAGGCAGTACAGTTGTATGTTGAGTAAAATATTGTTGCAATTTTGACCTTCAAAAAGTAGTTTCTCGACCTTAATGAACTTGGTGGGTTGTATTGATGATTTTGATGATTATAATTCCGTAAGTACATGCGTTTTATCGTAGCGAACGATATTTTCATATTCATACAACCTAGCACTGGCTTGCAAATTGCAAAAAAACGTTGAAAAATTTGAATTTTGTTTCACCTTAAGAGCCCGTGTTACGCTAATTGTTCAATAACGAAAAAGTATTATTTTATTATGACTATACTTTATAGGATATTTGTGAGACGAATAAAAATCTGGATTGTCTATTGCCAAGAAAAAAAATCATAAATGTAGAAAAGCACAAAAGCACTGCTCACGTTTTCAAATCGACAAATTCTTTTTCATTTTGATCGTGTTAGGCCAAGGATTTATTGCACTAGCGTTTAATTATACATTTTTATTCATAAAGTCCTAAATATTGCATATTTATGAGTATGTACATATTCATTAACCTAAAGTTAAATAAAATTAACCTGTAAATGACAAATTAACAAAGTAAACTGCGATGATAATAATTTAAGTCTGCAGATTCTGTTCGCTTTTAAGTTCTAACGCCCAAACGTGTTGTGGCCACCCAGTGCGGCCTTTACTTCTCTTCTCTGCTGTTGCATTCTGCTGTAACAAAAAAAAACAATAGCATGAATAAACCGACTTTTATTATCCAAAGACTTTTTCAGGGTTTCCTAGACCTTGGAGGGTTGTATTGATGATTATAATTCTATAATGAACGTATAACAGTCGCGAACGACATTTAGCACTGGCCTGCAAATCGCAAAATAAAATAAGAAAATTTGAATTTCGCGGGCTAACCTGGAGCATCCACCTTAAACTGGCCAAACACATGATAAAACATTTTTTTTTGTCTGTCAACAAATATACATAATGTGTGTGTCAGAATGGCTGGATCCCCTGATCCAGCCAGGGTGAAACTTCCATACATATTTGGCGTCAAACAAAATGTTCATAGATAGTGCTGCCATCTGTGTGTTTGAGAACACACAGTTTTCAACTGTTTGACTGTTTTACAACAACAACAGAACAGCTATTTTGGACATCTAATTAGTGAACGAGATAGCCTAGCGGTGACAACGAATGCTTCGAGATTTTTAGGTCTCAGCAGTACAAGTACGTAGGAATCGATAAGACTCGATAAGATAAATTTGACAGTTATTCTCGATATAAAATGAGTTTATATGGAGTCAAAAACTCATTTTATCGAGAATGATTGTCAAATTTATCTTATCGAGGCCTATCGATTCCTACGTACTTGTACTACAGGTTCGACTCCGCAGTCAGGAATTAGTTTTTGTGTTTATTTGGTTGAACAGAAACTAACAGTGCCATCTAACAGTTGAGGTACACAGTTTTAAAAACGAAGACTGGAGTTGCGCATCTATCTTGTAGGCGTAATTTATGCTACTTTTATTTTAGTAATACAATTCTGGTATTGTACAAAACAATAAAATAAAACCCTTGAAATCCGATTTAAATAGGCAAGTAACATTTAATATAAGATTATTTTTTATTTAAAATTAAGATTTATTTCTTTTTTATTTATTTGGGTTCGAGGAACATTACCTCGTTATCGATATAATTTTAATGTCTAGAATTATTATAATTATAGATTTTAATATTAGGTATAAGTTTTTTTATTATCAAGAAATTATAATTATGGTTTATTATTTTGATACAAGTAGTAGTACTTAACAATAATTATTTTACGCGTACGTAGGCCGCGGGTATCAACTAGTCAGAAATATTTGTTAATTCTGAAATTAAAACAAAAACCCCAGTTTTAAACAGAGCGTATTAAAAAAACAGAATTTTATGATCATCTTTTTTTAATAATAATCAAAGACAAAGATCCTCCTCGAATATTTTTAACCATAAACTAAGTAATTTTACGGACAAACTTATCTTTTTGTAGTTGCCACGTGTTTCAAATTATGACAGTTTACGCGGTCGTTAAAAAAATACAGAAAAAAAATTTGCTCTCAGTAGCTGGTAGGGGAGACCGGGTACAAAAGTAACGGCGGGTCGAAAGTAACAAACGCTCTGTAGGTATATCAAATGGTCGAAACGCTGCTCTGCTACCGTCAGGAGACAGCCAGTGATGCTCCCCTCGCTTATATTTAGTCGCCGCGCTCGCTCCGTGCCGTAAAGTAGTGCTAGAGGACGCCACGTGATTTTAAGAACCAGAAGTAAGTTTTTTGTCATTTACTCATTAGTGTTCAGGTAGTGTTCAAATGGTGATATCAATGTGACTATTTGCAGTGTAATTTTTAGTTAGATTGTTTACACGGTGTTGTTATTGATTTTGGAATAGCAAGTTCTGTTTTTATGCAGGCATTCATGAATTAACAAAATCGTGGTTGGGTACAAAAGTAACACAGCACTACGGGTACAAAAGTAACATGTTACTTTTGTCCCCATAATGCAATACGTATGATTCCCTTATTATTTTAAGTTAATTAATTTATTATTTTTATTGTTTTTATTTACTAACAGAATGCCGCGACAACGAGTGAGGAAGACACCAAGAAGGACCTCTGACATAATTATGGACGTGTACATAAAAGCGGCTGACGAGCATTTCAAAGAGAATGCCACAATTAGAGCCCTGGCACAAATGTACAATGTTTGCCATGTGACATTGTATTGATACATAACAAAATAACCATAAAAAAATGATAAACACAGCTACAGACAACTGGATGCGAAATAATCCTGGTCAAATGCTGACTACATTACATTCCTGGTAATGTCAAAAAAGCATTTCTTCTAGCTGTTACTGATAAATACGAGTATATCATTGCTGCATTCTTCTCCAATCGCAAAAAATGCGATTGAAGAAGAATACTAATAAAGAATGAAAGCCAAAAAACTAATTTACAACCTGATATATCTACAAAACGGAAAAGGAAAAAGAACAAAGAAGGCAAGTTAAAAGTAAAAGAAAACATTGATCATAACAATAATTCATGTGATGAAGAATTGCTTTTGTTTTTTTGTGTGTTTTATAATAAATAAGTTGATTTTATATAGCATTTCATATTTATTACATGCACCTTAACCATGTTACTTCCGACCCACACCGTGTTACTTTCGTCCTGGCCCCGGGGTCGAAAGTAACAATCGTCGTTTTTTTTTTAAAGCGTTGTAACTCACAATAAACAGCAAATAATGACGTAAATTTATATACAAATTTGTAGAGCACAATCGAAGGTATTATGTGGCAATATTCATTTCATCATAAATATATTAAATAACGAGAAACCAGTGTCAAAGTACAAAGTGTTACTTTTGTACCCGGTCTCCCCTAGATATTTTTTTGTGTGAATGCTACTGGACTACTTGAGATATATTCGTTTTTGCATTTATGCCTATCTGAAAAACGGGACTTTTTTCAGATAGGGTTTGAAAAAGAAATATTTTTTTGCAACTAACTGTTCGTTTAGAAAATGGGTCAGTTACAGTTTCAGGTAAAAATTGTTAGGATCAATCGATAACAAAAGACGCAATAGCGAAGACTCAAAAATCAAAGCATTTATTTCAAGTAGGCCAGTTACGGGCACTTTTGAACTGTCAAAACTAAGACAACAATGAAATGTAGCTACAGTCCCAATCACTTAAATACAAAAAAACAGGCATTAAAAATATGAAAGTACTCTGTTTGCCCATGACATGACACTCTCCAAGGACGAACACATCTATTTGTCTATTGCATGGAACTATTAAGTACTACCAAGTTTAGTCTAGGGCCTGCGCAGACGACGGACTTATTGTGCGTGACTGACAAAAAGTCTGCGACAAATTTTGCGTGTTTAATTGTGTTTCACTACGTTTTGTCCACTATAATGATCTACTGATGGAAAGGCTCCCACTGATCGCCTTTTAGTCGACAAAAAAGGTCAAATAAGTAGTCAAATACATTAGTCACGCAAAATTTGTCGCAGATTTTTTGTCCGTCACGCACAATAAGTCCGTCGTCTGCGCAGGCCCTAAGTTGTAGCTATGTGTGCCAGCCAGCGTTCCGCCCGCGCCAAAAAGTCTGCATGCTCCAGAAAATATTATACTAAATAAAAACTATATAGAGATAAAAACCAGTCATTCATTACACCTGCGTTTCTGTTTACTGTAGCACGCGACATTTGTTTATATTATTATTTAACAACTTCCCTTGCCTGGCCTTGTTTATAAGAACGCCGGATGAACGAAGAATAATCTCGCCAGGTTTGGCCTCATTTTGTAAAAAAAAAAACAGTTTTTTTATGAATTAAGAGCCCCGCGGAGCATGCATACAAACATAATACCAAAATAATTTGTAAAGCAAACATATTCTTAAGGTAGTGTGTATTAATTTTGATTGAAATACAGAATATCTAGGTTCACTGATTTAAACAAGAGTTATGAGAAAAGCAAGTATTCTATAGAAAATTTAAATTCCTCTTATATCGTGTTTACATCATTATCCTTTCAAAATATATATATTTGATGAAGCTCGATATTATGTAATCCAATCGAAATAAATACACACTAACGTAAGAATATGTTTGATTTACAAATTATTTTGGTATTACGTTTGAGTATGAACGACGTATGCTCCGCCGGCCCCTTAAGGAGGTTAGTTTGTGTCATACTACCTATTGAAAAGAAGAAGATATTGTAAAAACAAGAAATTTTTCAAGCGGGCGTGGATAGCTAAATCCAAAACTATGAGAAAATAGCCTAAGTTAAAAGAGTCTCGACCTCGACTTTAAGGAAAACTTAATCTGTATCTTTTTTTTTTCGAAAAATCTGTATTAGTAGCCAGGAATTGATCTCGTTGATTTTGGAAAAACACACGCCGTGTTATTAAAAAAAAAAGACATTTTATTTCAGGCATTGCACATAATCACATACAGTTCAACCATAGCAGCTACGTAATGTTACCTATAATATATAAGTGATTGAAGATTAAATTAGACTCGATTATATTATTAAATTAAATTAAATTACATAATCTTATTATTAAATTAAATTATATTCTATAGATAATTATTGTATAGACAATACTGAAGTTATGCATATTACTTACATCTTATAGTATTATCCTTAAGTAATTACATTTTACATTATTACACCATTCGATGAAGAAGGAACATTACATAACTTGTTTGTAGTGATACCAGCTATCGATTTATATAGGTGTTATGCGTGGCCGCTACTTTGAAAAAAAAAAACAAAATGGCGGAAAAAATCCGGGCACGCCTCATTAAAAAAATGTTTCAAACCTTTTGTACATCTATTTTATTGGGACCTTTATATTATTATGTAGGTACCTATACAATCATACGAGTATAATTATCTGATAAGTCATGCAGGAATATAAAATAAACATTTTCTAAAAAAAAGTAGAATAATGTATGTTTCCGTCATAGGAGATGAATTTTAAATAACCTTTTCTAGTAAATTTTAGAATTTCCATCAAAACAAAAAAGTATTTAGGTATTTAAAAAAAAAACAGTAGGTATCATTTTATTAGATTTACTTACCGAAAAAAAAAACTGTACTATGGAGCATCCATAATCTTATTTCTTACTATTTTATAGAATATCCGTAAAAAAAAGTATTTTTTCATAGAAAACAGGGTCAGTTTATTAGATTTACCGAGAAAATTTCTTGTTTGTATATCCAAGTACATTCCGCCTGTAAAATATTTGATAGCGTTTGATTCGTCGGGCCATGTGGCTCAGCGTAATTATATAAAGAGAGTTGGTTCGAGTTATAGACGGTTAGCGATTTTAAAGAGGGCGTAATTTTCTATCCCTGCACAAAGTCATCTCAAGGTTTGAACTGTTCCGGGGCTGCGGGCCTGTTCGAAAGAGATACCGTGGAATAAAGGGCGAGGAAGGAACATGGATGGGTTTTAGTCAGTAAAAGTCTGACACTCCCTCCTGCTCCACCCAGAGTGGTGGATGTTTGATGATTTCCTATCCGAAAAGAAAGGTTTGAACTGTTATTACTAGATTGAAAGCTAAATTGTTTGAAAATATGGATAGCGAGATAATCATGTAAACATTGTTGTTTTTTAATGAACTGAAGTAGTTGAAGTTTTTGGACAGGAAAAAAAAACATCGTGAGAAAAACCAGCATGCCTAACAGATATTTCTTGACGCTATGTAAAGCCAAACCCGAGGCTCATGGACAGCACAACATCGCGCCAGGTTAGGCATTAACCACATGATAAAAAAGAAGGAGAAAAACCAAAACAAAGAAAAAAAAAGGAAAAAAAAGCTTCCTTAAAAACGTGGACTTAATCTATACTAATCTATACTAATAAGCCATTATAGGCTTATTGGACGATTCGCACGAATTTAACTCGCACAAAACGTGCGAATCGACTCCTTTAAAACATATTATTTTTTCTGTTGACGATTCGCACGAATTTCATTTATTGGCGTGCGAATCGACACCCTCACAAATATGTAGTAGGCTATTCGCACACATATTGTTTTTTATGAAATGCAGTTAAGATAAAGTACACTTGAGCACAGAAGTAGTAAGGTCAAATATGTTTTACTCGTAATAGATAGAAAATAAAAACACAATATATAATCAACAATATCTGTATTAAAATTAAAACTAAGTACTAAACATCTTCTAAGCTCGTGGTTTGAGGATTAAAAATGAGCAAATATCGATCACAGAATAATAAATAAGTGTCACTAACAAACTACTACTCCACTAACCGCGTAATAAAAAATAAAAGTACCAAAGATTTACATTTTTTTTTTACATTACACAAACATTTACGTTTTTAATAAGGTAGGTATATATATAATTAACAACTTTTTCTTATATTTATTAAGAGATTTTAGAGATGATCGCGGACCGGATGAATTGCCCATACATACGGCACTGCTGTGATAGGCATGTTGCCGTCAGCAGGGCCGGTTAGATGTTGCCTTTTTATTGTTTTATTTTTATTTTATTTTATTTATTGTGTGTTGGTTGTATAATTTGTGTGCACTCCACATATGAGTTAATGTTGCTCGAAATAAATGTATTTTATTTTTATTTTATTTATTGTCCCTATATAGGGCATTGCTGTAACCGAAATGTTGTTGAGCCCTAATTCTCACATATTGTATGGCAATGTTTTGATTTATTTATTATTTAATTTTGTTTCGTAATTCCACATTTTGTAAGTGACATTTTAGAGAAATGATAATTTATTTTGACAATTATTCTGAATTGATTGTGTCTATTACTTTTTAATTTAATTTAATTCAATAATGTTTATAATGTAATTTTAATGTAATTATGACATTTCAGTATTTTTTTTTTTTGTATTTGTGTAACATTTCTATAATTTATGTGTTTGTATGTGTGTCTATCTACCTATTTGTTTTTATGTTTTCTTTATATGGGTCTCGGACCTGAAATAAATGATTTTATTTTATTATTATTGACGAACATTTGGTACAACAAAAACATGTTTTAATGTTTTTCAGAAGTGTACCTAAAATACACAGTTCTCATAATTATAACAATAAAACTTTTAATCATAAAACTAGAACTAGGGCTATAATCACAATTTGAATCACAGATTTTTCTTTTATTATTACTTATTCCATACAGATCTTTCTTACTTTCAAGTAAATATCTGCTGTTTAAACTTCGATTATTTTTTATTTTTATTTCAGTGATGGCTGAATACGACTGTACTTTAATTTTGTTAAACCTTAAAATGAAATGTGTGCGAATCGACTACAGAAAAAATAATATGTATTAAAGGAGTCGATTCGCATGTTTTGTGCGAGTTAAATTCGTGCGAATCGCACAATAAGCCATATTATAAAGCAGAAGAGTTTGTTTGATTGGTTGAACGCGCTAATCTCAGGAACTACCGGCTCGAATTGAACAATTCTTATTGCGTTGGATAGTCCATTTATTAAGGAAGGCTATAGGCTACATAACATCACGCTGTGCTGTGACCAATAGGAGCGGAGCAGCAATAAGAAATGTTACTAGCGGGAAAAAAGCTTCCGTTGAGCCGGCGATGCGTTGCAATATCAAAACTTCACGCGACCAAAGTCGCGGGCAGAAGCTAGTTCTCTATAAATATAAAGATTGCGTTAAAAACACGGCGTTGTAAAGTCAGTGAGTGCAAAAATTTACCAACAATAATTATTAAGTTTACTCTAACCCGGATCTAAGTCAGCGTGTGCCACAATTTTGTCAACAAATTAACTAAACCACAGATAATATAATACTACTAAACCAAGATCTAAGTCAGCGCAAATCCAGTGAAAAGAGAATGTACAAAAACATCTGTTTATCTTAGTTGTAAATTATTTGATAGCTCGCGAATGGGAGGGCCATGTGGCGGAATGTAATTTTATCATGAAATGTGGTCCAAGTTAGCGGCGTTCGCAGGATAACCACAATAACAGCAAAAGACCGCCCCTTATTTGCACTTCCGATTGCTTACCGTGAAATTCCGAGAGACAGAAATAGAATATTTTTTCAAAAATTATGAAATAACAACAGTATTCAACCATTTTTTCCATTATAAAACTTAAGAAGACGGGTTTTAATCGCGAATTTACCTTTAATTTAATCCCGACGTTTAGACCGGATTGCACCAAAAAAAAAATCCCGTCTTTAAATACCCGTCTTCTTAAGTTTTATGATGTGTTCTGATCGTGCAAGTTTAAAAAAGACATTTTTTCAATTTCTTGCTTAGTGTGGCACTAGATGGAGCTGTGTATAATTTCCAGCGATATTTACCTATTTAAAAATATTTTTGTGTGTTTTGTCCCGTCGGGATAATAAATGCTTTTTCTTTCTTTCTTAAATTAAGAGTCATGTAAAGAGAAAAACTATGTAAAGCGAAAATAATTAGCTAAATAACAAAATAACTACCTACAAGTTTACACGGAACCCTCAATTTATTGAAAACTAGCTTCTGCCAGCGGCTTCGCCCGCGTGATGCTTGAAATTGTCCCACGGGATCTTACTACCGGGATAAAAAGTATCCTATGTGTTAATCCAGGTTATAAACCATCTGTGTGCAAAATTTCATCCAAATCCGTTCAGTAGTTTTTGCGTGAAAGAGTAACAAACATCCATACATCCATACATCCATACATCCATACATCCATACAAACAAACTTTCGCATTTATAATATTAGTAGGATTTTTATAGACTGCACTTTAGTGCTATGTTTGACAACATTTAATTTTGGCTGCAAATAATTAGGCAAATCTCAGTAAAAAAGTAGTGCACAGTTTCGTATCCACTGACCGAAACCGCTCTCTCTCACACCTTGTACCACACCCCGCCACGCGCTATACTAGGTAGGTACATCATTACAGAATTATACAGAAACAATATAAATACATTTATTGCTATATCTGGTCTCTGTCTACCCATGACGTAGTTCCGTCTAGCGAGAATAATATAACGTGATGAAATAAAAGATTTCATTTGGAACTGTAAAGAACTGGATTATGGCCGCGGCTTCGTTCGCGTGGAGGTCAGAAATGGTCCCAGGGGATCGTACTACTGGGATAAATAGTATCCTAAGTGTTAACCCAGGTTATAAACTATAGCTGACCCGCGCAACTTCGTCTGCGTCACATAAGAGAGAAAAACAAAAGGAAAAAAAATCCCCGTTTTTGCAACATTTTTCATTCCTGCTCCGCTCCTAATAATTGTAGCGTGATGTTATATAGCCTAAAGCCTTCCTCGATAAATGGACTATCCAACACAAAAATAATTTTTCAATTCGAACCAGTAGTTCCTGAGATTAGCGCGTTCAACCAAACAAACAAACAAACTCTTCTTTGAGTGCCAAATTTCATCGAAATTCGTTCAGTAGTTTTTACGTGAAACAGTTACATAACATAAGCTAAAGAAAATCCTGATTCTTGAAAGCGAACCGCAGAATTATAACAATTTCCAAACCTTACTCCATAAAAACTCATTTGAAAACATTTTATGGGTGTATAATATAATTTCCTGCCACAATAAAGGATATAAAATATTAGTTTAACTGTTTCGTTGGCACGTGTTTGTTTTATTATTCGTCTGTATAGTAATAAATCATAAATATACCTAGTTGTAAATTTCAACATTTTTTTTTGAGACTTGGATTTCCATTCTCTCCGGTTTCTAGAACGATCCATGTTCCTTCCTTGGCCTTTATGTTCCGGGGTCACGGTATCTCTTCAATCAGTCCCGCAGCCCCGGCAGGTTCACGGTTACCCTGGCGCCTAATTCCTAGTTTTTATTTTTTTTATTTATTAAAAATGTTTTTTTATTTATTAAAAACAGACGCGCATCACGAGGGTTGGTCCGAGGCGGCACAGGAAAAAAGCACATGGAAGGAATTGGGGGAGGCCTTTGCCCAGCAGTGGGAGTGGACAGTACAGGCTAATAAAAAAAAAAATAAAAAAAAAAAACAGTTGGGTACTACATTTTTCCAGTTATATTTAACTTCCATGTAGTAGCGGGCTAGCCTTTTGCCATCAAACAGGCACAAATCCCGATTCCGTATCTGCTACCGACAAATCACCGTTTTACCGGACCTGACCATCGAACCCGGGACTTTATGCTCAGCAGTCATCCACAAGACGTAATGAGGCAGTCATTGAATCATCACTATCACTACATATTATAAAACGAAGTCTCCCGCCGCGTCTGTCTGTCCCTATGTATGCTTAGATCTTTAAAACTGCGCAACGGATTTTGATGCGGGTTTTTTTAATAGATAGAGTGATTCAAGAGGAAGGTTTTAGTGTATTATTTTACGCGGGCGAAGCCGCGTGCATCGGCTAGTCATCCATATAATATAAAAATGAATCGCAAAATGTGTTGGTAAGCGTATAACTCAACAAGACAACAACGCGTGGACCGATTTCACTAATTTTTTTTGGGTTTTATTGTCAGGAGAAGGTCTTATGAAAAAAATAGTAGTAGGTAGGTAGTAGTAGGTAGATAGTAGTAGGTAGGTAGTAGTAGGTAGGTAGTAGTAGTAGGTAGGTAGTAGTAGGTAGGTAGTAGTAGGTAGGTAGTAGTAGGTAGGTAGTAGTAGGTAGGTAGTAGTAGTAGGTAGGTAGTACTTTTGACGCAGACGAAGTTGCGTGGGTCAGCTAGTATGTATACAAAAATCAATGCCACTTTTCCTTGTAATTTTTTATCTCAAGAACGGGTTCACCTATCCAAACCAAATGTTTAGGCTTTGTTCGGACTATTTATTAGATGGTTTATGTGAAGTTTGCACAAAATTGGTCGAGCGGTTCTTCACGCAGACGAAGTTGCGCGGGTCAGGTAGTACTGTATGAAAATATAATTCAATGTATGTAAAAAATAATGTGTAATGTACAAAATATGAGATTGTTAAGTCCGTCCGTTAGATTATCGAAATATATTGGATCTGTGTTTTTTATTTTTTCAAATTATTAAAAATTACGCACTACAGTGCGACAGACAGTGTACATCGTCTTTATTTCTTGTTAAAGAGAAAGAAAAAATGTGTAAAATATTTTTTTTTCAATCTATCTGACAAACTATTTACTAAGTTTTTTTTTTCATCTCCACACTAGATCAGCTCAGCGCAGTTTTGATGCGTTATATCTTTGCCAATATTCATTGATTTACAAAAACAAAAATACGTGTCCATTATTTTCCAAAACTCTAACCGACGTACAGAATACATTTGACATTTTTTGATACTGTCGTCATTTCTATTTGTTCCTAAATCACCCGATACGCCCAGACTTCATCATCATCATCACCCTATAATGTTCCCACTGCTGGGACACGGCCTCCTCTCAATGAGAGGGAATGGGCTATAATCCACCACGCGGGCCCAGTGCGGATTGGTAGATGTCACATGTCTTCGAATTTTTGGTTCTAGGACATGTCGGTTTCCTCACGATGTTTTCCTTCACCGTTTTGAGAGCAGTGGTGATGAAATTACACAAAGTAATACGCCAAGACTACATTTAAAAATAAATGCCGATATACGCATGCAACCGAGTGCAAGCCACTATTCTCTGGGGAATCAAGCGTTATCTACTAACATGTGTGTAGTTCAAGTGCAGTACTTACTGGCGCCAGCGGCTGGCCCGTGACGCTCGCTAGTGGTATGTGCCAGTTGTAGGTATGTTTTTTGGGGTTCCGTAAAAACAGAACCCTGTTACTAAGGCTCCACTATCCGTCTGTCTATCATCAGGGCCTCGATTTTGCTATTACGATAGTGTCAGAATAGGCGATCATTGAAGTCATAATGATCAAGTTCTGCCAAGTTTTGACAAGTTTGGTAATCTACTAATATAATGGCGTCATTATGATTTCTCAATGAACTACTGACACTCCATTGAAAGAAATGTCATAGAATATTAATCTCGTACATAAAATCTGGCATGAATAAAGGTTCGCATTTAGTAGTAGATTTCGAAAACCAGTTTTACGAATGGTTTTATAATAATGGCAATACGAAAATGCCATTAAAACACAATTTTATTACGAGACCATCGACCGACCATTGTGAATTTTGCAGATTATGAACTATGAGCAAAATGACAATGGGATGAGAATGGAATCGTATTGGAGTGACGAATTCATTAAAATAACCGAACTAGGCCCCTGGCTGTATCTCATAAACCGTGATAGCTAGATAGTTCAAATTTTCACAGATGTTATATTTTTTTTGCCGTTATTTACAACTAGGGGACGTCACGCGGTTTCACTTGCATAGTTCTCGTTCCCGTGGGAGTTTGGGGATTAAGTATAGCCTATGTTACTCGCTGATAATGTAGCTATCCATTGCCGAAAGATTTTTTTAAATCGGTCCAGTAGTTTTTAAGTTTATTCGTTATATGACATACAGCAAACACAAAAATACTAATTTTGCCTCTTTATAATATTAGTATAAGTAGACAAATACTTATGGCGATTACATGAGCTAAACGCGAGTTGTATAATTACTATAAGTTCACTGCATAGACAAGACCAGAAAAATATATGATATTCTTTAGGATATATTTATACATTGCTAGCATGATAGTGTTTTGAAAACATAATACAATTAATTTGACTCGGTAAAGAAATCACGAACTTGTCTCTAAAAATATCTTTCAAACAAAAAAAAACATATCTACTAATATGCTTGCGATCATTCTGATTTTTTGGCAAATAATTTTACTAGCAATATAGTGTTTTAGTTTTTTAATCCAATCGATAGTTTTTTTGTAAATCGATCGAAACCACTAATTTCGCGCTATTTGAACCGCAGTGACTGACGTAACAACCATTTTGTAGTGGAAGCTGATTAGAACTTTATTCGAACAGCATTTCAAACGAAGTTTGAAACACCACAAATAGAGTTGCTAATTTAGCTCGTCTAATCGCCTTAAAACAGAATCCCATACAGTAAACGTGTTTTTTTTGCGGATGATGAAGATGATTTTTTCAATTGTACGGAACACTTCGTGCGCGGTATCGACTCGCACTTGGCCGTTTTTTTTTTAGTTTCAATCAGTGTTCCTATTTTTGGCGATGATTGATTCGGGCGATTGTGAAATGTACCATAAACTAGCTTATCTATTTGGCTGAAAGTAATTATTTTCTTTGTTTCAGTGGTTTTATGGTTTAATAATAACAGCGTTCTTCAGAATAATAATAACAGTTCGGATTAATCATTCAGGTTAAGCCGTGCTTGCCTAGGTTGGATGTGGATGGGTGACCTGACCACCCATCACACAGGTACCGAGTTTCTCTTAGGTGGAAATAAGTTCCTCAGCTATGAAAGACCCCAAAGAAGTCACTTGAGGTTCTTAAAAAGAGACAAGTCACTCCCAAAAGTACTAGGATTACATAGATTACAAAGAGCTCACCTGATTTCCCTCGACAGTCCATCTCCGAGGTGGCAATCAGCTTCAAAGGTACCACCAGGCTATAATAGAACCCAAAGAAGTCACCAAAAGAGTTCCTTCCCACTAAAAACTACTAGGCTATCATAGATCACAAAGAGCTCACCTGATTTCTCTCAACAGTCCATCTCCGAGGAGGCAATCAGCTTCAAAGGTACCACCTGGCTATAATAGATCCCAAAGAAGTCACCAAAAGAGTTCCTTCCCACTCAAAAGTACTAGGTTATCATAAAACACAAAGATCTCACCTGATTTCCCTCAACAGTCCATCTCCGAGGAGGCAATCAGCTTCAAAGGTACCACCAGGCTATAATACCCAAAGAAGTCACCAAAAGAATTCCTTCCCACTCAAAAGTACTAGGTTATCATAAAACACAAAGAGCTCACCTGATTTCCCTCAACAGTCCGTCTTCTAGGCGGTGTATGATGCAGGTCTGCCCTGAAGCCGCCGGCGGGCTCTCCATCCGTCTCCAGCACCTTCAGCAGGTAGGAGATGTAGGAGGTCGCGAGCCGGAGCGTCTTGATCTAACAGGAAAGGAAATGTTAATGTCCGATTAAAAATTGAGAATGGATCGTTGACTTCTGGGTAGAGGATGTTTTTATTGGTACTTTTTTGCAATTCCTATCTGATAAATGAACTGGAGATCTAGGGGAGATCTAGGGACCTGAAAATATTGAAGTTCTTAACTTTGAAATCCATAATAAACCTGTTCTAAACTTGAATTGTCATCTATTGTGTTCTTCAACATTTTTTCTAATGAAAAAGGATATGTAACCGTAAAATTGTCGAACACGTTGTATTGTAATATCTCTAGCGAGATTGTAAACTCGCGAAATAATGTCAACTGAACAACTGCTTAAAATATAACGCTTTATTTTTCGGTTCGGTCGGCGACGGAAGTGTCTCTGCATCCATAATCGGGACTTGGGGCACCCCCACGTTAGGTTAGTTAGGTTTCCTTTAAACCTGGGCCTCGCGTAGGTAGCGGGGCTCCGTCGACTACGCTTTTTAGGGGATTATAAAGTGTTTTGAGGTTAGGGTACATTAATCGGTATTTCTCAGGAATGGTACATTATCTTTTCATGAGAGTGGTACCACGGGGCAAAAGGGACCGCTCCTTCCCTCCCCCTTCTGCACACGACGCGAGTTGACTTCCAACATTTAACATAATTACGGTTTCACTTCGACAGATTACAATCTACCGAAAAATAATGCGATATATTGTAAGCAGTATGTTCGTTTGACAATCTTTCGAGAGTTTACAATCTCTCTAGTTATATTACAATCTAACGTGTTTGTCAATTTTACGGTGACAGATACAGGTTCATTTGTTTTGGTTCGTGACGAAGAGATGTTAGGGAAAAGTCAATGACCAATATTGCGATTGTAACTGGCAGTAACTATACCTACTCAAGTACCAACAGAAACTCCTCAAACCCAGAAATCGTACTAACCTTGGTCATCTTAGTGTCTGGTAGGACGTTAGGGATATGCTGTCTGAGACTCGAAAACGCACTGTTGATGCTCTGCGATCTCTTTCGCACCATCTGGTAAGGTCAGATGTAAGAGTGAGACGGAGGTATGTCCGTCGACGTGGGGTTGAATGTGGCGTGGGGTATTTTGGAATTATGTTTGTTTCTGATGGGTCAAATTAAAATATTTTGTTTTTCTGAATGGACAAAAAATTCAAGAAATTGGTCAACAGGATCAGTTGACTAATTCAAAAATTTAGGTTGACTGATCCTGCGGTATCCGCCTGTGTGGGATCAGTTTACTAAACAGCCCTAGCTAGACGTTAGTTTACATTATTTTAACGGTGTTTTCATATATTTTATGACTTGCTGATAAGTGGCAAAAATTGCAATACTTCGTAGACAAGGCTTATACGTAAGCATTGCATTACGGAGCGTTCAAGTATTACGTAACGCAATTTTTGAAACTCCCCCCCCCCCATGAAACGCGTCGTAACGTTTTTCTGTAACCCCCCTCCCTCCTAGTATAACGACGTAACTACCAAGCGGGAAGAACTCGACTCCTTCCACAAGGATTAGCGTATAACAGCACTAGATAGAGATAAGTGGAAGGAGGGAAGGGAGGCCTTTGCCCAGCAGTGGGACACAAATGGGTGATAATAGTAGTAAAACCACCAAGTGAACATTTTTACCTAAAATTCACACAAAGTACCGGAAAGTTGCTAAAATACTTTTGTTACTCTGAAGGTTTTAAAAAAAACCATGTTACGTAACGCGTAGTTCAAACCCCGGCCCCGCCATCGTAACGTTTTACAAGAACCCCCCTCACCCCAAATTCGTTACGTAATACTTTAACGCTCCACGCCCATTACTTTTGAAACTGTGCAAAAAGACAACACGAAAACGAAAATTTGTATAAAACAACAAATAGTAGCACACATTATAAAAATACAATACATTCTTACCTTAGAAAGTTTCGTATCAGGAGGCACATTTGGTATACAGTCTCTCAAATCTGAGAAGGCCGTGTTGATGCTCTGCGTTCTTCTTCTCTCTTTCTTGTTAGCTGTAGTTCTTCTCTTGGCGACCCTCACGAAGGAGGGGGGTGCGGGCCGGTCGTAGCGGAGAGGGAGGGATTGGAGGTCGCAGTCTAGGCCTACGAGAAAAAAATACGATAGTAAAATTTCACACCTAGATTCAGCGAACTCGAGATAAACATTTTCAATAATTAGTGCAGTGGCTTAGCTACCGCCGTATCTGCCGTATCAATTTTACGGGCCTCCGGGCCACGCAGGCCCCCGACATGCGTAAGCAAAAATTTACAAAAACTTTTTT
Organism: Xestia c-nigrum; assembly: GCA_916618015.1. Classification (NCBI taxonomy): domain Eukaryota; kingdom Metazoa; phylum Arthropoda; class Insecta; order Lepidoptera; family Noctuidae; genus Xestia; species Xestia c-nigrum. The sequence continues at coordinate 15,726,150 of OU745268.1, forward strand.
CAGAAATGACAAAAGTAAAAACAAGCATTATTTTTTTTCTGCGTAAAGAGAGCGTTGAAAAGTTGGCAACACCCTACATAGGTTATCGCGGGCTGCAGGATTTCCCCGTTTAAGTCATTTACAAAATCTGAAATTCACAAAATTCATTCCATTATGTTTTCCGGAGGTAAGATCAGCATTCTTTTTATTCTTGACCCATCCAGTTATCAGATACCTTTACCCTTAGTAAGGGGTCCCTAAACAAATTTATATTTTTTTGGGGCAATTTATATTCGTTTGCAAATATATATTTTTTATAAGGCATGATACGCCACTGAATTAGTGGTTGCGTGCGCTAACCATCTATTACACATCGAGACCCCGCTGTGATTCAAAAATCAATCACCAAACCAAACCGTTGGTACCATCAGCTATCTTATGGTATCATTTGACCTTTCTATACCATGTCTTTGGAGTATAAGATACTTTTATTTCCCGGAAATAATTACCGATCTTCACGGGGACGTATCTGCGAAGAACATATTTCGTATTTTGTTGTAATATGTAGTTTGCCTTATCAAATAGTTGAAAATATTAGCCGTCTACTTCTTTATCGTGTGGTTAGTGTCCAACCTGGTGTCAGAGTTTTTATGCCGCCCGGTATGCTGTCGAGAAATATCTCTCAGGCATGCTGGTTTCCTCACGATGTTTTCCTTCACCGAAGTAAGTGATAATTATACAATACGCATATGAATCCAAAAAAACGAACACACCACGAAGCTTTCCCTGCCTAGCTGTAAGAGATTCTAAAGTCTTTCTGTAAGATTAAGCAAAGTAAGCTTGTTAAACTTACCGGTGTTATTTGGCGCGAAATTATGCGCCATATTATGATGGTAAGTGTCGTATGGTTCATTACCAGCCATCTGCATTTCTTCGTAGCCTGGAACAAGATGATTTTTTTAAACGTAGGTGATAATTAGGCTCCTTCGCCCCACCATAATACGCTCATACTGCTGGGTTGAAGTGGGAGTAGGTGGGCCATGTCTGTAGAAAGCATCAGGGGCCCGATGGGCCAGTGTCACTCAGTGGGAGCCAGAAGACAGGCATCGTCACCGATAGAGGCCTAAAATACGCTGGGGACGCCTTAAAGGCATTTGAGAGAGATTGGCCTGAGAGAGCTCCACGTAGAGGGAGTGGGCAGTGGGACAATATAGGCTAATAAAAAAAATTAAAAACATTTAGGCGGAAGAGGAGAGAGAGAGAAAAGCCAAAGAAAAGACGGATGGATTGTGTGAGTATGAAAAAGAAAGGAGTAAATGATGCCGTGACGTCTAACAGGGGAGAATGGAAGAGGAAAACGTTGAGCTGATCCCAAGTAGAATAGGACAGGGATAAGAAGTTGATGATGAACATTTAGCTACTCGGACACTCTCTACACAAAATACGATTCCCAAATAAAATGGGATATACTACGGCAGTTCATCATCTGCCTAGCCTCAACTATGTTTGGGTTGTCTTCCAAGCTAAACGAATGCCGTGAATACCAGTATTTTACATGGAGCGACTGCCTATCTGACCTCCACAACCCAGTTAGTATACTGGGTATTGGGTAATGCGATACCATATCATAGTAAGACTGGTTGTCTGACGTTTTTGGGCCACAAACTACCTGTAACGACTGTCAAAGATCTACAAATGACAGCCGGGACCAACTGCTTAACGTGCTTTCCGAGGCATGAAAGAAACTCGGTATCTAATGGGTGGTCAACCATCCACAGACCAACCTAGGCAAGCACGGCTTAACCTGAAGATCGACCCGAGTGGCTGTTATTGGCTGCGTTCCGAAACAGGCTGTAGACGATTTGAGCGCCCATAAACCCGTTCCAAATTACCGTGAGCGCGGTATCGATGTCTATTGAATCGTCATAGATGACGTCGTGATATGCGCCATCTTGCGATTACACCGACCATGCCCCAAATAAATATCACCCTGAGCGCTGTCAAATGACCGGATGACAGCTCTTAGTTGTCATAATCGTGAAATCTAAATCGGAACGCAAAATATTGATGTGAGCACTGTGAGTGATTATTTTCTAAAACGGAATGCACCCATTATTTAGCGACAAGTTAATTGATTGAATTCTTACCATATCCCCTCGATATGTAGTGCGTGGTGTCATGGTACATGTCCTGGGTGTCAAACTCGTGTGCTTCTCCGTTGGTGGCTGGCCAGTACACTCCGCCGTCCATGGGGCTTCCTGAAGACAAGGCAATAATATTTAAAAACTGTAAACTATGGTCTTTTGACCCATTTTGCATCAAAGCCTTTTCTGTACGCACTCGGTTAAATGCAAACGTTTTTTTTTAAAAGCGCGTAGTGCTTAATTTTATTTTTCCCCCAGGTCAACAATCCCTAACCTAGTGTCTGAGTGTATTTAGTGCTTATTGATTATTTTTAATGAGAAGATTTCTTTTTGAGAATTAAAAAAAAATAGTTTCCTGGAACCCGGTAGATGGCGCTGAACTGACTACTTTACTAGGTGCCAAAGCCATAACGCTTGAAAAAACACACGTCACATACGCTCGTTGACTGACACTTTTGTCTGCATAAGCTTCCGAATATAACCATTAGGTCCAAGTGATATTATGTGACGTTCTGTTCCTTGCAGTAACGTAGTCAGATCAACGCCATCTATACAGCGACTAGGGAAGAGTTGAAATAGAAAAACCCCCTTTTTCCCTTAATTTGTATTATTATCGTGCTTGCTATTTTGTGATTTTTTACTATAATCTCTGTGTCTACTCGTGAGAACCTGTAATTGGCTCTGTGTCGCTTTTTCAATTGTTGCTCAGTTATTTTAGCTGTTGTTTCTCCTTTTAATAAATCATATTAAATAGGGTAGAAACTTTCAGCAGGGCTGTAAGGACAAGTACCTTAACCGTTGCAGCTACACAAAAATGGACTTAGGAAATAGGTTTTTGGAATCTTTGACTTTTTTATTACTCCAAAGAAGACTTTTTTATTTCTCATTGAAGTTTTTGGTCACTATTAGAAACAGGATCGATTGACATTAGTAAAATGTTTTCTTGCTTTCTGTATGTTCTTTTTTTTAATTATTAAATCTTTGAAAGAGATGATTAAAATTAAAAAAAAAAAACAATATTCAGACTAAAAGACCATTTTTGTGTAGCAGCAATGGATAAGGTATACTCGTATATATCGCGTCACCGTAAAATTGGGCAAGGGGGACCCCTCCTTCCCTCCACACCGCGTGAGCTGACTATTATCGCATGCATTTTACGAAAAATAATGCGTTTTATTGTAAGCAGTATGTTCGTTTGACAATATTTCGAGATTTTTCAATATCGCTTCGCTTTTTTTGCCCCGATAACATTTTTGAAGAAAGTAATTTTAAATGCTAGATTTTGAATACGTACATCATTTATGGCACAGCTTTTCAGGAGAAATAGTGGATCGTTCTTACCTTGGTGTGAGGGTTGGCAGTAGTAAGGCGGTTCGTATCTGTCGAAACCCTCGTCTGAAGGAGACATGCTGCCATAACTTGACATTGGACTGCACCTGGACAAAATTATTATTTACTTTGTAATTTCAGGTTCATACAAGGACGAAGAAATGTTTGTGTGAAAATGGACATTTGTTTCCGAGTCATGTATATTCATAAGTATGTATTTACAAACAAAAAGTATATACAGGGTGTAAACCACTTCATCACAAAGCCGTTAACCAAGCATTCTGTAGGTACATCAAACTAAGTAGGTAACTTTACGCAAAAATTTTGGCTGGGAAGCAACTTTTTTTTTGAGGTTATAAATCATGTTTTGTGGTAGAAGTCAATGTAACGCACTTAAAACATTGTGCTGATGGATGGATTGAATATTACGGGGGTCGTGGAATTGTTAAAATCCAAAATCTTACAAAAAAAAAACAACTTAAAAAAAACTTGTCAGAAAGTTGTAACTTTGACCCCCCATATCTCCGTAACTAGAAGGTTCCCAGGTATGGTGTAGCACAAAAAAATGATCGCATTGATGGGGAGAACAAGTGCCTTTCGGCTTCGTTAAGAGGTGTTTACACCCTTTATGTAGTATTATATCAACTATATGGTGTCCACGACACAAGGCTGGGTGCTTAGTGTGGCAGTAGAACGCGCTGTGTGTAATGTCCAGCTATATTTATTTATTTATAGGTACAGGAGGACTAATATCCTGACAAACGGAATTCTATAGAGTGACCGGTTGTAGCCCGTGATCTTTGTTTGCATGAAATTATGTTGTATTGTATTGTACAACGGGCTGGTGGCAACTCCACGTCAAAGCGCGTATTTTGCGTATGAGCTATAATCCACCACGCGGGCCCAGTGCGGGTTGGTAGATGTCACATGCTTCGAATTTTTGGTTCTAGGACATGCCGGTTTCCTCAGGATGTTTTCCTTCACTGTTTTTTGAGAGCAGTGGCGATGATATAAATTACACAAAGTAAGTAAGTAAGTACGTAAGTCGGGGCCACCACCACTGGTCTACCGCTGCTCTCAGTGAAATTATTTTATAAAAATATTACTTCCCTATTTCATGGCTTTTTTTGCACAGAACTCCCATTACTATTAAAACAAACGTCAGCTACCCGCCAGTAAAAGTCCCGTCTAAATCAGTACAGCCATTTCGGAGATTAGTTTCGGAAAAAACAAACAAAAAAAATACCCTAAATAGATTCTTTCATGGTCTTGTTAGTTGGCTTTGTTTGATGTTTTATAGTTTATTATTATTATTGTATTTTTTATTAGGCAATGTTGTTATTTACCTTAAAATAAATGAATTTATAATTATTATTTGCATACAATTCAATTTTATTTATTTGTATATGTCACCGTAAAATTGTCAAACACGTTATATTACAATATAACGTGTTTTTTTCTCGCGATATTGTAATGTCTCGAATTATTGTCAACTGAACATACGGAAGTATCTCTGCCCCCATAATCGGGACTTGGGGCACCCCCCCGTTAGGTTAGTTAGGTTCCTTTAAACCCTGCACTCGGAAATAGGGGCCCCGCGAAGCGGGGCTCCGTCGACAACGCTTTTTAGGGGGAATATAAAGTGTTTTAAGGTTATGTTATATTAATCGGTATTTCTCAGGAATGGTGCATTATCTTTTCATGAGAGTTGTGCCACTGGGCAAGGGGGACCCCTCCTTTCCTCCACACCGCGTAAGTTGACTACCATAGCATGCATTTCACGAAAAATAATGCGTTTTGTTGTAAGCAGTAAGTTCATTTGACAATAATTCGAGACTTTACAATATCGCTAGAGATATTACAATATAACGTATTTGACAATTTTACGGTGACATATATACAAGATGTTCGGTAATTTATAGATAAACTTGAAATGGCTTATAAATAGTAGAACTTATAGACATTCAGAAAAAAAAAAACAATTTAAAAAAAAACTACCACGAAAAAAAATCATCCGCAAATGTAGGGCCTGTAAGAATGGAGGGCTACATCTACTTGAAATCGACGTTACTTCAATATTATTGGTCACTCCTTTTTTTACTCAAGATGTTTAAACTTAAATCGCGTCGCGTCGCATGCATTTCACAATATTACGGTTTCACTTTGATAGATTACAATCTACCGAAAAATAAAACGTTACATTGTAAGCAGTATGTTCAGTTGACAATATTTCGAGAGTTTACAACCTCGCTAGATAGAAACGTGTTTGACAATATTACGGTGACAATACATACGTATAGAATAAGAAGGCGAGCAAAACGTAACGCCTATGAAGTCCTGCCAAATTTTTACGGTTTTTTGTCCCACTATATTTAACTTTATAAATAAGAAATTATGTGACCATGTATGGAAGTCTCGCCGTTCGTACCCTTTTTCACGCAAAAAATTGCTGTTCAGCACATTAGGCGAACATAATGTACTGAACAGCAGATTTTTTTTCGCGATATCATGTTTGATCCCATAGTAAAAGTTGTATGTTATCATGAGTACAAACACGTGTTTAGTATCGTACACTAATTGCTAGTCACCATTAACACATGTTACAAAAATAACTTAATATTATGCTCAAGTTACACACAAGCTTCAACTCATTTAGGACATTGCGTTTCATAACAGGCAAAGATTTATCAGCTGATACCCATACACTACACTTCAAACTCGAGTCACGACTCAATACAAAAAATGCCAGAAGAACACATGTCTGTAACATATGAACAACAACGGTAGCATTATCTTAGCGGGCTCAGCAGCGAGCGTGGTCTCAAGTGGGCACTCGAAATGTCAGTGATTATGGTGTGTAACTGTATCGGAGCTGGTGCAGCGAGATTTGAGACAAAGAAGATATAAAAACTTCGGAAAATTAATTGTTATAGGTACATCTTATTTCTTAGGCTTCAGACCTGGCTTTACATGCCTTCAGGGGCCTAATTCTACTATTTCAATGAATTCGTCACTCCAACACGATTCCATAATATTCTCATTGTCATTTTGCTTAAAGTTCGTAATCTGCTAAATTCACAATGGTCGGTCAATGGTCTTGTAATAAAATTGTGTTTTAATGGCATTGTCGTATTGTTATTATTATAAAACAATTAGTACAAATGGTTTTCGAAATCTACTTCTAAATGCGAACATTTTATTCATGCCAGATTTCATGTAAGTACGAGATTATTATTCTATGATATTTCTGTCAATGAAGTGTCAGTGTTTGACCATTGAAAAGTCATAATGGCGCCATTATGATAGTAGAATTAACAAACTTGTCAAAAATTGACAGAACTTGATCATAATGAAATCAATGATCGACTACTCTGACACTATTGTAAAAGCAGAATCGAGGCCCAGTATGCTCGTCACCGGACACGGATGTTTCGGGAGGTACCTGCACCGAATCGGGCGGGAGGAATCGCCCGGGTGTCTCCACTGCGAGGATCGACCGGAGGACACGGTGGAGCACACGGTGGAAGTCTGCCCTGCGTGGGCGGAGCTCCGCCGTGTCCTCGTGGCGGCGATCGGCGGCGGCGACCTCTCGCGTCCGGCCCTGGTTCAATCCATGGTCCGGAGCGAGACGGAATGGGAAGCCGTCGCCTCCTTCTGCGAAGCAGTGATGCTAGCGAAGGAGGTGGCGGAACGAGAGAGGGAGAGATCCTCTCTTCCCGGCCGCCGCGGGAGACGCAACGGGCGTCGGGGGCCACGTGGTGGCTACCGGCCACCGTAGATGCGGGCCTGTGGACGGCTGGCTATGGGCAATAGCTGGCTGTCCGGCCGTCTAACGACGACGACAGGCCGTGTCGACGGCGCGTTCGTGTTCCACGCGCGCCTCAAAGAGATGTCAGCAAAAGGAGAGGGGCCCGCAAGGGCCGAAGCCTGCCGGGGTTGCGGGCCTGTTCGAAAGAGATACCGTGGCCCCGGAACGTAAAAGGCGAGGAAGGAACATAGATGGTTTTTAGTCAGTAAGAGTCTGACACTCCCTCCCGCTCCGCCCAGAGTGGGGGGGGTCATTTGATGATTTCCCATCCTTAAAAAAAAAAAAAAAAAGGCCCAGTATGCTGGCTTCTACGGGACTGTTCGAAAGAGATACCGCGGCCCGGGACTTAAAGGGCGAGGAAGGAACATGGATGGGTTTTAGTCAGTAAAAGTCTGACACTCCCTCCCGCTCCGCCCAGAGTGTGAGAAGTCATTTGATGATTTCACATCCGAAAACAAGAGAAAGGCATGTGGTTTCCTCACTGGTATACTATTTGACTGATACAGCTCTGGTCTAACCAAGGGGTATCGTATTACCCAGTACTAACTGGGTTCTGGAAGCATAAGGGCAGTCGCTCGATGTAAAATACTGGTATTCAGCTGCTTCCGATTAGACTGGAAGCAGCCCGCGACCCCAACATACTTCTGAAAAAGCTAGACAGATGACTCATGAAATAAATAAATCTATACTATATATTTATATATATTATAAAGGGTGTAAAACACCTCTTAACGAATACGAAAGGCACTTGTTCTCCTCGTCATTCTGATAATTTTTTTGTTCTACACTATACCTGGGAACCTCATAGTTACGGAGATATAGGGGGTCAAAGTTGCAAGATTTTGACGAGTTTTTTTTTAAATACCACTTTTTATCGCATGTTTTTTACTTTAAATATCTCTACGACGCCCGTACTATTCAATCCATCCATCCGCACAATGTTTTCAGTGTGTTACATTGAGTTATACCACAAAACATGATTTATAACCTCAAAAAAAAAAGTTGTTTCCCAGCAATATTTTTTGCGTAAAGTTACTAAGTTTGATATACAGAATGCTTGGTTAACGGCTTTGTGATGAGGTGAAATACACCCTGTATATTTATATAAGTATATATATATCTATACTAATATTATAAAGCAGGAGAGTTTGTTTGTTTGTTTGGTTGAACGCGCTAATCTCAGGAAGTACTGGTTCAAATTAAAAAAAAACTATTTGTGTTGGATAGTTCATTTATCGAGGAAGGTTATAGGCTATATATCATCACGCTATGACCAATAGGAGCGGAACATAAATGAAAAATGTTGCAAAAACGGGGAAAAATTATTCCTTTGTGAGCTTTTTCTCTCATATATGTGACGCAGACGAAGTTGCGTGGGTCAGCTAGTTTTGTATATTCCGGGTCCGGCTATTGTGTATGTGAGTTTCGAACCCACGCACCTTTGATGTTTCGTATTCATGTGCGTATTGTATAATGAGGGATTTTTTTTTTAATTTCTCTTACTCGGAAAGAAGTGTTTGTTTGATCCGAATAACGGGTGGAAAATGCTACATCCCACCCTTGGGCGGGAAAGACTCATAGTAATTGCTTCCCTTCGAAAAGTAGTATACTTACCTCGGGTGAAAGACATCAATTCCTTTCGACCCTCGTGTAACAATCTACTATTTTAACAGCTCTTCCCTAGTCACTGGATAGATGGCGCTGGGTTGACTACGTTACTGCAAGGAACAGAACGTCACATAATATCACTTGGACCTAATGGTTATATTCGGAAGCTTATGCAAACGAAAGTGTCAGTCAGCGAGCGTATGTGACGTGTGTTTTATCAAGCTTTTTGGCTTTGGCACCTAGTAACGTTGTCGGATCAACGCCATCTATCGAGTTCATGGAAACTATTTTTTTAGTTAAATTGTTAAAACCTCTCATTATCACTCGCTTCTGAGAAGGAAAACATCGTGAGGAAACCAGCATGCCTGAGAGATATTTCTCGACGGCATGTAAAACCAAGTCAGAGGTCCATGCGCGTCATAAATACTCTGACACCAGGTTATGTCTACATGATAAAGGAAGATAATTAGGGTTGCCATAGGTACCGTATTTGATCATCAAATCCCGTACTACTACTTGTCCCGTATTTGTCCCGTATTTCGACAAAATACCGTTTATTGTTTTTTTGACGAACGGAAAAGAAAAAGAATTTATTGCAAAAATAAAATGAACTTTAAAATATGACTGGGCAAAAACATAAATACCTGAGTAATTTTATGTTCATTAAAAAAATTGTCTACTTAAGACTTTGAATGAAAAGTATGATTCAATAATTTTTGTTTAATTTATTTTACACTTTTGATAAGTTTGAGATCAGAGGGAATCTGTTAGAAAATACATATAATTAGTTTGTTTCTTCTCGCTATGTAGGAAGGTACACATGCGTGCTATGTTATGTAGGTATGGTGTAGTTGAAAAGCCCCGTGTCGGTGTTGAATGTGTTATCGATTATGAGTATCATTTTGGGTAGGTATCGGAAGAAAAAACGTCCCGTATTGGTTCCCAGAAGTTATGGCAACGCTGAAGATAATTCAAAAAACATTAATTATTTATTGAAACAGGAAGTACCCACCGATATTATGTTATTAAGGTCAGGCACGACATTTGTCTTTATAACGTAAACTGTTTACATTATACTCATTTGATAACCAAATGTGGCCCACGTGTATCCCAAACTTCATAGTTTTAGGATACTATAAGCCGTGTGTTTAGTTATTTTAGATGATATTTTTAGTTTTACTGATAGGATGTGGAACGTAATGAATTTGGTTGGTAGGAATTGTAATATTAAAAGTAGCCAGAAATGGTTGTAAATAACAACGACTTGTTGTTGAAATCACTGTCCTGTATATTTATATCTTACAATAATCTACTACTTAATACTTTAGTTTTTGACTTGAATGTGCCCTGGCGGTTGAGAGTATGTCATGCTCACTCAAATGTCTCGCTGATGATGGCGCGTGTGTCGGACCATTTAGGTCCCTTCAAAATGGTTGAGCTGAATGGTGCTGATCCATGCGTCATGTTCGTGAACGGGCGCTGTCAGTTGTGACTGGTCATCTCTTAGTTGCCATGGCTTATTTGAAAGAATTATTTGGTTTTTTACTATGGATACTTTTTTAACGTGCACATCTTGCTACATTGTTCTCACATAATTTACCATCTCAACATGAATGAACTAACCAAGACTTGTAACAATAATTTGATTTAAAAGAGGGTCCATGGAGTTTCTTGCCCGTTCTTCTCCATAGAGATCTACGCTAGGGAATGGACAACTACAGTAAATTCACAGTTTTTATGTCTTGTGACTGGGACTGTAGCCACATTTAATTTTCATCTTTGTTTCGACAATTCAAAAGTGCCTGTTATTAAATAAATGCTTTAATTTTGATTTTATTCCTCACTCACAACCTCGCCGTTCCCCAGTTTACGCTCTCAATGACACCCATTCGTCGATGGACTACCTCCTTTACATTTTTTAAAAGACCTGGATTGCTATACTGATCAAAATGAATTATCTTCTCAACAAAAAGCATATTATAGTATTGCAGAATTTTTAAACGACTCATGGTGATTATTATAAAGAAATGAAAATAACTAAGAACTTGAATGCCTATTGAAGACAGTCATGTAAATTTTCATTGTGATTAATTCATTAATGTAAAACTATGTCTGATATTTAATATATTAACTTATAAGAGTAAAATTAAAAATAATTTATTCCATTATAATAATTGTATTTAATTGATTGATATGTAATGTCTAAGTGTAAATTTAAAAATCATAAATTCAATAAAATGTACCGTGAATATTTGCACGCCATGAGAAATGGCAGACATGTCGTGAGCCACTCTTATTTAAGATCTTGCATGCATGTATTATTTTATTTTAATTCTGTATGTAAACACATGTTTGAGCTAATACAATTTCTTATTCTTATTCTTATTCTTAACAAAATATAAGTTATCCTTAAGGCGACTACATCAGCTAAACGCGAGTTTTATAATTACTAAAAGTATATGATTCACTGCTATAAACAAGACCAGAAAAATATATGATATTCTTCAGGATATATGCTAACATGATACTGTTTTGAAAACATAATACAATTAATTGTCCCGATAAAAAGAAATCACGAATCTCTAAACATATTATATTTCAAACAATAAAAAACATACTAATATACATGCGATCATTCTGAGTTTTTGGCAAATAATTCTACAAGCAATATATTAGCATGATGCTGTTTTAGTTGTTTAATCCAATCAATAGATTTTTGTAAATCGATCGAAACCACTCATTTCGCGCTTTTTAGCCCGCAGTGGCTGAGGTAACACCCACTTTGTAGTGCAAGCTGATTAGAACTTTATTCTAACAGCATTTCAAACGAAGTTTGAACCACCACAAATAGAGTTGCTAATTTAGCTCGTCACAAACAAAATGTTTTGCAATATTGCATTTAAAAAAGGAATAATGCTAACAGTAATGTTTATGTTTATAAACTTACGTTTTTGACTATTGTAGTCCGAAATTTTATCATACGTTATTTTACTTTATTACTATACAAAAAACGCTTCTGATTATAAACTACACAAGGCACTGTTTTAAAGAATTTAATATCGGCGATACCGTCTGGCGGTAAAATTCCCTCTTTTAGCAGTCTTACCCTCCGTGATTGGCGTCTGTGAGCGAGCCTGACAAAGAGGCGAGCGGTTTCGCTACAATCTTCGAGCTTTGGACCTTGATCACCATCATACCTCGGCTTCCCTAGACTAAACATCATCTTGCCATCTTTCCCTTGCAATTTTTTTTTTTTTGAACTTGAACTTAATGCGACCTTACATTTTCGTGGCTAGGAAAATGTAACGTTACAGCATTGGAGTCACCTTAGCGTATCCATGGCTTATAGTTCAAATGTGTTTAGCCCAAAACTCAGCCACGCGAACCCCGCTCACTGATGCAGTAAGTAGATCATCAAGTGCGCAGGTGATAGAGCATGCGGTGCAGGTAGTAAGGTAGGCTATTTGTCCGTGGGGTGGTGCTGCATACGCACTTAAGGTCTGAGCCGTCCATGAGCCCCTTCTGCAGAGGTTGTCTTTGCTCCGGCCGACTTGGGTTCGAAGTCTGTTTAGAGATTTCCTAGTCGGCCACAGCAACGGGGTCGGTTTATGCTTAAAGACTTTACTTTGCTTATATGCTAATGTGTTAACGGACCCTTCACAAAGCCGTCATCCAAGCATTCTGTACATCTAACTGATAAGTAACTACGAAATATTGCAGGGAAAGACTTTCTTTTGGGTGAAGAAGATTTTGTGCTCAATGTAATAACGCACTCAAACGTTGTGCTGATTGACGTCTTGAATAGTACGGAGATCGTTTAGGTATTTTAAGTTTGAAAGCTTGTATTTAAAATTTTGACCCCGAATATCTCCGTTACTGAAAGATTCCCAGGTATGGTTTAGAACATAAAACAAAAATAGAAGAAACAACTCGTAAAGACTGTCAAAAAGCCACGAAACTCAAATACAGGGTGATCACAAAGCCGTTAACCAAGCATTCTGTACATCAAACTGAGTACCTAACTTTACGCAAAAATTATTGCTGGGAAACAACTTGTTTTTTTGAGGTTATAAATCATGTTTTGTAGTAGAACTCAATGTAACGCACTTAAAACATTGTGCTGATGGAAGGATAGAATAGTACGGGGGTCGTGGAGGTGTTAAAAGTCAAAAGACTACAAAAATAACTTGTATTTAAAAAAAAACTTGTCAAAAAGTTGTAACTTTGACCCTCCATATCTACGTAACTAGAAGGTTCCCAGGTATGGTGTGGAACACAAAAATGATCGCAATGAAGGGGAGAACAAGTGCCTTTCGGCTTCGTGAAGAGGTGTTTTACACCCTTTATACCTGGACTGGATCAAATTCAGATAGGCTCAGTGGTTGAATGATTGACTGCTGCGCTACGTACGTGTCGTGAGTTCGATTTCTATAATTATATTTGTTTGGCCTATAATGTTCAGCAGTGGACATCGTTCGGCTGAAATGATAATGATTGTTTCAGAGCTCTGACTGGATATTTCATATTTGTGTATGTGGCACGTAAACTAAATAAATATCAAATTATATGCCAAAGCATATTTGCTTATAACGCTGTTTTTTAAAGATAATGCATATTTTAACTAACTTAAATCGGCATACCGTGCATTTTCAGGGTAGGTTTATTAAAAAGAAGGTACCTATCTAAATTAAAATAATTCGTGCCACGATTTTTTTCAAGTTATAAAATATTTTCAAATAATCTCGTACTAGCTACTGACAATTTGTAACTGTAGGAACTCGACTTTCAAGAAAAACATGTCGAAAATGTGAATGACAGAACATCTTGATTTTCTAATATTATGTACTTATTTCGAAACAATAAAATATGTAACATAAAATTGTCTTGATTAACAAAATAAACTTACCTTTTTAATCGATCAACTAATTAAAAAAAACTCAGTCTACTTTACACACACATCACTACCTACTATTAAAAATACTTTCAATTTTATTATTTAACACCACTTTTCTAAATCACAACAAATTCACTAAATTATGTTATTAAAATATTCCACTTAATTTTATAAACAACACGACACTTGATTCATTCACTTATAACAATATTTTCGAAAAATTAAATAATCAACGACTGTCAGACATTTTGACAGACGCGTGACAAGCTAATTCGCGCGCTTTTAGTGACTGAGCTCTTTTTCAAGTCGACTCTTTGGTTTGGGATTGTGGGAGGAGCTTCTTTATTAGGGAGCGATGCTATTTAGGAGCAAAAAGACTTATGTACCGTTCGCTTTTTACAGAAAATTAGGTGGGCGTTTCGATCATGTGAAAAGTTTTAACCATATTCCTTCAGAATATTATTAAAACATTATCATAAAGGTTATGAGGGAGACCTTTACCGAGCATTGAGGCTGAAAAAATACCTTCTATGGTGACCTTCAATTATTTAAGAACGTTGTTATAATTTTCTGTAAAAGTCTATACATTTTTTTTGTAAGAATATAGTTGGGTACTTACTTATTTTAAAACGTAGGTATGCTCAACTTAAAACTTATTCTCATTCTTACTCGGTAACTGTGAAATTAGAATTTTTTAAAGGATGTCTTGATAAAATAAATTAATAGAAAAATCAACTGCCTGATCTGACAATAGAAATGAAACAATATTTTTCACATTTTAATTCAATCAGTATTTATAAACTTCGCTTATTATCTTTCGTTGCTTTCCTTTTTAGCCACCCCATCTCATTGGACAACAGTCAAACAGAAAATTTTCATCCCGCCCAACTAAGGAGGAGCTTCCTACATCTCCTTTGTCTCTTTCTTGCCCACTGATATACGACCTGTACGTCCTTTTCTGTCATAAATTCCCATTATAGCATAATATACACCTTTTACTTGATTATGCTAAGTGATTATTGCAATATTGTTGATTAATTTTATTTATTTGTTATAATGTGTATTGCTTATGTCCGCTACTTTGCCCGTGGTAAAGTTCGATAATTTTCCCACACGGGCGGGATAAAAAGTACCTATCCTACGTATTAATCTAGGTTCTAAGCTATCTGTGTGCTAAATTTAATCCAAATCCGTTCAGTAGTTTATATGTAAAAGAGTAAAACATCCATCCATCCATGAAAATTTTCACATTTATATTTTTTTGTAGGAGTTGGGTATCGTTATCATCATAGTCCTTTCCTTGTTACTTGGGGTCGGCGCAACACGTATGTTTCATAATATCTCTCCTCACACAGTCCATCAATCGTTTCTTTAGTCTTCCTCTCCGTGTCTTTCTGTTACATACGTAATAATTAATCAATAACACCTCGGTCCGCTTTAGAGTGACGTCTACACGCGCTTTTTTAGGTAACATTAAGGCGATTACATGAGCTAAACGCGAGATTTATAATTACTAAAAGTATATGATTCACTGCTATAAACAAAACCAGAAAAATATATGATATTCTTCAGGATATATGCTAACGTGACAGCGTTTTGAAAACATAAATCAATTAATTTGACTCGATAAAAAAATCACGAACTTATCTCTAAAAATATATTTCAAACAAAAAAAAAATAAAAAGTCATACTAATATGCATGCGATTATTCTGATTTTTTGGCACATAATTCTACAAGCAAAATATTAGCATGTTAGTGTTTTAGTTATTTAATCCAATCAATAGTTTTTTTGTAAATCGATGGAAACCACTCATTTCGCGCTATTTGGCCCGCATTGGCTGACGTAACAACCACTTTGTAGTGCAAGCTGATTAGAACTATCCATCCACGTTCCGGCAAAGGCAAAATAGAATAGGTATGATTCAAAAATTACAAATCTGTTTAGTCCGTCAGTTAGAGTATTGAAAAATAATGGACACGTATTTTTTGTTTTTGTAAATCAATGAATATTGACAAAGATAAAACGCATCAAAACTCGGAACAGGGGGGAGGGCTCGTGACTAGCTTAAAATTATACCTAGGCGCCTACGCCAGGCGTGACGTATTGGGAATTTTAAAAGCGTCGTATCTTCGTCAATTTTGATTTACGTAACAAAAGAAAAAATACAGGTCAAATATTTTTTTTATATTCTACCTGACGGTCATATTTCGATATTTTTTTGTCGTCTACCCTAATTCCATTTGCGAATCCAACAGTTCGTATTTAGTTAGGCACTAGCTGTTGCCCGCGGAAACATTGCACAGTGGAACTGTTCCTCATCATACTACTAACCAGGTTATAAACTATCTATGTGCCAAACATCGAAAACCGTTTAGGTAGTAGTTTTCGCCAGAAAAATTAATCCATTCATCATCACAAACTTCGCGTTTACAATATTGGTAGGGTTAATTAAGTCAGTCAAAATGCTTCCTGAATCATCTTTTATCACTAAGCTAAATGATCAAGTCGTTACCCTAATTATTATTATAATTTAATAAAAATAGTTAAATAACAAAATAAATAAACGTTATTATACCAAAGTGTTCATTTTAGACCATTAAAGTAGTTAAGAATCGAACCCCACACAAGAAGGCGTGAAGAAACAAAACAATTAACCAAACCACAACGCCAAATCAAATAAAAATCGATTATAATCTAACATAATCGAGTTACATTCCCCTCACTAACTCATCACCCTATCTGTATAATTATATTATTATCTGTGGTACAGTCCTTTCATGGATAATTTATCTCTGGCAGCCATCAATTTTTTGTGTGGATTTAAAGTAATAAGTATCAGAAGAAACAATGAAACATTATTTTACTGCTTTTACTTCCACATACCTCTGTGAAAAGGCATTCTCGGCTCTTGCAAAAAAAACATAAACATATAAATTACAATTGGAATCCGATTTGTAATCAACTCAAATATTACTAATTTGGTTGCAAAAAACAGCACCCATCTTTTTTTTAATATTTTTTTTTTCAGTACCTACTTAAATAAATTGAACGAAATGTTTTTATCAAGGGCATCCTTCGAATTGTGCTTGATTTTATAGGGGGTGGACTGAAAAGAAAACCCTGGTATGGAACCAAAAAAAAATATCGCAATGACGATGTCGGTGAAGATAAAGCTCATTTAAATGATTTTGACAGCGATTCAAAATATGGATGCACATTGTGGAACTAATGCCGCTAGCATGCCTCGTTCCAAGCATCGTCATTGGTTGATAATCAAGGAATGTCATTTCTTATTTTAAAATACCTTGACCTCATTGGTCAGATTGAGACTAGCTATGGTGGCGCAATCTACAATTACCTTTTAACGGTCTTCCCCATTGTTGGAAAATAAATGTGAACAGACTATAATTATATTATCATCTGTGCTTCATGATATTGCCATCACTCTAATGATATGTGGTTGCAGATAATTTATTTTTACTGTCAATATTTTGACATTTGACATGCGCGCTGTAATTTGATTGTTGCCATTCGTTTTTCGAATGATAACCATCATTGAGGCACGTGCATAGCATAATCAGCCTATAATGTTCTCTTACTGCTGGGACACGGGACTCAAGTTTCTATCGGAGTGAGAGGGGCGTTATTATGTTACAAGTGCCTATTGCAACTTTTTAGATAATCATTTGCTTGAAACAATGTCCCAAAATTATTTTATGAGCCAACAAAGTTTTCCTAATTTCGATTTCGTCAGCCGTCATTGAATGTACAATTGAAAATATGAATTTGACTCATCTATAATGTAAATATGGTCTTGGAAACATTAAAATGAACAGTATTCGAAAAACGAGTATGAGTATCTTTCTAAAGATGCAAATTAGAAAACGTTCTTCTGTTCTTCTGATTTTTCTGTGTTTCACTGCCTTTTTATTTTCTACTTTTAGTGTTTTATTACTTTTAATTTTTTCGGAAGTTGGTTTTTATGGAAGTCAAGTTTTTTTGCAAAGGAGTTTCATATTTCATCCTTTTTGGTTGCGGTATGACGAATTCTATCCCTATCAAGAATTATCCGAATCGCCCAAGTCAAATCATTAAACAAGCTTGAATCAATTACTACAAAATATATAGGTAAATAAAATTCTTAGCAATTAAACCAAAGTAATTGTATTCCCTAAAAACCGATATTCTCGCGGCACGCGTTTGCTCCCTAGGGTACGATCACGCCCATACCTTGTTAATTAGGGTAAAAAAATACTTTGACACGACTCGTGTCGAATGACATTTCAGCTGTCAGTTTTGCCGCGTTTTTTGTAGCATAAAGGATGTGGTGTACCAGGGTTTTTATTTCTAACCAGCTGTTGTTCGCGACCTTCTTCCGTGTGAAATTATTATAAGAATATTATCCCTCTTTAGATCGATTTGTTAACAATTTCAAGAGATTTTTTCCAGGTACCCTAATTTTTATCTTTAGCCTATGAGCCTAACAATGAGTCAGTAAAAGGTACGTCAAGTTCGGTCCACCTGTTTCGGATATTAGCCGGAATAATTAAACAGACAATAATTTTAAAAATGTTTTCGTGTTAAACTTGTGACATTATAGACAATTACATTTTGTTTTATTTGTTTATGTCACCGTAAAATTGTCAAACACGTTAGATTGTAATCTCTCTAGCGATGTTGTAAACTATCGAAATAATTGTCAACTGAAAATACTGCTTACAATATAACGCATTATTTTGAGGCTTTATAGTCATTGTTTCAGGTAGATTGTAATCTATCGAAGTGAAACCGTAATATTGTGAAATGCATGCGACGGAAGTATCTCTGCCTCCATAATCGGGACTTGGGGCACCCCCACGTTAGGTTAGTTAGGTACCTTTAAACCCTGCACTCAGAAATGGGGCCCGTCAGTTAGGTTATATTAATCGCTATTTCTCAGGAATGGTACATTATCTTTTCATGAGAGTGGTACCATAGGGCAAGAGGGTCCCCTCCTTTCCTCCCTCTCCTCCACACCGCGCGAGTTGACGGATTGAATAGTATGGGGGTCGTGAAGGTGTTAAAAATCTTACAAAGAAAACTTGTATTAAAAAAAAGAACCTGTCAAAAAGTTGTAACTTTGACCCCCCATATCTCCGTAACAAGAAGGTTCCCAGGTATGGTGTCGAACAAAAAAAGTATCGCAATGATGGGGAGAACAAGTGCCTTTCGGCTTCATGAAGAGGTGTTTTACACCCTTTATGTGGCCATAACAAAAGTAGTTATGCACTTCACTGTACTGAGCTTTTCATGTGTGTCACACACGTGAAAGCTCAGTGTGCCACCCACTTAAAGGATCAATTTCTGTAACGTCCTAATGTCAAAGTTCCCGCCATGCCATTTTTTACCACAGATAATTGATTCCAACAAATCCATGTTACGAGAGGTTAATGATGTGTAAAATTATCCAAAAATAAAAGCGGCAAGGAAATGGCAGTTACAATTTGACACCTTTTTTACTAGGGTGTTTATTTGTGAAGTTGATGTAGTATTTATAGATGATGTGGACCCATTTTTTTTGTGATATTTCGCCATTGGTGTCGATTCTGTTGTACACAAACTAAACTTAATTTAGGCTATTGCTATCTTTTACGAAGAGGCAGTGCGCGAAAAGGACGGCTATAGCTATGAACTTAGTTACAGATGTCAAACTAGTGAATGCCTTGCGCTTCACCATGTTTTTTACGTGTACCCTTCATTTGTATGGAAATATAAGTTCCGATTAAATTCTTTATTTAGTTTGTGCACAACAGAATCGACACCAATGGCTCTTGATTTCTAGCTTCCAGTCCAACCTGTATACCAGTATCACAATCACTACATATTAAAAAACAAAGTCACAGGATCTCCTAGTTTGGGAGTCAGGGTTACTTTATCTGTATGACCTTGACTTCACTAAAATTCATGTGACCTATTTTGTAAGCAATGTGGAAGGTTTTTGTGTAAATAAAGATTTTTATTTATTATTTATTTATTAAAGTCCTCCGCCGTGTCAGTCTGTCTGGTCGCGATGAACTCGACCCTGATTTTCATGCTGTTTTCACTTGCATCGCTAGAGTGGTTCTAGAGGAAAGAGTTTTTATGATCTCATCCGTAGTGCTATTGCCATTGCCGGGGTGCCAGCTGTATTAACCTACTGGCTTGACACGCGTCGATGGCAAGAGACCAGATGGTATGACCATAATGCCATGGAAGTTGGGTAGGCCTTTGGTGTGGGCGACACCCTTGCGCCATCCCATCTTCCTAGCACGGTTTGCTGCGCTGGGGAAGGTGCTGCAGGTGCTGAAAACCTCAATCGGTGTAAATACAATAGTTATTTGATAATTATGTATTTAAGCCGTTTGGGATTGAAACACTAGGGCCCGAGTGCCCACTAGGGTCCGATTACCCACCTAGTATTTCGTAGCACTGGCACTTTTCCTGTTGGCAGCGATGTGGACGAATTTTTCGATGCTCTGTTAATCTTTTTGATACTTGTACAATTTTTATTTCTACTATAGAGTGTTTCAGTATTCAGGGTGCAATTTTACAAAATACTCTAAATACTGGAGAAAACAAATTTTACTCAAAGGCGACATTCCTTTATTTTTAAAATGAAACAAGTCTGCATTCACAGTTTTTCGAACATCATTTTGGCACACTCGGTCGTCGAACCCGGGATGGATTGACTAAAGTTCGTCAAAATAAGATTCTGTACCTTTTTGACATCAATCGATAGGGTCAATCAAATGGATCAAAGCTCTCTAACAAACATAATAAATTAAATAAAAGGAAAACTATGAATAAAAGTGCTTTATCTTGTTGAATTTATCCCATTGAAAAACTGTTCTTTAGTTTTCATGGTTTTCCTTTCATTTAATTAATCATGTTTGTAAGAGAGATTTGATCCATATGGCTGGCCCTATGGATAGATGTCAAAAAAAGTACAGAATTATATTTTTTTCAACTTTAGTCGGTTCGATTCCCGAGAGTGGAAAGCAATTTTTAGAAAATCTGTAAATGCAGATAAGTTTCTTTAAAAAAATAAGGGAATGCTTCCTTTGAGTAAAATTGTCTGTTTCCAGTATTTCGAGTACTTTCCCTCCGTGGCATTGAACAATTCCACCCTGTACCAGCTAGCAACATGGAGCGACCGCCTATCTGACCTCCGCAACCCAGTTAGTACTAGGTAATATTAATATTACCCCTTGGTAAGACTGGTTGACAGACTTTCGTGGCACTACACTTAAAGTACTTACGGGATTATATCCGTGATTGTCTTTTGTTTCTACGAGCACCCGATATTTCGACGCTGTTGCAAGCATCAGCGGGAATACTGAAGAGGTATGCGGGTGGGACAAAAATTATTATTCATGAGCAGACAAATCGGTCTACCCTCTTTCTTAGTTGTAACTCACGACAGAACGCACTCACAGTATCACTCGGTTTTTCTTTATAATGGAGACGCATGTTAGTTTTTATTAGGCTTATCACTGGATTCCTCGTACTTGAAAGCATAACTTTAGAACGATCTGAGCGGCTATCATTATCTAGCTACGAGCTCCTCACTGTACCCAAGCACTAGTAAGGTTTAGCACGAGTGAGAATAAAAGTCTTTATATTATTATTATAATATTAATTGAACAAAAATACCTAATCCCTTTAAAAAGTACAAATTCATGAGAAAAAAATAAAAATCATTAAACATTTTAAAAATCTAACTGCTAGAAGTGTATTCTTCTTCAGTAGAAGAAGATTGCCTGGATTTAAATGATTTCTTTGTAGAACTAGATTTCCTCGCTGCTGTATTCCCATTCGAA
Organism: Xestia c-nigrum; assembly: GCA_916618015.1. NCBI lineage: Eukaryota > Metazoa > Arthropoda > Insecta > Lepidoptera > Noctuidae > Xestia > Xestia c-nigrum. The sequence goes on from OU745268.1 coordinate 15,747,752, forward strand.
TCCACCTTCTTGTATTCACTGCTAGTAGATGCTTGATTCTTCTCATCTTCTGCACTAGCGGAATCTTTCTTAGACTTCTTAGTTTTACCATCACTCTCTTCTACAAAACTGTCGAAAGAATTCTTATTGGCTTCTTCAAAAGCACTGTTTTGCCCTGATTGGACAGTTTTGCCTTTAGAATCTCTGGATTCTTCAATATATTTAGAGTCTTGTTGTTGTTCAGAATGCGCAGTGTCCTCTGAGCTTTTTTTGTGAGTTCTCTTTTTTCCGTCTTTAGTAAAGCTTTCCTGTTCGTCACTTGAACCGTACCCTGACGCTGATTTACTGGATTCTTCTCTACGATTTTTGTAACTCTTAGATTTTGTTTCGTCTTTCGATTGACGGTCAGCTGTTTCATTGCTTGAATTGCTAGATTCGTTATCTGTTGTTTTTTTTTTATTGTCAGTTGTAGAAGTTTTGGATTCTCCTTCGCTGTTTGCTGATGTACTGCTTGATTTGTCAGATTGACTGCCCGATTTTTCATTTTTATTGCCAGTTGTAGAAATTTTAGTTTCTCTTTCGCTGTTTGCTAATGAACTACTGGATTCGTCGGATTGGGAGCCTGATTTTTCATTTTTATTCGCCGTTGAAGAAGTTTTAGATTCTACTCCGCTATTTGCTGATGAATTACTACTAGATTCGTCAGATTGGCTCCTCGATTTTTCTTCATCATAGTTGTCAGAACTGTCGTTGTCTGCCGTATTTCTGTTGCTGATTTCTTCATTTTTTCTATGTACATCATCACTTACAGTTGTTTTCCCAGATGTAGAGACTGCAGTAGCCTTTCCTGCAAAATCATTATTAGTATCTTCAGTATTCAGTTTAGGTATGTGTTGTTTTATAGTTATTGTTATTGTCGCTAACTTACGTTTAATTAAATTTCTCGTTTTAGTCCCTTTATCTGTTGTTCTACGGCGAATTTTGGGATTCACTTTTGAGGCGTTAGTGACTGCTGTATTTTTGGTGTCTGAGGTGTCTTCTTCCTTCGAGCTAGTATTTTGGCTAACAGCATCAACATTTTTGGAGCTAGTGGTTGTATCTTCTTTCTCTAAGACATCAGTAGTTTTGTCTTTGTTACTGTTGGTAGTCGATTCTTTTTCGAAATCGTTATCCTGTGGTTCATTATCTTCAGCCGAGTTATTTTTTAAATCTGAAGAACTATCTTCTTCATTCGAAGTATTATCGTTACTTGTATTAGCTTCTGACTTAGAGCCCTCCTTGTCTTTGGTGTTGACGTGTTTTCTTATCACTTGTAAAGAGTGTGTATCTTGATTGCCGTTTTTAGTTGAGTCTTTATGACTGTGTTTTTTAGTTTTAGATTGTTTATCTTTTACAGCTGAATTATTATCGTCACTAGTTTTATTTTCATGTTTTGTAGAAATTTTATCATCTTTGTCACTATTATCAGTTTCTTCAGTTCCCGCTTTATCAGAATTTGAGGCTGACTTATTTTTTTCCGTGGTTTCATTATCGGAGTGATCACCAGACTCATGATTTGGCAAACCTTTTACAATTTTGTAACGAATTTTATGCTTTTCGTTTTTGTCAACTGATTTCGTATTTTGATCAATTAGTTTACTATCTTTGCTGTGATAACCGATATCATCAACACCTTCATTGGGGCCAGAACCGTTGACATTACTGAATTGTGAATCTTTTTTAGTTTTCGTCACATTGTTTTTTATTCTTCTTCTGTAATCTCTAATCCTCAATTTTTTGTCAGATATTTGTGTTTGTTTACCATCCTTCTTAGTGTTAACATCACGAGCATCATTGGTAAGTCTATCACTCTTTTCAGAACCTACTTCTTTATTATTTTTAACAGATTGATCTTTTTGGATTTCACTATTTTTCGGAACTCCATCATTTTCATTATCAGCAGAGTCTGTTACATGGCCATTCTTATGTCCTTTCCGTTCTAGAACGTTGTGAGAATATTTATGTTTTTTGCCACTAATTCTTCCACCTTTATTGGACTTTTCAACTGCACCTGTATCATAATCGTCTTGCTTTTTTGAATGTTCTTTGTAACTGTTTTCAGCCTCTACTGCTTCATCTTGTTTACCACCATTTTTCTCAGTTTTGTTACCTTCAAACTTCCTCGATGCGTCACCATTGTCAGATGCAGTAACTTTTTTGTTCTTTTTGGCAAATCTTCTTCTATGTTCTTCTTTTTTAATGTTACTGATCTCATCTGTACGAGTTTCGGGTTTTTCACTAGTAACTGTTAATTTATCAACTTTTGAAATTTCATCAGTTACACTTTTAGTAGAAGCACTTTCATTAATTTTCTTATGAACTGCCACAGTTCCAATTTTAGTATTATGAGGTCTACGTTTACGGCCGTGTTTTCTTTCAAATTTATCATCTTTTTCAGACTTGTCAGACGTATTAACATCATCATTGTTATCAGAACCGTTATTGATGGAGCCTTCACCAGCGTTCTTGTTTTCATCTTGACCTGTCTTGGGTTTGCCACTTGTTTCTGTTAATGTTTTATCGTCCAATTTTCCATCATTTACAGTGTTTTTAGAGTCAGCTTCACGGTTATTATTTTCTTCTACAAGTTTTCCAATTTTGATGGGGTTCTTTTCTCCGCCATTTCTCCTAGGTTTTTGTTTCTTGACAAACTTGTCAGTTGCAGTGTTTTCATCACTGCCATCGGTATTTTCTTTGATAGAGCTGTTACTTTTATCAGACCCCTCTTTTTTACCGTCATTGTCTTCATCTTGTCGAGGTTTGGGTTTTTCACTAGTGTTTGTTAAATTATCATCTTTCGAAGGTTCATCATTTTCACTTTTTGTGAAATCAAATTTATGCGTTCTCTTATGACCTGCAATTGTGCCATGTTTAGTAAAATGTCTACGTTTGTGGTTGTATTTTTTTTCAGTTTTATCAACTTTTTCAGATGCATTATCGTCATCAATGTTATCAGAACCTTTCTTGATTGAACCGTCACCAGCGTTTGTGGTATTGTTTTCATCTTTACTAGATTTAGGTTTCTCATGAATAATTGTTGATTCGTCGGTTTCAGGAACATTTTTATTTACGACAGTTGTGAAAATTTTGCCAATAATTTTGTTTTGCTGACCGATTTTCCTTCTTGCTTTTTTACCTTTAGTAGGTGGGCTCCTTGCGTTGTTGTCATCCGAACCTTTATTTTTGGATTCGTTATTTGCACCGTCATTGGTTTCATCTTGACCAGTTTTGGGTTTATCACTAGTTACTGTTAATTTAACATTTTTCAAAGTTTCATCATTTTCACTATTTGGAGAATTAGTGGCTTCAGTTACATGTCCTTCAGTTGTGACAACTTTAGTATTATTTCCACGTTTATGGCCGCGTTTTCTTTTAAATTTATCGGCCTGGTCAGGCTTGTCACTTATATTGTCTTTGATAGAAGTGTCGTCATTTTTAGGCTTATCCCTTTTGGTGTCATCGTTTACATCTTGACCAGATTTAGGTTTTATATTAGATTCAGTGGATTGGTCATTTTCATGATCATTCTTATGTTCTTTTAGTCCTGCAACTTCACCAACTTTTATGTGACGATTTCGTTTACGTCCGCCATTTCTTCTAAATGTATCACTGTTGTTCTCAGATTTATCAGATGTCTCTTCGTCATAATCATGTTTTTTACTAGAGCTGTCATTATTTTCAGTGTCATTGTTTTCATCGTTACCAGTTTTCGGTTTCTCACTAGTTACAGTAAGCTTATCATCTTTCACAGTTCCCTCAGTGGTTGTGGAGTCAGTATCACGAGAATTCGTGTCACCTACAACTTTGACAATTTTTGTATGTTTTCTTCGCTTATGACCATGTTTACTCCCAGATATACCGTCTTCTTTAGAGTTGCTAGATGCATCTCTGGAATTTTCATAAAAATCTTTGTTATTTTTATTTTCAGTTTCCACAACATTTTCTTCGTCTCTATCACTGTTAACTCCGGATTTGCCAACTTCACTAGACCTCTTAGGTGTATTTTTATTTTGAGATCCTACAACTGTTTTGTCATATTTGTCACCAGTTTTTCCAGATTCACCACTTTTGTCAGAGTTGCTAGATGCATCCTTGTCATCTTCATCAGAGTATTTGTTTTCGGCATTTTCAGAACCATTTACTTTTTCATCACCATGGTTTCTGTATTTGCCATCTTTACCAGACTCCTCAGGAGCATGAACATTTTCACCTTTGTTATATTTCTGGTCGCGACTTTGTCCAGATTCATAAGAATCTTTGTTTTCACTAGTTTCAGATCCATCAACTTCCTTGTCATCAGACTTCCCGAGTAAAACACTCTCATTATCACCCTCATGGTCTTCATTGTTAGAGTTGTTACCACACTCGGACATATATTCCTCTTGTTCATCATTCCAAGTATCATCCTTTTCTACGTAGCCTGTTTCATCATCATTTTGTTCTAAATCTTTATCAGAGTCTTCGTAACTGATTCCATTGCTAGAGTCATCATCACTTTCAGACTGATCTTGGCTGCCGTTGGTGTTATCATTCTGACCACTTTTTACTGGCACTGTTTCAGAAGTTGAATCATTTCCAATATTTTCAGAGTCTGATTCCTGATCGTTTTTCACTTTGTGCCGTCTAGTGGAATTTTCATCTTTTTGGTCCGACTTTCCAAGAGCATCTTCATTTTGTACAACATTTCTGCTATCATTACTTTGAGTTTTACCACCTTTGTTATATGTTTTATTAGAATCTGCTTTGACATCGTTATCAGATCCCACAACTGTTTTCTTCTCACCATCTTTACTATTTGATTTATCATCTTTGCCAGATATCCCAGGTGCATCATCATCATTTTTCGATCCCACAACTTGATCGTTGACACTACTTGGAGTTTTGTCACCTTTTCCAAATTTCCTAGGTTGTTCATTCTCGCTATCAACAGTGTTTTTATTAATGGAGTCAGCGATACTTTGGTCAGATTCTACCTCCTTTTCATCTTCTTTGTTAACATGACTATCAGATTTACCTTTTCCAGACCGTCTCCTGCGAGGTTGATCAACCTTTTTATCAACACTGTCTTGATTCATAGACTGACTGGCATTTTTGTCAGATTCAACTTCCTTTTTGTCTTTTTTGCTATCATGACTACCAGATTTACCACCTTTACCAGACATTCCCCTGCTAGTTTGACCGTCCTCCTTACCACCATTATCTTCATTTATAGAGCCACCATCATTTTTGTCAGATTCTTCCTCCTTTTTATCTTTTATGCTACCTTGTCTACCAGATTTACCATCTTTTCCTGACCTTTTTCTGTGAGTTCGATCAACCTTTTTATCAACACTGTCTTGATTAATAGAGTTACTATCATTGTTGTCTGATTCAACCTCCTTTTTGTCTTTTTTGCTACCATGACTACCAGATTTACGACCTTTTCCAGTCTTTCTCTTGCTAGAGTGATCGTCCTCTTTATCAACAATGCTTCCATTATCAGAGTCAACATCCGTTTTGCCAGATTCTACCTCCTTTTTATCTTTTATGCTACCTTGTCTACCAGATTTACTATCTTTTCCAGACCTTTTCCTGTGAGTTCGATCAACCTTTTTATCAACACTATCTTGATTAATAGAGTTACTATCATTTTTGTCTGATTCAACCTCCTTTTTGTCTTTTTTGCTACCATGACTACCAGATTTACGACCTTTTCCAGTCTTTCTCTTGCTAGAGTGATCGTCCTCTTTATCAACAATGCTTCCATTATTAGAGTCAACATCAGTTTTGCCAGATTCTACCTCCTTTTTAGGTGTTTTGCTACCTTTTCTACCAGATTTACCATATTTTCCAGACCTTTTTCTATTATGTTGATCGTTTTCTTGATCAACATTGTGTTCACTACTGGAGTCACCATCATTTTCGTCTGATTCTACCTCCTTTTTGCCTTTTTTGCTACCTTGACTACCAGATTTACGACCTTTTCCAGTCTTTCTCTTGCTAGAGTGATCGTCCTCTTTATCAACAATGCTTCCATTATTAGAGTCAACATCAGTTTTGCCAGATTCTACCTCCTTTTTGTGTGTTTTGCTACCTTTTCTACCAGATTTACCATATTTTCCCGACTTTCTTCTGTTATGTTGATCGTCTTCTTGATCAACATTGTGTTCACTACTGGAGTCACCATCATTTTCGTCTGATTCTATCTCCTTTTTGTGTGGTTCGCTACCTTGACTACCAGATTTACGACCTTTTCCAGTCTTTGTCTTGCTAGAGTGATCGTCCTCTTTATTAACAATGCTTCCATTATTAGAGTCAACATCAGTTTCGCCAGATTCTACCTCCTTTTTGTGTGTTTTGCTACCTTTTCTACCAGATTTACCATATTTTCCAAACCTTTTTCTGTTATGTTGATCGTTTTCTTGATCAACATTGTGTTCACTACTGGAGTCACCATCATTTTCGTCTGATTCTATCTCCTTTTTGTGTGTTTTGCTACCTTGACTACCAAATTTACGTCCTTTTCCAGTCTTTGTCTTGCTAAAGTGATCGTCCTCTTTATTAACAATGCTTCCATTATTAGAGTCAACATCAGTTTCGCCAGATTCTACCTCCTTTTTGTGTGTTTTGCTACCTTTTCTAACAGATTTACCATATTTTCCAGACCTTTTCCTGCTATGTTGATCGTCTTCTTTATCAACATTGTGTTCACTACTGGAGTCACTATCATTTTTGTCAGATTCTACCACCTTTTTGCCTTTTTTGTCAATTTTGGAAGACTTGTTTTCATTTTTGTTACCATTGTTTCCATGTCTACCATCCTTGCCAGATTTAATATTTTCAGCATCATCATGAAAATCTTCATCACTTGGTCCATTATCATTTCTGGAGCCGACAGTTTTTTTAGGTGCCCTACTGTTGTCATTGTTTTGATCGTCATAAGTTGTATATCCACTATTGTTCTTCAATTGAGATGTTTTTTTAGATTCAGTAAATTTTTCATATTTGCTGCGTTTGTCTTTTTTAACATTTTTAGTTACTGATGCTATATCAGTTCCTTTCGTTTTTCGTTCGTTTTTGACTGCCGAAGAATTGTCTGTCACGGTTGATTTGCCGGGTGTAGTGTTATCTACATCATTGTTCTTGTTTGACTTGTCATCAGTTCCTGAAACCTGCTTTGTAATCTTTTCGTTTTTGACTGCCGAAGAATTGTCTGTTTCGGTTGATTTGTCTGGTGTAGTGTTATCTACATCATTATTTTTAGTAGACTTGTTATCAGTTCCTGAAACCTTTGTAATCTTTTCGTTTTTGACTGCCGAAGAATTGTCTGTCTCAGTTGATTTGCCGGGTGTAGTGTTGTCTACATCATTATTCTTGGTTAACTTATCATTAATTCCTAAAACCTTCTTTGTAATCTTTTCGTTTTTGACTGCCGAAGAATTGTCTGTTTCGGTTGATTTGCCGGGTGTAGTAGTGTTATCTACATCATTATTCTTGGTTGACTTGTCATCAGATCCTGAAAACTTCTTTCGAATCTTTTCGATTTTGACTGCCGAAGAATTGTCTGTCTCGGTTGATTTGCCGGGCGTAGTGTTATCTACATAATTATTTTTGTTTGACTCGTCATCAGTTCCTGAAACCTTCTTAGTTATCTTTTCGTTTTTGACTCCCCAATATTTGTCTGCCACAGTTGTTTTGGTAGTTTCTTCATAATCATTATTTTCTAATACATCATCTTTCTTTGAATCTTTTTCGATCAAGGTTGTGTTTTTAATATGAATTGATTTGCCGTTTTTGGTTTCTTTGTTGATGGCGTCGGATTTACCATTTTTATCGTTAGTTTTCTCAATAGTCTTATCTGTTTTGTTTTCATCTTGTCCATCTTTATCAGTCAATTTTGAATGACCTTTTTTGGTAGTTTTATTATCATATTTTCGAGTGGGATTTAGTTTATCATGTTCTTTTAATAAATTCTCAATCACGGTATCTTTATCAATAACTATTGTTTTATCAACCTTGGTATTTCCGTTATTGTCTTTGCCAATGTCGTCAGGTTTGTTATGTTTTTCTAATTGTTCCTTAATTTTCTCAACAGCTTTGCTTTTTCTGTCGCTATCTTTTAAACCTTTATTTTCTTTGGATTTGCTGTTTTTGTTAGTTTCATAATCGCTTTCGTCAATGGATTCCGACTTGCCTTCATTTTCTACTACCTCTTTAGTTTCTGTGGATCTTTCATCTATTGTTTTCATTCCACTCTCATCTTTATTAATAGTTTTAATCACCGTGGTTTTGCGAATCACAATAGATTCATTTTTGATACCATCATCATCGTTATTATGTACGGGCCTAGACGTATCATCAATTTCTAATGCCTTTTCTACATTTGTGCCAGTTTTAGGTGTTTTGGTGTTATCCTTTCCTCGGCGGTCAGTGTTCTCAGAACGTACCGTTGATTTACCATTATTGATATTTACATCACTGATTTTGCCAATGTCATATTTTCCCAAAGTTTTATCTTTTTTGTCAGTAACATTTTTGTCTTTACCAACATTTTTGATATCCGCAGTTTTGTCATTTGTTTTACCATTTTCACTAGAAGCATCATTGTTAGTAATGTCGGATTTGTCGTTTTGAATCGCAATTGCTTTATCAATGGTTGGTTTAACAGGTTCAGTTGTTTTAACACCAGCCTTGCCAATTACATGTGAACCGTCTTTTTCAAGATCTCTTTTGACTTCTACAACAGTTTGATTTTTTTTTCTCAGTTCTAATAAATCTTTACCAGTAACTTTGATCACCGTAGTTTCGTCGACCACGAGTGGTTTACTATTTGTGGTAGTTCCTTTATCGCTTTTATCGAGGGTTTCAGACTTGCTTTCATTTCCTGAAACCTCTCTAGTTTTTTGGTCATTTTTTTCTTTTTCACTGTTATCTTTGTTAATAGTTTCAATCACAAGATTTTTATCAATGACAAATGATTTATCAGTTTTGGAAATTTTGTCATTATCATTACTATTTGGTTTATCATCTTTATCCGAACCATTTTTATTCGTAGTCTTTTCATTCGATTTATCATATTGATTCGGTCTATCGCCTGTTTTTTCAATGGACCCAGACTTGTCATTAGTTTCTAAAACCTTTTCAATAATACTCTTATTTTTCTTGCTAACATCACCATGGTTGTAAATATGTTTAGTCACTGTGTTTTTGTCAATGATAATTGACTTGCCAGGATTTTCGATAGTTTTTTTGTCATCTTTATCATTGGTTACTAACTTATCATCATCTGTTTTGTGATTCGTAATTTTAGTAAAAGCTTCATCAATTTTTTCATTACCTTTTACAGGTTTGCCAGTTTTTTTAGGTAGCGCAGTTATGTCGGTGGAAGCCCCATTGTCAATTTTACTATTCTCATAATTTTCGCTATTGAGATGTGTTGTGGGGGTAATTTTAGATGATAAATCTTTGTTGAATACAGTTGTTAAATCATTTTTCAAATTACTGGCGCTTTCGAATGTTCCTTTTAGCACGTCTTTATCTAATATAATTTCTGAGGCATCTCCACTTTTTCCTTCATAGTCAATATCTAAAGTTGTCAATGGTGTCAGAGGTGTCACAGGTGTCAGCGGTGGCAACGGTTGGAAGGGGTTTAAAGTTGGTAAAGGCTCAAATGCTCTGTCAATAATTATTGCATCATCTATATTGGCAACATTGCCTACTGGAATCGCACTTAAAGGTAAAACAGATGGATTCCTACCAAAGATAGTAGTCGGACCAGACCTGTCAATACCGGGTATGTAGGCAGATCCTGAACCAAAACCACCATTTCTGTAGTAGTTAGGTCCATAGTACGGACCATTCGGGTAACCATTAAATTCCGGAACGATTACTGCGGGAACTACATATCCCGGAGCTACTCCTCCGTAAGTATCGTCATCATCAACAGTAGATGCAGGAGTAGCCATATAAGAACCGGTGGGTGCATCGTAAAACCTTAATCCAAGATTAGGAGTTTCATATACAGGCCTTCTTTGAGACCCAGGATGGTGATGGGCAGGAGTAACACCGTAACCATTAGGCACAGCCCCAAGCTTCAAAAGATGTTGTACTTGCGTTAGAATGTCACTTATGTATTTTACATTGGCGTCCTGACTCTGTCCATCATTATCATATTGATCATTGTTACCTCCTTGGCCAAAACCTCCATTCAAGTATTTACCAGGAACAGGTCTTGGCTTTGTAGATCCAGGGTAGACAAGGCGGTCACGGGCACGGTTAAGGAGTCCATCCAAAATGTCATTCGGGTTTGGGTGATATCCGTTTCCATGTCCATAATTTACATTATCATTAGGAGCTAAATCACCGTGTCCAGGATTAACTCTTTGGTTTCCAAACTGAGGTCGATTTTGGAATCCTCTCAAATCTCCGTTTTCATTACCCTGGTATCCATTTAAGTGTCTGGCAATAGCGTTGTATTTTCCAGAATGTGCCTTGTTTTTAGTTGGGTTTACAAAATGTTTGCTTACTCCTCTTTTAAGGACATCTTTTAAATCTCCAGTTTCAACAGCTGAATTGTCTCCTTCATTTTCAGGCTCATTTACAAAGTGATCAGTATTCACTCTCTTATCACCTCTAAGGTAACTCTTGTCCACATATCCAGAACCCTCGAACCTAGATTCAGAACCATCAAAAACATTTCCACTATCATATTCTCCAGAATTTGTTTTTTGATTTTCATTGTTACTCGCTGAATCAACAAAATGTACTTGGCTTGCATCTGCACCTTGGTACCCGTCTTCAAAACTTTGGGAGGCATCATGGGTATGATCTATATAATCAACAGAATTAGCCCCTTGGTGTTGGTTTCCAGAACCATTTGCAAAGTGGTTATTATGGTGACGTCCAGCCCCTCGAGCCAATTGGTCACTGTTATAAGGATGATTCCAATAACCGTTTCTATTACCGCTATTATGAGTACCTGAGTTTCCAATATGTCTATTGGTACCACCATGGTTTCTAGTATGATGTCCGTAATGCCCATTTTCGCTTGCATAGTTTCTATGTTGGTTGTATGCATGTGTTTCGGGAATACCGTGGTTAGGTGTATGGGAGAAGTGTCTTGTGGGACCTCTATGGGCTAGACTTGATCTAGGTTGGATTCCGCTGAGAATACCTGGAAATGGAGAAATAAGTCAAATGATGATTGACACGCATGTTAGGTAGATAGGGGTGAATAAGGTTCGGGCAAAGTTTTATGAAAATAATGAAAATAAAAATTGAAAAAGACTGACTTATACCAAAACTTGAAGAAGATAGAAGGAGAAGAGAATAGGAAACGAGCCTATTGTTTTAAATCGGACACAAAGACTCAGTGGCTGCTGCAGAGAAATTTCGGATGGATATATCTAATTACACTTTTTGCCCGACCCGGAAATCTAACCAAGGACCCTATTCTCAGCAGTTCCGCTACCGACTACTCGACCAAAGACGTCAATTTGCCAATATACCATTTAAAAAAATTGAATATAACGATTTTTCGGTTTACGAGGAAAGTTTAGAGTATGAATGTGGATGGGCATATCATATGCACACTCTAAACTTTCCTTTCTTTACTTTCTTTCTTTTTCTTTCCTTTTCCTTTCCTTTTAGTACTCAGTACTATGAGTAGAGGAAGACTAAAAAATCAATGGATGGACTGTGTTAAAATTATATGGAAAGAAAATAACTGATAAGATGACGAAAGACCGAGAAGTATGGAAATGCGTGCCAACCCCAAATGAACACGGTACACGACAAAAAAATAAATTTGTCCGCAAGTTAGATTATCTGAAAATATTTGACCCGTATTTCCGTCCGTCTTTTGTTACATAAACCAAAATTGACTTAGATGCGACGCGCGACGCTTTAAAATTCTCCATACGTCACGCGTTGGTATAATTTATAACGAGTTCTGACGTCACGAACCCCCATTTCTGAGTTTTAATGCGTTTTATATTTGTCAAGATTTACAAAATCAAAAAATACGTGTCCATTATTTTCCAATAAGTACTCTAACTGACGGACTAAATAGATTTACAAATTTTTGATACTGCCACGAATGAAGATAGGGTCCATAATTATGGAATTGGCAATTGCTTCGATATTTTAACATACCATCTGTCACATGTACACATTATGGAACGCAATAAAGTATTGAGTATTGAGTAAGATATAACGGGCGCGTACCTTGATTGCCGCTTTCTATACCGCCTTGGTGGCTATACTCAGAGGGCGAGCTGGACTCATCGGATTCTTCACTCCCTTCACCGGACTCCGATAGAGACTTCCGATAAATTGTAGCTCCATCTTTGGGAGAGGTTTCTGTAAAAATATTAAGAAAGGTAAAAACCTCTTCACGAAGCCGAAGGGCACTCCCCGTCATTGCGATATTGTTTCCCAGCAATAAATTTTGCGTAAAGTTTCTTAGTTTGATGTACAGAATGCTTGGTTGACGGCTACATGATGAGCACAACCTGTATTAAATTTAGCCACATACATGATGTAAACGGAGCCACGAAGCCGTCAACCAAGCATTCTGAACAATGAACATCAAACTAAGTAACTTTACGCAAAAATTATTGCTGGAAAACGACATTTTTTTGGGGTGACATATCACATTTTACGGTTACAAACATTGTACTGATGGAAACATTGAATATTACAGGGGTCGTGGAAGTATTTAGTGTAAAAAAATCATGAATGTGTATTTGGAACTTTGACCGTACCGATATCTCCGTAACTAAAAGGTTCAGTTATGGTCTAGATCTAGAACAAAAACATAAAAAAAATAACGGGGAGAATAAGTTTCTTCCTTGGGCCACTAACTACCAGTAACAACAACGTTATCTTCAACTACATATTATAAAACAAAGTCCTCTGTCGCGTCTATCTGTCCGTCTGTTCGCGACAAACTCGAAAAACACTACACCGATTTTTATGCTATTCTCACCAATGGATGGAGTGGTTCTCGAGGAAGGTTTTAGTATATAAATTGTACGCGGACGAAGCCGCGGGCATCGGCTAGTTTGATATTGTCACCGTCATCGGCCTATTAATGTTCCCAGTGCTGGGTCACAGCCCTCCTCACTATGAGAGGGAATGGGCTATAATCCACCACGCGGGCCAGCGCGGATTGGTAGATGTCACATGTCTTCGAATTTTTGGTTCTAGGACATGCCGGTTTCCTCACGATGTTTTCCTTCAACGTTTTCAGAGCAGTGGTGATGAAATAAATTACACAAAGTAATTTGCACCTGCCTGAGTTTGGACCCACGACTTACTGTTCGTAAGTTGGGGCCGCCTTCAGTGGGCCACCGCTGCAGCTAGTTAGACATAATTATCAAAAATGTAGACGCTCACCTTGCTCAGCTTGATTTAAGTCATAATAAGTGACACTGGTCGTATCAAAATTAGATCCAACTTGGCTTTTAGTAAGCCCACTGTAGCCCGGACCGAAGCTGCTAGTCTTTGTCTCATCATAAGAACTCTTGATCTGCTCCTTGTTGCCAAACTCATCAAGGGACTCCACGTCGCGTGTATCGGCGCCATTTTGATCTGAAAAGAGGTTGTTACCTACTTTAAAATCATCATCACAATCATCATTACAGCCGAAAGACATCCACAACTGGACATATGCCTCCCCCAAGTTTCGCCAATAACCGGTCCCGTGCGACTAACATACAGCGGATTCCCGCAACCTTCACCAGGTCATCGGTCCACCTAGTGGAAGGTCTCCCAACGCTTCGTCGTACGATTCGCGGTGGAGGGCAGCCTCGGCATTAATAACGTCAAAATCATTAACTTTCGATCACTGATTCACCATCATCATCATCATTTCAGCCGAAAGACGTACACTGCTGGACATACGCCTCCCCCAAGTGTCGCCACATTGACCGGTCCCGTGTGAGTCGCATCTAACTCATCCCCTCATCCTCTCACTAGGTGGACCGATGACCTGGTGAAGGTTGCGGGAATCCGCTGGATGTGAGTCGCTGATTTAACGAATAAATTAAAAAATGACCAATATATAGATTGTCCTATCATAATTTAAAAAGACTGTCCGCACATTCCTTCAAAATACAACCTACGACGAAACAGAAAAATATTTAATTAAACTTAACTAAGTATGATAAGTTTGTAAATTGTACCACACGCCCAAAACATAGACCCACACCAATCAAATCCACGTACCTACTTACGCACGCTTACACACCCATACATGCCCACAGACTTTCACTCACTCACACACACAGACACCCACATTCGCACAAAAGGCACACTCGCACACACACACACACACGCACAGACGCGCTCGCGCACTAAATACTGTAATTGTTGTAAAACTAAAAATATTGTAATACAATTAGAGGGGATCGGCACTGTTACTTCTTAATACAGGCTATTCTATAGCCCAGCAAGGAGGACAGCACGTCACCCACTTGATTGTCAGTGATATACTATAATTTATCTACCCAAATATCATAAACCCTCTCTAATGCGTTCAAAAACCATAGGCAATGACCAGCATTACCAACCTGCAGAAATAAACGGAACTGTAATGAACTCATTGAGCTATATATACTAGAGATGCAAACCTCAACAAAATTGTCAAAAAAAGTGTAACCACCATTTAAACGCGACGACGTAGCTTTGAAACCACTAACATTTCAAAGTGAACGTATATTTGTCTCGCTTACACAAGTCACAAGAACAATACCGTCGCCTTGATTAGACAAAGACGGCAATATAAACTAGCAATGGTGGGATGGGGTGGCCTACTCATGCAAAATTTTACCCAACTTTTTTAAGCCTTAAAAAATATATAATACATTTATAAATTAAATTAACTTTAAAATATTCGAATAACATATTTCTTTATGGATATATTAGAAGTTTTTAACTATCTAGCACTTCACCTGTGACTTCATCCGCGAAAATAATTCAAGCCTTTGTTACTGGTTAAAGATGTAGCTGTGTGTGAAAGAATTTTTAAAATCAGGTGAGAAGTTCTCGAGTTAAATCGTAACAAACACACAAACAAACAATAAAAACCTTTTCTCTTTATAATATTATTATTTCGTTTATTAATTTATATACACATTCGAATTTTGGATCTATTTTGCCTTGATCACGGAAGTGCTTCGAAAATGAGAAAAATCTAAAATCAAAATCAAAGCATTTATTTCAAGTAGGCCAATTACAGGCACTTTTGAATTTTCACAATATGGGCTATGCGATTACATAAAAATGAAAATTAAGATAAAGGAAAATTTAGCAGGTAGCTAGTCAGACTCTTTTTTCAGCTATTGAATTATTTCCACCCACTTAACACACCCTACAGCGTTTTTATAAAAAAAAATACAAAGCACTTATTTCATCAATTAAAAATTCTCCCACAAATGTTGGAAACTAAAACTAAGTTTTACTGGTAACACTGAACCTTATTGTCAAAATTCAAAATGTAAATTAATAAATTACGTTTTTACGTTGATATAAACCATTATAAAAACTCAGAAACAATAAAATTAAGTATGGAAAGTAATTTCGGTTAATTAATTATGTGTTTGTGATTTTAAATCGCACTCTTTCAATACGCATTTAGCCATTTTTTGTCCTGTGCCACTTCCGTAGGCATCTAACAGAACACTGAACTGACGTTAGCGACGCATATGTATCTGTACATATGTCCCGTGGCAACGCCTTGGCGTGGTAATTGCTAATCTAGTAAGATATATATCTATGAATGAACTCATAACGCAACTGAAAACAGTTACGTTATGAGTTTTAAATTTGGAACAGGTGTCAAATTCAAGTGAGTGTGCTATTCTAGTACCACCTACATTAAATCAGATATCGATAAAAAAAAAACCCCCAATTCAGTATGATTTTAATTATAAATCGCACGACATTTTGATCTCGAGTGACACAAGAATAGTGACTTTGTTCGTTAGCCTATGATTTAAAAAAAAATGACAGATATCCGAAACGCCGCCCTTTCGAGCTGTCATTTGTTCGTTAGCTTTTATTTCCTAATCCAGTTACGAGTAGACAAATTTTCTGATAAGTTCTTTATTTCTGTTGAAAATGAGTGATAGTGACTCAGAAATTGACATGAATACTCCGCCAGATATCGTAAATGCAGCGACGAATGCAACTAATAACCTGTTGGCACAAAAATCAAGGGCCAAGTAACAATGCAGGTCATTTCCCTATGGTTCCTGAACCCATCATAGAGCCCTTATGATATTTGGGTAGATAAAGTAGTGTATGCAACTATACATAATTAGGCATTACAACACTCGTGTGATGCTATAATGTGATGATGTGAGTGTTTCTTAAACCCACACTCGTGTTGTAATGTCCTTCATTATGCACAGTCGCATAAACTACTATTGTACGCGGACGAAGCCGCGGGCATCGGCTAGTTTGACATCGTCATCGGCCTATTAATGTTCCCAGTGCTGGGTCACAGCCCTCCTCACTATGAGAGGGAATGGGCTATAATCCACCACGCGGGCCAGCGCGGATTGGTAGATGTCACATGTCTTCGAATTTTTGGTTCTAGGACATGCCGGTTTCCTCACGATGTTTTCCTTCAACGTTTTCAGAGCAGTGGTGATGAAAATATAAATTACACAAAGTAATTTGCGCCTGCCTGAGTTTGGACCCACGACTTACTGTTCGTAAGTTGGGGCCGCCTTCAGTGGGCCACCGCTGCAGCTAGTTAGACATAATTATCAAAAATGTAGACGCTCACCTTGCTCAGCTTGATTTAAGTCATAATAAGTGACACTGGTCGTATCAAAATTAGATCCAACTTGGCTTTTAGTAAGCCCACTGTAGCCCGGACCGAAGCTGCTAGTCTTTGTCTCATCATAAGAACTCTTGATCTGCTGCTTGTTGCCAAACTCATCAAGGGACTCCACGTCGCGTGTATCGGCGCCATTTTGATCTGAAAAGAGGTTGGTTACTTTAAAATCATCATCACAGTCATCATTACAGCCGAAAGACGTCCACAACTGGACATATGCCTCCCCCAAGTTTCGCCAATAACCGGTCCCGTGCGACTAACATACAGCGGATTCCCGCAACCTTCACCAGGTCATCGGTCCACCTAGTGGGAGGTCTCCCAACGCTTCGTCGTACGATTCGCGGTGGAGGGCAGTCTCGGCATTAATTACGTCAAAATCGTTAACTTTCGATCACTGATTCATCATCATCATCATCATTTCAGTCGAAAGACGTACACTGCTGGACATACGCCTCCCCCAAGTGTCGCCACATTGACCGGTCCCGTGTGACTCGCATCTAACTCATCCCCTCATCCTCTCACTAGGTGGACCGATAACCTGGTGAAGGTTGCGGGAATCCGCTGGATGTGAGTGGCTGATTTAACGAATAAATTAAAAAATGTCCAATATATAGATTGTCCTATCATAATTTAAAAAGACTGTCCGCACATTCCTTCAAAATACAACCTACGACGAAACAGAAAAATATTTATCTACCCAAATATCATAAACCCTCTCTAATGCGTTCAAAAACCATAGGCAATGACCAGCATTACCAACCAGTAGAAATAAACAGAACTGTAATGAACTCATAACGCAACTGAAAACAGTAGGTTATGAGTTTTAAATTTGGAACAGGTATCAAATTCAAGTGAGTGTGCTATTCTAGTACCACCTACATTAAATCAGATATCGATAAAAAAAAACCCCCAATTCAGTATGATTTTAATTATAAATCGCACGACATTTTGATCTCGAGTGACACAAGAATAGTGACTTTGTTCGTTTGCCTATGATTTGAAAAAAAATGACAGATATTCGAAACGCCGCCATTTCGAGCTGTCATTTGTTCGTTAGCTTTTTATTTCCAGTAATCCAGTTACGAGTAGACAAACTTTCTGATAAGTCCTTTATTTCTGTCGAAAATGAGTGATAGTGACTCAGAAATTGACATGAATTCTCTGCCAGATATCGTAAATGCAGCGATGAATGCAACTAATAACCTGTTGGCACAAAAATCAAGGGCCAAGTAACAATGCAGGTCATTTCCCTATGGTTCCTGAACCCATCATAGAGCCCTTATGATATTTGGGTAGATAAAGTAGTGTATGCAACTATACATAATTAGGCATTATGCACAGTCGCATAAACTACTATTGTACGCGGACGAAGCCGCGGGCATCGGCTAGTTTGACATCGTCATCGGCCTATTAATGTTCCCAGTGCTGGGTCACAGCCCTCCTCACTATGAGAGGGAATGGGCTATAATCCACCACGCGGGCCCAGCGCGGATTGGTAGATGTCACATGTCTTCGAATTTTTGGTTCTAGGACATGCCGGTTTCCTCACGATGTTTTCCTTCAACGTTTTCAGAGCAGTGGTGATGAAATAAATTACACAAAGTAATTTGCGCCTGCCTGAGTTTGGACCCACGACTTACTGTTCGTAAGTTGGGGCCGCCTTCAGTGGGCCACCGCTGCAGCTAGTTAGACATAATTATCAAAAATGTAGACGCTCACCTTGCTCAGCTTGATTTAAGTCATAATAAGTGACACTGGTCGTATCAAAATTAGATCCAACTTGGCTTTTAGTAAGCCCACTGTAGCCCGGACCGAAGCTGCTAGTCTTTGTCTCATCATAAGAACTCTTGATCTGCTCCTTGTTGCCAAACTCATCAAGGGACTCCACGTCGCGTGTATCGGCGCCATTTTGATCTGAAAAGAGGTTGTTACCTACTTTAAAATCATCATCACAATCATCATTACAGCCGAAAGACATCCACAACTGGACATATGCCTCCCCCAAGTTTCGCCAATAACCGGTCCCGTGCGACTAACATACAGCGGATTCCCGCAACCTTCACCAGGTCATCGGTCCACCTAGTGGAAGGTCTCCCAACGCTTCGTCGTACGATTCGCGGTGGAGGGCAGCCTCGGCATTAATAACGTCAAAATCATTAACTTTCGATCACTGATTCACCATCATCATCATCATTTCAGCCGAAAGACGTACACTGCTGGACATACGCCTCCCCCAAGTGTCGCCACATTGACCGGTCCCGTGTGAGTCGCATCTAACTCATCCCCTCATCCTCTCACTAGGTGGACCGATGACCTGGTGAAGGTTGCGGGAATCCGCTGGATGTGAGTCGCTGATTTAACGAATAAATTAAAAAATGTCCAATATATAGATTGTCCTATCATAATTTAAAAAGACTGTCCGCACATTCCTTCAAAATACAACCTACGACGAAACAGAAAAATATTTAATTAAACTTAACTAAGTATGATAAGTTTGTAAATTGTACCACACGCCCAAAACATAGACCCACACCAATCAAATCCACGTACCTACTTACGCACGCTTACACACCCATACATGCCCACAGACTTTCACTCACTCACACACACAGACACCCACATTCGCACAAAAGGCACACTCGCACACACACACACACACGCACAGACGCGCTCGCGCACTAAATACTGTAATTGTTGTAAAACTAAAAATATTGTAATACAATTAGAGGGGATCGGCACTGTTACTTCTTAATACAGGCTATTCTATAGCCCAGCAAGGAGGACAGCACGTCACCCACTTGATTGTCAGTGATATACTATAATTTATCTACCCAAATATCATAAACCCTCTCTAATGCGTTCAAAAACCATAGGCAATGACCAGCATTACCAACCTGCAGAAATAAACGGAACTGTAATGAACTCATAACGCAACTGAAAACAGTTACGTTATGAGTTTTAAATTTGGAACAGGTGTCAAATTCAAGTGAGTGTGCTATTCTAGTACCACCTACATTAAATCAGATATCGATAAAAAAAAAACCCCCAATTCAGTATGATTTTAATTATAAATCGCACGACATTTTGATCTCGAGTGACACAAGAATAGTGACTTTGTTCGTTAGCCTATGATTTAAAAAAAAATGACAGATATCCGAAACGCCGCCCTTTCGAGCTGTCATTTGTTCGTTAGCTTTTATTTCCTAATCCAGTTACGAGTAGACAAATTTTCTGATAAGTTCTTTATTTCTGTTGAAAATGAGTGATAGTGACTCAGAAATTGACATGAATACTCCGCCAGATATCGTAAATGCAGCGACGAATGCAACTAATAACCTGTTGGCACAAAAATCAAGGGCCAAGTAACAATGCAGGTCATTTCCCTATGGTTCCTGAACCCATCATAGAGCCCTTATGATATTTGGGTAGATAAAGTAGTGTATGCAACTATACATAATTAGGCATTACAACACTCGTGTGATGCTATAATGTGATGATGTGAGTGTTTCTTAAACCCACACTCGTGTTGTAATGCCCTTCATTATGCACAGTCGCATAAACTACTATTGTACGCGGACGAAGCCGCGGGCATCGGCTAGTTTGACATCATCATCAGCCTATTAATGTTCCCAGTGCTGAGTCACAGCCCTCCTCACTATGAGAGGGAATGGGCTATAATCCCCCACGCGGGCCCAGCGCGGATTGGTAGATGTCACATGTCTTCGAATTTTTGGTTCTAGGACATGCCGGTTTCCTCACGATGTTTTCCTTCAACGTTTTCAGAGCAGTGGTGATGAAAATATAAATTACACAAAGTAATTTGCGCCTGCCTGAGTTTGGACCCACGACTTACTGTTCGTAAGTTGGGGCCGCCTTCAGTGGGCCACCGCTGCAGCTAGTTAGACATAATTATCAAAAATGTAGACGCTCACCTTGCTCAGCTTGATTTAAGTCATAATAAGTGACACTGGTCGTATCAAAATTAGATCCAACTTGGCTTTTAGTAAGCCCACTGTAGCCCGGACCGAAGCTGCTAGTCTTTGTCTCATCATAAGAACTCTTGATCTGCTCCTTGTTGCCAAACTCATCAAGGGACTCCACGTCGCGTGTATCGGCGCCATTTTGATCTGAAAAGAGGTTGGTTACTTTAAAATCATCATCACAATCATCATTACAGCCGAAAGACGTCCACAACTGGACATATGCCTCCCCCAAGTTTCGCCAATAACCGGTCCCGTGCGACTAACATACAGCGGATTCCCGCAACCTTCACCAGGTCATCGGTCCACCTAGTGGGAGGTCTCCCAACGCTTCGTCGTACGATTCGCGGTGGAGGGCAGTCTCGGCATTAATTACGTCAAAATCGTTAACTTTCGATCACTGATTCATCATCATCATCATCATTTCAGCCGAAAGACGTACACTGCTGGACATACGCCTCCCCCAAGTGTCGCCACATTGACCGGTCCCGTGTGACTCGCATCTAACTCATCCCCTCATCCTCTCACTAGGTGGACCGATGACCTGGTGAAGGTTGCGGGAATCCGCTGGATGTGAGTCGCTGATTTAACGAATAAATTAAAAAATGTCCAATATAGATTGTCCTATCATAATTTAAAAAGACTGTCCACACATTCCTTCAAAATACAACCTACGACGAAACAGAAAAATATTTAATTAAACTTAACTAAGTATGATAAGTTTGTAAATTGTACCACACGCCCAAAACATAGACCCACACCAATCAAATCCACGTACCTACTTACGCACGCTTACACACCCATACATGCTCACAGACTTTCACTCACTCACACACACAGACACCCACATTCGCACAAAAGGCACACTCGCACACACACACACACGCACAGACGCGCTCGCGCACTAAATACTGTAATTGTTGTAAAACTAAAAATATTGTAATACAATTAGAGGGGATCGGCACTGTTACTTCTTAATACAGGCTATTCTATAGCCTAGCAAGGAGGACAGCACGTCACCCACTTGATTGTCAGTGATATAATACTACCCACTTTGTGAAATGTTTTACATGTACTACAATCTGTTTTTTATATAAATAAAGATTATTGTTATTATTAAATTCGATTGCATTAATTATGCTTACGAGAAACGCATCTAGGATGTAGAGACTTTCATTACTCGCATAATACATCATTATTGCCATCGAATTTATTTGTTAGTAATTAGCAATGGAAAGTTATCGTTATCTCTGTCAAGACAGAACTTTTCGGCCCCATCGGCCATTCGTTCTGCGAGCATGTTCCCTGCCCACTGCCACTTAAGTTTGGCAATTCTTCGGGCTACGTCGGTACCTAACCTTGCAAGACAGTCTTTAAAAATCTCAAAACAACGTACCGTCACCAGAGAACTCTTCCCTTTGATACTCTTCCTGAGTCTTGGAGTCATCTCCACTCTTTCTAGACGTCTGCTGGCTCTGAAGAAGACCACCCTGACCTAATACGCTCAGGGCTTGGGTGTCCTCTTGTTTCCTGTTGCTTTCGACCTCTTCGGAACGACGGCTTTCAAGAACTTTCTGGCTGGATGAAGTGCCGTCTGCGCCTGAAAAATAAAAAAGTGTTAAGAATATTGTCGTTTTTGTCATTTTCATTGATTTTCGAGTGCTTTTTGTGCATTTTCTGTTTACGTATTACTGTCACTTAAAAGGCGATTACAGGCGCTTAACGCCTTTTATAATAACTAAAAGTATATGATTCACTGCTATTAACAAGACCACAAAAATATATGATATTCTTCAGGATATATGCTAGCATGATAGTGTATTAAAAACGGGATCCCTTCTTTTCGCATAATGTTTTTTGTCCTAATATACTTCGGCATAACGATTTTGGCACAATTTGTTTTGGCATAATAATACTTTGGCATAATTTTTTTAGGCATACATTTTATGTTGGCATAATCATGTTAAAGACTAATTTGTTTTGGCATAAATTTGATTCGCATAACGTTAGTAGGCCTAGTGACTATTAGCATAACGTTAGTAGGCCTAAAGACTTTTAGCATAACGTTAGTAGGCCTAATGACTATTAGCATAATAATATTTAGGTATACAATTAATATACACAATTAATATATAACAAAATAACTGTAACAATCAAATAACATTGTTGGTTAAAAAATTAATATGCTGTGCAACAAAAGTTAGTGACAGAACCGAATTGCTGCAAAACCGACTTCACGTAGTCTTGTTTGTCCTACCCCTAGAGTGTTATTTAAAATCGCGTAGGCGCGTAGGGGCGAGGCGGCCTGCGGGCTGAGGAGCAGGCGGCTGCGAGCGAGCCGCCGCGGCTGAGGCTGGCCGGCCAACAAGCCGAAGCTGCGGTGGTGAGCGAAAGTAGTCTGCGACGATAAGCACGCGTGGGGCCGCCGGAGGGCCGCAGCGCCGGAGCCGTCACAGAAACCCTGCCTGCTGCATGCTGCATGCTTGCTTGCATGCTGCATGCTTGCTTGCATGCTACATGCTTGCTTGCATGCTGCATGCTTGCTTGCATGCTGTATGCTTGCAATGCTTGCTTCCTACAGCGAAAAAATACTCACAAAATTGTTCAATACGTTATAATTAAGGAAAAATATTTTTATTCTACCTACAATATCAAGCGCCTACAAATTTCATTAGAGCAATATTGTATAAACGTGTATAGTGTCTAATATTTTAGGTGTTAATAATTATTTCGCTGTTATACCTATAAAAATGTTTTAATATTTTTATGCGTTATTTATGCTTAACTTTTATGCTTTAGGATATTATGCTTAAAAAAGTTATGCTTAGAACTTTATGCTTAAAAAAGTTATGCTTTAGAACTTTATGCTTAATAAGTTTATGCTTTAAAATATTATGCCTAATCATTATTATGGTTACAGACATAATGCTTAAAAAAATTATGCATGAGCTGTTATGCGTAATTATATTATGCGAAAATATAATTATGCCAAACAACATTATGCTAAGTTATATTAGGTCTTAAAATTTTATGCTAATGGATAGGGAACCTTTTTTTTTTTTTTCATTTATTTACCTTTTAAAAAATTATTACATTTGTCTAGGCAGAATAGCATTTATAAACCACTAAGGTTTGTACTTAATGCTACTTGTAATTCTACATCGTAGTACAAAACAAAACCAAGGTAAACAATAAAAACATCATATTAAAATTACATACTTAGGTTCATGTTCACCGAGAAGATAACAGTCAGATTATCTAAAAACAGCTGTCAATCTGACATGTTCCCATACAAAAATGTGTTTTAAACAGCAGATTTTAGATAATTGTCCGTCATGTTTTTGGTGAACATGGACCTAAGTGTTCGAAATTTGGTAACTTCATCTCTGTTGGTATACAGTTCACATTGAGCATTCAATGTGTTGTAGGTAGTGGGACTTAAGTTTTACTTTAATATTTCTTGGCGTAATGTTACTGCGCAAATCGGAAGGTAGGTTGTTAATTAACCGAGGAACAAGGTAAGAAGTTGTCCGCTCGCCGTATGTTATTTGCAGGAACTGTGCGTAGTTCGTTACGTGCGACGGCCCGCGTGAATACAGGATGTTGAATTTTTTGCTCTAAATAACCGTTAAAATATTGTTCTTTTAGCAATGTATATTTAAATTGTGTATGTACAGGTAATGTTTTATAGTGATAAAAAAGTTGTAGCTCATTGTTTTGAAATTGGTGTCTAATTTGTTTAGATACGATGTTCTTTAGGATTTTTAGTTGGAGTCTATATATTTTACTGAGACAAGATTTGAATGTTCGACCGTAACTACTGAGTCCATATTGAATGTATGATTCTGCTAATGAGTTGTATAACATAAGTTTTACTTTGAAAATAATGCGGTTCTTCAGAATTATAATATTAGCTAAAAATTGTCTTAACTTATGGCAAACATGCTCTATATGTGTACTCGAGTTGAATTTGTTATCGATGTCTAGACCCAGATACTTTTGAGAATCTACTTCTTCTATACGAGGGCAGCTACACTTCGTGTTATTTAAGTTATGTAAACAGCTGTGGTCGTGTGCAACCAAATTATTAGGAGGAATACTATCTTATGTATGGTGATTTTACGATTAGCAATTTGGTTTTAGTAGAATTAAGCACCAACCCAACATCGTGGCACCATTCTAACAAAGAGTTCAGGTCAGATTGCAAAAGATCACAAGCTTTTTGGGGGTTCTTATCAGCTATTACAAGACATGTATCATCTGCAAACTGATAGCATGTACAGTGTTTGATGCACCTGCTCATGTCATTTACATAAGATAGAAAATGGAGGGGCCCCAAAACTGACCCTTGAGCCGTGCCCTCTGTAACATGAACTACTTCACTTAGTGAATTACCAATTATGACGGAAAATTTTCGGTTTTGGAGGTAATTCTCGCACCAGTTGAGCAGAGGGCCACGAAATCCACTATGGTCCAGTTTAATAATCAGTTGCTTGTGATCAAGCGTGTCAAAAGCACGGGAAAAATCAGTGAAAAGTGCGTATAGTGCGTATAATTAAAAACATACATGCGATCATTCTGATTTTTTGGCAAATAACTATACAAGCAATATATTATATAGCATTATAGTGTTTTAGTTTTTTAATCCAATCAATAGTTTTTTTGTAAATCGATCGAAACCACTCATTTCCCGCTATTTGGCCCGCAGTGACTGACGTTACGACCACTTTGTAGTGCAAGCTGATTAGAACTTTATTCTAACAGCATTTCAAACGAAGTTTGAACCACCACAAATAGAGCTGCTAATTTAGCTCATCTAATCGCCTTAATACGTCTCGTAGCTATCGGCGCTTCCTTAGCCTTATTGTGTAATTATGTAATGTGACTGTATGAATTTGTGTGATTTGTATATGAGTCTGTAATACTCGAATTAAAATGTTTTTTTTTTTTTTGCAAAACTCAGTTTGAAATACTCTATCCGCGTTACCTACATGTCACTTGATTCATAGAAAAATACAAAAAAAAAACATTTTCTATGGCGTTTTGCTTCTAACAGTCTTTAAGCAAAATGTGAAACAGACAGAGATAACAACCTACCGATTTAACTATCAGTAAGCTAATGAAAATAGCCGTAAGCCGCAATGATTCCTCGATTACGCGCGCACTTTTTTAAATGTTAAGTAATGTTTTTTTTTTGACATAAATTATTCAGATCGAATTATTTAGATCGTAGACAGATGTTTTTTTTTTAATGGAACTGTTGATAATTTTGTCAAAAATCGCTCACGTTTAATGTTATGATTTGTGGTTAAGGCTGACGCAAAAGATGACGGACGATTATCTTAAAACAGCTGTTTAAAACACCATTTTGTATGGGAACATGTCACATTGACAGCTGTTTTTAAATAATCAGACTGTTATCTTCTCAGACGAGCTAAGTTAGCAACTCTATTTGTGGTGGTTCAAACTTCGTTTGAAATGCTGTTAGAATAAAGTTCTAATCAGCTTGCGCTACAAAGTGATTGTTACGTCAGTCACGGCGGGCCAAATAGCGGGAAATGAGTGGTTTCGATCGATTTACAAAAAAAACTACTGATTGATGCTAATATATTTCCTTATAGAATTATTTGCCAATAAATCAGAATGATCGCATGCATATTAGTATGTTTTTTATTGTTTGAAAGATATTTTTAGAGATAAGGTCGTGATTTCTTTTTATCGAGCCAAATTAATTGTATTATTTTCAAAACAGTATCATGCTAGCATATATCCTGAAGAAATTATCTTTTCTGGTCTTGTTTATAGCAGTGAATTATATACCTTTAGTAATTATAAAACTAGCGTTTAGCTCATGTAATCGCCTTAAGGTACACACATACACGCTGGGGTATATACCTGACAGATTTACCTGTAAAGGAACACCCAATGATATTGTATGTACTTTTAAAGTCATTGGGAACACCCGTCATGTCAGCATAATGTGTCTATTGCACATAACACGGTTTGCTTGTACAATCTAACTGTACAGTCGTGTATGGTGTATAAGGAAAGCCCGCTACTGGATTGACGACTTTGATTTAAAAGAGTGTCCTTGTGACTGTACCTTCGCTTGTTTTTTCTTTGACATTCAAAAATGCCATAACAGCTTCATCATCATGTTCTAGCCTTTTCCCAACTATGTTGGGGTCGGCTTCCAGTCTAACCAGATGCAGCTGAATACCAGTATTTTACATGGAGCGACTGCCTATATGACCTCCACAATCCAGTTAGTATTGGATAATACGATACCCCTCGCTAAGACTGGTTGTCAGACTTTTTGTGACCCTGAGTACCTGTAACGACTGTCAATGATCTACAAATAACAGCCGGGTCCAACAGCTTAACGTGCTTTCCGAGGTATGGAGGAAACTCGGTATGTAAGGGGTGGTCATCCATCCACACACCAATAAGTGCCATAATGGTCTAATTGAAATAAAAGCTTTGAGTTTGACTTACTTTGCAAAACCGTACTTCCAACACTGCTCTCCTGATTGGCCACCTTGGAGTGTTCTTCAAGAGATGCGGTCTTGGCCAACGTCACGCCATCTTTCTTGGATATACCAATCTCGATAGAATTGCTGGTCTTCTTGCCAGGGCCGCTTGAACCGCCTAATGGCAGGTTCAGCGCTGTGGGACATGCAACGGAATGATTTAAGACGCGATTAGATTATTCAAGTCTTGCATGCAAGTATGACATCACATTTCCTTACAAGTTGCTTGCATTGGAAACATGTTTTCAAAAGTTTGCAAATTGCTTACAAGTGGAGACGTTCCACAATTGAGTACGGCACGTCACTCGTTCAATCAAAACTTGCAACTCAGGGGGTGACACTTTCGCGGGCACGAGCAGAGTCTCGTACGCGGCTGCTGCATCCGCTCCGGGGCCATCCAGTCGGCCCCCCGGCGTGGCTGCGTTGCCTCCCCCGCCCCCTGTAAAGCCGACTCCGGCCAAACAGGTGGCGGCACCGGCTGGGCAAAAGAAGGCGGCCCAAAGGAAAAAGAAGGGCAAGGCAGCGGCACAGATGGCGGCGGTGCCAGCGCCAGCGCCAGTTGCGGGTGGGCCCACACCCCCTGCACCTCCCACGGCTGAAGCCGAATGGCAAGTGGCCGGGGAGAAGCAGAAGGGGCGAAGGGCGGCCAAAAAGGCCCGCAAACAGGAGCGGCAGCGCCAAAATAAGGCGCGAAAGGTCGCGGCTAGGCTTCGCGCCCCGAAAACCGCCGCTGTAGTGATTACACTACAGCCGGAGGCGGAAAAGAAGGGCGTGACCTACCGCGACTTGCTGGCGAAGGCCAAGGAAAATGTGGATCTCGGTGAGCTCGGGATCACCGGGGGCCTCCGGCTCAGAGTCACCGCAACGGGGGCTCGGATGCTGGAGATCCCCGGTGAAACCAGCGGCTCGTCCGCGGATGCTCTCGCTGAAAAGCTGAGAGCGTCCCTAAACGCGGACGAGGCCCGAGTCTCCAGACCCGTCAGATGCGCTGATCTGCGCGTCATGGGTCTGGAGGACTGTGTCACCGAGGCGGAGGTGGTGGCCGCCGTCGCTAGGTCCGGGGGGTGCTCTGCCGAGCAGGTCAAGGCAGGCACCTTCCGTCCGGACCCCACGGGAATGCAAGCCGTTACGGTGAGCTGCCCCGTGGCGGCGGCGAAAGCCATTGTGGAGGGCCGAAGGCTTTTGGTGGGCTGGATATCGGCGCAGGTAAAACTGCTCGAGCCCAGACCTCTGAGGTGCTTCCGCTGCCACGTGGGACACCACGTGTCAGTGAAGTGTGCCTCGGAGGTTGACCGCAGCGGTCTCTGTTTCCGCTGCGGTCAGCCCGGCCACGTGTCGGCTGGTTGCAGCGCTGCGCCGCACTGCCCTGCATGTGCGGCGGCCCGCAAGCCGGCCGATCATCGGGCTGGGAGCAAGGCCTGCGCCGCTCCCGCCAAGAGCGGAGCCAAGGGCAGGGGAAGGCCCTCCGCCACCTCCGCCAACGCCACCGTCGCCACTGCCGCTGCCGCGGCCGCCACAGCCGCTGTCGCTGTCGCCGCCGCCGCTCCCGCTTTGAGCTCGCCTGCGGAGGGGCCCTCACAGGGGTCCCGGGGGGAGGAAGCGATAATGGACTGTCAATAACGGCGCCATTACGCTTCCTCCAGGCGAACATCAACCACTGCGCCTGTGCTCAGAACCTGTTGCTTCAGAGCATGGCGCAGTGGTTGATCAACATCGCTGTGGTCTCTGAGCCGTACTTTGTCCTGCCCAGGGAAGACTGGGTGGCGGACCTTGACGGCTCAGTGACCATAGTGTCATCGGCCGCCGCCGGTACCCCGACCCTTGAAAATGTCAGGAGGGGTCGGGGGTGCGTAGCAGCACGGTTCGGGGAGATCGTCGTGGTGGGAGTCTACTTCTCCCCGAGCCGAACTCTAGCCGAGTTCCACAACTCTCTCGCAGAGTTGAGTGTCGTCGTCGGAAGCCATTCCCTCCCCGTGCTTGTCCTCGGGGACTTCAATGCCAAGAACTTGGCTTGGGGTTCTCGTTGCACAGATGTGCGGGGAAGGATGGTGGAGGACTGGGCCCTGGAGAGGGGCCTGGACGTCCTTAATCGGGGTTCTGTTCCCACGTGTGTGCGGATGCGGGGCGAGTCGGTGGTGGACATTTCGTTCGCTAGCCCCGCTCTGTCGCCGCGTGTCGTCGACTGGCGTGTCATGGAGGGGGTGGAGACACATTCCGACCACCGGTACATCCGGTTTGAAGTCTCCACCCAGTCCTCGAGCGCGCCGGTCCAACAGGCCCCGAGTGGTCCGCGTTGGGCGCTGAAGCAGCTGGACCGGGAGCTCCTCCTGGAAGCCTCGATCGTGCAGGCCTGGGTGACATCACCGGACAGGCCTGCCGACGTTAACACTGAGGCAGAGTGGTTCCAGGGGGCCATGTCCGACATATGTGACGTGGCAATGCCCCGAGTCCGGCCAGGAAGCGCCCTACGCCAGGTGTACTGGTGGTCGCGCGAAATAACGTCTCTGAGGGAGGCGTGTGTCGAAGCGCGGCGCCTGTACGCCAGGCATCGCAGGCTCCGCATCCGCCCGCCGGATGCGGAAGCCATTGAGGCGGAGCTGTACGAGGGATACAGAGCGGCGAAGACCGCCCTCCGGGAGGCTGTCCTGCGGGCCAGGGAACTAGCCCGCTCGGAGATGCTGGAGACTCTCGACAGAGATCCGTGGGGGCGCCCTTACAAGATGGTGCGGAATAAACTCCGCACCTGGGCCCCCCCGCTGACGCAGAGTCTCCGGCCCGACCTCGTGGAGGACGTGGTGAGCGCTCTGTTCCCCTCGCGGGGGGAACATCCGCCCCCGCCTATGGCTCCGCCACCTGCGGTGTCGGACCCAAGCGACGATGACGACACTCCGGAAGTGACTGGGGTAGACCTGAGAGTGGCGGTAGGTAGGCTCAAGGCCAAAAATACCGCCCCGGGACCCGATGGCTTGCCTGGCAAGGCCTGGGTCCTGGCCTCGGATGCGGAGGCTCTCGGGCCCCGACTGAAGGGGTTCTTAAGCGCATGTTTGGAGAGAGGCCAGTTCCCGCTTCGCTGGAAGACGGGGAAACTGGTCCTCATCCAAAAGCCGGGGCGCCCTGCGGACTCTCCGTCCGCATTTCGGCCCATCGTGTTGCTCGACGAGGCGGGCAAGCTCTTTGAGAGAGTAATTGCAAACCGCCTCGCCGAGCACCTAGAGGTGATGGGGCCGAATCTTGCGGAGAACCAGTTTGGTTTCCGCAAGGGGCGCTCTACAGTGGACGCCATCATGCGCGTGAGAGCCCTCACGACGGGGGAAGCGATATCCCGGGGCGGGGTTGTTTTGGCGGTGTCTCTCGACATCGCCAACGCTTTCAACTCCCTGCCCTGGAGCTGCATCAGGGAGGCACTCCGGTATCACCGGGTGCCGACCTACCTCCGTCGTGTGGTCGGGGACTATTTGACGGACAGGGCCGTCATCTACCCCAGTCGCTGCGGAGATTGGAACCGGCGAGAGATGTCGTGCGGTGTCCCACAGGGATCGGTTCTGGGACCGCCCCTGTGGAACATCGGTTACGACTGGGTGCTGCGCGCGGACCTCCCTAGTGGTGTCAGCGTCGTCTGCTACGCAGATGACACCCTGGTGCTGGCACAGGGGAGGTCGCACGAGGCGGCGGCCGACAACATGACACGCGGGGTTGCGATAGTCGTTGAGAGGATCCGGCAACTGGGTCTCGAGGTGGCATTGCACAAGTCCGAGGCCATGTGCTTTCATGGGCCTCGGAATGCGCCACCGTCGGGATCCACACTGACGGTAGGAGGGGTATCCATCGGCGTCGAGTCGACGTTGAAGTACCTAGGACTCGTCCTCGACAGCCGGTGGAACTTCGTGGAGCATTTCCGACGTTTGGCCCCCAGACTAGAACGGACAGGGGCTGCCTTCAGGCGGCTCCTGCCCAACCTTGGGGGGCCGAACGCCTCCTGCCGCAGGCTCTACGCGGGAGTCGTGCGGTCCATGGCCCTCTACGGGGCCCCAGTGTGGGCGCGTTCGTTGAAGCGGCGAGCCGCTCACCATTTGAACGCGCCCCAAAAAGTGGTGGCCGTAAAGATGGTCCGTGGGTACCGCACGATCTCTCGCGAGGCGGCGGGCCTGCTTGCCGGATTGCCGCCGTGGGATCTGGAGGCGATAGTCCTCGCGCGCCTGCATGAGTGGCGCGCGGAGGTACTACGCCGGGGGGAAACTCCGCTGCCGCGGCAAATTGCCGCTCAGCGGACTGACCTCCGGCGCGATCTCATGGCGACATGGAGAGAGCGACTGTCGCAACCCCGTGCAGGGCACGCCACGATAGTGGCGGTAAGTCCCCTCTTTGAGGAGTGGCTAGAGAGGCGCCACGGCGTCCTCACCTTCCGCCTGACGCAGGTCCTCACCGGACACGGATGTTTCGGGAGGTACCTGCACCGAATCGGGCGGGAGGAATCGCCCGGGTGTCTCCACTGCGAGGATCGACCGGAGGACACGGTGGAGCACACGGTGGAAGTCTGCCCTGCGTGGGCGGAGCTCCGCCGTGTCCTCGTGGCGGCGATCGGCGGCGGCGACCTCTCGCGTCCGGCCCTGGTTCAATCCATGGTCCGGAGCGAGACGGAGTGGGAAGCCGTCGCCTCCTTCTGCGAAGCAGTCATGCTAGCGAAGGAGGTGGCGGAACGAGAGAGGGAGAGATCCTCTCTTCCCGGCCGCCGCGGGAGACGCAACGGGCGTCGGGGGCCACGTGGTGGCTACCGGCCACCGTAGATGCGGGCCTGTGGACGGCTGGCTATGGGCAATAGCTGGCCGTCCGGCCGTCTAACGACGACGACAGGCCGTGTCGACGGCGCGTTCATGTTCCACGCGCGCCTCAAAGAGTGTCAGCAAAAAGAGAGGGGCCCGCAAGGGCCGAAGCCTGCCGGGGTTGCGGGCCTGTTCGAAAGAGATACCGCGGCCCCGGAACGTAAAAGGCGAGGAAGGAACATGGATGGTTTTTAGTCAGTATGAGTCTGACACTCCCTCCCGCTCCGCCCAGAGTGGAAGGGGTCATTTGATGATTTCCCATCCTTAAAAAAAAAAAAAAAAGGGGGTGACACTTCGTGGGAGACGCAAATGGCGTCAGGGCCACGTGGTGGCTACCGGCCACCGTAGATGCGGGCCTGTGGACGGCTGGCTATGGGCTAGCTAGCCGTCCGGCCGTCTAACGACGACGACAGGCCGTGTCGACGGCGCGTTCGTGTTCCACGCGCGCCTCAAAGAGATGTCAGCATAAGGGGAGGGGCCCACACACAAGGGCCGAAGCCTGCCGGGGTTTCGGGCTTATTCAAAAGAGATACCGCGGCCCCGGAACGTAAAAGGCGAGGAAGGAATATGGATGGTTTTTAGTCAGTAAGAGTCTGACACTCCCTCCCGCACCGCCCAGAGTGGGGGGGGTCATTTGATGATTTCCCATCCTTAAAAAAAAAAAAAAAAACGGGGGTGACACTTCCATACATTGGCTTCAAACAAATTTTTCATAGATAATGCTGCCATCTGTGTGTTTAGGTACACCAACTTTTCAACTGTTTGACAGCTTACAACTGTCATAACGAGAACAGCTGTTTTAGACTACTTGTCAGCGAAGTAGAAAGCCAAGGGTGACAGATGTTGCCTTGTGAACAATAGTTCACAAGTTCGAATTCTCAGTAAAGAATTACTTTTTGTATTTATTTGGTTGAACAAAAACTAACAGCGCCCTCTAACAACTTAGGTACACAATCTTAAAAACTAAAACCAGAGTTGCGCATCTATCTTGTATTATAAAGGGTATAAAACACCTCTCAACGAATCCGAAAACCACTGGTTCTCCCCGTCATTGCGATCATTTTTTTGTTCTACACCGTACCTGGGAACCTTCTAGTTACGGAGAAATGAGGGTTCAAAGTTTTTATTACAAGTTTTTTTGTAAGATTTTGACTATTAACACCTCCACGACCCCCGTACTATTCAATCCATCCATCAGCACAATGTTTTAAGTGCGTAACATTGAGTTCTACCACAAAACGTGATTTATAACCTCAAAAAAAAAAGTTGTTTCCCAGCTAAACATTTTGCGTAAAGTTACTTAGTTTGTTCTTGAATGCTTGGTTAACGGCTTTGTGAAGAGGTGTTTTACACCCTGTATAGTGTATTATCTATGGTGCAACTAACGTTTACACGTTAAATTTGCACGTCACTTGAATAAAATGAACCTACAAGAGTTCAAACTACTTCATAAATGTTGTAATTGTATGCAAGTTTTTTCAAGTTGTATGCAATTTGTAACTTGCATAGGTACGAGTAACTTGCCTTACCTATGGAATCCCGCCTTTTGGTTCGGGATTGATTAAGCGGGGACTGTCCTCGAACGGTCTAACAAGCTATTTGATTTACAGTTTAAGGCGCTTAGACGAGCTAAATAAGCAACTCTATTTGTGGTGGTTCAAACTTCATTTGAAATGCTGTTAGAATAAAGTTCTAATCAGCTTGCACTACAAACTGGTTGTTACATCAGCCACTGCGGGCCAAATAGCGCGAAATGAGTGGTTTCGATCGATTTACAAAAAAAAACTATTGATAAGATTAAAAAACTAATACAGTATCATACTAATATATTGCTTGTAGAATTATTTGCCAAAAAATCAGAATGATCGCATGCATATTAGTATGTTTTTTATTGTTTGAAAGATATTTTCAGAGATAATATCGTGATTTATTTTTATCGATCCAAATTAATTGCATCATGTTTTCAAAACAGTATCATGCTAGCATATATCCTGAAGAATATCATATAATTTTCTGGTCTTGTTTATAGCAGTGAATCATATACTTTTAGTAATTTATAAAACTCGCGTTTAGCTCATGTAATCGCTTTAACCACAAATTACATTGTTAAATGTAGATAAACTAAATAGCTTGTTCGACCTTACATTCGGTATAACCGTATAACACTAAGTATACACTTCTTCTGATTCATCAGCAATTTGACTTGACTTCGTGCACATTCTTCTCCATGACATCTACAATTTCGGAATGGGCAACCACATTTATTATGCCTTTTTTTTCGGATGGGAAATGATCCAATGACTTCTCCCACTCTGGGCAGAGTGGGAGGGAGTGTCAGACTTTTACTGACTAAAACCCATCCATGTTCCTTCCTCGCCCTTTATGTTCCGGGGCCACGGTATCTCTTTCGAACAGTCCCGTAGCCTCGGCAGGCTTCGGCCCTTGCGGACCCCTTTATTTTGCTGACATCTCTTTGAAGCGCGCGTGGAACACGAACGCGCCGTCAACACAGCTTATCGTCATAAGACGGACGGACGGCGAGCTAGCCCATAGCTCACCGTCCACAGGCCCGCATTTATTATTCCTGTAGCTGATTTTTAGGTAGCTTATTTTTGACTTTGCAAAAGTGCCTATCACGGATCTATTTGAAAGAAATGCTTTGAGTTTGAGTTAAGGGGACTAAAATCTACCTATGAGGTATTAAAAATAAACTTACCTGGCAAACCGTCGATGGCTAACGCCTGTGGAAGAAAAAGGAAATGGTTAGAAGAAGGACTACTTGAAGTAGAAGCAACAGGGTACCCCAGATAATCGAATCTCAGGTTTTTTTTTTGTAATTTACAGATCAGTGTCAGGTTTTATCTTGATTAATATATGATTCGCGGCCGTAACAAATCATCATCTGTCTAGCCATTTTCCCAACTATGTTGGGGTCGGCTTCCAGTCTAACCGGATGCATCTGATTACCAGTATTTTACATGCAGCGACTGCCTATCTGACCTCCATAACCCAGTTAGTACTGGGTAATACGATACCACTTTTTTTTTTGGGATGGGAAATCATCAAATGACTTCCTTCACTCTGGGCGGAGCAGGAGGGAGTGTCAGACTCTTACTGACTAAAACCCATCCATGTTTCTTCCTCGCCCTTTATGTTCCGGGGCCGCGGTATCTCTTTCGAACAGGCCCGCAACCCCGGCAGGCTTCGGCCCTTGCGGACCCCTTTATGCTGACATCTCTTTGAGGCAATACGATACCTCTTGGTAAGACTATTTGGGCCACTGACTGTCAAAGAAGAGACTGTCAAAGATCTATAAATGACAGCCGAGACCAACAGCTTAGCTGTGAGCTTAGCGTGCTTTCCGAGACACGGAGGAAACTCGGTATGTAGTGGGTGGTCACCCATCCACAAACCAACCGTGGCAAAGCACGGCTTAACCTAAAGATTGACCCGATCGGCAGTTATTATTTAGCCACGAGCTTAACAAATTATTTTTTCATCCCGCCATCTCGGAAAGAGTATTTTTGCTCTTCGATATCTGAGTGCAAAAGCCGTTTTTATCGTCTTGAGGGTAAAGTAAATTTGAATTTAGAACATCGTGTGCACTACGCATGTGAATTCAAAACATCATTAAACCTATTTACTTCTATCTCTATGGTGCCGAATTTAACATACAATTTTTTTTTTAATTTGTTAAGAACTCAGACTCGGAACCTTCTTGGTGTACTTTTTTTTAATATGTTTTCGCGTGCCATTTTCTTTTCGCGTCATATTGTTAACACCTTAGGTTAAAAACAAGGAATCCAACTTGAAAACAATTGAAAAACCTAAAATGACCACTCATGATCTAGCGACGAGGAAGTTTATTTGACGCCAAAAGAATTAACTGAATTTGTTAACAATGCGCATTTTTTTTGCGTTGTTCCATTTCCTCGCTGAGGTGGGATGAAAAGTTACGTGTTGCACTCGAGTGCAAAGATTTTTCACCTCGTGCTCTTTTGATTCCCTCGCTAACGCTCAAGATTCTCAGTTTTGAATCACTCGCTACGCTCGTGACTCAATTTTAGAATCTTTCGCTTGCTCTGTCATCAAAATTGAGCACGCGGTTAAAAAACAACTTTGCACTATTGTATAACAAATAACTATTAAATTAGGTATATTGTCTCACTTACCACGACGACTAATACCGCAGCCCACTTCATATTAAAAACTATTTACGACATCAAGTACGCAATCAGTTTTATAAGCTCACCTGAACAAAACGCTGCCGAAATCATTTGTTTTGAACCAAGCTGGGTAAATAGAGACATATGAAATATTAGTCGAAATTACACCGATTTTATACATAAAGTAAATAATATTTATTGTTAATTCTGTTGATTTTTCGTTAAGATTTGTGTTAAGTGTTAATATATGGCCTCTTTTGTGTTGGATTTGTATGAAATTACGTTTCGCTGATCGAAGAAATTTTCTTTTGTTAAATTAATTTAAAGTACGCCTGTTTTTCTCTAAAAGGATACGAGGTGTATATGTACGGAGTAGGTAACCCATTAGGGCTTATTTTATCAGTGACAGCCCACAAGACTCCATGGATTTTTATGCCTATTCTTCTCCATAGAGATGTACGCTTTGGAATGGACACTACAGAACCCACTTTCACAGTTTTACATTTTGTCTGGGACTGTGGTTACCTGTTTTATTTTTATTTATGTTTAAAAATGATGAGAAGTCCAATAGTTTGTAGAACAGCACCATATTTTCTCTCGAGGTCAGAATTTTCCAATTGTATTGAATTTTAAATTGCACTTGGGTTGCCTCATAGAAATATTAAAAACAGATTATATCTATGGGTTGCCGTACTATCCGTCTATACGTTCCCAGGATTTGTTCTAATTTGGAGGACGTCTGGAGCCATCCGTGCAGGGTTTTACGACTTAGCTGATTTAAACCCTGTCACTTTTTGTTGAAGGTATGTGACTTGTTTGTTGGGTACCTAAGCAACACGACCGGAGACACAATATCAGGGGTTTTTTAAAGTTTAGTTAATGACAATCGTTAATAGACAAAGCAGGCCATCAGGTCATTTAGTTTGGTTTTTTTTTTTTTAGGTTGGGAAATCATCAAATGACTTCTCCCACTCTGGGCGGAGCGGGAGGGAGTGTCAGACTCTTACGCAATCCCGGAGGTCATTTAGTCCTCCGTTAGTCTTTTAGTGGATGTCAATTTGTCACGGGTACCTATTTCAAACTTTGCATAGAACATAATTATGCTTATAAAAGATGCTGTTCTCACGATGTTTTCTCCGTTTGCCTAAAAGGCACCCAATTACCCAGTTTTAAAGATCGGCATTAAGAGGGCTGTGACAATTTTTCTTGTATTTGAGTGTTTTAAGAGCCTAACACTCAAATACAATAAAAATAAAGATATTTATTTTGAGAACTCCCTCGAGAAACAATCAATCTTTCTCAGGCACATATTTTTTTTAGTTTTGTTACCATACCTAAACCATAATCACATTAATCACTCATCGAAACTGAAAATTTAGATGTGATTATAATTATATGGTTCAGATATGTACACAACATTAAAAAAAACATGCCTGAGAAAGATTGATTGTTTCTCTAGGGAGTGCTCAAAATAAATATCTCTATTTTTATTGTATTTGAGTGTTAGGCTCTTAAAACATTCAAATACAATATAAATTGTCACAGCCCTCTTAAGCTGCATCCGGGTTGATTGGAAGTCGAATGTGAGAAAACGAGGCAAATTATTGATGACACGGTTGTAGAGGTGTGTGTCCAGCGATGAACTGAAATAGGACGATAAAGACGTAACACGTGACATGCCCATGCGCCAGTAATATGACGTAGGTTCGCACCCAAACAACATTATAAATCATTACCTTATAATTGATAACAAACCTTTTTTTGAATGCCAAGTCTTTAGTCTACCATATTGTTTAAACACAATATTATTTATTCAATAAGTAGGAACCTAACACTATACACAACTGCTGTGTGATTCAGTAAAACCTGATTCTAAACTTCGAATCTGATACCGATACCGCTGTGAGTTTCTTGATTGGCATTCTAAAAAGTCGGTTGAAGAATTTGAATTTACACTAGCGCCACCCTTGCGAGCGTGTCAGCGAGTTGAACTAAATTGACAGGGGATTTTGACAGACAAAGTATGAGATGACGTAAGGAGTGGCATTCTGTAAGGTAATTCCCCCGTCACTTCCCGTGATTAAGGTGATTAGACGAGCTAAATTAGCAACTCTATTTGTGGTGGTTAACCATAAAGTTCGGTACGGGCCCCATTCGGGGCCGGGCACTGAAACCTACGCTGGCTCGGTACTGGCCCCGAATGGGGCCGGCGGTTAAGTCATACGACATCCTTATTTTTTATGTAAATATTTAATGTTCTGATTATGAAAGACTATGAGTGTGCGATAATTAAGAGAGTTGAAGAAAAACTACAAATGTTAAAGCCATTCAAAGTTCTGTATTTAGCGCGCAACATTCTTAATTTACCCTAATAAAATCCAAATGCGTAAATACGTTCATCGCCATTTTGACGGCAGTGCTAGCCGACGCTAAAAATCATAAAAAAATGGGGTTTTCGGGCATCCAAGCTCCACTATGTTGAGAATTAATAACTCGTCATTTCATTATGTGACGAATTTAACCATAGTTCAATTTAAGTAAGCAGTGGTAATGATATATTTTGATATCCAAAGTCGAAGTTTCGCGCCAATCTTGTTTGTTTTTCACATTTTAACACACAGACACGTTTAGATTCTACAACAGATATGACAAAT
Source organism: Xestia c-nigrum (assembly GCA_916618015.1). Lineage (NCBI taxonomy): Eukaryota > Metazoa > Arthropoda > Insecta > Lepidoptera > Noctuidae > Xestia > Xestia c-nigrum. The sequence continues at coordinate 15,786,748 of OU745268.1, forward strand.
ATCATTTCAAATATTATAAACAACATGAGAATACCCAGATCTTAGCGTAATTTACTAATATAGGACCAATAACATGTAATATTCATTACCACTACTTAATTTTGTATCGAAAATAGACGACCATTTTTTTTTTGTTTTTTTTTTTTTTATATTTGTGATGTGTGAAAGCGATTATTCAAATCGATTTTTTTTTTTAATTCGATTAACTCGATTAATTCATTTACGGAATTTAGCAAATCGATTGATGGAAAGTAAAACAATTTTGTTTATTTTTAATTTAATATTGTTTTAAGCTTTAGTTAGGTAATCTTAATAGTTTTTCGTACATGGTACCAACCCAACAATAAACAGCACAGATCGATCAAAGGCTAAATTCGCGCCGATTTTTTTCCATATCAAAATTTAAATTAAGAATGCACTCGCTGTTCAAAATTACATTGTACTTAAAACTAGGTAATTTATTGTGATTATTTCTTTTCGTTGGTTGTCAGTGCGCCAGGGATCTTGGTACTGATCTTTTAGGTGTGGTAAAATTGGTTTAGTTCCTAATACTTATAATATATATACTATAATTGTATTTAGTAAACAAAATGGGGAATAGTATGATTAGGTTACTGTGTTCGGTGGGATTAGTTATTGGGATAAACCGTTAAAATTTTATTTTCAAATACTTTTTTAACTCTATCATTACAAAGTCCCATTTGCATTGGTGGGCAAATGGGACTATCTAATTTTGTTTATTTCTCGCCTTTACCGAACAATAATTTTAATGGTCAATTTTCATTTAATTATGAAAGAGAGGCCAAGGGGAAGAGCTCGTTGTTAGATAATAACGGCCGCTCGCGTCGACGACGTTTAGGTTAAGCCTTGCTTGCCTAGGTTGGTCTGTGGATGGTGATGGACCACCCATTACATACCGAGTTTCCTCCGTGCCTCTGAAAGCACTCTAAGCAGTTGGTCCAGGCTGTCATTAGTAGTTCTTTGACAGTCGTTACAGGTAGTCAGCGACCCAATAGGTTAGACAACCAGTCTTACCAAGGGATATCCTACCACCCAGTACCAACTGGGGTGTGGAGGTCCGATCGCTCCATGTAAAATGCTGGTATTCAGTTAGACTGGAAGTCGACCCCATTATAGTTGGGAAAAATAAGGCAGATTATGAATTTTCGTTTGATTTTGAATTCTTACGAGTAGATAGGCTTTGTTCAGTAACAACGGTTTTAGAATCCTTAATATTTATTTATCACTAGCGCCCGCCACGCGGTTTCACCCGCGTAATTCCCGTTCCCGTGGGAGTACGGGGATAAAATATATCCTATGTTACTCGTGGATAATGTAGCTTTCGAATGGTGAAAGAATTTTTAAAAACGGTCCAGTAGTTTTTAAGCCTATTCATTACAAACAAACAAACAAAGTTTTCCTCTTTATAATATTAGTATAGATTCAATTTTTCCGATCCTTGGCACACTATATCCAACCTTCAGACATTCCAGAACAAAATTCACAATATATGATTAAAGTAAATAAAAATACTTTATAATTGTGAATGTATGTGTATAGTCACAATTACATTCCTAATTTAAATTTTGATTCAAAACATTCCACGCGAATTTAGCCAAAAGTTGACCATTCGTACGGTTGAAAATGAATACTTAATTCATTTTCAGATTTTGTCTTTGCTTAAACTGTGAGACTTTATTTTTTGCCATACGGTGCTAGTTTGGCAACGGCGTTTCTCCAATCCGTAAGTTTTAAAGGAAAGATTATCATCAAATAAATGTTATTTGTTTAAAGTTTAGAGAGTTCTGTGTTTATTTATTATTAATAAGTCAACCAAAAGCAATGAATAATTACTACATGATATTATTAAAAAAAGTAGTATAAAGAGATTCATTTCAGAACTTAAATGTAATTATTATTTGAAATTATACCAAGGAGTTTTCATTGCGTCTCAAAACTTTTTTTCCAAACTTAATTTGATTGCGAGTATCGATTAGGCTGAATGCTACATTTTAATCGTAATGATGAAACTCGGGTTTACGGTCAGCACTACGAAGTGATATGTCATGTGATAAGTTGGTTGCAACATTGTTTTTTTAGTAATATTTGTCAAGACTTTGATCGTCATTTTTTATGAAATAATGTATGAATAATGGCAAAAATAAGAACGCAGATAGAAGGTTACTGTATTTATTTAGCTTCTTTTAGCAAACGAGAAGCTGGCCTATGTATATTATTTCCAGCGCATCTACGTTACCTACTTTTTGGAAGGGTGCAGTAATATGTGTTTTATACATATTTGGCAATACACTAATGCCGTTTTACCGAACAAAACACGTTACTGGTGATATTAACGACAAACGTATCGTATGGAACAGCTTCCTTGAGATATTTTTCATTAAAAAATCGAATGCTGAAAGTTCACGAAAATTCTGTAAATTTTTGACAGATTCGCATCACCCCGCCGATTCAGCTGATGTGTCATGTGTCAAAATCTTGTCGTGCATAGTGGTTAAACTTCGTTTGAAATGCTGTTAGAATAAAGTTCTAATCAGCTTTCACTACAAAGTGATTGTTACTTCGTCAGTCACTGCGGGCCAAATAGCGGGAAATGAGTGGTTTCGATCGATTTACAAAAAAAAGTAACTACTTATTAAACTATTTATTGATGCTAATATATTTGGTTACCTATAGAATTATTTGCCAAAAAATCAGAATGATCGCATGCATATAGTATGTTTTATTTTTTGTTTGAAAGACAGTTTTAGAGATAAGTTCGTTTTTTTTTTATCGAGTCTAATTAATTGTATGTAAGTGTGTTTTCCAAACACTATCACGCTGGCATATATCCTGAAGAATACCATATTTTTTTCTGGTCTTGTTTATAGCAGTGAATTATATACTTTTAGTAATTATAAAATTCGCGTTTAGCTCATGTAATCGCCTTAAATGAAGCTTACAGAATGCAAAATCAAGTTATTTTGAACCTTATGCGAAGTGAGAGTAAGTAGCGATATGAGATGCGCGTTGTTGTTTGAATTTTACAGAATCGACCGACTGATATGATCTACAATAAAACACATTATTATCGTATCAGAAATAAAGACATCACACAAAACAAGGTCACCGACATAGCCCGAAAACTTACCAAACTTAAGTGGCAGTGGGCACATACTGTTCGCAGAACGGATGGCCGAAGGGGTTGAAAAGTTCTGGAGTGGCGACCGCGAACCGGAAGACGTTACGTTGGAAGGCCTCTCACTAGGTGGAGCGTTGACCTGGTGAAGGTTGCGGGGATCTGTTGAATGCGGGATCGGTCAATGTGGCGACACTTGGGGAGGCCTATGTCCAGCATTCTTTCGGCTGAAATGATGATGATATTAAGGATTTTATTTTGTTATTAGAAGTAGGTATGCAAACAAACACACATTCAGCATTTAAACAAACAAACACCATGCATGTAGCAAGCATGCAACAAGCACGCAACAAATTTGCAGCAAGCATGCAACTGTTATGAAACAAGTATGCAGCGAGCATTCTCTAATCATGCAGCGAGCATACACCAATAATGCAGCTAGCATTTAGCTAGATGCAGCAAGCATGCAGCAAGCATTTAGGTAGATGCAGCAAGCATGTCTCCGGCGGCAGCCCCACGCGAGCTTGTCGTCGCTGATGAATTTAACGCTCCCCACCGCAGCTTTGGCTTGCTGCAACCTCAGCTGCGGCGGCGAGTGTTACAACCACCTGCTCCTCAACTCGCGGCCCGCCTCGCCCCGCAGCGCTTACGCAATTTTAAATTACACTCTAGGGGTAGGGCAGACAAGACTACCGGATTTACAGTGAGTGATTAGTTTCTGTCACCTTCGTTTTTGCAAATGTTTCACGACTAACAATTTTTAAATAATCTTTCGGAATAATACACATTATATCAGTGGTTCCCAACCTTTCTTAGACCAGGGACCACTTTGGTATGTTCATTGTTAACAGGGACCATATGGTCCTAGATAAACATGGACACCGACAGGATTATAACTAGGGGAGTGAATCTTTAACTCACACTATACGAAAATTGGATAATGTGATGAGAACCTTTTGAATTAAGATAGTTATGGATACAAAAGCGATCGAATTGAGCTCGAAAAATTTAACAATCATTTAGTATAAGATTCTCAAAAAAAATAGAATTTTGACTCTGATAGGTTCAATTAGGTTGGGTTGAGCTTGCATCTTAATAACATTAAAATTAATAACATTTTAATCTTTCGCGGACCGTAGTCGAAGCTCCTGCGGACCACCAGTGCTCCGCGCACCACAGGTTGGGAACCGGTGCATTATATGATACAATACTTAGGACATATTATGACTTTGTTATGTAAAATTAGGAGATTCAAATATTATATATGTTATCCGATATTATGACAATATAGTTTTAGAAGTACCAAAATTTCGGGATTTTGAACATTATGGTTACTGAAGTTAATAGAAAACGAAAATGTGTATATTGATTTTCAGACATAAAGTTTTAGGAGAAGAAAGGGAGGGCGTACCGGTTGCGAGAGATTGCCCTGAGAGAGCCGCACGTGGAGAGGAGTGGAAGACTATTATAGGGGAGGCCTTTGCCCAGCAGTGGGATAATACAGGGTGTATTTCACCTCATCACAAAGCCGTTAACCAAGCATTCTGTATATCAAACTAAGTAACTTTCCGCAAAAAATATTGCTGGGAAACAACTTTTTTTTTTGAGGTTATAAATCATGTTTCGTGGTATAACTCAAGGTAACGCACTCAAAACATAGTGCCGATGGATGGATTGAATATTACAGAGGTCGTAGAGATATTAAAAGTAAAAGTCATGCGATAAAAAGTGGTATTTAAAAAAAAACTTTTAAAAATCTTGCAACTTTGACCCCCTATATCTCCGTAACTAGGAGGTTCCCAGGTATAGTGTAGAACAAAAAAATGATCAGAATGACGAGGAGAACAAGTGCCTTTCGTATTCGTTAAGAGGTGTTTTACACCCTTTATAGATAAGCTAAAAAAAAATAACAAAAATAAGTTAATACCCCCGCGGCTTCGCCTGCGTACAAATTAAATACCTACTAAAACCTTTCTCGAGAACCACTTTACCATAAATGATAACAGAATAAAAATCGGTGCTTTAGTTTTTGAGTATTTATTTATTTATTTATTTATTAATACTTTATGCACTAGTCAAAACTGTACAAAGGCGGACTTACATCGCGAACAGACAGTACAGACACGGCGGAGGACTTTGTTTTATTATATGTAGTGATCTTTAAATGTTCAACTTTATTGCTAAAGCATTAGGTTCATGATTGAAGAATTTTACAGATTCGAGTTTACCTTTAACAAAAAACGCATATTTTTTGTTTTGCCGGGTGACACTTCAAGAAACTGCGTTACGCTCCGCTCACGTTATGCGCTCACAATGAGAGCGAGTGAGAGGCACGCGTCCCTTCCACTCGGGCATGGTTAGCCCGCCTAAGAGCGAGAGAGACAGACATAAAAAGTGAAAGGCACGCGTCCCTTCCACTCGAGCACAGTTAGCCCGCCTAAGAGCGAGAGAGAGAGAGTGAGAGAGATAGGCATACACACCGGTTCATTTCATCCTTCTTCCTACTATACGAATGAATATTCACATTAAAATTATTTTACCACTCAAAGTCGTTGTCACGTAAAACTTTCGCCCGTATACCGACTTTACAGGCAACCAATTTTTTTACCTTTAAACACGTTTTGCAAAAACAATTAGCTACTTATTTGTATTTCGCCAAGTAGCGCACATGTTTCACGGCAATTATAATGATAGTAACGACGTCATTTGATATAATTTATTAACATTATGGTGTAGCAGTGAACAAATATGAATAAATAATATTAACACTGGTTTTAAAAGATTTTTATTTTCCATCGTTTCGTCGTTTAATCAGTAGGTAATTAAAGTACTCTGAAATAGCTCGCGAATTTAAAATACAACAGCCTTTGAAGATTTTTGTATGGAACGAGGCCGGATTAACAACCGCCATTTTGTTTTGTCTTTCAAAGTAGCGGCCAAACCAAACCACAAAACAAAGTAAGAGTCAAACCACTTTGAATTTCGCTGGCTACCCCGGCGTTTCCATATCTCGTTTTCATTAATAATTAATTGCTTTCCGTATTAAGTTTATTTACAAGTAAAATTAAATTAATTTACCCACGGACCGCACGATCTCTCGCGAGGCGGCGGGCCTGCTTACCGGATTGCCGCCATGGGATCTGGAGGCGATAGTCCTCGCGCGCCTACATGAATGGCGCTTGAAGGTACTACGCCGGGGGGAAACTCCGCTGCCGCGGCAAATTACCGCTCAGCGGACTGACCTCCGGCGCGATCTCATGGCGACATGGAGAGAGCGACTGTCGCAACCCCGTGCAGGGCACGCCACGACAGTGGCGGTAAGTCCCCTCTTTGAGGAGTGACTGGAGAGGCGCCACGGCGTCCTCACCTTCCGCCTGACGCAGGTCCGCACCGGACACGGATGTTTCAGGAGGTACCTACACCGAATCGGGCGGGAGGAAACGCCCGGGTGTTTCCACTGCGAGGATCGACCGGAGGACACGGTGGAGCACACGGTGGAAGTCTGCCCTGCGTGGGCGGAGCACCGCCGTGTCCTCGTAGCGCCGATTGGCGGCGGCGACCTCTCGCGTCCGGCCCTGGTTCAATCCATGGTCCGGAGCGAGACGGAATGGGAAGCCGTCACCTCCTTCTGCGAAGCAGTCATGCTGGCGAAGGAGGTGGCGGAACGAGAGAGGGAGAGATCCTCTCTTCCCGGCCGCCGCGGGAGACGCACCGGGCGCCGGGGGCCACGTGGTGGCTACCGGCCACCGTAGATGCGGGCCTGTGGACGGTTGGCTATGGGCTAGCTAGCCGTCCGTCCATCTAACGACGACGACAGGCCGTGTCGACGGCGCGTTTGTGTTTCACGCGCGCCTCAAAGAGATGTCAGCATAAGGGGAGGGGCCCGCAAGGGCCGAAGCCTGCCGGGGTTGCGGGCCTGTTGTGTTGTTCGAAAGAGATACCGCGGCCCCGGAACATAAAGGGCGAGGATGGAACATGGATGGGTTTTAGTCAGTAAGAGTCTGACACTCCCTCCCGCTCCGCCCAGAGTGGGAGAAGTCACTTCATGATTTCCCATCCTAAAAGATAAAAAAATAATAATAAAAAAAAAGGTTAGGGCAGAAAAGACTACAGTGCTTACAGTGCTTAAGTGCTTATAAGAAACCAAATTCATTTATTTTCTTTTTTTTTTTAATCACACATCGCACAATCAATACGTGTAATGTCTTTATTTCAAACGTTGTTTTATGAAATAAAACGAAAAAAGAATGAATTGTTTGTCAAATAATACGTTATTAAATAAAAATTTGTCGTATAATAATTATGCGAAGTGAATTATTTGTTAAATTTGTTGTTGTATAATGATGAAATGACAAATAATGTGTTTTCTAATCGTTGCTTGTCAAGTAAAAGTTTGTGAATTCATGTTTGGTAGCTGACTGGTCCCCGAATAAATATGTCAAAATCGGTTCATCCGTTCGGACTGCTACGATGCCACAGACACACACACACACTCAAACACCCTGTCGTTTTTGCGTCGGGGGTTAAAAATTATGCAAGCTCAAGCTTCATGATAGGTAAGCAAAACTTCTACCCATCCATTCAAAAATGACCGCCACAATTTAAAGATTGTTGGTGTTTCTGTCAAAAGTGCCCTTGAATAGATATTGATAAGTATATTATTTTATTTACCTGTTTACCATGTTATTGATGTTTCGTTCGAAGATTTCCTATTGGCTTGAAGCGTTCTGAATTGAACACACGCAAGTGTATATTACGACAAACGTCAAAGTGACATATGGCCTGACTTGGCTTGGCAGGGACAACATAAACCGAACGCACAGTTTCAGTTCATAAGTTCAGAAAATCAAAACATCGCCAAAACGAAGGCCTTTCTGGCATTATATTCAATAATGACGGCCCCCGCTGTCGAAAACTCATCGTGTATATTCTGTAATATAGTAAACAAGAGCGTAAGTACGGAAATAATATACGAAGATGACGATATTTGTGTGTTCCCTGATATTAAACCTGCCAGCAAGTTGCATCTTCTAATTATACCTAAACATCATATTGCGGACGCTAAATGCTTGACAGCTACTGATAAAGATCTTGGTAAGTGATTTAATCGTAAATCTAATTAGAAATTAGCTTAGAAAATTGTTGATACTGTTATCTACTATCTGATAGTGGGTAGGGTGGCCATTGTTTGAAATCACGATCTCCCCGATTTTATTTACAGAATATTGTTTTTCTTCTGTCTTCATCAAAATTATTATGAAATTACTTTTACAACATGACCGCCATGGTCGCCGCACAGCCGCCAGACGACCCACTGACCTAATAATAAGTAATGTAATTAAACAAATATCTAGATCTGGCTCGCGAGGTTGTCGACATGTGGGATGTGAGTACAGCAATCATTGTGCCGATAGTCGTGTCGGCCAATGGCTTAATAGCCAAGAGCCTCGACCAACACCTTAGGAGGCTCTCGCTTGGCAGCTGGATCAAGGGCTTGATTCAGAAAGCAGTACTTCTCGACACGGCACGTATTGTTAGGAGGTTCCTCTCTCAAGAGCCCTGACCACCGGCAGCTCGGACCCTGTCCCCAGCGCTAGTGGGCTACTGTTTTTTTATATTTTTAAATGTTTTTTTTTATTTAGTTTTGTAAATAAATATTTAAAAATATAAGAAATATGTACAATGATGAATAAAGGAAAGAGTAATGTGATGTTTAATCCAATAATCTTGTTTGATATCATGATAATATACCCTTGAGCGCACTTTCTCGTTTTGAAACTATTTGTGTAGGTTGAAATCAAGGTTTCGCTTCAACAAAATTGTTTATAATTCCATAACTTTTGGTAAATAAAATTATTATAACATTGCAACACTAAAAGATGCGGTCCAAAATGTCAATTGTTGACATAACGAAAAAGAATGTCAAACAATGTTTATTCATATTATAGATAGATTTGCCAACAAGCTCGATATTTTTTTTGTGTTTGTTTTCAGTTGACAAAATGCTGAAAATTGCTCACGAGCAGTTAGCTAAAAATGATCTATCTCTATCCGACGCTCGTTTAGGGTACCATTGGCCCCCTTTCCGCAGCGTCAAACATCTACACTTGCACGCGATCGCGCCTGCTTCTGAAATGGGATTCATATCTCGATTGGTATTCAGACCGGACTCATATTGGTTTGTTTCTGTAAGTATCCTATGTATCTTTTCTTTTAAAAGTACCACATTAAATAGAGTACTTGGATATTTTGGCGTGGGAACCAACGACGCCAAAAGCTTAATAACTTTTGGCGTCGTAACTGCCAACGTAACTTTTGCGGTAAAATACAAGGTGTAAACAAGGTTTTTTTCGCTTAGTCAAAATCTGTTATCTCACCTGACATCATGTTATTATGTGGTTTGTCCAATGAAATGAGATACCCCAAATAAATCTTGAACAGTTATATCTCTAATCTCAATATTTAATTGCTTTTAAATAAATGTTAAGACTGATTTTCCTTTTTCTTTTCAGCCTGACTACGTAGTTTCCAGGTTATGAAGAGGCTAGTCTTCGGCGCTTTAGTTAAATCTAGTTCAAGGGGGTTATTGAAATATATGGTGGATTTCTTATTATTGGTTTAGCTAATATTCCAAATAATTATTTAGCTCTCAATTGCGACGGTAACGGCCATCATTATATGTGTTCGCAAGAAAAAGCCTGGACTGTCCTACTGCTGCGCAAAGACCTGTCATTAACTTTGTCTGTCAGAAATGACTTACTATAAAATGTCAAAAAATAGTTACGTTGTGCCAAAAGTAATTTTTTTCTGCATGCACTGAAATAGCGAGACAGACACTATTTTGTAATTTGGCCGCAACTTAAAGCATTTTTCATTTTAGTAACTTAAGTGTTTTGAACATTAATTCTTATGGGTAGCTTGAAAAATGTTTACGAATTATTATAACTAATGACAAGCTCAAGATATTATAAACATACTTGTATCTATTGTATTGTTGTATTAGTTTTAGCCTAAATAGTAATTTAATAAATGGATTTTGTTGGGTATTTATTTTTTAACATTTTCGTCAATAAATCGAATACACTTTCTCTGTCGCGTGACATTTGTAGTGATTACCATGTTTGATGAGCTTTACCCAAAATGATTTTAGATTTTAGTCGAGTTACACATTCTAGTTCATTATTAAGTACATTTAATTTTAGTATGTCACTCACGTCTGTTGAAATACTTTGACCTTGAGCTGCTTTAGGTCAAAGTATCTATTACTTTTTGAGCAATTGACGTGTAGTACGGATGCTCCGCACTGAAACTGGTGTCAGTTTAAGTGCAGTCCATTTTATTTTTCCATTATCATTTCATGCTAATTTTAACGCAAATGCATTGATTTGCGTTAAAATCGGCATAATTGGTATCTTGAATTTAAATAATTGACAATCGATTTTACACAAATTGGAAATTAAAATCGACTAAAAATGCACTGCCCTTGCACAGGTCACAACACTATTACGCACAATAAACTGTGCTGTCAAATAAAATTGTTTATTTTTCAGCAGTTTTTCTTTCAGTAGGTATTTATTGAAATAATACAATCAAGACAGGTATGTTTGTTACAATTTTAATTTAATTAACGTTACAGGATATTTTCTTTAGTAATTATACATTTTCTTTGCTATTTTAAACCATAACCTCTGACGAAAAAAACTATTATTTTTGAATATGAAGAAAACTCAAATTAGGGTGGTTATCAGTTTTAGAAAGAAGAAGACAAGCCATTGACCTCAATGGCCATTTTATATCTATTTCTTATTCGTCCCTGGTTCAAAATATTGTAACACACTTGAAATTGGTAATTTGCAATCGCCTTGTGACTTTTTTCTTTAACATCAAATAAAGTATTAGGTACTAGTCAAGTCAAACTCTAACATATCAATATTCCAGATCAATGGAAGACTCAGAACTCGACTCCTCAGAGCTTGGTACTCAAGATTACTGGCAGAAAGCCTATACCAAGGAAATAGAAAACTTTGATGAGCACGGAGATCCTGGAGATGTATGGTTTGGGGAGGACAGTGCTGACCGGGTGATCAACTGGATCTGTGACTGTGGTATTGGTAAAGATACTGCTGTTATTGATTTAGGTGAGTTTAAAGAGCAACCCACACCATTAGCGAGGGTGTAATGACACCATGTTGAAATAAGGAGATTTCTGTGCTATATTAACGCGTATATTCAGGGCAAGACTAAACAATGAATCTATACTAATATTATAAAGCAGAAGAGTTTGTTTGTTTGGTTGAACGCGCTAATCTCAGGAACTACCGGCTCGAATTGAAAAATTAGTTTTGCATTGGATAGTCCATTTATCGAGGAAGGCTATAGGCTAAATAACATCACGCTATGACCAATAGGAGCGGGGCAGCAATAATAAATGTTCTTAAAAAAAGCTTCCGTTGAGCAGGCAATGCGTTGCAATATCAAAACTTCACGCGAACGAAGTCGCGGGCAGAAGCTAGTAATCAAGAAAATCCAAGTTGTCGCTAGAAGCAGGTGCAACTCTGTTTAAAACTGTATTTAAATTCTGATTTTCTTTGAAAGCCTTAGTAGGAAACTGATTAAAAATAATATCTCAATGAGTAAAAAATATGCTTAGGTATTTCGTATTAAAATTCATTCTACCCATGGTATTATCATACAAAAAAAAAACTCCCAGAAAGTGTAGATAAATTACTATTTCATGTTCTACAAATGCAGGTTGCGGAAACGGCTACACATTGTCAGAGCTAGCTAGAGAAGGATTCACGAACCTGCTCGGTGTGGATTACTGTCAAGAAGCTATCACTCTTGCTGAGAAAGTGTCCCAGACTGAATTCCCTCATATTAAGTATAAGGTAAGTTATTCACTTGAGTGGCAGTGGCCCAGTGGTGGCAGCTTCCTTACGAATAATAAGTTGTGGGTTCAGACCCAGACAAGCGCGTTACTTTGTGTAATTTATTTCATCACCACTGCTCTCAAAACCGTGAAAGAAAACATTGTGAGAAAAACGGCGTGTCCTTAGCAAAGATTTGTTTTTTTGGTGTTTGTACCGATTTAACTCAAGAACTACTCGACCAGTTTTAAAATATCCTTCACTATTAGAAAGCTACATCTTTACCGAGTAACATAGTCTATAAATTATATTGATATCATGGAAATTAGGTGAGCTATCACAAATTGTGTGTTAGTTGCAAGATAAAGAGGTTTGGATAGAGAAATGGGAGGTCTTGACCCGATGAGACATTCTAATAGGCTAACAAAAATAAAGTATTTTCTAATTTGTTTATTATATTTTTCAGGTATTTGATATTACTGAAGAAAGCGGGAACGAGCTAGGAAAATTCGGTGTAGTACATGACAAAGGTACTTACGACGCAATTGGACTGAATCCTGAAGACCCGAAGAGGTGCAGAGAGAAATATATAGACCAAGTTGTCAATATGTTAGCTGACGATGGTAAGAAAATATCTGGTCATGCCTTTCATTTCTGCTGTAATAGCTTAGTGACCATCAATGAGTTACTAAAATATGCATCTATACTAATACTAGCTGACCCACGCAACTTCGTCTGCATCAAAAGTACTACCTACCTACAACTACCTACTACTACCTACTACCTAGCTACTACTACCTACCTACTACTGCATAACTACTACTACCTACCTACTACTACATACCTACTACTACCTACCTACTACTACCTAACTACTATTACCTACCTACTACTACCTACCTACTACTACCTACCTACTACTACCCACTACCTACCCCTACCTACACACTACATACCGACGAAAATAATAAAAAAAAAAAAAAAGTATCCTATGTCCTTCTCCTGGTTCTAAGCTACCTCCCCACCAATTTTTAGCCAAATAGGTTCAGCCGTTCTTGAGTTATAAATGGTGTAACTAACACGACTTTCTTTTATATAAATAGATAGATTATAAAGCAGAAAAGTTTGTTTGTTTGGTTGAACGCACTAATCTCAGGAACTACTGGCTCGAATTGAAAAATTATTTTTGTGTTGGATAGTCCATTTATCGAGAAAGGCTTTAGGCTTCATAACATCAAGCTACAATTATTAGGAGCGGAGCAGGAATGAAAAATGTTGCAAAAACGGGGATTTTTTTCCCTTTAGTTTTTCTCTCTTGACGTAGACTAAGTTGCGTGGGTCAGCTATTATTTCATAAAAAATGTTATCTGTGTACGCCGTGACTGTTCCTATTACCCTAGGCTGATATAATTTTCGTTTTTCCTACATCATGCTATTTATTAATATATATGATCAGCTTCCCCCTTAAGGAGAAGGAGCAGCGTCCCGCTACCGCGCAAGCTCTATAGGTTTCGACCTTGACTGGCTGGCCTTCCACTGACAGGAGGACTGAATTCCAATTAGGGGTTTGTCCTGGCCCTCTCCCGTCGCCGACCGAATCGGTCTGATGCCATTGTTTTACTATTGTGTCTTCTTTGCTAACAGATGAAGGTTTAAAATTCATTGTACCCATGTTATGATCATACCTAGTAGCCTTGTAGCGTGACCATCGTATTGCCAAGTCGTAGGTCTCAAGTTCGCACGCACATTGCGGCGGCGACCTCTCGCGTCCGGCCCTGGTTCAATCCATGGTCCGGAGCGAGACGGAATGGGAAGCCGTCGCCTCCTTCTGCGAAGCAGTCATGCTAGCGAAGTAGGTGGCGGAACGAGAGAGGGAGAGATCCTCTCTTCCCGGCCGCCGCGGGAGACGCACCGGGCGTCGGGGGCCACGGGGTGGCTACCGGCCACCGTAGATGCGGGCCTGTGGACGGTTAGCTATGGGCTATCTAGCCGTCCGTCCGACGACATGACGACAGGCCGTGTCGACGGCGCGTTCGTGTTCCACGTTCGGGAACATCAGGTCCATAAAGGGAGGGGCCCACACACAAGGGCCGAAGCCTGCCTTGGTTGCGGGCCTATTCGAAAGAGATACCGCGGCCCCAGAACATACAGGGCGAGGAAGGAACATGAATGGGTTTTATAGTCAGTAAAAGTCTGACACTCCCTCCCGCTTCGCCCAGAGTGGGAGAAGAAAGTGGGTTTATAACGTTTCATGCCACGTTGATTGTTTAAACCACCTATGCGATTTTAGTGTAAACCTATAAAAATGGCATTAAAAATGCTCATAGTTTAATAATATTTATTTTTATATTCTTTCTGATTCTATAATAATTATATAGCACATATGATTTCCAACGGATAGGTACCGTACTTTTTTTAGTAAACAGAAAAACGCCCCTATTCACGTAAGTATTTGCTGTCAAATGACATTGACCACAACAGGAATGATTTGACTCGCAAAAAAATATCATAACATAGCTTATTTATTATGATTTTAAGATTCCGTTTTCATTTCTACGTAATATTTCCTTTAAAACCATAGTAAAATGGTTACTTTTTTTTGGTGTTATTATGAATAATAAATGCAACGACCAGGTGGGCCCAAAAAAAACTATCTCCTTTGTGTGAGAAAAACTGTTTTGAACAAAATGAACTTGTCAATAAGTTGGAACTTTGACCTTCAATATCTCCGTAACTAGAAGGTTTCCAGGTATGGTTCAGAACCAGAAAAATGATCGCATTGACGAGGATAACCAGTGCCTTTTGGTAGGGTACTTTTACACACATTATTTAATGTAGGTACAACGGTTTTATTTATGAGTCTGATCAGTGTATTATAGTACATTTTCTGCAAAATTAATATATATGTTTTTTACGGCGTAGCCAAAAGGAAGATTTATGATTTTAGCAGTCTATTTATGTGTGTACGTTATGTTTGTATTTACGTGTGTGCAAACGTAGCGTCTAAACTATTCATCTGATTTTGATGAGTAAGGAAGGTGTCAATCGATTCATTATTATGACCTGGGTAACTTGGGCTACATTTAATTCAATTGTTGGGTTTTTAGTGGTTGTATACCACACAAATTCTTGTTTCTTGATTCTTGTCAATGTTACAGCAACAGCACCATGCTGAGATAGGAGCCTTTTGGTCTTGTACAGGACAAATTCTGTTTTGTATTTTGTTTGTTTTTTCTTATGATTTCGTTATTATTATTATCTTTTTTTTTATTCTCTCATTATGTTTACTTTAAACTAGTGTTATATTCACAATTTTACTATTATTTTTTTATTTATGTGTTGTCCTGTCGGGCTAATAAATGCTTTTTATTTCTTTCTTTCTTTCCTTTTCTTTTTCTCTGAAATAATCAAAGAAGGTCAACAACTTTTTCCACCTGCGCCACGCATCAGACCGCGTGGCGGGGCCGCCTTCTAAAACCAGTTCTGCTGGAGGACGCGCGTCTTCCATATTTCTTAGTCATTATTTATCACTTTCTACACGAATAAAAGTCGTTTTTTATCGAATTAAGTAGAAATATACCACCAATAACGAATATTATTGAAAACCGCTGTCACCATATAGTGAAACACACGAATGTCGGTTGAACACTGATTTATTCTTCTAGTACCTTCAAGTACATAACATGATACAGTAACCTACCTACATAATTATACTAAAGTAGGTAGGTAGTAGGTATGTATTAGGTAGGTAGTAGGTAGGTAGTAGGTAGGTAGTAGGTAGGTAGGTAATAGGTAGGCAGTAGGTAGGTAGTATGTATAGTGAAACACACGAATGTCGGTTGAACACTGATTTATTCTTCTATTACCTTCAAGTACATAACATAATATAGAAACTAACCTACATAATTATACTACACTAGCTTTTAACTACAAAATAATACAAACATTTACTTTTTATTTCAGGTTTATTCATAATAACATCTTGCAATTGGACCGAAGAGGAATTATTGAAGCATTTCTCTGAAAAAATGAAGCTCAAGCGAGTGATACCGACGCCTCAATTCAAATTTGGCGGGAAAGTTGGCAGTGTGGTGTCTTCCGTTGTCTTTACTAAGAAATAAGTTTAAAAATATATATATTTGATAATGGGCTTGTTTGTTTTATTCGTCAAAAATTCAATACCTTCGCCGTTGTGTTACCAAAAGCAGTGGTTTCTTCTCGACTTAGGGTGCTTACATAAAGAAACAGGTTTCCGGTACAGACAAATCTGTACGGGTCGGTACAGTGTTGACTCGCATATAGAAACAGGTTTTTTTTTTTTTTTAATTCAAAAAACATTATTTACATTTCTCATACATCACTGACATACCACACAAACTATCGTTAGGGTTTACCAGTGGTATGCCATGCCATGACTAATGAATGGTGAATCTGTCCTTAGTGACACCAGTAAATGCTTAAACCCGTATGGCTCGGTCCAGGTGGACGGCACCGACAAGTTACAACCTGTTTATTTATAAGTGGGTGATGGCGCATTTACATTAAGTCGGTTAGACCGTATTCGGCTGCAGGCCGTATTCGGTCACCGACTAATATAAATAGGTATTCGTTTGGCCGTATTCGGTCACTAACAAAGACCGTTGAATTAATAGAGGTGTTATCCACACTCTCTTTCTGTCGCCGAATTCGGTTAACCGACCAATGTAAACAAGTCAATTTAGGTGAGCGTTTCAGTTAAACCGAATGCGGCCGCCGCCTTCGGTGACCGACCTCAAACCGACCTAATGTAAATGAGCCATGAATAGTATATATTGAAATATTATACCTGCGCCGGTCGGTACCGACCCGTACAGATTTGTCTGTACCGGACACCTGTTTCTTTATGTAAGCACCCTTAGGGACTACCTACTCAAACTAATTCAGCTCCATTTGCATTTCGCTGAACGATTTTATTCACACTTTTTTTTTTGGATAAGCCCGCTACACACGCCCAAACCACTGTAACACCTGAAAGCCAGAATCAACAGTGGCGACCACCAGAAAAGCGCCGAGACAATGAAGCTCGACGTAGTCCCAGAGAATGAATTTAACTGTCTTGGATCCCGCAACGAAATTAATCAGAACGTATAGCGGAGGAGTAGGAAGAAACCGTAATTTCCACTTCCCTCCATATCAGCAGGAGACAGAACGAAACAAGGCCAATAGGCACAAAGGGACGTATACAACTGGGATAGGCCCAGTTGCCTAGCACGACGGATAAATATTAAAATTAATTTCGTCACACTTAAAACAGTTCAGTCGTATATCTGTCTTCTTCTGGCATTACGAAAACGACCGAGGTAGACATACGACTTTCCGAATCGGAAGCGAGTCGAATGGTTGTGAATAAGGGGCCTGTTCTGCTTCTATCAGTCGCGTACAGCGTCGTAAGAAATGAAAAAAGCCGTCAAACGTGCTATCTCCGCTGAAATGCTTCTGCCACTTCTTTATGCGGGGCACTCAATATGCGGCGAAGACTGTAAGCTCAATCTATGCAGGTCGCAAGGAGTCTAGAACCATCCGTGTACAACTGTACAGTGTACAGTGCTGTTCCGCCACGTTCGATACTGAATGCGCGTCTTTACTTGTTTGCCGCGAAACCTGAATGTGAATAGGCGCGGAAAGCTGAACGGATGGGTTCGCGTCTCTATACAAAATCGTGTGAGTAGTCTCTTAGGCTAAGGCTACACTAGGCAGCGATTTGCGATGCGACTGGAAGAGCGTAACGAGAAAAACATGGTATGGCTACATTACAAGCGAGATTCCGGCGTATTTTCTAATAAATTCGCTTCAAGTTCGCTATGTTGATGTGGACAACATTACTGTAATCACGGCTGATTACAGTAATGTTGTTCCGGTCGCATAAAGAAATCAAAGATCGCTAGTAATATTTAATGTACCTACAGTGTAGCCATATACGTGTGCATTCATTTACTTGTTTTTATCGCTCATGTGTCGCAGGTCGCGTCGCGGCCTAGTGTACTCCTGGTGTCCGATGTGATACTAGTGTGGAAGCTGGCCCAAAAAAATACGAGACATCTCTTCTCTGTGCTCAACCGTTTCCACAAAAGCTAAGCGGAAACGAGGAGTGTTAATAACAAAATTCTATTAGTGGTAAGTAAATAAAGTTATAATAGGAGTCGCTCTATTAAAATGTGCGCGCAGCGTCGCATCTCGGTGTGAATTTAACCTTAAGGTTACTTTTGAGGGTCCATAAGTGTGATTGACACTGGCTTGGCCACCATCAGGGATTCAACTTCAGATGACACTGTACCTACCTACATGTCTTAAAAACTAATATTTTTGGTGTCCGGTCATGGCCAAATCAGGGTTTTACGTGCAGCAGATATCGCTGTTCAAGGATTCGGTGCCAGGGTGTGATTGACACTGGCTTGGCCGCCATCACGGATTTAAACTTTGACAAAACAAAAAAAAAATTGTCACTAATTAGTCGGCTCCAAATATCGGAATTTGTCGGTCACTGGTTGAAAAGATATAAGGGTTTATACCTACCTAAGTGGTCGGATCAGACCCCATATTCACAACGCTTCGTATGTCTATCCCTTTTTGGCATAACGAAAACGAGCGAGATAGACATACGACTTACCGAATCGAAATTCATTCCGAGCGTTTTTTTTTTTTTTTTTATGGGACAAGCCCGCCACACACGCCCAAACCACTGTAACTCCTGAAAGCCAGAATCAACAGTGGCGACCACCAGAAAAGCGCCGAGACAATGAAGCTCGACGAAGTCCCAGAGAATGAATTTAACTGTCTTGGATCCCGCAACGAAATTAATCAGAAAGTATAGCGGAGGAGTAGGAAAGAACATTCCGAGCGTTTGTGAATACGGGGGCTGGAGAGTCTCATCAGCTTGGCCACAGGTACGTATCCAGGGGGAGGGATAGTTGGGATTGATCCCCCCCCCCCTAAATCTGAAATATAATATCATCATTTTCCTGCCCTTGTCCCATTTTCTTTGGGGTCGGCGCAATACGTTTTCTTCTTCCATTCTCCCCTGTTAGACGTCACGGCATCATTTACTCCTTTCTCTTTCATATCAGTCTTATAATATAAGTATCTGAATTATAATATACGGGATCATAACCACTGAGACGTACATACATCATAGTAGGTATACAGTGATTATAGCGATTTTTACACAGTTGTACTATGTTTGTCCCCCCCCCCCCGCGAACCAAAAGTCTAGACACGTGCTTGCTTGGCCACATTTTTATCTCTGAAACTAGGGCACCTAGCGAAGATCTATTTTCTTCCGCTATATTATTATTACCCTTATATCTTTTGAACTGGCGACCGACAAATTCTGATATTGAGCGTCAAATTTCGAATGTTTTTAAAATCCCCGATGGTGGCCCAACCAGTGTCAATCACACGGTGCCAGGTCGAATTTAATAGAAATTATAGCCTAACTTAATTACAATGCAACAAAGAATCCAAATCGAACAAAGAAAGACAAAGACAAGGTAGGAACAATTTTAAAAGTTAAAGAACGCCAGCTCCATTCAGCAAAACAAATTGTTTTACACTGGTCATGTACAGTGCCATCTATAGTTTTTTGGTGGAAACTGGCCTAGAAAAACCCTCTTAAAAAAAACTCAATATTTATTACAATTTATTTTATTATATATTCTTTACAATAATAACCAACCTGTTTGAAAAATCTTTGTTACATGAATGAAGCATTTTAAAGTAAATAATAACATACTCCTTTATCCATACCTTATTACAAAAAACCTCATTCTTATTGGATCTGTAGATTGATGTACAAGGATATTTTGGCGCGTGAGCAATTTTGGTACAACTACAAGGGCCGCCATCTTAATTTTTCGATACAATTTCAGAAAAATGTCTACCTTCTTAGCCCACTTCGTTTGAGCGCCAAATTATCCTTGTAGAATTTTATTTGTAGCCCACTTCGTTTGAGCGCCAAATTATCCTTGTAGAATTTTATTTGTTTTTTTTAAGTGTCCGTTAAAAAAAGAAAAAGTTTTTAGCTTTCCAAGACGAATTTTTATTATAAAAAAAACAGTTTTCCGTTAAAAATCCAATAGGAATAAAGCTAACCCAAGTTTAATAAACAAAAAACATAAATAAGTGTATCTACATAAAACCCTTAAAGACTAATAATATATTAATAATTGTGCATGATATATTTAATAGGGCGAAAGACTCATCTTCATCCATCTATGAAAATAAAAATATATTTAGTAAGCATTGAAAAACTTTTTTAATTTTTTTTATACACGGATGACGTTCGATGTTTTCACCCTACGACATAAATACCCAGTTACTAATACTATTTTACAGGTACTAAGAATATAGAAATAATTTTCACTTTTTTTATGTAATAACTTATTTTTGAAAGAAAAGTTTTTTCAAAGGAATGTTACATCGAATATATTTTTTTATCAAATATTTTCACAAAAAAAAATGCATAGATAATTCAGTTGTAGCATTTTAAATACTCCGAGTAATTTAAAGTCATTCCTAATTTTAAGCTAAAAATTGATCACAACTCATTGAATAAAATAATAATAAAAAATCATGGTTTTCTGAGCAAATAAGATAAAAAACTAAAACTATGAATCAATATTTTTGGTTTTAGTTATGGCCAGTTAGTGTAGTTCATTCGCAATTATTTAAACCCCGATAACATAACAGCAACTTTACACTATTGAGAATAAAAAAAATATGATTTTGACCACAGATACAGACATCCAATACTTTTTTCTTTTCTGTATTTAGTGTAAGTATACAAAACAGTCAGTTTGTACATCTATAAAGAATCCATTTCAAACACCCTATTGTGCCTTTGTATTAAGAAAAACTTGTAAAAGATAAATAAATGCAACAATTGCGTAACAATCAGCATATCAGTGTTAGATTTAGGCCAAAACTAATATCTTTCTTTGATAACGATAAACGATTTAGAAATACTTAACTTGATTTCAGTTTTATCTCAACCGTGTGTTTTTTTAAGATAAAAAAATAATAAAAAAACTGAATAGTATAAACAACCATCTATGACTTTGTTTTTAATTCTAAAAGCACAAATATTTAAAAAATTGCCTGCAAAACAAAATAAATTGCAGACCAACACCCTAATTTATAATTTCACATCTGGAATATTTCATTTTCTTACGCTGTACAAAATTAATGCGCTTACGAAACATTTCTTTTAAGGAATTTGTAAATCCACACTCTAAAAATTTACATTATCTAAAAATTATGCAAATTTTCATTTAAGATACATTCTTATAGTTATGCAAGAAAGAAAAACCGTGAAATCTATACACAGAGTTTTTTTTTTATAGACAATATCACACATAGCTAAACAGTAGCAAATAGGCCTATACTTAGAGAAATGCTTATTTTCATACCAGTCAGTTATAGAATAACCATTTTAATTAATTTCTATTACTAAAAGCCCTTTCCGGAATATTTTTTTTTCACATGGTGTGCATTCACCGTCAAAAAATTGGAATTTACTTGTAATTTAGGCATTTTATCTAATGCAAAAATAGAGCTATTTTACAAGGCGCGCAGCAACATAAGATGTATCTTTTGCTGCCCGAAGTTTCCGAATTTGACAGTGTTTGTGTGTAAGCTTACGAATCACACTATAACTGCATGACCAGCACTTACAATTCTGTCAAAAACACACCGACATACATTTGCACGTAAATAAAAACGTATAATATCCATGACCATAGTCGATCTTATCAGATAGTAGTACCTTTTTAATTTACATAGGTACTTAGGTACCCATTTTTTTTTATTTTATTATTAAAATAAATAAATTTATAATATGTTATAAAAGTCATATTCTAATTTCTTAACTTGAGGCTATGAATTTCAAAATACCCAAATATTCTTAACACCAAATAAAAAAATGTACCCAATTTTTTTTCAAAGATTTTAGGAATTGCAATTGCACAAATGAAGAGGCTTACTCGATTGCTTGCAAGCCGACAACCTACAGTGCTTGGCACCTAAATTTTATACTACTACAATTTTCACATACTAATATAATGTACAATGGTTTAATTTTTTCATATGACGTGAGGGATATTGAGATCACTGTCCGATTTGCAAAGCTCTGCTCACTGCCGACATTTGGAGATCTATCAGCACTCAAGACCATTTCCTCCGTCGATATTTCACAAGTTTAGTTTCTCACAATTGACAGATAATTCTTACATAAGTGAGTTTTAATTCAAATGCCTACAATAAATATGTGTGTGAGTCATTCGCGATATCATTAATGCAGGTGTAAGATAGTAGTGAAACGCTAGCCTATCAGTTATATTTAGAAAAGTAAATGACCTTTGTTTCTTGCACAAATTCTTAACTATTTAATGAAAGAAAGGTCGCGATGTAATGTGCCCTTGAGGCACTCCAGTACAAGAAGTTTTCAGGCCGAAATGATTACGAAATAAAAGAAAATTCGTTTAGCGCTTACCACGGTGGTTAAGTCAGGATATAGCGGGAGTTTCTCGAAGGACCAATATGCGGGTTTATAATTTTTGCGCGGGAAAACAGATTATGAGAAATGTATGTTGCCAACACTTATAAGAGAGTAATGGGAAAGAGGGACTTACTTGAAGGTGAGGATGATCGCCTGGACCGATGACAGATGCGACTGGAGTGCGCCGGGTTGAGATCCAGCACGGGTTCCGGAGATTTCTTCAGCACTTCAATTGTCCCACGTTGTGTTACCAACACGTTTTTTAAGTTTAGAGTCTTTGCGGTGGTTCAGCTGTTAGTTTCTGCGGCGCGCGCCGCGGAAGCAAGCGGTAGAAATATGTGTGTGGTGCGGTGAACGATTCAAACGGAATAGAGAGATTCCACCATGGCGTTCTCTTGTCAAAAACCGCGGCGGAAGTTGACGAGCACCTTTCTCTTTCTGTCACATGCGACGTAGTAGGAAGGAAGGAGATAGGTGTATCAAATAAATGTTGACAACATGAAAAAATATGTTTGTTTTGGAAATATTTAAACAATGAGGTGTACCACGCTCGTATATATTATAGTAAAACTTGTACTACAGAAACTTGCGTAAGCATCCTGCCCGGCTTTGAGGATATGTAGTATTCTCAAAAAGAGGAAAAATATATGTTAAAGCGGACTAAGAGAGAGAAAAATAAATGAATATGTTAATAAATTATTACAGCTAAAATTTAATTGCGTGGTGATATTACTGAGAAGGTAAAGGACATAGCTTGACAACGGGCCTCTTGAAAGAACCGCTGCATGTCTTCACCATAGCAACGCGGATTGTCCCATCCTTACCAGGGAAAACTTCTGTGATTATGCCCATTGGCCAACGTAAAGGAGGGACATCGTCCTGATGCATGAGAACCACCGTACCAATCTTAATGCTGTCTGCGGCATTCAACCATTTTTGCCTAACTTGTAAGTTATGTAGGTATTCTATTCGCCATCTTCTCCAAAAGCTGCAAACCATTTGGTCAAGCAACCTTTTGCGGCAAGTTAGAGGCCTCGTTGTTTCGGGAACGTTCACGACAGGCAACGAAGTCAACGGAGAAGCCATTATAAAATGCGCGGGAGTAAGCGGCTCTGGGTACGGGTCCTCAGTCAGGACACAGAGCGGTCTGGAATTTAGAACTGCCTCAATTTCAGTGAGAACAGTAGAAAGCTCCTCATCTGTGAGAAGTTGAGAACCGATAACACGGTATAGATGCGATTTAATAGATTTAATATTAGATTCCCACAGCCCTCCAAAGTGGGGAGCGCGGGGTGGAATCATTTTCCACTCTATGCGGTAGCGGTTAGCAAGTAGTTCTTGCAATTGAGCTTTGGCTCCAACAAAATTTGTCCCGTTATCGGAGTATAGGTAAGAAACCGGTCCTCTGCGGGAGATGAATCTTTTAAAAGCGGAAATAAAAGTGTCCGATGACACGTCGGTAACTAATTCAATATGAACTGCTTTGGTAACGAAACAAATGAATAAACAAATGTAAGCCTTCTGACTTCTTTGACCTCTGCGTCTACACAAAGTTACTTTAATGGGACCAGCGTAATCCACACCCGTATGCACAAAAGCCTTAGTCTCCTGCACGCGGCAAGCGGGTAAATCAGCCATCTTTGGGCTAGGGTGAGAAGGAGAAATTTTGAAACAAAAGTTACAAGCGTGTACTCTTTGTCTGATGACACCTCTAGAAGAGAGGATCCAATATTTTTGGCGTAACAGAGAGCTTAGAAGGCTTACACCGGCATGACAATAAACGCGGTGATAATAATCTATTAGAACATGTGTAAAATTATCATGTTTCGGTAAGAGAGCGGGATGCTGAGCTTCATAAGGAAGGTTTGCATTAGACAACCTGCCCCCGATTCTAATTATGTTGTGCTCGTCTATAAAGAGATCGAGTTTTTTAAACTGTGAGCGAAGCTTTTTACTTTTAATTTCGTCATAAATATCTAAGAAATGAAATTGTTGAATACAATGGATTAAATAAATTTCAGCGGTAGCTAATTCACGGACAGTAATTGTCTTAAGTGACTTGTCGTAAGGAATAATACGTAAAAATCTTAGAATGTATACAATTATACGCAATATTTTATTTAAAGATGAAAATTTTAGAGAAAGGCTATATACTAAATTAAGCTCTGATACGGTAGATACTAAGGTTAGTGATTTATTATTAAATTCAGGTAATTCCTCGCTGCATGAAGAAACAAACGGAGTGATAGGCCACTCAGTAGTTGGGCGCAGAAGCCACTCAGGGCCATGCCACCATAAACCGTGATTTAGCAACTGTTCAGGTAGAAGACCTCGAGATAGACAGTCACTAGGATTTTCCTTTCCGTTAATATGGTAAAAGTGTTTAGGATCAAGATTTTCTTGACATTTAGCGACGCGGTTACTAACAAAAATGTTCCATCTGTGCGGTGAGGAATGAATCCATGAAAGTGTAATTGTAGAATCGGAAAAGGCAAATATTTCATTAATAGCTGTTCGAGAGCGGTAAGTGTCATAAACTAATTTAATTAAGTTCGACAAAAGAACAGCGGCGCAAAGCTCTAGACGAGCCAGAGATACGACCTTAACAGGTGCAACTTTGGATTTAGCACACACCAAAGTTACGTGTATGTTACCATATGTGTCAGTGACGTGTAAGTATATGACGCAGCCATACGCATTCAAGCTGGCGTCAGCAAAACCTACTATATTTGTCACGCAACCCATAGTAACGGCTACATGACGAGGCAATTTTAAAGAAGAAAGTAGAGGCAGTTGCTCTTTAAATTTTTGAAAAAGATTTACAATAGACTCGGGCGGAGTTTCATCCCAATCTGTGTTTAATTTCCATAATTCTTTTATGAGTAATTTCGCGAATAAAACTACGGGAGCAACTAGACCGAGAATATCCCACAAGCGGGCAACAGTGGAAAGTATGGAGCGTTTAGTACAACTTTTATCCAAAATAGATGTGGTAAAGGTGAAACAATCCTCGGAAGGAATCCATTTGAGTCCAAGAATTTTTAAATTATCCCCGTCAGAGAAGTTAATAGAAGAACGGTTGGAGTGTGGAATAGTCTCTAGTAGTTCAGAGGAATTACTTGCCCACTTATTAAGATCAAAGCCCCCCGCCTTAAATAAGGCGATAAGTTCTGCGGAGAGAATCTTGGCTTCCTCTAAAGTAGCGGTCGAGTTAGCCAAGTCATCCATGTATAGCTCATGAGAAGCGACAACGGATGCGCGCGGGAAGCGATGTTTTTCATCCTCTGACAGCTGGCGCACAGTGCGCATGGCTAGGAAGGGACTGGGCTTGAGACCAAATGCAACTCGGTTAAATTGAAATTCGCGAACAGGTTCAACCGTATTAAATCGAAACAATATTTTCTGGTATTTTCGATGCTCATCAATAACAGCAATTCGAAGATACATCTGTTTTATGTCAGCTGTAACTGCAATAGGGAATAAACGGAAATTTAGAAGTAATAAAAATATGTCAGCCTGTAAATTCGGCCCTGTGTGTAACAAATCGTTCAATGACACGCCATTATGAGATTTGGCGCTCGCGTCAAGGACAATACGAACTTTAGTAGTCTGCTTATCATTCCTAATAACAGGGTGATGCGGTATATAATAACCTATAGTCTGGTCAACAGAACTAGGTGTAGTTTCAGTTAAATAATTTTGATCAAGATATTCTTGGATTATTTCGTTATAACTCGCGCGCAAAGTAGGGTCGCGAAGCTTAGTTTTTTCCAAATTAATTAAACGTCGATAAGCGACAGCATAAGAATTTCCGAGTGAGTCTGGATTTTTACAGAATGGTAATGCAGTACAATACCTACCACTAGAGTCACGTGACACACTAGAAGCGAACAGCTGTTCACACTCGAGTTCAGCAGGGCTCATAAAAGCTTTTGACGGTATTTCTTCAATGTTCCAAAATTTATGTAACGATTCGTCTAACGAAAGAAAACAATGAGAATTATCTGTATTTAACGCGGTAGAAAAATATGAAGCGGTATTTAAATGAACGGAACTTTTATCATTGTTAGATAAACTAGCGGGTACCTCACCCATAAGAATATAACCAAACACGGTTTCAATTGCGGAAGGCGCGGTAGGTGAGATAATTTTATCATGCAGTAATAAATATGGGAAAAGTTTAGCCCCTAGTAATAGTTCAACCTCACCGGGAATGTGCCACAGTGGATCGGCTAGCGGTAATTCAAGCAAATGTTGCACTGTGGAAGTGTCAACAAAGTGAGATGGTAATTTATCCGTGATACAATCGACTACAAGAGCGGTTATTTTAAAAGAATTAGTTTTATTTTTAGCAGTTACTGTTATCTCAACGTATCCTGTAATAGGTCGCGAAGACGTTCCTACGCCCTTTATAAATGAATTTGAAAGCGGTATAATGTCTAATCGTAGTTTTTTACAACAAGCTGAAGTAATTATATTATTTTGCGAAGCGTTGTCTATTAAGCATCTAACAGAAACGTACTTGTTATATTTGTTATCAACATAGACTTGTGCTGTTGACAAAAGCACGGTGGTACGCGGAATGTTTGAGCCTACGCGAGAACATGCACACAGCGCCACCTGTGGCGAATGCTCGGAACTAGGTACAGCGTCAGTCGATATCGATCTCGCAGGCTGTGCACCTTGGTCGAGATGTAACAGTGAATGATGTTTTTTGTGACAAGTCTTACAAGTATGTGTAGATTTACACTGTGAAACAGTGTGCGTTGCACTAAGACAGTTTACACATCCACGTTTGTTTTTAATAAAATCCAAACGCGCGTTGGCTGATAGTACCTGAAAGGCTGGACAGGTGTAAAGCTTCCAGTGATCATTTTTAGTACAATATAAACAATTTTGATTATTGTCACAAGAAACAAAAGTATGAACATCACGTGACTGATTACGATAAGAATTATTTTTATTATGATTAACGGAAGAGGTCCGAGAAGAAACAGTTCTATCTAATATTTTAACTTGCGATTTTATGAAGTTAACGAAATCCGTATAAGTGGGTATCTCCTCATCTCTCATATGCATCTCGAATAAATGCACGGTAGCGGGGTCTAATTTTTTCAAAGCTAAATTTAATAGAATGAAATCTTTTAAGTCGTTAATTTGTAATTGTTCTAAGGCAGACACAGACGCGTGAAAACTTTCAATAAAACTATTTAGAGAGGCGGAATTATTAGTTGCGGGTTTAATATTTAATAAGTTACACATGTAGTGTGAACCTAGTGCTCGTTTATCTTGGTACTTTTGAACCAAACTGTTCCAAATCGAAGCGTAATTTTCCCCGGACGGAATAATTCCGGCCGTAATTTGCAATGCGTCTCCTTTCAAGTTACCAATTAAATACTGCACACGTTGAGAGTCAGTAAGGTTTATATTATTATGGATATTTGATTTAAATGACTCGTAGAACACAGGCCAGTTTTCAATCCTACCATCAAAGAAAGGAATCTGAATTGGAGGTAGTTTGATCGAACTTCTAGAATGTTTCGCGTTGTCCTGTGACATTGCGTCATCTAATGACCTTGAAGACTTTGCAGCGATAAGTGAACGAATTCTCTCGACACGGGTATAAACGCCGTCAAAGGATATTTGACTGTTATAGTCGATTTTATGATCAGGATCTATTTGTAAGAAATATGTATTTATTTTATCTAGGTTGGTACTAAATTCCTGACGATTTATTGAGAGAATTTCGGTGTCTGCCATGAACGTTTCTACCGACCGAAGTTCAATACTAGTCGTATTTATTTTCTTTGAAGTTTCATATAGTGACGATAAACGTTCAAAGATTGCTTGATTTTTAGCTTGAAGTAATTTAACTTTCATTTTAAGATCTTCCATGTTGAAATCGTTACTTAGAAAATACAGCGAATAATGATATTGGTTATAGCGGGTAGACTTACAATAATTATTTTATTGTAAGTGGGGTATATTGAAAGAATGCGGTTGAATATAAGTTATAGGCAAATGTGCCGAACTAACTTACGATAATTAGCGGTTTTTATATTGACCTGTGCTATTTTAATGCAGCAGGCGCAATATTAAGTTGGTACGTAGTTCTCAATGAATAAGTACCTAGCGAGATGTACGAACGTTAGTACGCGTTCAATATGGCGGTTTTATGGACTTTGGTATTTGACCAAAATCCTAGGTATGAGACCTAAAAATGCTGATTCTTTGAATCCGACTCGAATGGACCAAAAACTTATGGTTAAGTCAGGATATAGCGGGAGTTTCTCGAAGGACCAATATGCGGGTTTATAATTTTTGCGCGGGAAAACAGATTATGAGAAATGTATGTTGCCAACACTTATAAGAGAGTAATGGGAAAGAGGGACTTACTTGAAGGTGAGGATGATCGCCTGGACCGATGACAGATGCGACTGGAGTGCGCCGGGTTGAGATCCAGCACGGGTTCCGGAGATTTCTTCAGCACTTCAATTGTCCCACGTTGTGTTACCAACACGTTTTTTAAGTTTAGAGTCTTTGCGGTGGTTCAGCTGTTAGTTTCTGCGGCGCGCGCCGCGGAAGCAAGCGGTAGAAATATGTGTGTGGTGCGGTGAACGATTCAAACGGAATAGAGAGATTCCACCATGGCGTTCTCTTGTCAAAAACCGCGGCGGAAGTTGACGAGCACCTTTCTCTTTCTGTCACATGCGACGTAGTAGGAAGGAAGGAGATAGGTGTATCAAATAAATGTTGACAACATGAAAAAATATGTTTGTTTTGGAAATATTTAAACAATGAGGTGTACCACGCTCGTATATATTATAGTAAAACTTGTACTACAGAAACTTGCGTAAGCACCACGGCTTCAACTTAAAATGGCAGGCGGAAATATAATCAATTCCAGGGTTATACATTCAATCGGCAAGAGAACCAAAATGGCTCGAAGAATCGGCAATCTTAAATGCCACTGGGCTGAGCATATTGCTCACAGAACAGATGACCGATGGTGACGAAAGGGATTGGAATGGCTATCTCACAAAAGATGGACCCATGACCTATTGTAGATCGCGGGAAGTCGCCGAATGCGAGAAACATAGGATCGGTCGAAGTGATGACGCTTAGCGGGGTCTCTATGTCTAGCTGTGGACGTCTTTGGATTAAAATCACAACCCAAAGAAGTGTTCTCAGACGGATTTTTTTACAAATACTACTTTAATCGTACCTACTATTGACTCTCAAAATTAACGTTTGAAACAAAAACCTTGCCGCGGACGTAGAATGACGTCATTAATGACCAACGCATTGACGTTGGAGACTAAAACAAATATTTGCTAGCGGCTACCGAGTTGAAAGCGAAAATCAATTGAACGGTTTATTAATAGGTTTGCAAAGATCAAACGGCTAAGTCAATATTAGGTAAAGACCTTGATATTTATAGCCAGGATTGGTCCATACTAGCTCGAGATAAAAAGGATTGAGAGGGACAGAGGAAGGATTTTTCCCTTAGGGTATAACTTTTAACGATTTATCGGAACGCATGAGACTTTTTTAAGCCGACATAGATGGAATGCAAAACTGCTGAACTGCGTTGTCGAGATCAAATAGGCAGTCGCTACATTTAAAACAGTAGTATTCAACATCATCTGAATAGACTGGAAGCCGACATCAACAGTCTGGAAGTTTCGGTATAGGCAAAAAATGTGAAAGACGATTTTGACCTCTCCTGAGGATTTATAGCAGATTCCCTGATCATCAAGAAAGTCATTAGAGAGCACTGTCGGCACTAACTAACCGATCGAAGATTGATGAACTCTTTTATTCTCTAGCCAAAACCACACCCAAACAATAAATTTATTGAATGATTCAGCGGGAGACCCAACAGTATCCATGACAACGCCCTGCAGGCAATTTAGTTTGGTAACAAGTGACGTGTGAGCGAACAGCCGACAGCGATGAATAAATTGGTATTTTATAGGCCAACCATATACGGGGCCAATCGATGACAAGATCCAGGTTACGAATCTACGATTTTCATGATGCCAGTGGTACTTTTCAACAAACGATAGGAATCGATGGAGGCTTCTGATAGTGCCAAACCCGTAGCTAATTTCTGGGCCAACTCAATAGTCACACATTTATGTATCTTTGTACATTGACATTTAGACGCCACGACGTTATTATCGATTTTGCGTGGGAAAGAATATAAAATCTTGCATAGTAGCCTTCTTTGCTACTCAGACGGACTTAGAAGACTATTCCATCGCGCACACTAGTTTCATACCCGGCCTATGCTCGGCAGAGTAGGTGGGACAATATTGTGATATGAAGCAGTGCTTTGCGAGAAGGGCAAAAGCCTTCTAAATATATTTTTTTGTTTATCAGAAGAAAAAAGAGGACCAATTTCACCGCGAAAAGATGTTGAAATTTTTGTTTTCAGTTTCGCCCATTTGAAAGTCGTAAACTTATCCCTCGGGAACCAATTATTGGACAGAATATCGAGTATAGTCTAACACAGGTCATCGAAATCTGTCCGCACCTATCTACGCATACTTATCTGTTTTTATCTACATTCCGAAGTACGAAAATGACTCACAACAAACTTTAAACTAAACAATGCAGTCTTTAAAATAAATGTCGTCAAGGAATGTTACATCATTTTTTAGAAAATATTGAAGACAGAATTCTTCATAAATGCAATGAAGCTATTTGTTTTTGTTTAGAGTACGAACAAACATTCACAACTACACTTCAATGGATTAACAAAAATATTTAAAAATCCACGGCTATATGAAGATTACGCACTTGGGACCCAAATTCAGTCTGTTGTAAATTGTGCGTGATGGGTCATTACTGACATAGCCTGCTTAGGTCCACCCAGACGCATAGAACTTTCCGAGGTCTTAGACTAGGGGCTATTGCTTCCAAAACATTTAATTTTCAAGATGATTGGCTTATGATAGGACTTAGGACCTCAGGCGGGTCCAGAGGCTTTCTGAAGCGATCAAAATCGCAATCAAAACATGCAAAAAAAGAAATTATGTTAGACCAAGCTAGTACTCTTAAGACATGGGCTAGCCACAGGATAAAAAATTTAAAACTGACCAGAATTTTTACTTGTTCCTGATACAAACTCTTAGTTGAATATGAACTACACTTACCAAGATAATTTTACATGTCTCGTCCTCAACCATCTCAAGGGGCACATAAATGAAGTGGCATGGTCAGCTCATTGCCATTTTGGATGTTGTAAAGAGCTCTTTTATGATCTTAACCTTTGAGAAACTAAGCAACATGACACGTTTTAGCACCTTATGCTAAGACCCAACAAAAGAGCTGTATGTTAGATCATCAGCGACACCAAGGCATTTCTGGATAATGATCAATTTTTCCACCCGTATGCAATACACCGGTTTGGATTTGGAGTTGCCAACACCAGCCATTTTTTGTTCATTGATTTACTTTACGGTGTAATATGGAGAAAAATTTAGATGGTACTAGGTTGACTTTACCAGCTTCCATAGAAAAAACTTCAACCCCATTTTTTGCCAACTACCCTCCTTACCTAACAAACAATAAATTCAACTTACACACCAACTTACTGTACAAAATATAAAGGATGACATTAACAATCAACATCAGTATGAAAATCGCCATTAAATGATCGATTTTGACAGTGGCGTTCAACACCACTAACTCCAATGGCTACAAACGTTCACAATACTTTGAATCCTCACTCACACCCTCGTACAAAAGGTATCCGAGAACCGCAACAAGCACGGTCATTGCCAAAGTAACAAATTGCAGAACTTTCAGCTGCTTCATGTCTCGATGCAATATGGCATAGTTCTTTTCTAAATTGCTCAGAGTTGCAGTCACAGAATCAGGTTTTTCTAGAACTTTCCCGTCAATAACGTTACCGTTCTTCGGTATATCTTTATCAGGGAATTGGCATTTTAGACGGTACTCATCAGTCTTACTACCGGTTGATGCTTGCCAGATATCTGTGAGCTCTTTCGGAGTTAGGTCAGTTTTCGGGATTTGAATTGACATGACAAGGAATCTGTCTTTAGTAACTGTGCGTAGTTGAATGCCTGGTTGGACTACAATCAGGACAGTCTGTGAGGCACCGCTTGCTAAAGTACCTGAGCTAGGTCTTACTCGGAACTTCTCCGGTGCAGTGGTCCTAATTTTGAAGGACACAGCGCTCTCATCCATGTTAGTAATGGTAAATTGTCCCGAAATTTCATCACCATCAGTTTTAAATAGGATAGTATCGTTAGGTACAAGACGTAACATCTCTCCTGGTGAATGTTGGCCATCTCCTTGCTCGGCAAATGTGACTTTCTTAGGAGTATGTTCTGATTTATTTTCCGGAATGAACTCAAAAGTATAATTATCTTTTCCGCCCCATACTGCTAAGGCTTGCTCAGGCGCTACAACGTCTTTCAAAGTATCCTTGGTAACGAATCTCATTTTCTCTACAGCTTTTGCCGGAAGTAATGTTTTAACAACTTTAAAAGCAGCGGATAGAACCCAGGGCATCTGATAGATCACAATATAGTTCAGGAAAAATGGGTAGTACACTTTGAAGAGCGTTATCAAGTATTTGACTAACTCCATATCCATATTACCTAGTCCGCTGCCATCCATATCAAAGAACATTGTAATTCTCTTACCTCCTTCCTCTCTTTCGACTCGGTCAAACCAATAAATCATGATTTTCTTCAGCTCCTCATAGTCCCTCTGGCCTTTGACGTGCATCTTGGCCTTGAAGATTAATAAAAGACAGCCGTCTACATCTCTGCCTCTTGGGAAAAATACTCCCTCTTTGATGTAATCTAATCTGATGTTTGTTTCGTTAATATCACTAGCTCCGACAGATTTTCGCCATGTCAAGATGTCCCACAGCATGTCTGCACCAGCTTTAGCGTCCTTATCCACATGAGCAAGCACCCTCTTGAGGTACTTTTCATCTTTAGTACGATCCAAGTCTAATTGGTGAAAATCCGGAGGTGGTGAAGTTTCCTTCAATCTTGCTTCGAATAGCGCTCGAACGTCCGCCGGCGTAGCCATTTTAGAGAAATGGTTATATCATGCGTTAATTAACTTGTAACAAACACTAATTTACGGCTCATTAATTGAAATAACACACAGAAATCATGAGTGGTGCGACTGAATTCACTGAATTGAAGTGGGTTTACTTTTTTTTTCGTAAATGTCACTCACGTTCTGGAAGGTCGAGGTCCGTCAAAATAATCATAGTCTTAATTTTTGCCAAACTTTAAAATATCTTTGGATTTGATAAATATTAACTAAATTATATCAATTTGGATTTTGATAACTGCTTTAAAATCCCAAAAAAAATGATAATTCATGAAAACTAGCATCGTTACTTTAACAAACTTGACATTTACATGAACACACTTCGGGATTTTTTCTGACGTTGTTACTGCGTAGAGCGAAACGTTTATGACATTTGAAATTTTGTATTGCCGCTTAATAAAAATCCTTCTATACTAGTAGAATTTATTTGTTTTGTAAATGAAGTAGTTTTAGAATATTACAGTACGTCAACAATTTGTCAGCGGAAAAATTGACTGTGGTGGCAATATTATATGTTTCTGCGGGTATTTGCGGCGTTTAAGGTTTTAAGCACTTGCAGCAGCCACCCCACCACACACAGTACACCGTGCTAGGAAGATAGGACGGCAAAAGACGGTAAGAGTTTTGACACTTGATGCATCCTACACTGAAGGCCGATCCTTCATCCAAAAGCATTATTAAGTATGGTTATAAATACCTATCATCGCATGCTACGTCGTTAGGTTCTTATACAAGCACCTCAGTGGTGGCATGCGTCAGCGAGATCATGTCATGAATTCTGGCGCGTAAAGTACAACAACTAACACTGCGGAGAGTGTCGGGGCCTCGGACACGCTCAGCTCAGGTTGAAGTATTACCATCTCTTGGAAGACGGGTTCTCGGGCCAATTCGTATTTCCACTTTCCAAGCGTTCACTGAGCCTGTGTCGCCCGTTTCTCTAACACGGTACTTCAGAATCAAACAGAAGTTATTTTCCTGGGGAACTTTGCTGTACGCCAGTAGCAACACTGTGAATTAACTGTCAATTTTCCTACCAATGAAAGTAGGTCGAAAATACCTACATATTTTGCCACTTGCTTCGTAGTGGCCTGCATTGACTTTTTATTCAATTTAAAACTGTTTATTCACTCAATTAGCATCATGTGACTGACTGCACGGCCTAAAATAGACGCCCGTAAAACAATAAACACACCACAACGCCCACATAACAAAACAAAACATATAAATTAAGAGTTTAGTACAGATATTTTCATTGACGATAAATCAATCGATAATAATCACGAAAATTGCTAGATACAGTTGTAAACAGTTGTAATAGTGTCGCATAACTGTTTTGAGACATTAATAGCGAGCAAAAAACGCAGTGCTGTGTAAAACCAGTGAATTTATATGAAAAACCATTGAACAGTTTGATTCTGATATTTTTTACGTAATATTCGAAGTTGGATCGAGTTTAGTGCCGAGAAAGCATGACAGTGTTGTTTATTTGGTAAGTAAACTTGTTTTTAATACAATATTACTGCGTATAAGTAGGTCAAAGTTGAAAAAAAAAAATTGTTAATTTTATTCATTGTGTTTCGACCGGTTTTGACCATCGTGTGATGTAAATTTTATTTTGAATACACATTAAGACTTAGATAACTTCTGTTGCGCAAGTTTTTAATTTAAATATCGTTATATATGTGTTTGTAGTGTGATTTATTAATGTGCATCTCGTTTTGGAATTTAAATTAATTAGAACAATATTACTAGAGGTAAGCAAAATTGCGAATGCTTTATTCGTAAAAGCTCTTGGTATAGTTATTCAAAAATCTATATTTTGAAGACATAGCTTGTTATTTTTCAAAGGGAATGTCAAGTACTGAATTATGTACTTAAATCACTTTATTCTTAATGTCAGAGAATATTTTTTAAGACTAAATGACTTTTAAATACATTTTCAACATCATAACCATATACTAAAGCATTAAACTATACCAACTACCTACTTTAAAAAAAACTATACAAAAAACAAAAATAAACAAGAAAATATTTGGGACTTAACCCTGCCCAGTCTGCACGAGAATTTAAACCCTGTATAATTAAATAAATAGAAAACATCTAATGCTATTATGAGCCCTCACAAAACTACTTGTATTTTTTTTTATTATTTTATTTATTAGCCTGTATTGTCCCAAAGTTGTGTGGTAATTGGTTGTCGTGGTATGGGCATGTGATGAGGAGGAATGAGGAAAACATAGTGAAAAAAGTGTTGAGTATGAATGTGGATGGGTATTTAAGTAGAGGAAGACCAAAAAAACGATGGATGGACTGTGTAAAGAAGGATATGGTAAGAAAGGAAGTGTCTGATGAGATGACGAAAAATAGAGGAGTATGGAAGAAGAAGACATGCTGCGCTGACCTCAAATAAATTGGGATGAGGGCAAGAGAATGATGATGATGAGCCTGTATTCTCCCACTGCTGGGCAAAGGCCTCCTCCATAGTCTTCCACTCCTCTCTACGTGCGGCTCTCTCAGGCCAATCTATCGCAAATGCTTCTAAGTCGTCACTCCAGCCAAAACTAAGTATGATATTGAAAAAGGGTTCCATCTATCTGGCAGAATCTTGTTGCTCCGAAATTCATTTAGCATAACACACTTGGCATAATTTTCTTTAAACGAATATATTGAAGGCATATTTTTTTTTAAATATACTTATTGTTTGGCTGAATGTGTGTATGTCCGAATTTGGAATGGCATACTTTTAGATAGCAGAATTTTATTTGGCATAATTACCTTTGGCATTGTTCATATTTCGCATAATTTCGTTTAGAATAATGTTTACTTAGAACGACGATTATTTGATATAATTTCACTTGGCATACTATGAAGATTGCAGAATTTCATTTGGAATAATTTTATTTGGCAGTATTGCCATTTTTCAATGCCACAAAATAGCATTTTTAACCTTAATTTAAAATTAAAATATTATCTTAAAAAGTCAATATGTTGTGCTAGAAAAGTTAGTGACAGAAAAGAATCGCTCCAAAACCGACTCCACGTAGTCTTGTTTGCCCTACCCCAAGAGTGTAATTTAAAATCGCGTAGGCGCGGAGGGGCGAGGCGGGCCGCGAGTTGAGGAGCAGGTGGTTGTAACACTCGCCGCCGCGGCTGAGGTTGGCCGGCGAAGCCGGCCAGCAAGCCGAAGCTGCGGTGGTGAGCGTTAAACCCATCTGCGACGAACAGCTCGCGTGGGACCGCCGTAGCCCCGCAGCGCCGGAGCCGTGACAGAAACCATGCCTGCTGCATGTTGCATGCTTGCTTGCATGCTACATGATTGCTGCATGCTTGTTTGTATGCTGCATGCTTGTTTGCATGCATGCTGTATGCATGGTATATGCATGTTCAGATGTTTACATGCCTGCTGCATGCTTGCTTGCCTGCTGCATGCTTGCTTGCATGCTGCGTGCTGCATGCTTGCTTCATGCTAGCTTGTATATGTCGTAGGATAATTTGATACTTCGAATCTTCGCGAAAATCCTAGGGGTTTTGCGAAAACGCGGATAATTAGACATAGGCGAAAAATTATCAAATCTTACTGGACAAAGTCAGGATTTTTGCGAAAATACTCGTTATTATAGCAATATTGCGAAACGAAACGCTGGCTGTTATGAAATAAGAACGCTGATTGGTCGGTCAGCGCGTTCAATAAGAGATCGTCTCTGATTGGTTGACGTCTTAAATGTCACTCATTTGTTGCCGCACGTTATTTGTTTACGTTTGTGTCTGAGTTAAATTGCAGAAGTGTTTTGTTTTTTATCGTAAATAGATTTAGTGATTTTCCTTTCTCACCTATTCTAAACCTTCATAACTCTATGATACAATACTTGAAGTTAATCATCGGCAAACTAGGAACCAATTAGAAGTCAGCCAGCAAAATTGTAGCCAATCAGTGTTGAGCACATCAAATCTTACTATAGTAACGAGTATTTTCGCAAAAATCCTGACTTTGTCCAGTAAGATTTGATAATTTTTCGCCTATGTCTAATTATGCGCGTTTTCGCAAAACCCCTAGGATTTCCGCGAAGATTCGAAGTATCAAATTATCCTACGACATATACATGCACGATATAATATGCTTGTTTGCCTGGTTTTTACAGGGAAATAAAAACCAAGTGTTCACAATCAACTGATTTTATGAATTTTCTGTGATATGATAGATGAGTCTTTCCATTATTATGCATATGAAATGTATGCCAAACAATAATTCTAACTGTAAACTTTCTGAGATATGATAGTTCTGCCTTTAAAGACTATCGATATGAAAATTATGCCAATAGATGATTCTGACTGTGAACTTTCTGCGATAAGATGGTTCTACTTTTGAATCTTATGCAAATGAAATGTATGCCTGAAGATGATTCTGGCTTACAAAATTATGAGTATGAACCTATGATAAATGAGTATCTGCGAAACTATTTTCTGCGAAATGAAGTTTATGCCATCAGCTGGTATGCAAAATAATATTATGACATAAAAAGTTCTGCTATAAAGGGTGGACCCATTGAAAAATTATTGAGAGTCTAATTTATATATTCAACAGATTCTAAAATAATATAAGGTCCTGATGATTTTTCCTAAAACATGCATCAGATGAATGATTATTCCAAATAAATTAACAAAATTTCATTCTGCACTATTGCCCTCAAAACGATAGGGAAAATATCATAATAAATTATAAAAAACATTGAAATGATCCAAAACTTTCCTCATTAAATTTTCCTTCACTGTTTTTTCCCGTCCTAGAACCAAAAATTAAAAGATATGTGACATCTACCAATCCACAGCGGGCGTGGTGGATTACATATTTATAGGCCTATTCCCTCTTTTAGGTAGGAGGTCTGTGACCCAGCATTGCGAATATTGGTGCTTATATTAAAATGGAGTACTAACTGACCCACGCAACTTCGTCTGCGTCACATGAGAGACGAAAAGCTCACAAACAGACCAATTTTTTCCCGTTTTTGCAACATTTTTCATTTATGCTCCATTCGTAATGGTCGTAGCGTGATGTTATAGCCTTCCTCGATAAATGCACTATCCAACACAAACATTTTCCATTCCAACCAGTAATTCCTGAGATTAGCGAGTTCAACCAAACAAGCTGACATAGCCCGAGGAATTGCCAAACTTAAGTGGCAGTGGGCAGGTCACATTGCTCGCAGAACGGATGGCCGATGGCCGAAAAGTTCTGGAGTGGCGACCGCGATCCGGAAGTCGATGCGTTGGAAGACCTCCCACTAGGTGGACCGATGACCTGGTGAAGGTTGCGGGAATCCGTTGGATGCGAGTCGCAAGGGACCGGTGAATGTGGTGAGACTTGGTTGAGGCCTATGTCCAGCAGTGGACGTCTTTCGGTTGAAATGATGATGCTGATGAACCAAACAAGCAAACTCCTACTCACAGGGTTATAATATTTGCCGGGGTTGCGGGACTGGACGGGGTTATAACATTAGTATAGCTATATATACGAGTATTTATGACATAATTAGAAGTACCAGAGATAACAACATAGACACTTGTGGTAGAGTGGCACCACTTGATATAAGTGTTTCAGGGGGCAAGTTTGTTAATTCTACTAACACAATGGCGCCGTTATGACTTTTCAATGGTCAACCACTGACACTCCATTGAAAGAAATGTCATACAATGATAATCTCGTACATGAAATCTGGCATGAATAAATATTTGCATTTAGTAGTAGAGTTCGAAAACCATTTGTACTAAGGGTTTTATATTAATGACAATACGACAATGCCATTAAAACTCAATTTTATTACGAGACCATTGACCGACTAATGATCGACCATTGTGAATTTAGCAGATTACGAACTTTAAGCAAAATGACAATGGGATGGGAATGGAATCGTGTTGGAGTGACGAATTTATTAAAATAGCATAATTAGGCCCCTGGATACGTGTCTGCTCCTAAGTCACAGATTTTCCTAGTTTAGGAGCCAGATTTATATATGTAAGGATTTGTATCCATAAAGTATTGGTATTAGTTATACATGGTTTTTACGCTTTTGAGGCGAATGAAGTACCTATGTAAGGATTGTAGTCAAAAAGTCATACATCAAGTGAAACATACAGGGAGGTATTCTGTGTTTGAGGCCTACATATACATATATCTACGGGAAAATGCCATGACTTTATGTATGTTACCCGCGACCTTCGTTCGATAGAAATGATTAGCATAAAAATTATCTTTTCCCCGTTTTTGTTCCATTTTATATTAATTCTCTGCTCCTATTGTTCGTAGCATATAGCGTGATGTTATATTAGCCTAAAGCCTTCCTCGATAAATGGGCCGACGCTAATAGTTTTGATTTTCAGTAGGTACGAAACAGTAATTCCTGTGATTAGCGCGACCAACCAAACAAACTGCAGTTTATATTAGTATCGATATTACATACTATTATCAGAAAAATAAGTACCTATTTCATAAAACAAATATTAAGTCATGATTTAAGGCATTACAGTGCAGATATCCAATACATTTTAAACCATTTTATAAAATTAACTAGCTGACCCACGCATCTTCGTCTGCGTCAAATAAGAGAGAAAAACGAAAGGGAAAAAAAATCCCCGTTTCCGCAACATTTTTCATTCCTGCTCCGCTCCTAATGGCCGTAGCGTGATTTTATATAGCCTAAAGCCTTTCTTGATAAATGGACTATCCAACACAAAAAGAATTTTTGAATTTGAACCAGTAGTTCCTGAGATTAGCGCGTTCAACCAAACAAACAAACAAACTCTTCTGCTTTATAATATTAGTATAGATTTAATTATCAGAAAAACATTAAACATGGAACTTTATTAAGTAAAATACCACTATCACTACATACTCGTAATATAAAACAAAATCCTCCGCCGCGTCTGTTCTCGATAAACTCAAAACTACTGCACTAATTTTCATGCTGTTTTCACCAATGGGTATAGTGGTTCTCGAGGAAGGTTTTAGTGTATAATTTATACGGGTGCTAAGCCGCGGGCATCACCCAGTAGTAATATAAAATAAACACAATTTATATTATTATTAGATTCTTTTTTACACAAGTTATGCAAAACAAGGTAAACAATACAAAAATTAATTAATTTCAATGTCGGTTTCATGTTCTTGTTTTTTTCCTGTTATTTAGGTACATGATAATTGATTTTTTTATAATTAACTAGCCGACCCATGCAACTTCGTCTGCGTCACATAAGAGAAGAGGAAAAAAAAGCCCCGTTTTTGCAACATTTTTCATTCCTGCTCCGCTCCTTATAATCGTAGCGTAATGTTATATAGCTTAAAGCCTTCCTCGATAAATGGACTATCCAACACAAAAATAATTTTTCAATTCGAGCCGGTAGTTCCTGAGATTAGTGCGTTCAACCAAACAAACAAACAAACAAACTCTTCTGCTTTATAATATTAGTATCTATACTAATATTATAAAGCAGAAGAGTTAATAAGAAGAAGAAGAAGTGAAGAAGAGTTAAATAATTGATTCAATTGGCTGGTCCTTTTCAAAGTACCTAGATAAATATATAATAATACTAGCTGACTCGCGCAACTTCGTCTGCGTCTCATAATTTGAGATTTAAACTATCCTATCTCTCAAGTTGGATCAAACTGCACATGGTGTGCGAATTTTATTATAATCGGTTAAGTGGTTTAGGAGTCCATTGAGGACAAACATTGTGACACGAGATTTATATATATTAAGATTGTAAATAGCTGAGTCTTATCAGCCCATGGCTTAATTGCCAACACCTTTTTTTTTCGGATGGGTTATCATCAAATGACCCCTCGCACTCTGGGCGGAGCGGGAGGGAGTGTCAGACTTTTACTGATTAAAAACCATCCATGTTCCTCCCTCGCCCTTTATGTTTCGGGGCCACGGTATCTCTTTCGAACAGTCCAGCAACCCCGTCAGGCATCGGCCCTTGCGGGTCCTTTCACTTTGCTGACATCTCTTTGAGGCGCGCGTGGAATACGAACGCGCCGTCGACACGGCCTGTCGTCATTAGACGGACAGACGGTAGGCCCCCGTCTACGGTGGCCGGTAGCCACCACGTGGCCCCCGACACCGCGGCTGGTGCGAGAGGCTCTCTCCCTCTCGCGTTCCGCCACCTCCTTCGCTAGCATGACTGCTCCGCAGAAGGAGCCTAGGTGACGGCTTCCCATTCCGTTTCGCTCCGGACCATGGATTGAGCCAGGGCCGGACGCGAGAGGTCGCTGCTACGAGGACACGGTGTTGCTCCGCCCACGCAGGGCAGACCTCCACCGTGTCCTCCGGTCGATCCTCGCAGTGGAAACACCTGGGCGTTTCCTCCCCCCGATTCGATGCAGGAACCTCCCGAAACATCCGTGTCTGGTGATTGCCAACACCTAAGGAGGCTCGTTAGGCGCGTCGCTCACTGGTAAGTCGAGGCGCCGTCCGAGGATAGGTCTCTACGTGGAGTCGAGGCGCAGACGGCTGTGCTTCCTTCACATTCTATGTAACAGTGCGCCCGCGCTTTGACACCGCCGGACTTTAGTTCGTGTGAGCGACGCGCCTTAGGCAGCTGGTTCAAGGGCTTGATTCAGTGCACGGTACTCCTGAACACGGCTCGCATTGTTAGGAGGTTCCTCTCTCTGGAGCCCTGACTGCCGGCCGGTAGCTTGGACCATGTCCCCGTGACGGTGGGCTACAATTATTTCATATTTTTTAATGTTTTTACCTACTTATTTGACGACCCGAATGGCGCAGCGGTAGTGAGGCTGCCTTACGTTCTTAGGGTCCCGGGTTCGAATCCCGGTAGGAGCAAATGTTTGTGTGATGAGCATGAACATTTGTTTCCGAGTCATGGATGTTTAAATGTATGATAAGTATATATTTACAAACAAAAAGTATCCAAGTACTATCATACATATATATATATATACATACAACTATCTGGTGTCCACGACACAAGCTTCGTTGTTTAATGTGGTACTAGATGGCGCTGTGTGTAATGTCAAGCGATATCGATCTTCAAAATTAAGCAGCGAATGGCTAATAACTTCAGCTATCTCCCAGGCAAAGTCCGGTCAAAATCGGTCTAGCCGTTTCGGAGATCACCCGGAACAAACAGACACATTTTTTTTAAATACGGTAATTCTAGTATACTACGCACGGCGATCAAACAAGCTTTAGAAACCCAGTTTAGGCAGATCTCTCATAGCACGAGAAATTTAAACAAAACGAGGTCGTGTTGTACTGGAAATACAAAGCCTGAAGTGTTGCCATGTCTACTAATTAAAAAAAAAACTACA
Source organism: Xestia c-nigrum (assembly GCA_916618015.1). NCBI lineage: Eukaryota > Metazoa > Arthropoda > Insecta > Lepidoptera > Noctuidae > Xestia > Xestia c-nigrum. The sequence continues at coordinate 15,829,710 of OU745268.1, forward strand.
ACGTTTTCATTAATGAAATTGATAAGAACGTAATTAATTAGCGTTGATAAGTCTTTTAACGACCTACTTTCATGAATACAGTTAGAAACAAGAATAGGCTAGTTTCCACCATCAATAAATTGCAAATCTATTTAGTCCGTCAGTTAGAGTATTGGAAAATAATGGACACGTATTTTTTGTTTTTGTAAATCAACGAATATTGACAAAGATAAAACGCATCAAAACTCGGGAGTGGGGGCTCGTGACGTCAGAACTCACTAAGAATGATACCAAACAGTGACGTATTGGAAATTTTAAAAGCGTCGTATCTTCGTCAATTTTGGTTTATGTGACAAAAGAAAAAATACGGGTTAAATATTTTTTGATAATCTATTTGACGGACTAATTAGATTTTTTCAGATAACAAGCCTATTTAAGTATGTGGTACACATACTACCACTAAAAATCCAACTACTGAATAATTAGGGATGCCTCGATACGCCCTTTTACCGATACGATACCGATAGTGTTATAAAAATATCGGCGATACTGATACGCTTATTGAATTCAAAAAGGAAGGTAGAATAAATAAAACACAATTAATTAATAGTTTTAAGGTTTTAGTACTAAATAAAAATGAACATTTGTAAGGTTTTTATTTAAAAAACAAAGTATTTTTAAGTTTTGCGGGCAAAGGCGATTTCGCAAGTCTGTTTGAATAAGACCTGCGGTGGAAAATAGTCTCTCAGATGCGATAGAACTCATTTGGAAACTAGAGTACTTCTGCGCCATTTTTTTCAAGTTTGGGTATATGACGTCATTTTTAAAGCGCGAAATTTTAAAAGTATCGTTGAATCTGCCATAAAAATATCGCCGATACCGATATATCGGCAAAGCCGAAGTATCGCCGATGTATCGGTATCGGATGCATCCTTTATTTTTTCATTATTTTCCAATACTTTAACTGACGGATTAAATAGATTTGCAATTTATTGATGGTGGAAACTAGCCTATTATTTGAGATCCGAATCCGATACAGGCCCCCTATTCACAACCATTCGACTCACTTCCGATTCGGAAAGTCGTATATCTGTCTTCTTCTGGAATTACGAAAACGACCGAGATAGACATAGGACTTTCCGAATCGGAAGCGAGTCGAATGGTTGTGAATAAGGGGCCAGATCTATGTCTTGTCAAGTGAAATGTGAAACCGAGCTTAAATACCCTACGTTTTTGTAATAAAGTACCAAATGTAATGAAAAATACGATTGCAGTCAAACTTAAATGTTTACTAAACCAAATATCAATTGAGAAAAGCTATTTCACAATTGACGACTTCTTTAATGATCAATCGCTGTACTGTAGTGATTGACAAAATGTTATTATGATTGACAAAACATGGGTACTTCATTACCCAGTGGTAGCGACTCCAACTTACGAACAGTAAAGTCGTGGGTTCGAATTCGAACCCAGACATGCGCATTACGTTGTCTAATTTATTTCACGACCACTGCTCTCAAAACGGTGAAGGAAAACATCGTGAGGAAACCTAGAATCCTAGAATGTCCTGGAAGCAAAATTCGAAGACGTGATGTCTATCATCCCACACTAGGCCCGCGTGGTGGATTATAGTCCATTCCCTCTCATAAATAATTCAATTCAATTAATTAATTAATTGAAATTGGTATTTACAAAGTCGTGACTATGGTAAGCCCTCGACTTCGTCTCGGGCTCCCATTCGTGTACTCGTTTGTAAAAACCAACTCAGCGCACTAGTATCATAAATTACTTTTCCGATCGAGCTTTCGACACGATGTCATATTTGACAAGACCGAGGACGGCCAATTTAATGCGGGACTGTTCGAAAGAGATACCGCGGCCCCGGAACGTAAAGGGCGAGGAAGGAACATGGATGGGTTTTAGCCAATAAAAGTCTGACACTCCCTCCCACTCCGCCAAGTGTGGAAGAAGTTATTTGATGATTTGCCACCCGAAAAAAAAAGGGTCAATTTAATAGACCATATTTGACATCGTCAGTTCTAAGTAAAGGATTCCTTTTTTTTGCTATTATTACAATAAATATGTACTTAATGGTAACTGAGTTAAGCAATTGTGCAGTTCTAAATTCGAAAAAACAAATAAAAGTTTATGCCCGCTGTTACAAGGTTACGTTGTTGTATTTTGAAGTGTCAAATGTGATCTTTCATCGAAAAGATAACAGTCTGATTATCTAAAAAACAGCTGTCACTGTGACATGTTCCGATACAAAAATGTGTTTTAAACAGCTGTTTTTACAGACAGACAGTCATATTTTTGGTGAACATGGACCTAAATTAGCCCTACAATAATCATTGTTTAAGTATCTAACATGACATCTGACATTTCTCACAGACGCCTCTGTCAAATGATTGATGAAAAAAATGGACCAAGCGGGAGTATCAGACTCGCGCATGGGGCGTGCCGTGTTCCGTACCATCGTTCGTAGTAGGGAAGCCCCCTTTATTTTTGAGGGTTCCGTAGCCAAATGGCAAAAAACGGAACCCTTATATGTTTCTATAGAGGTTACAGGAATACACAATGTACAGCGGCATATCATGGATGTTTATATGTATGATAAGTATGTATTTACAAACAAAAAAGTATATATGTAGAATATCAACTATCTAGTGTCCACGACACAAGCTTTGCTTAGTGTGGCACTAGGTGGCGCTGTGTGTTAATGTCCAGCCATATTTATTTATTTATTTATTTATATATAGCCCGCTAACAGACAGACAGACGGATTGCGGGGGTCTCGTTGGTTGCACTTAGGCTGAGGCTACATTAGCCAACGGCCACACAGAAAAGACGCAAGAGGAGGGCGGGGCGCGGACCCGTCGCAAACAGGGCGCCGTCACGACTTTTTAACTTATATAGAAAAGACACGGACCCGTCGCAGACAGGGCGCCGTCACGACTTTTTATGGCGCGCACTAGAACATGTCTTCTTCTGAAGATGAAGATGTATTGGCACTGGTATATCTCGCTAATCTGCAGAGGGTTAGACGTTACTGGGTACATCCGGTATGGCTAAGCAATGGACAGAATAGATTTTTTTAAATAATGGAGGATCTACATTATTATTCTGATCGTTTTCAAGAAGTATACAAGATGACTCCACAATGTTTTTACATTATTATGTCCAAACCTGCCCTCCGCGCCCTTTCCGCTCCCCCGCTTGCGCCCGTGCAGGCCCGCGGTTTTCCCGCGCCTTGTCCTTTCTATATGTTTTCCAATAGGACGCCGACGAGTTAACGTCGTGACGTTGTCCCGTCTTTTCTGTATGTTTTACGTCGCGACGGCTGTATACATTTTATATGCAAGTAGATTAAACGGGCGCCGCGACTGCGACGGGTCCGTGCCTTGCGTCTGTTCTGTGTGGCCGGTTCCTTAGGCTGCGACGCGACCTGCGACACATGAGCGATTAAAACAAGTAAATGAATGCTCCCGTATATGGCTACACTGTACATCAAATATTACTAGCGATCTTTGATTTCTTTACGCGATCGGAACAACATTACTGTAATCCCGGCATCGGCTACACCAACATAGCGAAATTGAAGCGAATTTATTAGAAAATACGCCGGAATCTCGCTTGTAATGTAGCCATACCATGTTTTTCTCGTTTCGCTCTTCCAGTCGCATCGCAAATCGCTGCCTAGTGTAGCCTCTACCTTAGGGTGCGGCACCTCAAAAAGAACGAGCACTCTATGACATCTGACATTTCTTAAGACGTCTCTACACAAGCCCCTCTGTCAAAATATTGACGAAAAAAAGTAAACGATTATGACTGAAAAATTGAAAAAATACGGCGTGTGGCAAATTCAAAATATTGTCTATATCATTCATGCATTCTTCAAACTCAAACTCTTGCCCGCTGACACGTCATTGTTTACAGTGATTGCGCCTTTATCCCGTAGTCTTAAAGTTCCTTTTCGCAGTTCAAACTGACGTGGTTGATACTACGCTGAAATGTTTTGAAAACAACCTTTGAATATAATACGGTACGCTGTGATGGTTACAGAGGAATGCCCATTCATACGGAGTTATTATGTGTAAGAAATGTCAACAGAAATGGCCTTGATGGAGTATTGTTCTTGAGCAATTTCTCATCATCTCTGTCGAAGAGGTCTTGATACAGGCAGTTTAAAGTAAAAATCTTACAAAAAAAAACGCGAGTTTAAAAAAACAAAGTTGTCGAAAAGTTGGAACTTTGACCCCCAATATCTTCGTAACTAGAAGGTTCCCAGTTCTCTGGTATGGTGTGGAACAAAAAAAATATCGCAATGACGGGGACAGACAGACATGACGAATCCATAAGGGTTCCGTTTTTTGCCATTCGTCTACGGAACCCTGTAATGACGTGTAATAGTGATTGAGAAAACCTCCTTGCTGAACAAATACCACTTGTCATTATCATAGATCCAATTGATTTCGACTTCCTAACTTTTTGTGGCGACCGCGAACTGGAAGACGAAGCGTGGGAAGACCTCCCAGTAGGTAGACCGATGACCTGGTGAAGGTTGCAGGAATCTGCTGGATGCGAGTCGCACGGGACCGGGCAATGTGGCAACACTTGGGAGAGACCTATGTCCAGCAATGTCGCTGAAATGAAGATGATGAACCTTTTGTGGAACTCAGCGTATCTATTTTGGAGTCAGCTTCCAGTCTTACCAAACATAGCTGCATACCAGTGTTTTACACGATCCATGCGTCATGTTCGTGAACGGGCGCTGTCAGTTGTGACTGGTCATCTCTTAGTCGCCATGGTTTATTTGAATTAATTATTTTGTTTTTGAGTTGTATTTTATTTTTGTTTTGCTATGGACACTTTTAACGTGCACATCTTGCTACATTGTTCTCACATAATATATACCATCTCAACATGAATGATGTAACCAAGATTTTGTAACAATATTTTGATTTAAAAGAGTGTGTGGAGTTTCATACCCGTTCTTCTCCATAGAGATCTACGCTAGGGAATGTGCAACTACAGTACTTTCACAGTTTTTATGTCTTGTGACTGGGACTGTAGCTACTTTAAATGTTCATTTTTGTTTCAAATGCTTTGATTTTGATTTTTGATTTAAGGACTGCCTCTCTGACCTCGAAAAAATCCAGAATAATCCACAGTTGTAATGAGTCTGTTTATCTCAAAAAGTCTGGTGCTATTTGAGCACTTTATCATAGTTATCAGTGGTAAATACTGAGTGTGATAAAATCTCTTATCAATGCGGTTTTGGTCGTATTATGTTAGCATCGAATTGAGCGCTGGAGGATTATTAGCTTGGTTGTTTGCTTTGGAATTTGATGAGTGTAATGATGGGATTAGGAGCAGCCTTATTTTTCTTTTTCTTTTTTGGGATGGGAAATCATCAAATGACTTCTCCTACTCTGGGCGGAGCGGGAGGGAGTGTCAGACTCTTACTGACTAAATCCCATCCATGTTCCTTCCTCGCCCTTTATGTTCCGGGGCCGCGGTATCTCTTTCGAACAGGCTTGCAACCCCGGCAGGCTTCGGCCCTTGCGGGCCGCTTCCCTTATGCTGACATCTCTTTGAGGCGCGCGTGGAACACGAACGCGCCGTCGACACGGCCTGTCGTCGTCGTTAGACGGACGGACGGCTAGCTAGCCCATAGCCAGCCGTCCACAGGCCTGCATCTACGGTGGCCGGTAGCCACCACGTGGCCCCCGACGCCCGGTGCGTCTCCCGCGGCGGCCGAGAGGATCTCTCCATCTCTCGTTCCGCCACCTCCTTCGCTTGCATGACTGCTTCGCAGAAGGAGGTGACGGCATTAGGAGCAGCGTTTAGTCGTAATGGCTCTGAATACTTTAGTCATTTAGATCTAGTGTTTTTTGGTCAGTCACCTGCTATCAGCATCAGCATCTGCTTAGCCTTTTCCCAAGTTTGGGTTGGCTTCCAGTCTAACCAGATGCAGCTGAATACTAGTATTTTACATGGAGCGACTGCCTATCTGACCTCCACAACCCAGTTAATACTGGGTAATACGATACCACTTGGTAAGACTGGTTGTCAGACTTTTTGGGCCACTGACTACCTGTAACGACTGTCAAAGATGGACACATGATAGCCGGGGCCAACAGCTTAACATGTTTTTGAGGCACGGAGGAAACTCGGTATGTCAGGGTGGTCACCCATCTACAGACCAACCTTGGCAAGCACAGATTAACCTCAAGATCGGCCAAAGCGGCTGTTATTACTTAACCACGAGCTCCTAAATGCGAACTAAACTAGTGTTATAATCACAGTTTTACCATTAACTATAATTTTTTTTATTTATGTGTTGTCCTGTACACCTACTACCCTCATCCGTGTGTCACTGCGGGGGGCCTACTGAAAACCAGCGCTGAGTGTTTTACACCCAGCATATGCTGAGTTGGCTACCGTTTCGTTATAGGCATGCTCAGCGCAGTTGAGCTGTTTTTTAAGCTGTTTGTTGTTATAATCTATATGTATGTGCTGCTCTTTGTGTTGTGCTGTCCATTAGCGAATAAATTATTATTCTATTCTATTCTGTCGGGCTAATAAATGCTTTTTCTTTATTTCTTTCTTACTTTCTAAATGGATACTTGCGTTTAAATTCTAGTTATAGTGCATCCAAACATCAAAATATTCTATAATATTATGTAATGTTCGATACAGTACCAACAGGTACAACTTACAAGATAATTTCATGAGGAAACTTGTCATTAATATGCAATACATGTGTCGGGTTCCTGAGTATTGTTGGTCACTGGTCACGTAGGTACACGGTTGTATGGTTACGGGCGTACGTCATCGTAAACTGTACCTAGGTTTCAAGGGAATAGAATTTACAATAATAATAAATAAATATCGCTTACATACCGAGTTTCCTCCGTGTCTCGGAAAGCACGTTAAGCTGTTGGTCCCGGCTGTCATTTGTCCATCTTTGACAGTCGTTACAGGTAGTCAGTGACCCAAAATGTCTGATACCAGCAAGTGGTATCGTATTACCCAGTATTAACTGGGTTGTGGAGGTCAGATAGGCAGCCGCTCCATGTAAAATACTGATATGCAACTGCATCCAGTTGGAAACCGACCCCAACATAGCTGGGAAAGGGTAAGGCAGATGATGAATATAAATAAATATCTAGACATCTACCCGTATTCTCCAGTTCCTGCGATCATGGCGCTTGCAACAGCGTCGAAATATCGAGAGCTCAAAAGTTAAGCGCCACATAGCGCCACACCATGCTACGAGGGTTGTATCGTGGACACCAGATAGTTGATATACTACATTATTACAGGGTGTAAACGACCTCATCACGAAGCCGTCAACCAAGCATTCTGGGCTTCGATTCTTCTATTACAATAGTGTCAGAGTAGTCGATCATTGATTTCAAAATGGTCAAGTTCTGTCAAATTTTGACAAGTTTGATAATTCTACTACCATAATGGCGCCATTATGACTTTTCAATGGTCAACCACTGACACTTCATTGAAACAAATGTCATAGAATGATAGTCTCGCTGTTTGCATTTAGTAGTAGATTTTTAAAACCATTTGTACTAAGGGTTTTATAATAATGACAATACGACAATGCCATTAAAACACAATTTTATTACGAGACCATTGACCGACCAATGATCGACCATTGTGAATTTAGCAGATTACGACCTTTAAGCAAAATGACAATGGGATGAGAATGAAATCGTGTGGGTGTGACGAATTTATTAAAATAGCAGAATTAGGCCCCTGTTATTCTATACAACAATCTGCGCATTTTTTTTTTTGTGGTGCCCATGTCATTGTTTATTTTTCATCAGTTATTGAACTGAAGTCTTCTTTAGGCGCGTTGAGCACTTTTTGGGTGAACAAAAACCACGGAACTCGCGTGATCGTCACCTAACGTTTCGTAGCACTCGTAGCCGATCCGCTACGGCGTAGCACCACTTCGGCGTGCGCGGGGCACAACCCGTAGATATCTTAGTTTTCACTTTAATCTGCAGTCCCAAAAGTAATACAAACAAAAGTAGCATAAGTAACTCACTCCTTATAACATCAGCTATTCGCCAGTAAAAGTCCCGTCAAAATCGGTCTAGCCGTTTCGGAGATTAGCTGGAACAAACGGTCAGGCGAAAATGTCGAACTCGCCTCTTCATTCGGCACCAACAAAGTCATTCCAACCGCTCATTCTTGATTGGTTACGGTGAAGATACTTTTTAAATTAAAATTCAAGACACTTGTGCAAGTAAAAATGTCCATTCTGTCACGTACGACGATTCTCATTTCTGATGTTCATGAGAGAAATGTCGATTAAATAAAATAACAGCTGATTCTATTTTTGATAGCACGTAGAGTCGAGAAGGCATCTTTATTGATGTACTAGCTGACCCACGCAACTTCGTCTGCGTCACATAAGAGGGAAAAAGCTACCTACTACTACCTACCTACCTACTACTACCTACCTTCTACTACCTACCTACCTACTACTACCTACCTACTACTACTACCTTCCTAACTACTACTACATTTTTTTTTCATAAGAACCTTCTCCTGACAATAACAAACACAACAAAAAAAGAATCAGCCAAATCGGTCAAGCCGTTTTCATGCTATGTCGTCGTGACAACGGAAAACGGGTTTCATTTTTATATATATAGACTAGTTTTTGCGTGCTGCGCGAGCTGCAAGCAGCTCGCGTGCTTGTGGTGGTAGCTTTTTTTTCACTTTTAAAACCTATTCATTCTTAAACATGACCCTAAAAGAGGTGTTTCACTTATCAGACTCTATTGAAATGCCAAATAAAGCCCAAAAGGACTAAACGTTTCCACTTGATTAAGCTCTAATCATTCAAAATCAGCATCTTCAAGCCACTCGGATAACGATACCTACCCATATTTTAAGTGTTTTCCTTACCCTTATGACATTTTGAAAACCAATAGGAATCCTTAAATCAGTATGAACCCCTAACACATTCTGAAAACTAATTTGATCAAAATAGATATTAAAATAAAATTAAACTTGAGAATTAATTAAAAAATTTGGAAAGGCCAGAAGAACCCCTAATATAATCTATAAACTTATTTAAAAACTCAGACCTTCTCTCATTAAAAAAGGAAAGGAAAGGTCTTCTACCACCAGACAGGTTTCGACGGATATGATAATCTTTGTTCAAACACCTAATAGCCATCCCTAACAGTTATGAAGTTACAGTACTTTCAAGTTTAGGGGAGGTTGGGGAGGGGAGGAGAGGGTATACGAATTTCAACGATCCTCAATAGTATTAGGTGAGAATTAAAAACAACCACTATGTGTGCCAGTTTTCGAGATACGATGGGGGGCAGGGTGAAGGGGAGGGAGAAGAGATTTTGAAAAATGATTTTTGCCACCTCTGTGTCGCTGTTTATGAATGTGAAAAAGTAAGTTCCAAGTCTCTCAAGTTACACTCCTTCCCGCTCCGCCCAGAGTGGGAGAAGTTATTTGATGATTTCCCATTAAAAATCTTTTCTCATACAAAAAACATTACAATACAATTTGCTTGTCGACCTACCTGCTACCGGAAAGCTATCATGACCATATCTCTACCACCGGACAGGTTACCGACGCCTACGATAATTTTGTTCAAACACCTAATGGCTAACCTGAATCGTTCTAAAGTTGGGGAGGGGAGAGTATAAGACATCCTCCAGCGCAAGAACAGTTTCGTAAATATGATATTTCCCTATCTGATACCTCGCTGATGTAGGATAGGTTCCGAGGTTTGATCATGAAGTCGGAATGACATGTGCTGTTTTTGTACAAACACTTTAAAACCTCGATGTACCCGCCAATTTGGCAGCGTTGGAAAGACTGCAGTACAGCCCACGTCTCGATCAAATCAAAAGATTTCTCGTAGTCCACAAAGGCTAAACAACAACGCCGGTTATTCTTTTCGGTCTTCTGAATACCGCAGTGTATGTATCTGTCACCGTAAAATTGTAAAACACGTTATATTGTAATCTCTCTAGCGATATTGTAAACTTTCGAATTATTGTCAAACGAACATACTGCTTACAATAAAACGCATTATTTTTCGTGGAATGCATGCGATGGTAGTCAACTCACGTGGTGTGTAGGGAAGGACGTCCCCGTTGCCCAGTGGGTATCACTCTCAGGAAAAAATACTGTACCGTTCCTGAGAAATATCGATTAATGTAACCTAACCTTAAACCACTTTATACGTATTCCCCTAAAAAGCGTAGTCGACGGAACCCCGCTTCGCGGGGCCCCTATTTCCGAGTGCAGGGTTTAAAGGAACCTAACTAACCTAACGGGGGTGTGCCCCAAGTTCCGACTATGGGGGCAAAGATACCTCCGTATATTCAGTTGACAATAATTCGAGAGTTTACAATATCGCTAGGGAGAAACACGTTATATTGTAATATAACGTGTGATGTGACTTTCATTATTTTTGCGATAGGACGCACTGTTTTCGAGATATAAGCAAATTTAGAATTATAACCAGCTAAGACTCTATGACGCGCGCTCGCTACGCTCGCATTTTACATTACACACCCACTTTCTGTCACAAATGTCGTCGTCGCTCCGCCGGCCTTCGGCCTACGCTCCTCATGCCAGCTAGCAAGACTTTTAAGACAATTATTTTTCAAACAACTGCAGTCTGTGAGGATAACAAATGATGATTAACGCTGAGGGCTGACAGACAGATGGGTTGGCGTGCTTTTTTGTGTGTAATGACAGTTTTGGTACATTTTGTATACTGCGTAATGTTTCTCAATTATTAAGTCACGCGACCGAACTTGGGACGCCGCCGCCGGCTCGCTTCGCTGGCCACCTTCCCATCACCAGATTTCAACGTATTCTATAGTGTTTGTTGAAACATCTTACGGCTATGTCTAACCGTAATGAAGTTGTAGCCCTTTCAATTTTAGGGGAGGTTGGGGAGAGGCGATTAGAATACCCTTCGGTATACAAACTTTGAACCTCTCGCTTCGCTTTACCGATATCACAACCGGGCAGTTTTTCGGTCTACGGGTCTACGGCTCGCTACGCTCGCGACCACTCACCCCACTCAGAACCTGCCAACCACCGGAATGCTATCGTGACCTTATCCTCACGCTGTGGGTTCACCGGCTCGCTTCGTTCGCCACCTCCCCCCTTCGCTTTTTCGGTCCCACCACAGGACAGGTTTTCAGTCGACGGCTCGCTACGCTCGCCACCTCCCCACTTTGCTCCACCAAGGACCTGCCTACCACCGGAACGCAACTGTGATCTTAACCCCACGCTACGGGGTCGTCGACGCCCGCTTCGCTTTACCGATGTCACCAACGGGCAGGTTTTCGGTCCACGGCTCGCTACGCTCGCGACTTCCTTTCTTCACACCACTCAGGACCTGCCAACCACCGGAATGCTATCGTGACCTTATCCTCACGCTGTGGGGTCACCGGCTCGCTTTGCTCGCCACCTCCCCCCTTCGCTTTAGCGGTACCACCACCGGACAGGTTTTCAGTCGACGGCTCGCTACGCTCGCCATTACCCCACTTTCCTCTACTCAAGACCTGTCTACCACCGGAAAGCTACCGTGACCTAATCCTCACGCCATGGGGTCACCGGCTCGCTTCGCTTGCCACCTCCCCCCTTCGCTTTAGCGGTACCACCACCAGACAGGTTTTCAGTCGACGGCTCGCTACGCTCGCCATTTCCCCACTTTCCTCCACTCAAGACCTGTCTACCACCGGAAAGCTACCGTGACCTCATCCTCACGCCATGGGGTCACCGGCTCGCTTCGCTCGTCACCTCCCCACTTCGCTTTACCGCTACCGCCACCGGACAGGTTTTCAGATGAAGGCTCGCTACGCTCGCCATTTCCCCACTTCGCTCCACTCAGGACCTGCCTACCGACGAAAAGCTACCGTGACCTTAACCCCACGCTACGGGGACACCGGCTCGCTTCGCTCGCCACCTCCCCCCTTCACCTTACCGGTATCACCACCGGTAATAGTCGCCGGCTCGCTACGCTCGCCACCTTCTCACTTCGTTCCCCCCAGGACCTGCCTACCACAGGAATGCTACCGTGACCTCATCTTTATGTAACTTGGTCGCCGGCTCGCTTCCCTCGCCCTAACCACCACCGGACGGGTTTCAACGCCTACTATAATATTTGTTCAAACACCTATTGGCTATCTCTAACCATAATGAAGTTACAGCCCTTTCTATTTTGAGGGGGACCCTTAAATTGACCATATAAATAAATCCCTCTATGTACAAAATCAATCCTCATTCGTTCGAAACCGTTTGAAGGAAGCCAATCGTAAAATATTCGTTCGCGAGCAGCTTGCATCTACAAAATATACCTGTAGGGGCAAAGCCCTAAAACCAGTAAAGATCCCTCGAAACCCCTTAAATATCTTAAATTTTGAAAAAAACTCTTACACCGTTTGAACGACCCCAATTGGACAAGGTTTAGAAAACCGGAAATGGCACGGCCGCCATCTTGAATTTTTGAAATTTCTCAATTTTTCCAAACTAATCAGAATAAAAGCTACATGACAGTGGAAAAACGGTGGCTATACGTTGACTTTGGTAGAACAAAAAAATTTTCCAAAGTCGGGTCTGACCCGAAAATTCATGAACCAACGGCTCTCGGGGTTGCCAGCTGAAAGTGATAAAAATTGTCAAATGTCATCTGGGGCACTCCATTCTTGGTGGTTATGCAAAATTTCCATACAAAATGTCGTTATTTCTACTTTTCATGTTTTTTGGCAAAATCTGGGAAAATACTCAAAAAGAGGGAGAATTTTTGTACTCAGCAACACTCGTTTATGAAGAACATAACCGGTTTATACATCACAATCCGGTCGGGGATGCCAGCGGTCCCATTTACGTCGAAAACTTGTTCTTTTGACAATTTTACAAGATGGCCACTACACTATCCGCCATCTTGTTTTTCTGTAAAGTCATAATTTTGCTGATATCGATACAACGTAAAGTATACAGGCCATCGACCTGTGTACTTTACGTTGCCAAATTTTGAGTTTGGTAGAACAAAACAATTCACCAAAGTAGGGTCTGACCCATAAATTCAAACACCAATGGCTCTCGGGGTTGCCAGCCGAAAGTAATGAAAATGGTCAAATGTCATTTGAGGCAACCCATTCTTGGTGATTATGCAAAATATTCATTCAAAATGTCGTTACTTCAACTTTTCATGTTTTTGGGCAAAACATGAGAAAATACCTTAAAAATGGGGATTTTTTTTTCACCAGGCAACACTCGTCAACACAGAAAACAACTGGTTCATACAACATAATCCAGTCGAGGGATGCTAACTGACCCATTTATCGTATCAAAAATTTGGATTTTTCGTCATTTTTATAAGATGGCCACACTGTTCGCCATTTTGTTTTTCTAAAAAGTCATAATTTTCTGGAAATCTCAAGGATACAGGCCAACGACGGGTGTACTGGGTGTAGCCAACTTTTGAGTTTGGTAGAACAAAGTAATTCGCCAAAGTCAGGTCTGACCCGAAAATTCAAACCCCAATGGCTCTCGGGGTTGCCAGTCGAAAAAGATGAAAATGGTCAAATGTCATTTGGGGTGTCCCATTCTTGGTGATTATGTAAAAGTTCCATTCAAAATGTGTTTATTTCTACTTTTCATGTTTTCGGGGAAAATCTGGGAAAACACCCCAAAAGTGGGGAAAATTTTTGCACCAGGCAATACTCCTCTACAAAACACACAACCGCTCGCTACAACTCGAACCCGTCAGATGTTGCCAACTACCCGAAAAATCGTGTCGAAAATTCGGATTTTTAATCGTTTTTACAAGATGGCCGCCACACCAGCCGCCATTTTGTTTTTCTAAAAAGTCATAATTTTCTGGAAATCTCAAGGATACAGGCCACCGACCGGTGTACTCGGTGTTGCCAACTTTTGAGTTTGGTAGAACAAAGTAATTCGCCAAAGTCAGGTCTGACCTGAAAATTCAAACCCCAATGGCTCTCGGGGTTGCCAGCTGAAAGTGATGAAAATAGTCAAATGTCATTTGGGGTGTCCCATTCTTGGTGATTATGTAAAAGTTCCATTCAAAATGTCGTTATTTCTACTTTTCATGTCTTCGGGGAAAATCTGGGAAAATACCCAAAAAATGGGGAAAATTTTTGCACCAGGCAACACTCCTCAACAAAACACACAACCGCTCGGTACAACTCGAACCCGTCAGATGTTGCCAACTACCCGAAAAATCGTGTCGAAAATTGTGAATTTTCGTCGATTTCACAAGATGGCCGCCACACCAGCCGCCATTTTGTTTTTCTGAAAAGTCATAATTTTCTGGAAATCTCAAGGATACAGGCCACCGACCGGTGTACTCGGTGTTGCCAACTTTTGAGTTTGGTAGAACAAAGTAATTCGCCAAAGTGAAAAAGTCCCAAAAATGAAAAAGTTTAATATTTTTTGGGGTTGCCAGTTGAAAGTGATGAAAATGGTCAAATGTCATTTGGGGCTCCCCAATGTTGCCAGCTAGACAAAGTCTCTATTCAAAATGTCGTTATTTCTACTTTTCATGTTTTCGGGGAAAATCTGGGAAACTACCCTAAAAATGGGGATTTTTTTTGCACCAGGCAACACTCTTTAACAAAACACACGACCGCTCGGTACATCTCGAACCCGTCAGATGTTGCCAACTACACGAAAAATGCATTTAAAAAAAGTCGAAAATTCCACCATTTTACAAAATGGCCGCCACAGCGTCCGCCATGTTGGATTTTCAAAATGTCATAATTTTTCTCAATTGCCATTGAAACCGCCTACAAATTGGCAAGGTCAATGTTGCCGACGTTCAAAATCGGTAGAACAAAACAATTCGCCAAAGTCGAGTGAAAAAAGTCGCCAATTTCAAAACGTCCCAGCGCGGCCGCCATCTTGTTTTTTTTTTTTTTTTTTACTTTTTTTTCAAATCATTTTGCACCTTTTACAAAACCTACGAGTCGAAATTGGTCCAAATCCTTTCCTCGCCGAAACCGGAAATGGACTCGGCCGCCATCTTGGATTTGAATCTCCTCTATAATTTTCCTCTACTCGACCGGAAGTACTTTATATTTGTTCAAAACTAACCCCTAACCCATCTCTCACCCATTCCGAGAAACGGCATGTCAATGAGTGAGTGAGTGAGTGAGTGAGTGGTCTTGTAGCTTTATATAATATAAACTAGTTTTTGCGTGCTGCGCGAGCTGCAAGCAGCTCGCGTGCTTGTGGTGGTAGCTTTTTTTTCACTTTTAAAACCCCTAAATGTTAATTCTCAAACACGAACCTAAAGAAGAGTCTTCCACTTGTCAAACTCTAGTGAAATGCCAAACAAAGCCCAATAGGACTAAACGTTTCCACTTGATTAAGCTCGAATCTTTCTAAATCAGCATCTTCAAAACACTCGAATAACGATACCTACCCATATTTTAATTGTTTTCCTTACCCTTATGACATTTTGAGAATCTATAGGAATCCTTAAAACAGTATTAAAACACTACTTAAGGACCCCTCACACATTCTGAATACTAATTCAATAAAAATAAGATATTAAAATAAAATTAAACTTGAGAATGTATTTATTAATTTAAAGATTTTGAAACCCCATAAGAACCCCTAATATAATCTATAAACATATTTAACACTCAGACCTCTCATTAAAAAAACATTACCTTACAATTGACTTGTCGACCTACCGGAAAGATATCGTGACCTTATCTCTACCACCAGACAGGTTTCGACGCCTATGATAATATTTGTCCAAACACCTAAAGACTATCCCTAACCGTTATGAAGTTACAGTCCTTTCAAGTTAAACAACCTCCCCGGTTGGGGATGGGAGGAGAGGGTAATTCATAAAAATTTCAAAGCCCCTCAATAGTATTAAGTGAGAATTAAAAACAACCACTATGTGTGCCAGTTTTCGAGATACGATGGGGGGCGGGGGAAGGGGAGGGAAAAGAGATTTTGAAAAATGATTTTTGCCACCTCTCTGTCGCTGTTTATGAATGTGAAAAAGTAAGTTCCAAGTCTCTCAAGTTACACTCCTTCCCGCTCCGCCCAGAGTGGGAGAAGTTATTTGATGATTTCCCATTAAAAACCTATTTCATACAAAAAACATTACAATACAATTTGCTTGACGACCTACCTGCTACCGGAAAGCTATCATGACCATATCTCTACCACCGGACAGGTTTCGACGCCTACGATAAAATTTATTCAAACACCTAATGGCTAACCTGAATCGTTATAAAGTTGGGGAGGGGAGAGTATAAGACATCCTCCAGCGCAAGAACAGTTTCGTAAATATGATATCTCCCTATCTCATACCTCGCCGATGTAGGATAGGTTCCGAGGTTTGATCATGAAGTCGGAATGACATGTGGTGTTTTTGTACAAACACTTTAAAACCTCGATGTACCCGCCAATTTGGCAGCGTTGGAGAGACTGCAGTACAGCCCACGTCTCGATCAAATCAAAAGATATCTCGTAGTCTACAAAGGCTAAACAACAACGCCGGTTATACTTTTCGGTCTTCTGTATACCGCAGTGTATGTCACCGTAAAATTGTAAAACGCGTTATATTGTAATCTCTCTAGCGATATTGTAAACTTTCGAATTATTGTCCAACGAACATAGTACTGCTTACAATAAAACGCATTATTTTTCGTGAAATGCATGCGATGTTAGTCAACTCACGTGGTGTGTAGGGAAGGACGTCCCCATTGCCCAGTGCGTACCACTCTCATGAAAAAATACTGTACCGTTCCTGAGAAATATCGATTAATGTAACCTAACCTTAAACCACTTTATACGTATTCCCCTAAAAAGCGTAGTCGACGGAACCCCGCTTCGCGGGGCCCCTATTTCCGAGTGCAGGGTTTAAAGGAACCTAACTAACCTAACGGGGGTGTGCCCCAAGTCCCGATTATGGGGGCAAAGATACTTCCGTATATTTAGTTGACAATAATTCGAGAGTTTACAATATCGCTAGAGAGAAACACGTTATATTGTAATATAACGTGTTTGTCAATTTTACAGTGACATATCTATGTGGTCAGCCTTTTCGGAATCCGGCTTGTTCGGGAGACTGAAAATAACCCTGATGTAATGTGAAAAGTGCTGCAAGACACATTCGCGACCTTTTCTCTAAATAGTCGTTTCGCTTCTTTTAAAGATGGGCAAAAGTCTCAGGTTTGAATCCTTAAATCCCAGCTTTATCAAAAGAGCAGCTAAAGTGGTTTGTAAAATCCTTGACCAAAATCATCATCTCAACGAACTCATATCACTTATTCGCCAGCAGAAGAAAAGATTACAGTCAAATAAAACTTACGATAAACCAGATTTTTAAACCCAAAAAATCAGCTGAACGAATGGTTGTATAGAATTGGGGCAGTAGTAAAAAATACTCAGAGTGACCTCCCAAACACAGGTGTAACGTTTTTTTTCGTTGGCCGGTAACGCGGTTTTTGGGCCGACAATTTTATAAATGATTTCCTTTCAGAGAAAGGAAATTTCGAAAATTCATTTTGACCAACTCTGGGCTTAGCTCCACTCAGGACCTACCTACCACTGGAAATCTATCTTGAACATGTCCCTACGATACAGGGGTCGCCGGTTCGCTTCGCTGGCCACCTCCCCATCAACAGATTTCAACGCATTTTATAGTGTTTTGTTGAAACATCTTACGGCTATGTCTAACCGTAATGAAGTTTAGCCCTTTCAATTTTAGGGGAGGTTGGGGAAAGGCGATTCGAATACCCTTCGGTATACAAACTTTGAACCTCTCGCTTCGCTTTACCGATATCACAACCGAGCAGTTTTCGGTCTACGGCTCGCTACGCTCGCGACTTACGTTTTTCACTCCACTCAGGACGTGCCAATCACCGCAATGCTACCATTACCATATCCTCACGCTACGGGGTCACCGGCTCGCTTCGCTCGCCACCTCCCCTCTTCGCTTTACCGGTATCACCACCGGACAGGTTTTCAGTCGACGGCTCGCTACGCTCGCCACCTCCCCACTTCGCTCCACCCAGGACCTGCCTTCCACCGGAAAGCAACTGTGATCTTATCCCCACGCTACGGGGTCGTCGACGCCCGCTTCGCTTTGCCGATATCACCAACGGGCAGGTTTTTGGTGCACGGCTCGCTACGCTCGCGACTTCCTTTCTTCACACCACTCAGGACCTGCCAACCACCGGAATGCTATCGTGACCTTATCCTCACGCTGTGGGGTCACCAGCTCGCTTCGCTCGCCACCTCCCCCCTTCGCTTTACCGGTACCACCACCGGACAGGTTTTCAGTCGACGGCTCGCTACGCTCGCCATTTCCCCACTTTCCTCCACTCAAGACCTGTCTACCACTGGAAAGCTACCGTGACCTCATCCTCACGCTATGGGGTCACCGGCTCGCTTCGCTCGCCACCTCCCCACTTTGCTTCACCGGTACCGTCACCGGACAGGTTTTCAGATGACGGCTCGCTACGCTCGCCACTTCCCTATTTCGCTCCACTCAGGACCTGCCTACCGACGGAAAGCTACCGTGACCTTAACCCCACGCCACGGGGACACCGGCTCGCTTCGCTCGCCACCTCCCCACTTCGCTTTACCGGTACCGCCACCGGACAGGTTTTCAGATGACGGCTCGCTACGCTCGCCACTTCCCCACTTCGCTCCACTCAGGACCTGCCTACCGACGGAAAGCTACCGTGACCTTAACCCTACGCTACGGGGACACCGGCTCGCTTCGCTCGCCACCTCCGCCCTTCACCTTACCGGTATCACCACCGGTAATAGACGCCGGTTCGCTACGCTCGCCACCTTCTCACTTCGTCCCCCCCAGGACCTGCCTACCACCGGAATGCTACCGTGACCACATCCTTATGCAACGGGGTCGCCGGCTCGCTTCCCTCGCCATTTCCTAACCACCACCGGACGGGTTTCAACGCCTACTATAATATTTGTTTAAACACCTATCGGCTATCTCTAACCGTAATGAAGTTACAGCCTTTTCTATTTGAGGGGAGGTTGGGGAGAGATGGGAAGGATACACAAATTTCACCACCAAATGAACCTTAAAATCGACCATTTTAATAAACCCCTCTATGTACAAAATCAATCCTCATTCGGTCGGAACCGTTCGAAGGAACCAGATCATAAATTGGTAGAACAAACGAATTTCCCAAAGTCGGGTCTGACCTGAAAATTCAATCACCAATGACTCTCGGGGTTGCCAGCTGAAAGTGATGGGAATGGTCAAATGTCATTTGAGGTACCCCACTCTTAGTGGTAACGCACCATTTCTATTCAAAATGACGTTATTTCTACATATCAGATTTTTGGGGAAAATCTGGAAAAAAACCCTAAAACTGGGAAAAAAAAATTGCACCAGGCAAGTGTTGCCTTGACAAAACACACAACCAGTTCATACCAAAAACCTGCCCGGTGGTGATATAGAGTTGGGGGATGCTAACTGACCCATTTATCGTATCGAGAATTTGGATATTCCGTCATTTTTATAAGATGGCCACACTGTCCGCCATTTTGTTTTTCTAAAAAGTTAGAATTTTTCTGAAATGTCAAGGATATAGGCTATAAACCGGTGTACTTAGTGCTGCCAACTTTTGAGTTTGGTAGAACAAAACAATTCGCCAAAGTCAGGTCTCACCCGAAAATTCAAACCCCAATGTCTTTCGGGGTTGCCAGCTGAAAGTGTTAAAAATGGTCAAATGTCACTTGGGGCACCCCATTCTTGGTGATAATATAAAATTTCTATACAAAATGTCGTTATTTCTTTTTTTCATGTTTCTGAGAAAAATCTGGGAAATTTCCCTAAAAATGAGGAAATGTTTTAATCCAGGCAACACTACTCAACGAAACACACAATCGTTTGTTACAACTCAAACCCGTCGGATGTTGCCAACTACAGGAAAAATCGTGTTGAAATTAAGGATTTTTCGTAAGTTTTACAAGATGGCCGCCACACCAGCCGCCATTTTGTTTTTCTGAAAAGTCATAATTTTCTGAAAAATCTCAAGGATACAGACCACCGACCGGTGTACTCGGTGTTACCAACTTTTGAGTTTGGTAGAATAAAGTAATTCGCCAAAGTCAGGTCTGACCAGAAAATTCAAACCCCAATGTCTTTCGGGGTTGCCAGCTAAAAGTGATGAAAATGGTCAAATGTCATTTGGGGCGTCCAATTCTTGGTGTTTATGTAAAAGTTCTATTTAAAATGTCGTTATTTCTACATATCAGATTTTTGGGGAAAATCTGGAAAAAAACCCTAAAACTGGGAAAAAAAAATTGCACCAGGCAAGTGTTGCCTTGACAAAACACACAACCAGTTCATACCAAAAACCTGCCCGGTGGTGATATAGAGTTGGGGGATGCTAACTGACCCATTTATCGTATCGAGAATTTGGATATTCCGTCATTTTTATAAGATGGCCACACTGTCCGCCATTTTGTTTTTCTAAAAAGTTAGAATTTTTCTGAAATGTCAAGGATATAGGCTATAAACCGGTGTACTTAGTGCTGCCAACTTTTGAGTTTGGTAGAACAAAACAATTCGCCAAAGTCAGGTCTCACCCGAAAATTCAAACCCCAATGTCTTTCGGGGTTGCCAGCTGAAAGTGTTAAAAATGGTCAAATGTCACTTGGGGCACCCCATTCTTGGTGATAATATAAAATTTCTATACAAAATGTCGTTATTTCTTTTTTTCATGTTTCTGAGAAAAATCTGGGAAATTTCCCTAAAAATGAGGAAATGTTTTAATCCAGGCAACACTACTCAACGAAACACACAATCGTTTGTTACAACTCAAACCCGTCGGATGTTGCCAACTACAGGAAAAATCGTGTTGAAATTAAGGATTTTTCGTAAGTTTTACAAGATGGCCGCCACACCAGCCGCCATTTTGTTTTTCTGAAAAGTCATAATTTTCTGAAAAATCTCAAGGATACAGACCACCGACCGGTGTACTCGGTGTTACCAACTTTTGAGTTTGGTAGAATAAAGTAATTCGCCAAAGTCAGGTCTGACCAGAAAATTCAAACCCCAATGTCTTTCGGGGTTGCCAGCTAAAAGTGATGAAAATGGTCAAATGTCATTTGGGGCGTCCAATTCTTGGTGTTTATGTAAAAGTTCTATTTAAAATGTCGTTATTTCTACTTTTCATGTTTTTGGGGAAAATCTGGGAAATTACCGTAAAAATGGGGATTTTTTTTAATCCAAGCAACATTACTTAACAAAACACACAACTGCTCGGTACAACTCGAACCCGTCAAATGTTGCCAACTACCCGAAAAATCGTGTCGAAAATTCAGATTTTTAGTCGTTTTTACAAGATGGTCGCCACACAAGACGCCATTTTGTTTTTCTGAAAAGTCATAATTTTCTGGAAATTTCAGGGATACAGGCCACCGACCGGTGTACTCGGTGTTGCCAACTTTTGAGTTTGGTAGAACAAAGTAATTCGCCAAAGTCAGGTCTGACCAGAAAATTCAAACCCCAATGTCTTTCGGGGTTGCCAGCTGAACATGATGAAAATGGTCAAATGTCATTTGGGGCGTCCCATTCTTGATGATTATGTAAAAGTTTAATTCAAAATGTCGTTATTTCTACTTTTCATGTTTTCGGGGAAAATCTGGGAAAATACCCAAAAACTGGGGAAATTTTTTGCACCAGGCAACACTCATCTACAAAACACACAACCGCTCGGTACAACTCGAACCCGTCAGATGTTGCCAACTACCCAAAAATCGTGTCGAAAATTGTGAATTTTTGTCGATTTCACAAGATGGCCGCCACACCAGCCGCCATTTTGTTTTTCTAGAAAGTCATAATTTTCTAGTAATTTCAAGGATACAGGCCAACGACGAGTGTACTTGGTATACCAAACTTTTGAGTTTGGTAGAACAAAGTAATTCGCCAAAGTCAGGTCTGACCAGAAAATTCAAACCCCAATGTCTTTTGGGGCTGCCAGCTGAACGTGATGAAAATGGTCAAATGTCATTTGGGGCGTCCCATTCTTGATGATTATGTAAAAGTTTAATTCAAAATGTCGTTATTTCTACTTTTCATGTTTTAGGCAAAAATCTGGGAAATTACCCTAAAAATGGGGAAAATTTTTAATCTAAGCAACACTACTCAACTAAACTCACAACCGCTCGATACAACTCGAACCCGTCAGATGTTGCCAACTACCCGAAAAATCGTGTTGAAAATAAGGATTTTTTGTCGATTTCACAAGATGGCCGCCACACCAGCCGCCATTTTGTTTTTCTGAAAAGTCATAATTTTCTGGAAATCTCAAGGATACAGGCCACCGACCGGTGTACTCAGTGTTGCCAACTTTTGAGTTTGGTAGAACAAAGTAATTCGCCAAAGTGAAAAAGTCCCAAAAATGAAAAAGTTTAATATTTTTTGGGGTTGCCAGTTGAAAGTGATGAAAATGGTCAAATGTCATTTGGGGCTCCCCAAAGTTGCCAGCTAGACAAAGTCTCCATTCAAAATGTCGTTATTTCTACTTTTCATGTTTTCGGGGAAAATCTGGGAAAATACCCTAAAAATGGGGAAAATTTTTGCACCAGGCAACACTACTTAACAAAACACACGACCGCTCGGTACATCTCGAACCCGTCAGATGTTGCCAACTACACGAAAAATGCATTTAAAAAAAGTCGAAAATTCCACCATTTTACAAAATGGCCGCCACAGCGTCCGCCATGTTGGATTTTCAAAATGTCATAATTTTTTACAGTTGCCATTGAAATTACCTACAAATTGGCGAGGTCAATGTTGCCGACTTTAAAAATCATTAGAACAAAACAATTTGTCAAAGTCGAGTGGAAAAAGTAGCCAATTGCAAAACGTCCCAGCGCGGACGCCATTTTGTTTTTTTTTTTTTTTTTACTTTTTTTTCAAATCATTTTAGACTTTTTACAAAACCCACGAGTCAAAATCCGCCCAAGTCTTTTCCTCGCCGAAACCGGAAATGGACTCGGCCGCCATCTTGGATTTGAATCTCCTCTATAATTTTCCTCTACTCGACCGGAAGTACTTTATATTTGTTCAAAACTAACCCCTAACCCATCTCTCACCCATTCCGAGAAACGGCATGTCAATGAGTGAGTGAGTCAGTGAGTGGTCTTGTAGTTTTATATAACTATAACTAGTTTTTGCGTGCTGCGCGAGCTGCAAGCAGCTCGCGTGCTTGTGGTGGTAGCTTTTTTTTCACTTTTAAAACCTATTCATTCTTAAACATGACCCTAAAAGAGGTGTTTCACTTATCAGACTCTATTTAATGCCAAATATAGCCCAAAAGGACAAAATCATCATCTTCAAACCACTCGAATAACGCTACCTACCCATATTTTAAGTGTTTTCCTTACCCTTTTGACATTTTGAAAACCAATAGGAATCCTTAAATCAATATGAACCCCTAACACATTCTGAATACTAATTCAATAAAAATAAGATATTAAAATAAAATTAAACTTGAGAATGTATTAATTTAAAGATTTTGAAACCCCATAAGAACCCCTAATATAATCTCTAAACTTATTCAAAACTCAGACCTCTCATTAAAAAAACATTACCCTACAATTGACTTGTCGACCTACAGGATATCGTGACCTTATCTCTACCACCAGACAGGTTTCGACGCCTTTGATAATATTTGTTCAAACACCTAATGACTATCCCTAACCGTTATGAAGTTACAGTCCTTTCAAGTTAAACAACCTCCCCGGTTGGGGAGGGGAGGACAGGGTAATTCATAAAAATTTCAACGCCCCTCAATAGTATTAAGTGAGAATTAAAAACAACCACTATGTGTGCCAGTTTTCGAGTTACGATGGGGGGCGGGGTGAAAGGGAGGGGGAAGAGATTTTAAAAAAATATTTTTGCCACCTCTCTGTCGCTGTTTATGAATGTGAAAAAGTAAGTTTCAAGTCTCTCAAGTTACACTCCTTCCCGCACCGCCCAGAGTGCGAGAAGTTATTTGATGATTTCCCATTAAAAACCTTTTCTCATACAAAAAACATTACAATACAATTTGCTTGTCGACCTACCTGCTACCTTAAAGCTATCTTGACCATATCTCTACCACCGGACACAGGTTTCGACGCCTACGATAATATTTGTTCAAACACCTAATGGCTAACCTGAATCGTTATAAAGTTGGGGAGGGGAGAGTATAAGACATCCTCTAACGCAAGAACAGTTTCGTAAATATGATAATTATCTCCCATCACAAAGGCTAAACAACTACGCCGGTAATACTTTTCGGTCTTCTGTATACCGCAGTGTATGTATCTGTCACCGTAAAATTGTAAAACACGTTCTATTGTAATCTCTCTAGCGATATTGTAAACTTTCGAATTATTGTCAAACGAACATACTGCTTACAATAAAACGCATTATTTTTCGTGAAATGCATGCGATGGTAGTCAACTCACGTGGTGTGTAGGGAAGGACGTCCCCATTGCCCAGTGGGTACCACTCTCATGAAAAAATACTGTACCGTTACTGAGAAATATCGATTAATGTAACCTAACCTTAAACCACTTTATACGTATTCCCCTAAAAGCGTAGTCGACGGAACCCCGCTCCGCGGGGCCCCTATTTCCGAGTGCAGGGTTTAAAGGAACCTAACTAACCTAACGGGGGGGTGCCCCAAGTCCCGATTATGGGGGCAAAGATACTTCCGTATGTTCAGTTGACAATAATTCGAGAGTTTACAATATCGCTAGTTGACAATTTTACAGTGACATATCTATGTGGTCAGCCTTTTCGGAATCCGGCTTGTTCGGGAGGCTGAAAATAACCCAGATGTAATGCGAAAAGTGCTGCAAGACACATTCGCGACCTTTTCTCAAAATAGTCGTTTCGCTTCTTTTAAAGATGGGCTAAAGTCTCAGGTTAGAATCCTTAGTTCCCAGCTTTATCAAAAGAGCAGCTAAAGTGGTGTGTAAAATCCTTGACCAAAATCATCATCTCAACGAACTCATATCACTTATTCGCCAGCAGAAGAAAAGATTACAGTCAAATAAAACTTACGAAAAACCAGATTTTTCAACCTAAAAAATCAGCTGAACGAATGGTTGTAAAGAATTGGGGCAGTAGTAGAAAATACTCAGACTGACCTCCCAAACACAGGTGTAACGTTTTTTTCGTTGGCCGGTAACGCGGTTTTTGGGCCGACAATTAATGATTTCCTTTCAGAGAAAGGAAATTTTGAAAATTCGTTTTGACCAACTCTGGGCTTAGCTCCACTCAGGACCTACCTACCACTGGAAATCTATCTTGAACTTGTCCCTACGATACAGGGGTCAACCGGCTTCCTTCGCTGGCCACCTCCCCATCACCAGATTTCAACGCATTTTATAGTGTTTGTTGAAACATCTTACGGCTATGTCTAACCGTAATGAAGTTGTAGCCCTTTCAATTTTAGGGGAGGTTGGGGAGAGGCGATTCGAATACCCTTCGGTATACAAACTTTGAACCTCTCGCTTCGCTTTACCGGTATCACCACCGGACAGGTTTTCAGTCGACCGCTCGCTACGCTCGCCACCTCTCCACTTCGATCCACTCAGGACCTGCCTACCACCGGAAAACTACCATGACCTCATCCCCACGCCACGGGGTCGCCATGTCGCTTCGCTCGCCACCTCCCGCTTCGCTTTCTCGATATCACCACCGGGCAGGTTTTCGGTCCACGGCTCGCTACGCTCGCGACTTCCTTTCTTCACACCACTCAGAACCTGCCAACCACCGGAATGCTATCGTGACCTTATCCTCACGCTGTGGGTTCACCGGCTCGCTTCGTTCGCCACCTCCCCCCTTCGCTTTTTCGGTACCACCACCGGACAGGTTTTCAGTCGACGGCTCGCTACGCTCGCCACCTCCCCACTTCGCTCCACCCAGAACCTGCCAACCACCGGTAAGCAACTGTGATCTTAGCCCCACGCTACGGGGTCGTCGACGCCCGCTTCGCTTTACCGCTATCACCAACGGGCAGGCTTTCGGTCCACGGCTCGCTACGCTCGCGACTTCCTTTCTTCACACCACTTAGGACCTGCCAACCACCGGAATGCTATCGTGACCTTATCCTCACGCTGTGGGGTCACCGGCTCGCTTCGCTCGCCACCTCCCCCCTTCGCTTTACCGGTACCACCACCGGACAGGTTTTCAGTCGACGGCTCGCTACGCTCGCCATTACCCGACTTTCCTCCACTCAAGACCTGTCTACCACCGGAAAGCTACCGTGACCTCATCCTCACGCTATAGGGTCACCGGCTCGCTTCACTCGCCACCTCCCCCTTTCGCTTTAGCGGTACCACCACCGGACAGGTTTTCAGTCGACGACTCGCTACGCTCGCCAATTCCCCACTTTCCTCCACTCAAGACCTGTCTACCACCGGAAAGCTACCGTGACCTCATCCTCACGCCATGGGGTCACCGGCTCGCTTCGCTCGCCACCTCCCCACTTCGCTTTACCGCTACCGCTACCGCCACCGGACAGGTTTTCAGATGACGGCTCGCTACGCTCGCCACTTCCCCACTTCGCTCCACTCGGGACCTGCCTACCGACGGAAAGCTACCGTGAACTTAACCCCACGCTACAGGGACACCGGCTCGCTTCGCTCAGCACCTCCCCCCTTCACCTTACCGGTATCACCACCGGTAATAGTCGCCGGCTCGCTATGCTCGCCACCTTCTCACTTCGTTCCCCCCAGGAACTGCCTACCACCGCAATGCTACCGTGACCTCATCCTTATGCAACGGGGTCGCTGGCTCGCTTCCCTCGCCACCTCCTAACCACCACCGGACGGGTTTCAACGCCTACTATAATATTTGTTCAAACACCTATCGGCTATCTCTAACCGTAATGAAGTTACAGCTCTTTCTATTTGAGGGGAGGTTGGGGAGAGATGGGAAGGGTACACAAATTTCACCACCAAATGAACCATAAAATCGACCATATTAATAAACCCCTCTATGTACAAAATCAATCCTCATTCGGTCGGAACCGTTCGAAGGAACCCAATCATAAATTGGTAGAACAAAAGAATTTGCCAAAGTCGGGTCTGACCTGAACATTCAATCACCAATGACTCTCGGGGCTGCCAGCTGAAAGTGATGGAAATGGTCAAATGTCATTTGAGGTACCCCACTCTTAGTGGTTACGCACCATTTCTATTCAATATTGACGTTGTTTCTACATATCAGGCAACACTCCTTGACAAAACACACAACCAGTTCATACAACATAATCCAGTTGGGGGATGCTAACTGACCCATTTATCGTATCGAATATTTGGATATTTCGTCATTTTTATAAGATGGCCACACTGTCCGCCATTTTGTTTTTCTAAAAAGTCATAATTGTTCTGAAATGTCAAGGATATAGGGTATAAACCAGTGTACTTAGTGCTGCCAACTTTTGAGTTTGATAGATTAAAACAATTCGCCAAAGTAGGGTCTGACCCTAAAATTCAAGCCCCAGTGGCTCTCGGGGTTGCCAGCTGAAAGTGATGAAAATAGTCAAATGTCATTTGGGGCATCCCATTTTTGGTGTTTATGTAAAATTTCTATTCAAAATATCGTTATTTCTACTTTTCATGTTTTATTATATTTATTATTATTTTTACTTTTGTAGTTTCATGTAACTCTCAAGTTACACTCCTTCCCGCTTCGCCCAGAGTGGGAGAAGTTAGTTGATGATTTCCCATTAAAAACCTTTTCTCATACAAAAAACATTACAATACAATTTGCTTGTCGACCTACCTGCTACCGGAAAGTTATCATGACCATATCTCTACCACCGGACAGGTTTCGACGCCTACGATAATATTTGTTGAAACACCTAATGGCTAACCTGAATCGTTATAAAGTTGGGGAGGGGAGAGTATAAGACATCCTCCAGCGCAAGAACAGTTTCGTAAATATGATATCTCCCTATCTCATACCTCGCTGATGTAGGATAGGTTCCGAGATTTGATCATGAAGTCGGAATGACATGTGGTGTTTTTGTACAAACACTTTAAAACCTCGATGTACCCGCCAATTTGGCAGCGTTGGAGAGACTGCAGTACAGCCCACGTCTCGATCAAATCAAAAGATATCTCGTAGTCCACAAAGGCTAAACAACAACGCCGGTTATACTTTTCAGTCTTCTGTATACCGCAGTGTATGTATCTGTCACCGTTAAATTGTAAAACACGTTAAATTGTAATCTCTCTAGCGATATTGTAAACTTTCGAATTATTATCAAACGCTTTCGAATTACTGCTTACAATAAAACGCATTATTTTTCGTGAAATGCATGCGATGGAAGTCAACTCACGTGGTGTGTAGGGAAGGACGTCCCCATTGCCCAGCAGTGTGTACCACTCTCATGAAAAAATACTGTACCGTTCCTGAGAAATATCGATTAATGTAACCCAACCTTAAACCACTTTATACGTATTCCGCTAAAAAGCGTAGTCGACGGAACCCCGCTTCGCGGGGCCCCTATTTCCGAGTGCAGGGTTTAAAGGAACCTAACTAACCTAACGGGGGGGTGCCCCAAGTCCCGATTATGGGGGCAAAGATACTTCCGTATATTCAGTTGACAATAATTCAAGAGTTTACAATATCGCTAGAGAGAAACACGTTATAACGTGCTTGACAATTTTACAGTGACATATCTATGTGGTCAGCCTTTTCTGAATCCGGCTTGTTCGGGAGGCTGAAAATAACCCAGATGTAATGTGAAAAGTGCTGCAAGACACATTCGCGACCTTTTCTCAAAATAGTCGTTTCGCTTTTTTTAAAGATGGGCATTAGTCTCAGGTTTGAATCCTTAGTTCCCAGCTTTATCAAAAGAGCAGCTAAATCCTTGACCAAAATCATCATCTCAACGAACTCATATCACTTATTCGCCAGCAGAAGAAAAGATTACAGTCAAATAAAACTTACGAAAAACCAAATTTTTCAACCCAAAAAATCAGCTGAACGAATGGTTGTAAAGAATTGGGGCAGAAGTAAAAAATACTCAGACTGACCTCCCAAACACTGGTGTAACGTTTTTTTCGTTGGCCGGTAACGCGGTTTTTGGGCCGACAATGAATGATTTCCTTTCAGAGAAAGGAAATTTTGAAAATTCTTTTTGACCAACTCTGGGCTTAGCTCCACTCAGGACCTACCTACCACTAAAAATCTATCTTGAACGTGTCCCTACGATACAGGGGTCGCCGGCTCGCTTCGCTGGCCACCTCCCTATCACCAGATTTCAACGCATTTTATAGTGTTTGTTGAAACATCTTACGGCTATGTCTAACCGTAACGAAGTTGTAGCCCTTTCAATTTTAGGGGAGGTTGGTGAGAGGCGATTCGAATACCATTCGGTTTACAAACTTTGAACCTCTCGCTTCGCTTTACCAATATCACAACCGGGCAGTTTTTCGGTCTACGGCTCGCTACGCTCGCGACTTACGTTTTTCACTTCACTCAGGACGTGCCAATCACCGGAATGCTACCATGACCATATCCTCACGCTACGGGGTCACCGGCTTGCTTTGCTCGCCACCTCCCCTCTTCGCTTTACCGGTATCACCACCGGACAAGTTTTCAGTCGACGGCTCGCTACGCTCGCCACCTCCCCACTTCGATCCACTCAGGACCTGCCTACCACCGGAAAACTACCATGACCTTATCCTCACGCTGTGGGGTCACCGGCTCGCTTCGCTCGCCACCTCCCCCTTTCGCTTTAGCGGTACCACCACCGGACAGGTTTTCAGTCGACGGCTCGCTACGCTCGCCATTTCCCCACTTTCCTCCACTCAAAACCCGTCTACCACCGGAAAGCTACCGTGACCTCATCCTCACGCTATGGGGTCACCGGCTCGCTTCGCTCGCCACCTCCCTCCTTCTCTTTAGCGATGCCACCACGGGACAGGTTTTCAGTCGACGGCTCGCTACGCTCGCCATTTCCCCACTTTCCTCCACTCAAGACCCGTCTACCACCGGAAAGCTACCGTGACCTCAGCCTCACGCCATGGGGTCACCGGCTCGCTTCGCTCGCCACCTCCCCACTTCGCTTTACCGGTACCGCCACCAGACAGGTTTTCAGATGACGGCTCGCTACGCTCGCCACTTGTCCACTTCGATCCACTCAGGACCTGCCTACCGACGGAAAGCTACCGTGACCTTAACCCCACGCTACGGGGATACCGGCTCGCTTCGCTCGCCACCTCCCCCCTTCGCCTTACCGGTATCACCACCGGTAATAGTCGCCGGCTCGCTACGCTCGCCACCTTCTCACTTCGTTCCCCCCAGGACCTGCCTACCACCGGAATGCTACCGTGACCTCATCCTTATGCAACGGGGTCGCCGGGCTAACCACCACCGCAGGGGTTTCAACGCCTACTATAATATTTGTTCAAACACCTATCGGCTATCTCTAACCGTAATGAAGTTACAGCCCTTTCTCTTTGAGGGGAGGTTGGGGAGAGATGGGAAGGATACACTAATTTCACCACCATATTAATAATCCCTCTATGTACAAAATCAATCCTCATTCGGTCGGAACCGTTCGAAGGAACCCAATCATAAATCGGTAGAACAAACGAATTTGCCAAAGCCGGGTCTGACCTGAAAATTCAATCACCAATGACTCTCGGGGTTGCCAGCTGAAAGTGATGGAAATGGTCAAATGTCATTTGAGGTACCCCACTCTTAGTGGTTACGCACCATTTCTATTCAAAATGACGTTATTTCTACATATCATGAAACAAAATTGCACCAGGCAACACTCCTTGACAAAACACACAACCAGTTCATACAACATAATCCGGTTTGGGCGTGTGTGGCGGGCTTGTCCCAAAAAAAACATAATCCAGTTGTGGGATGCTAACTGACCCATTTATCGTATCGAAAATTTGGATATTTCGTCATTTTTATAAGATGGCCACACTGTCCGCCATTTTATTTTTCTAATAAGTCATAATTTTTCTGAAATGTCAAGGATATAGGCTATAAACCGGTGTACTTAGTTCTGCCAATTTTTGAGTTTGGTAGAACAAAATAATTCGCCAAAGTCAGGTCTGACCCGAAAATTCAAACCCCAATGTCTTTCGGGGTTGCCAGCTGCAAGTGTTGAAAATGGTGAGATGTCATTTGGGGCATCCCATTCTTGGTGATAATATAAAATTTCCGATCAAAATGTCGTTATTTCTTTTTTTCACATTTCTGGGGAAAATCTGGGAAATTACCCTAATTAAATAAAATGAGGATTTTTAGTCGTTTTTACAAGATGGCCGCCACAAAAGACGCCATTTTGTTTTTCTGAAAAGTCATAATTTTCTGAAAATCTCAAGGATACAGGCCAACGACGGGTGTACTTGGTGTAGCCAACTTTTGAGTTTGGTAGAACAAAGTAATTCGCCAAAGTCAGGTCTCACCCGAAAATTCAAACCCCAATGTCTTTTGGTGTTGCCAGCTGAAAGTGTTGAAAATGGTCAAATGTCATTTGGGGCGTCCCATTCTTGGTGATTATGTAAAAGTTACATTCAAAATGTCGTTATTTCTACTTTTCATGTTTTTGGGGAAAATCTGGAAAATTACCCGTAAAAGTGGGGTAAATTTTTGCACCAGGCAACACTTTATATGAAAACACACCACCGCTTCATACAACTCCAACCCATCAAAATGCAGCACCAAACAAGATTAGACCCTTTTAACTTAATTTTAATCATAACCTATAAACGCTTCCGCAACTTTTGCTCGAATTTGATAAAAAAGACAAAGAGACAATATTATAAAAAACAATTAGAAGAATCAGCTAAAAGTCCGAGACATCTTTGGTCTACAATTAACGAAATCACACAGTTTAAACCACCCAAAACTTCAAATACTCATCTCCTAGATATTACCACACACCCTCTAAACTCATTAAATAGAGTTAACTTGTTCTTTGTCACTATAGGTAAATCATTAGCAGAAAACATCATAGCTCAAACTGGCATGCCAAATGTGACAAGTTGCTGCAGTGATTCTAGGTCTTCCTCGTTTGTGTTGTTAGAGACTGACCCGCAGGAAGTAGACTCTATTCTAATGAGTCTTGATTCTGAGAGTGCTCCAGGTTGGGACGGTATTCCTACAATATATTTAAAACGATCAAGGGATTTTGTGGTTCCACTCATAAGCCAGCTAGTTAACTTATGTTTCAAAACTGGTGTTTTCCCGAAAGATTTAAAGCGATCAGTGGTCACTCCTGTGTACAAGGGCGGGGACGTAAACGATGTCAATAACTATCGTCCCATATCAGTCCTGACAGCAATTTCAAAAATTTTAGAAAAAATTATAAACAAGAGACTAATCAACTATTTACAAAAATTCAATATTCTATCTAACGCACAATATGGGTTCAGACAAGGACGTTCAACTCAAGACGCTGTCTCGGCTTTGACATCTGAAATTGTTGATAGGGTGGATAAGGGTCTTAAATGCTTAACAGTCTTCTTAGATCTGAAAAAAGCTTTTGACACCGTTTCCGTCCCAATCCTTTTGCGCAGGTTAGAAAGCATAGGTATAAGAGGCACGGCTCTATCACTTTTTGAGAGCTATCTCAAAGGGAGACAGCAAATGGTTAAGATTAGTGACTTGTGTAGTGTCGAGGAGGACGTTTATTACGGAGTTCCGCAGGGGAGCGTTTTGGGTCCGACAATGTTTTTAATTTATATTAACAGCCTTTGCAACATGCAGATCAATGGAGGGAGAATTTTCTCATACGCAGACGACACTGCGGTTGTTTTTTCGGGAAACTCATGGAACCTTGTGAAAACAGTTGCTGAACAGGGCCTGATTAAGATAGCTGACTGGCTTAGAGCAAACCTTTTAACCCTTAATACCAACAAAACTAATTTTATTTGTTTTTCTCCAAGCCAAAGATCACAACCTGGAACTGACTATGGCATTACCATTCATGTTTGTCAAAATTATTCCCCCTACAACTTTACAAATAACTGTGGCTGCCAGAATATACAACAAGTCAGATCCACAAAATATTTGGGCATACTTGTTGACCAAAGACTGTCGTGGCACCCTCACATTGAGATCCTCATAAAAAGGATCAGGAAGCTCATTTGGGTCTTCAAAACATTACGTCATATTATGCCCGCCCCACTTATAAACAAGATCTATATAGCTCTGGCGCAATCTATAATAACTTACTGCATTCCGATATGGGGTGGAGCCTCCAAAATGAAATTCCTCGATCTGGAAAGAGCTCAGAGATCACTTATCAAGGTGATGTATTTTAAACCTTTTAGGTTCCCCACAACAGACCTCTATAAAGTCAGCAATTTGCTTTCAATTAGAAAACTTTATGTTTTAAATATGACCTTAACCCTGCATAAATGTCTTCCTTTTGACCCAGCTACTCAGAGCAGAAGGCGTAGAGATATTGTGGCCTACTCTTCAGGGGTTCGATCGGTTTTTGCTAGACGTCAATATGTTACTCAATCCACCTACATCTATAATAAATTGAACCTTACGTGTGAAATATATCCCATGCGGTTATACGACTGCAAAAGAACAGTTGGTGATTGGTTAAGATCTCTAACATATGAAGAAACCGAAAACATTCTGATCAGGGTAGGCTAACATGGTGGATAATTATGCATACACATACGCACGCACAAACATACACACACACACACACACACACACACACACGCACGCACGTACACAAATACACACGCACGCACATAACACACACACCTAATTCACTTCACTCCTCACACATCGAGAGCTAATCAGATAACTATTATTTATTTAGTTTAACATTTCAAATCTTTATTATTATTATTATGTTTTATTTTTTTTATTTTTTCCTTAATTTATTTTGTTTTCCTTTTTAATAAATTGTATTTTGTTTTGTTCTTTAACTTCATTTACATTGTTAGGATACCACTTACGGGAAGAGCGAGACAGCTCCAACACAAGTACTATTGTAACTTACTGGGGCTGCCTCAGTTTATGTATGACACAATGATTGAGAAGTAATAAATATTTTTGTATTTTGTATTTTTTGTATTTGTATCAGATGTTGCCAACTACCCGAAATATCGTGTTGAAAATAAGGATTTTTCGTCAGTTTTACAAGATGGCCGCCACACCAGCCGCCATTTTGTTTTTCTGAAAAGTCATAATTTTCTGGAAATCTCAAGGATACAGGCCAACGACAGGTGTACTCGGTGTTGCCAACTTTTCAGTTTGGTAAAACAAAGTAATTCGCCAAAGTCAGGTCTGACCCGAAAATTCAAACCCCAGTGGCTCACGGGGTTGCCAGTCGAAAGTGATGAAAATAGTCAAATGTCATTTGGGACGTCCCATTCTTGGTGATAATGTAAAAGTTTCATTCAAAATGTCGTTATTTCTACTTTTCATGTTTTTGGGAAAAATCTGGGAAAATACCCAAAAAATGGGGAAAATTTTTGCACCAGGCAACACTCTTTAACAAAACACACAACCGCTCGGTACAACTCGAACCCGTCAGATGTTGCCAACTACCCGTAAAATCGTCTCGAAAGTTGTGAATTTTCATCGATTTCACAAGATGGCCGCCACACCAGCCGCCATTTTGTTTTTCTAAAAAGTCATAATTTTCTGGTAATTTCAAGGATACTGGCCATCGATCGGAGTACTCGGTGCTGCCAACTTTTGAGTTTGGTAGAACAAAGTAATTCGCCAAAGTCAGGTCTGACCCGAAAATTCAAACCCCAGTGGCTCACGGGGTTGCCAGTCGAAAGTGATGAAAATAGTCAAATGTCATTTGGGGCATCCCATTCTTGGTGATTATGTACAATTTCCATTCGAAATATCGTTATTTCTACTTTTCATGTTTTCGGGGAAAATCTGGGAAAATACCCTAAAAATGGGGAAAATTTTTAATCCAAGCAACACTACTCAACAAAACACACAACCGCTCGCTACAACTCGAACCCGTCAGATGTTGCCAACTACCCGAAAAATCGTGTCGAAAATTGTGAATTTTCGTCGATTTCACAAGATGGCCGCCACACCAGCCGCCATTTTGTTTTTCTGAAAAGTCATAATTTTCTGGAAATCTCAAGGATACAGGCCACCGATCGGAGTACTCGGTGTTGCCAACTTTTGAGTTTGGTAGAACAAAGTAATTCGCCAAAGTGAAAAAGTCCCAAAAATGAAAAAGTTTAATATTTTTTGGGGTTGCCAGTTGAAAGTGATGAAAATGGTCAAATGTCATTTGGAGCTCCCCAAAGTTGCCAGCTAGACAAAGTCTCCATTCAAAATGTCGTTATTTCTACTTTTCATGTTTTCGGGGAAAATCTGGGAAAATACCCTAAAAATGGGGAAAATTTTTGCACCAGGCAACACTCCTTAACAAAACACACGACCGCTCGGTACATCTTGAACCCCTCAGATGTTGCCAACTACACGAAAAATGCATTTAAAAAAAGTCGAAAATTCCACCATTTTACAAAATAGCCGCCACAGCGTCCGCCATGTTGGATTTTCAAAATGTCATAATTTTTCACAGTTGCCATTGAAATGACCTACAAATTGGCGAGGTCAATGTTGCCGACTTTAAAAATCATTAGAACAAAACAATTCGCCAAAGTCGAGTGAAAAAAGTCGCCAATTTCAAAACGTCCCAGCGCGGCCGCCATCTTGTTTTTTTTTTTTTTTTTACTTTTTTTTCAAATCATTTTGGACCTTTTACAAAACCTACGAGTCGAAATTGGTCCAAGTCGTTTCCTCGCCGAAACCGGAAATGGACTCGGCCGCCATCTTGGATTTCAATCTCCTCTATAATTTTCCTCTACTCGACCGGAAGTACTGTACATTTTTCCAAAACATTCCCCCAACCCATCTCTCACCCATTCCGAGAAACGGCATGTCAATGAGTGAGTGAGTCAGTGAGTGGTCTTGTAGTTTTATATAATATAAACTAGTTTTTGCGTGCTGCGCGAGCTGCAAGCAGCTCGCGTGCTTGTGGTGGTAGCTTTTTTTTCACTTTTAAAACCTATTCATTCTTAAACATGACCCTAAAAGAGGTGTTTCACTTATCAGACTCTATTGAAATGCCAAATAAAGCCCAAAAGGACTAAACGTTTCCACTTGATTAAGCTCTTATCATTCTAAATCAGCATCTTCAAACCACTCTAATAACGATACCTACCCATATTTTAAGTGTTTTCCTTACCTTTATGACATTTTGAGAATCAATAGGAATCCTTAAAACAGTATGAAAACACTTAAGAACCCCTAACACATTCTGAATACTAATTCAATAAAAATAAGATATTAAAATTAAATTAAACTTGAGAATGTATTCATTTAAAGATTTTGAAATCCCATAAGAACCCCTAATCTATAAACTTATTTAAAACTCAGACCTCTCTTTAAAAAACAGTACCCTACAATTGACTTGTCGACCTACCGAAAAGATATCGTAACCTTATCTCTACCACCAGACAGGTTTCGATGCCTATGATAATTTGTTCAAACACCTAATGACTATCCCTAACCGTTATGAAGTTACAGTCCTTTCAAGTTAAACAACCTCCCCGGTTGGGGAGGGGAGGAGAGGGTAATTCATAAAAATTTCAACGCCCCTCAATGGTATTAAGTGAGAATTAAAAACAACCACTATGTGTGCCAGTTTTCGAGATACGATGGGGGGCGGGGTGAAGGGGAGGGAGAAGAGATTTTGAAAAATGTTTTTTTCCACCTCTCTGTCGCTGTTTATGAATGTGAGAAAATAAGTTCCAAGTCACTCAAGTTACACTCCTTCCCGCTCCGCCCAGAGTGGGAGAAGTTATTTGCTGATTTCCCATTAAAAACCTTTTCTCATACAAAAACATTACAATACAATTTGCTTGTCGACCTACCTGCTACCGGAAAGCTATCATGACCATATCTCTACCACCGGACAGGTTTCGACGCCTACGAAGAATATTTGGTCAAACACCTAATGGCTAACCTGAATCGTTATAAAGTTGGGGAGGGGAGAGTATAAGACATCCTCCAGCGCAAGAACAGTTTCGTAAATATGATATCTCCCTATCTTATACCTCGCTGATGTATGATAGGTTCCGAGGTTTGATCATGGAGTCGGAATGACATGTGGTGTTTTTGTACAAACACTTTAAAACCTCGATGTACCCGCCAATTTGGCAGCGTTGGAGAGACTGCAGTACAGCCCACGTCTCGATCAAATCAAACGATATCTCGTAGTCCACAAAGGCTAAACAACAACGCCGGTTATACTTTTCGGTCTTCTGTATACCGCAGTGTATGTATCTGTCACCGTAAAATTGTAAAACACGTTATATTGTAATCTCTCTAGCGATATTGTAAACTTTCGAATTATTGTCAAACGAACATACTGCTTACAATAAAACGCATTATTTTTCGTGAAATGCATGCGATGGTAGTCAACTCACGTGGTGTGTAGGGAAGGACGTCCCCATTGCCCAGCGGGTACCACTCACATGAAAAAATACTGTACCGTTCCTGAGAAATATCGATTAATGTAACCTAACCCTAAACCACTTTATACGTATTCCCCTAAAAAGCGTAGTCGACGGAACCCCGCTTCGCGAGGCCCCTATTTCCGAGTGCAGGGTTTAAAGGAACCTAACTAACCTAACGGGGGGGTGCCCCAAGTTCCGATTATGGGGGCAAAGATACCTCCGTATATTCAGTTGACAATAATTCGAGAGTTTACAATATCGCTAGAGAGAAACACGTTATATTGTAATATAACGTGTGATGTGACTTTCATTATTTTTGCGATAGGACAACAGTGCGTTTTCGAGATATAAGCAAATTTAGAATTATAACCAGCTAAGACTCTATGACGCGCGCTCGCTACGCTCGCATTTTACATTACACACCCACTTTCTGTCACAAATGTCGTCGTCGCTCCGCCGGCCTTCGGCCTACGCTCCTCATGCCAGCTAGCAAGACTTTTAAGACAATTATTTTTCAAACAACTGCAGTCTGTGAGGATAACAAATGATGATTAACGCTGAGGGCTGACAGACAGATGGGTTGGCGTGCTTTTTTGTGTGTAATGACAGTTTTGGTACATTTTGTATACTGCGTAATGTTTCTCAATTATTAAGTCACGCGACCGAACTTGGGACGCCGCGCGCCGTGTAAGGTTGCCAATACGGGAAGATGAGTAAAACAAGTGCCTCCATTTGAATCTCATATATTACTGCCTTTTATAGTACGTTAACAATCGTTAATATGTATTACTTAATATTACAGATGAACACACCTAAATAAGTCTTACACACTACATAAATACCATATCTACCTACTATTGCTCCATGTCATAAAAATGTCCTAAAAGAATAACCACGTTTCAACAATAGGTCTTCATAGATCTTGAGCACAGACATAATTATCACAACACACAGAAGTACAATTAAATGGTATAGTTATTATTGTCTGTGTTGTATTTATTATGTTTGAGAAGCACATAACGTACTTACCAAAAACATTTTTTAAAAAAAACATAACTTAACCATGTAAGCTTACACTTAAGTAATTCAAGATACATGTGAACATTCATCATTGTCATACTCATTAATACCTACTTAAAAATATCTATCACAATTTAGACCTACCTAAATGTTAATTAAATTAACAGGCATACATAGTGAAATCTATTCTGAATGGACTGAAAGAAATTAAAGTTCATTTTCTATCTAAACATTTTGATAAAGAGTTTTTACTCTGGATGCCGATTGTCGGTGCTGATTGCGACCTACTTCACAATTTAAAACTATTAAAGGTTGTTGAGCCAAATTGTAAGGTACTTTTAACGACATGTCCAAAATAAATGTTGATTAATATTGAGGCTGTGGTTTGTGTTGCTGTTATAATCTACTCGTAGTATGTGCTGGCTGGCTGACTCATCGGCTGCTGACTCTGGGCTGCATTTTCTGGAAAAACACCAGCTATTATTAGTAGGTACATTACTTATACTATTCATTGGGTTCATTGAACTTGTCATAAAACAATGCGATGTTAAAGGGATATGGATCACTGTGCAAATTAATGTCAATCCTGTTTTGAAATAATTAATTTGTCAAACCTCATGACAGTTCACTTTAGTTTTGTGTACTTATGATGTTTTTTAGTGAGTTTGTGATTGGGGAAAAAACAATAATTATGTTAGTAGTAGGTACTAACTATCGTGTTTTTTTTGTATTAGTTCTGATAGCTGAAACAGCTTTGATGTTACCAGTGTATGGTGGGAAAAAATCACATTCTTTGTCAATGTTACAGGTTGTGCAATTAGACAGAATTTGCATTTCCCTTGTGTCAACAAATTCTATGATCAACTTCATGCATTCAACCGTTGGTTGGTAACATTTGAAAAGTTTTGCAAGTGTTCAATTAGTGGCTATACTTACAGCAGCAGCTGTATGATGGCTGGTCTCCTGAAGTTGTGATGAATGCAGGTACTCTTGTAGCTAGCTGTAGTGGCTCAGCATTGTCGAATGCCGGCGCTCGCCGCTCCAAGCTGGTAGGTAGGCCTTTGATGTGTATGTATCTAAATTACAGGACAGAAAACAATAATAGAGTAACATCAACAACAATAGCTTAACACAGCTAATCAGCAAACACTGACAAAATATTTTTTTAACTACTGGCTGTGTATGTTTTATAACTTCTTAGGTACCTACTTAATATTTTTAACTTATTATTATTACTTGTCTTTATCAATCATGCAAAATCCTTATAGCCTTATTATAGCTGGCAAATGTGACGGGCAAATTTTGATCAAAGCATAGGGTTAGTTTCTAAGAAATTATTGAAGGTAATACAATTTTTGTACTTT
Organism: Xestia c-nigrum; assembly: GCA_916618015.1. NCBI lineage: Eukaryota > Metazoa > Arthropoda > Insecta > Lepidoptera > Noctuidae > Xestia > Xestia c-nigrum. The sequence continues at coordinate 15,869,633 of OU745268.1, forward strand.
ATTCATCTGTGTCTATCTATTCTATACTATTATAAAGCAGAAGAGTTTGTTTGTTTGATTGAACGCGCTAACCTCAGGAACTACTGGTTCAAATTGAAAAAATCTTTTTGTGTTGGATAGTCCTTTTATCGAGGAAGGCTTTAGGCTATATAACATCACGCTACGACCATTAGGAGCGGAGCAGGAATGAAAAATGTTGCAAAAGCGGTTTTTTTTTTAGTTTTTCTCTCTTATGTGACGCAGACGAAGTTGCGCGGGTCAGCTAGTCATTGATATTTTATGAATGGAATGTAAGTATTCTGTAAATTTACCTTTGATTGGTTGTTTCCGGCAAGTTGGCTGTCTTTGGTATCGTTGCGGGACTTGTGACCTTTGAACTAAAATCAAATTTAGCTAGGGCCTTGAAGTAAGCAACGCCTCAGAGCGTTAACACGACGATGAAGCAAGATGATAATGATGGTGTGTAGTCCGGCCCTGCATACAGCCTGCCTCGTAGGTCGTAGCCGACTGGCTGGCCTTGGGACGCAGCGCAGGACCGGTGACACCGACCCAACCTGCTGATAAATATTTGCAGCGGATTAGGTAGGTAGGTAGCCTAGGTATACCTACAACAGTTCTAGAATTATTGAAACCAATTACGTTGTGATACTGTGTTTATAAAAAACAACTACAGCTAATTTTTTACTTAATTAAATTCTGCACTACCAAAAGAGATCGTTCCTGGTGCGTTTTATTTCAAGGTATCACCGTTACAGGCAATTATTCCCATTTAAGGTCTAATCCACCTAATTGACATGATTAAACTACATCTATATTAAATATGTATAATTGTATATCCAAAACTACAGGTAACTACAAACCTTTTTCCACGCCACCTGGAGAGGTAAGGTTTCAGGCGCGTTTTTTTTTACGTGGTATCCCCCCAAAGAGGCCTAGTCCACCTAAACTACATCTATGTACTTACGTAGCCTAATTACATTAAACTACTTAATATAAATACTTACCTACTTATGCTACTACTAATTTACTTACACCTACTTACTCTACTTAATATTACTAAATAAACTGATTTAAATAAATATGATGTGTGGGTGTGTTAGATTGAAATAACAAACTATATACTTCCATTTAACCATCACTGTCTAATCATCTTGTTTTCATTCATTTTCTTTCACGCATTAGGTATGTATACTTACTATTAAAATAACAACATAAATACTATGTGTATCAGTTTCATTGATAAGTGTGATACAAGTATGTTATATGACAAATACATTCAAATATATTCTTAAACTATCACAAGTTCAGACTCCATTCATAACCCTTTTAATCAACATTTTACATACTAATTGCTAACAATTTTACATTTACACAAACACATACTTCCCTTTTACTTCATTCATAACCCTTTTAATCAACATCTTACATACTAATTGTTAGCAATTTCACATATACACACACACATACTTCCCTTGACTTCATTCATAACCCTTCCAATCAACATTTTACACACTAATAGCTAGCAATTTCACATATACACACACATACTTCCCCTTGACTTCATTCGTAACCCTTTTACTAATTGCTAGCAATCAATAGACATAATACGGACTACGTGCGTGCAATGTGTATGTGTGCATGAAAAATAAATAAATATAAATCTATGATTATAACAAGTTGTCATTGATAATCATGGCAAACAAACACTCTAACCTAAACTATCCTTCTTAATTATAAATAAATAGAACGGAACGTGAGGTAGTTTGAGATGAATACGAAACAATGCGAAATCGTTGTTGAACCATGTTACTGGTCAGTAGAAAATCTGACCAACTGTGGATCGGTAACGGTTTGTTGCCCGGTCTACCGAATGATCTGTAAGTGGTCAGGATATGGATTCTGAGCAGATTCGGCTCACTGCCGAGAACAAGCTTTGGTTGGCTATGAAGTCAATAGAACCGAGTGATTGCGAATCAACGTCGTTGAGGTGAGTGGTCGCACCGATAATGGGGTCAGTAAAGTGAGGTCAGCTAATTTCTGGGATGTCTTGCGTTGTCTGTGGCGCAAAAGTCATGATGGGAGTCGATGTCAAGTTGTGGATTCTATCTGACTTGTGGAGGATCGGAAGCGAAGGATCCGGATGGTATGTCCATTAATACGGATAAAAATAGTGAGTCGTAGTGCGCAAAGGTGTGGGTGGAGTGATTGTATTGGCTGAATGAGTCATATGGCATGGTATTACAATATATGATGAGTTATATGGCAAATACAAAATATCTTAAGTCACTTTTTACAAAAATGTTAAAAAATAAAAAGTCGTGGACTGCTGTGCAGCACGAATGGCAGATACCAAAGGTATGAGTTAAATTTAACAGCAAAATAAAAATAAAGAGTCGGGGTCTGCTGTAGTATGCGAGAGTGGGGATGGGAATGACAGAGGCCAAATGTCTTAGTAACTTTTTGCTAAAATGTAAAAAAAAAAGCCATAGTTTGCTGTGTTGAACGAAGGCGTGAGTTTAAATGGCAGATACCAAATGTATGAGTTAAATTTAACTGCAAAATAAGAATAAAGAGCCGGGGTCTGCTGTAGTATGCGCGAGTGGGGATGGCAGATACCAAATGTCTTAGTTACTTTTTACTAAAATGTAAAAAATAAAAAGCCGTGGACTGCTGAGTTGCACGAATGGCAGATACCAAATGTCTTAGTTACTTTTTACTAAAATGTGAAAAATAAAAAGCCGTGGCCTGCTGTGCTGTACGAAGGCGTGAGTTAAAATGGCAGATATCAAATGTATGAGTTAAACTTAACTGCAAAATAAAAATAAAGAGCCGGGGTCTGCTGTAGTATGCGCGAGTGGGGATGGCAGATACCAAATGTCTTAGTTACTTTTTACTAAAATGTAAAAAATAAAAAGCCGTGGACTGCTGAGTTGCACGAATGGCAGATACCAAATGTCTTAGTTACTTTTTACTGAAATGTGAAAAATAAAAAGCCGTGGCCTGCTGTGCTGTACGAAGGCGTGAGTTAAAATGGCAGATATCAAATGTATGAGTAAAATTTAACTGCAAAATAAAAATAAAGAGCCGGGGTCTGCTGTAGTATGCGCGAGTGGGGATGGCAGATACCAAATGTCTTAGTTACTTTTTACTAAAATGTAAAAAATAAAAAGCCGTGGCCTGCTGTGCTGTACGAAGGCGTGAGTTAAAATGGCAGATATCAAATGTATGAGTTAATTTAACTGCAAAACAAAAATAAAAATCCGGGGTCTGCTGTAGTATGCGAGAGTGGGGATGGGAATGACAGAGACCGAATGTCTTATTAACTTTTTGCTAAAATGTGAAAAATAAAAAGCCGTAGTTTGCTGAGTTGCACGAATGGCAGATACCAAATGTCTTAGTTACTTTTTACTGAAATGTGAAAAATAAAAAGCCGTGGACTGCTGTGCTGTACGAAGGCGTGCGTTTAAATGGTAGATATCAAATGTATGAGTTAAACTTAACTGCAAAATAAAAATAAAGAGCCGGGGTCTGCTGTAGTATGCGCGAGTGGGGATGGCAGATACCAAATGTCTTAGTTACTTTTTACTAAAATGTAAAAAATAAAAAGCCGTGGACTGCTGAGTTGCACGAATGGCAGATACCAAATGTCTTAGTTACTTTTTACTGAAATGTAAAAAATAAAAAGCCGTGTACTGCTGTGCTGTACGAAGGCGTGCGTTTAAATGGTAGATACTAAATGTATGAGTTAAATTTAACTGCAAAATAAAAATAAAGAGCCGGGGTCTGCTGTAGTATGCGCGAGTGGGGATGGCAGATACCAAATGTCTTAGTTACTTTTTACTACAATGTAAAAAATAAAAAGCCGTGGACTGCTGAGTTGCACGAATGGCAGATACCAAATGTCTTAGTTACTTTTTACTGAAATGTAAAAAATAAAAAGCCGTGGACTGCTGTGCTGTACGAAGGCGTGACTTTAAATGGTAGATACTAAATGTATGAGTTAAATTTAACTGCAAAATAAAAATAAAGAGCCGGGGTCTGCTGTAGTATGCGCGAGTGGGGATGGCAGATACCAAATGTCTTAGTTACTTTTTACTAAAATGTAAAAAATAAAAAGCCGTGGACTGCTGAGTTGCACGTATGGCAGATACCAAATGTCTTAGTTACTTTTTACTGAAATGTAAAAAATAAAAAGCCGTGGCCTGCTGTGCTGTACGAAGGCGTGAGTTAAAATGGTAGATACTAAATGTATGAGTTAAATTTAACTGCAAAATAAAAATAAAGAGCCGGGGTCTGCTGTAGTATGCGCGAGTGGGGATGGCAGATACCAAATGTCTTAGTTACTTTTTACTAAAATGTAAAAAATAAAAAGCCGTGGACTGCTGAGTTGCACGAATGGCAGATACCAAATGTCTTAGTTACTTTTTACTGAAATGTAAAAAATAAAAAGCCGTGGACTGCTGTGCTGTACGAAGGCGTGAGTTTAAATGGTAGATACTAAATGTATGAGTTAAATTTAACTGCAAAATAAAAATAAAGAGCCGGGGTCTGCTGTAGTATGCGCGAATGGGGATGGCAGATACCAAATGTCTTAGTTACTTTTTACTGAAATGTAAAAAATAAAAAGCCGTGGACTGCTGAGTTGCACGTATGGCAGATACCAAATGTCTTAGTTACTTTTTACTGAAATGTAAAAAATAAAAAGCCGTGGCCTGCTGTGCTGTACGAAGGCGTGAGTTAAAATGGCAGATATCAAATGTATGAGTTAAATTTAACTGCAAAATAGAAATAAAGAGCCGAGGTCTGCTGTAGTATGCGACAGTGGGAATAGCAGATACCAAATGTCTTAGTTACTCTTTACTAAAATGTAAAAAATAAAAAGCCGTGGACTGCTGAGTTGCACGAATGGCAGATACCAAATGTCTTAGTTACTTTTTACTGAAATGTAAAAAATAAAAAGCCGTGGACTGCTGTGCTGTACGAAGGCAAGATAATGGCAGATACCAAATGTATGAGTTAAATTTAACTGCAAAATAAGAATAAAGAGCCGGGGTCTGCTGTAGTATGCGAGAGTGGGGATGGCTGGTGAATGCCCTAGTATAGTTGTGTATTTTATGGTTTTCATATCTGTGTGGTGAAATAAACTCGTATAGTTTGACTTTGAACTGAAATTATACTTTAATTAGATGTACCAATTACAAGTTGGGAAATGAAATAGTATGACAACTTGGTAAAATAGTGTCTGATGAAATTTCTATATTTACAATTTAAGTTCTTAACAAACCAATAACTTAACTTTATTAATTAGATGATATGATTATTTAAAAATATGAAAATTTGAACTAAATAAAGAATATTAATCCTGCATGATATTCTTTTTGTGAAGTCGTGAAGTAAAAATAAGCATACCAAAAATTGTATGAATAAAAATGTAGCGGTTTTACCATGTACGTAATGTGTGAAGAAGTGCTTCAATATGCAATTATTTTTCTTTTAAAGTAAGTTCTCTAATAATAAAAGTTTTGTAGGTTCCATTTCAAGATATATGTAAATTTAAAAGACCTGACCCGTCTCAATTCAAAAATCAGTTTTGTCTTGGCTACCCACCTACATTGTAATGCGTATTATACAAAGTTAAAATTTATAAAGAGCAATATCATATTCATTATCATAACTAAGTATAGTGTACATAGTAGTTCTTTTTTTTTTACAAACATGACCTTTTTTTTGCATGATATTTTTTGTTTATATACATGGCCCTTTTTCAATGTTTTTTTTGTTTGTTTTGCATTCTTTTTTGTATTATATTTTTTTTTAATAATAGGTAAAATGTTAAATAAAAAATAAAATGTATGATTCAAAAGACTATCAAGCACGCACTCTTCGGATGTAATAAAGGAGGTTTAGAATAAAGTATGCAGGCAACGGGCCAGGGCTGCTCTGTCGACGTGAAGATCAACTCCGCGAATTAAACGTGAAAATCAGCTTAGTAGCGGGAAGTGTAGATCGGAATAAATCGGATTCGTAATGTGGACGTGTTGATCAACGCCAACATCGTATTTCAGTAGTCAAGGTGCTGACATAGCTTTGTAGTTCAGGCTTCTTCTGCATAAGTCCAATTATTAAAAGAGGATTTTAGTGACGGGACACGTCAAAGTATCAGTATCCTTCTTATTGTTTACTTTCAGCATGGAGCCACTCGTAGTTCATCAGAATATGGACGTAAACTTTGGTAGCGGATAGTTAATCATCAGAATCCAGACGTACACTGCTGGGATACTACTGTAGGCGCGCCACAGCGCTGTTACAATGCGCTGTTTTCTTCACGACACCTCGGCGGTCCGTCCCCGCCAGGTGAGACCTCCGGTTACCCGGAGGAGGCCCGGCGGGAGACAACCAGCGACAGAGGTGCCGACTTACGGTGCACCTACAGTGACACTGCTGGGATTGTGTCCGCCGCCCTTTTTATAATGAAAATAATCTTCAGAGCTTTTCCAAATATTATTCTTCCAAAATCCTTGTATGATTTGAAGTTGATGTTCAACTGCCATTAAACCAGCCGGTATATTCAGTCGGTAAGACGTATTAAAACCTTCACATTAGAATTTGAGAGAGTGCTAACAAATTTTGTAAATGTAAGTAATAATAATCTATTAAATACAATATTTGAGCTAACAAATTGCTAAAATTAAATTAAATTATATAAACCAAAAGTAACCTTCAAAAACAAAGCCAGTAAGAAACTCTACTTAAAAAAATTAGACTTCACGAAAAGAAACTGGCAAAGATATATTAGTTAAAACAGCAAAGTTAGACATTTTATTAAAACATATTTCCTGTGAAGCAGAGACAGTTACTGAAAACTACGGCATTAATTATTGTAATACCTTATTACAGATTCAACGTAATGTACTTGAATTATGCTAATAATCCATTATTATCTTAGTTCTTCGTTTACATTCAAATATAAAAGCTTGGGGTAGAAACTGGAGTTAGAGTGAGAACCAGAATAAAAGTTATTAGGCTTCTTTCATAGGCAGCTTATGAGTGAAAATAGAAACGACAGATAGACTAAGAGTAAGACACAGAGCGAAAAGATTGAGTGCGCCTTTTTAGGCTCCTTTCTTGCACACAGTAAGAGAGAAAATGAAAAGAGTTAGGTGTGAGGTAAAGTAATTTAAGTATAGTAAAAGACAGAGAAAGTCATAGTCCAATTTTCACTCATACGTAGTAAGTACTGCCATTTTGATAGGCTCCCTTTCTCGTTTCACTCGTTTTTTCCAAATTCGACCTTTTTGTTAATATGAACCTTTAAGCAAAACATATTTTGTCCGTCTGTTCGAATTGAAATAATTTCATAAACATCTACTTTTCTATTCATTAAAATTTGTCATACATTAAATCATCAAAACATACAAAGGATAATTACATTTTAAAAAGTTGCGTGTACTTATTCTAAAAAGCTTTTAAACTGAGACGATACAAAAAAAAATGATTTTAAAATAACTGATTATAAAATGTAGGTAGCCACGCAAAGCGCTAGAAAGCATAATGCAACTGTGATACCTAAAGAAAACTTTCCAAGCCGAGTCAAAATGTAAATGCGTTTTGGATTGAGACTGATTATGTTTTTTAAATTTACCTATGTTGAAATGGTACCTATAAAACTTATATTATTAAAGAACAATAAAAAAGAAAAAAAATGCATATTGAAGCACTTGTCCTCGCATGGTAAACAGCTACATTTTGATCTAATTATACATTTTTAGTATGCTTATTTTACTTCGCAACTTCACCGTAAAATAAAAATGCCAGATTGATATTCTTTATTTAGCTAAATTACACGTTAGTAACTGCATGTCATATAAGTCATTCACCAATACAATGACTGCACCCACACCTTTTTTACTTTACATTTAGTATTAACTGAGACATTTGGTAGGTGCCATTTAATCCCACGCCACACACTGTAACACAGCAGTCTACGGCTTATTATTTTTTTGGTATCAAGTAATTAATAGTTTGTATCTGTCATGTAACTCATACCATAACTCCATGCCGTAAAACTCAACCAATATAATAACTCCAGCCACACCTTTGAACACTACGACTTATTTCACCCATGTTAACGGACATACCAACCACACCACAAGTCAGATAGCATTCACAACTTGCCATCGACTCCCATCCTGACTTTCGCGCCACAGACAACGCAAGTCATCCCAGTAATCAGCCGACACCGACCACACTTGACTGACCCCCAGCATCGGTGCGACAACTCACCTCAGCGACGACTTCGCAATCACTCGGTTCTATGACTTCATCACCATCCAGAGCATGTTCTCGGCAGTAAGCCGATTCCGATCAGGATCCAAAGCCTAACTACCTACAGATCATTCGGTTTACCCGGCAACTATCCGTTTCCGATCTACAATCGGAAAGATTCCCACAGACCAGCATGGTTCAACTGATTTCACACTGAGACGCATACCACCAAAAACTGACCTCTTTGAACCGTTAATTTATTTATAATTATAGACAGCTTAGACCAGAGATATTATTCGACATAACGCTCAATGAACATCTGCTACAAACACAGGTTATAAAATATTTATTTTCACAGTGTTAGTGTAATGTAACTAATCTAGATACCAAAACATAATCTAATATTACTTAATATAAAAAGCAAAAACAAATTAAATAAAAAACGCTCATTGAATAGCAATGTCAACATGATTTAATGATTAACTTAATTGAAGAGGCCGCCCCACCCAAATAGGGGTGATTTAAAAAAAAAACCTACAACAATAGTTGCGGAATAACGACATTATTTACAAACGGTCTATTATTGATAACGCGATTTTTATCGAGCAATAGTTTTAAATCCCGCCGATTGCGAACCCTACCTAACGCGACGTACAACTGTCCGTGGCTAAAGACATCGGATCTTAAATCTATCCCCACTGTTGAAATTGTTTGCCCCTGACTTTTGTGTATTGTCATCGCGTAACAAATTTGTAATGGAAATTGACGACGGATCATTTCTATGGGGCTCTTTGAATCTATCGGTGCTTTAAAAGTTATGCGCGGAATGAAGAAATCTTCATTATCGTCCGGTTTTCGTACCCTAATCAGACGCGGAGAATGACCTACTACTATAACTTTAGTGCCGTTTACTAAGCGATCCGAGAAACTAAGGTTTCGCATTATCATGCAAACGCATCCTACCTTTAGTCGTAAATCATGCTCGGGAACGCCTTTCGGTTGCAGTCTATTTAGAGTGTCTGATCCTAAGAATAATTCGTCCGCGTCATCGGTTGCCGTTTGATCTACCGAATAGAAATGTATTAATTCACCGGGTACGCGATCTAAAATGTTTGCATTTATTTCTTTTACGTTCATATTATAGTTGCACAAAATTGCTCTGTGGCAGCAAACGTCTGGTTCGTCTAAAACGTCCGAAAAAACAAAGTCTATTAAATCATCGAGATCTGTGACAAATTCAATGGGCGACACGTCAATTAGGTTTTGTGTGACTCTGCCGGTTTGGACTGGAACTGAGACTATTGAATTAGAGCCGATATTCAACAGCTGTTCCGAGAATTCTTCGTCTTCCCTAGATCTTTGCGCGGTTGATAATTTAAAGATTTTAATCTGTTCCCAAATCCAAGACGTTTTCACAGAGCAATTGACTACGTCGGCATTATTTCGCGCGTTCGGAACCACCGGTGGAATTTGACGGAAATCTCCTGCAAAAATGACTATTTTACCGCCGAAAAGTTCATTAGTTTGCATCAAATCGCGTAACGAACGGTCGAGCAAGTGAATGAGATATTTATGAGCCATCGGGGCTTCGTCATAAATAATTACCGAAGCGTGGCGTATCAACTCTGCGCGTTGGGAACCGTTCGTTATGTTCCAATACCCGTGATCGTCCACAAGGTCTAACGGAAATTTAAACATACTGTGAGCCGTAGTACCGCCTTCGTAATTTTGAGCCGCGATGCCCGATGTTGCCGTACACAAAACTACTTTATTACGCGAGCCACGGACATGCGCTGCGACCACGTTGAGTAAAAGCGTTTTTCCCGTACCGGCAGGGCCATCTATGAAAATTGAACTGTTGTTTGCACGTTTAAAGATCGGGTCTTCTACAAGTCGGTCGACATACCCGAACACTGCGCGCTGATCGGTAGACAAGCGAGGCTGCCATGTTTCGACGTACGCATTTAACCTGCCCGCACTGAATTCGATCTGCTCTCGACCTAACTCGGTGGTATCGTCGCGGATATTGGGCAGCCCCTGCTCTACAAGACTGGTACCGTGTTTACGCAAAAGTCTGTCGATTTGGATGAGACTCATTTTATAGGCCCTGTCGGTATCATTTGGCATCCGTTCGAGGTAATCTTCGGTTATTTGGTTTTTGAATTTGTCCCACAATAAACCGACTGGAGCGCCGTTTACGGCCAAGAGGACGAAAAACCGACGAAGTCGCGGTCCCGTTAGAAAATTCGCAGCTTCCTCGAGAGCTCTCTCGTATTCGATTTCGTCATTCGCGATGCCTACATTTCGAGCGACTTCCTGAAACGTTCGACAATCCAACCCGCCGATTTTCAAAAGATCACTATAGCCGCGGCACGGATATAAAGCCAATAGCATTCGTAAGTAAAATTGTTCACCCCTATTTGGCGCCACCCAGAAAAGACGAGCAACATTCACCCCTCGCTGCCTTTTTGTGACGAATTTGTTTTGTAATCGGTGGACTTTCACGTTTTTTGTAGTAGGGCATTTTGAATGTACAATGTATTTTTCGTAAAAGTCCAAGTACGTCAGGTTTTCGAACTCGTCTCCGGCCGGCCGGTTAAAATAATCTAATAGAGCAGAACTATTACTCTGAGCGGCGTCAGCTACCGAATCTTGCCTAAAGAAAACGCTTTGGTAGTTTTCGAGGTGGACTGGCAGTTGTTGGACAGCGGGTTCGCGCATCGTCAAATCGTATTCAAAAACTCGCCACGCGGCATCGCAAGCACCTATGTATCTTTTCGTAACGTACTGCTCTACTTCGTTGTTCCTATCTTCCTCGGCAACTAACGTGACGCGCGCCTCATCTTTGCCTTTCGTCATGTATTTGAATAAGTATTTGACGATTTTTCGAGCCGAGGAAGCTTCTAAATTCGCATGACAATCGTACTTCAAGAGGATGGCGGCGTTGTAAGGAACTACCCACAGATCATTAACAGTAACATCGCGGTTTCTGAATTTAATTATTGCCTCGTTGTTACTGCTTCTACGGAGGTGGATGAAACCCTTGTCGTCATGGTGTGTAACTTCGGTTTCGCGTTTGGGAAAGTACTTGGAGCACTTCTCCTTCGTACTATCCCAACATGGTAGGTCAGTTCTGTGAGACGGCCCACAGGGACCGTGTATCATATGATTTAGGACCATTTGGCGCAACTTGCCTTCGGCTTCGGTTGCATTCGGGATATCGGCCCTAACAAACTTGTCTATGTCTGAATTCTGTACGGGTCCTCCACCTTCCACGCGGAAACATATATGAGCATGAGGTAAACCTCGTTTCTGAAATTCTATCACATAAATTATATACATGTGCTTACCGAACCATGCGCCCGATCGCAGGTCTTTCAGCAGTTGTGCTAATTTTAAACTAAATACTCGTGCGCATAGACTCGCATGTGGCTTTTGCCTTGGTAATAATGATTGTTGAATTTCTATCCATTTTGGATTACATGTAATTGTGAGGAAAAATGATGGTGTCCCTAGTCTGTTAACTAACGCGATCGCATCCATGTATTTCGTTTTCATGTAACGTGGCCCCCCTGTAAACGTGTTTGGTAAGTAAATGCGACCTGGAACGACACCACCCTCTCCTTGTACAGTTTCGTCTGCGTTTATTTGGCGCGTCGATGTTTCGACATTGTCTTGCAGTTCATGCAGAGGTGCCAATCTCATCGAAGATTGGTTCTGCATATTACTGACAAAGCGCAATCGTTCTTCCTCGATACGACAATACATATCCACTAACCATTCCTCTGACAGTTTACCGAAATCATGAAAACGCGGCTCTGACAACAGCAAACAGCGAACGTATTTGTTTTGAGTTAATTTCGCGTTTTTGTTGTCAACTTTGTTTATGTACCACCCCGCGGTGGCGTGCGGGTACAATAGCGGGTATTGAAACGTTTCATACAACGGATGAAAAACGTCGACCGTGTGGGGTTTATTCGCGCCCGTTTTCCAAATGGCAATACACCGTGGGAGAAACCGTTCCCTTTCCGTGCTAATAATCGCGGCAATCTCGTTTCCTAATGGCATATCACCGAGAATATTACCGTGAGTTTGACGTGTGGTACGTTCGAACCTTAAATGCGCTTCTTGAGATGTTTCTTTGTGTAATTGTTTGAAACAGTCAATCAAGGGATTCACTTCGTGCAAGAAATGATTGATTTCCGCGACGATTTGACGATCTAACCGCAGACCTGCCGCGAGTCTCTGGCGTTCTTCGTTGTCCTCTATATAAAGACCGATAGGATTAGTGGTGTCCGTGTAACCCAAATCAAAAACGCGGTGGTATATTCTACCTTGAATTTTAACAAACGCCAGTCCGGTATCGGGATGTTGGAAACCGTGAGAGACTCCTAACGCGCTGAAGGCAAACAAGTTATTGTACGCGCGAGGACACTTGTTGAAAGAGTCACTGTTATAGAAACTTTCCGTCAACGGGGGAAAGTTTTGAACGTTATAAGACCCGCTGCCACAACACCACTGCGTTCGCGATTTTTCTTCGAAAAACAGACGCGTGCCACAATGCAAACATTTAAAAACGTCATCGGCTTTTAACGACGGTTTACGCAAACTATACAAACGCACCGCATTTAATTCGTCCCCACTTTTAACCGCAATTAAATTTTCAGAATTTCGCAAAGATGGCTCGATATTACGAACAGCTCGATGACGTTGACTGGCAAGTCTATTGACATCCGGGTTAGTTTGCGCGTACCTGGCGACCGATTGTCGGTTTATTTCTGGATTAATAGCACTATAACGCTCTACGGCTTGTCTGTGCACTTCCGGATGTAGAGCCGTATAACGCTCTACGGCTCGTCTGTTTACTTCCGGATGTGTTTTAATATATTTATCGACCGCTTTTTGATGTGAATTATTATTTGCCCTGATTTGTTTTTTCGGTCGTCCAACCGATTTTTCTTGTAACTGCGGATTTGCAGCGATTTTCTCTATGACAACCACCGGCCTTTTCGCGTTTAATTTTGGGTCGCTTTCGATTATTTTTCTTTTCAATGTCGAATTTAGCGGCATTTTTTCCAGAACAACAACCGGTTTTAACGTGGAGAATTTGGGGTCATTTTGCGCTATGCTGGGAACCGACGGAATTAAAATTGGGGGAATTTGTTGGTTTTCGATATTGAGTACAGTAAGTCGATGTATGCTGTACTCGCCTTGATCAAATTGAGCGCTTGCAAACAAAAGTTGTGCTAATGCATTTATACCGAGACATTGAAATAAACGTGCTACATTTACATTTGGATTTTGGTGGTTGTTTTTGCCGGAGGCGTCAACGGCATGACTATTAAACAGAAAATACCTATTATTGCTCTTCCAAAATGACACGGTAGAATTTTGACCAGTAAACAGGAAGTTCATGGTATTTTCGATGTATCCCGGATTAAAACACGTTATCAAATTATTTTCTAGGTTATCGATGGAATCAAAAAAATTTTGTTCATTTGATGGATAAAGTCCATTTGTTACCCACGTTAAATTTATATTTACGGAATAATTTTGAATTTTGACATGGGAAGGCAACTCCTCAGGGTTCAAAAAAACCTCTCCCGTCGGACGTGGGGTATTGCAATAAAGAATATCGCCACATGGGAGGATAATATCATCAATGTCAGACGTTGTGAATGTCTCGCGGTTCTTAACACATGAAAAAGTTGACGCAATACATGACATTGCGACGCACTGAACGCCCTTACCCTTGAACCTTATTCCACCTTGATGAGTTGTCCCTGCTGCAACGCACCTCACTCCCGCCGCTCCATCGGCAGCATCCGCTGAGGGTGGAATGAGATTCGCACTTACCTGACCCGATGTGGATGCACTGCTAGTGCGTCGACCACGACGTACCTTCTTCGGACGACCGACGTTGCGAAGCATGACGATGATGACGAAATTTCTAGAGATGAAATTAGTTCATTAAAATACGTTTACAAAAATTCAAGTCCTGTGTTGACGATTAAAATATTTCATCAACTGGACGTAACTCTGGATGTAAATTCAAATTATGCTTGTCGTATTAAAAAATAAACTATATATGGCAAGCGACATTCCGATAAATTGAAATTTATTTCTTTTTAAAAATAAAAAAATGTTTCCTTTGAGAAAAAATTGCTATCTCCAGTATTTAGAGCACTTTACCTCCAGATGCATTGAATAATTCCACCCTTCGGATATATTTCTGAAATGAGCTAGTTAAGCTCTTTCATTTGTTACCCAACACGACATCATATTTTTTTTTAACCAGCGAACAATCAAAACGCATCTATTAATACCTCATTTGTTAAATTCAGAAGTTATGAAGTTCTCCTAAATTAAAATATTGTCAGTCCTGTAAGTACAGTTGTCTGACGACTGCAGTCTCTTCAATGATGTTGTACTATATACTTCAGGAAGTATCAGAGCTATTTGATATTTAATTAGTCAACTTATAACGAAAACAAAAAACATTTTTTTAATCAATCCTGTAATTATAATGATATTTCCATTACCACCAGTATGTTTGTACATCACCCTGCTTAGAACACAAGTTACGACGTTAAGAGGCCTGCGGAGCATGCGAATTTCATACAAACGTAATACTAAAACAATTTGTAAATCAAACATATTCTTAAGTTAGTGTGTATTTATTTTGATTGGATTACAGAATAAATATGTAGGTTCCCAAACACATATTTTGAATGTACACCGATTTAAACAAATGTTATGAAAAACGCATGCGCCCCGGCCCTTTAAAGCAATAGCAGGCGACTTCGAGTTTTCAAATCAGAAAATGAGAATGGAAAGTTGAAGTTCAAGAATTCAGCATAATTTATTCAGACATTTTTGTTTGTTTTATTGTAATTTATCAAAGTATGTAAAATTAAAGCTTCATTGTACTCTAATAGCAAAAACCGTCAAATCAGTTAGGTTGACTTTGTTTTGCAATCGATTTTTGCAGTTCCTCTAAATCTATTTTTGCTTTTTTCAAGAATATTTTGATTCTCTCTTCCTTTTTTTTAATTTGTCAATTTCCAACTGTAAAGTAAAATGTATATGTCATGTTATGCCATAAACATGGTAATAACCCATTACATAGGTTGATGGAATTCATAGTTAGGTTAATAACCCGTGTTTTCAATACTTGCATTTCCATCTTTTCTTATTTTCTAGTAAAGGGATTGGAACATTTTTGTATGAAGTGTGGCCGGATTTTGTTTCCGTCATTTTTTGTCATTTTTTTCACAATAGCGGCCACGCATATGACCTAAAAAGGGTGTCTCATATCTCGGAAACGTGACACTTTAGAACATTTTGCCCAATGCAAAACTTGTTTGTATTGATACCAGCTACCTATTGATTACTATAAGTCTTATGCTTGGTCACTACTTTGTAAAAAAAAACAAAATGGCGGAAAAAAATCCGGCCATAAAGTTCAAAACCCTTTATTTGCATCATAGCTTCCCGTCAAATGTACCTAGTCTATAAGTCTATGTGCCACCGTAAAATTGTCAAATACGTTAGATTGTAACTGTCTCTAGCGAAGTTGTAAACTCTCGAAATATGGTCAACTAAACATACTGCTTACAATAAAATGCATTATTTTTCGGTAGATTGTATTTTATCGAAGTGAAACCGTAATATTGTGAAATGCATGCGACGAAAGTACCTCTGCCCCCATAATCGGGACTTGGGGCACGCCCACGTTAGGTTAGTTTGGTTTCTTTAAATCCTGCACTCAGACACCCTAGCGGGGCTCTATCGACTACGCTTTTCAGGGGAATATATAAAGTGTTTAGAGGTGAGGTTATATTAATCGGTATTTCTCAGGAATGGTATATTATCTTTTCATGGGAGTGGTAACATTGGGCAAGGGGGATCCTTCTTTTTCTCTCCTCCACACCACGCGAGTTGACTTCCATCGCATGCATTTCACAATATTACGGTTTCACTTCGGCAGATTACAATCTACCGGAAAATAATGCATTTTATTGTAAGTAGTGTGTTTGTTTGTCAATGTTTAGAGAGTTTACAATCTCTCCAGTTATTTTACAATCGTACGTGTTTGACAATTTTACGGTGATATATGCACTTGGTCCCTGATCTTAAGGGGCCGGCAGAGCATGCGTTTTTCATACAAACGTAATAGGTACTAAAATAATATGAAAATCAAACATATTCTTAAGGTAGTGTGTATATATTTCGATTGTATTATAGAATTTCTATGTTCCCAAATAAATATTTTGAGAGGATAATGATAAAAAGCCGAGATATATGGAATTTAAAATTTCTATAGAAAAAAACATTTTTCTCATAATCCTTGTTTAAATCAGTGTACTTACATTTAAAATATGTGTTTGGGAACCTAATATTCTGCAATCCAAGCAAAATAAATACACACTACCTTAAGAATATGTTTGATTTACAAATTATTTTGGTAATTATTACGTTTGTATGAAATTTGCATGCTCCGCAGGCCTCTTAATAAATAAATTTGCAACAGTGCAATCAAAAATCGAAATAAAAGGTTTTAGAAGCTATTTAAATAAGTTGTATAATAGCATAAGTTGCACAATACCTGTGTTTTTTTTTTGATATCATCAATTTGGGTGCGGTTATTGTCCGGGACTCCATAAGTGTTTTCATCAATTTTATTACCCTGGACTTCAAAAGTGTTTGCATCATTTTTATTGCCCTGGACTTCATAAACATTTTCACCAATTTTACCAATGTCCAAAACATCTGAAAGACAAACTTGAATAGTTAACCTTTAAACGCTAGCTAAAACAAAAAAAAACATTAATAAATATTAATTAATGTTTAATGATGTTTTTTTTGTTTAGCTAGGTATGGGTGAACAAAACATTTAAGTTGATTAAGAAAAAAAATCAATTACATAGGTACCTACCTAAGGTATCAATCAATTGGTAAGTTTGATTGTTATCAATTAGTATTGTATTTAAAATATTGCCATCACTATCAAATGTATTTTTGATTTCTGTCATCATCGCAGGCAGGTGCAATCTGATAGAAAGAAGGTTAAGAAAGCATTGACAATAATTAGATGATATTTTTAATATTTTCTGTAAGTTAATCATTCAATCAACACAATAATTAAAAATACTTGAGCAGAGAATAATAATGAGGCATATTGAGTCAGACAATGGTTTTGAACAATTTAAAGGATAAATTATTATATTATAATTATGATACCAACCTCTTCAACCATACTTATTATGGCTTCATATTGTGGTTGTAGTGGAGGTGTATGCTGTCCACCTCCAGTTTTTAGTATATTCCCTCCTTCTGTAGGTAGTCCCAGTTTTATGTTTCAATGTTTTCATGTTATCCACATGCACTTTTAGCCCCATACTGAAATAAACAGTATGAAAAATACTATTAGCAAATCATTCATAGCAGTGAATATATATCTCATCAACAACAGTGACTATCCTACCTTGTGTACATTGGCATCACTACCCAAGAGTCCAAACTCTGGACTCTCAAGGTATCCCCATGCTGCTTGTTTCTTGCTATCATTCTTCGACGTACTTGCCATCGGTTATTTTAGATTCCACGATTGGTCTCTTTTTCATTAGCTGAGCCAGTATCGCCTTTTCATCGGTAGTTAAATTGGCCACTCTTTTAAATATTGTCCGTATTTGTATATTCTCCTAAATAAATTGAAACAGAAATAAAAATGGAAGTTCTCGATTACACAAGGTGTGTGTCGTTGAATTGTATTGTTATCACAATTGCACTGAAAGGACTTTTATACTTACCATAACATTTATTATTTCAGTTATAGTATTTCACACAATCACAATTTTATTACAACACAAAAGTTTCCCGCCCGGTAAATTTGATTTATTTAACTGACATGTTGGTTGACAAACGCAGCGGTGATGCCATAGCATATATTTCAATGAAAGAATTGATTATTTATCAATTATATTAGGTAGGTACCAAGAATAATAGTTTTCAACGTTTATAAATTATGTTTAATGTAATTTAACACTAAAATGTGAAAAAAAGCTATTCGAAATTCAAAAAATTGCAAACGCGGCAAACGGATAAAAAGTTGGCGTCATCCGAATTTTATCATTAGAAACAGTGCATTTATTTTGAACTTGTAGATTTCTATCAACTAATTGCTAATTATTATCATATCAATCTATTATTCGCTGCTATTTAACATCAACATAATATTTTAAATGTGAAAAAAGTTGAAATTCAAACTAACGCGCCAACGATTTAAAAATGTTTTTTTTTCATTAAAAACAGTGAATTTGTTATCAACTTGTAGCTTACAATGATCTAATTGCTAATTATTATCATACACATCTATTTGTGGCTGCTTTAAAATAGTTAAAATAAAATTTTATAAAATAATGCCTTACCTGTAACAATGTGGAAAAAGTAATGGACGAAATTTTTTCAGTGTGACCAGATTAAACGAAAATACTGAGGGAAAAATTACCATAAAACTAACAATACAAGTACTGATTTATTCACACTTATTCATTAATCATCATCAAAATAAATGATACACAAGAATTTTTACATTCCGCGTATGTATTTTAAAACCTGTAGAGACCACGAGCGGATCACACGCTTTTCACATTTTTAACGAAATTAGGTGAAAGCGTCAGGGGGTCTCCTGCGAAATTCAAAATTTCTTATTATTATGTTTTTTGCAGGCCAGTGGTATGTTGTATGAAGGTATAATTATCGTTCGCGACTGTAAAACGTATGTAGTTACAGAATAATACATATAATCACCAAACCCTCTTAGTTTATTTATGTCAAGGAACGACTTGGGATTTGAAAAAATCGTTCCTCGTCTTAAATGAGCTTGAAGAGAGACTTTTGATGATTTTCAACTCATCCATTTTGATGTTTTAGATTCTATAATTTCATACGTGTTACAGTTGCCAACGATATTTTAATTAACACGAAACCCAGCACTGGCCTGCAAATTGCAAAAAACGTAAGATCATTTGAATTTCGCGGGGTACCCTGGAGCCCCAGCCTTTTAAAAAATATATAATAAGGATACATAAACAACGTGTAACAAAAGGGGTACAGTCATATGAATAGGTGTTCTGTAGATCATCAAACTGAACAACTTTCTCTATGGGACCACCACCGTAATCGTAAAAAAATATTCAACTGTCTCAGACATTTAATCGAGTAGGTATTAGAATTTAGTATGGCGCTTTTGAATATTTTTTCGCGATTACGATGGTGGTTCCATGGAGAAAGTTGTTTAGTTTGATAGTCTGTAGCACACCCTTTCATATATGACTGTACCCTTTCTGTTACACGTTGTATAACAGAAAGGGTACAGTCATACTTACAGTATATCTTTTTGAACTAAATTTCTTCGATATATAACTAAAAGACATATTTATTCAAACTAACCAAGATATACCCAAAATCCCAAACTTTTACAAAAAATTTTTTGAAAGAAAGACTACCAATATAGTATTTCAATACTGAATCTGGTCACACTCGATCCCGCCAATTCCGTTATTGACATAGACAAGTAATTATACAGGCTTGGAATCGGGCCTCCAAAAAGTTATTGTCTATGGAAATTTAAAATACATTATTTCACCAAAATATAAAAAAAGTTTTCATAATTACATTGATTTCATCTACAAACATTTTACAAAAACATGTTACATAATTCTATTTCGCAACTTCAATGGAGAGTACAAATTGTTTATCATGTTTTTTTTTTATGTTTCGTTCTTTGTTTTTTCGCGTCCAATATTTATTCGCTAAATTAATGTCAATTAAACATGAACGAAACAGAAAACTGTGTTCATGTATATTATTTTAGCATAAAAATAACACCAATGCTTTAATTCAATCAATTTGTATTTCACGAAAAAGTTAAAATGAAAAATATAAGCTTAAAAGTTTTTTTTTAATTTTCGTAGTAACAAAACGTATGAGAGGGCTGGATAGCTGAGCTTATCTACCGATGTCAAAGGATGGATAGACGTTATCGCCACTTGTAGGACGTACAGTAAGGAAAGACAGAAGTCTTTTATTTATTGTTGCCAACAAGATATCGCTTTCAGAGAATAGGTTAGTGGGAACGACCCATAGAGGTACCTACGTATACAAATAAAGCTACCAACTGTCACTGTCAATAGTGTCAATGTCAAAGTCAGACAGAATAGAGAACGTCATGTGAGGTTTGCTTTGCGTTATTTTTCAAAATAAACGAAAAAGACATTTTCATTGTGCGTTGACTAATATAATAAAAATCAAAATGTGAGAGCACTGCGTGGTGGCGACACCCGATGCCTAATTTCACCGATCAGCAAAACGGACCACGCGAGGTGACCACAGGTGAATCCGTGAAAAACTAATCGCCCCGCACCAACGACTTCGGCCTCCGGAACGACAGTACCTTAGTCTGTCTGTGACTACTGCGCCTTCTCCTGCTTTCCGCGCTCCGGTTCTCCAGCAGAAGAAGAACCTTCCACCGTCGGATCCAGCGCCCAGCATCGTGATACACAAAAGGTACCCACATTAACGAAGAAGCCCATCAGTGGCTCGCAAAAGGACGACGAAGAAGGCTACACTATCGTGAAGACAAAACGATGGCGGAAAACGTCTCGTAATAAGTGCGGGATTGCTCTACTCTCGGTTGTCACTGTGTGGATCCAAATATTGCCATATAATTATAACCCACCTGCACCCAACTACTACTACTGGGGAAAGTAATTCATTAGTATGTTGATGACAGGGTCAATGCTGAGAGCCGGCCAAAGTAACTTTGCATGACTTGAAGCAGTTGGAACATTAAAAGAAAATCTGCTTCATGTACTTTGTGTGATATTCAAGTACAAGGATGTATTCCTCTCTCTGGACTTTTAGTCAGCAGGTGTATTCTACCTCTACCCAAGATATATGAAAGCGCTTCTAGCGAAGAAAGTGCCCCGAGTCTTTGTGCGGTGTGAAATTTAGTTTAAAATTCTTTAGAATGTATGTGCTTTATATAGTATAAATAAATAATAAAGTATATTAAGTACTGTATTTGTTTAATTATGGACCAGATTTTAAATTTTAAGTTTAAAACAAAAGTTATAACATTTATCCATTGCAGCAATTTTCAGATAGCTCAATTGTTATGTGTATATTTAGTATACATGGTTTAAATACACACAATACAATAATTCACATTAATATTTTTTTTTGTAAATAAAGCTATTTCATTAAGTACTTTTATCACAACCTAATAAATAAAATAAAATAGGTAATAAATTTCATGATGTACATATAATTATGTCTCATGCATACTGACTGCCAATGGCATAATTTGTAAGGTAGGTTTAGGTAGGTACCTAAGTACATACTGTTGAAATTGATGGAGGTAGCCTTGATTCAATTTTACATTCATTGACAATAGGACAATTAGATACCTACATGATTTCCTGAACATCATCATCATCAACCTAAGTATGTCCACTGCTGGTCAATTTGTGGACCGACTCTACTTTCCATATCTAGGCAGTAGGTAGGTATAGATAGAACATTACAGGTAGGAGACACATTGGTTAATGACTCATCTTCAAACATAGAGGGATAGTTACCTAAACGCAGCTCTCCACAAGTAGGTAGGTACTCTCTGGCTTAATAACTTTCTCTTATGGTTTTGTACCAACATGCATAGAACAATCATTATTTTGTATTTTTTTTTATTACAAGCTTTTATTTAGTTTCACTTGTCCCGATGTTTGTCTGTAATGGAATCTTGCAACTTAAATCTCGAAATAGCGAGGCAATGCAATATTATTATAACATGGAGCTAATCTTATGATAGGGCTGGAAGGTGGCCACCAAAGAAACTGATAAGAAATACATAATCCCATCGAGTTTGGTCTCGTTTGATTCGTCTTAAAGAGTACTTCGGTCCTAAATGGTAACCAGAGTTCGATGATGGAACTGGAAGGTGGTCATATAATCTGCGTAAAAAATCGACGTTACCACATCTCGTTGTTTAGGCCTCTTGTACACTACTTGTTGTTTTACGCCTATACACGGCGAAAATCTACGGTTAATTCGCCGTGTATAGGCACGGTCGTCAGTGCTGTATGGATCACTATGGAACCTTGTAGACGTGCACGCGCCGTGTACCTACTGAGCCGTACTTGGCCGATGTCTCGCCCGGTGGTTTTGCCGTGTCATGTACAAGCTCTCACGTTTTTTTCAACTGTAAGGCTAACACGCCGTACGGTTTAACAACCGTGACGTGGACAAGAGGCCTTATTCTTGATGATGACTACTATGTATTTAGATGGTATCCAGAGTCTGATGATGGAGCTGGATGGTGGCCATAGGAACTCCGTTATAAAACGACTTAACCCCATCGAATTTGGATTCGTATGATTCATCTTGATGAGTACCTACTTTATCTTTAGATGGTATCTAGCGTCTGATGATGGAGCTGGAAGGTGGCCATAGAAACTTTGATAGAAAAGACAATCCCATCGAGTTTGGTCTCGTTTGTTTCGTCTTGAAGAGTAGGTACTTCGGTCCTAAATGGTAACCAGGTTTGATGATGAAGCTAGAAGGTGGGCATGACATACGATCTCCGTAATAAAACGATGTTACTACATCGAATTTGGGCTCGTATGATTCGTATTGATGAGTACTTTGGTGCTGGATGAGTTTAATAAATTAGGTATTTTTCTTAAATTTATCTTTTATCTAGAAAATGTGGGCTCAAAACGTTACAGTGTGCTTGCTTGCTACGAATAACTACGGCTTACAGTAAAACGCCGACTACACGCTTTATCGGGCCCTGCCTGCAGGGAAAGGGATGTGTAATAAGAAATCGGGTGGTCGAGTCGTCCCGACCGCCCTACTTCCCTGCCGCACTGCCGATTGTGCCCTGCAAATCGGGCCTTGCAAATCGTGTAATGTGATAAACCGAAACATAAATAGGTACCTAGGTACCTACTTACTAAAATGAAAAAATAAAATTGAGAGTAAATACTCGAATGGCGTAGTGGTAGTGATGCTGCCTTACGTTCATAGGGTCCTGGGTTCGAATCCCGGTAGGAGCAAATGTTTGTGTGATGAGCATGAACATTTGTTTCCGAGTTATGGATGTTTATAGGTATGTATAATAAGTAGGTATGTATTTACAAACAAATAAAGTATATATTATACGTATAGTATATCAGCTATCTGGTGTCCACAACACAAGCCTTGCGAAAAGCTTTTGTATCAGATTGTGTAGGTAATAGTTTATATTAAATAAGTATTTCGCGAGATTTACCTGTTTATATAAACAACTAAATAATATAAATCAATCTAAGTATAAGTAATTAACTTTAATAAAAAAACAAACTAAATAAATCATCATCTGCCTAGCCTTTTCCATACTACCTACTTATGTTTGGGACGAATTCCAGTCTAACCGGATGTGGCTGAATACCAGTTTTTTACATGGAGCGACTGCCTATCTGACCTCCGCAACCCAATTAATACTACCCCTTGGTAAGACTGGTTGTCGCGCAACATAGGTATTTATTTGGGAAATGGCTAGGGATGATGATGATGATGATGAGTAAAAGTTTTAAGATAAAGTTTAGTCATTTTATTATTTTTAGCGCATATAAATAAAAGCTTGATTTTACTTTAAATTTTTATTATCTAGGTACCAAGCTATAGCGGTTTGTAAGATGTGTGTTACCCTGGCAAAATGTGGTGCATTTGAGATGTGAGACCTTAACAAATAATTAGAGTATCATGAGGAGCAATTTGCTTACTAATAGCAAAATGTAATAGGACTCTTATTAATTCAGAGCAAAGTTGAGGACTTCTACTAAGGTTTATCTGTTTCAGAAACACGGTTCCCTAAAATTATCTCGATAGAAAAATACCTCAAAGTTAACCTACCTACCTAAAATGAATAATATTCAATTTAAAAACTCGGACGCATTGGTTTATGAGCCGTCTTCAAAAATAAATTGAGGCCTAAAGTTACGTAGACGCAGCTCTCCGGCTTAACTTTCTCTTATAGTTTTGTACCTACCTACATATATTGAGCGATCATTGTTTTTTAGTTGATAGATTCTATATAGCTGCTTGCAAGAGCTCGTCCGCGGAAGTACCTATAACTACCTATCCCCACGCTTATTTCAATCGTCAAACGAAATCATGTGTTTCGTTTCGATTTGAAGGGTGTGGGTGTTAATTAATGGTACGTGTACAGGTCACTCTTAGGCACGTAGTAAAATAAAACAACACAGTTGGTTTCAATGCGCACGACTTACTCGCCCGGCGGCCAAGCAGAGTGTGCGATCAGTGAAGCACCCCTACCACCGCTCGCCCCACCAGTAAGATATGTCGGTATTTATTAATACACTACAGTACTTACGTACCTATGTAAGGCACATTCTATACGTGCACAGCAAACCTCTAGACTCAGCTCAACGCCAATTAAACAAAAGCGCTTGTGTTTATTTTTAAGTTATTAGGATCCTACATGTAGTTACCATTTAACATCAAGTACCTACCTATACCATAATTTGCTTGTCCCATCGGTTTAAATTATGTAGATAGGTAGGTACATAGGTGTCTTTCTTGTACAAGTCTTAGTAGGTTAGGTTATGTTCCCTAACTTTATTATGTATTCATTAATAATTTCATTGTGATGTCCGTAGATCTACCTGCGTGAGTACCTACGTATTTTAGTTATAGTCCCTTCAAGCTCCTAAAAAATACTAAAATTATAAAAAAAAAACTCATACACCTCAGTCGGATGAATCGTTTGAACGACCTCAATCGGTAAATTTTTGGGAAACCGGAAGTAACGCGGCCGCCATTTTGAATCACAGCCGTTTTGAGTCAAGTAAATATCCTTTAAAAGCCCTGTAAAACCTAAAATTCGACACAAACTCCCATCAGTGGGATGTGAACCGCTTGAATGACCCCCATCGGACAAGGTTTCGAAAACCGGAAATGGCACGGCCGCCATCCTGAATTTCTGAAATGTCACAATTTTTCCTAAGTAGGCAGGATACAAGCTACCTGTCAGTAAAAAAACGGTGGCTATACGTTGACTTTGTTAGAACAAAAGAATTCACCAAAGTCGGGACTGACCCGAAAATTCATGAACAAATGGCACTCGGGGCTGCCAGCCGAAAGTAATGAAAATGGTCAAATGACATTTGAGGCAACCCATTTTTGGTGATTATGCAACATTTTCATTCAAAATGTCGTTACTTCAACTTTTCATGTTTTTGGGCAAAACATGGGAAAATACCTTAAGAATGGGGTTTTTTTTACACCAGGCAACACTCGTCAACAATGAAAATAACCGGTTCATACAACATTATCCAGTCGGGGGATGCAAACTGACCCATTTATCGTATCAAAAATTAGGATTTTTCGTCATTTTTATAAGATGGCCACACTGTTCGCCATTTTGTTTTTCTAAAAAGTCATAATTTTTCTGAAATGTCGAGGATATAGGCTACAAACCGGTGTACTTGGTGCTGCCAACTTTTGAGTTTGGTAAAACTAAACAATTCGCCAAACTCGGGTCTGACCCGAAAATTCAAGCCCCGATGGGTGCCAGGGTTGCCAGCTGAAATTGATAAAAATGGTCAAATGTTATTTGTGGCACGCCATTCTTGGTGCTTATACACAATTTATATTCACAATATCGTTATTTCTACTTTTCATGTTTTTGGAAAAAATCTGGCAAATTACCGTAAAAGTGGGGAAACGTTTTAATCCAGGCAACACTACTCAACAAAACACACGACCGCTCGGTACAACTCGATCCCGTCACCTGTTGCCAACTATCCGAAAGATCGTATCGAAAATTGAGATTCTTCGTCGTTTTTACAAGATGGCCGCCACACCAGCCGCCATTTTGTTTTTCTGAGAAGTCGTAATTTTCTGGAAATCTCAAGAACACAAGCCACCGACGGGTGTACTTGGTGTAGCCAACTTTTGAGTTTGGTTGAACAAAGTAATTCGCCAAAGTCAGGTCTGACCCGAAAATTCAAACCCCAATGTCTTTCGGGGTTGCCAGCTGCAAGTGTTCAAAATGGTCAGATGTCATTTGGGGCATCCCATTCTTGGTGATTATATAAAATTTCTATTCAAAATGTCGTTATTTATTTTTTTCACATTTCTGGGGAAAATCTGGGAAATTACCCTAAAAATGGGGAAATGTTTTAATCCAGGCAACACTACTTAACAAAACACACAACCGCTCGTTACAACTCGAATCCGTCAGATGTAGCCAACTACCCGAAAAATCGTGTCGAAAATTCGGACTTTTTGTCATTTTTATGAGATGGCCGCCACAACAGCCGCCATTTTGTTTTCCTGAAAAGTCATAATTTTCTAGAAATCTCAAGGATACAGGCCACCGACCGGTATACTCGGTGTCGCCATGTTTTGAGTTTGGTAGAACAAAGTAATTCGCCAAAGTAGGGTCTGACCCAAAAATTCAAACCCCAGTGGCTCTAGGGGTTGCCAGCTGAAAAAGATGAAAAAGGTCAAATGTCATTTGAGGCGTCCCATTCTTGGTGATTATGTAAAATTTTCATTCAAAATGTCGTTATTTCTACTTTTCATGTTTTCGGGGAAAATCTGGGAAAACTCCCTAAAAATTGGGAATTTTTTTGCATCAGGCAACACTCCTCTACAAAACACACCACCGCTCGGTACAACTTGAACCCGTCAGATGTTGCCAACTACCCGAAAAATCGTGTCGAAAATACGGATTTTTAGTCGTTTTTACAAGATGGCCGCCACACCAGCCGCCATTTTGTTTTTCTGAAAAGTCATAATTTTCTGGAAATTTCAAGGATACAGGCCAACGACAGGTGTACTCGGTGTTGCCAACTTTTCAGTTTGGTAGAACAAAGTAATTTGCCAAAGTCAGGTCTGACCCGAAAATTCAAACCCCAATGGCTCTCGGGGTTGCCAGCTGAAAGTGATGAAAATAGTCAAATGTCATTTGGGGCGTTCCATTATTGTTGATTATGTAAAAGTTCCATTCAAAATGTCGTTATTTCTACTTTTCATGTTTTCGGGGAAAATCTGGGAAAGTACCCTAAAAATGGGGAAAATTTTTACACCAGGCAACACTACTCAACAAAACACACAACCGCTCGGTACAACTCGAACCCGTCAGATGTTGCCAACTACCCGAAAAATCGTGTCGAAAATTCGGATTTTTAGTCGTTTTTACAAGATGGCCGCCACACCAGCCGCCATTTTGTTTTTCTGAAAAGTCATAATTTTCTGGAAATTTCAAGGATACAGGCCACCGACCGGAGTACTCGGTGTTGCCAACTTTTCAGTTTGGTAGAACAAAGTAATTCGCCAAAGTGAAAAAGTCCCAAAAATTAAAAAGTTTAATATTTTTTGGGGTTGCCAGTTGAAAGTGATGAAAATGGTCAAATGTCATTTGGGGCTCCCCAAAGTTGCCAGCTAGACAAAGTCTCCATTCAAAATGTCGTTATTTCTACTTTTCATGTTTTCGGGGAAAATCTGGGGAACTACCCTAAAAATGGGGAAATTTTTTGCACCAGGCAACACTCATCATCAATACACACAAACGCTTCGTACAACTCGAACCCGTCAGATGTTGCCAACTACACGAAAAATGCATTTAAAAAAAGTCGAAAATTCCACCATTTTACAAAATGGCCGCCAGAGCGTCCGCCATGTTGAATTTTCAAAATGTCATAATTTTTCACATTTGCCATTGAAATGACCTACAAATTGGTTAGGTCAGTATCTTGCGAATTTAAACTCGGTAGAACAAAACAATTCGTCAAAGTAGAGTGAAAAAAGTCACCAATTTCAAAACGTCCCAGCGCGGCCGCCATCTTGTTTTTTTTTTTTTTTTTACTTTTTTTTCAAATCATTTTGGACCTTTTACAAAACCTACGAGTCAAAATCCGTCCAAGTCTTTTCCTCGCCGAAACCGGAAATGGACTCGGCCGCCATCTTGGATTTCAATCTGCTCTATAATTTTCCTCTACTCGACCGGAAGTACTGTACATTTTTCCAAAACTAACCCCTAACCCATCTCTCACCCATTCCGAGAAACGGCATGTCAGTGAGTCAGTGAGTGGTCTTGTAGTTTTATATAATATAAATAGATAGACTAATAAACCCTGCGGCTTGGCTCGTGTTAAGGTGGATGCTCCTGGGTCGCACGCAAAATTCATTTTTTTCTAACGTTGTTTGCAATTTGCAGGGCAGTGCTAGGTTTTTTATGAACCCTTCAAGTTAATAAAAGTCTAGGAACCTAGACTTTGACGTCAAAATATTTCCTAGACCTTTATGAACTTGGTGGATTGTTTTGATGATTTTGATGATTATAATTCTGTAACTACATTCGTCTTACATTCGCGAATTATATTTACATCAACATGTAACCTAGCACTGTCCTGCAAATTGCAAAAAACGTAAGAAAAATTGAATTTCGCGGACTATTTTGGTGCATGAGCCTTAAGCTGTGTTTCCACTAGAGAAGAGCGTAGCGAGCGTAGAGCGTAGCGAGGGATCTGTGTGGAACTAACCAGTCACATAGCTGGAACACCTCAAGCTGTGAAATAAAAGTGTTATTAACCTTCGCTACGCATCCTGGCTCATCTGTGGGAAACTCAGCCTTATGGTTCATCATCATTTCAGCCGAAAGACGTCCACTGCTGGACATAGGCCTCCCCCAAGTGTCGCCACATTGACCGGTCCCTTGCGACTCGCATTCAACGTATTACCGCAACCTTCACCAGGTTATCGGTCCACCTAGTGGGAGATCTTCCAACGCAACGTCTTCCAGTTCACGGTCGCCACTCCAGATCTTTTCGGGCCCCATCGGTCATCCGTTCTGCGAGCAATGTGCCCTGTCCACTGCCACTTAAGTTTGGCAATTCTCCGGGCTACGCCTATGATTTATCTGACGAAAACGTTTTAAATATCGTCTTCTAGATTTTACTCGCAATTTTGCTCCCGTTGTGCACAGACAAAATTCCATGCTTACAAAGCTGGTCTATTTTCAATACTAAACAGTCTGCAAACGTCTGTTCTCTGCCAAGAAGGTAGCGTCTAAATAAGGAAGAAATAGCTACTTTTTTTTCTATAAAACGCCAGCGCATAGCACGCTGCGCCGTCTAGTCTGGACTTGCAACTTCTAAATTAAGGTGAAAGCGTCAACCCCCGAAATTCAAATTTTCGAACGATTTTTTTTTTCAATTTGCACGCCAGTGCTAGGTTGTATGTTGATGAAAATATCGTTCGCGAATGGAAGACGTATACAAGGTGTCCACCTCATCACAAAGCCGTTACCCAGCATTCTGTACATCAAACTAAGTAACTTAACGCAAAAATTATTGCTGGGAAAAAACTTTTTTTTTTGAGGTTATAAACATGTTTTGTGGTAAAACTCAATGTAACGCACTTAAAACATTGTACTGATCGATGAGTTGAATAGTACGGGGGGTGTGGAGGTGTTAAAAGTCAAAATCTTACAAACAAAACTTGTATGTTAAAAAAAAAAGTAAAAAAAAAAAGTTGTAACTTTGACCCCCCATATCTCCGTAACTAGAAGGTTCCCAGGTATGGTGTAGAACAAAAAAATGATCGCAATGATGGGGAGAACAAGTACACTTTTACACAGTTATAACCTTTAAAATCATCAATACAATCTTCTAAGTTCATTTAATCCCATTGAATGTTTTTTCATGAAATAGGATCATTCAGTGAAATCATTTTCACCATTATGTCCTGAGTATAAGGTTGAAAATGGTGTACCGTCAGTCACCGCGGTAGTCTACCTAACTTTTTCACTGAATCGAATCCAATCTGCTCTTGACCGCCTTTCAAAATCTGCATCTTACACGCGCAATGACGTCACTTACGGGATCTCGCTCATTTTCCAACACATCTTGAATCTGATTGATTGACGGCTTCCTTGTGATTTTCCTCTACCGTTTGATTGAGTGCCTTTAAATTACTTGCGTTAAAACGAGGTGCAACCGGGATTTCCTTTGTGGCTTTAGGTATAGTAAATCTCTTTATACGGCCGAATATATTTGACTGGAAGTTTAATTAAATGCCTAATGTGAATTCATAAACTCGACAACTAGGTATACAGGATGTAACACCTCATCACAAAGCATTCAACAAGCAAGTCAACCAAGCATTCTGTACATCAAACTAAGTAACTTTACGCAAAAAATATTGCTGGGAATCTACTATTTTTTTGTGGTAGAACTCAAAGTACTTGTAATGAACTCTAAACATTGTGCTGATGGATGGACCCCCAATATCTCCGTAACTAGAAGGTTCCCAGTATAGTATAGAATATCACCGCAGCAGTTCAATTAAATGTCTAATTTGAACTCATAAACTCGACAACTACACGGGTAGGTATGTCACGGTGTTACTATACTTATTTATATTCTTTTTTTTTATATTGGCACCTTGTTATTTATACGTAAGTCAAATGTATGATACATTTGACTTACGTATAAACATACAGTCTGTATCATGTAATTATAGTTCTGTGTGTTGTGCTATGTCTTTTGTGTGCACTAAATAAAGCACTGGTTCCCAACCTGTGGTCCGCGGACCACTGGTGGTCCGCAGGAGCCTCTACTAAGGTCCGCGAAAGATTAAAATGTTATTCGTACTTTTTAACACAGGAGATGCAAGCTCAACCCAACCTAATTGAACCTATCAGAGGCAAAATTATTAAATGATTGCTAAATTTTTCGAGCTCAATTCGATCGCTTTTGTCCAATTTTTGAAGTCCAATTTTTTGAGCTCGAAAAATTTACTCCCCTAGTTCTAATCCTGTGGGTGTCCATGTTTGTCTAGGACCATATTATAGTTAACAATTAACGTACCAAAGTGGTCCCTGGCCTAAGAAAGGTTGGGAACCAGTGAAATAAAGGATTTATCTATCTATCTCTATCTACATAGACATACCTAGGTATATTTTGTCGAGTATTTTCCATGCTCTATCTTACCAAGTCTGCTCAACTTATTTGAAGGTGGGCCAACATTTTGATTTCGTGTCAACCGGCGGGCCAACTAGTAAATAAAACTTGCTGTACCTTACCTAGTAATGGTAGAGAAACATGAAAAACCAAATAATACATCGGTTTTTTTTTAATTCTGCTATTTTGTACAATAGGGAATATGCAAGAAATACAAAACTCTTTTCATTGATTAAAAATGCCAATTGTTGGCGCATAAAAACGTTATGGTACACTTGTTTAAGTTTCTAAAAGATCACTTTTTGTTAACAATTTATTGTTTTATGTAGCATGTTTTGGTGAAACGGAACGCACTCTCAAAACACGTCGTCCTCGATAACGGCGGTAGTGACATCAAAATTCATAAATGTCAAAAAATAACTTTTATTTGAAATGTAGTTAAAGCTCCACTACGATTTTATTATGATATCGTTATCGCAATTTTTGCTTGAATAAAGCACATACAATTAGTAAAATTACTTTCTTAAGGCCAGAAATATAGATGTAAACAAGGTAGATTTTGATAAGTGACGTCAAAGTATGATCGCGACAATCACGGACGTTTGAACTGTCATAGAAAATTGCAGAAGTTTAGTATTATTTTTTAGCGACAAGCAGTAGTTGAAATTAACTTTTAATACTTTTGTTGTGTTGATAATAGTGTAATTAATTTATTTAAGTGAAGAAAAAAATACAAGCATATTCCCTATTGGTACCGTCTTACACGGTCAAAATATTATCGGCTAAAATGTCTATGTGGGAATGGCGTACGAAATGATGTATTACGTGGTAGTCGCTACCACCCTGTATATTCTTATTAAATAAGTACTTGATAACCGAAAAATCTAGTTCAAATCTCATGAAATCCTTGACACAGATGCATGCAGGTGTAACTGCGTTCTTCATACGAATCAATAGACGTTTTTTGTTTGTTTGATAGTTTTCACGTCCTTATTCAGTGGCAGCAATTGGTCCGAAGGCCGGTAGTGTAGTAACTGATGCGTTTAATTATGCAGTTAACGTAAAATTTTATGGTCCATTGTTTACTGAATAACTGGCTAGTAGAGTCGTCGCTGGTTTTCGCGTTTGTTTAGTCTGAAAAGCTTTTTTGCAAAAAATAAAACCGACTTCTAAAAAAACAAAAAATAACTTTAGCTTCAGGCCCCTTAAGCGCAAAACACACAGAGAACGGGTGCGGGTCGGGCGCGGGGCGAGCGCGGGTCTATTCTATATAATTCACCCGACCCGCGCCCGACCCGCGCACGCGTTCCGTGTGTTGTTGTCCATATAATTATATAGAATAGACCCGCGCTCGCCCCGCGCCCGACCCGCACCCGTTCTCTGTGTGTTTTGCGCTTTATTCACAACCATTCGACTCGCTTCCGATTCGGAAAGTCGTATGTCTATATCGGTCGTTTTCGTAATGCCAGAAGAAGACAGATAGACGAGTTGTCGAATCGGAAACGAGTCGAATCGGAACGTTTGTGAATACGGGGTCAGAAGTCACCGACTTTTTTTTATTGGTTCACATGCGCTTACCCCTTCACAGCGCACTGGCGTGATGCTATGTTATGAACTGGTGTAAACAATAGACAGACATGAGATTACAGCAATCCCAGTCCATTCGCTATCATTTATGGAGGAGTTCCGTTGCCTATCTCCGAAGTTCTTCATCAGATCTTTACCAAATTGAAGTGTGACTACACCGAGAAAGTATTAATACCAATACAAACGTATAATGCGTTGCTTTCTTGCTCAAAACTTCACCCATGAACCAGAACATTCCTCAACTCAATGGAAATGTTTGAAATAACACATTAATTGTGCGCAGGAAATTACTAAACGTAGCTCTAAATGCTCACATACTTTGACTATGTAGTTATTTAAACATTTAGGTTAGTTAAGCAATGGTTTTCTTGGTAATAATAAGTTACTACCTTTGATAGGCACCTACCTTTTTACCCAACTACGACGAGGAAGGGTTATGAGTTTAGCAGTCTATGTATGTATTGCTTATGTTCCTCCGTAACGCCTTATCTATTTCTCCGATTTTGATGAATAAGGTGTCAATCGTTATTTAAAATTTTTATTTATTTTTTCTTTCGGATTATTAAATACTATTTAAATTGACATGATATAATTATTATTGATAGCTATTATGTATAAATATTTTTTTGAAATGAATCTAATTATATTTAAATTTTTTGACGACTCAAATGGCGTAGTGGTAGTGACGCTGCCTTACGTTCTTAGGGTCCTGGATTCGAATCCCGGTAGGAGCAACTCAAATGTTTGTGTGATGAGCATGGACATTTGTTTCCGAGTCATGGATGTTTATATGTATAATAAGTATGTATTTACAAACAAAAAAGTATATATGTAGTATATCAACTATCTAGTGTCCACGACACAAGCTTTGCTTAGTGTGGTGCTAGGCGGCGCTGTGTGTTAATGTCCAGCGATATTTATTTATTATATTTATTAATGGTTTACTTGGTAAGAATTAGTTACTGACTCAAACTGTAACCGTAATAATGTGTTCTTAACATTGTTTTTAAAACAGTTTCAGCAGAAAAACACTTTTAGAAGTAACAGATACAATAATGTTACCGAATCAAACTGTGACCTTTTATATGTGTTAATATGTGTAAAGAAATAATCAGTTTTACAACAGACTGCGACTAAATTTCGGCTATCCAATGGTAACGCTGAGTTTACCTGTTAAACCTTTTATATCTGTTAC
The DNA here is from genome assembly GCA_916618015.1 of Xestia c-nigrum. NCBI lineage: Eukaryota > Metazoa > Arthropoda > Insecta > Lepidoptera > Noctuidae > Xestia > Xestia c-nigrum. Next base: position 15,903,716 of record OU745268.1, read on the forward strand.
AGATATGTAACGGTTACACTTTTGTACGTGTTTTGGGTTAACACATTGAAGACACATTTATAAGTGTTACATATTTGATTCTGTTACCAATTCAACATGTAACACTTATAATTCTGTAACCTTTATGAAAGTGTTTTAAGTAAGTCCCTATTATATACCTTTGATAGGCACCTACCTTTTTACTCAACTACGACGAGGAAGGGTTATGATTTTAGCAGTCTGTATGAATGTATGTATTGCTTATGTTCCTCCGTAACCCCTCAACTATTTATCCGATTTTGATGAAAAGGTGTCCATCGATTCATTATTACGGCCCAAGTATGTACTCGTAGCATTATTGTAAAGTTCCGTTTATTTAACTATCCAATAACATTGAATAGGCTTTTTGCGTTGCAGTAGGAAAATTACAGTTTGAGTAGTTGACATTATAAAGCACTTATCATCATTACTACTGTACAGTCCGCCTCGAAATCACATGACCACCATTAAAGTTGAATGCCACATAAACGTCATAAAACGTCCGAGGTCTATTTGTCTGCGTGACACTTTTTCCTCTATATTCTTTTAGTTTTCATTTACTTACTTGAATTGTTGACAAAAGTGGTGCTAAACTTATATTGTCACTTACGGGATATCTTCCGTGATTATTTGTTATTTTGAGCTCCCGATATTTCGACGCTGTTGCAAGCGCCATGATCGCGGGTTCACTGGAGTATGCGGGTGGATGGAACATGGCGCTTGCAACAGCGTCGAAATATCGAGAGCTCAACATAACAAATAATCACGGAAGATATCCCGTAAGTGACAATATAAGTTTAGTTTTAAACCGTGAAAGCCTAAAACAGTGTTTAAAAGTGGTGCTTTTGGAGCCAAAGTATTAACGTGTCTCCCGTTGGTATCGGCTGTTATTCGAAGATCTTTGACAATTATTAACGGAAAAGGTGACAAACAAACTTACTTTACTTAAGGAACTATCCCTCACTACAATTAGTGAGGAAGTAAGGATAAGGATTGTATAAAGGGTGTAAAACACCTCTTCAGGAAACCGAAATGCACTTGTTCTCCCCATCATTGCAATATTTTTTTTGTTAAACACCATACCTGGGAACCTTCTAGTTACGGAGATATGGGGGGTCAAAGTTACAATTTTTTTTGTAAGATTTTGTCTTTTAACATTTCCACGACCCCCGTAATATTCAATCCATCCATCAGCACAAGGTTTTAAGTGCGTTACATTGAGTTCTACCACAAAACATGATTTATAACCTCAAAAAAAAAGTTGCTTCCCAGCAATAATTTTTGCGTGAGTTTATTTAGTTTGATGTACAGAATGATTGGTTAACGGGTTTGTGATGAGGTGGCTTACACCCTGTATAGTTCGTACATTATATAACTTCAGAGAAATAGCTGAAATTGTATCTACAACTGCTGATAACAGGTGGCGTGGCTATAGAGAATTTTCCACAGCAAAGCCACATTAATTTACTTTTTTCTTTCAAATTAAAAGTCGTGCATTCACAAACAATGCATGTACGTCATGGCCGTCAGCTGTACATAAAAATGGGTTATATCATAAAAAAAAAAATATACGGTGGCGTGGCTACAGAGCACAATACGATAAGTACTACATACTTGACCTTTGTGAAGAACCTCACCCGTACGGTCAGTGTATAGGGTGTAAAACACCTCTTAACGAATACGAAAAGTACTTGTTCTCCCCGTCATTCTGATCATTTTTTTGTTCTGCACTAAACCTGGGAACCTTCTAGTTACGGAGATATTGGGGGTCAAAGTTGCAAGATTTTGACAAGTTTTTTTTTAAATACCACTTTTTATCGCATGATTTTTACTTTAAATATCTCTACGACCCCCGTAATATTCAATCCATCCATCCGCATAATGTTTTGAGTGTGTTACATTGAGTTATACCACAAAACATGATTTATAACCTCAAAAAAAAAGTTGTTTCCCGGCAATATTTTTTGCGTAAAGTTACTTAGTTTGATATACAGAATGCTTGGTTAACGGCTTTGTGATGAGGTGGAATAGACCCTGTATGTCCATCGGCGTCCTCTCCCGGCATTGCCACTCACATCTGCCTTGCCACTGGGCGTCCTCTCTCCCGGCATTACCACTCACATCTGCCTTGCCACTGGGCGTCCTCTCCCGGCATTGCCACTCACATCTGCCTTGCCACTAGGCGTCCTCTCCCGGCATTGCCACTCACATCTGCCTTGCCACTAGGCGTCCTCTTTCCCGGCATTACCACTCACATCTGCCTTGCCACTGGGCGTCCTCTCCCGGCATTGCCTCTCACATCTGCCTTGCCACTGGGCGTCCTCTCTCCCGGCATTACCACTCACATCTGCCTTGTCACTGGGCGTCCTCTCTCCCGGCATTACCACTCACATCTGCCTTGCCACTGGGCGTCCTCTCCCGGCATTGCCACTCACATCTGCCTTGTCACTGGGCGTCCTCTCTCCCGGCATTACCACTCACATCTGCCTTGCCACTAGGCGTCCTCTCTCCCGGCATTACCACTCACATCTGCCTTGCCCCTAGGCGTCCTCTCCCGGCATTGCCACTCACATCTGCCTTGCCACTAGGCGTCCTCTCTCCCGGCATTACCACTCACATCTGCCTTGCCACTGGGCGTCCTCTCCCGGCATTGCCTCTCACATCTGCCTTGCCACTGGGCGTCCTCTCCCGGCATTGCCACTCACATCTGCCTTGCCACTGGGCGTCCTCTCTCCCGGCATTACCACTCACATCTGCCTTGCCACTGGGCGTCCTCTCCCGGCATTGCCACTCACATCTGCCTTGTCACTGGGCGTCCTCTCCCGTCATTGCCACTCACACCTGCCTTGCCACTGGGCGTCCTCTCCCAGCATTGCCACTCACATCTGCCTTGCCACTGGGCGTCCTCTCCCGGCATTACCACTCACATCTGCCTTGCCACTGGGCGTCCTCTCCCGGCATTGTCACTCACATCTGCCTTGTCACTGGGCGTCCTCTCCCGTCATTGCCACTCACACCTGCCTTGCCACTGGGCGTCCTCTCCCAGCATTGCCACTCACATCTGCCTTGCCACTGGGCGTCCTCTCCCGGCATTGCCACTCACACCTGCCTTGCCAGAGGGCGTCCTCTCCCGGCATTGCCACTCATATCTGCTTTGCCACTCATATCGGCATTGCCACTCATATCATCCTCTCCACATAACCGATCTATCTAAGCATACTCTTTTCTGTTTTCTACATCTTCTCTTATGGTAAGTCATCATCATCTTCCTGCCCTGGTCCCATTCTATTTGATGTCACGGCATCATTTACTCCTTTCTCTTTCATATCTCTCCTCACACAATCCATCCATCTTTCTTTGGCCTTGTTCTCCCTCTCCATCCATCAACATTTATATCCATTACTTTTTAGTAATACTAGCTGACCCACGCAACTTCGTCTGCGTCACACAAGAGAGAAAAACGAAAGGAAAAAAGGTCCCCGTTTTTGCAACATAGTTCATTCCTGCTCCGCTTCTAATAATCGTAGCGCGATGTTATATAGCCTAAAGCCTTCCTCGATAAATGGACTATCCAACACAAAAGATTTTTTCAATTCGAGCCGGTAGTTCCTGAGATTAGCGCGTTCAACCAAACAAACAAACTATTCTGCTTTATAATATTACTAGCGGACGTCACGCGGTTTCACACGCGTAATTCCCGTTCCCGTGGGAGTACGGGGATAAAATATATCCTATGTTACTCGTGGATAATGTAGCTTTCGAATGGTGGAAGAATTTTTAAAAACGGTCCAGTAGTTTTTAAGCCTATTCATTACAACCAAACAAACAAACAAACAAAGTTTTCCTCTTTATAATATTAGTGTAGATAGTGTAGATAAGTATAGATTACTTTTTAGTAAAATTCATGAAATTGGTTTGGTACACATAATGAGTTTGGGGATAATCAGGGATTTTCGTTTTCAACTCTTCCCTAGTCGCTGGATAGATGGCGCTGGTCTAGGTACGTTACTGCAAGGAACAGAACGTCACATCGGAAGCTTATGCAAACGAAAGTGTCAGTCAACGAGCGTATGTGACGTGTGTTTTTTCAAGCGTTTTGGCTTTGGCATCTAGTAACGTAGTCGGATCAACGCCATCTATTGAGTTCATGGAAACTATTTTGTTAACTGTCAAAAAGAAAACCGCTCATTGTAATCATTCATTAAGAGATTGTCAAAAGTGGTAACACAAATATTTGGTTGATTACTGGTTACAATTATAGTCAATCCGACATTCTGATTTCCGGTTCCGTCAACGGTAATTCATAGTTAATTTTAATAATGATAACCCCCCATCGTCTGACTAACAGCTTAGCATAATGCACATCAAAATTAATTAATTTCCGGTTCATATTGCGGCCATGGTTTCCGTGAATTTGCAAACAGTCGCGTACAGTGTAATCTGTGGTACAGTCTCCTAATGGGGTGGGCAACTGTGTAACTAATGTAGTACTTATTTATTTAGCAGGTATCTTCGTGTTTTACTATTACCAATATAAAATTAGGTTTTCTCTGTGACAAAAATATTGATTGTATACTATTTATTTATTACGTACACTTATAAATGCCAATTTAATATAATAACATTATTTATTTACCACCTACTACCCTTATCCGTGTGCTGTTTTTAATATTTCTGTGTCCGTGTGTCACTGCGGGGGGCCTACTGAAAACCAGCGCTGAGTGTTTTACACCCAGCATATGCTGAGTTGGCTACCCTTTCGTTATGGGCATGTTCAGCGCAGTTGAGCTGTTTTAATTAATTGTTAAGCTGTTTGTTGTTATAATCTATATGTATGTGCTGCTCTTTGTGTTATGCTGTCCATTAGCGAATAAATGATTATTCTATTCTGTCCTATTCTAATGGCGCTAGCACCGCTTGAACCAAAACATCGTCATTGGTTGAAAATCTGTCAATGTCATTTTATATTTCGAAATAGTTTAACCTCATTGGTCAGATTGGGTCTTTGCGGTGGACGCGCCATCTACAATCAGCTTTAACTTGCGACCCCATTGCATGTACAGCTTTTCGAAGAATTAAATCTGCCATTTTTTGTTGCTATGATAAAATATCTCGTCCGAGAGGAGCTCGTGGCTAAATAATAACAGCGGGATCGATCTTTAGGTCAAGCCGTGCTTGCGTAGGTTGGTCTGTGGATGGGTGACCACCCTTACATACCGAGTTTCCTCCGTGCCTCGAAAAGCACGTTAAGCAGTTGGTCCCGGCTGTCATTTGACCATCTTTGACAGTTGTTACAGGTAGTCAATGGCCCAAAAAGTCTGACAACCAGTCTTACCGAGTGGTATCGTATTACCCAGTGCTAACTGGGTTGTGGAGGTCAGATAGGCAGTCGCTCCATGTGAAATACTGGTATTCAACTGCATCTACTACCTTTGTATAGATGCTTTTTTACCTATTATTTGTGAATGAATGAACATTGAAGGCCTTTTAGATTCCCGGATGCTGTTTAACTTTTGTTAAATATTCCTTTTGTTTTACATTTCTTGTATAGCAAGCAACGACCTATTGTCGGGCCTACGCTGTCCCCCCATACTTTAGTACTAATGCTGTAATGAAACATAATAATATTGCAATACCAAATGATTTGAAAAGAGTAACCATGGAGTTTCTTGCCGGTTCTTCTCCATGGAATCGACCAACGCGAACCGTGCACCTTTTTCGACGTTTTATAAGTGCCCATCCAGGCCTATGTGAAATAAAATATTTTGATTGATTTTGATTGATTGATCCGGTTAGACTGGAAGCCGACCCCAACATAGTTGGGAAAAGGCTAGGCAGATGATGATTAGTTACCACGGTTTCCGTGAATTTGCAAACAGTCGCGCATATTGTCTCCAATTACATGATAAAAATGTCATTCATTTTACTGGCAAATTTATCGGGGTCAGCTTGCATTCTAAACGGATGCCGCTGATTACCAGATATTTTACATGAAATGAATGAATGATTTTGAAAGCATGCTTTGCCGTGGCTGACTTGGGGCCTACCCAAACGGGGACGGTACATGAATGTGAAGACCAGCTGGACCTTGAGGGTCGAGAAGTTGGAGCCGCGTCACAACACCAACTTCAAGTCGTTTGTGGTGCGAGTTCCGACACAATACCTCGACAAGTTTCTCAAGGAAGGGTTTTGGCCGAAGGGTGTTGTCTACCGACGTTTTCGCGGCAGGCTACGTGACACCGCACAGCGTAACACGACGCCGCCACTTCATGTGTCATAGTTCAGAAGTTATATTTTGTACTAGCTGACCCACGCAACTTCGTCTGCGTCACATGAGAGGAAAACGAAAGGAAAAAAACGTCCCCGTTTTTGCATCATTATTCATCCCTGCTCCGCTCCTAATTATTGTAGCGTGATTTTATATAGCCTAAAGCCTTCCTCGATAAATGGACTATCCAACACAAAAATATTTTTTCAATTCGAGCCGGTAGTTCCTGAGATTAGCGCGTTCAACCAAACAAACAAACTCTTCTGCTTTATAATATTATATTAGTATAGATGAATTAGTATATTTTGAAGTTGTAATGTATTTTGTGTATTTTATCTATGGGCCTTCAGATGCCTGATAATAAAATGATTAATTGATGGCTAGAGATTTGTTATAGCGGCAACAGAAATTACTGTGAAATTCTGTGAAATTTTCAACTGTCAACCTATTACATATCATGAGAAATAGTCCGCTTACAGACAGAAAACTTAGTACTCGTAATAAGGTCCCATAGGCAAGACAACAGTATCAAAAATTTACAAATCTATTTAGTCCGTCAGTTAGAGTATTGGAAAATAATGGACACGTATTTTTTGTTTTTGTAAATCGATGAATATTGGAAAAGATAAAACGCATCAATATTCGTGATGTCATAACTAGCTAAAAATTATACCAAAGCGTGACGTATTGAGAATTTTAAAAGCGTCGTATCTTTGTCAATTTTGGTGAGGTATTCCTCAGACCGCACCTATTTCTAAGCGCAACCATCTGAGCGCAACTAAATCATTCCTTAGAACGCAACCATGATTACAAAAATTGGGAAGGGTTCATTCATTATATCGATAGACAGTTTTAAATAATCATTCCCTCTGCTAGCCCATCAAAATGTACGAGGCTAGCAGAAGTTCAAGGAGTAGCTTTTTTATATTTTTTTATACAGGGTGTAAACCACCTCATCACAAAGCCTTTAACCAAGCATTCTGTACATCAAACTAAGTAACTTTACGCAAAAATTATTGTCATGTCCATCATGTCCATCTGCAATTCCTGATAGCCTAGTACTTCTGTACATTACTGACCAAAAGTTGTTTGAAGACTTAGTTCCAGTAATTACCTGTTCGCTTGAAAGTCCGTTTTAATATATAAACAGTTAGGACAGTTGATTTAAAACTGACTATCGATATAATGAATGAATTCATCATACCCCTCTCTATATTTTTATCATGTATGGTTGCGCTCTGAGGAATGATTTAGTTGCGCTTAGATGGTTGCGCTGAGAAATAGGTGCGCTCTGAGGAATACCTCATTCTGGTTTATGTAACAAAAGAAAAAATACGGGTCAAATATTTGATGATAATTATACATTCTCATTCTCAGTAGTTCATTAGTCGCATTGCATTAGTTAGCGCATACAGCACAGAAGACTCCCGATCGCCTCAAGCCAGCCAGCCCACGGCAATTGAAATATCAAGACTGAATATTATTAACCTGTCTCCTGTAATTAACCAGCTATAGGTGCGCCTCAGGCACAATAATCTAAATGACGAACAATTTTTTTTTGTCGTCTACCTTATTTTCCCATTTCATATACTCTTCACGTGCGAAACCCTATCAACACTATCTATGTGGAGTTCTAAGAAATTCATCTGAGTACCGTAATAGAACCGAACAACATTCTACACATCCAAATCGGTCCATCAGTTCTCGATGTAGGTGTATAAAACATTACATACAACATGCGAATGGAAGGTCGAATTTTAATGTGCACTGTCCCGCTTATTCATGATGTTAGTTTATATCAGCGTGTTCACGTCAGTTTTAGAGAGGTGGGCAGAGTTTATAGTGTTCCATGGTTTATGGTCACATCTATACTAATATAATAAACCAGAAGAGTTTGTTTGTTTGCTTGAACGCGTTAATCTCAGGAACTACTGGCTCGAATTGAAAAGTTATTTTGCGTTGGGTAGCCCATTTATCGAGGCAGGCTATAGGCATAAACATAAACATAAACATCACCAAAAGCAGCGGAGCAGCGATTAAACTCGCGTTTAGCTCATGTAATCGCCTTAAGCCTGAAATAACTGAATCTATAAATAGACATTTCTTTTCTTCCATTGTTTTCAATATTTCAATGCATATCTTGATGTCATTCGGTTTTCTGTTCGATCATACAAGGATGCTCTATACAGGGTGTAAACTAGGGATGCCTCGATATGCCTTTTTGCCGATACGATACCGATACTGTTATCAAATATCGGCGATACCGATACCGATACGCTTATTGGTTTCAAGAGGAAGGTAGAATAAATAAAACACAATTAATTAATAGTTTTAGTAATCAAAATTAACATTTATAAGATTTTTATTTAAAAATCAAAGTATTCTTATGTTTTGCGGGCAAAGGCGATTTCTCAATAAAAACAAAGTCTATAATTATTTCACAAATATCTTCTACAAATACTAACAATATAATGTTGCATAAACACATTAAATATAATAACAAAAAGTAAAAATGATGGAATGTATAAAATAAATAACATAAGAAAAAAATCATAACGTAAAAAAAAACACAAATCATTTTTAAATATGAAAAAAGTAAAGAAAGTGACGGATGACCATAATTGTGACAGTAATTAAGATTAAAAGATGATGTGATTTTCTTTAACAAAACAAAATGATAAGCAATTCAACCAATAAAGTAATATGATTTGGTAGTGTCACCGTAACAATAGTGTAGCAGCATTACAGTCACACAAAAAAACAAGAATTTTCGACACTTGTATAATATGGACATCCTCTGCGACTCAGCTTATCCCCTTAAGAAATACAGGGCGTGAAGTTACATGTCACGTCGTACAATGTACCTACAACGTCACTCTACAGGGTGTAAACCACCTCATCACAAAGCATTTAACCAAGCATTCTGTACATCAAACTAAGTAACTTTACGCAAAAATTATTGCTGGGAAACAACTTTTTTTTTTGAGGTCTAAATCATGTTTTGTGGTAAAACTCAATGTAACGCACTTAAACCATAGTGCTGATGGTTGGATTGAATAGTACGGGGGTCGTGGAGGTGTTAAAAGTCAAAATCTTGCAAAAAAAACTTGTAAGTATTTAAAAAAAACCTGTCATAAAGTTGTAACTTTGACGCCCAATATCTCCGTAACTAGAAGGTTCCCAGGTATGGTGTAGAACAAAAAAATGATTGCAATGATGGGGAGCACAAGCGCCTTTCGGCTTGTGAAGAGGTGTTTTACACCCTTTATAGTCCCCGCCACGAGAAACAATCATTTTTGTAAACACATTCGGGTTCACAACCTTTGGATCAAATAAAAAAATGACAGCGTCAGCGTGAACTTCAAATCAAAATTCAAATGTTTACATTCAAATGTTGACCTGGTGAAGGTTGCGGGAATACTTCATCATCTGCCTAGCATTTTCCCAACTATGTTGGGATCGGCTTCCAGTCTAACCGGATCCAGCTGAATACTGGGTTGTGGAGGTCAGAAAGGCAGTCGCTGCACGTAAAATACTGGTGGTATTCAGCTGCGTCCAGTTAGACTGGAAGCCGACCCCAACATAGTTGGGAAAAGACTAGGCAGATGATGATGATGACATCTCGTCGGTCAAACATATAATTATTTAAGCCTGAAATAACTGAATCTAAAAATAGACATTCCTTTTCTTCCATTGTTTTCAATATTTCAATGCATATCATGATGTCATTCGGTTTTCTGATAGATCATACAAGGATGCTCTATACAGGGTGTAAATCACCTCATCACGAAGCCGTCAATCAAGCATTCTGAAAGAATGACAGCGTCAGCGTGAACTTCAAATCAAAATTCAAATGTTTACGTTCCACGATGTCAGATGCGTTCCAGTACCACAAAACATTAGACGACAGCGCTTTATATCGCCAAAATATAACCCGACCAAGTGAATCTGCTCGTTAGTTTCGTATTACACGTATGATAATTTGAGTTGATTGAATTTGGGAGTATTTGTTGTTGATTGAATTGGCGACCCGAATGGTGCAATGGTAGTGAGGCTGCCTTACGTTCTTAGGGTCCCGAGTTCGAATCCCGGTAGGAGCAAATGCTGCTTTTTGGCGCAGCCGTGAGGCACACAGCACATTTCTACTATGTTCTACTCATTGTTTTGTATCTTCTTTATTTATTATTGTGTGAGTGCTTTATTAACTGACGTCAATTAAATATTTTTCTTTCTTTCTTTTCTTAATGTAAATGTTTGTGTGAAGAGCATGGACATGTTTCCGAGTCATGGATGTTTATATGTATAATAAGTATGTATTTACAAACAAAAAGTATATATATGTAGTATATCAACTGTCTGGTAACCACGACACAAGCCTTGTTAAGTGTGGCACTAGATGGCGCTGCGTGTAATTTCCAGCGATATTTTTTTTTTTATTGTTGCTAGGTAACTTGGTAGAAATTCGTTGTTTACAAAAATTATAGCTTTTCGTGGCGCGGACTGTACATGACATAAAGGATTAATTAAAAACTCCGCACTCCAATTTAATTTCTCATCAAAGTTTAATTTTTCAAGCCGCATGACATAAGTTCTATGTAAAAATATAATTAACGAGTATACAATTTGAGCCGTTGACCTGGTGAAGGTTGCGGGAATACTTCATCATCTGTCTAGCCTTTTCCCAACTATGTTGGGGTCGGCTTCCAGTCTAACCGGATGCAGCTGAATACCAGTATTTTACATGCAGCGACTGCCTATCTGACCTCCACAACCCAGTTAATACTGAGTAATACGATACCACTTGGTAAGACTGGTTGTCAGAATTTTTGGGGCACTGACTACCTGTAACGACTGTCAAAGATGGACAAATGACAGCCGGGACCAACAGCTTAACGTGCTTTCCGAGGCACGGAGGAAACTCGGTATGTAAGGGTGGTCACCCATCCGCAGACCAACCTAGGCAAACACGGCTTAACCTAAAGATCGGCCCGAGCGGCTGTTATTATTTAGCTACGAGCTCCTCCAGAATAATCAAACAATAAGTAGATTTATGACAGACTAGCTGACCCACGCAACTTCGTCTGCGTCACATAAGAGAGAAAAACGAAAGGAAAAAAAAATCCCCGTTTTTGCAACATTTTTCATTCCTACTCCGCTCCTACTGGTCGCAGCGTGATGTTATATCGCCTAAAGCCTTCCTCGATAAATGGACTATCCAACACAAAAATATTTTTTCAATTTGAACCAGTACTTCCTGAGATTAGCGCGTTCAACCAAACAAACAAACTCTTCTGCTTTATAATATTAGTATAGATACTGTTTAAGGTCGAAAGCCGTAGAAATATGTATCGCGATTCAATAATGTCTAGGTTTTCTGGGTGCTGTATAGACCACTGGTTCCCAACCTGTGGTCCGCGGACCACTGGTGGTCCGCAGGAGCCTCGACTACGGTCCGCGAAAGATTAAAATGTTATTCGTAATTTTTAGCACAGAAGATGAAAGCTCAACCCAACCTAATTGAACCTATCAGAGGCAAAATTACTAAATGATTGCTAAATTTTTCGAGCTCAATTCGATATCTTTTGTCCAATTTTTGTATAGTGTGAGTAGAAGATTCACTCCCCTAGTTATAATCCTGTCGGTGTCCATGTTTATCTAGGACCATATGGTCCCTGTTAACAATGAACATACCAAAGTGGTCCCTGGCCTAAGAAAGGTTGGGAACCACTGGTATAGACAGACAGCCTTTAATAAAAAAAAATAAAAAAAAATGGCTGAAAATAGGTCTACCCGATTATCATAACAAATTATCTGTAAGCAGCCATGTTTGACAAGTTGGTATGCGCTATAAGGCTGGTTATACAAAGAGAGAACAAAAAAAAAATTACATAGAAGTGAAAACTAAGTAATCTATATCTGAAGCCCTACTCTCTAACGCTTCGTCCGTGTATTCGGATCTATCCGTCCTTCTCACTCGCACTCATCTGCAGACGTGCGCGAGAGAGACGGATAGATCTGAATCAACGGACGAAGTGTTAGGGAGTAGGGCCTCTGCTACGGGTTGTGCCGCGCGCACGCCTCGTGGTGCTACGTCGTAGCGGAACGGCTACGAGTGCTACGAAGCGTTAGGTGACGATCACGCGAGTTCCATCGTCCGTGTATTCGGATCTATCCGTCCTTCTCACTCGCACTCATCTGCAGACGTGCGCGAGAGAGACGGATAGATCCGAATCAACGGACGATGCGTTAGGGAGTAGGGCCTCTGCTACGGGATGTGCCGCGCGCACGCCTCGTGGTGCTACGTCGTAGCGGATCGGCTACGAGTGCTACGAAGCGTTAAGTGACGATCACGCGAGATCCATGATTTTTGTTCAACCAAAAAAGTGCTCAACGCGTCTAAAAGACTCTTCACTTCAAAAACATAGTGATTGCAGCCTGTTTCTTTCAGTAGTGCTTGACACTTTAGTTACTTATTTATTTAGGTTAACCAACAATTGTTTACACTATGTACATTTCTGACTTAATGACTAGAGTAACATTTACAAGTGCAACAATTAATTACAGGTTAACACCACATGCACAAAAACGGTTTAACATAACATAATTTTATATGTTATGGACATTGGAACAAAGAATAATTAAAACAATAATAAAGAAAGCTATCAAATCATTCATTCAATGCTGTATACAATACTGATAAAAATTAAAATTGAATTTAATGAAATTGTAACCAATTGATTGGATTATACAAAATTATTTACAAAAAAAAAAACGCAGTTGAAAACAGGTTTGCGATAAAACCAAAATCAAAATTAAAATCCAAATCAAAATAAAATAAATTATGATCAAATTAAAGTCAAACATAAAATTAAAAACAAAATGTTACATTTGCTAATGGTCAATACACTACACATACTGTTATGTGACATATTGACATATCTAACAGTATTTTTAGTAAAAAATGTATGTCGGCATTTGGTACATATGTTATAGGCAATGTGTATAATGCAGGCATTCTATACATTTCCTAGGTATTGTATAGAATGCCGGGGTCGTCCAGGCAATGTGTGAAATGATATTGAATGTTCAAACTATTTTACACTTTACCTAGGAAATGTATGGAATACCTAGGCATTGTATAGAATGCCGGTTAACGCATAGGTAATGTACGTAACGTGTTTTTTTGCGTAGACAGCATTTCTCACAAAGCAGTTCCCTTCGGATAAACATTTACATTTACAACGTACAGTCAAGTGCACGTAGAGCTTTACATTTTGACATTTCCACCTCTTTTATCTTCTGCGATATTAGGACAAGATCGAATGGCAAGTGTAAAGGTCTACTTGCAATTGACTGTACCTCAGTAGAATCAAAACTTAAGGTTGGTATTTTAAACAATCAAAATAGCCACATATCAATTCTAAAATGTCAAATTGTACATTGCCATTGTCTTATGCACCTAACTTTACTTTTAAGATACAATTATAATGATCAAGTTCTTGTGTTTAATAATAAAAGATCTTCCTGTAAGTAAGTATATTAAAAGCAGTTACTTATTCTTACAAGAAGAACTATTGTGACACTTTGAAGTACACAGCAACTTATTCTTAAAGCATGAACATTTTTTGGTTTCACAGTTTACTTTGCAAGTACATTTGAAAAATCCATGACCGGTTCCAGTCGATTGCAAAGTAGCAACTGAACGCACTGTTGTATCCTAATTAGCGACATCTTCCACGCTTATTAATTTCTGTTGACAAACAGTTAATTGTTGTCTATAAAACAGTGTTTTTATGAAACCTTGCTCTGTGCCAAGTTGATAAAGTTCATCTTCTGTCTTTTTGCTGCGTACTAACACCTTGTTTACGGGGTAGTCCCGCACGCCACGCACTCGCCTCCTTCCCGTGGTCGTTCATTATACACATTGCCCGATGCGCTTCGGGCATTTTATACAATACCTAGGCAATGTATGAAATGAATCGTATTATACACATTGCCTGAACGTTTTAGGCAATGTATACAATGCCTAGGCATTCTATACAATGCCGGATTATACACATTGCCTATAACACATACATACTAATCAGAATTGTCAACACAGATTTCATTTTGACGACCCGAATGGCGCAGCGGTAGTGGGGCTGCTGCACGTACTTAGGGTCGAATCCCGGTAGGAGCAAATGTTTGTGTGATGAGCATGGACATTTTGTTTCCGAGCATAGTTTCCGAGTCATGGATAATAAGTATGTATTTACAAACAAAAGTATATATTATGTAGTATATCAACTGTCTGGTGACCACGACACAAGCCTTGCTTAGTGTGGCACTAGATAACGCTGTGTGTAATGACCAGCGATAATTATTATTTATTTTTTTAATGTTCAGACTGCCTCGTTCGTTTGTCTAATGGTCGCAAGCGTGACTGCTGAGCATAAGGTCCTGAGATCGATTCCCGGGTTGGACCAAAGTGTTATTGGGTTTTTGCATTAAGAATTTCTCAGGAGCAGCCACGGAGACTGTATTTGTGCACGATTGTTGGCAATGGGCTCGCCCTATTACACGGGACTAAAACATTACCGGCGATTGGCAGTGGAATAGCAAAATCTTCTAAGTATACAGGGTGTATTTCACCTCATCACAAAGCCGTTAACCAAGCATTCTGTATATCAAACTAAGTAACTTTACGCAACAAATGTTGCTGGGAAACAACTTTTTTTTTGAGGTTATAAATCATGTGTTGTGGTCAGGGACCATTTTGGTTACCCATTGAAAGGGTTTTTGATAGGGTTTTGACAAAGTGTTGTTTTAAAAACCATTTCATATTGGTTACCATTTTTTACGAAAACCCTCATCAATGGATAACCTCTTCCAAACCCTTTCGATATGATTACCTGTATATTCGAAAACCCATTCTTGGTGGGTTATACTTTTTAATGGTAAGTCGTTTTGAACGGGTTACCCCTTCAACGACTGTAAAGCCGTTGAAGGGGTTACCCATTCGGACTACCAGTATTGTAATTTTATCTCTCACGCCTTTTCTTTAAATTACTAAACTGCATACATTCGGCAGGAGTGCGTCAAGTCGCAACACGCAGTCTAGGCCCTAGCGATGAGTAGCGACTCCTTACACATGCGATTATAGTTATTATAGCAGAGTTTTAAAGTTCAATGTTTTTTTTCCCTGGAAAAGTCGGGATTGTTTCCTACATAATACAATCTTGTCTTTTTTACGGAATCATAAATAGTCCGATAGCGCTGGGCTATTTTGATGCCAAAGTTTCAAAAATTTTAAAGTTGCTTATTTCTTGCCTGTGGCTACAGTCATACCTTTGTAGCTTTTTATTGCGTTTTGTCTCACATCTGACTATTGCATTTTCAGTATCTCGATGATTTGTGGTTGATTGATTATTTTTATTCGAATCAAAACTCGCAAAATGAATTTAAAGTTTAAAATAATTATGATTATCTTATCTAGGATAGCCTGCAAACCCCGTTTGTAACATTTTCGACAGCGAGGGACTAAATAAGTAAACACTGTGCTTTTCATTGCGAATACAAGAGAAACATAAAAATAAAATCATGAGTCAATCGAAAAACAAATCGAGTTTGGATTGCCGCTTTTCCGCCTATTTTGTTTTTTTTTCTCTGGCTAGTCCGCTATTCAGGAATTCTGGGATATTCACCCTAATCATATCAGTTAGGTACTACTACGTCATTATAACGAAATCAACTATTATTTTCTTTTCCTCTAACAGTGATCGAAAAGATAAATAGCCAAATTTCTCCCTAACTAAAGTACCTAAAATGACACAAATGAATATAGTAGGTTAGGCAAATGGTCCGGAAACTATATGCGAAAAACAAAACAACTTTAATATTTTTGAAACCTAGCGCTATCGGACTAAAATGTCATTCGATCGTCTCACTCATTATTTTGTGCCCGAAGAGAAGGGATAGGAGCTGACTCAAACTGTAAGATTTAAAAAACCGAGGCGACATGAACATATATATTTAAAAAAAGACGTGTGGCACTCGGGGACTGCCGCGGTAAACTATTGCATAGCATTTTTTATCAACTTATGCAATTATAATTATTCATTACCACGCGCGGTCGGCGCGCAGCCAGCGCGCGGACGGCTCGCAAGCACGCGGTCCACTCGCTTGCGGCGCGCGGACCGCGCTCGGACGCCGCAAAAACGACGGGGTGTTATAAGTTTGACGTGTCCGTGTATGTGTGTGTGGAATATTCATTATAAAATTCATAATTTCATTGTGATGGGAAGCCGAGCCTGAACAGTCAGTTCAGTCTGCGTTTTGTCCTCGAGCCGGCAAATAGCGGAAAATAAAATACTTAAATAATTATAATTGCATAAGTTGATAAAAGAAACAAAGAAGACACAAAAAAGGTCGGGTCGGGTTGACAAAGAAGGTCTAACATCAAATGTATATGTCACCGTAAAATTGTCAAATACGTTATATTGTAATATCCCTAGCGATATTGTAAAGTCTCGAATTATTGTCAAATGAACATACTGCTTACAACAAAACGTATTATTTTTCGTGAAATGCATGCGATGGTAGTCAACTTACGCAGTGTGGAGGGAAGGAGGGGTCCCCCTTGCCCAGTGGCACAACTTTCATGAAAAGATAATGCACCATTCCTGAGAAATACCGATTAATATAACATAACCTTAAAACACTTTATATTCCCCCTAAAAAGCGTAGTAGACGGAGCCCCGCTTCGCGGGGCCCCTATTTCCGAGTGCAGGGTTTAAAGGAACCTAACTAACCTAACGGGGGGGTGCCCCAAGTCCCAATTATGGGGGCAGAGATACTTCCGTATGTTCAGTTGACAATAATTCGAGACATTACAATATCGCGAGAAAAAACACGTTATATTGTAATATAACGTGTTTGACAATTTTACGGTGACATATACAACCTACAACTTCTAGTTACGGCAATATATTAAAAAGAAAACTAGCTTGTCATTGTTATTATCTGTCATGGGGTGTTAGGTTATTTTCGTTACGGAATTTCTGGATTTGGTCTCCACGCTCAAGGCCCGCGATAGAAGCTATGCAATAGCTTAAAAACTTAGCTCCGTAGCATTTGCCGTTAGAAGAATTCGTGATTTAACTGATTTAGAGACAGCCCGTTTATTTCCATAGCATGATGTCGTACGGTATTCTCTTGTGGGGCAATGCCACCGATATTCAAACAAAAAAGGGCAATTCGTTCTACTTATAAACTAAGTCCCAGAGGGCGGCACGCAGCCAGCCGTAACCGTTGTTCCACAGGGGCGGCCCCAGAACCCGGGCGTCTCTTCTGTCCCGGTTCGATGCAGGAACCTCCCGAAACAGTCGTGTCTGGTGAGGACTTGCGTCAGGCGAAAGGTGAGGACGCCGTGGCGCCTCTCAAGCCACTCCTCAAAGAGGGGACTTATCGCCACTATTATGGCGTGCCCTGCACGGGGTTTGCGGCAGTCGCTCTTTCCATGTCGCCATGAGATCACGACGGAGTCTGTCCGCTGAGCGGGGCGAGGACTATCGCCTCCAGATCTCACGGCGGAAATTCGGCATGGCCTCGCCTCGCCGCAGATTGTGCGGTATCCACGAACTAGATTTACGAACTTAAGACCTGCTTGGAGAATGAATGTCATCCATGGTCTAACGATGAAGACAGAAGGCAGATGCAAGATGTCCTCAACAGTTTGCAGCAGCTATATTATTATTAGGCTTATTTCACGTACCTTGATGAGAACTCAAGAGCTGCCTAAAGTATGACTGTCATCGAACGTCAGCAATGGAGACGGAAGGCAGTTGCATGAGGTATCTACGCAAGAGTTTACTGAAGCTTTTTCATGTTTGGGCTCATTTTTTGCACCTTAATGAGAATTTAAAACCTAAAAAGAGTAAAAGTTTCATCCAAGGTCCGACGGTGAAGAGGGAAAGCAGTTACAAGTGGTCCTGAAGAGTCGTGGTTGGACTCATTTCATGGTCCTTGATGAGAATTTTAGACCTAGCTGGAGTATGACTTTCAGCGGAGTATGTTTTAATTTTTACAAAAACAGTGAATCCTTTTGAGAGCTAAAGCGGTTAAAGTTACGCAACAATCATGTAGCACGGAATTGTTCCTCTTAAAACGGGTCCGCGATAGCATTAATTTCATGTTTATCTTTGAAGGTTGACTCACACTGTCTAATCCTCTCTCTCTTATGAGACGCAGACGAAGTTGCGCGGGTCAGCTAGTAACTTAATAAAACCTTTGTTGATTGATTTCGTTTATTTGTCACTGACTTCTGAAGCTTAAGTTATTTTTCCTTTTTTGTGTTTTTTGCAGTCGGTTTAGTTTTTGCAAAAAAAAATTATTTTTCTCTTTTTAGTGGTTCACCCTTCACAGCGTACTGGCGTGATGTTATGTTATTAACTGGTGTAAACAATAGATAGCCATGAGATTTCAGCAATCCCAGTCCATTTGCCATCATTTATTGAATTCCGTTGCCTATCTCCGAAGTTCATCATCAGATCTTCACCAAATTGAAGTGGGACCACTCTGAAAAAGTACTCTTTCGAAAACTAACCAAATCGCTTTATATGTGCCTATACAATTTGAAGATTTCGCACTATTTCTCCAGGATTCCATCATCAGATCCAGACTTTATGATTATGGGACCACCTTTGAAGTATACCCTTTTAAACAAAATAAAAATAATCCAAATCGGTTCAGATATCTTCGAGTAATCGGAGAACATACAGTAAGCGTTCATAAGCGCACAGGCACGCGAAGGATCATATTGCTGTGAACGCACGGCCGAGCGTCCGTGCGGCTGTATGTGTAAGCTGTCTCAATACAGTACCTACGCACACCACAGCCACAGAGTCGCCTACTGTCGCAAGTTGTCGCGTCGCTCTCCACGAAACAAAAAGATATATATTACCGTCTCTTTTGTTATACACGCAGCAAACGCATGATCGTATTTGCATTGGATAGGTAAACTTCGACCATATCTACCAGGTGTTGATAGCTGTTTAGGTTAAGCAGTGGATTCACGATCAACGTGTCTTGAGTTCAAATCCCGTTTACATACGGGTTTTTTTTTTGTATAGCTGTTTAGGTTAAGCAGTGGATTCACGATCAACGTGTCTTGAGTTCAAAT
This sequence comes from Xestia c-nigrum, assembly GCA_916618015.1. Classification (NCBI taxonomy): domain Eukaryota; kingdom Metazoa; phylum Arthropoda; class Insecta; order Lepidoptera; family Noctuidae; genus Xestia; species Xestia c-nigrum. The sequence continues at coordinate 15,923,161 of OU745268.1, forward strand.
CCCGTTTACATACGGGTTTTTTTTTTGTAACCACTTTAATTTATATTTTTATTTTATACAAAAACTATTTACTTAGGTATTTATTTTGAAATGGGTTCATGCTCATTATTTATTTTTTATAAAGATTTAAATATAAGTTAATAACCCATCATAACTATTTATGAGATTGTGTAATATTTTTTCGGTGTTGGAAGGTGGAAAAAAAAGTGCTGACAGATAACAAAAATTGTTTTATTCGTTTCATTTATTCATATAATTAACAACTTTAATAAGATTTGTAACGTCACATTCCTACCTAGATATAAGAAGTTCTCTTGTTACCGTTCATAAGATTTTTTTGTGTATCTGGATACCCACTTTTAAGTCATTTTTTATTAACATAACAAGGATATTCTAATAACACAAATATAATTGTTGATACCCACTTCTATCTATCGGTATTCAACAGAGCTTACTGAAAACTAATACATAATTTATACTTCGTGAATATGTTTTTTATGTGACGTCACAATAAATGTAACTCATATTGAGGTTATAGTTTAAGTGTTCATTTTCCTGAAGAAAAGAAGATTGAAACTAAACCTCAATTTAGGAATTATTAATATCGCTAAATATTTTGTAACACGTCTAATTAAAACTAGAACATTAGGGATTAATATTTTGTATAACCCCCATTATTTTCAATGCAGTCAAGTAGACGTATGCGGCTTAAAGTCACCCAAAGGGCAATGGAGAGGGCTATGCTCGGAGTTTACTTGCGTTATCGCATCAGAAATGAAGACATCCGCAAGAGAACCAAGGTCACCGACGTAGCCCGAAGAATTGCTAAACTTAAGTGGCAGTGGGAAGGGCACATTGCTCGCAGAACGGATGGCCGATGGGGTCGAAAAAATCTGGAGTGGCGACCGCGAACCGGAACAAAATGGAAGTAATCCAGTGAAAGTCTAAATATTCCCGTGCGAAATGTAATCGTTCTTCTTTATGTCTTTCTGTCAAGAAGGGCATTTTAGCTGATCTTCTGTGATGCAAGCCTTCAGCGTGGAGGGCACGGCGAACAGTTTGCGGTGACTCCGAGTGTGTCGTAGGTGTGAAACCATTGGTTTCATACTCGCCCACGATATGTTGTCGCTGCGCTTCGCTAATAAGCGACGACCTTCCACTTCGCTGTCTACTTGCAAGGCTCCCTTCTTCCTCATACCTTTTGATCCAGAGACTTACTGCATTTCTCTAAACAAAAAAAATGATGTTAGGCAGCTGTAATAAATACTAAAGTGACTTCTTTCACTCAAATCTCGCATTTATAAATCCAATAATAAACACTAATTATTTATCTTGCATGATAGATTGAAAAAAAAAATAACGAATTAAGTAAACCACAGGTCACCAAATAAATGAACAATTTATAATACCCATTCGTTTTTAAATTTTTAATGTTTAAGTTACAATTCATAAATAATTATAATACTCACATTTAGTCCTATTAAGGCCACTTTTATGAAGCGCGGATAATTCGCGATAATAGTCGCCCTCGCCTTAATATTAATATTTGCCCGCATTTTAAGAATCACACCAACAACAATACCGCTATCTATTAAACCACACGTCACTGACCATCAAATACCACATTATATAGTGTATTCTGTATGACTACAACCAAACGACAAAGTTCATTCCGATCAAGTTAAAATATTCATAAAACTCATGTCTACCTCACAGAAATCTAACAAAATTCTTGACTTATTTTTCTATCTACCTCCCTAACTTTACGAAATGTGTGAACAAAGCAAACAAGTTAAATAATATAATATTTCTGTAGAGTAAAAACTTACAAAAAGACTAAAAGTAACTGTGCGGGATTTGAACTCACGGCTTACTGATTCGCTCTTAATTCTGGACGGGCCCAACCGCTAGGCCATCATGTCTTAGATATTGGCATTGAAATTATGAACTACAACTAGTTGCTGACAATATCTATTTTGTTGAAAGTAGAAGGTCGTAAGTCAAACTAAACGTCAAGCTATTGCTTTGTGAGATTGCTTATCGACTTTTGGTCGGCACTGTACATAACAAAAAAAATAAAAAATAAAAGGTTCCCACGAATTGAGAACCTCCTCTTTTTTGAAGTCGGTCAAAAAAGAAATCACCGTCCTATCCTATCAAACCGAGTAAGAAACACTTAATAAACGATTCTAAATGATTCCTAACTTCCAAGGTCAACAATACCTTTTCCTCAACTTCAACGTAATTTAAAATTATTTGATTTAAAACCCTTTGGTTACCCCGACAAAACCCTTTCAAGGGGTTATCTTCTTCAATTGGAAACCATACAGGAGCCGGTAACATCTTGTACTAGTTAACTTATTGAAAGGGTTACCCTAACGTTAGTGTTATGAAAGGGCTACCACTTCCAAGAGGTAACCCTTTCCGTGACTGAAGCCGCACAGCATGTAACCCTTTCGAAAGAATTAACTTATATTCGGGGTTGTACGGTCCCTGGTTGTGGTATAACTCAATGTATCACTCAACATATTGTGCGGATGGATTGAATAGTACGGGGGTCGTAGAGATATTTAAAGTAAAAATCATGCGATAAAAAGTGGTATTTAAAAAAAAGCTTGTCAAAATCTTGCAACTTTGACCCCCAATATCTCCGTTACTAGAAGGTTCCCAGGTATAGTGTAGAACAAAAAAATGATCAGAATTACAAGTAGAACAAGTGCCTTTCCTATTCGATAAGAGGTGTTTTACACCCTTTATCATAAGAAGGTAAAATTTGTTTGTAAGTTTGCATGTAATAATCTCCGGGACGAATGATTCAATTTTAAAAAGTGTTTCACTGGCTCAAAACTGCATTATTTATGGGTGCTTTAGGAAAAAAATGTAAGAAAGATAGAAAGAAAACACATATTATCAATAAGCTATAAATTATATTCGTTGAGAAAAGTTAAAATTATATTATTATTCATATTATGAATTACAAATTTTGCAGACGAAGTCACAAGCGAAGTGCTAGTAAATAAAATATTTACATTAAGGCGATTACATGAGCTAAACGCGAGTTTTATAATTACTAAAATTATATGATTCACTGCTATAAACAAGACCAGAAAAATATATGATATTTTTCAGGATATATGCTAGCATGATACTGTTTTGTAAACATAATAAGATTAAGTTGGCTCGATAAAAAGAAATCACGAAGTTATCTCTAAAAATATCTTTCAAACAATAAAAAACACACCAATATACATGCGATCATACTGTTTTAGTTTTTTAATCCAATCAATAGTTTTTTTGTAAATCGCTCGAAACCACTCATTTTGCGCTATTTGGCCCGCAGTGGCTGACGTTACAACCACTTTGTAGTGCAAGCTGATTAGAACTTTATTCTAACAGCATTTCAAACGAAGTTTGAACCACCACAAATAGAGTTGCTAATTTGGCTCGTGTAAGCGCCTTAATTTGCATGCGAGGCTTGACCTTGATCGATATGCGTGTTTGTATGAATATGACTCACCTCTGAAACCTACCCTAATCGTTGTTTGTGCGAACTACGTGGCCTAGTGCCATTTAACTTACAAAAAAAGACGTGTGGCACTCGGGGACTGCCACGGTAAAGCTATTGCATGGAATTTTATCAACTTATGCAATTATAATTATGTATTTATTTTATTTTTCCGCTTTTTTCCGGCTCGAGGACCAAACGTGGACTGAATGTTCAGGCTCGGCTTCCCATCACGATGAATTATGAATTTTATAATGATGGTTCTAGAACATAGAAGAATAAAATGGTTACAAAGAAGGTCTAACATCAAATGTATATGTCACAGTAAAATTGTCAAACACGTTATATTACAATATAACGTGTTTTTTCTCGCGATATTGTAATGTCTCGAATTATTGTCAACAGAACATACGGAAGTATCTCTGCCCCCATAATCGGGACTTGGGGCACCCCCCCGTTAGGTTAGTTAGGTTCCTTTAAACCCTGCACTCGGAAATAGGGGCCCCGCGAAGCGGGGCTCCGTCGACTATGCTTTTTAGGGGGAATATAAAGTGTTTTAAGGTTATGTTATATTAATCGGTATTTCTCAGGAATGGTGCATTATCTTTTCATGAGAGTTGTGCCACTGGGCAAGGGGGACCCCTCCTTCCCTCCACACTGCGTAAGTTGACTACCATCGCATGCATTTCACGAAAAATAATGCGTTTTGTTGTAAGCAGTATGTTCATTTGACAATAATTCGAGACTTTACAATATCGCTAGAGATATTACTAGAGGTATCGCTAGAGGTATTTGACAATTTTACGGTGACATATACAAAATATATTAATAAGAAAACTAGTTGTCTGTCACTCCTTTCCATAGACGTAACCTGTGCTACGTACAACCTCTTTCTTCATAATACTACGCAAAACTTCATTTCTTCTTAACAATATGATATTTATTGGGTAAACAACATTGTTCTCCCTCGTGTGTACCCAGCCTGTACCAACTATTGTAATGGTAATCCCTAGACATTTACGGATGACCTTAGCCTCAGCTATTTGCATATGAAATGAAGAAAATTGCTTACATGCAGTTTATTGTGTAGGCTATTTGTTAGTGAATAATAAAATAATAGTGTGTCCAACGTGGAGTCGAACAGCAGGGAATAGGACAGAATGGAAATGATTAGAGGAGGCCTTTAAAAAAATGTATACTAATATTATAAAGCAGAAGAGTTTGTTTGCTTGAATGTTTGTTTGTTTGTTTGTTTGGTTGAACGCGCTAATCTCAGGAACTACTGGTTCAAATTGAAAAAATCTTTTTGTGTTGAATAGTCCATTTATCGAGGAAGGCTTTATAACATCACGCTACGGCCATTAGGAGCGGAGCAGGAATGAAAAATGTTGCAAAGACGGGGTTTTTTTTCCTTTCGTTTTTCTCTCTTATGTGACGCAGACGGAGTTGCGTGGGTCAGCTAGTAAATAATAAATATCGCTGGACATTAACACACAGCGCCACCTAGTGCCACACTAAACAAAGCTTGTGTGGTGGACACTAGATAGTTGATTTACTACATATATACTTTTTTGTTTGTAAATACATACTTATTATACATATAAACATCCATGACTCGGAAACAAATGTCCATGCTTATCACACAAACATTTGCTCCTACCGGGATTCCAACCCAGGACCCTAAGAACGTAAGGCAGCGTCACTACCACTACGCCATTCGAGCCGTCTTTGTCGGAAGACAAAGAAGAATAGTTACCGTTCGCCGATTTAATACTGGGTGTAAACCTCATCACAAAGCCGTTAACCAAGCATTCTGTACATCAAACTAAGTAACTTTATGCTAAAATTATTGCTGGGAAACAACTTTTTTTTTGAGATTATAAATCATGTTTGTGGTAGAATGGATGGATTAAAATCTTTCAAAAAAAAACTTTTATTTAAAAAAAAACTTATCTCCCCATATCTCCGTAACTTGAAGGTTCCTAGGTATTTTGTAGAACAAAAAATGATCGCAATGATGGGGAGAACAAGTGCCTTTCGACTTCGTGAAGAGGTGTTTTACACCTTATACTAGCCACGAGCTTCTTTAATAGTTTATTGTACTTACAATAATGAGTGTTTTATTACGAGGCAATTGACATGATGGCATTTAATTAACACGAATGTATCAAATTCGCACGGTCAACATACCAAACTAAACATACCTACTTAATTTTGAAATGATTCACCTTTGTGTAGGGTAACCATGCGCTTGACATTCTTTCGGACATTTCCCGAAATTCACAAGTTAAATTTCAAAGTATTAACCATGTCGCGACAATTTGGCATCATTGTAATTTTTCCAACACGACTTATTTGTCATAAGTAATGTTTGTGAAACGAAAAAATATTAAAATGTGGAGTTGTCACCTGTCACCTGTCATTGTCACATATATGAAACAGGGCCCTGCACCCTGGTATCGTCTAAACAAACATAATATGTAACTAAACAAATAAAATGATCCCAATCACGGGGAGACCAAGTGCGTTTCAGCTTTATTAAGGTTATATTTACACCCATTATACCTAATCAAATCATACATACAACTATCTCATTTTGAAATATTTGACACTTGTGTAAGAACCGTTGATGCGTTTTATACACTACTGGCGGACGTCTCGCGGTTTCACCCGCGTAGTTCCCGTTCCCGTGGGAGTACGGGAATAAAATATAGCCTATGTTACTCGCTGATAATGTAGCTATCCATTGCTGAAAGAATTGTTTAAATCGGTCCAGTAGTTTTTAAGTTTATTCGTTACATACAAAAAAAATTTGTTTATCAAATTAAATTTGTAGTAGCATGCTGGCTATCATATTATAATCTGCCTAGCATTTTCCCAACTATGTTGGGGTCGGCTTCCAGTCGAACCGGATGCAGCTGAATACCAGTATTTTACATGGAGCGACTGCCAAACTGACCTCCACAACCCTAACTGGGTTGTGGAGGTCAGTTTGGCAGTCGCTCTATACTGGGAAATAAGATACCACCTGCCTGCTTAGCATGACCACCGGAGAAACGAGAGAGACTCGACAAATCTTTTGTTCATCTGTCATTGAATCGACAAAATGACAGATGAACAAAAGATTTGTCGACTCCTGTAACCCTACTCTAATTAGCGTTATATTTGTATCACTTATTAGTTGCGTCAGCACAAAGGTAGGTAGGTAGGTATATGAGATCATTGTGCTACACATAATGTTAGGTTAATTTACCTAATAACTTATACTTAAATGAAAATGCTTTGTTGGATTTGCGACGCTAACCTCAGCACTAAGAGTTGATATTCCAATAGTAAATTGATAAATAGGGTTTAAACAGACCGTACAGAATGCTTGTTTCGAAGCCGTCAAACAAGAATTTGTCATAAAAGTTACCTTAAGTTTCAAATCTTTAACTAACTAAAAGGTTCCCAGGTATAGATTAAATATTCCTTTTGTTTTACATTTTTTGCATAGCAAGCAACGACCTATTGTCGGGCCTACGCTGTCCCCCCATACTTTAGTACTAATGCTGTAATGAAACATAATAATATTGTAATACCAAATGATTTGAAAAGAGTACCCATGGAGTTTCTTGCCGGTTCTCCATGGAATCGACCAACGCGAACCGCGCACCTTTTTCGACGTTTTATAAGTGCCCATCCAGGCCTATGTGAAATAAAATATTTTGATTTTGATTTTGATAGAACATAACAATTTTTACACCCAATATAGGCATTTGTTTAGAAGTGTTGCTTAACGTTAGTGAAAACAAATAAAACAATATTTTTTAAACTTATGACATTTTCACATTATTTGAGCTCGTAGCATTTTTTTTATGTAATTGGATGGCTAACTACCCGACGCGGCGACGTCTCATTTGTTGTTAATAAAAAATGAAATACTTATATTACGCTAGATCCGGTAAGACTGGAAGTCAACCTAACATAGTTGAAAGCCTATTTAACATGGAGAGACTACCTACCTAGTACCTATCTGACCTCCATACCCACTTAGTACCTACTGGGTGGGTTATATAACACATTTTGGTAAGACTGGTTGTCAGACTTTCAAGTAAGTTTGAAGACCTGTAACCAGAGACTTAAAAATAAGTGTTACATGTTGAAATGGTAACAGAATCAAATATGTAACACTTATGTTTTCAATGTGTTAACCCAAAACACTTACAAAAGTGTAACCGTAACATATATATAACAGATATAAAAGGTTTAGGGCCACTTTCACCCTTGCGGATAAAGTGTCGGTTAGCCTATTAGGAACTTATCTGCCAGATAAACTAACACTTTTGGTTTCACAGGTGTCGGATAGCGATATCTGGTGGTACTGGCCGGGCTAACGCCAGCGGGTGGTGACTGGCAATAATTCAATAAGTCTGCACTAATCTGGGTTAGTTCCTTGAGAAACATCTTCTATTATACATATAAGATTTCTCTTCTTAACTGTTGCCTTAATTCAGACTTATTGATTAAGACTTTGTTAGATACGATGAATGTTAGTATTTGAATGGAACCATCACCCACTACGTCACACTGTGACGTAGTGGGTGCAGATGACGCCACCCCGGTATTGTAACGATGTCGTTTCATTTACAGTCTCGTGGACGTAAAACCTCCACGACGACTAAAAAACCTCCATAGTACTTAGACTTGTACTCAAAGAAAGAAATGTAACAGTCCTTTCAAAATTCGAATTTAAAATTGGCTTGTCGCATTGACTGCACAGCCATTTTTATCAGCAGTCCTACCAAAATTATGTAACGACTAGCGGACGTCACGCGGTTTCACACGCGTAATTCCCGTTCCCGTGGGAGTACGGGGATAAAATATATCCTATGTTACTCGTGGATAATGTAGCTTTCGAATGGTGGAAGAATTTTTAAAAACGGTCCAGTAGTTTTTAAGCCTATTCATTACAACCAAACAAACAAACAAACAAACAAACAAAGTTTTCCTCTTTATAATATTAGTGTAGATATACATCTTCCTAAGTTTCTTCCTGGTATCAGAGTATTGAGTGTTTACTCTAACTAGCACAGCTAGTTTCTATTTAATGAAGAAGTTCTAAAAAAAAACCGACGCACGGGTTTTTTTTATTTTTTAATCATACGATTTCTACAATAATAAACTACCAAGTCGCATAAGAAACGTTTATTATTTCATCATCTGCACCCACTACGTCACAAAGTGGTAGATAGTATTAACTATCAGATAACTAACCGACACTTTATCCGGACCCGGTGAAACTGGCCCTTAACATTGTTAATAAGCGGAAAGTTTAACAGGTAAATTCAGGTTTGCCAAATATACAATGTACTTTTTTATGATTAATAAGCATTAGATAGCCGAAATCTAGTCGCAGTCTGTTGTAAAACTGATTATTTCAGTTACACATATTAACACATATAAAAGGTTACAGTTTGATTCGGTAAAATTATTGTATTTGTTACATATAAAAGTGTTTTTCTGTTGAAACTGTTTTAAAAACAGTGTTAAAAACACATTATTATTACGGTTACAGTTTGAGTCCCTGCCTGTAACGACTGTCAAAGATTTAAAAATTACAACAGGGACCAACGGCTTAACACGCTTTCCGAGGCACCAAGGACACTCTGTATGTATTGGGGGTCACCCATCCACCGACCAACCTAGGCAAGCACGACTTAACCTCAAGATCAACTACTATTTATGTTATAAAACTTAAGAAGACGGGTATTTATCGCGAATTTACCTTTAATTTAATCCCGACGTTTCGACCGGATTGCACCAGCCGTGGTCGCGGGGAGACTGAAGTATTGGAGGTACCGCGACAGCAAAGTGAAGGCGTTTATTCAACTACCCTCACTCATCTTCATAAATGTTAATTAGGGCCGGTTCACACTAGGACAGCACACTACACTAACAGTGTCCGTATATTGAGGCGATTTCACTAGACGAGTACACTTAGTGATTACTGGGTTCCAAGCTGAAGAGAGAGAGAGAGCTGATTCGCGATAAATACCCGTCTTCTTAAGTTTTATAATGTGTTCTGATCGTGAAAGTTTAAAAAAGATAATTACTATTTATGTTTATTTTAAGTCTGATTGTTACTAGTAAACAAAGTAATTTCTCATGTCTAAATGACATAATTTACTGCTAAAGCACAATGGGCACATACATTGTGATTCTTTAACCCATTAAATGCTAACCAGCTAATATTACGTCCGACGAAGTTGTATGACGTAGTCGGCACTTCGGCAGATGGTTTAAAACGCCAACAACGTAATACTACGTAGACCTTCTGTTCTAATTTAATAGAATTTATATTTATCTAATCTAAACTAATATTATAAAGCAGAAGAGTTTGTTCAATGACCCAATAGGTGCAGCGGTAGTGAGGCTGCCTTACGTTCTTAGGGTCCCGGGTTCGAATCCCGGTAGGAGCAAATGTTTGTGTGATGAGCATGGACGTTTGTTTCCGAGTCATGGATGTTTATATGTATAACTTGTAGTTTTATATAATATAAATAAGTGTGTATTTACAAACAAAAAGTATATAATATGTAGTATATCAACTGTCTGGTGACCACGACACAAGCCTTGCTTAGTGCGACACTAGATGGCGCTGTGTGTAATATCCAGCAATATTTATTTTTTATTTATTGTTTGGTTGAACGCGCTAATCTCAGGAACTACCGGCTCGAATTGAAAAAATCTTTATGCGTTGTATAGTCCATTTATCGAGGAAGGCTATAGGCTATATATAACATCACGCTATGACCAACAGAACCGGAGCAGCATTATAGATTTTACTAAATTAATAATTTAAATTTAATCTCTGAAAATAAAGTAGAGGCAATTTTTCAACTTTTAATACATTGTGTCTGTATTTAAATTTTTAATTCAATTATACTTATTTGTTATGTTTAAAAAAAAAACAAGTTTTGGAGTCCCGTTCCTTGTCTGTCCCGACTCCCGGGGCAAGTGCCCCTGTTGCCCTGCTCTAAATCTGGGGGTAAGGACAAGATAATTATGAGACCATTTATATGGTAGCTCCCATATCCAGTCTTCTGTCGACCCTTGGCAAGCTTCAAGCTTCAATGGGTTGAGTACGCAAATTGTTCTAACAACTGCGACATTGAGACCTTCGTTTTTTATTGCACATTACTGTGAGACAATGTTGTAAATTGCGTTCATTAATATTTATTAGCAAGATGTTTAGATAACAGATGATGAACAGGGAGTCTAATATGGCTGTTTTTAGCAGAATCGTGATGTGATAAACATATATTCAAGTGCACTTGTCGCCGTAAAATTGTCAAACACGTTGGATTATAATCTCTCTAGCGATATTGTAAACTCTCGAAATATTGTCAACTGAACATACGGAAGTATCTTTGCCCCCATAATCGGGACTTGGGGCACCCCCCCATTAGGTTACTTTTAGGTTCCTTTAAACCCTGCACTCGCAAATAGGAGCCTACGCTTTTTAGAGGAATATAAAGTGTTTTAAGGTTAGGTTATATTACTCGGTATTTCTCAGGAATGGTACAATATCTTTTCAAGAGAGTGGTACCACTGGGCAAGGGGGACTCCTCCTTCCCTCCACATCGCGTGAGTTGACTACCATCTCATGCATTTCTCAAAAAATAATGCGTTTTATTGTAAGTAGTATGTTCGTTTGACAATATTTGGAGAGTTTACAATCTCCTTAGTAATCCATCCGATTGTAACTATTTCGTCACGAACTCCTAACTTCAGCACCTCTCGCCTAATACTACAAAAAAATAGTATATAAACACAACAAATTACTATTTTAATGGACAAAAGTGAAAGTTAAGCGTCTTGTTAACACCACATCATAGTCCATTGCGCTCTTATACAATTTGATGACGCAACAAATGCGTGTACGCAATGCTATGACAGTTGGTTATGCAGCCTTGCGTCCAAAACTGTAAACAAATGTGCATGTGTTCTTGGAAATGTAACTTTAAAGGCCATGAGTAAAGTTCAGTTTGGGCTGCAGCTTCCTTATGACTTTTCTTTATTAGTCTTTCAGAAATCAGCTTCATTGCATACCCAGCTCATAACAGTATGTTGAAGAATTTTCCATTGCTATACCATGAACATTCTGTGGATAGAGAGAAATCAATTTTACCGGCTTATTATGTCTGACGCATTGTTCAAATAAAACCTGATTAGTTTTCATGATAAAAGGCTTCATTTACCTATACTTCTATTGTTTTATTATTTATTTTATTTTGTTTGGGTAGCTTACAGTTACAGCTAATTTTACAAACGTATAAAGGGTGTAAACTACCTCATCACGAAGCCGTCGACCAAGCATTCTGTACATCAAACTTACTTTACGCAACAATTATTTAACTACTTTTTTTTGGGCGAAAAGTCATGTTTTGTGGTAGAACTCAATGTGACGCACTTAAAACATTGTGTTAACGGATTAGTTTAATTGAGTTATCGAAAATTTAATCATTTATATTAAATATTATCATATAAAAAATATAAAAAATCTATTTAAAAAATATATTAATTTTTTTTTTGTCGTGGAGGTGTTTCAAGTAAATCTGACAATAAAAACTTGTATTTAAAAAAGAATTTATCAAAAAGGAACTTTGACCCCTAATATTTGCACAATTAGAAGGTTCCCAGGTATGGTGTAGGACAAAAAAATATCCCAATGACGGGGAGAACAAGCATCTCTCTCCATCAAAATTTATAGCCGTTTGCGAATACTACGCTGCATAAAAAAAAAAGTTGATAAACGCATAAAACCAGTTACAAAAGCGTTATAAAGTGAGCTAATTAACATTATAATTAACAATATAATACAAATGTATGGATCACGGAACAGTAAAAACAGGTATGGATAATGCTTTTTGTTCGTAGTTGAGGCGCCGTTCCATAGCAGTCCATAGCTAAGCTATACGTACGCGTGTTAATAAACGTGCGTCGGCGCGTATAGATCTATATACAGGGTGTATTTCACCTCATCACAAAGCCGTTAACCAAGCATTCTGTATATCAATCTAAGTAAAAAATATTGCTGGGAAACCACTTTTTTTTTGAGGTTATAAATCATGTTATGTGGTATAACTCAATGTAACACACTCAAAACATTGTGCGGATGGACGGATTGAATAGTACGGGGGTCGTAGAGATATTTAAAGTAAAATACATGCGTTAAAAAGTGGTATTTAAAAAAAAACTTATCAAAATCTTGAAACTTTGACCCCCAATATCTCCGTAACTAGAAGGTTCCCAGGTATAGTGTAGAACAAAAAAATGATCGGAATGACGAGGAGAACAAGTGCCTTTCGTATTCGTTAAGAGGTGTTTTACACCCTTTATATGTATATAATATAATCTCCTAAATTTGGGCTTCGGAAATTTTCGGATTTACTGTACCTTGCAGGGCGCCGCGCGCGTGGTCATTCACCCCTGCGACAGCGCAAACGTAGACAGCTGATACTAACTTTCCAATCACATTTTGCAGACTTTGGACTGGCAATGTTTTTATTTTTGTAAAACTAAAAAAGCTTGAAAAAAGTTTTACACGAAATTCTTGCAGTTAATTTCTTAAGACCTTATCTATATAAATAAAAATGAATTGTTGTTCGTTAGTCTGATTAAAACTCGAGAACGGCTGGGCCGATTGAGGATTTTGGTTTTAAGGACGCTGCACCGTTTTCGTTGAACTCAAATTTAGGTATTCAATGCCGCACACAGCAACATCACGCGTACGCACTACGCACACATTCAACAACTCCGAGCGCTCGATTTTATACTTCACCTAAATAATTTAGCTCCTTGGTTTTATTTTGTAATGTTATTGAAATTAACTCCGGAAGAATACTTGGACCTTTGAAAATGCGTTTGGTTACTATTACTTAGTACCGTTGTTAGTATTTTCATACTGCAAAAAAAGAAGGTGCTTGACCCTATCAATAGTATCTTTTTCTTCGCGATTTTCATAACATAAAAACACGCCTGTTAAGGGTAACAGAATATGTACACCTAATATGGTACCAACATAAAAAAACCTGCCCCGTGTTCAAAAACTAAAACAATAAGTACCGACACCGACTACCGTAAAGAAAATCATCATCTCAGTGTTAACCTCCCGGTCACAAGAATTAAAAGGGGGGGGGACACATTTTACCACTTTGGAAGTGTCTCTCGCGCAAACTATTCAGTTTAGAAAAAAAAATGTATTTTTTTTTTATATTTTTGTGTATAAATCTTAATGCGGTTCACAGAATATATCTACGTACCAAGTTTTAACAGCATAGTTCTTATAGTTGCGGAAAAAAGTGGCTGTGACATACGGATAGACAGACAGTCAGACATGACGTATCTGTAAGGGTTCCGTTTTTTGCCATTTGGCAACGGAACCCTAAAAACGAATTGAACATTTTGTTATTAATTATATGGAACATTTAATTGAATCCTTTCCAATCCTATCCTATATAATATATAATACTAGCTTCTGCCAGCGGCTTCGCCCGCGTGAAGTTTCAAAATTGTCCCATGGGATCTTAATACCGAGATAAAAAGTATCCTATGTATTAATCCAGGTTGTAAACCATCTGTGTGCAAAATTTCATCCAAATCCGTTCAGTAGTTTTTGCGTGAAAGAGTAACAAACATACATCCATCCTCACAAACTTTCGCATTTATAATATTAGTAGGATTAGTAGGATAATCCTAGTGTTACGAGCTGGGTATGAGATAAATTAATTACTACCGATTAAACAACACAATAACTTTATTAATCACAAAACAATTTAAACTTAATCACAAGTACACTACAATACACTACTGTTCACTATTCGCTTAGATATCGCTCTTCAAGTTCACTTCTATTCGCTTCGTTGTGTAGTTAAAACAAGACTGACGGTCGCGGGTCTGAGCGATGTATTTATACTCGCCAACAGACACACCAGAACAATCACGAGTATTCTAGAGGGTCATAAAAAACACTAACAAATGATTACTTACCTACTATAGGTAGGTAAGTAAGTAAGTAAGTATCGCTGGACATTAAACACACAGCGCCATCTAGTGCCACACTAAGCAAGGCTTGTGTCGTGGACACCAGATAGTTGATATACTACATATATACTTTTTTGTTTGTAAATACATACTTATTATACATACAAACAAACAATACAATTATTATTACTAGCTACTTGTACAAACCAATATGAACCGTATGCCCTAGGCGCACGGTCGAAATTCCAATGTCTTTTTATAAATAGGTCGCGAGTTTCTACCTACCTAACTTTACAACTAATGATAATAGAATGCTCTCGAACTTCTAACGTACATACACTGCAATCACTTGCTTTCTCGAATGTTCTAGTAGGTCCGTTGTAACACTAGATAATAGATCGTTTTCAGCTCATTATAACTAATTAATGCGACCAATTGTGAAATCCGGCGTACGATGAACATGTCTGCATACACCTCTGAGGATTACAGTCGTGAAGATTTCGTCTCCAAGACTTAGCAAACAGATCGTTTTCAACTCGTAATAACTATTGCGAGCAATTGTGTAATCTGGCGTGCGAAGAACATGTGTGCTCTGCTTACCCCTCTAAGGATTATAGTCGTGAAGATTTCGTCCCCAGAACTTGGCAAACGGATCGTTTTGAACTCATAATAACTAATACGACCAATTGTGAAATCTGGCGTACGATGAACATGTCTGCTTACCCCTCTAAGGATTATAGTCGTGAAGGTTACGCTTATGTTTATCAGTAAAATCATAACTCTCCTCCCCATCCACTTCCGAACCTCACCGTGAACAGCTTGGCCTTACCCATCCAAACCCTAACCTTACTAAGAGTTGCTTGCACAAATCCCGATCTTACCCAACATATTTTCTAAACCACACTTTAATAATAAAAGTAGGAACTCGTAAGTACTTGCTTTAATGTCGTTGGAAAAAGTTTCAACTCATTCCGAATACGCTATACAACCGGGGGTACCTACTCACACGCATGCACACTTCAATATTTTTTAGTAATCAAATCGTATTTATTTTTTGCGACAGAGCGATACACCCGTCCGTTGAGGAGCGCGTCTCAGCGCAGATTGACGAACCGCGAGGCGCAAAATGTATGAAGAATTCGCCAAATGTTTATACTTTGGCTAGTAATTTGAAAATGTTGTGATTTTAATACAAAAAAAAAAGGATTTCCTGTAAAGAAATATATTTACCGCAATTTCTTATTAATTATTAAGATAAAATATGCTTTAAAATGACCTAAATTGGTACCTATTCTGACCCCTTTTTTTTAATTTTCTGCGATTCTTGTGATGGGAAAAACGTATTTGTGCGAAAATTTTGTATGACGTCATAGATTTTTTCTGATAATTATCTGGAGATTAATATATTATCTTTAAATTAAGACCATGAAATTTTCACATTTGTGACAGCTTGTACATTAAAATGGTACCTGAAAAACACTAATATTCGTGGAAAAAAGTAACAGCGTCCTTAAAATGTTTGTCGTAGTCCAGGGAAGGTTTAAACGGTGAGAAGTAGACAGGTAGGTAGGTAGGTAGTAGGTAGGTAGGAAAAAATGCATTGCAGCGCATGCCGGGTACAGCTAGTATACCATAAATGCTTGCGATAATATCGCGTAATGTGAACGCCATGCTATATAGTATAGCGTTAGGTCCTGCTTTGCTATACTATATAGCAGAATAGTATAGCGTAGTCTGAAACCAGCTTAATAGGTAGACAGTTGAAATTACCACACCAAATATTTCTGTAGCCGCACATTTTTTTTTTTTTTTAATTTATTTTATGGTACGGAACCTTTCATGCGCGAGTCCGACTCGCACTTGGCCGGTTTTTAATT
Organism: Xestia c-nigrum; assembly: GCA_916618015.1. Lineage (NCBI taxonomy): Eukaryota > Metazoa > Arthropoda > Insecta > Lepidoptera > Noctuidae > Xestia > Xestia c-nigrum. The sequence continues at coordinate 15,939,571 of OU745268.1, forward strand.
TTCATTAAAACTGATTCTAAAACTATCTTATCTTTTCAATAATAACAAATACACGAGCTGCTGGGAAGAGGGGGTGGGGTAGCCTAAAATCACACATATGGGGGGGGGGGTAATAAAAGTGGCTTAAAAACCTGTGGTTAAAGGATGGCCCCCAACTAAAAACGTGGCAATTCTCCGTACATATCTTAAGTATAAGTGGATGGTAAACTTTGTACAATATACAAATATAAATACATATTTATGTAAGTTATTACTATTATTTAACTAGTTTACGGTAATTGTATATAAGAATGGCAGATACAAAGTGATTCTAATGTGTTCATGTTTAAGAGGCCTAAGGAGTAAGCGTAGTTCATACAAACGTAATACAATAATTTTCAAATCTATACTAATATTATAAAGCAGAAGAGTTTGTTTGTTTGTTTGTTTGGTTGAACGTGCTAATCTCAGGAACTACCGGGTCGAATTGAAAAATTATTTTTGTGTTGGATAGTCCATTTATCGAGGAAGGCTATAAATCATTACGCTACAATCATTAGGAGCGGAGCAGGAATGAAAAATGTTGCAAAAACGGGGATTTTTTTTCTTTTCGCTGTTCTCTCTTATGTGACGCAGACGAAGTTGCGTGGGTCAGCTAGTCAAACATATTCTTTCGGTAGTATGTATTTATTTCGATTGGATTACAGACTATCCATGTTCCCAAATATATATTTTGAAAGGACAATGATATTAAGACGAGATATAATGAATTTAAAATTTCTATAGAAAACTTATTTCCCTCATAACTCTTGTTTAAATCAGTGTCCATTCAAAATGTATACAGGGTGTATTTCACCTCATCACAAAGCCGTTAACCAAGCATTCTGTATATCAAACTAAGTAACTTTACGCAAAAAATATTGCTGGGAAACACCTTTTTTTTTTGAGGTTATAAATTATGTTTTGTGGTATTACTCAATGTAACGCACTCAAAACATTGTGCGGATTTATGGATTGAATAGTACGGGGGTCGTAGAGATATTTTAAGTAAAATCATGCGAATAAAAAGTGGTATTTAAAAAAAAACTTATCAAAATCTTGCAACTTTGACCCCCAATATCTCCGTAACTAGAAGGTTCCCAGGTATAGTGTAGAACAAAAAAATGACGAGGAGAACAAGTCCCTTCCGTATTCGTTAAGAGGTGTTTTACACCCTTTATTTGGGAACCTAGATATTTTGTGATCCAATCGAAATAAATACACACTACCTTAATTAGTTTGATTTACAAATTATTTTGGTACCTATTACGTTTGTATGAACTACGCATGCTCCGCCGGCCCCTTAAGTAAGGAATTTCTGAAGTGAATCAGCGCGTTAGATTTCTGTTTGGTATTACGTATTTAAAGAATTTCATGTGAATCAGCGCGTTCGAATTCTGTTTAGTATTACTTCGGGTTTGTGAACTCGCGACTAAATAAAAACAACCGTGGCGATCTACAAGGTTAAGCGACCAGACCCCTTATTCACAACCATTCGACTCGCTTCCGATTCGGAAAGTCGTGTTTCTATCTCGCTCGTTTTTGTAATGCCAGAAGAAGACAGATATACGAGTTGTCGAATCGGAAACGAGTCGAACGTTTGTGAATACGGGGTCTGAATGGCGTAGTGGTAGTGAGCCTGCCTTACGTTCTTAGGGTTCGAATCCCGGTATATTTGGGAACATAGATATTCTGTATTCCAATCGAAATAAATACACATTACCTTATGAATATGTTTGATTTGCAAATTATTTTGGTATTACGTTTTTATGAAATACGCATGCTCCGCTGGCCTCTTAAACGCCCTTCTCAAAAGCCAAAAGGCACTTTTCGAAGATATAAAAAAGAAGGTCTAAACTTCGAAAAATTTTCACGCTTAAAAAAAGCGGTCATGGCGTTTGCAATAGCGTCGAAATATTGTAACTTTGACCCCCCATATCTCCGTAACTAGAAGGTTCCCAGGTATGACGTAGAACAAAAAAAATGATCACAATGACGGGGAGAACAGGTGCCTCTCGGCTTCGTTAAGAGGTGTTTTACACCCTTTATGTAATAATGATGTGTGCAAGCAATTTATAAATTATTAGCGCACATCACGCGGTTTCACCCACGTAGGTTCCGTTCCCGTGGGAGTACGGGGATGAAATATAGCCTATGTTACTCGCTGATAATGTAGCTATCCTGTGCTGAAAGAATTTTTCAAATTGGTCCAGTAGTTTTTAAGTTTATTCATTACAACCAAACACACAAAGTTTTCCTCTTTATAGTTAGTGTAGAAAAGCATACAAAATTCATCTACGTTTTGACTGCGTTACATTAACCACTTCCGAGTACTGAGATTTTTCATACCAAAAAGAAATGTCGGTTTCCATTCCCACATTTTACGAGTATAGATTGATGTTCTCACAAATATTTATCGGTACAGTAATCGAACTGGTATCGCCACGGAATTTAAACACTTATCTCGTGAGCCAAAAGGGTCACATTGCTTGAATAGTTGGCTCTACGCCACTGATGTCTTTCGGCAGGTCATCAGGGAGTACCTAGGCATAACATCACGCTTGTTATTCTTGCGTAGGGTTGATAGAACTCATAAAGGTTGTAAAAAGAGTCTGAACGAAGCCGAATTGCACTTATTGTTCCTGTCATTACGAAAAACACAATTTTATTACGAGATCATCGACCGTCCATTGTGAATTTAGCAGATTACGAACTTTAAGCAAAGTGACAATGGGATGAGAATGGAATCGTGTTGGAGTGACGAATTTATTAAAATAGCAGAATTAGGTCTGGAAACCTTCTAGTTACGGAGATATTTGGGGTCAAAGTTACAAGTGTTTACATGGAACGACTGCCTGTTTAAACTTTAAAACCTATTTATCAGTAATTTTATGGTACTATGACTTATAAGGCATATAAAAAAACCGCTATAAAAACAAGTCATAAGTAATTACAATAAAGCTTAAAAGCAATTCAATCAACCGAGGATAATTGAATAATTACAGCTCGATAAGATAGGAAAGACAATAAAAAACTTCATTTGAATACACATGTACTAAAAGCAATAAAGATAGAACTGAAATGAAGTGATAATTTTTACTTACACTATTTACTAAATGTAGAAGCGACAGAGTAGATCGCGAAATAAAAAAAATCTTATGTAAGTATTAAAATAGGCTAGTTTCCACCATCAATAAATTGCAAAACTAATTTAGTCCGTCAGTTAGAGTCATCATTCTCTTGCCCTTATCCCAATTTATTTGGGGTCGGCGCAGCATGTCTTCTTCTTCCATACTCCTCTATTTTTTGTCATCTCATCAGACACTTCTTTTCTTACCATATCATACTTTTCATATCTTAGAGTATTGGAAAATAATGAACACGTATTGTTTGTTTTTGTAAATCAATGAATATTGACAAAGATAAAACGCATCAAAACTCGGGAGTTCAGAAATAGCAAAAAAAATTACCTAGGCGTGACGTATTGGAAATTTTACCCAGCATAAACGCTCCCGCGTGCCCTCCACGCAAAGCAACAATTTCATCTACTATTTTGTCACGTATTTGTGTCGTACAAGGCACGCGCTTGCTTGTCACGTATATGTGACAATGGCGTCCAAAAGTTTAAAACTGTCGTATCTTCGTCAATTTTGATTTACGTAACGTACGTAACAGAAAAAATAATTAAATATTTTTTTTATAATCTACCTGGCGGACAAATTCGATTTTTTTTGTCGTCTTCCCTATTACACAAAGTAATGCGTATGTCTAGGTTCGAACCTACGACTTACTGCTCGTAAATTCTCTGTCAACCGTTAAGCTATCATTTACTCCTTTAAATTTCACTAGCTTCTGCCCGCGACTTCGTTCGCGTGAATTTCCCGCTTGCAACATTTCTTATTGCTGCTCCGCTCCTATTGGTATATAGCCTATAGCCTTCTTCAATAAATGGACTATCCAACGCAAAAATAATTTTTCAATTCGACCCGGTGGTTCCTGAGATAAGCGCGTTCAACCAAACAAACAAACAAACAAACTCTTCTGCTTTATAATATTATAGTATAGATTAGTATAGATAGTATAGACACTCCTCACACAATCCATCCAACGTTTCTTTGGTCCTTCCTAACCCCCTCCATCCATTAACATTTATATTCATCACTCTTTTAGTCACATTCGACTCATCCCTCCTCATCACATGTCCATACAACGACAGTCGATTCCCTTTCAACTTCTCTGTAATTGGTGCAACTTTTAAGCTTGCTCTAATATACTCGTTCCTTAGTACTCATTCACGTTGACTCGCGGGCGCGGTCACGAAATATCAAACATATGCCGTAATATCCAAGTGTCCACGTACACAACGCACGTGCGGTCTAAGTAGCGGGCAAGCTAGCGACTGGCGCGCGGCGGGCTCGCGGCAATATCAAACGCGTGAGATGTTTGTGTGTGTTCACGTCGAACTAGCGGCGGAGCGCGCGATTCACTCGCGACGTCAGCAAAGTTCAACCAATATGAACTTGTCGCTAGAAACGGACTCGCGCAAACGCCTGGCGGCAAATGTCAACACGAACTCGGCACGTCTCCGCGCCCGCACCCGCTGCCGCGCCCGCGCGTTCCTACGTGAACAAGTACTTACTGTGGTGTTCACTCCGACGCTAGTGAGGGTTTGGAGTAAAGCCACCGTATATCAGGGTGGTGTCTTTGTTCAGTGTTGTACAATAAAGCACTGTTTCCAATATTACTAGGTTAGGCTTGCTGTCGCTAGGGCTGCTCGTACTAGACTGAGCGTGGCACATCGCACCGCGCTGCCCCAAACGCGGATCCCCCACTACAGCACGCATAACTCATTTATTGAACGTCACACTTACCTTATCCATTCTTGACACATCCACGTCAACATTCTCATCTCTGCTACATGCAATCTTTTTTGATCCATCTTCTGTGCCGCCCAGCTTTCCGATCCATCCTTCACCGAAGCAAGTAATAACTATACAATACGCACGTAAACTCGAAAAATCAAATGTCCATACTTGGGCCCATTGTAGTAGTAGTTACGGAGATATTGGAGGGGTCAAAGTTCCAACTTGACAAGTTTTTAATGTTATAACTTTAAGTTAACTACATTCATGTCCCTCGTACTAGTCAATACGTCAATCAGCAAAATGTTGTTAGTGCATTACATTGAATTTTACCGTGAAACCGTCATTTTTCACCCAAAAAAAGTAGTTTCCCATCAAAAAGTTTTGCGTAGAGTTACATAGTTTGATGTACAGAATGCTTGGTAGACGGCTTCGCGAATGAACCGTTTTCTAAAATCCATATTCTGTATCTGTCACCGTAAAATTGTTAAATACGTTATATTGTAATATCTCTAGCGATATTGTAAAGTCTCGAATTATTGTCAAAGATGGTAGTCAACTTACGCAGTGTGGAGGGAAGGAGGGGTCCCCCTTGCCCAGTGGCACAACTCTCATGAAAAGATAATGCACCATTCCTGAGAAATGTCGATTAATATAACATAACCTTAAAACACTTTATATTCCCCCTAAAAAGCGTAGTCGACGGAGCCCCGCTTCGCGGGGCCCCTATTTCCGAGTGCAGGGTTTATAGGAACCTAACTAACCTAACGGGGGGGTGCCCCAAGTCCGGATTATGGGGGCAGAGATACTTCCGTATGTTCAGTTGACAATAATTCGAGACATTACAATATCGCGAGAAAAAACACGTTATATTGTAATATAACGTGTTTGACAATTTTACGGTGACCTATCCATTCTTTCTTGTAGGTACCTAAACGATACTAGACTGTGACCTTTAATAAATACTGCAGTAGTTGTCTGAGGTCAACGCTTAGTGTTTGGCTATCTGCCAATTCCACCACTTACCCCGATTAAAAGCCTGATCAACGGCACTGCATCATGTATACCTAGCCTCTTCTCAAGTATGTTGGGGTCAGCTTCCAGTCTTATCGAATGCAGCTGAATACCAGTATCTATTTTACATGGAGCGACTGCATAATTGTTTTTTTTTATATCGCTGGACATTACACACAGCGCCATCTAGTGCCACACTAAGTAAGACTTGTGACGTGGTCACCAGACAGTTGTATATACTACATATATACTTTTTGTTTGTAAATACATACTTATTATACATATAAACATCCATGACTCAGAAACAAATGTCCATGCTCATCACACAAACATTTGCTCCTACCGGGATTCGAACCCGGGACCCTAAGAACGTAAGTCACTACCGCTGCACCAATCGGGTCGTCAAATTGTCGTATTTGAACTCCACAACCCAGTTAGTTCTGGGTAATACGATACTCTTTGGTATGGCCGGACCATTTGTAACGACTGTCAAAGTGTATTTTGGAACCACAAGAAAATGAAGTTAAAGTACATAATTATTATTTAGATGATCAATTACCTGAGTTATATCTGTAACGGTACAAAATGAAGGGTAATATTGTTCCGTGATAACGGCGCGTTCGTGTTCCACGCGCGCCTCAAAGAGGTGTCAACATAATGGAGGGGTTCGCCCCGGCGGCGGCAACGGCCGAAGCCCACCGGGGCTCGAAAAAGATACCGTGGCCCCGGAACAAAAAGGGCGAGGAAGGAACATGGATGGGTTTTACTCAGTGAAAGTCTGACACTCCCTCCCGCTCCGCCCAGTGGAAGAAGTCATTTGATGATTTCAAATCCAAAACAAAAATTATTGATTAAGTAGTAGACCGCCAAGTTATTCAAAAATAAGTGTGATTTTACTCTTTCTATTAAAAAATTAATAAAAGTTTATTATACTTCCTACAGTGCGTGTCCTAGACCCATTTTAAAATGACCTCCTTTTAAAAACTTTACGTTGCTCTTTCTCAGTAAAACACCGCTCATGGTCACCTTATTTTTGTTATTAAGGCGCTTAGACGAGCTAAATTAGCAACTCTATTTGTGGTGGTTCAAACTTCGTTTGAAATGCTGTTAAAAAAAGTTCTAATCATCTTGCACAACAAAGTGGTTGTTACGTCAGCCACTGCGGGCAAAAAAGCGCGAAATGTGTGGTTTCGATCGATTACAAAAAAACTATTGATTGGATTAAAAAACTAAAACAGTATCATTCTAATATATTGCTTGTAGAATTATTTGCCAAAAAATCAGAATGATCGCATGCATATTAGTTTGTTTTTTATTGTTTGAAAGATATGTTTACAGATAAGTTCGTGATTTATTTTCATCGAGCCAAATTAATTGTATTATGTTTTCAAAACAGTATCATGCTAGCATATATCCTGAATAATATCATATATTTTTCTGGTCTTCTTTATACCAGTGAATCATATACTTTTAGTAATTATAAAACTCGCATTTAGCTCATGTAATCGCCTTAACCAGCAAAGCGCCCCGGTTTTACACTGGTGAAACTTACCACCCATCTGCCTAGGTTTATCCTATCAATGTTGGGGTCGACTTCCAGTCTAACCGTCATCATCATCATCATCATCATCATCAGCCTATAATGTTCCCACTGCTGGGACACGGCCTCCTCTCAATGAGAGAGAATGGGCTATAATCTACTACGCGGGCCCAGTGCGGATTGATAGATGTCACATGTCTTCGAATTTTTTGGTTCTAGGACATGCCGGTTTCCTCACGATGTTTTCCTTCACCGTTTTTGAGAGCAGTGGTGTTGAAATAAATTACACAAAGTAATGCGCCTGCCTGGCTTCGAACCCACGACTTACTGTTCTTAAGTCGGGGCCGCCACCACTGAGCTACCGCTGCTTTCAGTCTAACCGTATCCAGCTGAATACCACTATTTTACATGGAGCGACTGCCTATCTGACCTCCACAATGCTACTGGGTAATATGCAACCACTTGGTAAGACTGGTTGTCAGACTTTTTATGCCACTGATTACCTGTAACGACTGTCAAAAATCTACAAATGACAGCCGGGACCAACAGATTAACGTGCTTTCCGAGGCACGGAGGAAACTCGGTATGTAAGGGTGGTCACCCATCCACAGACCAACCTAGGCAAGCACGGCTTAACCTAAAGATCGACACAAGCGCTTGTTATTATTTAGCCACGAGCCCCTCCACACTCACACAGACACTCCTACTAATTAATTTAAGTTCTATTGACTAGTAGGAGCGGTTTACAATTCATTACTTTATTCTTGGAAAAAGTAGTTGATAAAAACCGGCAAAGTTCGAGTCGTACTTGCGGACGTAAGGATCCGTACCATTATCTACACAACATTAGACAAAAAGGCAAAACATCACGTTTATTGTATGGGAGCCATCAAATGACTTCCCCCCGCTCTGGCGGAAGGGAGTGTCAGATTTTTACTGACCAAAACCATCCATAACCCTTTTGGTTGTGGATGGTTTTGGTCGATGGGAAAGCATCAAATGACTTCTCCCACTCTGGGCGGAGCGGGTGGGAGTGTCAGACTCTTACTGACTAAAACCCATCCATGTTCCTTCCTCGCCCTTTATGTTCCGGGGCCGCGGTATCTCTCGCGAACAGGCCCGCAACCCCGGACCATCCATAACCCTTCTGAGCCCTTTGTGTCCTAACTCCCAACACAAAGAGCTAAGAAGCCCTTAATTATTTATTTTTACTTATTCTGTTTTTAGGATGTGTTATAGCTAGTGTTGCCAGGTGTCCCGATTGTCAGGGGTCTGAGGATGCGTCCCGATTTGCCCCTGATCGGGACGCTATATGTCCCGATAAATAAATGTCCGGAAGGGTATTTTCTCAGGCCAACTTAATTTGGTCCGAAACCTTTTGACACGGGAACATGTCAAAGCGGAAATACAAATAAAAACTAACTTCAGCATTCGAAGACGTGCTTCGAATTTTATAATTACCTTATAAAAAACAAAGAACTCTAAAATGCAGCAAAATCTAACCTAAAATACAAGTTTACCTCTTTTTGATATTTGTACAGTATATTTTTTCTAATGTTAGTGTGTATACAGGGTGTAAACCACCTCATCACAAAGCCGTTAACCAAGCATTCTGAACATCAAACTAAGTAACTTTACGCAAACATTATTGCTGGGAAACCACCTTTTTTTTTTGAGGTTATAAATCATGTTTTGTGGTAGAACTTAATGTAACGCACTTAAAACATTGTGCTGATGGATGGATTTAATAGAAGGGGGTTCGTGGAGGTTAAAAGTCAAAATATTACAAAAAAAACTTGTATTAAAAAAATACTTGTCAAAAAGTTGTAACTTTGACTCCCCATTTCTCCGTAACTAGAAGGTTCCCCGGTATGGTGTAGAACCAAAAAATTATCGCAATGATGGAGAGAATAAATGCCTTTCGACTTCGTTAAGAGGTGTTTTACACCCTTTGTATTGTAAATAAATACAAGTTTTGAAATAAGTTACTTAAGCATTACCATTGCAATAAATGGCCTCTAATTAAAAAAAAAGTTGTTGTCCCGCTTTCAAACTCCAAATCCCGATTTGTTTTGCCATCTGCCCCGATTTTAATTAAATCGGACCTAGCAACACTAGTTGTAGCGGAAACAGGAATACATCATCTGTGAAAATTTCAAGTGTCTAGCTGTCACAGTTCATGAGATACAGCCGGGTGACAGACAGACGGACAGTGAAGTCTTAGTTATAGGGCCCCGTTTTTACCCTGTAAAGCCGTATTTTTTTTTCTATAAACCCCGCCACGAGACGCTATAATTTTGTAAACAAATAATTTCTACCAAGATATGTGGCGACAATTCAATCAACAAGAAATACTCCCAAATTCAATCAACTCAAATTATCATACGTCTAATACGAAACTAACAGCAATTTCTCTTGGTCGGGTTATATTTTGGCGATATAAAGCGCTGTCGTCTAATGTTTTGTGGTACTGGAACGCGTCTGACATCATGGAACGTAAACATTTGGGTCGCCATTTTGAAGTAAATAAATAAATTTATTTATTGGCAAAAACAACACATTACATGGTCGTGAATCACTGGTGCCTGTGGTAGGTAGTGAAAACACCTGTATTGCAGGTCACCAGGTTTCCACTTGAAAGCATTTTACAGTATCATTGTTAAGTACCTAAAGGTTGGTTAACAAATTAAAAATAAGTTAACAAAATAGGAATAAAAGTTTAGAGTAATGTAAGAACAAAACAAAAAAAATGTATTTAAAGAAAACCAAAAAAACCCGACTGCGTAAAAACTAATTGAAAAATACGTGAAAAAATTAACTGAAATAAAAACTAAAAAGAGAAATAAACCCTATAGTTCAAAATTCCGTAACAAATCATAAATTCTAATGCAGAACTGAACGACTCACAGTCGGAGCCCATTCATTGGAATGGGCTCCGACTGTGAGTCGTTCTACTAATCAAATCTTCCCACTTGACATAGTTCATCGACTTTTTTTGACAATATGGCGTCTGGTTGTCGGTGTGGTGAATTTTGATTACTGTCATGTCTTTAGTGACACTCGCAAGGTTAAGACGAATCGATTGACGTAAGAATTATCAAAATAGGCCTTCGCATTTGGTCTCTAGAACGCCACATAGAAACAAACTTACATACATACATAGACTGATGAACACATTACCCTCCTTTGCGTCGCGCAGTCGGGTTACAATTCAGAATAATTACTTCCGAGTTACGTGGTGTAGGTGTGTGGGTATGTGAAAGTATGCGTGTGTTTGTGCATGAGTGTGTGTAAATGTGTGTGTAAGTGTGTGTGTGTATAATGTGGCTGTTGTAGGCCAATTACGCCAAAACCTGCAACAGACCCTCTGTAACCTCTGTTGCAGTATAATATATGACTGCTGAAGAAGCCAATCCTGAACAGTTATTTTGAGGCGCTTAGTCGAGTTAAATTAGTAACTCTATTTGTGGTGGTTCAAACTACGTTTGAAATGCTGTTAGAATAAAGTTCTAATCAGCTTGCACTACAAAGTGGTTGTTACGTCAGCCACTGCGCTGCGGGCCAAATAGCGCAAAATGAGTGGTTTCGATCGATTTACAAAAAAAACTATTGATTGGATTAAAAAACTGAAACAGTATCATGCTAATATATTGCTTGTAGAATTATTTGCCAAAAAATCGGAATGATTGCATGCATATTAGTATGTTTTTAATTGTTTGAAAGATATTTTTAGAGATAAGTTCGTGATTTCTTTTTATCTGTATTATATTTTCAAAACAGTATCATGCTAGCATATATCCTGAGGAATGTCATATATTTTTCTGGTCTTGTTTATAGCAGTGAATCATATACTTTTAGTGATTATAAAACTCGCGTTTAGCTCATGTAATCGCCTTAAGGTCGTGTTGGGTTAGTTGATGAACAGATAGACACACTGACGCTGTTATAAAACTTAAGAAGACGGGTATTTATCGCGAATTTACCTTTAATTTAATCCCGACGTTTCGACCGGATTGCACCAGCCGTGGTCGCGGGGAGACTGAAGTATTGGAGGTACCGCGACAGCAAAGTTAAGGCGTTTATTCAACTACCCTCACTCATCTTCATAAATGTTCAAACGGCTTCAAACTCTCTTCAGCTTGGAATCCAGTAATCACTAAGTGTACTCGTCAAGTGAAATCGCCTCAATATACGGACACTGTTAGTGTAGTGTGCTGTCCTAGTGTGAACCGGCCCTAATTAACATTTATGAAGATGAGTGAGGGTAGTTGAATAAACGCCTTCACTTTGCTGTCGCGGTACCTCCAGTACTTCAGTCTCCCCGCGACCACGGCTGGTGCAATCCGGTCGAAACGTCGGGATTAAATTAAAGGTAAATTCGCGATAAATACCCGTCTTCTTAAGTTTTATAATGTGTTCTGATCGTGAAAGTTTAAAAAAGACAAATGACGCTGTTGTTTTTAAATTTAATCCAAAGGTTGCGAACCCGAATATGTGTTTACAAAATTGATAGCTTCTCATGGCGGGGACTATAGTTTAGGCCCGTGGTAATTGTCCCACGCGATCGTACTATGGTCGCAAGTTTCTGCAGTTTTTCGCGCGGTATTAAAACAATATGGCGTAACAAAAACAGCTGTCAAAACAAACGCCATATTAATTTCAGAGATGTGTATAAACAAATGCAGGTTAGCTTATCGAATGCATGGGAATTGGAAGTGCGATTTATTTTTTGCAATTTACTTTATGTATGGTCTAAACAGATTCTTTATGATGTCGTCCACCAAGCATTCTGTACATCAAATTAAGTAACTTCACGCAAAAATTATTGCTGGGAAACAACTTTTTTTATTGAGGTTATATATCATGTTTTGTGGTAGAACTCAATGTAACGCACTTAAAACATTGTGCTGATGGATGGATTGAATAGTACGGGGGTCGTGGAGGTGTTGAAAGTTTAAAACTTACAAAAAAAACTTGTACTAAAAAAAAGCTTATCAAAAAGTTGTAAAATTTGGCCCCCTATATCTCCGTAACTAGAAGGTTCCCAGGTATGGCTTAGAACAAAACAAATGATCGCAATGATAGGTGCCTTTCGGCTTCGTGAAGAGGTGTTTTACACCCTTAATATATTTTGTTTCTTTTTTATTGTGTAGAGCAAAAAAAATATCGCAATGACGGGGAGAATAAGTGCCTTTTCAGCTTCCCTTAATACATCGCGATCTAAGTTAGCTCATGTAGGTACATTCTCGACAAGCGATTGCCTGCTCTCTTCAGAGCTCTACGATTTTAACTATTAACAATATTGATTTACTAGCTGACCCACGCAACTTCGTCTGCGTCACATAAGAGAGAAAAACGAAAGGAATGGTAAAAGCAGGAATGGAAAATGTTTCAAAAACCTCGTTTTTGAAACATTTTCCATTCCTGCTTTTCCTGCTGCTCCGCTCTTAATGGTCATAGCGTGATGTTATATAGCCTATAGTCTTCGTCGATAAATGTACTATCCAACGCAAAAAGAATTTTGCAATTCGACCCGGTAGTTCCTGAGATTAGTGCGTTCAACCAAACAAACAAACTCGTCTGCTTTATTAATATTAATTAATATTAATTAATTAATATTATATATTATATTAAATATATTATAAATTAATATTATTTTATTGTCGTTTCAGGTACTTACATTATTTATGTACAATCGCCAATACATAAGACATTCTACTGCAACTGGGGCCTAACATAAATTCACTTTTGATTGAGTGAAACGTTTTCTGTAACTTACTTACGTATGACTTGATTACTATGCCTACTTCTGTAACATGCCGTGTTTCTATAAACAAAAAATACCGTTGCTCCGCTTGCCAAAACCTCTTAAGTGTATTTAGTCAAGTTTTCAGGAGAGATAAAAAACAGTTTATTATAAAAAAAATAAAATAAAAAAAATTAATTCAGGTCTGAGACCCATATAAAGAAAACATAAAAAAAAAATAGATAGACACACATACAAACACATAAATTATAGAAATGTCACACAAATACAAAAAAAATATTGAAATGTCATAATGATTGATGGACTTATCAATAATTTATAAATGCAGTATGGTGGCAAAAAATATTACGTTCGAACTGAGATACAAGTAAAAATGATAACATGTACTTTTCATCACTCGCAAATACTCGCAATCCAATTCTGACACATGTGCAACAATGGATAAAAACGTGATTTGAAAACGTTTCATGTGAACACTTAACCAATTTATTGAACACATAACCAATTTATCATTGCCTGAAATGAAAATTAGGTGCACATAATAGATTTTGTCAAATCGATTTCTAGACGGAATCTATACTTCTATACTAATACACTCGAGAGCAATGAATCCGGGTCACTTAAAGAATGTTAAAAATCTCGGAAACTAAAAATGATAGGTTAATGCAATAAATTGTATTTAATAGACTATGTAATACTCCTTAAATGAAAGTAAAAAAAATATGAGTCACCATACATTTTATTAACACAAAATTACATAAAGAAAAAAACTGCTGATCTCTCCTTAAAACAAAAATAGGAAACATGAAATTTTTGAACTTTATTACGATTTTCTTGAATTTTAATACTTCGTATTGCCTCCTCGTGCTTCCATTACTGCGTTTACGCGGTTTGGCATGCTGTACACCAAGTTCCTTATACGATTTTGGGGAATATTCTCCCATTCCTCTGTGAGAGCAATTTTGAGCTCACGAAGCGTGATTGGGGGAGGGTTTCGTTGTTTTACGCATCTGCCTAGCTCGTCCCAAGCATGCTCGATCGGGTTGATATCCGGGCTGCGCGCTGGCCACTCCATACGAGTAATGTTCATCTCTTGAAGGTAGTCATTCACAATCCTACCTGTATGAGGTCGGGCATTGTCATGCATAAATATAGCATCCTCACCTAAATTGACCATAAATGGACCAACGTGATCATTGAGGATTTCTTCCACATATCTTACGCTAGTTAAAGAGCCGTTTTCTATGATCACCAGCTCTGTGCGACTTTCAGAAGAAATTCCGGCCCACACAAGTACAGACCCACCACCGTAGGCTACTTTTTCTTCGATGCATGCTTGCTTGAATCTTTCCCCTGGTCTTCGATACACTCTGTGTCTTCCATCGTGCTTGTAGAGCATACATTTTGATTCGTCGGAGAACATAACTTTTGACCAATCTTCAATACCCCAATTTACGTGGCTCTGGGCATATCTTAGTCTTGAAATACGATGCCCACGCTCCAGTTTAGGGCCGTTTGCAGGTCTAAGGGGTTTTAAGTTAGATTCAGCAAGCCGACGTCTTACTGTCCATGCACTTGGGTTACTTCCTCCGAGGCGTCGAAACTGATTTGTGAGTTCAGTTCCTGTGAGAAAGCGATTTCGAAGCATGGTGTTCACCAAGTATCGGTCTTCTCGTGCTGTGGTACACCTGGTTCTGCCCGTTCCTGGTCTGCGTAGGTTAGAACCAGTTTCTTCGTAACGTCGGAGAACTCTTTGTACTGTTGACAGCGACACACCGACAGTCCTGGCTGTATCGCGCTGACTCCGGCCGGTTTCCAGCATTGTAAGTATTCTGGTGCATTCTTCAGGCGTAAGCGACATAATTTCAGCTTGAATAATGAATATAGAGCATTATCAACATGGTTTATGTACCCACATATATGACAGATTACAAACAAAAGCAAAACCAAATGCTGTAATTTCGTAGTTCCATCTTCGAAAGTGGCCCTTTTTCAAATTTGATTTTTTATGATATAACTTTACAATAACTAAGAAGTTTTAATACCTTCATTTAAGGAGTATTACATTGTCTATTAAATACAATTTATTGCATTAACCTAGCATTTTTAGTTTCCGAGATTTTTAGGATTCTTTAAGTGACCCGGATTCATTGCTCTCGAGTGTATTATAAAGCAGAAGAGTTTGTTTGTTTGTTTGTTTGGTTAAAAGCGCTAATCTCAGGAAGTACCGGCTCGAATTGAAAAAATCTTTTTGCGTTGGATAGTCCATTTATTGAGGAAGGCTATAGGCTATATAACATCACGCTATGACCAATAGGAGCGGAGCAGCAATAAAAAATGTTGCAAGCGGGAAATTCACGCGAACGAAGAAGCTAATAGTTAACACATATTTGTTTGCGCAATTCGATTTCAAGAACATCTAGCAAAGAAAAAAAAAACATAAAAATGCACATAACGGTTTTGTTAAGCGCACCGAATTACTATCCTCACCTATCTGTCACTTGATTCGTAGAAAAAATCAAAGAGATCTTTTCTGTGACGTTTTTTTTCTAAACGGTCAGTAAGCAAAATGTCAAACAAACAGAGGAACCTACCGAAACCGAACAGTCAGTTATTGAAAATGGCCGGTCATTGTGAATCTTGCCCGAGTCATAAAGTATTCAATGCCTGACTGAAATTTTGAGAAGATAAAAGATAGTATGATGTGTAACTTGGTGTTCTATCTTTTTTTTACATTTTTTCTCTTCTTCCCCAGAAAAACAATCTTCAAAACGATGAGCTGAACGAAACATGAAACAACGCCATCTAGCGGCCGATGGACGGACTACGTAAGATCATGCAACTAGCGCCATCTGTTGAGTGCTAAACGAGATGCCACGCGTAAAATATGCGTCGGTCGCCAGAGTTGTTGTTGTTGTACTCGGCCTCTTTTGTCTATGGCTGCAGATTATGCTCTCGGCGTCTGGTGGAGGCATGTATAGGGATGGAGGTATGACTTTTTTCTTGTTACTTATTTTTTTTTTTAATTTAACTATAGCACAATTTTTAAACAGGGCAGCTAAGGAACTTTGAAGGGCATTGTACCTATGATAAAATATTTTGCATCTAAACGACACCAAAATAAGTAAAACGTATAAAATAGAGAGTGTATAATGTCAGCCATGAGACAAGTCTTCGATTACTTATATAAAAGAAAAACGAGAAAAGTTGCACTGTTACTGCTGTATGTAGGGTGTAAACAGACTCATCACGAAGCCTTTAACCAAGTATACTTCACATCAAACTAAGGAACCCTACGCAAAAAAAAACTTGCTGGGACTTTTTTTGGGGTGAAAAATCACGTTTTACGGTAAAACTCAACGTAACGCACTTAACAGTGTGCTAGTGGATAGATTAATAGTACGGGGGTCGTGGAGAAGTTTAAAGTAAAAATATTACAATAAATACAAGTATTTAAACATATAAACACTTGGGGAATAGTTGGGACTTTGACCCGAACCTTGAACGGGGACCTTCAAGTTACGGAGGTATTGAGATCTCCGTAACCAGAAGGTCACCCGTTCAGGCCCCTTATTCACAACCATTCGACTCGCTTCCGATTCGGAAAGTCGTATGTCTATCTCGGTCGTTTTTGTAATGCCGAGAAGAAGACAGATACACGAGTTGTGGAATCGGAAACGAGTCGAACGTTTGTGAATACGGGGTCAGGTATGGTGTAGAACAAATAAAAAGGCCTTGGGATCTTTTTTTTTTGTCACCCGAAGAGCATGTGTCTATCGGCTTCGTGATGAGTCTTTTTACACTTTTTATATTACTGAGGTTCATATTTACCAAAAAGATGACGTGTGACGGTCTGATTACTAAAACATCTAAAACAGCTGTTTAAAACTCATTTTTGTATGAAAAAATGCCACAGTGAAAGCTGTTTTTAGATAATCAGACGGTTATCTTTTCGGTGAACGTGGACCCAGGCGGTCAAAAATTTAAGTAACGTGCCAGCTATATTTATTTATTTATTTTTATTTATAATCCTGGTAGTAATGAAGTAATTGTTTCTTTTTTCACCTTTTTACAGTTTTTTTTTGTGTATAATTTCAGATGAAGATATAATATTGCAAGGACTCTTGATTAAAAGTGTTTCAAACGATAATACGAAAGGTTTTTAAATGTTTTGTTTCATTTTGTATATTGTTTTCATTTCATATAGGGAATTAATCAATACTACTTGTTGTGTTTCTCAAAATAATTTTCTCGTTTCGATTTAACTTATTTCAGTGTGTTATTATAAGCTTTATTCGAACTTATTTATGAGGTCAATTATAATCTTAGATCTTGACATTTCACTTTATTTAAACTCATTCTCCAGTCCGCTCTTATTAAATACAGGCTGTAAACCACGAAGCCGTCAACCAAGCATTCTGTATATCAAACTAAGTAACTTTATGCAAAAATTATTGTTGGAAACGACTTTTTTCAGGGTGAAATAAAAAAAAATCTGTTGATAGGATTGAATAGTACAAGGGTCGTAGAATCTTACTATAAGAACTTGTATTTAAAAAAAAAATGTCAATAAGTTGGAACTTTGACCCCCAATATCTCCGTAACTGGAAAGTTCCCAGGTCGCAATGACGGGAAGAACAAGTGCCTTTCAGCTTCGTGAAGAGGTGTTTTACACCTTTTAAATGTACATGTGTTTTTAGTTTTTTTACTAGTTAAAATAAAAATAGTAAAGGAGTACTATTATTCTATTTCATTTTGTTAAACTCGAGTAATCTTTTAATCCTACTTTAGTGTAAGTCTCGCAAATTTATTTTTGATGTCCGACAGTTTTTGTTTAGATAAAATCAAATATTTCACAGGATACTTAATAAAACTTGTCTCACATTCATCCTTAAAGTAATTAATCGAAAGTTACTTTTTGATTAATAAACTTTACTTTATCTTCTATGTTAATCGCACTAAATTGAAAATATTTTTTCAACTTTCAGATAACGTTTCCGATTACGATAATAACACAAAACCGGATTCATTACTACTAATACCATATCAAGGTTTTTTTATTATTTTACATTTTTTCTGTTTGTCTATTTGTTATTTTTTTCTAAATCGTATATGTGTAGCTATCAAAAGTAAAAAAGTGTGCAAGAAAATGTATTTTATGTATTTTATCGCTAAATATTGTGTACAAAAAGCTAAATCATATATTTCCTGCTATTTAAATGATAAATGATATTTATTCAGCAAGTAGGGGGTTTATGTTTAGATCTTCTGTTTTCATTTTAAAATTTAAAAAAATTTCAAACACCTCAGCCTAAGCCTTCGAGGAAACAGGCGTGTCTTTATGTAATTTCATTTAAATTACCCATTTTATTCTTTTAACTACAAATATATTTTGCTAAACGTATAAATAATCATATTTTAACCAACAATTTTTTTACCTCTCATGAAAGCTTAGAAAGATGCGAAAAGCTGACACTACATTACTAATGTAATATTAAAGTTTAACATTATCAGCCTAGTATGGCATATTTGCCAAAAAATATATTTTTTTTTTAACCGATAACTTTGAATTTGATGATATGTAACCGATTACAGTTAACAATGACACAGAGAATATAAACACAATGACATCAAATCCAAAGTTTAAATTTCTAACAAATATAAGAAAAATTGAATTTCAGAGTATCGCTTAATAATGTGTTTAAGTCTTTTTTCTGTATAACACTGTCAATAATCATAACATTTGGCTATATACTCTTGTAAATAACTCATGTAAACTTAATACTGTAAGGGTAAAATCATATTTGCATGCACGGATCAGCGTTATCTTTTATCTCCATCTCTTTCTGTCACGTAAGGACGTCATTTGGTGGAGCGAGAAGTACGGTCGCAAGCATCCGCATTCCTTCTCGTCGGACGCAATTTTAAGTGCGTTTTGACTTTTCGGTTTGATGGGTTTAAGTCCAAGGCGCGGTTTATACAGAAAACACGTGGCGAGGGCGTATCAAAGAATTCTAAGATGAACTTAGTGGTTATGTCTCATAGTGTCGTTTTTGTCGGGCGTGTCACCTGGTGGCGGCAACGTGACCTGGAAACGCGGCCACATTGCTCTTTTAGAAAATTAAACGACGCTATCTGACTAACTACAAGGTTCATTTTAGGTTTATTTCATTATCTGCCACCGCCACATATCTGTGCCTGTAAATGTGATTTCATCCCAATTTTCCTTGTATAAGCAATCCTCACGCGAATACCTGACCGCCGCGTACATAGGTATTTGACTCATTTGTTCAGAAATACCGAAAAGCGCCATCTATCGACAGAAAGGCGTGTTAGGGTGAATGCGTTGATTGCTTATTAGGACACGGTCTTCTGATTCGTTTTCAGGACATCGGTGATGCTATATATGCCATTTTGTGTTTAAAATCCATGAAAATAAAGGTTCAAGATAAACAAATGAAAGTACCTTACCGTACATAGTACTTAGAAAGAGATGGCCGCGTATGAGTGACAGAGATGACGCTCTACAAAGCAGTGCCTTTTGTTTTCTCTAAAGTTTGATGTGCCATGTTTTATTACAAGGTACTATAATTCATGATATATCTGGGTCCTTTGTTTTCGTGGACCCTACGTGGGTTTAGTGTATTAGTACTTGTTCACGTAGGAAACCGCGGGCGCTGCAGCGGGTGCGGGCGCGGAGACGTGCCGAGTTCTTGTTCACATTGGCCGCCAGGCGTTTACGCGAGTCCGTTTCTAGCGACAAGTTCATACTGCTTGAACTTACCTGACGTCGCGAGTGAATCGCGCGCTCCACCGCTAGTTCGTCGTGAACACACACAAACATCTCACGCGTTTGATATTGCCGCGCGCGCCAGTCGCTAGCTTGCCCGCCACTTAGACCGCACGTGCATTGTGTACGTGAACACTTGGATATTACGCCATATGCTTGATATGTCGTTACCGCGTACGCCACCGCGCCCGCGAGTCAACGTGAACGAGTACTTAGGATAAAAATGATTTTGTGCTGCTAGCAGTTTGCGTAAACTACCTATAGATGGCGCTATTCCCAATTTTCATTTTTTTTAAATTATCTTTTGATTCAAAGACACCGTAACCGACCGATTTACGTATATGGAGAATGCTACCTCCTATGCCACTGCACCAATATTTAGTGGTTCATAACACGCAGAATACTTTTCCAATTTTCATCGATATTGTGCTGATAGTATCCGAAAATAAATGATAACACAAGTGACGACTGTAAAGTTACAACTAGACGACGGTTTGGAAATAAGGTACCCCTTTTTTCATTTGGCTACTAACTGAAAAAAAACCGACCAAGTGCAGGTCAGACTCGCGCATGACAGGATCCGTACCATCGCGTTGGGAAGCCCCCTTTCATTTGTAATTATAGCGATAACAGAAATACACATTCTGTAAAAATTTAAACTGTCTTCCTATTACGGATCATGAGATACAACCCGCTGATAGGCAGACGGACAGCGGAGGCTTGGTAATAGGATCCCGTTCGTTACTCTTCGGGTGCGGAACCCTAAACTTCGACTCCTTCTCCCAAAGTATTTCTACCCACGAAATTGCATCAGCATTGCGAGTACATCGGACAACGTCAGAATTATGAAATTAGTTTGTCGTGTACAGTAATACATTTAATTAGCAGAAGTACTGGCAACTAGCCCAGTTTACGTTATTATAGAGAACTTGACATATTTCCCACAGTTATGAATGTTACGTAGAACAGATATTTCCATTATGTGATACACTAACTTTTGCAAGCGACTTTGCCCGCGTGGATGTCGATTATTTTCTCTAGGTACTTGTATACCAAATTCAACCAGTTGTTGTGTGCAAAAAGGTTTCAGATCGGTTGACAGACGGAGTAACTTTTACATCTTAGATACAAGCAACGCCATCTGTTGATGGAATTCTGAACGACATTTGGTTGAACTGAATGAGAGATAATTTACCATAATCCACCAAGCGGGCCTGCCCATAATAGGCCATAATAGGCCATAATAGGAAAAAGCAAAAGCAGCCATTTTAGACGCACTGATGTTAGTTACAATATAATTTAAACCCTATTCGTATCTCGTTAAGATTGTTTTCATTTATCAACAGTAGGGACATTATCATCTCTTAGTTAGCCAGTCTACAGCACAGCACAATCCAAATTCAACTCTATTCTTTGAAGCTTACAATTTATTCTTCTTTGATCATCATCGTCATTTTATACAAAAGGATACAACTGCTAGCTACAGCACAATGTAATTTGAACTTTATTCTCAAAGTTAAACGATTGATTTCAGAAGAGCTGATGAATGCTAACGACACTTCAGAGCAGGTACTAGCTCTGGTGCCTCCTGAGCTACATAAGTACTTGACCGTACATCCGAGGAATTTTACAGGTTGGTTTGTTTTTTTTTTTAATTAAGATAAAAACATGACTGATTTGGTTCTGCTTTGTAACCTGATGCGACCTTCGTTGGCCCTGACCCAGACGACAAAAAACCTAATTCATCCGTCCGTTTGATAATCAAAAAATATTTGACCCGTATTTTTTATTTTGTTACGTAAACCAAAATTGACGAAGATATGACGCTTTTAAAATTCTCAATACGTTGTGCCTTCGTAGAACTTTTAGCTAGTTCTGACATCACGAGCCCGACTCCTGAGTTTTGAAGTGTTTTATCTTTGTCAATACTCAGATTAACAAAAACAAAAAAAAAAATGTGTCCAGTAACCTAACTGACGGACTAAATAGATTTGCAATTTTTTTATACTATCATAATGCTACTGGCACTGCCACAACAAAAAAAAAAAACAAAAAAAAAATTAAAAGCTTTCATAGTTATTTAAAGCTTCTAAAGCATCCGATCTTTTCAAAAGCAAACATTTTTGCTGGGTGGGGAATGAGAGTGGGGGCGCTAAGAAAAACCTCACACGATTTAAAGAAAAAAGCATAGTCAGTCAATAATGTTTCCACAACTGAACCCCCATCTCTATCGCGCACGTCTGCAGACGAGTGCGAGTGAGAGAGACGGATGGATCCAAATATACGGACGAAGCGTTAGAGAGTAGGGCCTCTGGGGCACAGGCCTCCTGTCCATGAGGGGAGACCAGTACGGTAGATTTCAAGACTTCGAACTTTAAGTCCTATAACCCTTTGTACGCCAGAGAATAAAATTATATCGCTGGACATTAACACACAGCGCCATCTAGTGCCACACTAAGCAAGACTTGTGTGACACTAGATAGTTGGTATACTACATAGATACTTTTTTGTTTGTAAATACATACTCGTATGAACATCCATGACTCGGAAACAAATGTCCGTGCTCATCAGACAAACATTTGCTCCTACCGGGATTCAAACTATTTCAAACCCCGGCCCCGGAACATAAAGGGCGAGGAAGGAATATGGATGGGTTTTAGTCAGTAAAAGTCTGACCTCCCGCTCCGCCCAGAGTGGGAGAAGTTATTTGATGATTTCCCATCCGAAAAAAAGGACCCTAAGAACGTAAGGCATTCTCACTACCGCTTCGCCGTTCGGGTGGTCAAGATAAAGACACGCGCGTGTCCTC
This sequence comes from Xestia c-nigrum, assembly GCA_916618015.1. Lineage (NCBI taxonomy): Eukaryota > Metazoa > Arthropoda > Insecta > Lepidoptera > Noctuidae > Xestia > Xestia c-nigrum. Next base: position 15,962,371 of record OU745268.1, read on the forward strand.
CACGCCTACCATTTTGTCACATAATTGTGTCGCATATGGCGTTCAAAAGATTAAAATATTGTCTTTTCTTTTTTCAGCGAATTCCACAGAGCGTATAGCAGTTAAGAATATCACAGAAATCAAACGTGCAATCAAAAGGTACAATGACGCGCAGACGATTTACAACGAAGATATCTTCGGTGCAGTACAAAATGATACGGTTATCATAGCTATACAGGTAAGCAATTCCGATTCTCTAGCAAACGGCATCAGAATCTAAAAAAAAAAAAAAAAACACCACTTCCCTAGTCGCTGGATAGATGGCGCTGATCTCGGTATGTTACTGCAAGGAACAAGACGCCACATAATTTCACTTGGACCTAATGGTTATATTCGGAAGCTTATGCCAACGAAAGTGTCAGTCAACAAGCGTATGTTACGTGTGTTTTTTCAAGCTTTTTGGCTTTGGCATCTAGTAACGTAGTCAGTTCAACGCCATCTACAAAGTTCTTGGAAGCAATTTCTTTTTAATTCTCAAAAAGAAAACCGCTCATTGTTTCTTACAGGTTTTTACTGCATGCCCCATAAATATATTATATGTGCACTATAAAATTGATGTTTAATTATCTGAAATTAACAAGTTTAAATTATCATTCATTATGCAATGGAAATGAATATAAGGTAACAGTAAAAGTAAAAATCAAAGACACAACAATACAAAAAATATTAAATTAAATTAAAATTAAAATCATATTCAAAATTAAAACCAATATTACAATAAACTCAATGTCAAAATAAAAATAAAAAAATTAAATAACTTTGAAAGCAAATTAAAATCGAAGTTCAAATAATATGAACAGTGACAAATACAAAATTAAAAATGTAAACAATGACAAAATCAAAATTCATTAAGTATAAAAATAAAATTTACAATAAAAATTGGTCGTTCGGGATCTCACTATGGGGTCGCGCCATCTACAACGAGCTTTAACGTTTTTCGCCATGCAGGACTGTAAACGTTTGTAAAATGTCTTAAAAAACTAAAAGATGACGTTATTTCTTAGCTCCAGGCAAAAACTTTGGCGTCGCCATTTTCCTTCGAGCCAAAATCAAATCCTTGCCAGCCAGCCCAGTCAAAGATACCTTCTTAGGCTCAAGTCTTGACCTAGAAACTTTACTTTTCGTAGCTATCTCCTTCTTTTCTTCACTTTTCTTCTTTTCTTCACTTTTCTTCTTGACTTCCCTCTCGATTCTGGAAGGGGACCCTGGAAGGTGTTCCATCCAGATGTACTGCTCTTCAGCTGGTATTTTGAAGTTCAAAATGAATTTTCTTAGCGCCTGGAAATTATAGGATTATGTCATCTATACATAGTATACATATAATAAAATCGTTGAGACCAATAAATATGTACCTTGAAGATTAAAAAAAAATCCGACCCGACTTAAAATAAGTAACTGATTTTCGTTTGTCCGTTTGTTTGACCGCGCGTCATATAAAAACTGCTGGACGGATTTTGATGAAAACTTTAAATAAACTCAGAATAACATCTAGGCAAAATAAATTATGGATTTTTTTTGGAAAAAGGGGGTGAAAAGAGGGTTGCAAAGTTTGTAAGTGAAAACGTGATTCCTTAGTCATATCAATTAAAAAAAAATGATGGAAGACGTGTTTCGTATTTCATTGAAATTCTAACGGGGTTAAAAAGAGGTAGAAAGTTATTTTAGCAGTGATTTGTTTCGAATTGAATATCAAAACTCCTGACCGATTATCTAAAAACAGCTGTCACTGTGACATGTTCCCATACAAAATGTGTTTTAAACAGCATAGCAGTTTTTAGATAATCAGACTGTCATCTTTTTGGTGAATTTGGACCTTAGTGCTTTTGATTTAAAATACATTTTATTTTAAATGAAAATAACTAATACATGTTTGAAAACTCAATCCTAATTATTCAAAAAAGGTTGAACTCACATCAAAACTTGGTGCTAATACTATTTAAAATTGAAATGTCTCGATAGTCACCGTATTATGTTAACACCGCATTTGACGGTTTCTAAGTTTAGGACACGGCCTCAGAGGCACGTAGAGTTCGAGATTTGAAATGGTAAGCAGTTATAAGAGGTCCGCAACAGTTTACAGCGGCTATATCGTGTCGCGGCTCATTTCATGCACCTTGATGAGAACTTCAGACCTAGCTGGAGTATGACTGTCATCGAGTGTCTAAAGAAGGATGAAGACGTTAGGTCGTCGAGAGAAGCCCTTTAAACTGTTTTTGTAAACATGTTAATTTATTCCAAAATAAATACGTTGTTAATCAGGAGTATTTGCCCTTGGGTACGTAATTTGATTTCAATTAATATCTTAGGAGATACACCGTTTTAAATGACTCGGCAGCAAAATAATGATCATGTACCGGGCGCGCTTTTCATTATGCGGAATGATGTGCTCTTTGACAATTATTGTATTATACAACTCTCTGTAACTCTGTCTTTCTTTTATGTGTCGCAGACGAAGCGCGGGTCAGCTAGTCTATACTAATTTTATAAAGAACAAAGATGTTTATGCTTGTATTAAAAAATAAACTTTAAAACTACTGGCCCGATTTGAAAAATTCTTTTAGCGAATAAGCGCAAAGAGAACGGGAACTGCGCGGGTGAAACCGCGTGGCATCTACTAGTTTGTTATGAAGGATGTAAAAATAATGAAGCTCAGAGATTCTTGTTCTCCCAGTCTCAATTCGATGTAGACCATACTTGGGAACCTTCTAGTTACGGAGATATTGGAGGTCAAAGAAACAACTTTTTTAGAAGATTAATTTTGAATACAAGCTTTTAATGATCAATGTTTTGAGTGCGTAACGTTGAGTCATACCGTCAAATGTGATTTTCAATTAATAAAAAAATTACACATTGTAGCCTGCCCCTTCCGCCCCCCTTCCTCCCTCCTTACTTCTTTCTTCCTTCCTTTATTTTTTAAAATAAAAAGTTACATATTGTAGCCTACTCCTTCCGCCCCCCTTCCTCCCTCCTTCCTTCTTTCTTCCTTCCTTCCTTTCTCTCTGTTTTAAATAAAAAAGTTACAAATTGTAGACTAAAATTCCATCCCCTTCCTTCTTTCTTCCTTACTCGAAACTCGTGGCTAAATTATGACAGCCGTTCGGGTCGATCTTTAGGTTAAGCCGTGCTTGCCTAAGTTGGTCTGTGGATGGGTGACCACCAATTACATACCGAATTTCCTCCGTGCCTCGAAAAGCGCCTTAAGCTGTTGGTCCCGGCTGTCATTTGTCGATCTTTGACAGTCGTTAAAGATAGTCAGTGGCACAAAAGTCTGACAACCATACACACACACATACATAAATACACCCATATATGTACAGATGCGGTACTTATTTCTATCATTTCGTTTTGAGTTAATTGCAATTTTATTTATTTGTATAGATTAATTATTGTTGATGTGAGCTTCAATAGAAGTTGACTTTGGAAATTAATATCCTAAATCGATGCAACTTGTATGTCTAGTTTGGCTTAATCATTGTCATAAAATCTATTAGGGGATGGCGCTGTTTGCCGAGATACAGGATCCGTCCTAGTTCGGCAATCAGAGGATTCCATATTAAAAAATTGTATACTAAGCCTATCAGGTCATATAATATGTTACTGTATTATTTTTTTTGTGATGAAAATAAATATTATATTATCTACACTAATATTATAAAGAGGAAAACTTTGTTTGTTTGTTTGTTTGGTTGTAATGAATAGGCTTAAAAACTACTGGACCGTTTTTAAAAATTCTTCCACCATTCGAAAGCTACATTATCCACGAGTAACATAGGATATATTTTATCCCCGTACTCCCACGGGAACGGGAATTACGCGTGTGAAACCGCGTGACGTCCGCTAGTATATTATAATATTATATTATAAAACCAGTTTTACCAAGGAGTATCATATTACCCAGTACTAACTGGGCTGTGGAGATCAGATAGGCAGTCGCTCCATGTAAAATACTGGTATTCAGCTGTATATTCATAGGGTGAGGCAGATGATGATGTACTTACCGTATATTCGTTGCAATAATCTTCGTATGTAGGTATATACTGTGGTATATCATCTTCCAGAACTGCTTTTGGTATTCTGGCAACCATCGGCTTTGGCCAATCTTGTCTTTGATACCTGAAGATTAATAACAAACATCGAAGCGCACAACTTATATTGGACTACAGTTATCATACTCGAATGGCGTAGTGGTAGTGAAGCTGCCTTACGTTCATAGGGTCCTGGGTTCGAATCCCGGTAGGAGCAAATGTTTGTGTGATGAGCATGGACATTTGTTTCCGAGTCATGGATGTTTATATGTATAATAAGTATGTATTTACTAACAAAAAAGTATATATGTTGTATATCAACTATCTGGTGTCCACGACACAAGCCTTGCTTAGTGTGGCATTAGATGGCGCTGTTCGTTAATGTCCAGCGATATTTATTATTATTATTATTTATTATCATCATCTGTTCAGCCTTATCTATATATGTCACCGTAAAATTGTCAAATACGTTATATTGTAATATCTCTAGCGATATTGTAAAATCTCGAAATATTGTCAAATGAACATACTGCTTACAACAAAACGCATTATTTTTCGTGATATGCATGCGATGGTAGTCAACTTACGCGGGAAGGAGGGGTCCCCCTTGCCCAGTGGTACAACTCTCATGAAAAGATATTATACCATTCCTGAGAAATACCGATTATTATAACATAATCTTAAAACAATTTATATTCCCCTAAAAAGAGTAGTCGATGGAGCCCCTATTTCCGAGTGCAGGGTTTAAAGGAACCTAGCTAACCTAACTTCTATACTTAATTTCATAAACCTGAATAGTTTATTTGTTTGGTTGAACGCGCTAATCTCAAGAAGTACTAATTGAAATTGAAAAAATCTTATTGTGTTGGATTGTCCAATTATCGAGGAAGGTTATAGGCCCGTAACATCACGCTACGACCAAAAGGAGCGGAGCATAATTGGAGAATATTGCAAAAGCGGAGAAAATTTATTCCTTTTGAGATGGGACGCAGACGCAGTTGCGTGGGTCAGCTAGTCCCAACTATACACGGTGGAAGGATTACATATACAACATTATTTTTTGTTTATACTAAACCCGAAAAGGGGTCATTATGATGAGTACAATGACCCCTTTTCGGGTTTAGTATAAACAAAAAATAATGTTGTATATTACACTAGCTGACCCACGCAACTTCGTCTGCGTCAAAAGTACTACCTACCTACTACTAACTACCTACTACTAGCTACCTACTACTAACTACCTACTACTACCTACCTACTACTACCTACCTACTACCACCTACCTACTACTACCTACCTACCTACCATTTTTCCTGAATTTTCTTTGTTATAAACCTCACGAAGCTCGAGACCTTTCCAACGAATGCAAAACCGTGGAAATCGGTTCGTGCGTTCTGGAGTTATAGCGTCAGGAAGGCAAACCCGACTTATTTTTATATAATAGAAGATTATTCTAAGCAAAAAAAAACATCAGTTTCCTACAAAAATGCAATGCTTAAGAGGCCTGCGGAGCTTATGAATTTCATACAAACGTAATACCAAAATGATTTGTAAATCAAACATATTCTTAAGGTAGTTTGTATTTATTTTGATTGGATTACGGAATATATGGGTTCTCGAACACATATTGGAATGTACACCGATTTAAACATAAGTTATGAGAAAAATAAATTTTCTATAGAAATTTTAAATTCCTCATTTCTCGTCTTTATATCATTGTCCTTTCAAAATATTTATTTGGGAACATAGATATTCTGTAATACAATCGAAATATATACACACTACCTTGAGAATATGTTTGATTTTCATACTATTTTGGTATTACGTTTGTATGAAAAACGCATGCTCCGACGGCCCCTTAATTACCTACACTGTCAAAATGTATGGAACAAGCCCGCCTCATTATTTCCAAACCACTGTAGCTCCTATACGCCAGAAACAGCAGGACCACCAGAAAAGCGCCGAAACAATGAATGTCGACGAAGTCCCAGAGAATGAATAAAATTTAACTGTTTTAGATCCCGCAACGAAATTAATCAGAAAGGTATAGCGGAAAGTCGAAAGAAAAACGTAAATTCCACTTAAGGCGACGACATCAGCTAAATAAGCAACTCTATTTGTGGTGGTTCAAACTTCGTTTGAACTGTAAGAATAAAGTTCTAATTAGCTTGCACTACAAAGTGGTTGTTTCTTCAGTCACTGCGGGCCGAATAGTGCGAAATGAGTATTTTCGATCGATTTAAAATGAGAACTTAACTATTTAATAATAAATAATCCATCACTAGATGTAGTTTAGCATTTGAAATTTTATGTTATATTTTTAATTATAATTATCATTGTCAATAAATGCCTAAACTGCTTTGAAAGAAAATTAAGAGGTATGTTTGAAGATTTTTTTGGTGCATTAACATTTGTCAAATTATGTTTTGAGTTCCATCAGTGTATGCAAAAAGAACTTCAAAATATAAAGTTTTTTTTATTTGTCGACATTATTTACAGTTTTAGAGATACACTGCTTTTAAAAACCGCCTTTTGGACCGTTTTCAAGAAACCTCCGCCTTAAGGCGATTACATGAGCTAAACGCGAGTTTTATAATTAAGTATAAAGGGTGTAAAACACCTCTTAACGAATACGAAAGGCACTTATTCTACTCGTCATTCTGATCATTTTTTTGTTCTACACTATACCTTCTAGTTACGGAGATATTGGGGGTCAAAGTTGCAAGATTTTGACAAGCTTTTTTTTAAATACCACTTTTTATCGCATGATTTTACTTTAAATATCTCTACGACCCCCGTACTATTCAATCCATCCATCCGCACAATGTTTTGAGTGTGTTACATTGAGTTATACCAAAAAACATGTTTTATAACCTTAAATAAAAACTTTTTTACAAAAAATAAAACCGACTTCAGAGAAAACAAAAAAAGTGAAAAATAACTTCAGAAAAACGCTTCAGAAGTCGGTGACCTTTTTTTATTGATTTAGTTTTTTTGTCACCGACTTCTGAAGCGTTTTTCTGAAGTTATTTTTCACTTTTTTTGTTTTCTCTGTAGTCGGTTTTATTTTTTGTAAAAAAGTTTTTATTTTTCACTTTTTAGTGGTTCACATGTGCTTACCCCTTCACAGCGTACCGGCGTGATTTTAGGTTATGAACTGGTGTAAACAATAGACAGATATGAGATTTCGGCAATCCCAGTACATTTGCTATCATTTATTGAGGAGATCCGTTGCATATCCGAAGTTCTTCATCAGATCTTCATCAAATTGAATTGGGATCACTTCGAGAAAGTACAATTCCTAAAACTACCCAAACCGCTTCTAGTGTGCCTATAAAATGTGAAGAATTCTCTCTATTTCTCCAGAATCCCATCATCAGCTACTGATTTGATGATTATAAGACCACACAGGAAGCACCAGCTTTCAAATAAAATAAGAACGATCAAAATCGGTTCACCCAGTAGAAAGTACAGAGGTAACAAATATTTTCGAAATCGGGTGTATTTTACACATGTGCGTACCCCCTCAGAGCATACAGGCGTGATGTTACGTCATAATAGTATAAACAATGAACTTACAAGCGATGGCAGCAATCACTGCAGATTTGCTGTGTATTTTTGAAGAGTTCCGTTGTATATCTCCGAAGATCAGCATCAGGTCTTCAGCAAACTAAAATGGGACCAAACGGGAAGCACTAGCTTTCAAACAAAAAAAGAACCATCAAAATCCGTTCACCCAGTCGAGAGTACTGAGGTAACAAACACAAAAAAAAAATACAGACGAATTGATAACCTCCTCTTTTTGGAAGTCGGTTGAAAAAAAAGTTGTTTCCCAGCAATATTTTTTGCTTAAAGTTACTTAGCTTGATATACAGAATGCTTGGTTAACGGCTTTGTGATGAGGTGAAATACACCCTGTATGATTCACTGCTATAAAAAAGACCAGAAAAATATATGATATTCTTCAGGATGTATGCTAGCATGATAGTGTTTTGAAAACATAATATAATTAATTTGACTTGATAAAAAAAAACACAAAATTTTCTCTAAAAATGTCTTTCAAACAAAAAAAAAACATAGTAATATGCATGCGATCATTCAGATTTTTGTCAAATAATTTTACAAGCAACATATTAGCATGATAGTGTTTCAGTTTTTTTAATCCAATCAATAGTTTTTTTGTAAATCGATCGAAACCACTTATTTGGCCCGCAGTGACTGACGTAACAACCACTTTGTAGTGCAAGTTGATTAGAACTTTATTCTAACAGCATTTCAAACGAAGTTTGAACCGCCACAAATAGAGTTGCTAATTTAGCTCGTCTAATCGCCTTAAAAAAATGAATGGAACAGCTGATAATGAAAAATTTCTAAGTCTTTGGCTGGTCATCTTTGCAGTCAGTTTACCTTTCACCCCGTATTGGGTCGGCTTCCAGTCTTATCGAAGGCAGCTGAATACCAGTATGTTACATGGAGCGACTTTCTATCTAACCTCCATAACCCAGCTGCTACGATACTCCTCAGTAAGACTGCTTCTTAGCCCCTTCGTACACAAGGCTACTCAAATCTTAGAGACTCAACAATTTTAGCCTTCAAGCGACTGCTGCCATACAAATCCATAGTGTCGGCGACACGACTCGTGTACGAACTTCGATAGATTTGTGTGGCGGCAGTCGCTTGAAGACTAAAATCGTTGAGTATCGAAGATTTGTGTAGCCTTGTGTACGAAGGGGCTTAGACTTATGGGTTTCTGGGTGTGTAAAGACTTCTAAAATTGTAATTTTTCTGGAATCTAACCCCAACATAGTTAGTTAAAGGCTAGGCAGATGATGATGATGTAGACTTTTATGGCAAAAACTTACCAAACCAAATCCCAGTGGTCTAAATAAACAGGCTTCGGCAGTAGTATCTTCATCCATCGAAATATATCGCTCCTGAAATATTAACAGCGGGACTTAAACATAATTATGTCACCGTAAAATTGTCAAACACATTATATTACAATATAACGTGTTTCTCTCTAGCAGTATTGTAGAGTAGAGCGGCACGTTGCCAACGGAAGAAAAACACAGCCGTCGTCGACGCTTCGGCGGCTGCTGTCGACGCGCGTCGACAGGTGATGACGGCTGCAGTTTACCTGCAGTTGGCAACGTGCTGCTTGTCTGTCAGAACGCTTAGCTTCCTAAAGTTCAGGTGTCTAGTAACTGGCGTGCAGAGTACAGATGTATGAACGAGGCGACAGGAGAGTGTAAGGTTTGTAACAGGTACACTGTTCTGTAGTTTTTGTCTACCCCCCCCCCCCCCCCCATGGAAAAATGCGTGAATTTCTTGTGCTGGATGAAATTCCATTAAAAATGCAAACCTCCTCCTATCCTATACTAGGACTTTTGACGTGACAACGTCTTATAATTCGATAGAGCCGGCTGCACGCACGAAAAAACATGACGCATGCGGCGTTACCATGACCGCTCTGAGGCGTTCCATGTAAGGCTTGAAGTGCAAGCGAGAGCGCGGAACGAGTCACAAAGAAGCACAATCGGCCTTTGCGTTCGGCAGCGTTCGACATCCGTCTCTCTCCTACTTGAGTGAGCGATGCGTCTGCGTGGACAGCTGCTATACTATAGTACATTTACATGTTTTGATCGAGTATCAAGTGCAGTGAAAAGTGAATGTGGTGTCAAAAAATGCTACCATTCCATCAGTATTTTCTTAAGACGTTGTCACGTTCAACTATCGTCAGTAAACCGACTTTACAGACAACCAGTTTTTTTTCGTACTGCTCACCTTCGTTATAAATGCTACCTTCTAGAGCCAGTAGTTAAGGGGCGGTTTTGGATGAGCGTTTTTTCGGCGCATATAAGCTCGTTTTTTAGAAGCGCGCAAAGAAGCGTTTGCGCGCCATTTACAACACGCAACTCGTTAAATAGTTACGCGCGTATAAGCGCGAGCCGCGAGAGACGTCTCGCCGCATGCCCAACGCCGGAATAAGCGGGTGTACGCGCGTTTAATTTTTATCGCAAAATTTTCTATTACCACCACAATAATACACTAATCGAAAACCGCTTTTCGACAGTGCATTTGTCAGTGGGTAAACCAATGTTTTTAAGTAGATGTTTTTTTTTACCTAGTCCAAGTCTGCCGTATCCCTTCCCGAGGTCCCGTCCTTGATTTGAACCACGTACAGTATGTCAGCGGCACCCTTAAAGGCAGACCGACGCTTCTTGCAAACAAGACGTAGTCGGCGGCAAACAGATTTCTGACAGCTGCTGTAATTTTCTAAAAGGAAACGCCACAGATTACCAGATAACTCACTCCATACAAAATGTTCAGTATCTACCGCTATAATAGCCTACACTTTCAAGTCAATAGACGCTGCGAACGAAAATATACCTAATCTTACAAACATAAAGTGGGTATTGCTTTGCAGATCGCGCAGCCGCGTGGATATTGCGGATTGCTAGGGCTGCCTCTGTCGACGAGGGATTTTAAGTATAGGTACATTATAAAATAAAACATGTTTTAAAATGTATCAGAATTTATAATTGTTTTAAAAGTAAGTATAATAACGAAATATATAAAAAAGAATTGTTAAAAAAACTTGCGTAGATTGTTTTATTTAAATGTAATGATTATTTTTTTTTTTCCTTCATTTAAATTCCCGATTGTTAATGTAGATAATATCAAAATCGGTCAAATAGTTTTAATAAGTTGTCTTTTTGGGAATATGAGTAGGTACGTACGCGCCGCGCGGCTGTTGACAACCCACTGCGCTATGGGTTACCGGTTACCCAGCGCTCAGTAGTTGATTAGCGCGTGTAAGTACATGGAGTGTAGTATCTGGTAATTTGTGGAAACGCTCATTTTTTACACGTTTTGTGTTTCATAGCCTGCTCCTGAGCAAAGGCATCGCTTTACTTCTTCTACTTTTAACGAACGTCGCGGCCTACAATCTCAACGGAACCTATATCCAGTTCGTCGCGCGCCGAGGGTCTTGTTTCACAAGACTGGTCGAGCGTTGGCGTGCTTATAAGCTCGTATAAGCGTGAGCCGTACCTCCGCGCGTATAAGCGCGTGGAACCAACCACGCGTACACGCGTTTAAGAAAGAACAAACGAAGGCGTGGTAAAACGCATCAAAAGTCAGGACTGGAGACTCATGACGTCAGAACTCACTAAGAATTATACCAAGGTGTGACGTATTGAGAATTTTAAAAGCGTCGTATCTTCGTCAATTTTGGTTTACGTAAGAAAAGAAAAAATACGAGTCAAATATTTTTTGATTATCTATCTGACGGACTACTTAGATTTGTGTTGTCGTCTAGGTCTACCTATTGGCGACATAGCCATATGCAACAGTGCAAAGTTTGTTTTGCATTAATCAATCCGAACTTACGAGTCGAATTTTGGTCATACTCCTCTCCTCCTCTTCAAAGGTGGGGGCTCAGCCTCATTGACATTAGGAGCTATAGGTTTAGATAGCATCATGACATCTATACTATATCTATACTAATATTATAAAGCAGAAGAGTTTGCTTGTTTGTTTGATTGAACGCGCTAATCTCAGGAAGTGCTGGTTCAAAATGATAAATTATTTTTGTGTTGGATAGTCCATTTATCGAGAAACGCTATAGTCTATATAACATCACGCTATGACCAATAGGAGCGGAGCAGCAATAAGAAATGTTACAAGCGGGAAAAAAGCTTCCGTTGATCAGGCGATACGTTGCGATATCAAAACTTCACGTGAACGAAGTCGCGGGCAGAAGCTAGTAACCTACTTTATAACTTACTTTGATATGTTCAAAATCACGGATATTAATATCTGGTAAAACTGAAGCCTCTTCTAGTCGAAGGAGTCGTCTACCATTTATATGGTTATCGAATATACATTCCTGGAAACAATACTTTGTTTAGGTACATGTTCACCGAAAAGATAACGGTTTGATTATCTAAAAACAGCTGTCACTGTGACATGTTCCCATACAAAAATGTGTTTTAAGGCGCTAAGACGAGCTAAATTAGCAACTCCATTTATGGTGGTTCAAACTTCGTTTGAAATGCTGTTAGAATAAAGTTCTAATCAGCTTGCACTACAAAGTGGTGGTTACGTCAGCCACTGCGGGCCAAATAGCGCGAAATTAGTGGTTTCGATGGATTTACAAAAATACTATTGATTGGATTAAACAACTGAAACAATATCATGCTAATATTATATTGCTTGTCAGAATTATTTGCCAAAAAATCAGAATGATCGCATGCATAGGTATTAGTATTTTTTTTATTGTTTGAAATATATTTTTAGAGATAAGTTCGTGATTTCTTTTTATCGAGCCAAATTAATTGTATTATGTTTTCAAAACAGTATCATGCTAGCATACATCCTGAAGAATCTTAATATATATAAATCTCGTGTCACAATGTTTGTCCTCAATGGACTCCTAAACCACTTAACCGATTATAATAAAATTCGCACACCATGTGCAGTTCGATCCAACTTGAGAGATAGGATAGCTAACATTTCAATTTATGAGACGCAGACGAAGTTGCGCCGGTCAGCTAGTATCATATATTTTTCTGGTCTTATTTATAGCAGTGAACCATATACTTTTAGTAATTACAAAACTCGCGTTTAGCTCATGTAATCGCCTTAAACAGCTGTTTTTAGATAATCAGTCGTTATCTTTTTGGTGAACATGGACCTTAGTATAATATTTTTTGTCTTGTCGTTGGTTAAATTATAGAGGGTGTAAAAATACGATTAACGACGGCACTTGTTCTCCCGTCATTGCGATATTTTTTTTGTTCTATACCATACCTGGGAACCTTCTAGTTACGGAGATATTGGGGGTCAAAGTTACAATATTTTCTCAAGTTTTTTTTATAAACACGTGTTTTCATTGTAAGAACTTCACTTTAAACCCCTGTACGTTTCAATCCATCCACCAGCAAAATGTTGTGAGTGCGTTTCATTTTGACGACCCGAATGGCGTAGTGGTAGTGACGCTGCCTTACGTTCTTAGGGTCCTGGGTTCGAATCCCGGTAGGAGCAAATGTTTGTGTGGTGAGCACGGACATTTGTTTCCGAGTCATGGATGTTTATATGTATTTACAAACAAACAAAAAAAAGTATAAATGTAGTATATCAACTATCTAGTGTCCACGACACAAGCTTTGCTTAGTGTGGCACTAGGTGGCGCTGTGTGTTAATGTCCAGCGATATTTATTTATTTATTGAGTTTAACCGTAAAACGTGATTTTTCACCCCCAAAAAAGTAGTTTCCCAGCAATAATTTTTGCGTAAAGTTACTTAGTTTGATGTACAGAATGCTTGGTTGACGGCTTTGTGGTGAGGTGGTTTACACCCTATATTAAATTATTATTATTTAAAACTCTTTGTCATATCTTCCCTTGACTGTAGCTCTTGGATTACAGAGAATTTAGCCGCTTTCCCAACATTAGGTGAAAGCGTCAGGGTGAATTCAAATTTTGTTACTTTTTTTGCAATTTTTGAGGGCAGTGCTAAGTAGTAACGTAGTAAGCAGTAAAAAACATCAGGAATTGTCATTGTAATTTTGACCGTACGCCGAGCACATAAAGTACCTACTTCTTTCTTGCCTCAAGTCTTTTATCTTTTTTTTTAATTCCCTTTGTATTCTTTTCTTAATGTTTTTTGTTGATGTTTTATTATGAAGCAGTTCCACCGCTAGAATCTTCGTGAATATTTTTTGTGTGTCTGTTGGCGAGTATAAAAACTCAGCGTGGACTCGTGACAGTCAGTCTGATTTTGGCTACACAACGAAGCGAGTCTAAGTGAACTAGAAGTGCGATATCTAAGCGAATAGTGAACTGTAGTGTATTTGTGATTGAGTTGTAATTGTTTTGTGATTAATAAAGTTATTGTGTTGTTTAATCGGTAGTAATTCATTTATCTCATACCCAGCTCGTAACATAATCATCAAAATCTAAATACAACCCTACAAGTTCATAAAAGTCAATGGACGAATTTTTACGGCCAAAATCGTTCCTCGACTTCTATGAACTTTGAGGGTCTTCTATTCTTTCTTTCTTTCTTTCTTTCTTTCACTGCCCTGCAAATAGCAAATAACGTAAGAAAATTTGAATTCACCTTGACCTTAAGGCGACTAGATGAGCTAAATTAGCAACTCTATTTGTGGTGGTTCAAACTTCGTTTGAAATGCTGTTAGAATAAAGTCCAAATCAGAGAGCATCAGCCTTAACCTTTTGGACGCCATTGTCACATATACGTGACAAGCAAGCGCGTGCCCTGTACGCCAAACGACACAAATATGTGACAAGATAGTAGATGAAATTGTGGCTTGGCGTGGAGAGCACGCGCGTGGGTTTTTGCTGTGGCGGTCAAAAGGTTAATGAAACTGCGACGCTTGGCGCTACAAAAACAGCTCTTCCCAATTCGCACTCTTAGGTCCATGTTCACCAAAAAGATGACGGACAATTATCTAAAAACAGCTGTCAATGTGACATATTCCCATACAAAAATGTGTTTTAAACAGCTGTTTGGCGTACAGGGCACACGCTTGCTTGTCACGTATATGTGACAATGGCGTCCAAAAGGTTAAGGCTGATGCTCTCTGATTTGGACTTTATTCTAACAGCATTTCAAACGAAGTTTGAACCACCACAAATAGGTTGCTAATTTAGCTCATCTAGTCGCCTTAAGGTCAAGGTGAATTCAAATTTTCTTACGTTATTTGCTATTTGCAGGGCAGTGAAAGAAAGAAAGAAAAGAAGTCCCTCAAAGTTCAGAAAAGTCGAGGAACGATTTTGGCCCTGAAAAATTTGTCCATCGACTTTTATTAACTTGCTGGGTATGAGATAAATTAATTACTACCGATTAAACAACACAATAACTTTATTAATAATCACGAAACAATTAAAAAACAATCAGACTGTTATCTTTTCGGTGAACATTGTTTTTTTTTTTTTTTTTTTGGAATGGGCATCTCGCATTTCAGTCTGAGAAGACTGGCTTCTGCTTAACCGGGCAAGTCCTGTGGATGCCTTGAATTTAAGGCCTCCAGCCAGGGCGAAAATGACTAAAAACTAAGCGACAGCGCTCTAAGGGCACCCCCTGTGGGGTACGAACCTCGGCTTAGGGCGTCGCTGGGGGCAGCAAAGGGACAGGCTGGATCTGATTGTCGTTATTTAGGGACTGTTTTATTACTACAGGCTCAGCATCGCGGGCTGGCTCGAGCAAGGGTCGGGGAGGGATTGAACGGGGATTTCGCGCCGGACCTCTGCGGCGAGGTCGGTAGGTTTCGGTTTGTATTTGTACACTCTACGAACTGTACTGGTATCTTTCCTACTCTCTTGCAAGATAGTGATCGGATCGTGGTGAACATTGACCTTAGCCGTTACCTTATATTGCGGCAGACCGAGCTCCTCTCCCATCCATTCCGCGACCTGTACCTCGTTCCATTGAAAAGGTTGAGGGTAATCGAATTTATCTACAACAGCTGCAGCAATTTCATACAGGGTCAACGGAGAGACAAGACATGGTACTAGTTTTCTGAAAGAATAATGCCAAATGAAATAAGAAACACAAAATATTACTACCCGGGAAACGACCGCTTGAGAGAGCAGCGGTGGCCCAGTGGTGGCGGCCCCGACTTACGAACAGTAAGTCGTGGGTTCCAAAACAGGCAGGCGCATTACTTTGTGTAATTTATTTCATCACCACTGCACTCAAAAACGGTGAAGGAAAACATCGTGAGGAAATCGGTATGTCCTAGAAACAAAAATTCGAAGACATGTGACATCTACCAACCCGAACTGGACCCGCGTGGTGGATTATAGCCCATACGCAAAATACGCGCTTTGACGTGGAGTTGCGGGCACCAGCCCGTTGTACAATACAATACAACGACCGCTTGTCACCGTGTGTTGCTTTATAACTTTTCTCATTTTAGTACATTTTATTTAATTTTCATATAGGATAATTTTTTGAGTAACATCTTTTTCAGACGCGTTGAAAGTCGCGTGACCGTCACCTAACGCTTCGTAGCACTCGTAGCCGATCTGCTACGGCGTAGCACCACTGAGGCTTGCACGGGACACAACCCGTAGCAGATATAGGTTACTTAGTTTTAACTTCTATCAACAATCCTAAGACTTCAAAACGGATTACATATACATAGAATCTAAACTCGATACTTAATAATACCCTCACGGATGGGACAGGTTTTTCAACATATTGTGTCCTAGCTTTTGTTCGCGGCTTCGTTCGCGTTAATTTAGGAATTGACAATCAATGCGGGTTGTATTCTCCATCATCGTAATCATTTCAGGCGAAAGAAGTCCACTGCTGGACATACGCCTCCCCCAAGTGTCGCCACATTGACCGGTACTCTCCTTGTAATAATATAAAGCCAGAAATACACTTACGTGGCGTGGCGCTTGCTGTCGTGACGTTGACTGTGCACACTATTAAGTCGTGTCGTGGCGCACTCTGGCGTTATTTCTAAACAGCACATTGAACCCTTGCAGCGTTCAAACGTGCATAATGTTTTCTTCGGCAAGCTCGCGCCACGAGCCACGTGGTGTAGAAACACATTTACCTGTTGTGGCGTGTCGCGCCATAACCCCCAGGCACCACCGCTCTGGCGCAATCGGTGGTGAGCAGACCGCGCCACGCCAGCACGCGCTACGACACGACACAACCTACAAATATGTCTCTAACCATACTAAATGTATGCAACCGATATGCTTCTGGCGCGCCACGCCACGTAACTGTGTTTTCGGCTTAATTCAATCATGATTTAAAAGACATGTGGCGCCATATATTATCATAAGAAAGTTATTGTTGTTTTCCTCGCGACTGCTGCTTTTTTTGTATCATGTGTTCGTTTCTGTACACTTGACAACGTATTTGCAAAATTTCAGGATGGACAGTTTTGTAGTTTAGGCTTGAAAAGGTTACAAACAAACAAACTTTGTGCATGCCTAATATTAGAGTAAGAAAAGGGGAAAATGTCAACCAAAAGGCAATGGAGCGGGCTATGATCGGAGTTTCCTTGCGTGATCGAATCAGAAATGAAAGCATTCGCAAGAAAACCAAGGTTACCGACGTAGCCCGAAGATTTGCCAAACTGGCTTACTTAAGGCAGGGCGATGGGACCCACTAGGTGGACCGATGACCTGGAGAAGGTTGCGGGAATCCGCTGGATGCGAGTCGCACGGGACCGGTCAATGTGGTGACACTTGGGGGAGGCCTATGTCCAGCAGTGGACGTCTTTCAGCTGAAATGATGATGATAGAAAGATTATTTTACTCACTTAGGCCCAGTTTTAACAGCAGCAGTCATATCATTGATCGCTTTTTGCGGCTTCGACTTCTTCCGCCGCGGGATTTTGATCAGTACATGCACACGACCCTATAAATATGATAAATAGAATAATCATCTAGCGTAGCCTTTTCTCAACTATGTTTGGTTCGGCTTCCAGTCTAACCGAATGCAGCTCAATACCCGGTACTATTAAATCAGCACAATTTTTACACTTGCTTCGGTGAAGGTAAACATCGTGAGGAAACCAGCATGCCTTTTTTTTTTTTTTTTTTTTAAGGATGGGAAATCATCAAATGACCCCCCCCCCCACTCTGGGCGGAGCGGGAGGGAGTGTCAGACTCTTACTGACTAAAAACCATCCATGATCCTTCCTCGCCTTTTACGTTCCGGGGCCGCGGTATCTCTTTCGAACAGGCCCGCAACCCCGGCAGGCTTCGGCCCTTGCGGGCCCCTCTCCTTTTGCTGACATCTCTTTGATGCGCGCGTGGAAAACGAACGCGCCGTCGACACGGCCTGTCGTCGTCGTTAGACGGCCGGACGGCCAGCTATTGCCCATAGCCAGTCGTCCACAGGCCCGCATCTACGGTGGCCGGTAGCCACCACGTGGCCCCCGACGCCCGTTGCGTCTCCCGCGGCGGCCGGGAAGAGAGGATCTCTCCCTCTCTCGTTCCGCCACCTCCTTCGCTAGCATGACTGCTTCGCAGAAGGAGGCGACGGCTTCCCATTCCGTCTCGCTCCGGACCATGGATTGAACCAGGGCCGGACGCGAGAGGTCGCCGCCGCCGATCGCCGCCACGAGGACACGGCGGAGCTCCGCCCACGCAGGGCAGACTTCCACCGTGTGCTCCACCGTGTCCTCCGGTCGATCCTCGCAGTGGAGACACCCGGGCGATTCCTCCCGCCCGATTCGGTGCAGGTACCTCCCGAAACATCCGGTGTGTCCGGTGAGGACCTGCGTCAGGCGGAAGGTGAGGACGCCGTGGTGCCTCTCCAGCCACTCCTCAAAGAGGGGACTTACCGCCACTATCGTGGCGTGCCCTAAACCAGCATGCCTGAGAGATATTTTTCGACGGCATGTAAAGCCAAGTCAGAGGTCCATGGGTAGCATAAAAACTCTGACACCAGCGTGGACACCAGAGACCCCGAGACCGAGATAGACATACGACTTACCGAATCGGAAGCGAACCGAAGCGAATCTAAGCGTTGTGAATACGGGGGCAGGTTCGATGCTAACCACACGATCAAGAAGAAGGAGCTGGCGTTCGTAGGTTCTATGTGAGTTTATCTTTATGTCCACTGCTAAACATAGGACGTCTCAATCGCACGCCAACTCGATTCTCAGCAACTCTCATCCAATGAGGAATTTTCTTTTGACGTGATAACGTCTTATAAATTGATAATACCAGCAACACTCATGAAAAATAGTAACGTTCCACCTCCTTTTTTGTATTACATAAAATAATGATTATGACGTTATCACGTAAATCTATCGTCCGTAAACCGACTTTACAGACAACCAATTTTTTTTTAACTCTTCCCTAGTCGCTGGATAGATGGCGCTGATCTCGGTACGTCACTGCAAGGAAGAGAACGTCACATAATTTCACTTGGACCTAATGGTTATATTCGGAAGGTTATGCAAACGAAAGTATCAGTCAACGAGCGTAGGTATGTGACGTGTGTGTTTTCAAGCGTTTTGGGCACCTAGTAACGTAGTCAGTTCAACGCCATCTATCGAGTTCTTGGAACTTTTTTTTTTTTACTCTCCAAAAGGTCTCTTCTCAAACCAGCCACTCTGCAAAGATCGTCACTCCACGCTCGCTTTAGGGCGTCCCTTATCACCACTCCTCCACTCAAGAACAAGTCTACCCCAATTATTCTACATCTTATATAGCCGGCCCATACGAGAAAGGGATACACTTACAGCGAACACTTCACTTTCATTATAGCTGTCTAACGACATTTTAAAATGATATAATAATTATAATAATAAATAAATTCTAAGTAAAAAAAGAATACTTCACAAGTTTGCTTTGATTTAGTTTGACATCGCTGTCATGTGTATTTTTTGTACAATTTGTCTTATGTCAACAAGTCAAAAATTGTGTTATGTCAATCAAAAGAAGTTCCAACGCTTTTGCGTTGAAACTCATTTCTTTACTTTTTGACGTGACAACGTCTTATAATTCGATAGAGCCGGCTGCACGCACGAAAAAACATGACTCATGCGGCGTTACCTCATGCGGCGTTACCTCGCTGATCGCTCTGAGGCGTTCCATGTACGGCTTGAAGTGCAAACGAGAGCGCGGAACGAGTGACAAAGAAGCACAATCGGCCTTTGCGTTCGGCAGCGTTCGACATCCGTCTCTCTCCTACTTGAGTGAGCGATGCGTCTGCGTAGACAGCTGCTAAACTATAGTACATTTACATGTTTTGATCGAGTATCAAGTGCAGTGAAAAGTGAATGTGGTGTCAAAAAATGCTACCATTCCATCAGTATTTTCTTAAGACGTTGTCACGTTCAACTATCGTCAGTAAACCGACTTTACAGACAACCAGTTTTTTTACGTGACTTCGTCGTTGTGTTCTGAATATCCATTTACATGAAACGACTACCGAAAGTCTGACAACCATTATACACTGTATCTATGCCCAATAACTGAGTTGAGGAGGTCAGAGGCCCTACTCCCTAACGTTTCGTCCGTACCTATATTCGGATCTATCCGAGTCTCTCACACGCACTCGTCTGCAGACGTGCGCGAGAGAGACGGATAGATATATAAAGACGAAGCGTTGGGGAGTTGGGCCTCAGATACGCGCGATGTAAAATGCTGTATAAATGACCCTAACTTAGCAGGGGTTAAGGGTAATCACAGGCAAATGGTGATGATCTTGCTTGTGTTCGCTAGTCACTATTTAAAGCAATCATTACAAAATCTTAGATCACACTCATCCAGGCCATATTCCATGTCAATTAAAATACAGGGTGGAAACGGTCTTCTTCTTTAGGGCGCTTTCAATTTAAACGCAGTACGGCAACAGTGCGGAATAGATATCGCTGCAGTACCGGCGCAGCACGGTTGCCGTACCGCGCGCTTTGTATGAAATCAAACGCAACGTCCGTACGCAGTACGACAAACGCACTGCTTCGGCGCCGCAGCAGCGTGATACGAAACGTCTAAATTGAAAGCGTTAGCGTGTCGATGCCAAATATTTATTAAATACTAGCTGACCCACCCAACTTCGTCTGCGTCACATAAGAGAGAAAAACGAAAGGAAAAAAAAGTTCCCGTTTTTGCAACATTTTTCATTCCTGCTCCACTCCTAATGATTGTAGCGTGATATTATATATCCTAAAGCCTTCCTCGATAAATGGACTATCCAACGCAAAAATATTTTTTCAATTCGAGCCGGTAGTTCCTGAGATTATCGCGTTCAACCAAACAAACAAACAAACTCTTCTGCTTTACAATATTAGTATAGATGTTTGGCCCAAAATTCGCCTATGCGAACTCCGCTCGGTGATGCAGCCATAAGATCGTCAAGTGTGGAGGTATCATGCGGCACAATATGGAAGATGGGCCACTGTCTGTGGAGACACACCGCATACCCATTTAAGATCTGAGCCGTCAATAAACCTCCATCTGAGAAGATTGTCTTTGCTACGGCTGGGTTCGGAGTCTATTCAGAGATTTCCAAGTCGACCACGGCAAAGCATTCCCAGGTGGAAGGCTTTCAGACGATTCGATATAGCCGTCAAGGGGCTTAAAGTTCCCGGCAGAGATCACATCTCGCTGTGGAGGTATTACTATTAGCTGGACTAGTTGGGCCAACGCACCCAATAACGATAAACGGTAAAGCCGGAAACACACTTACGTGTTGTGGCGTGTCGCGCCATAACCCCACCACCGCTCTGGCCAATCGGTGGTGAGCAGTCAGCGCCACGCCAGAACGCGCCACGACACGACACGACCTACAAATATGTCTCTAACTATACTAAATGTATGAAACCGATATGCTTCTGGCGCGCCACGCCACGTAAGTGTGTTTGTGTTTCCGGCATAAGGGGTAACGGTTGCAGCTACACAAAAATGGTCCTAGGAGAACAACCATATCTTTTATGAAAATTTTGATCGTGGGGATCAAAATTGCAGATTTTCGAAAAAAAAAAACAATTAGCAAGAAAATTGCCATATGTAACGCTCCAGTATTGTATTGACCAACGCCAACCCATGCCACGCCATTGTGTACACGGTACAGCCATGCCAAGCCAAGCCAAGCCATCGCCATTTGGAGCCAAAGTTGTCAAAGCGAGCGAATGACAGTGAATGGTGGGAAACCATACATTTTTGACTAAGATTGAGCCATGGGATTGAGCTGTGAAAGTGAAAAACTTTGTCGAAGATTTTATACCTTCTTAATTACTTTTATAACTCTAAAATAAATAACCATTGTGAATATACAAGAAGAAAGTATTATTGTACTCCCGTTTCACATATTACAAAATAAAATACAGTCGAATTGAGAACCTCCTCTTTTAAGAAATCGGTTGAAAATTAATGCCAATCCATCCTGTTTCTAAGGTCCATGTTCACCAAAAAGATAACCGTCTGATTATCTAAAAAAACAACTTCAAAAACACGAAAAAGTGAATAATAACTTTAAAAAATAAGCTTCAGAAGTCGAGGTCGAAGTAAAGGTCACCGACTTCTGAAGCTTATTTTTTAAAGTTATTTTTCACGTTTTTGTGTTTTTGAAGTCGGTTCTATTTTTTGCAAAAAAGTTTTTATATTTCACTTTTTTGTGGTTCACATGTGCTTACCCCATCACAGCGTATCGACCTGATGTAAACGATAGACAGACATAACATTTCAGCAATCCCAGCCCATTTACCATCATTTATTGAGGAGTTCCGTTGCCTATCTCCGAAATGCTTCATCAGAACTTCACCAATTTGAAATGGGATCTCTCCGGAAAATTACTCTTTCTAAAACCACACAAATCACTTCGAGTGTGCCTATAAAATTTAAAGAGTTCTCTCTGTTTCTCCAGGATCCCATCATCAGATCCTGACTTGATGATTATGGAACCACCTGGGAAGTATACTCTTTCAAACAAAACAAAAAAATCCGAATCGGTCCAGCCATCTCTGAGTAATCGGGTAATGAGTAACCCTTTTTTTTTTACGTACGTATGTTACTCGTACGTAAAAAAAAAAAGGGTTCCGGCGAATTGAGAACCTCCTCCTTTTTGAAGTCAATTATAAACAGCTGTCACTGTGACATGTTCCCTTACAAAAATGCGCTTTAAACAGCTGTTTTAGATAATCAGACTGTCATCTTCTTGGTGAAAATGGACCTAATACTGATCAAAAACTTCTACCGGTCCAACCCAGGGAGTACTTACTAAAAATTCAAAAAAATTAAAAACCAGCTATTAACGAAATTAATCGAAGAAATGAGACAACTGAATAAAACGAGTACATTTATTAATAAATTTAAGCAATACTTATTTTAAAAAAACTTAGACACAGTCCACAAATATGTAACGGATAAAATTATTCAATAACATTACATAAAATATGTTAACAGAACACAGGATAACAAATATTTAATTAGCAAAATACAACAAAAAAAACTTTTACATGTAAGTGCACTCTATAAATTATATTATAACACTTCAATGTTTAAAACGAGTAAACAAATAAGCATATACATATAAATAAATAAATAATATACTATAATAAAGGGTGTAAAACACCTCTTCACGAAGCCGAAAGGCACTTGTTCTCCCCATCATTGCGATAATTTTTTTGTTCTACACCATACCTGGGAACCTTCTAGTTACGGAGATATGGGGGGTCAAAGTTACAACTTTTTGATAAGTTTTTTTTAAATACAAGTTTTTTTTGTATGATTTTGACTTTGAACACCTCCACGACCCCCGTACTATTCAATCCATCCATCAGCACAATGTTTTAAATGCGTTACATTGAGTTCTAACACAAAACATGATTTATAACCTCAAAAAAAAAGTAGTTTCCCAGCAATAATTTTTGCGTAAAGTTACTTAGTTTGGTGTACAGAATGCTTGGTTAAAGGCTTTGTGATGAGGTGGTTTACATCCTGTATACACTTACATATATAACTATACTACACTAATTATTAAGCGAGTAAACAAATAGACAAGATTAAATATAATTATACAATAATTCATAATATTAATGGAATATTATGTAAATGAATGGAAATATAAATACTTAATAGAATATAAAACAATTCAAACTTAAAACAACAATAAAAAGAAATAAAGCAAACAAAAAGTATCTGTCAACTATCTGGTGTCCACGACACAAGCTTCGTTGCTTAGTGTGGCACTAGATGGCGCTGTGTACAAAAATCATCTATAGATGTAGTATATCGAATATCTGGTGTCCACGACACAAGCCTCGTTGCTTAGTGTGGCAGTAGATGGCGCCGTGTACAAAAATCGTCTACAGGTGTAGTATATCGAATATCTGGCGTCCACGACAAATCCTCGTTGCTTAGTGTGGCACTAGATGGCGCTGTGTACAAAAATCATCTATAAATGTAGTATATCTAGTGTCCACGACACAAGCCTCGTTGCTTAGTGTGGCACTAGATGGCACTGTGTGCAAAAATCATCTATAGATGTAGTACTTATATCGAATATCTGGTGTCCACGACACAAGCCTCGTTGCTTAGTGTGGCACTAGATGGCGCTGTATACAAAAATCATCTATAGATGTAGTATATCTAGTGTCCACGACACAAGCCTCGTTGCTTAGTGTGGCACTAGATGGCACTGTGTGTACTGTCCTTGTCCAGCGACATTTATGTATTATTTATTAATTCTTCACTCAACTTGTTTAAAAAATTTGCCGTGCCGGACATGGCCCATACTTGTTAAACTTAGGTTTCGCCATTTTCCTTCTTGCCAATATCAAATCTCTGCCTACAAGCCCAGTCAAAGATATCTTCTCAGGCACAAGTCTTGACCTATAAGCTTTTCTCTTCCTAGCTCTCTCCTTCTCCTCTTCAATTTTCTTTTTGACTTCTACTCTGGAAGGGGAGCCTGGGAGGTGTTCCAACCAGATGTATTGCTCTTCAGATGGTATTTTTGTGTCCAAAATGAATTTTCTTTTCGTCTGAAAATTATAGGAATACATTGTGTATGACTGTTATTATACATACGTATTGTATTGTACAACGGGCTGGTGTCCGCAACTCCACGTCAAAGCGCGTATTTTGCGTATGGGCTATAATCCACCACGCGGGCGCAGTGCGGATTGGTAGATGTCACATGTCTTTGAATTTATGGTTCTAGGACATGCCGGTTTCCTCACGATGTTTTCCTTCACCTTTTTTGAGAGCAGTGGCGATGAAATAAATTACACAAAGTAATGCGCCTGTCTGGGTTCGAACACACGACTAATGCCGGAAACACACTTACGTGGTTTGGTGTGGCGTGGCGCGCCAGAAGCATATCGGTTTCATACGTTTAGTATGCTTAGAGACATATTTGTATGTCGTGTCGTGTCGTGGCGCGTTCTGGCGTTTCGCTGAATGCTCACCACCGATTGGCCAGAGCGGTGGCGGGGTTATGGCACGACACGCCACACCACGTAAGTGTGTTTCCGGCTTGACAGTTCGCAATGACGAGGAGAACAAGTGCCTATCAGCTTTGTTAAGAGTCCTTACACCTTTTATAACAAAACTATGAACTTACCATGTATTCGTTGCACACATCGTCCGAAGGTATATACTGCGGTATGCGCTCTTTCTGATCTGCTTTTGATATTCTGGCTACCATTTGTTTCGGACAATCTGGTTTTAGGTACCTGCGGATAAATAAACACATCATCCATCATAAATAAATAAATAAAACACAAAAGGCGAAGAAGGAACATGGATGGGTATTAGTCACAGATTATATAGAGAACTACGTTCAGATGCACAACTCCCATACAAAAAATACTAGACACAACGACTCGCTTCTGATTGGTTAGGGGAAAATGACGCTTGACAGTTGTTGTCATTTTTAATTTTTGGCCATTGTTTGCGAAGCTGAGGCAAAGGCATACATTAAATGGCCACATATTCCTTATAAACTATCCAGACCAGTTTCATTAAATAAAAGGAAAAGGCAAATGAAAATAATAGATGTTTTGCATTAAATGATATTATTTATTAGGATTTTTTTTTAGTTTTTTCTTAAATTTTTCTAAAGCTTTTGCTTGCATAGCTGGTTTGCTGCTCATGTTTTCCAGTCTAACAATGTCTGTGCCTTTTAATATTTTATTAATTATATTGCACCAATTATGTATGGCTAATTTTGTCGTTATGGACATGAATGCCTGAATGATATAATTTTTATGTTTTTGGCACTTAATAAACTCAAACGCACACTTTTTTTGTACTATATTACAAATTTTGGTCGCAAGATTGTGCTTATGTGCATTTGAGTCCAAAAACAGATTTGTTTCTTTAAAAATTGTGCCAAAAAGCATAACAAAATGTTCGGATGCATATATTAAACCCCTTCTACTTTTATATTCTTTTTGAGATACCCACTTATGTACATCCGACTCATTTGTTGACGTTAGGTCTTTCTTACATTGCAGACATTTAGATTTTTTTAATATTTTTCTTATTACCCAGCCGGCAGTGTAAGCTCTCGCATGAACATTCAAGCGTTCACGTCTCGCCATAGTGCAAAGGTTTGCAGAGACATTGCTAGGACTATTTGATTGTAAATCAGTATTACTGTCTATAATTTCAACAATATTATCATTTGTTTGAAACAGTGATTTCATTTTTAGTAACTGATAACATGATTCATCTTCACAATTAAATGAATTGTTGTGAAATTTTATGAATCCTGTTATCAGCAATGATTTAAAAGTATTTGTGAAACTCTGGCAATCTGGGTTATTATTTCTTGAATTATATGCCCTAACCCTTCCAAAAAAATTTTCTAGTCCATCTGAGTTAAAATATCTAGGGCGCATTATTGTTATATTTTTTTCCTCAAAAAATTGCCAGAGTCTCTGAAAACTTCTAAGAGTTACAAGCCAGTTTCTTGTACTAGGTACAGTAACTTCCTTGGAATTTTTATCAATAAATTTCATTTCTTGGAGTTTTTTGATGGCTTCTCGCCAAAATTGATGGTGAAGCGACGTTTTCGTCACGGTGGACCGTAATTCCTTTCCTTTACTTTTCTTTGAGAAAGTGCTGACTCCATTTACACTGTCAAATAGATTGTCCAGGAAGGCCACTACTTGGGACGTATTTTTCATACTATAACTAACTGGTTTACCATCTGCATAGTGTGCTGGAACAAAAGGTATTTATTACTATAACATATCATTTTTTTTTTAAGTAAAAGTAAATTTTGTTTTACGCAGCAAACATTTTCGATGTGTAGGTTTATCAGACAAGATAAAACTGCCAATGGCTTACAAGACTAAATAAAAACAAAAAAGAATTGGTTGAAATTTTAGAAAACCTAAGCCCCTTTTCACATCCAAATGGTCACGGCACGGCAGCCGGGCAGTGTAAAGTAGTACTGTATGAGCTACAATGAGAGCTTTCACATGGCACGGCCGCCGTGCCATGACCGTATGCATATGAAAAGGGCCTAACTGATTTGTCACAGATTGGTAACTTTATCAAAGAGTTTCCCTCTTAGAAACTGAATAAATACTTACAAAATGAGGTAGTGTATACCAAAGCACTGGCCATAGTGTGACTAAAAACCTGGGTACAATTTCTGACCTGAAAAGTAAGCATAATAACTTTAGAAATATAATAAAATAATGGAGCAATTAGGTATATATATATTATCACCTGCCAAACAATAGGGATTCTTTACAATAAATTACAATTGAAATAAATAACTTACCTTCATTTTCTTTATTTTTTCTGGTATAACATGCTCATCAGTAAGCTTATGAAGCAAGCGTGATTCAGCATGTAGGCAGTCCATTTTATAAACATCGACAATGTCTGACCATCTTGCTATACTCCCATTTAATTGAATGTTTTTATTCAAAAAATTATTTCGGATCCCCTTAATCAGATGTGGTGGATCAAATACAATGTTTAATTGATAACCGCCAATGTGGATTGTGTCATCTGAAATACAAAAACGCCATGATAAACAAGAAAGTAAATAATAACTTATTCTTAAATACTGATATGATGTGGTAGTAAGTGACATCACAAATGTCTCTTCAAAAAAACAACAAATACATCTAGGTACAGTATAAAGCTGCTATTGAGGCACATTAAGTTTCAAATATTTGTTCCTAGCTGTTGCCAGCGGCCTCGCCCGCGTATTGTTCGATAATTATCCTACAGGAACGTCATACCGGAATAAAAGTATCCTATGTGTTAATCCAGGTTATAAACTATCTGTGTACCAAATTTCATCCAAATCCGTTCAGTAGTTCTTGCATGAAAGAGTAACAAACATTCATACATCCACACATACAAACATTCGCGTTTATAATATTAGTAGGATAGTAGGAAGTAGGATATTACTATGAAAGAGATATGCTAAAATTTAACAATTAATTAGTCCAGAAGCATTTGAATAATAGCAAATTACCAATGATTTCTTCTGCAAGTATTTGCTCCCTTCTAGTGTCCTGCTGAAGACTTTTCAAGGCCGATTGGAATGCTGAACCCTGGTCTGATATTAGTGCAATTGGAATGAGACCAGTCTCTCCAACTGACTCCACAATTATTTTTAGTATAGATTTAAGCTCAATTGCTTTTGTGGCACCTTCACAGAAATAATATGCTATTGGTTGCTGCCATTTGTATACAGCACCTTTAATCATGAAACATAATACATGATCTGCAAAGTCATTGGTACGTTCTGTAAGGTCAACAAAACCATGAATAACATCTTTTTGAAGATATGTAAGGCCTGTATCTAGTGCCATTTCGTCAAATAAAATTGAACAGTACTTTTTTTCTTCTTTCCAATTGGATACCTGAAAATATTAATAATTTTTTTTATTTAGTATTCACTGCAGTCTGATAAAACATGCAGATGATTAGATGGTCAAATATTAATTAATGGTGTGGTTACATACCTCTTCTTTTATTGATGAAAATATCTGTGAATTTATGCCAGGTCCAATGACTAATTTAGTTAGCATTTTTTTTAATGTGGTTTCAGATGGCAATATAAAAATTTTTTGTAAAAATTTATATGCTTTAGGGCTTTGTTTCTGAATTGCCAGTGACACAATCTTTTCTTCCTGCGTGAATCTTCTACCTTTTTTGTTTTTTGTACATTGTTTTATTTGCATCCACATTATGCTTTTTGCTGTAGAATTCATTTTGGCAGCCAGTTTCTCAAATGCATGTTCCTTCGAAAATTTGTGCGCTTTGTTGGCTCTACGATGAAAACTAAGTAATTTTCTTGATTTTCTGTACTCCATGTAGAGCTTTTTGCAAGTTGGATTAAGGTACTTAGTGTCTAATCTTTTCTTTTTCTTTGGAGTTTGCTGTCCCAACTCTATTATTGAGGCAGTAGCTAAATTATGTTCCAAAGAAACGTCCTTTGAAAAAGTTTCTTGAGCATTGTAGAACTCAGTATGGAGTGCTTTTGATGTGGAAGGAACAGGGTCTGAAAGATACATGCAAAACATTTATTGAAGCATCCATCATTATTGGAGTTTTAAAGTTTCAAGTTTAATTGCTATGTTAAATAATAAAAAAAGCATAATTTAGAAATTATAATGAAATTTAAAATCTGTTTTAACTTACCTATTTCCATAGCTGATGAATAAGACAGAGTTTGTTGCATAACATTGATGTTAGCATTTGCAAGAGGTGCCCTTATATGAACTGATTCTGAAATAGAAACAATGTCAATTAAAATTACACGTCAGATTTTACTATTTTCAAGTTTCTTTACATTTTGCCCACAAAAGCCATCAACAGTATTGAATCAGTGTCATGACTAAAACACAAAGATTGTGACTTGCTGTACACAATTTGGCTTGTTACCTATTTGTGACGGACAGCTAAAAGGTTAAATAAATCAATTAAATAAATAAACAAAACAAGTTACACCAACCTGTTCGCCTAGAAGCAGTATAATTGTGATCTACATGTAGAGTGCGGCAATAATTGTGTTCAGAGCTTGGATTCTGGTTTTCTGGAGAAACATAAACTACAAGTTAGTTATCATTTTGTAAGTTATTTGGGTTGATGTCAAGCAGACAACCAATTGACCAAAACCCTGAACAGCATGGACATGAGTGGATTGTGTGAAAGATGATATGTCTAGAAAGGGGTGAATACTAATGCATTAAAACTATCACCCCAGAAGTATAATAAGTAAGTATATACTGTAGTAATTTGACAATTACCTGAGTTAAAATGTGTTGGAACTCCAGTAGAGGTTTCATGTTCAGTGAACAAAGTAGGATAGGCTTGCATCAAAAGACGTGATTTCTGGGTAAAAAACCTTGCCTCAAAATGCTTGTGACACACACATTGTTTGCCCAATTCAACCACACTCAAAGCACGCAGGGAAGCACAGTTTATTGAATCTAACCACTTTTTACGTCTATTTTCACAAGTCGGGAACTTGTGTAATAATATAGCGTCCTGTCGCGTATTATTACAGCCCGGTACACAACACTTGTTATAGCGCATGGTACACAACACTTGTTATAGCGCATTAAGAAAGTAATCTCGACGCTAATACGAAAAAACTAGTGCTCAACTTAACGTAATTAGCGCAGAAACCAAAAAGAATGTGTAATATCGCCGGTCAACGGGTCAACACAAATGACAACAAATAAGATGGCGGACCGGCCGGCGCAACAGGCGACACAGGGGAATGAAGGAGTTGCAGAGGGGGTACAAACGTCATGTATCATTTTCCCGCTGTCATTCGTTTGTCTTAGTTTTTTACTTTTATGATTATTGGCCGTGGTATTAGTCAGTAAAACTTGACGTCTGACACTTCTATCCGCTCCGCCCAGAGCCAATGTAAAAAAAGGCTCTTTGAGGTCGACACTTCCATCCGCTCCGCCCAGAGCCAATCTAAAAAAAGGCTCTTTGAGGTCTGACACTTCATCCGCTCCGCCCAGAGCCAATCTAAAAAAAGGCTCTTCGAGGTCTGACACTTCCATCCGCTCCGCCCAGAGCCAATCTAAAAACAGGCTCTTTGACGTCTGACACTTCCATCCGCTCCGCCCAGAGCCAATCTAAAAAAGGCTCTTTGAGGTCTGACAGTTCCATCCGCTCCGCCCAGAGCCAATCTAAAAACAGGCTCTTTGACGTCTGACACTTCCATCCGCTCCGCCCAGAGCCAATCTAAAAAAGGCTCTTTGAGGTCTGACAGTTCCATCCGCTCCGCCCAGAGCCAATCTAAAAACAGGCTCTTTGACGTCTGACACTTCCATCCGCTCCGCCCAGAGCCAAAAAAAAGCTCTTTGAGGTGCACCGTCGCATCGATAAGTCATCATAATCTGCCTAGCCTTTTCCCAACTATTTTGGGGTCGGCTTCCAGTCTAATCGGATGCAGCTGAATACCAGTATGGAGCGACTGCCTATCTGGGATATCAGTAATAAAACGAACTAGCATCGCTCTCATTGTATGTAGGGACGGCAATCTGATATGATCGGAGACACAGCAGGCGTAGGGTATCATACAACCAACTTCTAAACTCTGCTGCTAAGAAATACCTTCAAGGAAATCCCAATAGAACTTTTTGCACGACCACGGGACACACGGGTAAATTAAGAAGGTATATAGGTATAACCGAACAAAGGGAGATATGACGATCTTGGAAGTCGTTACACAACGAGAAGCCCATAAGTCTAACAGTCTTACCAAAGAGTATCGCGTCACTAAGTAACTAGGTTTTTTTTTTGTTTTGGGACAAGCCCGCCACACACGCCCAAACCACTGTAACTCCTGTACGCTAGAATCAACAGTGGCGACCACCAGAAAAGCGCCGAGACAATGAAGCTCGACGAAGTCCCAGAGAATGAATTTAACTGTCTTGGATCCCGCAACGAAATGAATCAGAAAGTATAGCGGAGGAGTAGGAAAGAACTGTAATTTCCACTTCCCTCCATATCAGCAACAGACAACGAAACAAGGCCAATAGGCACAAAGGGACGTTTACAACTGCGATAGGTCTAGTTGCCTAACACCACAAGTAACTAGGCTATGGAGGCCAGATAGGCAATCATCATTAATCATCATTTCAGCTGAACGACGTCCACTTTTGGACATAGACCTCCCACAAGTGTCACCACATTGACCGGTCCCGTGCGACTCGCATCCAGTATTGGAAAATAATGGACACGTATTTTTTCTTTTTGTAAATCAACGAATCTTGACACAGATAAAACACATCAAAACTCGGGAGTGGGGGCTCATGACGACAGAACTCACTAAGAATGATACCAAACAGTGACGTATTGTGAATTTTAAAAGCGTCGTATCTTCGTCAATTTTGGTTAATGTGACAAAAGAAAAAATACGGGTAAAATATTTTTTGATAATCTAAGCGACGGACTTATTAGATTTTTTCAGATAACAAGCCTATTTAGAAAAAGGCTAAAGGTGGACAAAAATGATGGTATTTAGATGAAAAATTTAACTTACCAAACCAAATCCCAGTGGTTTATATAGACAGGTTTCGGTAGTATTATCTTCATCCATCGAAGTACATCGCTCCTGAAATATAACAGCGGTTGCTGATTTAAACATATGTTACCGTAAAATTGTCAAACACGTTATATTACAATACAGGGTGTTTGGTGCATCGTGTGCCAAATTAAAATGGTCGACTGGGGGGGTCACCTTCTATCCTTTCAGACCCCTAAACACTTCTCATGCCCTGTGGCTTTTTTTTCATCGACTTTTTATTTTTTTATAAAAATATACCTAAATTTTGCATTCAATTACAAAATAAAAAAAAGTGTAAGTCGTAGACTCTGAATTTAAATTTTATTTAGATGTGTATTGTATTACAGTACTTTTAAATTCAAAATTAGTTACATTAGCCATCCAGTTTTTTTAAATTTACTCGCAAAGCCAACAAAATTTTTACAACGTTGTGAATTCGCTAGAAATGTGAATCGCGAGAGACGCGTCTCACTTCGTGCGAACATAAATAAGCGCGTGCACACGCGTTTTTTATTGAGTAAATGATTTATTTACCTGCTCCAATTCTGCCGTATCCCCTCTCTAGGTCCCGTCCTAGATTTGAACCACGTACAGTATGTCAAAGGCTTCCTAAAAGGCAGCCCAACGCTTCTAGCGAACAAGACGTAGTCGGTGAAAAACATCTTCCTGACAGCTGCTGTAATTTTCTGAAAGAAAACATATTTTTACATCTTGTTTTCATTGCCTGCTCAGACCGACTCCTGAGCAAAGGCATCTTCTTCAACTATTCGCGAAGCCCCACGTCCTCCTTCCAGTCTCGACGGAATCTATTTGTCACCGTAAAATTGTCAAATACGTTATATTGTAATATCTCGAAATATTGTCAAATGAACACACTGCTTACAACAAAACGCATTATTTTTCGTGAAATGCATGCGATGGTAGTCAACTCACGCGGTTTCGAGGGAAGGAGGGGTCCCCCTTGCCCAGTGGTACATCTCTCATGATAATGTACCATTCCTGAGAAATACCGATTAATATAACCTAACCTTGAAACACCTTATATTCCCCTAAAAAGCGTAGTCGACGGAGCCCCGCTTCGCGAGGCCTAACGGGGGGTGCCCCAAGTCCCGATTATGGGGGCAGAGATACTTCCGTATGTTCAGTTGACAATAATTCGAGAGTTTACAATATCGCTGGAGATATAACAATATAAAGTGTTTGACCATTTTACGGTGACATATTCAGTTAATAATAAATAATAATAATAATAAATAAATCATTTATTAGGGACCAAACATTTTGTACATTTTATGTACCCACCAAACTGCGTAACAGTTTGTCGGCGGGATAAGCGCTCGTCTTAATACATTTTGGTTCAAATAGTAATTGTAAGAATTATTAAGCAGCAATAGAAGTAACACACTGTGGCGGTGAGAGCCGCCGCTGGCACACGCGCCGTTCGACGCGGCGGCAGCGGCGGCCCGGGCCGTCACAATTATTCAGAATTACAAAAAAAAAGTTACAATCGTAAAAAAAAAGAAAACTAAATTCTTGACTTATAGTTATTAGCTCAGTACCTATGAATATATCTTTACAGAACCCTTACTTTATCATTACATTACACTCGTTAACAAACAGTTTATTTACATTAAAAAAAAAAACAATAAAACAAAACAAAATCATTGGTCATTTTCGCATCGTGCGACCACTTCATTGAGAAAAACAGTCTTTAATTTATATTTTAGTGTTAGCTTACTAATTTTATTATGTTCTTTTCTCAACCAATCGAGATTATTGAAAAGTGTAGGGGAGTTCGTTCCGGTATATCTCAGTTTCTTATGAATCTTTTATACGCGTAAATCTTCCGAAACAGACTATTAAATTATGGTAGCCCGGTTTCAGATGAGCATAATTTCGGCGCGTATAAGCTCGTTTTTAGAATCGTCCTGTACGCGCGTATACTCGCGCCTGTTTCACGCGTAACTCGTACGAGCGTTGACGCCCCCTTAAGCCAGAGCCGTGATTTGCGCCACTCCACCTCAGCTGTAGAACTAAAAGTTCCTTACGTGTTTGGAAATAAAGGTTATGATCGTCTAGCATAACATCATAACACAATAGTTCACAATACATTATATAACTTACTTTGATATGTTCAAAATCACGGATGTTAATTTCTGGTAAGACTGAAGAATCTTCTAGCCAAAGGAGTCGTCTTCCATTTATATGGTTTTGGATGATACATTCCTGCAAGCAAAACTATATTTAGGACTAGCATACGTGACGTGGTTTCACCCGCATAGTTACCGTTCCCGTGTGAGTAGGGAATAAAATATAGCCTATGTTACTCGCTGATAATGTAGCTATCCATTGCTGAAAGAATTTTTCAAATCGTTCCAGCAAGTTTATTCGTTACATCCCTACAAATATTATAAACTAGCTGACCCGCGCAACTTCGTCTGCTTTACATAAGAGAGAAAACGAAAGGAAATATGTCCCCGTTTTTGCAACATTTTTCATTCCTGCTCCGCTCCTAATGGTCGTAGCAAGTTGCAATTTGGAATTAGCTATTTGAACCAGTAGGTCCTGAGATTAGCGCGTTCAACCTAACAAACAAACAAACTCTTCTGCTTTATAATATTAGTATAGATGTGAATGTAAGTTTGTTTGTTACGCTTTCACGCGAAAGCTACTGAACGGATTTGGATGAAATTTTGTATGAACACAGATAGTTTATAACCTGGATTAAAATATAGGATACTTTTAATCCCGGTAGTAAGATCCCAAGGGAGAATAATCAAACTTCACGCTGGCGAAGTCGCTGGCAGAAGCTAGTAAGAAAATACAAATATTTCCTCTTGATAATAATTATTATTAGTATAATGTAGTGTTGGCGCTGGCTGGCTACAGTGAATACCAAGCGCGAAGGCAGCCTAAGAAGCGGATTCCTTCCGACTTCCCTTCGGAAACATCATCATCCACAGCCTCACTACACCCACTGCTGCGTATAGGCCTCTCTTTGCTTGTGCCAAGTTCCACGCTCTTGTGCCAGAACTTCGAGACGATGCATCCATAATGTCTAGGTTTATGGAGCTCAAATGTAGCTAGACAGGACGGTAAGGCGCGATAATGGTGTAGTTTCGTACTTTCGTCATGACTGAGGTTAAATAATAATAATAATTATTATTATTATGTTTTAATGCTAAAATTCTTCGTCATTTCCTCTATTTGACTGAAGCTCTTGGGGCACGGAGGATTTAGCCGTTTTATCGTGGTATACCCACTTTACCAAACTCCCTTTACATCTTCCAAAATCAAAATCAAAGCATTTATTTCAAGTAGGCCAATTACAGGCACTTTTGGATTGTCGAAACAAAGATAAAAATTAAATGTAGCTACAGTCCCAGTCACAAGACATAAAAACTGTGAAAGTACTGTAGTTGCCCATTCCCTATCGTAGCTCTCTATGGAGAAGAACGGGCAAGAAACTCCATGGACACTCTTTTTAAATCAAATTATTGCTACAAAATCTTGGTTACATCATTCATGTTGAGATAGTAAATTATGTGAGAACAATGTAGCAAGATGTGCACGTTAAAATTGTCCATAGTAAAAAACAAAATAATTCATTCAAATAAGCCATGAAAATATTACTTATTTCTCTATTTGGGATTTTGTACCACAATTAGTTATTCATATTTGTTGAAAGAACGCCATTTCACTTTTAAAGTCTGCACAATACGCTACCGCCAATACGGCACAACAAGTAATAAAAAAAAGCTTTACTTCGTACGTAAAAAGTCGTCTCTTACACTCATGCCTGTCTCTTTCGAAAACTTAATGTCTTAGTACCATGAGCTCGAGCCAAATCTGCTCATTATAAAACAAAATTCCGTGCACATGATGTTCACATCTGAGGCCCCACTCCTTAACGCTTCGTCCGTTTAGTCCAGCCTTTCCCAAAGTGGGCGATAACGCCCCCTTGTGGGCGCTGCAGGCCTAAAGGGGGGCAGT
Organism: Xestia c-nigrum; assembly: GCA_916618015.1. Classification (NCBI taxonomy): domain Eukaryota; kingdom Metazoa; phylum Arthropoda; class Insecta; order Lepidoptera; family Noctuidae; genus Xestia; species Xestia c-nigrum. Next base: position 15,998,445 of record OU745268.1, read on the forward strand.
AGGACACCCATAAAAAAAAATGAGGGCGTTGTGTAGACTTATAATTTCTAATTACATCTAGGAGGACTTTTTAGACACTGACTGAGCCCTCGACTCTCGACTACAACTTGTGAACATCAACTAATATAAATATTAAGAGATTACTCAAACTAACTATTTCTCTTCGTGTAGTTCAGATAATAGATATTAATTAAATAAGGAATAAAATTATTAAATTAAATAATTTTGATTAAAGCTAAAATAGCTAGCTAAGCTAACATAACAGTTATTTGATTTTAGCAACTTGTTAGTTGTTACTTATGATTGTTTTTTTTTTATGTTAGAATTTTTAAGGAATTTCAAGTTTAATACTAGGTGAAAAAATGGGGGCGCTAAAAAATAAATTATTCTCAAAATGGGCAGTATTCAAAACTATTGGTCCGCAAAGAGTGTGCGACTAATAGTATTAAAACAACAAGTTACAATAATTAAAAAATTAAAAATAAACTCCTGACAGTTGACACAGTGGGTCATAATTTCAAGGTATTTTTTCCATTTGATACCCTTATTGAGGAAAAAAAGACAATTCACCATTTTGGTGGCAGCCATCTTGGTTTTGTAATTTATTAAGTATAGCGTATAGTGTTTTACTAGTCAAGCTCTTTCATTTGATACCCATATTGAGGGAGTTGTTAAATAAATATGTAATCCTATAATTGGTACGTAAGTACATAAGAACCATACCAAATGGACCTTCAATTATAAATGTTTTATGTATGTGCTGTTGGTGCACCTATTTTAAATAAATAATTAAATAAATCGCCATTTTGTGGTGGCGGCCATCTTGGACCGATTTTCATCAAACATAGCTAAGAACACTCCCGACCAATAAAATCAAAATCGGTTCATCCGTTCGGGAGCTACGATGCCACAGACACACACACAGACACGTCTAATTTTTAAAACCCCGTGGTTTTTACGTCGTGGTTTAAAAATTCGTGTATTAAGGAACTGCTAACGAAACGCTCCGCTGCAAGCGCTCTTCCGAATTCGGAGCGTTACCTTATATTGCGGCAGTCCTACCACATCTCCCATCCAATCCGCGACCTGTACCTCGTTCCATCCAAAAGGCTGAGGGTAATCGAATTTATCTACAACAGCTGCAGCAAGTTCATACAGGGTCAACGGAGAGGTAAGACATTGTCTCAGTTTTCTGAAAGAAAAATATGTTTTATACTACGCTTGGTAAGATCCTTCGAAGATCGATATTTTCAAGGTTAAGCAGAGCTTGCCAAGGTTGGTCCCTGATGGGTGACTATTCATTACATATCGAGTTACCGCCGTCTCGTGTCGCTAAATAAGTTTCTTTGATTTTAGTTTATTTTATTTAATTCTCCCCGTCATTGCGATCATTTTTTTGTTCTACATCATACCTGGGAACCTTGTAATTACGGAGACATGGGGGGTCAAAGTTACAACTTTTTGTCAATTTTTTTTTAAATAAGTACAAGTTTTTTTTTTTGTAAGATTATGAGTTTTAACACCTCCACGACCCCCGTACTATTCAATCCATCCATCAGCACAATGTTTTAAGCGTTACAGTGAGTTCTACCACAAAACATGATTTATAACCTCAAAAAAAAAAAGTTGTTTCCCAGCAATAATTTTTGCATAAAGTTATTTAGTTTGATGTAAGTACAGAATACTTGTTTAACGGCTTTGTGCTGAGGTAGTTTACCTGATAGAATCTAATTTCGATACCCACAGGGATCGGACAGGGTTTATTAACATGTCAACCAAGCATTCTGTACATCATATTAAGTAACCCTACGCAAAAAAAATTGCTGAAAAATTTTTTTTTTTTGGGTGAAAAATCAGGCTTAGGTGGGACTCAATGTAACCCACCCAAAAACATTGTGCTGTGGGTCATGTAGATATTTTAAGTAAAGTTATGACCTTAAAAACTAGTATTTGAAAAAAAAAAACTTGTCAAAATGTTGGAACTTTGATCCCTAATATCTCCGTAACTAGAAGGTTCCCAGGTATGGTGTAGAACAAAAACATGATCGCAATGATAGGATCTTTCGGCTTCGTTAAGGGTTTTTTTACACCCTGTATATTTATTTATTTACTAGCTGACCGGCGCAACTTCGTCTGCGTCTCATAAATTGAAATGTAAGCTATCCTATCTCTCAAGTTGGATCGAACTGCACATGGTGTGCGAATTTTATTATAATCGGTTAAGTGGTTTAGGAGTCCATTGAGGACAAACATTGTGACACGAGATTTATATATATTAAGACTAGCTGACTCGCGCAACTTTGTCTGCGTCTCATAATTTGAGATTTAAACTATCCTATCTCTCAAGTTGGATCGAACTGCACATGGTGTGCGAATTTTATTATAATCGGTTAAGTGGTTTAGGAGTCCATTGAGGACAAACATTGTGACACGAGATTTATATATATTAAGATTTTATTTTACTTTTTATATTTTTTTTTATATTGTACTGTATTTACTCACATAGGTTTAGGTTTAATACCAGCAGTCATAATCATTTTTCGCGGCTCCGGAACAAACGCGGACTTTTGTCGCCGCGGGATTTTGATCACTTTCGGAGTTCGCCTTTTGTGAGGTTCGTCCTCATCTTCAACCACACGCTAAAAAAATTACGCAATATAAAATGAAGTAGCCCCACGATTTTTTTTTTGGGACATGCCCGCCACACTATTCCCAAACCACTGTATTTCCTGAAAGCCAGAATCAACAGTGGCGACCACCAGAAAAACGCCGAGACAATGAAGCTCGACGAAGTCCCAGAGAATGAATTTAACTGTCTTGGATCCCGCAACGAAATTAATCAGAAAGTATAGCGGAGGAGTAGAAAAAAACCTTAATTTCCATTTCCCAGAAGTCTCATGATGTTGGTGATTTTATACAGGGTGTAAACCATCTCATCACAAAGCCGATAACCAAGCATTCTGTACATCAAACTAAGTAACTTTACGCAAAAAATATTGCTGGGTAACAACTTTTTTTAGAGGTTATAAATCATGTTTTGTGGTAGAACTCAATGTTACGCACTTAAAACATTGTGCTGATGGTGTTTAAAGTTAAAATCTTACAAAAAAGGTATGTTGTATAAAAAAAAAATCGCAATGATAGGGAGAACCTGTGGGAGAACAAGTGCCTTTCGGCTTCGTGAAGAGGTGTTTTACACCCTTTATTTAGGCAACGGGAAAATAAGAAATCTACACTAATAGTATAAAGAACAAAGATTGGATTGTTCGCGGTCGCCACTACAGAACTTTTAAACTCCATCGGCCATCCGTTCTGCGAGCAATGTGCCCTATTCATAACCCTAATTAAGGTTATCGACATATTCTAATGGATGTCCTCATTCATCTGGAATTATATGGTATACACAAGGAGCTCGTGGGTAAATAATAACATCAGCAATCTTTAGGTTAAGCCGTGCTTGCCTAGGTTGGTCTGTGTATGTGTTGCCACCCTTACATACCGAGTTTCCTCCGTGCCTCGGAAAGCACGTTAAGCTGTTGGTCCCGGCTGTCATTTGTCCATCTTTGGCAGTTGTTACAGGTAGTCAGTTGCCCAAAAAGTCTGACAACCAGTCTAACCAAGTGGTATCGTATTACCCAGTGCTAACTGGGTTGTGGAGGTCAGATAGGCAGTCGCTACGTGTAAAATACTGGTATTCAGCTGCATCCGGTTAGACTGGAAGCCGACCCCAACATAGTTGGGAAAATGCTAGGCAGATGATGTCACGAAAAGAAAAGACTCACTTCAACCGGTTTGCTCTCAATAACGTCTGTTGACATCTTGAAATGATAAAGTAATAATAATAAATTAGTTCTAAATAAAAAATAATACTTCGCAAGTTTGCTTTGATTGACAGCACAGAGTATATCACAGAGTATATAATCACTACGTTTCTGTCATGTGTATTTTTTTTTACAAATTTTAAATTTCAAAACGCTTTGTGTTGAACCTCTTTTGATTGAACAACAGTTGCAATTATAATACTTTTTTTTAACTCGTGATTTTATTAAGCTAGGGTCAGACCAACGATTTTTATTATGAACTAGCCGACCCGACAGACGTTGTCCTACTACGACTACTACATACCTACCTACGTACTACAACCTACCTACTACTACCTACCTACGTACTACTACCTACCTAGTACTACCCACCTACTACTACCTACCTACTACTACCACCTACATACTACTACCTACCTACTACTACTACCTACCACTGCCTACCTACTACTACCTACCTACCTACTAATACTACATTTCTTTTTATCACAAGACCCTTCTCCGGACAATAACCAACACAACAAAAAAAGAATTAGTGAAATCGATCGGACACGATATCAAGTGTCCCGTCGCTTGTGGAAGAGCACACGCACACGTCCACATTTACCCCCAGGACAGAGTGATCTATGATCTCAACCTGAGCAGGTTTTCCTTGCTTTGTCCAAGGTCCGGAGTCCATTCAAAGACTTCCAGGTCAGCCATGGCAATTCGTGTTAAGGCGAGAGAGTTTCAGCAGGTGAAACGAGTCGATTGGGTAGGAAAATACTTCATATCAGTGGCGAAGGTTCCAACAACTCGATTCCTATCGGATTCCCTATGGAAAATGGTACAGCCAGTATTCTATAGACAAAAAATAATGAAGGGTGTAAAAAGACTTATCAAAACCAAATGCACGTTCTCCCTATCATTGCTATCAGTTTTATTGCGTACCTGGGAACCTTTTAGTTATGGATGTAGGGAGGGGGTGAATCATCATCATCATCATTATCATCATTCTCTTGCCCTTATCCCAATTCATTTGGGGTCGGCGCAGCATGTCTTCTTCTTCCATACTCCTCTATTTTTCGTCATCTCATCAGACACTTCTTTTCTTACCATATCCCTCTTAACACAGTCCATCCATCGTTTCTTTGGTCTTCCTCTACTCAAATACCCATCCACATTCAATATAAATATATTACAACTTTTTCACATATTTTTTTTAACTCGTGTTTTTTTGTAAGAGTTTTACTTTAAACACTTCCACGACCCCCATACTATTCAATCTATCCATCAGCACAATGTTTCGAGTTGAGTTTTACCGTAAAACGTGTTTTATCACCCGAAAAAGAAGTCATTTCCCAGCGATAATTGTTGCGTAAAGTTACTTTATAACGAAATAAATAAATACATTTACATTTATCCCAAAAACTTCAATGATAGTAAAAAAAATATATAATTGAATGGATACAAACCCTTACCTACAATGATACCGAAACACTTCTGAAACCTTGACACATACACACACTCACACACTCTCATTCACTCACTCACTCACACACAAACCTTCACCCACTCATACACATATTTCATGTAATGTAAGTTAGTCTTAATTTAAATTAACTTAATTTGTAATTTTAATAGTTTTATTATAAAAATTATACGTCTCGGTCTTTGTAAAACACGACTTGGTATGGAAGTGCGGACTCTCCTAACACAGGCACTGTCTGCCTAAAAGGAGGATCCAATCACAAAATTTCTGTAAATACGTTTACTTGTTCTACCAATAAACTATTTTTATTTATTTTTATATATTATTATTATTTTACTTGTTTTATGTACCGAATGCTTGATTAATGGCTTCGTGAGTTTCTGAGAGTCTGCAGTCTTACAGCCTGTACAATTACATTTAAGACTAGCAGACCCACGCAACTTCGTCTGCGTCACATAAGATAGAAAAACGAATGGGAAAAAATATCTCCATTTTCGCAAATTTTTCATTCTTGCTCCGCTCCTGGTCGTAGCGTGTTGTTATATACTCTAAAGCCTTCTTCGATAAATGGACTACCCAATACAATATTTTTTCAATTTGAACCAGTAGTTTCTGAGATTAGCGCGTTCAACCAAACAAACAAACTCTTCTGCTTTATAATATTAGTATAGATATGCATTTCGACTTACTTCCTACAAAAAATGATCCTTTACTACTGCTTCATATTGATTGATTTATAATTTAAACTGTCTCTTGTCCGCAGGTCCACACCCGCCTCACTTACCTCCGTCACCTGATAGTCTCGCTAGCTCAAGCGCGGGAGATAGACAGGACTCTACTCATCTTCTCCCACGACTACTACGACGACGAGATCAATGCTCTAGTGAGGAGCATCGACTTTACTAAGGTAAACTTTATTTCATAAGCGAGAAGGCTCAAATTCTTTTGCAACTTAAACTTGAGAAAGTTCAAGTTCTCAATTATAAATGTTCACTCGAGTGTATTGAAGAGAATCGACTGGTGTCATACTTTCAGGTCACTGACTGTAACGATTGTCAGAGATCATATTATTGAAGTCTAAATTGAAACACAGAACGGCGTTTTTTTTTTAAGTAAATCATTTTTTTTTTTATTTCCCGATATTTTTTTGCTTAGCAACCTTTTATCAAACGATGAGAGGTTTATTTTACGCATTTAGTTTCTTACTACTACTTTAACTTAATAACTTACTTTCGTGAATTTTATAACAACTACAAAAAACATCGAACAATCTAAATTGATGGGCTGTCATTTGTCCATCTTTGACAGTCGTTACAGGTAGTCAGTGGCCCAAAAAGTCTGACAACCAGTCTTACCAAGTGGTATCGTATTTCCCAGTGTTAACTGGGTTGTGGAGGTCAGATAGGCAGTCGTTCCATGTAAAATACTGGTATTCAGCTGCAACCGTAGCCGATTGGAAGCCGACCCTAACATAGTTGGGAAAAGGCTAGGCAGATGATGGTGAACAAAGTTATGTAAATAAACATTGAATGGAAGAAATCGGTCCAATTTCGAAGGCAACTGTAGCCATAACTCGATGAAAACGGTAACAAGTATCCAATCCATACATAAATAAGCCATTCTGGTTTTGCCATTCAAAAACATGACGTATTTGTTTCTAACTAAGATTTTTTTTGGTATTGTTTCCAGGTGATGCAGATCTTCTATCCCTTCTCTATTCAGACACATCCCAACGAGTTCCCTGGAATGGATCCCAATGATTGTCCCAGGGACACCAAGTTTGAGCAGTAAGTGGAATTTTGTTGGTAGAAGAAGCAATTTTTTTTAGTGTTTTATTATTGACTAGCATTACGACTTCGACTTTCTACGCAAAAATTGTGATAGCTTCTCTAATATGAATATAATTTATGGCCTATGACATCCACGAATAATGTACCCAGTGAAAGAATTTTTAGAATTGGATGATTCGTTCCGGAGATTACCCTCAAAATACTAACTTCCACAATCTAATTTACCTCTTTATAGTATTTAAGTATAGAAAAGTGAGCGGGCCAGTAATTGTACAAAACAAAGAGGTTTGGAAAGAGAAATTGGAGTTGGTCTTTGCCTACCAGTGGGACGCAAAATAAAATTAAGTCTTAAAATTAAAAATAAACTGTTACAAAAAGTTTGAAAAACATAATAACGAATGAACTTATAACTCGGAATTCTCTGAAGTTGATTTATTTAACTTGATAAACCGACTCTCAAAAAACAAATACAGAAAATTATAAACGGAGATAAATGACAAGCAACCAATCTTCTTCTTCAGTTTTTTCTTCAGTCTTCTTCATGTACTATCTTTGATCATTCAATCTTTCAGTTTTAATTTTAATTTTTCAAAATTGTAGAAACGAAAAAAATATCTAAACCTAATTTAAAACTAATTTTGTATTGTAATTTTATTTTGTTGTTAATTTGGAAATATCTAGCATTAGTCTGTTCGCATGTATTATAATATCCTAGTTAAACAGGGAAACCTATAATTGGCCATAGTCACTGTCACATGCATATTTTGTAAAACATTTTTTTTTGTATCGCTGTTGGTTACCTAAATAAAAAAAAAATAACCCACTCCCGTTTACAAAAATAAGAAATGCGTGTCCATAATTTTCCAACCCTCTAACTGAGGGACTAAATAGATTTATATATTTTTTGATAATGTTGTCATGACCATAAATAAACAGTCATGCATAAAATCCTCATAGAATGATTTCATTATTTAGTACTCCGGGAGTACTAAATTATGAAATCAATCTATGAGGGTATTACGCACTTGAAATAACGCGAAGGCGCCTAAGAAGCCGATTCCTCCCGGCTACCCTTCGGCAACAAAGCACTCTACGTAGTGTCTTCCAAGGTACTAAAAAGGTACTTCCTGCATTGTACCACTATCTCGAAAGTATCTTTCTAGTACCTTTGAACAATTCTTAACATTTATTATATTGCAGATTTCTAACGGTAAGTCATTCATAATAGATGATGATGAAATATGTAGGGTAACTACTTGCCTTGCCTCGCTAGTCTAGTGGTTGCAATTGCGACTGCTGGGTATGAGCTATACTGTGTTCAGTGCTCGGGGCATTTTGTCTTGAGGGTTTTTCCATCAGGAATTTCTCACTAGCGGCCATGGAGTTTGGATATGTGCCCAGTTGATATCATTTGCCTCGCCATCTGTTACATGAGGCTTAAATATGACTGCCGAAATGTGGGTGTATCTCAGCCTAACTCTTTGGGGTAGAGGCGTGATATTTATGTGTGGTGGTCTTGTGTGTGTGTGTCTAAAATCTTGTACAGCAAGCCATAGTGACCCGAATGGCGTAATGGAAGTGACGCTGCCTTACGTTCTTGGGGTCCTGGGTTCGAATCCCGGTAGGAGCAAATGTTTATGTGATGAGCATGGACATTTGTTTCCGAGTCATGGATTTTTATAAGTATAATAAGTATGTATTTACAAACAAAAAAATACATATGTAGTATAGTTGATATACTACATATACATATAAACATCCACTGTGTGTCGTGTGTGTCGTGGCTTGTGTCGTGGACATTACTGATGTCCACGACACAAGCCTTGGTTAGTGTGGCACGAGGTGGCGCTGTGTGTTAATGTCCAACGATATTTATTTATTTATTTATAGTTCACCTCAACCACGAGTAGCTTTCAAGTCAATAAATAACAACGGCGCGCGGGCCTTCAGTTTAATTCGTGCTTACCTGGGTTGGTGCACGGATGGGTAACCACCCATTACATACCAGACCCCATATTCACAACGCTTCGATTCGATTCGGTAAGTCGTATGTCTATCTCGCTCGTTTTCGTTATACCAAAAAAGGGATAGACATACGACTTGCCGAATCGAAATTCGTTCCTAGCGTTTGTGAATACGGGGGCAGGTTTCCTTCGTGCCTCGGAAAGCATGTTAAATCGTTGGTCCCGACTGTCATTTCCAGATCTTTGACAGTCGTTACAGCTAGTCCGTGGCCCGTTACGTTAATATTTATCCGTGGTGCTTGGCAACTGGGCCTATCCCAGTTGTAAACGTCTGTTTGTGCATATTGGCCTTGTTTCGTTCTGTCTCCTGCTGATATGGAGGGAAGTGGAAATTACAGTTCTTTCCTACTCCTCCGCTATACTTTCTGATTAATTTCGTTGCGGGATCCAAGACAGTTAAATTCATTCTCTGGGACTTCGTCGAGCTTCATTGTCTCGGCGCTTTTCTGGTGGTCGCCACTGTTGATTCTGGCTTTCAGGAGTTACAGTGGTTTGGGCGTGTGTGGCGGGCTTGTCCCAAATTAGTCCGTGGCCCGATAGTCTGACAACCAGTCTTCCCAAAGGGTATCGTATTATCCAGTACTGACTGGGTTGTCTAGGTAAGATAGGCAGTCATCATCGTCATTTCAGCCGAAAGACGTCCACTGCTGCACATACTGATATTCAGCTGCATCTGCTTAGACTGGAAGCCGACCCCAACATTTTTCGGATGGGAAATCATCAAATAATTGCGAGAGCGGGAGGGGCCACTTTGGGCGAAACAGAAAGAGTGTCAGACTTGTACTTACCGACCCAAGTTCCTTAACCATTTGTGTTTCAGGGCCGCGGTATCTCTTTGGAACAGTCTCTCAGCCCTGATATAATGATACCTGATATAATGATAGAATGATCTGTGTGGTTATAGGTTCACTCAAATCTGTGTGGTTCTTTCTTCAAAAGACCATTTCAGACACTAATATTTACATGATTCTCATGTGAATGGAGCAAGATTATGTCTGGACTTCAAAAGAGACTATGACCTCTGAGTTTGTTTCGGCTGTTTCTTCTCAGAGTAGTCAGGTACGAAACACCGGCCCCATCTAGTTTAAAAAAAAGACGTGTAAAAATGTTTGTGAAAACCTACTTACAAAATAAACATCATTTATCATTTACCTCGTTCTAACTATTTAAATTACTCTTTCAGGGCAGTGAAACAAGAGTGCAACAACGCGTTGTATCCAGACCTACACGGGCACTACCGGGAGGCGAAGTACACACAAACCAAGCACCACTGGTGGTGGAAAGCTAATAGGATCTTCAACCAGCTGCAGTGCACTATTGGGCACACAGGTTGGTTTAGTTTTAGAAGTACCTTTCTTTTATGAATGTTTCGTGGCTGATTATTTCAATTTTAATGTCAGATAACAAAGATCCATAATCGTTAGTAACAATTGGAACTTATTAACTATGTTAGTAGAAATACAAAAACAATCACAAAACACATTCACAACACATTATTAACAACACATTGCATTTATTTTACTATACCACAATGTTCAAGAATCAATGTTGAGAGCAGCGGTGGCCTAGCGGTGGCGGCCCCGACTTACGAACAGTAAGTCGTGGGTTCGAGCCCAGACAGGCGCATTACTTTGTGTAATTTATTTTCATCACCGCTGCTCTCAAAACGGTGAAGGAAAACATCGTGAGGAAACCGACATGTCCTAGAACCAAAAATTTGAAGACATGTGACATCTACCAATCCGCACTGGGCCCGCGTGGTAGATTGTAGCCCATTCCCTCTCATTGAGAGGAGGCCGTGTCCCAGCAGTGGGAACATTATAGGCTGATGATGACCACAATGTTCACCCCGAGCAAGTATATTGGACACTGTGGAAATGATCCCCAGTATGCCTTCTGACCTCCACACTTTAGTTTGTGAGTAACACGATGCTCGGTGGCCATGTGAAAGAAAAACGAACGAACTTTTACATTCAAAAGTTTAGTAGGACAAGTTAGCAGTGGCGAAGTCTCCATACAACCCGATCCCTATCTGCTTCCATTCGGAATAACATCTCAACTGAGTGTCTACTATTTCTAAATATGTAGATATTTCATACATTATTAAGTTAAGAGTGAAAAGACTCAAATACAAAAAAAATGTCCAAAAGGCAGTTTTTTTCGTCTCTACAAAAATTTTGATAACAGCACCAAAATATACCGCCGCTCGATAACTGCGCGGGTTTGTAGATCAGGTTTAGTTTAACGCTGTTTTGTAATGTATTATTGGTGTCGATTCTGTTGTGCACAAACTAACCTCAATTTAGGCTATTACTATCTTTTTCTCACTAATAAAACGAGAAAGAGACGGACGTAATTTAGAGCTGTCAAATTTAATTTGAACTAATATTTCCATACAAATGAAGGGTGCACGTAAAAACATGTCGACTAAAAACACGGTGAAGCGCAAGGCATAAACTAGTTTGACATCTCTAACTTAGTGCATAGCTATAGCCGTCCTTTTCTCGCACTGCCTTTTTAGTAAAAGATAGCAATAGTCTAAATTAAATTTAGTTTGTGCACAAAAGAATCGACACCAGTGACTAGCTTTTGTAAAAGTAAAAGTAGCCCATGTTTTAGTCCAGAATATAAGCTATCTTGATACTAAATCTCATCCAATTCTGTTTAGCCGTTTTAGCATGAAAGAATAACAGAAATACACACATGCAAACTTTCGCCTTTATAATGTTGTAAGTGTGATCAAAGTAATCTCCTCATCCCCAGGTTACGTCCTCTTCCTAGAAGAAGATCACTACGTTGCCGAAGACTTCCTGCACATCCTGAGTCTCCTCAAGTCCACGGCAGACAAGAGCTGTCCGCAGTGCGATATCCTCAGTCTCGGGACTTATCTCAAGACTTACCAGTACCATTCTAATGGAGATAAGGTCAGTGGTGATTGTAGTGTGTGACTTTTGTCATGATTACGACACTTGTTCGAGTATACCGATGTGATTGTAATCAACATTATGAACAATGGGGAATATGCAATTATGCATGTAATTTGTTTTCGTGTTTATTTTTATTTTTATTCAAATGGAACAACAAACAGCTGCAATATAAAACTTAGAAATAAGAAATATATACATAACTTAAAAATAACATTGCAGCCCACAACGCTGTTCACAGATTAACTCTAGGATACATAATATTAAAAATAATCGCTAGGGTTACAAATACAAAAAAAAAGATTAAATAAAAATACTAAAACTTGTAAAAAAAAAGAAAACAGTAAATGGTGTATAAATATTTAAGAAAACTCCTTTAATATGAGTGTGATTTGTATGTTGTTAGTGATTAACCTGTTCTCAGATTTTTTATGCCGCCCATGAGCCTCTGGCTTGGCTTTACATGCCCTCGATAAGTACCTGGTATGTCTGGCTTTCTCTCGCTGTTTTTCTTGACCAAAGCAAGTGAAAAATATACAATACGCACAATTAAAAGGTGCGTGTCTTGTGTAAATACATCACTTATTTTTCAATTCATCGTTTTATATGCGTGTTTTTGGTGAAACGGAACGCAAATTCAAATTGTGTAAATAAACAAGTGTACCATACAATTTATACTGTCCAGTACAATTCATAATTAAAATACTTAAAAAAGTTATGACTGGTTTGCATATTCCCTGTTTTCATTTTGTGACGACTCAAACCAGTGTTGAGCTCAACAGATTGACAAAAAACTTGATGTCACTTATGTCACAACTTAAAGGTTCCATTGGCTTTGTCAATTTTTGTAACGAATTAAGAATTTGTGTGTTTTATGCTGCAACGTCGTGCAGGAATTGACATTTAAAAACTTGAAATAAGCGCAAAGTAAGACCATTATAAGTGCACTTCAAGGTGATGCTTGTCTAGAAAAGTTTGCATCGTTAAGTTAACATTTGAAGTTTTGTAATTATCTTGTATGTTTCATGTTTTTTTTTTATTATGAGAAAAAAACATAGGATTTTTTAATCATTTTGGAAACTATCCTTTAATAAAAATCGGCTTTGTTAAATGTAGTATGTATATTTGTGCCCGGTGTTTTACTACTGCATTGATGTAAATTTCATGTTACTACAAACATCGTATTTTGGAAACCATTTTATTATGAAATGGGTTTTTAAAATGCAATCGTTATTCGGGGAGAAAGTCAGTTTTAAAATAAGATAAATGTGAATGTATTGGCTTGTGATTGTACGTCGTAATATTCGAAAGTCTGACAACCAGTCTTGCCAAAGGGTAATACCTAACTGGATTGTGGAGGTCATATAGGTAGTCACTTCATGTAAAATACTGGTATTCAGCTGCATACGGTTAGATTAGTAGCTGACCACAACATGGCGACGCAGATGATGATAATTGTACGTCAATTGAACCTTTAAGTTGCATCTAAATTAGTACTATGTATTTTCTATGATTAAAAATCCTCCTAAAAACAGCGAAAGAAGAACTTGAACCTCAACTACATACAGCAAGTGAAGGCAGCGAACGAAGAACGTAGGAAGAAGCATGAGAGCTCACAGACATGGAACTTCCAAGTGTACCCTCACCTTTATACTGCTACGCAAAAGGTTTTAATGTTACTATTTAATAGAATCTATTTACTAAAGCGCCAGGGTACCCCGCGAAATTTAAATTTTCTTACGTTTTTTTTTTTGCAATTAGCTGATCAGTGTCAGGTTGTATGTTGATTAAAAGCGTGCATCCAACTAGTTGATAACGTTGCAAATAGCTGTCAATTTATTTCCATGTTAATCACAACAGCGAAATATCTGACAACTGTTTGCAACGTTGCCCACTTTCTATACAAACGTTCTTAAAACATGATTCGCTGCCGTAACAAATATGGCTTTACTGAGTAAAGTGAGTAAAAAAAATAAAACAAAAAAAAAAATCATCACTACAACCTTCTTGGTTCATTTTTTTAATCCCATTGAATTACTTTTTCATTAAATAATAATTCAATTTTATTATATTAATTTATATTTATATAGTTTCGGTCGCGAATCATATTTTGTAGCACATACAGGCTGAAACCGACTTGCTAATTGCAAGAAAACCTGAGTAAAATTGACCAGGCATGGTGAAAGTATCAAAAAACTGCAAATCTATTTAGTCCGTCAGTTAGAGTATTGGAAAATAATGGCCACGTATTTTTTGTTTGTTTTTGTAAAAATATACCTAGGCATGACGAATTGAGAATTTTAAAAGCGTGATATCTTCGTAAATTTTGGTTTATGTAAGAAAATAAAAAATACGGGTCAAATTTTTGTTGATAATCAAATTGACGGACTGGTTTTTTTTTTTTGTTGTCTACCCTATTTCGCGGAGTAGACTGGCGATAAAGGTTTTTACTAGCATTATTCTGTGCTGCGCTGAGTAATGTTGAGCTAACTTTGATGTGGTAGTATTTTTTGCACGTTAGCCTGCGCATGGGGTTATTGGGGCTCACAGTTTGCTTTTTTTTATTATTTAGCCTGTAATGTCCCACTGCTGGGCATAGGTTTCCCCCAACTCCTTCCAAATGCTATTATATCGGGCTTTTTCGGACCAGCCGTCATAGTACACGTCAGATCGTATCGTAACCTGTAAATAAAAAAAAACCGTAAGCAAAAAACTTTTAACCATGGGGCGCATCCTGAAATCGCAAAATAGAGATTTATATCAACACAAATGTATGGGACGACTGATTTTTAATGTCATATCATAAGTCATTTATTTCTTAACAAAAAAGATTGTGTAGAAAAACTTAAAATTATATTACAATACTAAGGTTTCGTCAGTAGTAACAAAACAAACATAAAAAAAGAAAATAACAATAGCTCCTTTTTACAAAAAAAATAATTAACAGTCGAATAAATTAAAAACATAAAAATAATAAGAATGTCAAAAGATAAAAATAACAATTTAATAGCTACTTTTACAATAACAAAATTAATGGTCATAAAAAAATGTAAGTGAATCAAAAAAAAAATATGTGAAACACAATTGACATGCCTTTCCAGTAAAAGCGACCGAATGCCGTGACGGCAAACGGCATTGTGCTCTCATGGCATAATGCGCTCTTCGCCACCGCTATCAACTCTCTTGTGTGTGCACGTATAGTATACACTTTTTTCTTAATTTTAATTCTTGTTTCGTTATAGATTTTTATTCATCATTAATTATAATGCTAACAAACGAAAGATGATTCATAAATGCGAGGCGTACCATGACGACCCCATTTATTTGATATTTTCCAAGATTTTTGACTTGACAACGTCTTATAATTCGATAGAGCCGGCTGCACGCACGAAAAAACATGACTCATGCGGCGTTACCTCGCTCTGAGGCGTTCCATGTAAGGCTTGAAGTGCAAGCGAGAGCGCGGAACGAGTGACAAAGAAGCACAATCAGCCTTTGCGTTCGGCAGCGTTCGACATCCGTCTCTCTCCTACTTGAGTGAGCGATGCGTCTGCGTGGACAGCTGCTATACTATAGTACATTTACATGTTTTGATCGAGTATCAAGTGCAGTGAAAAGTGAATGTGGTGTCAAAAAATGCTACCATTCCATCAGTATTTTCTTAAGACGTTGTCACGTTCAACTATCGTCAGTAAACCGACTTTACAGACAACCAGTTTTTTTCCCCATTTCTCGATTTTTTTCATAGTTGTTTTTATCTTGTATTGTGATCCGTTAATCATAATGTAGTTTAAAACGAGTGCAAATACCACTTAGGTTTGGTCCAGACAGATCTGAAAAATGTGGGAGCCCATAACTGGCTGCATTGAAAATAGGACCGTATTACCGTTGTTTAAAGTAGAAATAAAAAAGTCAGTGCAGCGCAACATAGATTAGTGCTATTAAATCATCCTTATGGTATTTTTAGAATTTTTGAAATGGGTTTGTAATATGTATTACTATAATCTGTAAATATAAACCTTATAGAACGTCTAACTATTCAAATTCAAACACGAAATATTTTCAGAGAATCATCAAACGGCTATAAAGAAACTATAGCAACGAAAAAAATCTAAGTTATTTTTGTTTTTATGAATTTATTATAATTGGTTCCAAAAATAAAAACGGCCAAGTGCGAGTCGGACTCGCCCATGAAGGGTTCCGTAGCAACAAGTGAAATATAATGAGTTGATTGAATAAAAGGTAAATTGCAGTTTACGATTTATGACGTATTAAAAAAAACTACTTACTAGATCTCATTCAAACCAATTTTTTTATGTTTTTTTAGTTTTATCATTCTCTTATTTTAAAAGTTACAGGGGGGGTAAAACACAAATAGTTTGTGTGAGAGACACTTCTAAAGTTGTACACAAACTATGTCTAGAAAACTTAGTATCATTTTTGAAGACTTATCCATAGATACCCCACTCGTATGGGTTTGATGAAAAAAAGTTGAGTTTCAGTTCTAAGTATGGGGAACCCCAAAATGTATTGTTTTTTTTTCTATATTTGTGTGAAAATCTTAATGCGGTTCTCAGATTACATCAACTTACGTAAGTAAGTAAGTACTTATGTTTGAACAGCATAGTTCTTAAAGTTTCGGAAAAAAAGTGGCTGTTACAGAGACAGACATAATGAATCCATAAGGGTTCCGTATTTTGCCATTTGCCTACGGATCCCTAACCTATACTACCTACCTCTACTACGACATAGTAAACTAGCGTAATATTGAAAAATAAAGAGCCAGTATTTACTCATTTTTAAATATTTTTTTAGAAATCACTGAAAAAATATACTTGAATACTCGTAGCTTCGTTATAGCCGTTAGATGATTCCCTGAAAGTATTTCGTGTATGAATAAATATAACTTAAATAGTGTAACGTTGGTGGATGATTGCCAATTAATTTATAAAAATAATAACCGCTATAAGTTTTGGCCTATCCAACACTAGATTTTTCCAATTTGAACTAGTAATTACTGAGATTAGCGCTTTCAACCAAACAAACTCAGCTTATATTAGTATAGATTTAGCCAACTGTCGTGGTTTTAATATTTGTATGGCTATCAACCATTTCTTACACTGTAAGCTTCATTTCCTGCTAACCCGTATTTAATGGGAATGGCATGTTGGCTTTAAGCAATGCCTTTTGGAGACTGCTACTTATTCTATTTAGTTAAAGTAACCCTAAAAGACCCTTGAATTAACACCTGGATAAAATCTTGTATTGGATTTTCAACTCTATGATCTGCGTCGTAAGTTGAAAGTCGTTAGTTTATAGTAGTGTTTTGTTGTTATTTAATCAGTTTTTACAATAAATCTGTAGTGAAAGTAATGTATTTAGATATTTTAGAAAAAAAAAACGAAAAAAAGCTTTTTAATTGTTCTTTTCTTGTGCCATATAAATATAAATATGTTACATAAAACTTGGCTTTGCATAAAACTTCTAAAGCTTGGGATTGCACTAGCATGATGTCATTTTAGAATGTTAAATATTATTATGTAAATATTAGCAAGCCTTAGACCCGGTTTCCACCAAAGCGAAGAGGAGCGGAGCAGAGAGATCACAAAGTCTTCATCGCGTCTCTCGTCTTGCCTGTGATTGGTCGAATCTTGCATATCTCTTCTCCGCTCCGCTCCTCCTCGCGTTGGTTGATACGGGGTTAACGTTAAAGCGTCTGAGTAACCCACGAAATTGGAATTCACTTGACGATGCTCTTCAATGACTTTTTCTTGAAATAGTCAACATACAACCTAGCACCAAACCTTTCTGATTAATTTCGTTGCGGGATCCAAGACAGTTAAATTCATTATCTACGACTTCGTCGAGCTTCATTGTCTCGGCGCTTTTCTGGTGGTCGCCACTGTTGATTCTGGCTTTCAGGAGTTACAGTGGTTTGGGCGTGTGTGGCGGGCTTGTCCCAATAAAAAAAAAAAAAAAATACAACCTAGCACTGGCCTGCAAATTGCAAAAAAAAAACATAAGAAAAGGAGA
Source organism: Xestia c-nigrum (assembly GCA_916618015.1). Taxonomy (NCBI): domain Eukaryota; kingdom Metazoa; phylum Arthropoda; class Insecta; order Lepidoptera; family Noctuidae; genus Xestia; species Xestia c-nigrum. The sequence goes on from OU745268.1 coordinate 16,016,508, forward strand.
CAATTTTTTTTTGTTCGAGGATTAGTTTCCCACATAAATTCTAGCATATAATAATGAAACTTACATTGATTTATTCCTTATAACCTCTAGATTCCAGTGGTTTAATTAGCTTAGCATTGTCTAACCGGAATAAATGCGAAAAATCTGCAAAAACACTTACGAAAACCAAAATAAACAGAAAAAGTAAATGTCAAAATAATGAAGTTGTCTGTCAATCACAAAAAAAGTGGGTTTATAACGTTTCATGCCACGTTGATTGTTTAAACCACCTATGCGATTTTAGTGTAAACCTATAAAAATGGCATTAAAAATGCTCATAGTTTAATAATATTTATTTTTATATTCTTTCTGATTCTATAATAATTATATAGCACATATAATTTCCAACGGATAGGTACCGTACTTTTTTTAGTAAACAGAAAAACGCCCCTATTCACGTAAGTATTTGCTGTCAAATGACATTGACCACAACAGGAATGATTTGACTCGCAAAAAAATATCATAACATAGCTTGTTTATTATGATTTTAAGATTCCGTTTTCATTTCTACGTAATATTTCCTTTAAAACCATAGTAAAATGGTAACTTTTTTTTGGTGTTATTATGAATAATAAATGCAACGACCAGGTGGGCCCAAAAAAAACTATCTCCTTTGAATTTCGCGGGTTATTTTGCCGCCTCTCCCTTAAAATGGCACATTGTAATTTATACGAGGGACACAGATGAAGAAATTAAAAAGTTTTTTTTTAAATGTAATTAACTATAAATCTTCTTTTTTCTTTTTAAATCTGCCAACGCTTAGTAATTATTTTATTTGGTCCTGTATAAAAGGCTTGTGCCCTTAAAAAATATAATTCGTAAATATAAGTCCGTGAGTTAGATTATCAAAAAATATTTGACACGTATTTTTTCTTTTGTAACTTAAACCAAAATTGACGAAGATACGACGCTTTTAAAATTCTCAATACGTCACGCCGCGCTATAGTTTTAGAGCGCTGTGACGTCACGAGCCCCCACTCCCGAGTTTTAATGCGTTTTATCTTTATGAGTATTCATTGATTTACAAAAACAAAAAATACGTGTCCATTATTTTCAAATACTCTAACTGACGGACTAAATAGATTTGTAGTTTATTGATGGTGGAAACTAGACTATTGCATTAGTTATTTACCTAATATTGTAAATTAACACAGACAGAACAGCAAAATGCTCAACAGCATGTCAAGCTATTTCTTTAAAAGATTTTCAACTCTATCGCTAAAGTATTAAATTCAAGATTGATTGCGAAAATTTGACAGTCCGTTCTTTGTCTGGTAATCTCTTGCACGCTATCTGCAACTCTATTTCATTGGAATTAGGGTGCTATCTCTCAAGGTCGAGGATTTTGCTGCTTGGTCTGAATATATAATAATATTTGAACTATAACTTTATTAATTTGCTTTTGATTCTGACTGTACAACATACTACATAATATAATAGCTCTCCTTTGACCGACTTCCAAAAAAGAGGAGGTTCAATGTTAGCGTTTTTTTCTCAATAAGTAATTACATTTACGATTTTAATTATTTATTTTTATTTTTTACATTTTTGACTATGTTTATGACATGATGACATCCTAATAACTTCTAAATAATTTGTTTACGAAATATTGACTAAAAAGGATGGGTGGCAAAATGTCTAAAAAACTCAAAACAAATATAATCATCGAAAGTTAACTTATTTTCAGTCTTTTTTTTGGAAGTCGGTCAGTTTATTTTTATGCAAAATAGTTTTTTTCTGTATGGTGTTAGAAATTTATTTTTTAAGTATCTATTATGTGGGTCTTCCGAAGTTGACGTAGTGGCAATGACACTCGAGCGCACTGAAATCTATATTATTATGCCACCGTAAATTGACAAACACGTTATATTACAATGTAGCGTGTTTTTCTCTAGCGATATTTTAATATCTCGAATTATTGTCAACTGAACATACGGAAGTATCTGTGCCCCCATAATCGGGACTTGGGGCATCCCCCCGTTAGGTTAGTTAGGTTCCTTTAAACCCTGCACTCGGAAATGCGAAGCAGGGCTCCGTCGACTACGCTTTAAGGAGAATATTAAGTGTTTTAAGGTTAGGTTATAATAATCGATATTTCTCAGGAATGGTACATTATCTTTTCATGAGAGTTGTGCCACTGGGCAAGGGGGACCCCTCCTTCCCTCCACACCACGTAAGTTGACTACCATCGCATGCATTTCACGAAAAATAATGCGTTTTGTTGTAAGCAGTATGTTCATTTGACAATATTTCGAGTTTTTACAATATCGCTAGAGATGTTACAATATAACGTATTTGACAATTTTACGGTGACATATACATATATTAAAATCACGTGTGTGTGGGTCTCCATACCCTGCATATAAAGTTTTCATCGGTAATTTTTAAACATACATAGTGTTCCGTACATTTAGACCGTGTAAAACCGGGTCCAGACGTGTTACGCGTAATGTAAGGCTACGTAATTTAGCGTCAACAGTGTGGACGGCACAAACGAGCGCTCCAAATGAGCACTGCGCTACGAGCGCTTTTGTGTTCGCGCTAAAAACCAACAGCCGATGGATCACGGCGAGATATACACAGCATTCGCGTAACATTTCACGATATACAGGGTGTAAACCACCTCATCACAAAGCCGTTAACCAAGCATTCTGTACATCAAACTAAGTAACTTTACGCAAAAATTATTGCTGGGAAACAACTTTTTTTTTTGAGGTTATAAATAATGTTTTGTGGTAGAACTCAATGTAACGCACTTAAAAAATTGTGCTGATGGATGGATTGAATAGTACGGGGGTCGTGGTGTTAAAAGTTAAAGTTCAAAAAGTTGTAACTTTGGCCCCCCATTGCTCCGTAACTAGAAGGTTCCCAGGTATGGTGTAGAACAAATAAATTATCGCAATGATAGGGAGAACAAGTGCCTTTCGGCTTCGTGAAGAGGTGTTTTAAACCCTTTATTACATTACGCGTTACACACGTCTATAACCGGCTGAAAGTACTACACTTTTAAAGGAAACAGCTGATTAAAAAAAATACCGATGAAAATTTCGATGTACTGGACACGTCGTGACAGCGGCGGTGTCAGTTCCACACTGTATTTAAATAAGAGTTTTCTTTGCATAACGCTTTGCTAAGCATGGCGGGATCTGAGAGGGTTGATTTAGTTAATTTTCGGTTATAAGCGCTTCGTCTATGATAAACTAATAAAACAGGAACAGGTAGGGTTGATTTAGTTAATTTTCGGTTATAAGCGCTTCGTCTATGATAAACTAATAAAACAGGAACAGGTAGCCACCAGTAGCGAATGGTCGTTTTTTCTCGCACTCGAAGTGAAAAGTACAGTTTGCACCTCGAGACTAAACGCCAACTTATTGTACCCTCGCTTTCATTGACTCCCTTGCTAGCTCGGGAGTCAAACCACCTCGGGTATATAATGGCTTCGTTTAGTCTCTCGTTATAAAATATACTATTACTTTAGTTGATTTAGATTTAAAAATCTAGTTGTGTTTGTGTGTATTTACACACAAAACTCTTATTTGTTTCTACATTTTGAATTAAAATCTATTATGTACAACATATTATCTTTAATTTTAGTTTAAGGTTTGCGGCGCTAAGTTACCCACATTTAAAAAGAAATAATAAATTAAAGTGGTCAACGATACGTGAAGTTTTAACTGTCCGTTGTCCCCGTGACCCATATGTACATAAGGGGGACAACGGTAAGGAATTATTTGACGTCCTGTTATCCCCGTGAAGGGGACACAGATTACGGGGACAACGGGAATACATCGTTTTTTTTTTTGTAAAAAGATAAGTCGGGCCTGTAGACGGTGAGCAATGGGCTAGCTCGCCGTCGGTCCGTCTTATGTTGACAGGCCGTGTCGACGGCGCGTTAGTGTTCCACGCGCGCCTCAAAGATATATCGGCAGAAAGGAAGGGGTCCGCAAGGGCCGATGCCTGCCGGGGCTGCGGGACTGTTCGAAAGAGATACTGCGGCCCCGGAACATAAAGGGCGAGGAAGGAACATGGATAGGTTTTAGTCAGTAAAAGTCTGACACTGTCCGAGTCATTTGATGTCTTTCCATCAGAAAAAAAAAAATCAGGAGTATATAAATCTTAATGTGATTATATTATTTATCTATAGAATACTGGCTGTACCTTTTTTCAAAGCGAAGCCGGTAGGAATCGAGTTACATGGACTCTTCGCTACTGGTAGGCACTGTTATAAATGATTAAAATAAACTAGCTAGGGATATCTTGGGTATTGATATCTTCGTCTACTGGGTGTAAACCTATCCTTCACGAAGCTGTCAACTAAGCATTCTGTACATCAAACTAAATAAAATGATTGCCGAGAAATTTATTTTCTGGGTTAGCCATCCTTTTACTGTTACAATAAATTGTATTTGTAATACTACGAGTACTCAAAAAAATATTCTGATGAATGTATTGAATAGTACGGAGGCCGTGGAGGTATTTAAAATTATAACATTAAGATGCCCGCGGAGCATGCGCAATACAAACGTAATACCAAAATAATTTGTAAATCAAACATATTCTTAAGGTAGTGTATTTATTTCTATTGTATTACAGAATATCTAGGTTCCCAAGTATATATTTTGAATGGACACTGATTTAAACAAGAGTGACGAGAAAAATCGGTTTTCTAAAGAAATTTTAAATTTCTCATAATTATTATTATCTCATCTTTATATATCATTGTCCTTTCAAAATATATATTTGGGAACATACATTTTCCGTAATACAATCGAAATAAATACACAATACCTTAGAAATATGTTTACTTTATAAATTATTTTGGTACCTATTACGTTTGTATGAAGTTCCCATGTTCCGGCCCCTTAAAAAAAATAACTTGAAAAAAAAAAAAAAAACTTTGCTCCGCAAAATCTCCGTAACTAGAATATTCCCAGGTATAGTATAGAACAAAAAAATGATATTAATGACGGGGAAAACAAGTGCTTTTCAGCTTCGTCAGGAATTTGTTTACACGCAGTATAAAAGATAAAACAATAAAAAAAATTAGGTGATGTCTTTCTTGGGGTCTAATTTTTTGACCGTGTCGAAGTGAAAGAAAGAAAGAAGAAAGAAAAAATGTTTATTCGTCGCAAAGTCATGACGTGCATACAATATTAATGAGGTAAACATAGAACGCAATAATACAAACACAAACACTTAAACTTCATAATTGTAAGACTAAACGGACAAAAATAAAAAAATATTGCACGCCGTGAGTGCGACAAATAGGTTTACCACTCAGCATGATGCTGTGCTATGGGGAACCCACAGAACAGCGCTGGTTTTCAGTGGTCACCTGTGAAAAACGTACGGAAGCCAATACAGCGATATTTGAATAAATGAGTATGTAACTAAAATAAAACAGATCGAACTTACAGTAGGTATACAATAATTAGCATAAAACAAAAACATTTCAAATAAAAAATAAAGGTACAAATGGGTACAATAGGATACAGGCTGAACAAAACAAACACAATAACAAAGACATGACAGGTTTTTTTCTTTTGTCTCGCTCTTACCCCACCTGCGCGTCGCCGCGCGCCACCGCGCCTTCGCCTGTGGCCCTGCGCGCGCGCTGCATTTGCTTATATCGAATGTACATACGCCAGCACATTCAAGCTACCCGAAACTGACAAATTTCCCCAATCAATTTTGAACCTAATGTATCAGCGCTAAAGTTGAAAATCTGTTAAATAAATTTGTCAGAATGTAGTAGTTTGATGTGCGGGGTCTGGACTCATTAGAAAGTAATAAATTGGTTGTGGTTGAAAAGCATGTAAATGTATAAATATTTTTATGATTTCTTAAGGCGGTACAAGGTGGATTTCTCAGTTCATAATCATTTTCCAAATAATGAGGAATTATATAATTCTGTTTAGTTTGTATTGACGATTTAAATTATTATAACTCTATAAAACCGCTGCCGCGAATCATATTTTAATCAACAAGCAACCTGATAATAACCTACGTAATGAGGGATTTTCTTTTTCAACTCTTCCCTAGTCGCTGGATAGATGGCGTTGATCTAGGTACGTTACTGCAAGGAACAGAACGTCACATAATTTCACTTGGACCTAATGGTTATATTCGGAAGCTTATGCAAACGAAAGTGTCAGTCAACGAGCGTATGTGACGTGTATTTTTTCAAGCGTTTTGGCTTTGGCACCTAGTAACGTAGTCAGTTTAACGCCATCTACAGGGTTCTTGGAAACATTTTTTTAAAATTCTCATAAAGAAAACTTCTCATTGCAAAAAACGCAAGGAAAATTGACTTTTGCGCGCTACCGTTACGATTCACGTTACGAAATCATGGTTGTCCCTGTGTTGTTCCGACCTATTTGGTTTCAGAGTGTAGTGAATCTTGGTAATATTTATATATTCCTCTATGTTTTGCTGTTGTTAATGATTCGAAATGCACCTTGTAGTGAACCGTAACTTTGTAAGCTGTAAATAGTACTTAATGCCTTGCTCTTATAAAGCATGCTTAGTTTTAAGATATGTAAAATAGGTGTATTGTAAACTTTTGGTTTTAGATAATTCTTGTTACTTATTTGTATTTATTTTAGTGTAAATAGTAATCATAGAATCTATCCGTACATTTATGTCACTTTGATAACTGTCAATAATTCCCGCCCCCAATCATTTGACAGCTCTAACGTTGCCAGCCCAAAAAAAAACAGTGTTGTCACTTCCTATTTCCAAAAATCTACCATTAAAACCCAGAAATGTTGCCAGTACTAAAACCTAATTTTCTACCATATCTTTCAATGTTTTCAGGTGGAAATAACGCCATGGCATTCTAGCATGCATAACATGGGTTTTGCATTCAATCGAACTGTTTGGAGACATATAATGAGGCAACAGAGTCAATTTTGTGCATATGATGATTATAATTGGGACTATTCATTGCTGCATTTGTCACAAAATATGCCCGGGAGAGAAAAGTTCAAAGTTATTGTGTGCAAGGGGCCCAGGGTATTTCATATTGGAGAATGGTGAGTTTAATCTTACTTTTTTAAAACGTCGATCTATTTCTTTTTATCGCGTGGAGATGACAGAGATAGAATTACTTTTCAAATGAATGAAATATTTTTTGAGATGTAGTAAAGAACTTCCACTTTTTAAGTTAGGTATTCTTTTATATAATCTTATGCATCAGCAAAAATTACAATAGATCGTAGGGCTGGGTTTTTCCCCGGAGCTGGCTTTCGGTTCCAGAATGACCTAAAAATAGTGGTGTATAAGAGTTCGCTATTTGGACAGCATTAAACTTGGACCATACAAAAATTACCGAAAAAGACCATATTAAACACAAACATACATAAAAAATCTATATAGAAAAAAATACAAAAAAAACTCGTTTGCATTTTTTTCGAGTTAGATATATATCTGAAACAATAAGGCATTTTATGAAGATTTTTAGACTAACAAAATTATCTCAAATCGTGCTTTTTTACTACGTGGTTATTTCGTAATTAGCAATCATTTAATTTGGCGCTTACATTATTTTATTTTAAGCGAGCGCACACTTTTTCTGTCTCTCGTTTTTCACGTGAAAGTAATAGCGCTGTCCTTTTCAATCCTTTTGTATTATTTAAGGGGCGGGCGAGTGGTACTAAATTGCTCGCAGTGGCGGGTTCTTAAGGGGGAAATGTCAGAGTAGCCCGCGAAATTCAAAAGGAACGACGAAAAAATTAGTATTAAATTAAAATCGTCCCTCGACTTAAATGAAGTTAGAGGGTTGTATTCATGATTTTAATGATTCATCATCATCATCATCAGCCTATAATGTTCCCACTGCTGGGACACGGCCTCCTCTCAATGAGAAAGAATGGGCTATAATCTACCACGCGGGCCCAGTGCGGATTGGTAGATGTCACATGTCTTCGAATTTTTGGTTCTAGGACATGCCGGTTTCCTTACGATGTTTTCCTTCACCGTTTTGAGAGCAGCGGTGATGAAATACATTACACAAAGTAATGCGCCTGTCTGGGTTCGAACCCACGACATATCGTAAGTCGGGGCCACCACCACTGGGCCACCGCTGCTCTAATTAAATGATTATTCTCTATTTTAATGATTATAATTCTGTAACTACGTACGTTTTACAGTCGCGAACGATATTTTTAGCTTCATACAACCTACTGGCCAGCAAATAGCAAAAAAACGTAAGAAAATTTGAATTTCGCGGGCAACTTACACCTTAAGCCTTTGCTAGAAAGTTCGCCACACAATATGCCTCAACATATCTTTTCCACTTTTCAGTGGCTTCCACCACAAGAAATCAAACTGCAACGCCTCCACAGTGATCAGTAAAGTACAGAAGCTCCTTCAGAACGCGAAGCCCTACATGTTTCCTACTCGTGTGAGTGCCACGGTGACAGCGGGCGGCGCCAAGCATAATAAAAAGCTTGTCAAGGGAAACGGCGGATGGGGGGATATCAGGTGAGGAATAAACATACTAATAACAAATCTACCCTTGTAATTGCAAACGCAGAACTTTCAAAAAGGTGTATTTTCTGAAAACTTCACGACCAAGTCATAAAATAACTTCTCCCACTCTGGGCGGAGCGGGAGGGAGTGTCAGGCTTTTACTGACTAAAACCCATCCATGTTCCTTCCTCGTCTTTTATGTTCCGGGGCCACGGTATCTCTTTCGAACAATCCCGCAACCCGGGCAGATTTTATACAACGTGTAACAAAAAGGGTACAGTCATATAAAAGGGTGTGCTACAGACCAACAAACTGAACGACTTTCTGCATGGCACCACCATCGTGATCGTAAAAAAATAATTCAGGATGATGGTCTGTAGCACCCTTTCATATGACTATACCCTTTCTGTTACACGTTGTATAACTTTTAAACTCTATCTAAACAATAAGAGAACTTGGAACTTGGACTGTGGAGTAGGAATCTCGGCTTAGGGCGTCGCTGGGGAGAGGAGCAGCAGCATTATGTAGGGGCTGATAACCAAGACCGCCCCCCCCCCCCCCCTTTCCTGACCCGAATGGCACAGCTGACCGAGTTCGAATCCTGGTAGAAATGTTTGTGTGATGAGCACGGACATTTGTTTCCGAGTCATGGATGTTCATATGTATAATAAGTATGTTTTTACAAACAAACAAGTATCTGTGTAGTATATCCACTATCTGGTGAACATGACACAAGAATCGTTACTTAGTGTGGTACTAGATGGCGCTGTGTGTAATGTCCAGCGTAATTTATTTATTCCTACTCTTGATATTTTTGTCTTACAAATTCTTTATTTTTATCTTTCAGAGATCAAGAATTATGCGCCAACATGACTAAAATAGGACGTCAGCCACGTCGTAACATATACTACGCATAATTGCACAGATTGTACATATTAACGCCCCTTACTATAAGGTCCCGTTCGCACTATATCATGCCGATTAATTTATCGTTGGTTTTTAGTTGGACGACAGTTATCGTGTCATCCTATATGTGAACACCTCCATTTGAACACTCAAACCACGACACTTAAAACTACACGATTATCTGTCGTCATGACATTGTGGGAATGGTACCTATGGCACTTAAGCTAAGCAAAAATGAACTCTATCCATAAACATTTAGGGCCAGTTTCACCGGTTGCGGATAAAGTGTCGGTTAGCCTATTAGGAACTTATCTGCCAGATAAACTAACACTTTTGGTTTCACAGGTGTCGGATAGCGATATCTGGTAGATATAGTATTAGTTATAACCAGCCTTTAGGTGGTAGATAGTATTAACTATCAGATAACTAACCGACACTTTATCCGGAACCGGTGAAACTGACCCTGAGTGTTCATATTTATATAATAAGCTTAATGACAGTCGGTTGTAGGAATATGCAAATTAACTCAATACAAATACGGTTCGTTTTCGGATAGCTTGAGCAAATCAAGTCTAGGTCTTGAGAGAAATGAGGGTGTACCTGCTAGTAAGTACACTTCTTCGATGTTATGTTATGTAAATACATTCCATAAGCTTTTATACTGAAACACCCCTTTGAACACCCCAACACCCCCTAAGATATGGGACTTAAGAGGGCTATCACAATTTTTACTCGTATTTGAGTGTCACACTCTAATATAAGACATTTTTTATATAGGGTGTAAAACACCTCTTAACGAATACGAAAGGCACTTGTTCTCCTCGTCATTCTGATATTTTTTTTGTTCTACACCATACCTGGGAACCTTCTAGTTACGGAGATATTGGGGGTCAAAGTTGCAAGATTTTGACAAGTTTTTTTTTTAAATACCACTTTTTATCGCATGATTTTTACTTTAAATATCTCCACGACCCCGTACTATTCAATCCATCCATCCGCACAATGTTTTGAGTGTGTTACATTGAGTTATACCACAAAACATGATTTATAACCTCAAAAAAAAAGTTGTTTCCCAGCAATATTTTTTGCGTAAAGTTACTTAGTTGGATATATAGAATGCTTGCTTAACGGCTTTGTGATGAGGTGAAATACACCCTGTATAATTTATTTATAACACTCCCAAGATAAATAATGAAGATTTCTCGAGCATCGTCTTTTTTTAATGTTGGTGGTCATATCTTAACTATAATCACAAATATAAGTTCTCAGTTTTGATGTGTGATAATGATTTAATTCTGAAATACAAGAAAAAATGTGACAACCTAAACCATGATTGTTAAAATTTAGGCGTACTATAGGCACAATTCTGCATTCCCTTACCTCCTTAAGAGGCCGGCGGAGCATACGAATTTCATACAAACGTAATACCAAAATAATTTGTAAATCAAAAATATTCTTAAGGTAGTGTGTATTTATTATGATTTTATTACAGAATATCTAGGTTCCCAAACACATATTTTGTTGAATGTACATCGATTTAAACAAGAGTTATGAGAAAAATAATTTTTCTATACAAATATTAAATTCCTCATATCTCGTCTTTATATCATAATCCTTTCAAAATATGTATTTGGGAACATAGATATTCTGTAATACAATTGAAATATAATTATACACACTACCTAAAGAATATCATTGATTTACAAATTATTTTGGTATTACGTTTGTATGAAAAACGCATGCTCCGCCGGCGTTTTAAACACCATAGTGGTGTTGGATTTTTTCACATGTCATTTGTCAGTAGCTGCCACGGAGTCTGAATTTGTGCCCATTTGATGGTAATAGGCGAGCCCTTATTACTTAGGACTTGAACATAACTGGTGAAATGTAGGTGTTAGTCTACACCTCTGCCTTAGCGTTCAGGGGTTACAGTCGTGATGTTATGACTAAACATTTATAATGACGAGTTAAATGAGCTTCAGTTAAATTTTATTTGTTAAGGGACCTTTGGAGCATGCGTAGTTCATACAAACGTAATACCAAAATAATTTGTAAATCAAACATATTGTTAAATTAGTAGGATTGTATTATAGAATATCTATGTTCCCAAATTTATATTTTAAAAGGACAATGTTATAAACACGAGATGTGATGAGTTTAAAACTTATTTTTTCTCATAACTCTTGTTTAAATCAGTGTCTGTTCGAAATATATATTTTGAAAGGACAATATTATAAACTCGAGATGTGATGAGTTTAAAACTTATTTTTTCTCATAACTCTTGTTTAAATCAGTATCTGTTCGAAATATAAATTTTGAAAGGACAATATTATAAACACGAGATGTGATGAGTTTAAAACTTAGTTTTTTCTCATAACTTTTGTTTAAATCAGTGTCTGTTCGAAATATATATTTGTGAACTTAGATTTTCTGTAGTCTAATCGAAATAAATACACACTACCTTAAGAATATGTTTGATTTACAGAATTATTTAATTTTTACGTTTGTTTGAACAACACATGCTCCGCGAGCTTCTTAAGATGTTTAAAATGAATAAAAATAGATATTTCACCAGCTTTGCACAAATAAAATTCTTTTTATGGTCTCGAAATTCATCTCGCCATTTTTAGTAGATATATAGTAGACGGTAGTAGTAAAAAGAATTATTCTGTTTTGCCCGTCATTTAGATTATCGAAAAATATTGTTTTTTTTTGTATAATCAATTTAGTAAAGAAAAGACGAAGGTAAAACGCATAAAAGATTATGATTGGGGCCGGTGACGTCACTTTCCGGTAAAAAATGTCCTCAAATGTGACGTCGCGCGAGTTTTCGTATTGTAACGGCTTCATTTTTAGGGTTCCGTACCTCAAAAGGTAAAAACGGAACCCTTATAGGATCACTTTGTTGTCCGTCTGTTTGTTAAAGTGAAGAAATGTGTCTAAATATTTTTTGGCAATCAATCTGACAGACATGTTCGTTTTTTTTTAGTGTCGTCTATCTTATTGAAGATATTACCTCCGAATTTGATATTTAGAAATAAAAATACTCACAAATGTCGATTTCTAAAAACCTACTTAGGGTGGCAGAAAAGTCAAAATGTTTTAATTTTTTTTTTTGCAATAACTCGTATAGTATTTTTTGGTGTTGCCACAAATTGAAAAATTCTACTATAATGTAAGTTTTTTTTAAATACCAACATTTCGTATTAAAATGTACTTATTACTTAGCTGTATATAATTTGTTACTAACATTTTTTTTTTTAATTGTAAAGGGTAGAAGCACCGATTGTCGTACATGCAAGAGGAAAAGTGATGCTTTAAAGTAGTTTATATTCTGAAAGGTCGACAATTGATGCGTTTGCCCTGTTTTCTGTTATTTAATAGTAAAGTTGTGATTTTTTTTTATATTTCACTGTGTTGGCAGAAATATTGACGATTTAAATGTTATTATTTTATTTTATATCTATTTGATACCGTCCTATGATATTAAAATTTAGTATTGTTGTCATTTTAAAATGATATTATTAAGAGCCCTCTTTAAGTTCTTTTGTACGCTAATTGTACAATTTACTTTAAAAGGCATAATATAACGAAAAATTATTCTATTATAATGAAAAAATGGGAATTTTTGTGAGAAAAAAAAGGTGGTTAGGTATTTTAGATATTGGATAGAATCTACAAATTAGAGGTCCCAAATCAGAGTCGAGAGTTTTTGCCTAAACATACATCAGGAAAATGATTATTACAACTTAAAATAATAAATAAGTAATCTAAAATTCGCTTTATTTATACTGAAGTAGAAAAAGCAAACTATTTGTAACAAATAATTGTTATTTTGAGCAACGAACGGAAAAAATATAATTTCAACAAGTAAACCTTTTTTTGTAACAGGCCCCTTAATTGTCAGTCTTTTTCTTAACCAAGTGTTTTTACAATTCTTCTTTGCGCTAGTTCTCGAATAATATTAATTATCAGTGTTGCCAGTTCTGAAAAAAAAACTGGCCAAAAGCGAATCGGACTCGCAAACGAAGGGTTTCGTAAAAAAATACTACCGTACGATATTTTAACGTAGGTACGTAATTTTTTGGATCGAGCAAAAATGCTCTGTAATTTTTATTTTCATTTTATGGGTTTTTGTAGCGGCCACTAAAAAAAAGTTGTCTACGGAACCCTGAAAACATAGATTTAATATGGAAAGCTTTATTTTGTCTCGATTTTAATCTCTTTTTATTTCAAGAAACACTAGATTTTAGCAAGGAAACCGTTCTCGAATATTTATTATTTAAAAAACACGCTTTAAAATGACAACAATATTAAAAGAAGAAAAAAAATCTTGAAATTATTACAAAAATCTCTTTTCTACCCGAATAGTCAATATTTCTGTCGAAATTTCTAATTGGTATATTTTTGAAAATGGTGCGAAACACTTAGGTATTTAATATGGTGTAAAACACCTCTTTAACGAAGCCGAAAGGCACTTGTTCTCCCCGTCATTGCGATCATTTTTTGTTCTAGGGGGGTCAAAATTACAACTTATTGTTTTTTTTTTTTTATACAAGTTTTTATTTTAATTTTTTTACTTTAGACACCTTTAAAACCCCCGTACTATTCAATCCATCCATCAGCATAATGTTATAAGTGCGTTACATTGAGTTCTACCACGAAACATGATTTTGCCCCCCAAAAAAAAATCGTTTCCCAGCAGCAATAATATTTGCATAAAGTTACATAGTTTGATGTACAGAATGCTTGGTTGACGGCTTTGTGATGAGGTTGCTTACACCCTGTAGACGTATAAATAAATAAATTAAAAATAGCATCGAATATTGTTGCCCATAGAAAATAGAGAAAAGATTTACTTGTAAATATTTAATACTAGCTTCTGATCTGAAAAGATGACTGTCTGATTATCTAAAAACAGCTGTCACTGTGACATGTACCCATTAAAAATGTGTTTAAACAGCTGTTTTTAGATTTTCAGACTGTCATCTTTTTGGTGAACATGGACCTCTTATATTGTTTCTTTTCAAAGTTTACAGTTTACTCGAGAAGCTATAATATTTGTTAACAAATAATATCTACCAAGATACGTAGCGACAATTCAATTAACTAGAAATACTCCCAAATTCAATCAACTCAAATTATCATACGTGTAATACGAAACTAACGAGCAATTTCACTTGGTCGGGTTATATTTTGGCGATATAAGCGCTGTCGTCTAATGTTTTGTGGTACTGGAACGCATCTGACATCATGGAACGTAAACATTTGGACCGCCATTTTGAAGTAAGCGCTGACGCTGTCATTTTTGATGAATTTGATCCAAATTTTGCGGACCTGTGGTAACCCCGCTGAATGGCTGAACCTCGTGGCGGGTACTATAGATAGGTTTCTGCAAAATCCCATGGTTCAAAGCGCGAGTGTTTATACTATTTTACATGTAAATCTTTAACTCTAAGAACAATTTAAAAACGTTAAAATAATTGCACAATAAGTAGAAAAGATATTGTATATAAAGTAATGAAAAAAAAAAACTTTTATTTATGGAAAAGTTTCGTTTACACAATGGTCTGGGTTGGTGGACCAGTTTGAACCTCAAATTTTGTGGATTAAGAATTATAATTGGAATTCTTAGAGAAGGAATTGCTCCATATGTGCCTCGGGTGGTGGCAATAAGCTCGCCCCATGTAAAGGCGCTTAGACGAGCTGAATTAGCAACTCTATTTGTGGTGGTTCAAACTTCGTTTGAAATGCTGTTAGAATAAAGTTCTAATCAGCTTGCACTACAAAGTGGTTGTTACGTCAGCCACTGCGGTCCAAATAGCGCGAAATGAGTGGTTTCGATCGATTTACAAAAAAACTATTGATTGGATTAAAAAACTAAAACAATATCATGCTAATATATTGCTTGTAGAATTATTTGCCAAAAAATCAGAATGATCGCATGTATATTAGTATGTTTTTTATTGTTTGAAAGATATTTTTAGAGATAAGTTCGTGATTTCTTTTATCGAGCCAAATTAATTGTATTATGTTTTCAAAACAGTATCATGCTAGCATATATCCTGAAGAATATCATATATATTTCTGGTCTTGTTTATAGCAGTGAATCATATACTTTAAGTAATTATAAAACTCGCGATTAGCTCATGTAGTCGCCTTAATGGGACTTAAAATTTTAAGAAAAATCTAGTTTATCGTAGTCGGACCAGCATGGGCCATTGTGTAAACGTCCCTAAACAATTTGTATTACCTAGTCATTGCGTTGCTTGTGCTGAAAATATTTATTAAAAAAAAAACTATATTATTATAAATGTTGATTTCAGCGCCCTCTAGCGGTCTATGACAATAAACGCCTGAACGTTTTCGAAATATTAATTTTTAAGTTTTATTATTTTCAATTAAAATGTCTTACAATGTCGTCTAAAACTAAAAACAGTAGCATTTCATAGGAAATTGAATCTTATTCGTATACCGGTAAAATTTATATTCCTATAAACGATTGTGATCAATTGTTATTTTACTTGCGAATAAGAACGTTATTTTTATACAAATAAGGTTCATTTTGCAAATGAAAAGCTACTGGAGTTAGCTTGACCAATGTCAAATTTCACTCAATTTCAATTTCAACCTCTAATATAAATACTGTATTTGCACTTCAAAACTGAATTTCAATGTACAAAAACTGCCTGAAATCCAAAAAAACAGGCATCTTTTTTCTTTAGAAAATAATTGGGTAAATCAATGACAAATATGTTTTACATACTGATCGCTTATCAAAGGTTATAAGTTAAGCAATGTTTGCCAAGGTTGGTCTGCCGATGGGTGACCGTTCACAACATACGGTACCGAGACATGAAATCAAGTCAAGCAGTTGGTCCCGGCTGTCATTTGTAGATCTTTGACAGTCGTTACAGGTAGTCAGTGGCCCAAAAAGCCTGCCAACCTGTTTCCAAGGGGTATCGTATTACTCAGTACTAACTGGGTTGTGGAGGTCAGATAGGCAGTCGCTCCATGTAAAATACTGGTATTCAGCTGCATCTGGTTAGACTGGAAGCCGACCCCAACATAGTTGGGGAAAGGCAGGCAGATAATGAATGATTTTGTTAGTGTTCTATTATATAAACACATATATTTTTAAAAATTAAAAGAAATCAAACTCGTCCTGTACGAGGCCAAAAGGCTCCTATCTCAGCATGATGCTGTAACATTAAAAAAAAAACTCACAGGCACATCCTTTGTAAAATCTTCGGTTAGTATGTAAAACGTATATCTCATTGATACTTACATAATAAAAATAAACTATGTCTTACGGACAATAACTCTTCTACTCCATAAAATATAAATCATAGATTTACTCATACCGTACAAATGGCAACCAACCAAACTAGCGAGGCCATATCAGGGCTTGAACACATATAAGTCCGTTTTTACAGAATGAGGGATTTCCTTTTTCAACTCTTCCCTAGTCGCTGGATAGATGGCGCTGATCTCGGTACGTTACTGCAAGTAACAGAACGTCACATAATTTCACTTGAACCTAATGGTTATATTCGGAAGCTTATGCAAACGAAAGTGTCAGTCGACGAGCGTATGTGACGTGTGTTTTTTCAAGCGTTTTGGCTTCGATCAAGTACTATTATTTATCGAAGCGTTTTAGCTTGGGCACCTAGTAACGTAGTCAGTTCAACGCCATCTACCGAGTTCTTGGAAAGTATTTATTTTAAATTCTCATTAATAAATGCTCTCATTGGATTGGAGTAACATGATAATTGAATCCGGAATACTGTTTTGAGTGTGAACTCGCTCATACAATTACATACTCCTTCAAATAATGGACCTATAAAACGTATCGTTATGTGTTCGAGCTCTTATACTGAAAATGGATAAACTCGGTGCGGTGTTGGTCAGTTTACAAAGGACCGAATCAAGTTCCAATACAATACACCTAAATAAAATGAAAATCTGCTGCTGTTTCATACAAAAGTGAAATATATACACGGTCATAAAGAATGAACCGCAGACGTGAAAAAAAAACCGTTGAAAATAATCCATGGTTTGGTTTGCCTTTTTTTCTGGCGCGGTATGGCGAATCTATGATTAAGATCTAATAAACAACAAATCTTGAAAATGTATTAATAACCAAATAATGCCCAAATGCCTTAACATAGGAGATAATTGTACGGAAACGAGTACATTTTATTTTAAGCACATTTTTTTGTTAAGTCTCTTTAGTTGACGAAAATATCCATTCAGAAGGTTGGATGTACCTATTATCGCGGACATTGGCGGTTGACCATTCCACGAGGGCGATCTTATTTTTCTTGTAATTGAGTGTTTTAAGAGTCTAACACTCAAATACAAGAAAATTTGTTATAAATGAAAAAATAGGGCTCAAAATAAACATCACAATTAATCTTTTTTTTTATTTAATCATTTTATTTTATAAACAAAATTGTATTACTTACTTACTAAATTTTATTTTAAATGAAATTATTTATAATACTCTTTTTTTTTTGGAAGCGATATTCAAATTTTCTTACGTTTTTTTTCTAATTTGTCGGTAAGTGTAAGTGTTAAACAAAATGTGATTGGAGGTGTTATTTAGAATTTATTTAATTACATTGAATGAATGTTTTATGACAAAACTTATTCAATGGGTTTGAATGAAGTTTGAGGACGAGAGAACATTATTTTGTAACGTAAAAAAAATAAATTTCGCGGGCGATGTCACTAAAAAAAGTTCGAATTTGAATTCGAACTTTTTTTGTCCTTATGTAAAAAAATTAAGCGAACTTAATACATTCACGTCAGTACGATAACTGCTCTTTTGACCTTATAATTATAAGGTTGAAAAGTGGTCAACAGCTATTGTCCGTTAGATTACAATACAAATAAGCCTATTTCTTGGGCTTCACAAATGTATGTAGGAAACCACAATGTAATGTAGTTCAAACGCCCTAAAAACAAATGGTTTTGACGAACAAAAGTGAATTTTGAATTGAAAATACTACGGTCCTATTTCATTAGTAATTTGTAGGCCCTTTACGACAGCTGATGTATGTAACAAAATGGTATGTGAAATAGGCAAGACGGCAGTATATAAAAATGCACATCTATTTAATCCGTCAGTTAGAGTATTGTAAAATAATGGACACGTAATTTTTTGTTTTTGTAAATCAATGAAAACTGACAAAGATAAAACGCGTCAAAACTCCGGAGTGAGGGTTCGTGACCTCAGAACTAACTAAAAGTCTGACACTCCCTCCCGCTCCGCCCAGAGTGGGAGAAGCTATTTGATGAGTTGCCATCCTAAAAAACAAAAAAATGGGTTCGTGACGTCAGAAGTGTCAGAACGCAATATAATTATACTAAGGCGTGACGTATTGAAAATTTAAGCATCGTATCTTCGTCAATTTTGGTTTACGTAACAAAAGAAAAAATACGGTTCAGTTAATTTTTGATAATTTATACAACATTATTTTTTGTTTATACTAAACCCGAAAAAGGGTCATTGTACTCATCATTTTGAACAACTTTTTCTATGGGACGAACCTTGAAATCGCGAAAAAAAATCAGCTGTTCCCTACATTTTGACGAGTTATGCGAACATAAATGTAGGGAACAGCTGATTTTTTTTTCGCGATTTCAAGGTTTGTCCCATAGAAAAAGTTGTTCAAAATGATGAGTACAATGACCCCTTTTCGGGTTTAGTGTAAACAAAAAATAACCCTGTATAACTGACGGACAACTGCTCTGGCGTTCAAAAGTTTGATAGATAAGTGTAATTAATAAATTGAATTTTCGATTCAAAATTCACATCAATAACAATATGAGTGCTAACCATTGATGTTAAATATTTAATTAAGAATGTCCATCCATACATTTTGAGCAAGCAACGAAGAATTAAAAGCTAGTTTATATTATAAAATAGTTAAGAGTCATGTAAAAATTGAATTTTAACTGTGGCATAATAATTATATTATAAAAAAAAACATTTGTAATAAAAATATAAGACATAATAAAGTGCAGTTCGTTTTGAAAATGGTAGTTTTATTTTTTTAGATTATTATAGTTAGCCCATATTATCCCACTGCTGGGCAAAGGCCTCCCTAAATTCCTTTCAAAGGTCACGACTTTTTTTTTGTTTATTTTTTTTTTCTTAACCAAATCGGAACAAATGTTAAAGATTGGAGCCTCCTTTTAAGCAAAGAAAAAGCCTGTATTAGGAGACTCCGCTTTTTCATAGCTAGATCATTTTGCAATAGAACAGAATTTACAGAATACAGGTAAATTACATTACATTTTTACATTATTCACTTGATTGTGTATGGGATTCTGTGCTACTTCTTCAGATTTCCTCCTACAAGTGTCGCCACATTGACCGGTCCCATGCGACTCACATCTAGCGAATCCCCCCAACCTTCACCAGGTCATCGGTCCACCTAGTGGGAGGTCTTCCAACGCAGTCTTCCGGTTCGCGGTTGCCTCTCCAGAACTTTTCGCCCCATCGGCCATCCGTTCTGCGAGCAATGTGCCCTGCCCACTGCCACTTAAGTTCGGCAATTCTTCATTTTTTGACGTGACAACGTCTTATATTTCGATAGAGCCGGCTGCACGCACGAAAA
The DNA here is from genome assembly GCA_916618015.1 of Xestia c-nigrum. Classification (NCBI taxonomy): domain Eukaryota; kingdom Metazoa; phylum Arthropoda; class Insecta; order Lepidoptera; family Noctuidae; genus Xestia; species Xestia c-nigrum. Next base: position 16,036,553 of record OU745268.1, read on the forward strand.
AAGATGACTCATGCCGCATGAGTCATGCGGCGTTACCTCGCTGATCGCTCTGAGGCGTTCCATGTAAGGCTTGAAGTGCAAGCGAGAGCGCGGAACGAGTGACAAAGAAGCACAATCGGCCTTTGCGTTCGGCAACGTTCGACATCCGTCTCTCTCCTACTTGAGTGAGCGATGCGTCTGCGTGGACAGCTGCTATACTATAGTACATTTACATGTTTTGATCGAGTATCAAGTGCAGTGAAAAGTGAATGTAGTGTCAAAAATGCTACCATTCCATCAGTATTTTCTTAAGACGTTGTCACGTTCAACTATCGTCAGAAAACCGACTTTTTTAGATTACATACAGATTTTTTGTTGACATTGAATAATAAACCATGTATGTAGAGAGGGAAAGTTATTTTTCTAAGCTTTTCTTTTTGTAAGCGCCACTGCTGAGCCTCAAGTCCTGGGCTTTCTTCAGCAGCCGTGGAGACTAGATGCCCGATTGATGAAAATAAGCACGCCCCCTATTAGGGACCGTTCAAGTATTACGTAAGCACTATATGGGGGCGGAGAGACTTTGCTTTGCTTATTTTTGATGACATAGGGGGGAGTCTATAAGGTGATTACATCAGCAGCATTACAGCATTTACTTTTTTACACATATGGCAACCCACACATTGTCTATGCTTGAAAACGAAACGCATAATCTAGAATGATGCCCTGAAAAGCGGAAACTCAAATTAAAAGAAAAATGCATATGTCACCGTAAAATTGTCAAACACGTTATATTACAATATAACGTGTTTATTCTCGCGATATTGTAATGTCTCGAATTATTGTCAACTGAACATACAGAAGTATCTCTGCCCCCATAATCGGGACTTGGGGCACCCCCCCGTTAGGTTAGTTAGGTTCCTTTAAACCCTGCACTCGGAAATAGTCGTCTACCGCGCGTCGACTACGCTGTTTAGGGGGAATATAAAGTGTTTTAAGGTTATGTTATATTAATCGGTATTTCTTAGGAATGGTGCATTATCTTTTCATGAGAGTTGTGCCACTGGGCAAGGGGGACCCCTCCTTCCCTCCACACCGCGTAAGTTGACTACCATCGCATGCATTTCACGAAAAATAATGCGTTTTGTTGTAAGCAGTATGTTCATTTGACAATCATTCGAGACTTTACAATATCGCTAGAGATATTACAATATAACGGATTTGACAATTTTACGGTAACACATATACACCAATGTTTACGTAAGCATAGGGGGGGGGGGTAAATGGAATAGTCAAAGGAGTGTCACCCCCCCCCCCCTCCAAAAGATAAGAAATGCTCAAAAACCGTAAAGCAATACTTAATACACACATCAAAAGTGTCTAGGGATCAAGCATTTTTATGCGGATTTCTTGAGATTGAGATGTGGCTTTGTAATAAATTTATGATTTTATAAATTTATATGGATCCTTTTTGGTGCATTTCATAATTTGAATCAGGAACTGTGAATCAAATTCGAGTAGGTAAAAGTTGAAAATCAGCTGTCAATATTTTCCCTATAAAAACATACAACGCATTGAAGACATTATTAGTGCTACTGTTTCCCTACTACTGATTAAAACCAACGTTATTATGGAGCGGCGACGTCATTTAAGCAGGGAAGAAATGCTCAGAGCCGTGGGAATGATAGAAGCTGGTTCCCGGCAACGTACTGTGGCTTTAGCTCTGAATACAAGTCAGAGTGTTATCAGTCGACTTTGGACACGTTACCGAAGCACTGGTACCGTGGCTGAGCGCCATGGAGGACGGTATCGCTGCACCACACGGAGACAAGACCGATACATTCAAATCTTAACTCGAAGAGCTCCAACAATAACCGCCATGATGTTAGCCGTGAGGCTTCATCACTCTTCAGGGAACTTAATTAGCGACCAAACCAGAAACCGCTTGCATGAAGTGAACCTTCATTCCCGAAGACCGCTACGGGTACCACCTATAGTAATGCACAATCGTAGGATTCGATATCAATGGGCTCTTGAACACAGAAATTGGGCAGAAGAACAATGGCGTTTCGTGTGCTTTTCTGATGAGTCTCGTTTTGGTATGAGACCGGATACAAGACGTATACGACACTGGAGAACCCCTGGACGCCAACAGCGATTAAAATCCTGCCAGGAAGTCCATCCTTATAGTGGTGGAACCATCATGGTATGGGCGGGTATTTGGATCGGCGGAAGAACTGAGTTGATTTGGATCAGAGGCAACCTCAACGCTCAAATTTATGCTGAGACGATTGTATCAGACGTCATCGTTCCTCTACAAGTGCAAATCGGTCCCTTATTTCAGTTAATGCATGATAATGCACGACCGCACACCGCAAGAGTTGTAAGACAGACTCTCGCCGCAGCTAACATCAATGTCCTGCCCTGGCCTGCTCAGTCGCCGACTTGAATCCGATTGAGCATGCATGGGATATGCTACAGAGAAGAGCTCTGCCGAATATGGAGGGTATCCAGTCGCAAGAAGACCTTTTTTTGTTGTTGCAACGAACATAGGCGGCCATTCCACAGCGTGATTTGGATGAACTCATTTTGAGTATGCCAAACCGATGTTCTTGTGTTGTTAGTGTTCGCGGTAGAAACACGGATTATTAATTGTTTAAGTTACCCAATAAAATTTTAAAGAAAACTGTTATTTCAGTCTTTTTTTCGAACTTTTGTGTTAGTGGTTCAAATGTCAAAAATCCCTTTATTAGGAAAATGGCAAATTTCTTTATTAATGCAAAGGTGACTTGGTTTATCGTTACTGTGACAAACGAAAACACTTTATTTGATGAATCCTTAAAGAAAATTTTAATTAATATCAATCAGGAGAAAAGTTATTGCAAAAATATATGTTGATCCCTAGACACTTTTGATGTGTGTATTACGTAGCCAATTGATAAACAAAAACTAAATTCTATCGCGAGGCGAATTTTATAAGATTGTACAATGAATGGTTGAATCTAGATTTGTTTTTAATTTTTAACGTAGTCTGTATCTCTCACGCAGCATCTACCTACTAGTTCTATTATTTTCAGATTCTTTCAAAATGGAACTAGTGATAATAAAAAACAACACTAGTTCCGTCATGGAACTGTCAATGGTACTTGTGACAATGAAGCGAATATTCTTATTTATTATTTATTTATGTACACACAAAAAACTTCATAGGACATTCTTAGTTTGTTTACGTCTGCCCCCCTTTAACAAAATCCTAGCTATGCCCTTGCATGAGACTGAAACATGATCATAACTGGAGAAACGTGGTTGTAGGTAGCTACATCTCTGCTTCATCATCTAGAACAGTGGTTCCTAACCTTTTTTGGATCAGGGACCACCTTACTGGCTCTATTGTAAGCACCCAAAAGGTTCTAGGACACCGTCAGGATTATATCTAGCGGGGAATACAAAAATTGGAAAATGTGATGATAACCTTTAGAAAGTGAAAGATGTAAGAGCGACCGACGACGTGAGCTCAAAAATTTAGCAATCATTCATACAGAAATAGGAATGAGTAAGTCGATTTTTGCAGCAATGCATATGAATCTAGCAAGAGAGAGCGCAGCAAGCTCAAAAAAGAAAGCATCTCGCCTCTGATAGTTTCTCAATTCCTTCAGGGCAAGTTAAAAAGTTCGAATAACATGTTTACCTTTCGCGGACCATATTTGAAGCTCTTATGGACCACCTGTGGTCCACGGAGCATAGGTTGGGAACCTCTGATCTAGCAGAACATGAAATGAATCAAGTTAAAAATGTTAAATTCTAAAAGTGGACTTTACGATCTTAACAATATAGTCCATTTTGCTCCACCTTGGGGGCAGCCCTTCGCCACTACTGTGGAACCTCGTAGTAGATAGCCTCATCAACCGCCTCAATTGTAGAGGCTACTACAGGGTGGGCTATGCCGACGACCTGAATATAATAATAAACGGCACACATGAAAACACACTATGCAACCTTATGAGCCAGGCCCTAAGGATAGTAGAAGACTGGTGCAAGGAACACAAACTAGCAGTGAACCCTACCAAAACCGAACTCGTCCTCTTCACAAAGAATAGGAAGCTGGCAACGTTGTAACTACCAAGCTTCTTTGGGATAACCCTAAGCCTATCGACAGATCGACTGAAACCAAATACTTAGGTATCTATCTGGACAAACAGCTCAACTGGCCAAAACACGGATTACATCATCACAAAAGCCAGTATATCCCTCTGGCAATGCAAGAGACTCCTCAGGAGAAACTGGGGCCTAAGCCCCAAAATCACCTACTGGCTATACACCACAGTTATCCGACCAATTATCACATACGGGTCTTTAGTATGGTGGCCCAGGACCAACCTAAGTACGACCCCAAAGGACCTCGAGAAACTACAAAGATTTGCCTGCGTGGCAATCACCGGCAGCATGAGAACATCACCAACTGCTGCCCTACAGGTGATGCTGGGGCTACCACCCCTACACCTCGTCGTAAGAGAGGAGGCGGCCGTAGCGATTTTCAGACTCGAGTTAGCCGGCACCCTAAGTAACGACTCTAGAATAAAACACAAACGCATCAGAGAAGATGCAATCAAAGAACAGCCGATGATAGCATATCGACAGAACTCTGAAAACTCACTGATGCTTCAAAAAACACAACAACATAGAGCTCATAGAGGAGTTGTGCGACTACTCAGGCACAAAAGAGCTAAGAATCTACACTGATGGACCAAAAACCAACGATGGGACAGGCGTTGGGGTGTTCTCCGACGACCTCAACATTAGAATATCCAAATCTCTTGGAAGGTTCAACTCTGTCTACCAAGCAGAGTGTGTAGGCATTATCCAAGCAGCACACGCTATAGAGGCCATGAAGGTTACGGATACCAACTTTCGTATACTCTCCGACAGTGCCTCAGTCCTTCAATCCCTCAAGAGTAGGTAACCAGATCACGTCGAGACTAACACTAGAATGCCACAAGGCCCTAGAACAAATCGCGGTGTTGAATCACAAGACGGTAACGCTGTGTAGCGCTTAGGTAGTGTAAATAAAATTAAATGATACTCCAGATGTAGTTATGAACTTAGGTATAATCAAGACTAGGATAGCTTAAAATAAACAGAAATATGTACAGGTCTTATAGCAAAATACATAGGTACGAGTACACGTAGTGGATTTCCTAAGATGTATTTACAAAATTTAGTTACTAAATAATACGTGTGGTGGCGCGCGGGTCGCAGTTGGAGATCGCTTTCCTTGCGGGCGCTAAACTGCGCCGCGTATAAATATCCCCTCTCCGTGCGAGGGGCGCCATACGATCCGATCACTATCTTGCAAGAGAGTGGGAAAGATACCAGGCCCCTTATTCACAACCATTCGACTCGCTTCCGATTCGGAAAGTCGTATGTCTATCTCGGTCGTTTTCGTAATGCCAGAAGAAGACAGATATACGAGTTGTCGAATCGGAAACGAGTCGAACGTTTGTGAATACGGGGTCAGTACAGTTCGTAGAATGTACAAATACAGACCGAAGACATTCCGAGAGGTCCGGCGCGTAATCCCCGTTCAATCCCTCCCCGACCCTTGCTCGAGCCAGCCCGCGATGCTGAGCCTGTAGTAATAAAACAGTCCCTAACCTCCCCCCCCCCCCCTAAATAATGACAACCAGATCCAGCTTGTCCCTTTGCTGTCCCCAGCGACGCCCTAAGCCGAGGTCCGTACCCCACAGGGGGTGCCCTTAGAGCGCTGTCGCTTAGTTTATAGTCATTTTTGCCCTGGCTGGAGGCCTTAAATTCAAGGCATCCACAGGACTTGCCCGGTTAAGCAGAAGCCAGTCTTCTCAGACTGAACTGCGAGATGCCCTACACAAAAAAAAAAACGAGGGGCGCCAGTACACGGTTGGCAGCGGCAGCGGACGGATGTATCACTTGACTTGCAGGCTGCAGCTACAGCTGCAATGGATAAGAGGTCACAGTGGATCACTCGGCAATGATGCGGCTGACGAACTTGCCAGAAGAGGATCCAGCACAAAACACAAGCAGAGAAATGGTGGGCCTCGACACCAGGTTGTAGGTAATCTAAGAAAGCTATGCCATCCTTGGATCCAGAGAGCTGACCAGGTGCAGAAGGCGCCTATCGGATGACAGAGCGAGCCTGCGTCTGGTGACGGGTACCATCACTGGACACTGCTAGCTGAACAAACACTTCCACACCCTAGGTATCACTGACAGTCTCCTGTGCAGAGCGTGCATGGAGGCGGAGGAGACGGTAGCGCATGTGCTCCTGGAGTGCACAGGCGTTACCAAGATTCGCGAGGAGATCCTGGGAATCACTTGCAGATGTCCTGAGGAGACTGGGAAGTTTAATCTGCTTCTGGAGGAATGTGGGCTGGTAGGAGTAAGCTAGGCGCGGGACAAACACGAGTGGCGTATGGCGGTGGCGCGGTGCTGTCGAAGTGATGGCGTGGCGTTGGCGCAGTGCTGGCGAGGTGATAGCGTGGCGCGGGCGCATTCTAGTCTTTAAAGTCTAAATTGTTACGCATTTTCGGTGTCTTGTTCCCGCCCTGTGCATGCCACTGCTAACTGCGGGGGCGCGGATGGCGAGGAAGTGGCGCCCGCGCCGCGCCAGTGCCACGCCATCGCAGTATGTGTCGCGCCACACCTCTTCTATACATTTTGTATGAAATATAAAGGAAGTGGCGCCATGCCACCACCTCGCCAGCGCCGGCGCCGCGCTACCGCCATACACCACTTGTATATGACCCGCGCCTAATCGGCCACCATGGTCCACTTCAAGGACTAAGTGCGGAAATCTAAAACCCCATCATAGATAGATAGATAGCACATCACTAACTCGTCGTAAGGAGCAGCGGCCACACTACGCGATGCATCAGCTTATTGAACTATCGTTTGGTGAATTTTATATTGCTTGTCCAGTGACTTAGCCACAAACTTAGGTAGTGGTTCAGGAGCAATATTTTTATTGAAAAATGAAAAATAGTGTAGCCATTTGCTTGTGTCGGTGTCTGCGCGACTGGCACAAGAGCCCCCCTCTTGTGCCAGTCGCGCGGACACCGACACGCCCCCTTGCCACTTCTCCTGTTTTTTTTATTTCTAAGCTATGGGTACCTATTTCAAATAAGATCCTCAGATTCGTAATAGAAAAATATATTTAATTCATCAATACCAACATGTACTCGGCAACAAATTCGTTTATGAAAGAAGAACAATTAAAATCTTCGATTAGAGAAAAAACATCGAATAGCCTTTTGCAGCATAGCTGAGCCAAGCTTTATTACAAAAAAATATAGGTCACATAAAAATTTTGACACTTTCATTTTGACATACTTCGGTCGTTTTACACCCTTTAGAATAAAGAATATTGATATATTACAATCTTTTGATGCATCCATACTGCAGTTACTTTTTGTAGAGCAACATTTCCAAGTGTTACTGAGCAACATCTGATAGTAAAAAGTTATTTATGGTTATTATATGATGTTGCTGGCAACTTATAACAACAATAAATAACTTAGTATATGTTAAATAATGTTGCCTACCTTTTGAAAACAGTCAACATGTGGTAACAATATGAGGTCTTCTTTTTGAGAATTAAAACAAAAATAGTTTCCAAGAACTCGGTAGATGGCGTTGATCTGACTACGTTACTAGGTGCCAAAGCCAAAACGCTTGAAAAAACACACGAAACATACGCTCGTTGACTGACACTTTCGTTTGCATAAGCTTCCGAATATAACCAGGTCCAAGTGAAATTATGTGACGTTCTGTTACTTGCAGTAACGTACCGAGATCAGCGCCATCTATCCAGCGACTAGGGAAGAGTTAAAAAAGAAAACTTCTCATTGATAACATTGTTAGAGAATGTTACTATAACATAGAACAAATGCTGAGCAACTTGTTGCTGAAAATATTGTTAACTTATGTTACTTGCAATTTGGACGCGTTGACAACATTAAAAAAATAGTAGGTAACAAGTAGCCACTTGCTCCACAAATGGTAACTGCAGAGTGGATGCACTTTTTGTTATCAGTACTTCGATATCTCATATCCAATAATAGCAACACTTGAGAAGATTTAGTTGCATACAATAGCAGTTTGTATTGAAGCCAGCTACTAATACATAATTTACGAATGGCAGCAATTTCAGAAAAAAGTAAGATTTGGACAGTTGATCGAGTCTTACTCCATAATATTGAAACCCCGTTCAACTTAAGGTGAAATCATCAGGTTAGCCTGTGAAATTCAAATTTTCCTACGTTTTTGGTATTCGCAGGCCAGTACTAGGTTGTATATTGGTTATAATATTGTTCGTGACTGTAAGACGTAGGTATGTAGTTACAGAATTATAATCATCAATTCAACCGACGACTCAAATGGCGGAGTGGTAGTGACGCTGCCTTACGTTCTTAGGGTCCTGGGTTCGAATCCCGGTAGGAGCTAATGTTTGTGTGATGAGCATGGACATTTGTTTCAGAGTCATGGATTTATATGTATATAATAAGTATGTATTTACAAACAAAAAAGTATATTATGTAGTATATCAACTGTCTAGTGTCCACGACACAAGCTTTGCTTAGTGTGGTACTAGGTGGCGCTGTGTGTTATTGTCCAGTGATATTTATTTTATTATTATTTAACCCTCCAAGTTCATGTAACTCGACTACATACGTTTTACAGCGGCGAATCATGTTTTCATCAACATACAGCCTAGTTAGCACTGGCCTGCAAATAGCAAAAAACCAAAGAAAATTTGTACCGTGGAGCTTCCACTTTAATCATCTTCAGGACTGACTTTTTTCTTTCCTCGCTTATCGACAAGCGTTGGTTCCCATTGCCGGGCAACACTGCAATACAGCTGCATGGCTGCCCGAGCATCTTCAACTGAACTGTGTTCACCAGACTGGATATCTATACCGAGGATCTCTTTAGCTAAGCGTTTTAGCGATGGTGTGCTGCCTTTCGTGATCTGGAATAATGGAAAATGGTGGGAGTTAGTCAACAGAAAAATCGTACTAATATTATAAATGAGAAACTTTTGTATGGATGTTTATACTCTCAGCAAAGCTACTGTACCGATTTGGATGAAATAGCTCATAACAGGGATAAAAAAGTACCCTATGCGATACAAAGGATAATTTTTATCCCAATAGTATAATCCCATTGGTCAATTATGCAAGCAGCAGACATAAACTAGTTGTAAATGATCTTCTTTACCATTTAGTTAGTGCCTGTGTCAGAGTTTTATGCCACCCATGGGCCTTTGTTATCAAACAAAGTCTTGTCTTAGGTACAAACTTGAGACCTATGTCTTGAATAGATCTTGAATAGAATGGATGAATAACTTTTCATAAAAGAGAAGACAAGAAAAAGTAGAAGGAATTATGAGACAAACAATATAAATCTAATCATTTATTCTAAGAGTTAATAAATATAATATCCCTAGTAAACAGACTATGGTTTTGGGATAAAAAATATTCCACGACCAAACCATGCTCAAATCTCAATTTTAACCAAACCTGCAGTACAAGTACGTAAGAATCGATAGGACTCAATAAGATAAATTTGACAGTTATTCTCGATAAAATGAGTTTTTGACTCCAAACTCATTTTATCGAGAATGACTGTCAAATTTATCTTATCGAGTCCTATCGATTTCTACGTACTTGTACTGCTGTTCAGCCTGTAGGGTGTGAAAAGGTAACAGTCAAACAAGAGTTAGCGCTGGTTACTCTTGTTTGACCTACAGTAATATATAATATTTAAAAATTATAATAGTTACTTCAAAAAAATCATAGATCATTATGTTTGTGCATGCTTATCTCAAAACCACCAAACCAATTTTAAATCAATTCTGTGAATGTATAGTTGGTTCCAGCATTCATGAAAAATAAGATATTATGATCCATAGGTGGTACTATGCAAAGCATGACTAGTAATAATATAAATTGTAATACATAATTATTACCTTCCTAAATGGTTTATATCTTGAAGTATCTCTAATATTTCTTTTGGGATGTGAAAGGAACAATACAGACAAATCATTCTTCAAGGAATGACCGACTAGAATACGGCCTTTCATCAAGTCTGAAACTTCTTTCTGTACTACGGTAAAATCTTCTCCATTGAGTAAATCCTCTTTTCTCACTCCACTTATGTCAGTTCTATAGTCTTTGACTTCTTCCCTCGCTTTCACGAATTTGTCGTAGATACAGTCACCGAATTTGTTGACTATGGAAACTCTAGCTAACATGTGGTCATTACCATCGTATCCTACACCAACCATCTCACAGTCCATTGCTAAAAACTTTGTTATACGATTTTTATTGTTATTTTTCACAACACCATTATCTTTTTTTGAATCACTATTTTTTTTATTATCTACTTTATTGACTAAGGTATCCACATTTGATGCCAAGTTTAAAGTTTTCATATTTTGAACGTTTTCGTGGTCTTTTGCCTTTTTCTTTCTTGCACGACGGAATGTTCCAGAAAAGTGGGCTTTGTTGTTTTCCTGTACTGGTTTATCGGTTTTCTTGTCCATATTAAGGTTGTTTGATAAGAATTTTTGCCAGTTTGCATCTATAACACCCCGGAGTCCTACAGTTTGGTTAGGTTGTTCATTTGAATTTCTCTTCCGCTTTTTCGTTGATTCGGTCATATTTACATTAAAAACGTAATGTAATAGCAACTGTAGTATAAAAAATACACTGTTTACGACACTAAATACAATGTGAAGCACGAATTCATTAACGATCAAGAGTAAATAAAGTGCTTCCTGAATGAACCCATTTGACATCTTTTTGACAGAACGCCCGCATGGCGGCCATAGAGTAACTAAAGTTCAAGTTTTCTGTCGGGTCTTCTCGCATCTGCTGGGAGGTCAATGACATGCCGGACGGAATGTACGCATTTCTTAACATTAAACAAATCACAACAACAAAAACTAAATTGCATTGAACATAATTGTTTTATTTTTTTGTATTTAGATTGTGATTTTCACTGGTGTTGCGGTAAATCGAAATAAATTAAAAACATAAAATGTCAAAAGCGGCTCATAGACAAAACCATGAGAGACGTTCTTAAACTAAAAAACATTTCCTTTCAACACACAATTTATTGTTTACTTATTGAATTTGAAGAGAATAAAAAAAAATAATGAAAAAATACCTGATGAGTAAACTTTTCTGTTACGAATAAATATATTTTGGTTGAAAAATCACAAATGAAAGAATAAAAAGTATAAAAACCTGAATCAATAATTCCACTTTAAACTTTCAGAACACACCAAAAGCTGGTAACAGAAAAACAGTTGATTTCGAGCGCAATACAGCGTCGCTTTAGTAGCATGTTTTTTTCGTTAAAATGTAATAAAACCAGCAATGTACGCAACAAAAGTCAAACTCCCAATTCATTTGCATCGTAGTACAGTCACAAATGTAAATACAAGATTTGTATACAAAAATGTCTAGAAATGTCAAATTGAGCCGACGTGTATGTTGTAGAACCGTGGTGGGAGAATTTGTGAAAATGTTATCTTGTTCGTAACGTAACTATGAGCCAGTGTTCGCTTTCTAATCGCGCCGGGCAGACATAGCACGATAAAAAAATGTCTTACGATCATTTTCTCGAAAACTTAAATTCCCATGGCCAAGGACATCTATTGAAGTACTGGCCGGAATTAAACGAAAAAGAGCGGGACCAGTTAATCAGTGATTTAAAAAAAATCGACTTCGCCGAAGTGAATGAGTTATTTAGGCGCGCGAACGATACAACTAAAGTTATTACAGAAAAAGTTGAAGATTTAAAACCAATTCCTGACTCTCATTACGAAGCTGTTCCTAATTTGAGCAACGAAAAAATTGAGGAGTATGAAAGCATTGGTTTAAAAGAAATTAGTGATGGAAAAGTGGGTGTTTTGCTGCTGGCCGGTGGCCAAGCTACCAGACTTGGGTTCGGTCACCCAAAAGGTATGTACGATGTTGGATTACCATCCAGGAAGACTCTATTCCAAATCCAGGCTGAAAGGATCGTGAGGGTGCAGCAAATGGCTGCTGAGAAGCATGGAAAAGAAGGAAAGATTACCTGGTATATTATGACCTCTGAGCATACCAAGGGACCAACCGCTGACTACTTCCGGAGTCATTCCTACTTCGGTTTAAACGAAGAAGACATTTTCTATTTCGATCAAGGAACACTGCCGTGCTTTGATTTTGAAGGGAAAATATTTCTGGATGAGAAACACCATGTTTCTTCAGCACCAGATGGAAACGGAGGACTTTACAGAGCACTAAAATCCCAGGGTGTATTAGCAGACATAGCTAAACGTGGTGTGGAGCACTTACATGCCCATTCGGTTGACAATATTCTTATTAAAGTTGCTGACCCAGTCTTCATTGGCTATTGTAAGAGTAAAAATGCAGATTGTGCAGCCAAAGTGGTTCAGAAATCAACCCCAAGTGAAGCTGTTGGTGTTGTGTGCCGAGTAAATGGACATTACAAGGTTGTGGAGTACTCAGAGTTGACCGATGATGCTGCAGAGAGTCGGACCGCTGACGGCAGACTGACATTTTCAGCTGGAAATATCTGTAACCACTACTTCTCTTCAGAGTTCTTGCAAAAAATCTGCAACTTTGAGTCTAAGCTAAAGCTCCATGTTGCCAAGAAGAAGATTCCTTATGTAGACCACGAAGGTATTCGTCAAAAGCCAACAGATCCAAACGGGATCAAAATGGAGAAGTTCATTTTTGATGTTTTTGAGTTTGCTGAGAACTTTATTTGTTTGGAAGTCGCTAGAGATGTGGAATTCTCTGCTTTGAAGAATGCTGATGCTGCGAAAAAAGACTGCCCATCCACCGCTAGGGAGGATCTACTAAGACTACACAGAAAATATATTAAAGAAGCCGGTGGCATTGTAGAAGACCGCATTGATGTGGAGATTTCACCGCTTCTCTCGTATGGAGGGGAGAATCTTGAAGACTTGGTTAGTGGAGAAGTGTTCACTATCAGCCCATACCACCTTAAGAGTATGCAAGAAACTGCCTTGAATGGGAACGGAGTCAACGGAACTAATGGTACCAACGGAACCAACGGTAACCACTAGGATAGTATCATGAAAGGTATTCATTGTTAAAGTTTTTATAAAATGTTACAAAAAATTACTGATAAAAATTCTATAGTCAAAAAAAATGGACTAAACGTTGTTTCTCGGACTTTTATATAAAAAAAGGGGTGAAATTTTATGTACATAATTTTATTTGTGTTGAAAATTTTATATATTTTTTTCTTTTTTTTTTATTCGCTATGGAAAGGACTAAGTGATGTGAAATTTAAGTCATTATTGGTTAAGAAATGTATCTACATTAATTAATATTTTATAATTTACTTGCAATAATTAGCTTATTATGCATTATTTCTAATTAGTTTTTATGCAACTCTATTAGCCTAGCCGGTTTTCATTAACATGTGAAAGTACTGTAGGTACAGCTTGGATTAATCCATTGAGGATTAAAGCCTTGATATTAATGTTATGTTTATTTTGGAAATGTTGGAATTTCAACTCTAAAGCACAGAGCCGAAAATTGAAAATCCAACTTTGCTTTTTTGTTTAGACAGCAATTTAGGTGTTAGTGAAGAATGAACATATTTTCTTTTTTAGTTAAAAAGCTTACCTTTTAGTTGTTAAAATTGGCAATAATTATTCATTTTACGGCAGAAGTACCTATATCGATAAGGTAAATGAGGAAAAGATTAAATTAATATTTTTTTAGCGCGGTTATCACTTGTTGCGCGGGAAAAATCTGACATTATTATATTTTTAAAATTGGAATTATTCTGAACGAGCGTTTTATTTTTAAAACCATCGACAATATTGCATCAGAATTTTCGTCTATAATAAAAGAGGTAAAGTTTGTATTTTGGGATAATCTTCGGTACTTTTTATCCAATTCCGAAAAAACGAATACTAGTCGATTTCAACTTTTCTGATTGACTTTCGTGCCACAATTTCGCTTTTTTCTCAAGGTCGTCGTAAGCGAATCTTGTTTTGGTTTTTTTAAACCTGTTTTCACACTGACCCCCTTTGGTTGAGGCGCGATAGTATTACGTACTCACATAATCATGCTGAAATCAGTTTTGAATATTTATAACTAAAAAAACATCTGATATAATAAACTACCTTTTGATTTATAAGTATCTCGAAAGATAAAATATTATCTTTAGATTTTTATCAATGATTTTTTTTATTATCGTTTCTTTCAAAATATATTATGCTAAAGGTTATTCAGTTCTCTACCAAGTAAAGCTGCCTAAAAATAATAATATTACTTAGACTGTCAGTTTTAGGGATTACGCCCACTTATTCAGCTCTATTCAGCTTATGCCCATAGAAAACAACGATTTTGTTTTCTATGTTCCCAGACCCTTGGTGGAGAGTATTAATTAAATACATGTTTAAATTGTAAATATTTCGTTTTAGTCCATAATCAATAGTTTAGTGTCCTTCTTTTCGCTCAAAAAAATAAACTACGAACTACCGACCCTCCGTAATGTTTACTAACGATAAAAATACAAAAAAAAAACCAATCGAATTGGGAACCTCCTTTTTGAAGTCGGTTAAAAAAAGAATAAATCTAACTTTGTCCTTAAACAAAAAAATCTGCCAAATCGGTCCAGCCATTCTAGGTGTAACGGAAATTTATTTTATTTTAATAGATGTCATCGTTGATTTCGCATCGTTTACTGCGTTATCTAAATAGGAAATACTATCTATTAATTATATTTTTGTCGCGCAAAAGATCAATATACTCTCTCCTTGTATAGTTAATAAAAGATAAGTACGAATATGTAACGCTAAATAACTGCCAATTTGACAACAAAAGAAGTTTATTTTTTTGGCCATTTTCACCCGTTGCGGATAAAGTGTCGGTTAGCCTATTAAGAACTTATCTGCCAGATAAACTAACACTTTTGGTTTCACAGGTGTCGGATAGCGATATCTGGTAGATAAAGTATTAGTTATAACCAGCCTTTAAGTGGTAGATAGTATTAACTATCAGATAACTAACCGACACTTTATTCGGAACCGGTGAAACTGGCCCTTAGTAAAGTATGGGAAATTATTTGGTTAAAAGTCCGTACCTTTTAAGTGGAAAAGCCAGACCAGCCTACGGAATTCAAATTTTCTTACGTTTTTGCTATTTCCAGGCCAGTGGCGGGTTTTACGTTGATTAAAATTATGACTTACGGCCGTAGCAAATGAACGAACAAATAATGAACGAATGAAAATTTCGTGAAAAAGTCATTCAAAACAAAAAAATAAAAAATAATAAAATATGTTTGGAGCCTCCATTTAGGCAAACAATGCCTGTATTAGAAGGATTTAATGATCATAATGGGGTTGTATTAATAATTTAAATGATTATTACTCTGTAAAGCAATATTTGTTACGACCGCGAATCATATTACAATCAACATACAACCACTGGCTGACTTGATTTAATATCTTCCGTGACTTTTATTCTTTTATTTTTTTTGTAAAAATCACGGAAGATATCCCTTAAGTGACATTTTAAGTGTAGTCGTGAACAGTGATAGCAAAACAGGAACTGATGTCGATTCTGTGGTGCACAAACTAAACTTAATTTAGGCTATTGCAATCTTTTTCTCTCCAAGAAAACGAGAAAGAGGCGGACGTAATTTAGAGCTGTCAAATTTAATTGGAACTAATATTTCCATACAAATGAAGGGTGCACGTAAAAACATGTCGACTAAAACACGTTGAAGCGCAAGGCATAAACTAGTTTGACATCTCTTACTTAGTTGATAGCTATTGCCGTCCTTTTCTCGCACTGCCTTTTAGTAAAAGATAGCAATAGCCTAAATTAGTTAAGTTTTTGCACAACAGAATCGACACCATTGACTTGATAGCGAAAATCATAAGAATTTCGCGGGCTACTTTGTCAATTCCCTCTAAATAGACACTAACAAAACAATTAATTTCCGCCATCTTACAGCAAATTAAACGAAATCATCACAAGAATTGTTTTAAAATGAAATTACCTTGTAATTAATCTATACTATATAATATTATAAAGCAGAAGAGTTTGTTTGTTTGTTTGGTTGAACGCGCTAATCTCAGCTGAAAATAATGGAAAATTCTTTTTGCGTTGGATAGTCCATTTATCGAGGAAGGCTATAGGCTATATAACATCACGCTATGACTAATAGGAGCAGAGCAGCAATAAGAAATGTTGCAAGCGGGAAATTCACGCGAACGAAGTCGCGGGCAGAAGCTAGTATTTTATAAGTTTTACGGCAGCGAATTCAAAATTGTAGGGAACAATTATAATGTACTATAAAATAGTTTTTTTTTAAAATCCCTATGCTGTTAACCTAGCTTAAAAACGGTGCAATCGCGTCTGCACGCAAGTATCAGCGCTTTCCAGTCTCTCTATCTCCTTCCGTCATGTAAAGACTTCATTTGGTGGAGCGAGAAGTCCGGTAGCAAGTGTCCGGATGTTCATTCGCATCGGAAGTACTTTCCAGGATAGCTCGCAAAATTCAAATTTTCTTATGTTTTTTGCCGGTTGATGTCAGTTGTATGTTGAACAAAATATAATAGGTTTGTCAACTGAAAAAATCTAATAAGTCCCTCAGTTAGATTATCGAAAAATATTTGACTCGAATTTTTTATTTTATTACGTAAACCAAAATTGACAAAACTGGCACTTAAAATATTTGGTACAATTTTGAGTGAATTATGACGTCATGCACGAACTCAGAGTTTTGATGCATTTTATCGTTGTCAATATTCATTGATTTACAAAAACAAAAAATACGTGTCCTTTATTTTACATTACTATAACGGACTAGATAGATTTCCATTTTGATACTGTCGTCATGCCTATTATAATCATCAATACAACCCCTCTAAGCTCATTTGTTCCCATCGAATAACTATTTCTTGGAAAAGGAATTCAATGGGATAACCCTGTAAAGTCATATTTGTTACTGTCGCGAATCATATTTTAATCAGCATTCAACTTGATACTGACCCGCTAATTGCAAAAAAACGTAAGAAAAAATGAATTTCGCGAGGTACCCTGGTTCTCAATTTAGTGAGTTGCAATTTCGCGAGCTACTCTGGTGCTCACTTTAGAGAGTTGAAATTTCGCGACTTACTCTGGTTCTCACTTTAGTGAGTTGCAGTTTCGCGAGCTACTCTGGTTCTCACTTTAGTGAGATGCAGTTTCGCGACCTACTCTGGTTATTGTTTAGTGAGTTGCAATTTCGCGAGCTACTCTGGTTCTTACTTTAGTGAGTTGCAATTTCGCGAGCTACTCTGGTTATCGCTTTAGTGGGTTGCAATTTCGCAAGCTACTCTGGTTATCACTTTAGTGAGATGCAATTTTATGTGCAAAAAAGGGAAAAAGATGTAAAAAACTTGAGTCGTGCGTGCAAATGTGATTCGTCTTATAAATAATGTAAAAATTGTAGCCAATGTAAAAATTATTTTATTATAAATAAGGTAGTATGAGCCTAGAACATGGCCTAGGATTAAAATAGCAATATCTTTATTTACATTATTATTTACAAAAACTATGTTATTTTCGAAGTAAGTACCTTTGTACTTTTATTGTGTTGTCAATTAATTGACTTTAATTTTTTTTGTGTTACATAAATTGGATTATCTTGTAATTTTCCGTTTTCGACTAATAGTCACGATTGAGTTTATTTTGTAAAAAAAACTCATCTTTTAGCATTCCTATTTTATGTTATTTCTAAAGAGAAGATTTCAGAGTGTAAATAGTTAAGATTATATTAGTCGGAAGAATTTTATTCGTATTATATCGTGTACTTAAAATCTTTAGTCGGAATAAAATAAATGAGATTTTATATATGTATATATTATTATTATAATATAATATTATCGTTCCTTTTAATGATAAAATTATTAAAATACCTTTTTAAACAACGTTTGTTTTTTTATTTTATAAAAACTCGTCGGACTCTCGCTATTGTTATAGCGAGAGTCCGACGAGTTTTTATGGGGCGATTTCTGACTTAGAAAAAATGATTATTTTTAGTCCGTCATATACTTAATTATATTAAGTATCAGAAACAATTGGATGCTTACGTGTTTTTTGTTTTGTCAAATTATTAAAATTTGTCGAAGACAAAACTCGTCAAAGATCATGAGAGGGGGGGTTTATGGCGTCACTTTCCGGTAAAAATGTCGCGTCACACGAGTTTTCGACGCACTGTACTTATTGTGTAGTTTTTTATTTACGTGAAATAAGAAAAAATGTGTCCAGTATTTTTTTTTAATCTACCTGAGGGACTAATTAGATTTTTTTGTCATCGACTCTGTTGTAAAAAGAGTTTGCCCAATATCATAATGAGAAAAGAAAAAAATTAAAACCGTCTGTTCCACCAGAGATGAAAAAGGATGCGTAGTGAGGGATGTGTGTGGAACAACCACATAATCTAGAATAGCTCAAGCTGTAAAAAAGAAGCTTTGCTGACGGAACCCTAAAAACAACAGACCACAAAACAATATTCCAAATTTAAAATTAGTATTACAAACTGATTAAGATTGCAATTTCAAAATGGCGTAACTTGTATTTTCGTAATGCTCAGCTGTGGTTTGAGTCAGGTTAAGAAACTTGTTTAGCAGGTTTTGTAATAAATACATTACGATCACGGCCCGAATGTCAACATGCAAGAGTTTATTGTCTATTGAAGTTCGAAAGGTTAGATTTTAAAGTTCAAACGATCAATATAGATGCTAGAGTGGCGGGAAATAAATTGTTTGTCAGACGTCACGTAGCTAAACTTTTTAAGGCATAGACAAACCTAGAAGAGTGGGCGCATTTTTTTTTCACAGGACAAGCTCTCTTCTAAAGTCTTATAACTTAAATATTATGCGAACGATTATTTTCAATGTTAATATCGTTCGAATGTTCGTTATGCTTACTTTGCGAGTTCGAGCTGGCAGTGCTGCTTTTTCTCCTCATCTAGAACACAAAAAAATAGCGAAAAGCGATTGCTTCGGGAGTCATTGGTACTTGGACTTCTGTCTTTTGAGAGTTAGTTGAATATGCGATTTTTGGAAAGGCTCCTGACAAATTACTGATGGGAAAACCCCATAGAATTACTCAGGCTTATACAGAGGCCAGCCAAGCTACTCGAAAATTAGCCTAATGTTTTAGCAATAAAGTTGAAAATCTTTTAAAGTAGGACAGATTGTAGTAGCTAAGATGTGCTGTACTTCTCTACTTACTTAATATACCTACTTATAAGTATTGTAAATTGCACGAGGTAAGAAGTGGGTATCTTTTGCTGGGTGGGCCATTTCATCATCATCGTCCACAGACCGTCTTCAACCCTACCTACTTTTTTTTCTCCAGCGGAGAAAATGCCTAGGTACCTACTACCTACCGGATATCACACCTTGGCAGTGTTCATGTAAGTTATAGTAAAACACCTCTTAACGAAGCCGAAATACATTTGTTCTCCCTGTCATGTCATTGCGATATTTTTTTTGTTCTACACCAAACCTGGGAACCTTCTAGTTACGGAGATATTGGGGGTCAAAGTTCCAACTTTTTGACAAGGATTTTTTTAGTAAGTAGGTACAAGTTTTTATTGTAAGATTTTTGCTTTAAACACCTCTACTATTCAATCCATCCATCAGCACAAAAACGTTTTTTTTTCACCCCAAATAAAAAAAAGTCGTTTCCCAGCAATCATTTTTGCGTAAAGTTACTTAGTTTGATGTACAGAATGCTTGGTTGACGGCTTCGTGATGAGGTGGTTTACACCCTGTTTATGAGATGGCAAGAAAAAAATAAAATTTAGTGAGTGCAATTTGCAAGAACTTATCTTTAGTTTCTACTCGCTTATCGGTGTTCGTAAATCGTACGTACTCATGATAATCCTAATAATCGTTAAACCAAATTGGTTTAGGTAAGCAAATTATAAGTCATGGTAATTATCACGCTCTGAAGAGCTCGTGGTTTAGTAATAGCGTAATAGTAGCCAGTAAAGCACAGCGAAGCGAACACCTATTATATACCTACGTCACCGTAAAATTGTCAAACACGTCATATCACAATATGACGTGTTTCTCTCTAGCGATATTGTAAACTCTCGAATTATTGTCAACTGAACATACGGAAGTATCTCTGCCCCCATAATCGGGACTTGGGGCACCCCCCCGTTAGTTTAGTTAGATTCCTTTAAACCCTGCACTCGGAAATAGGGGGCCTCGCGTAACGGGGTTCCGTCGACTACGCTTTTAGGGGAATATAAAGTGTTTTAAGGTTAGGTTATATTAAGAGCCCTCTTACAGTCCACTAGCGCCGCCAATCGAAAAAATGTCATAACTCGTAAATAGAATCAAAAATACAAAATGTGGTCTATTATTACTGTAGAACACATTGTCACCACTTGAAATATAGCTGTTTAGCTAAATCGTGCATTCAAAACATAAACGGCCGTTTTTGTTACAAATGCACGATTTAGCTAAACAGCTATATTTCAAGTGGTGACAATGTGTTATACAATTACGTTATTGCCTTTTCCACAGTAATAATAGAACATATTTTGTATTTTTGATTCTATTTACGAGTTATGACATTTTTTCGATTGGCGGCGCTAGTGGACTGTAAGAGGGCTCTTAATCGGTATTTCTCAGGAATGGTACAATATCTTTTCATGAGAGTTGTACCACTGGGCAAGGGGGACCCCTCCTTCCCTCCACACCGCGTAAGTTGATCGCATGCATTTCACGAAAAATAATGCGTTTTTTTGTAAGCAGTATGTTCGTTTGACAATCATTCGAGAGTTTACAATATCGCGTCGCTAGAGAGATTACCTACGATATAACGTGTTTGACAATTTAACGGTGTGTCTAAGTAAGTAATGTGGAGGTCTCAATGCGATGGATGCCAGAGCACGGACGGCGTTGCTGAGGCCGGCCTTGGTAGAGTGGACGAGAAGATCTGCCCCCGTATTCACAACGCTTCGATTCGCTTCCGATTCGGAAAGTAGTATGTCTATCTCGGGCGTTTTCGTAATGCCAGAAGAAGACAGATATACGAGTTGTCGAATCGGAAACGAGTCGAACGTTTGTGAATACGGGGTCTGGACGCCCATCTCGGAGGCTGGTTCTAGGTGGCGCAGAATAAGAGTACCTGGGATATGTGGGATCCCTTTGCCCAGCAATGGCATACAAGGCTGCTAAAAGAAAGTCATTGGTGTCGATTCTGTTGTGCACAAACTAAACTTAATTTAGACTATTGCTATCTTTTACTTAAAGGCAGTGCGAGAAAAGGACAGCTATAGCTATGCACTAAGTTAGAGATGTCAAACTAGTTTATGCCTTGCGCTTCACCGTGTTTTTAGTCGACATGTTTTTACGTGCACCCTTCATTTGTACGGAAATATTAGTTCGAATTAAATTTGATAGCTCTAAATTACGTCCATCTCTTTCTCGTTTTATTAGTGAGAAAAAGATAGTAATAGCCTAAATTAAGTTTAGTTTGTGCACAACAGAATCGACACCATTATCACGCTATGCAATATGAATTAAGTAAGTAGGTATAGAATTCTGCTTCTTTTCGTGGGGTTATACTAACCTGCCCCCGTATTCACAACGCTTCGATTCGCTTCCGATTCGGAAAGTCGTATGTCTATCTCGGTCGTTTTCGTAATGCCAGAAGAAGACAGATATACGAGTTGTCGAATCGGAAACGAGTGGAACGTTTGTGAATACGGGGTCTGGTGTCAGAATTTGTTCCAGACAATCTCCGAAACGGTAAAACCGATTTTGACGGGATTGTGGTAAGGTATTTGTTCTACTCAAATTACTTTACTCCAACTTTTATCATCATCATCATTTCAGCCGAAAGACGTCCGCTTTTGGTCATAGGCCTCCCCCAAGTGTCGCCACAGTAAGCAGTCCCGTGCGACTCGCAGCCAACGGATTCCCGCAACCTTCACCAGGTCATCGGTCCACCTAGTGGGAGGTCTTCCATTGCAAGGTCTTCCGGCCCACGGTCGCCACTCCAGAACTTTTCGGCCTCATCGGCTATCTGTTTTGCGAGCAATGTGCTCTGCCCACTTTAACTTCTGCATAAAAATAAATATTTTTTTATGTTATGCTTATGAATTAACTTGCACTCGTAGGTACCTAGTCAACAAGGGTAGGTACGTCATCTCACTCACTTATTGATATTTACACAATTGTCTCAATTGTGTAAATATCTACTTATATGCAAATCGAGTTGTTACATCAAAACAACTGTAAGTATTTCGTGTCTATACTAGAAAACTAAGACTCAGACCTTTTAGAACATCTTGTTAAAACGCTCTTGTTCTCCCTGTCATTGCGTTGATTTTTTTGTTCTACACCATTCCTGGGAACCTTCTAGTTACGGAGATATTTGTGTCGATTCTGTTGTGCACAAACTAAACTTAATTTAGGCTATTGCTATCTTTTTCTTTCTAATAAAACGAGAAAGAGACGGACGTATTATTTTTTATTTTACGTTATTTTCGAATGGGAAATCATCAAATGACTCATTATAAAACTTAAGAAGACGGGTATTTATCGCGAATTTACCTTTAATTTATTCCCGACGTTTCGACCGGATTGCACCAGCCGTGGTCGCGGGGAGACTGAAGTACTGGAGGTACCGCGACAGCAAAGTGAAGGTGTTTATTCAACTACCCTCACTCATCTTCATAAATGTTAATTAGGGCCGGTTCACTCGCGTCGCGTCGCGGTACCTCCAGTACTTCAGTCTCCCCGCGACCACGGCTGGTGCAATCCGGTCGAAACGTCGGGAATAAATTAAAGGTAAATTCGCGATAAATACCCGTCTTCTTAAGTTTTATAATCAAATGACTCGTTCCACTCTGGGCGAAGCGGAAGGGAGTGTCAGACTTTTACTGACTAAAAACCACCCATGTTCCTTGTTCCGGGGCCGTGGTATCTCTTTCGAACAGTCCCAGCCACGGCAGGCTAATCAAATTAGCTGCTTGCGGCGACAGTATGAGACAAGGGTAGGCAAATAATGGATGACCTTAGAAAGCTATAACCTAGGTACCCTCTCTGTAGGAAGGGGCCAAGGGCCGATGCCTGCCGTGGCTGCGGGACTGTTCGTACGAGATACCGTGGCCCCGGAACATAAAGGGCTAAGAAAGAACATGGATGGAGCCGAAAGAACCAAATTTTAGAAAAATGTGTCTTCAGTGCGGTCGGTTCTTTCAGCGCGGATAAACTGTGTGCGTCACCTTTAGTCAGTAAAAGTATGACTGTTCAAAGTGCCTGTAACTAGCCTTCTTGAAATAAATGCTTTGATTTAGACCCACCCAGAGCGGGATGGATGTCTTTGATTTGATGATTTCCCATCCGAATAAAAGGTACCCCTCTTTTCCACCAACTTACATCTCGGAACAAAGAACACTCTTGAAGCTTCAAAAACACGTGAACTTACATCTCGGAACAAAGAACACTCTTGAAGCTTCAAAAACACGTGAACTTACATCTCGGAACAAAGAACACTCTTGAAGCTTCAAAAACACGTGAACTTACATCTCGGAACAAAGAACACTCTTGAAGCTTCAAAAACACGTGAACTTACATCTCGGAACAAAGAACACTCTTGAAGCTTCAAAAACACGTGAACTTACATCTCGGAACAAAGAACACTCTTGAAGCTTCAAAAACATGTGAACTTACATCTCGGAACAAAGAACACTCTTGAAGCTTCAAAAACACGTGAACTTACATCTCGGAACAAAGAACACTCTTGAAGCTTCAAAAACACGTGAACTTAGATCTCGGAACAAAGAACACTCTTGAAGCTTCAAAAACACGTGAACTTACATCTCGGAACAAAGAACACTCTTGAAGCTTCAAAAACATGTGAACTTACATCTCGGAACAAAGAACACTCTTGAAGCTTCAAAAACACGTGAACTTACATCTCGGAACAAAGAACACTCTTGAAGCTTCAAAAACACGTGAACTTACATCTCGGAACAAAGAACACTCTTGAAGCTTCAAAAACATGTGAACTTACATCTCGGAACAAAGAACACTCTTGAAGCTTCAAAAACATGTGAACTTACATCTCGGAACAAAGAACACTCTTGAAGCTTCAAAAACACGTGAACTTACATCTCGGAACAAAGAACACTCTTGAAGTTTCAAAAACACGTGAACTTACATCTCGGAACAAAGAACACTCTTGAAGCTTCAAAAACATGTGAACTTACATCTCGGAACAAAGAACACTCTTGAAGCTTCAAAAACATGTGAACTTACATCTCGGAACAAAGAACACTCTTGAAGCTTCAAAAACACGTGAACTTAGATCTCGGAACAAAGAACACTCTTGAAGTTTCAAAAACACGTGAACTTACATCTCGGAACAAAGAACACTCTTGAAGCTTCAAAAACACGTGAACTTACATCTCGGAACAAAGAACACTCTTGAAGCTTCAAAAACACGTGAACTTAGATCTCGGAACAAAGAACACTCTTGAAGTTTCAAAAACACGTGAACTTACATCTCGGAACAAAGAACACTCTTGAAGTTTCAAAAACACGTGAACTTACATCTCGGAACAAAGAACACTCTTGAAGTTTCAAAAACACGTGAACTTAGATCTCGGAACAAAGAACACTCTTGAAGCTTCAAAAACACGTGAACTTAGATCTCGGAACAAAGAACACTCTTGAAGTTTCAAAAACACGTGAACTTACATCTCGGAACAAAGAACACTCTTGAAGCTTCAAAAACACGTGAACTTACATCTCGGAACAAAGAACACTCTTGAAGCTTCAAAAACACGTGAACTTACATCTCGGAACAAAGAACACTCTTGAAGTTTCAAAAACACGTGAACTTAGATCTCGGAACAAAGAACACTCTTGAAGCTTCAAAAACACGTGAACTTAGATCTCGGAACAAAGAACACTCTTGAAGTTTCAAAAACACGTGAACTTACATCTCGGAACAAAGAACACTCTTGAAGCTTCAAAAACACGTGAACTTACATCTCGGAACAAAGAACACTCTTGAAGCTTCAAAAACACGTGAACTTAGATCTCGGAACAAAGAACACTCTTGAAGTTTCAAAAACACGTGAACTTACATCTCGGAACAAAGAACACTCTTGAAGCTTCAAAAACACGTGAACTTACATCTCGGAACAAAGAACACTCTTGAAGCTTCAAAAACACGTGAACTTAGATCTCGGAACAAAGAACACTCTTGAAGTTTCAAAAACACGTGAACTTACATCTCGGAACAAAGAACACTCTTGAAGCTTCAAAAACACGTGAACTTAGATCTCGGAACAAAGAACACTCTTGAAGCTTCAAAAACACGTGAACTTAGATCTCGGAACAAAGAACACTCTTGAAGTTTCAAAAACACGTGAACTTACATCTCGGAACAAAGAACACTCTTGAAGCTTCAAAAACACGTGAACTTACATCTCGGAACAAAGAACACTCTTGAAGCTTCAAAAACACGTGAACTTAGATCTCGGAACAAAGAACACTCTTGAAGTTTCAAAAACACGTGAACTTACATCTCGGAACAAAGAACACTCTTGAAGTTTCAAAAACACGTGAACTTAGATCTCGGAACAAAGAACACTCTTGAAGCTTCAAAAACACGTGAACTTAGATCTCGGAACAAAGAACACTCTTGAAGCTTCAAAAACACGTGAACTTAGATCTCGGAACAAAGAACACTCTTGAAGTTTCAAAAACACGTGAACTTAGATCTCGGAACAAAGAACACTCTTGAAGTTTCAAAAACACGTGAACTTAGATCTCGGAACAAAGAACACTCTTGAAGCTTCAAAAACACGTGAACTTACATCTCGGAACAAAGAACACTCTTGAAGTTTCAAAAACACGTGAACTTACATCTCGGAACAAAGAACACTCGGCATTAAAAAAACCGAAAACAAATTGGCTTTCAAAAGAGCAGTTCGGAAGTTTTATCTAAAGTCGGTCTAAGTTGTTTACCATATATAGTTATTCATAGAGTCGTTGTAATTATATCAAAGTTTTCTCGTATTTCGGACTATTCATATGTATTTTATATATATTAGTTTATTTTATATGCTTATTTATGTATTAGTATGTAGGTACCTTTATATGTGTAGGATTACAAGATGGTATGTCTATTTTTATTTTTATTGTACTCCACAATGCTGTCTATTTGACCCAATGGTTGACTGGTAGAGAATGCCTTGTGGCATTAAGTCCGCCAATGTACCACTATTGTACATGAAGTTTAAATAAATAAATAAACACTCTTGAAGCTTCAAAAACACGTGACAAAAATGTCCACAAGCCAATAAATATTTTCAATAACAGACAAAACAGGTTTCTAAGCGACAACGCGTCGATCTAAAAGCATACGACCTTGTTTGTTCCTTTCACTTTCCGCTATAAACTTAGCTAACGTAAGTTAATGTTATAATGCGCAAGAGTTTACAGTTCACCGACTTTGTTTGATAATATGAGTTCTATTTGACAGCAAAGCCCCTCCCATCGCTAGCCAAATTTAGACGAACCCAGTAAGGCGGGCGAGTCCTCTGAAAAGCCAGCGCTGTCCTGGCCCGTGTTCTTTACTTGTTTAGTTCCTGGATTATTTTTGTAGTGTGCAATATTTTGTATACTGGCTTGAAAAATAGGCCAGTGCTGGCAGCAAGCGCTGGCTTGTCTTGAAAAACTGTTAAGGCGATTACATGAGCTAAACGCGAGTTTTATAATTACTAAAAGTATATGATTCACTGCTATAAACAAGACCAGAAAAATATATGATATTCTTCAGGATACTGTTTTGAAAACATAATACAATTAATTTGGCTCGATAAAATATTTTTTGGCAAATAATTCTACAAGCAATATATTAGCATGGTACTGTTTCAGTTTTTTAATCCAATCAATAGTTTTTTTGTAAATCTATCGAAACCACTAATTTCGCGCTATTTGGGCCGCAGTGGCTGACGTAACAACCACTTTGTAGTGCAAGCTGATTAGAACTTTATTCTAACAGCATTTCAAACGAAGTTTGAACCATCACAAATAGAGTTGCTAATTTAGCTCGTCTAAGCGCCTTTATAGGAGGCCAATAATAAGCCAGCGCTGGAATGTCAGCCAGCACGGGCTTCGTCTAAACCTTCTTGAGCCAGCTAGCAATGCTGAGCTTGTAGTTTTGAAAGTCAAAGTCAAAGCACTCCCCAGCGACGGCGACGCCTTAAGGCAAGTACCTACAGGAGCTTAACGCGAGTTTTATAATGCCTGAAAGTATATTCACTGGAATAAACCAAACCTGAAAAATATATGATATTCCTGTTTCGAAAACATAATACAATTAATTTTACTCGATAAAAAACTCGCTAACTTATCTCTAAAAGAATATTGTAACGAGTAAAAACCACACTGAAATACATGTGATCATTCTGTTTCTTTGCCCAATCAATAGATTTTTTGTAAATCGATCAAAACCACAAACTGACTATTCGGCCCGCAGTGACTAACGTAACAACCACTTTGCAGTGCAAGCTGATCAGAACTTTATTCTAACTGTATTTTTATTCAGACGAAGTTTAGAATTAAATTACTACACAAATAGAATTTCGAATTTAGCTCTTACAGTCCCTTTAAGCCAAGATTCGTATCGTACAGAGGTGGCCAGGCAAATTTATATTGAGTTTTCCATCAGGAATTTCTTAGCAGCAACCGAGGAGTCTCAATTTTTGCCATAGAGTATGGTAATACAGGGTGTAAACCACCTCATCACAAAGCCGTTAACCAAGCATTCTGTACATCAAACTAAGTAACTTTAAGCAAAAAATATTGCTGGGAAACAACTTTTCTATATAGTACGGGGATCGCCATTATATAGTACGGGGGTCGTGGAGGTGTTAAAAGTCAAAATCTTACAAAAAAAAATTGTATTTAAAAAAAAAGTTGTCAAAAAGTTGTAACATTGACCCCCCATATCTCCGTAACTAGAAGGTTCCCAGGTATGGTGTAGAACAAAAAAATGATCGCAATTATGGGGAGAACAAGTGCCTTTCGGCTTCGTGAAGAGGTGTTTTACACCCTTTATATGGATGGCACAAGAACGTGGAGCTTGGGACGAGCAAAGAGAGGTATATACCCAGCAGTGGGTCAAGTCCAGCTGTGGATAATGATGATGATGGCATTAATCATGCCCCCTATTTCATGGGTCCTAAACACAATTGGTGAAATAATAATAAATAATAATAAACCATTTATTTCAGGTAACAAAGACCCATACATAAATACCTTAACCTAAATATACATACTAATAACATTTTTTGTTAGTATATATAGTAACTTAAAAACTATGTTAGTACACGATGCACTTCACTTGCACGATCTTTTGTGCGTTCTTGTGGAATCTGTCCGCGGAAACGACGGAACACCACATCCTGCGGCCAAAAACTTTCTTCCATCACCAAATGGAGCATACACGTTGGGATACGCACCACAAACGCCTTGAAATTGACGTTGCGGTGCGACTCCAGTAGTTGTACTATTAGGGGGGGGGGGGGTTGTTATTATTTTGGGGGTGTACTATTAGTTAAACCTCATCATCTGCCTAGCCTTTTCCCAACATGTTGGGGTCGGCTTCCAGTCTAATCAGATGCAGGTGAATACCAGTATTTTACATGGAGCGACTGCCTATCTGACTTCCACAACCCAGTTAGTACTGGGTGATACGACACCCCTTGATAAGACTGGTTGTCAGACTTTTTGTGCCATGACAGCAGGGACTTACAGCTTAACGTGCTTTCCGAGGTACGAAGGAAACACGGAATGTATGGGATGGTCACCCATCCACAGACCAACCTAGGCAATCACGGCACCCCGAGTGGCTGTTTTTATTTAGCCACGCACGAATTACACCCATCATCATTCTCTTGCCCTTATCCCAATTTATTTGGGGTCGGCGCAGCATGTCTTCTTCTACCATACTCCTCTATTTTTCGTCATCTCATCATACACTTCCTTTCTTACCATATCCTTCTTAACACAGTCCATCTAGAGTTTTTTTGGTCTTCCTCTACTCAAATACCCATCCACATTCATACTCAAAACATTTTTCACGACGTTTTCCTCATTCCTCCTCATCACATGCCCATAACACGATAACCGATTACCACACAACTTTTCAGTCACCGGCGCCACTTTCAGACTTCCTCTAATACAGGGTGCATTTCACCACATCACAAACCCGTTAACCAAGCATTCTGTATATCAAACTAAGTAACTTTACCTACGCAAAAAATATTGCTGGGAAACAACTTTTTGTTTTGAGGTTATATCATGTTTTGTGGTATATATAACTCAATGTTACACACTCAAAACATTGTACGGATGGATGGATTGAATAGTACGGGGGTCGTAGAGATATTTAAAGTAAAAATCATGCCATAAAAGGTGGTATTTAAAAAAAACTTGTCAAAATCTTGCAACTTTGACCCCCAATATCTCCGTAAGTAGAAGGTTCCCAGGTATAGTGTAGAACAAAAAAAATATCAAAATGACTAGGAGAACAAGTGCCTTTCGTATTCGTTAAGAGGTGTTTTACACCCTATATAGGTACTCATGCACGAGTTACACCCATGCCATAAATAAACACCTCTCAGGCATAGATAAACGCTACGCCATTATTTTCTCTACAAAAGCGAACGCGAAACTCTACGCCAACGTGCAATAAGTCACTGCATATCTTAAGGTTCACTGCCCTAAGCGCGAAGGCTGCGTGGAATTCTAAACACGTATGGCCAATATGGCCGTGTTACATCAATGAGATATGGCCAATATTGTACCTACACAGTATGCTACCAAGTTACCAACACACAGGGCCAATGTTGGACACTTCGAATGCTGTTGTGCTAAGAGCGAAACTGTGGAGTTGGTAGATGGCGCTCCTCTGACCAGAATGCTCACAATACCTGTCCAAAGCTAAATCTTATCTACTATTTTTGCAATTTGCAGGCAAGGGTACGATTGTTAAATTAAACAAAACATATTTTTTTTTAAATTACCGATGAACATTTTCTGTAGCTATTAGGTCCTTCATTTCGTTTCCATTACTCTATGACCATCAGAAAAAAAAAAAACAAAAGACGAAAGTCGAGCAACAAAAGTAAAATCAAAACAACATGGAAGTTTCGTAAAATCGTCCTAAGTGCTGTCTCGATACATCGTGAGCAGAATTTAAAAGTTCACTTCCAAATGTCAAATGGCGCAGTGCGCTCTAAACTTCTAATGTCATGGCCAATGCGGGCTAACGGCGGAATAAAAGATATAGGGACTTCTTCACATAATTTATGTAGGTAGGTCCGTCAAAATAAAGGTTGTAAAAACCTCTGAACGAAGCCGAAAGGCACTTGCTCTCCCCGTCGCGGTCAGTCGGAACTTTTAAGTCCGTAATACTGAATTACATCGTATTTACACATAGGTATCTACCAGGAAACTATGTAACACTGTTTTAGTGCGTTGCCAGAACCTAACTCCCCTGATTCTTGCCTTTTTTTTCGCATGGGAAATCATCAAATGACTCCTCCCTCCTCCCGAGTGTCAGACTAAAACCCATACATGTTGCTTCACCGCCCTTTGTGGTCTGTGGCCACGGTATCTCTCTCGAACGTTACGTGTGACAACAATTTGTAGTGGGTCGAATGGCACCTTCGACCACTACAAATTGTTATCACATGCCGTGCCATCTCTGAGTAGTAGAGAATATGATGAAATAATTTTACTGAGTTATCAGCTGTGTAAGCAGGTACATGTGCGCGTGCATATAGCAGTGGGTTTTGGATCTTCAAGGCCCCTCAGCTCCTTATAAATCGAAAAGTGTGACATCATGTACTGCGAACGCCTGTTTTATAAATTCCTATAAGAAATCATTCATTTGAAGGTGGTTGACCTAAGCAACAAAGGAACCAGATAGCGAAGCGATAAAACAAATAAAAATCATTAATCGTTACATACTTTCAATCAACGCTCCATTTATTACAAAGTACAAAGCACTAGGTATTTTCCACAACAATAAAAAACACCTTTATAAACACGACCGACCTCATTTGCAAACGTGTCATCCTTTAGTCTATGCTCTTTAAAAAATGTAACTTTCGCGCGCTTATAAATGTCAAAGATAATGGCAGGAAATGTCAAGGTCAATTGACGTTCTTTTATTACCGACGGGCGACGATCGAGTGCCGAGAAGAGACTACCTATTTTATTTTATTGTCATTTTAATTTGTTATTAATAATACTGTTATTTAACGTTTCCTGATTACAGTTAATTTAAGCTGTATTTTAACTTCCTGCTCCTAGATAAATATAGAATTATCGGATGCATTAATTTAGCGTCAGGTGGAAAATCAATTTAGCACCAAAACAGAACATTAATTTACGCCATTTCAGAACACATACAAAGTCCCGCTTTATTTTAGTAAGCACAGGCGGATTTTCAGTCATCCGTTATAATTACCTACCTAAGATATAAAAAAAACGCAAAAGTTACTTTTTATGTCGCTTTATCTGTGTGACCTTCGCGCCTAAACGGCTGAACATGTTTCGATGAAAGGCACAGAAGTAGCCAGACCCGGAACAACTGTAGGCCATACAAATATATGGTCCGTGCGTAGATCGCAGATCGAGCCAAAGACGAAACGCAGCGCAACCACTATTCGCTCACCCACCCATTTTACAGACAAAAAAATATATGTTCGTCACCGTAAAATTGTCAAACACGTAATATTGTAATCTCTCTAGCCGCTAGAGAGATGACAATATTTCGTGAGTTAACAATCTCGCTAGAGTCTAGCGAGATTGTTAACTCTCGAAATATTGTCAACTGACGTAGAAAGCTATTGAATGCAGTCGATGTGCCCGAAATCGCCTAAACGGCAACGGCCTCATTCATTCATTCATGATGTACTCAAAATTAAATATTAATAACTAAATATTCCGCAAGCAGGATATATACTATTTTAATATGTATATTTTATCAGATGACCTTGACAGTGCGACATCGTAACATAATTTTACAAAACCTGATAAGAGGTTAGGTACCTACTTATTTAATCATAAAGTTAATAAATAATGTTTATCGATGCATTCGTAATACGTAATTATTATAATTATATAATTAACCTTTTCACTATAATCTGCCAGGAGGTGAGCAGGTCCTAAATTATGCACGTTCTAGTACAATGGTGTCGATTCTGTTGTGCACAAACTAAACTTAATTTAGGCTATTGCTATCTTTTTCTGTTTAATAAAACGAGAAAGAGACGGACGTAATTTAGAGCTGTCAAATTTAATTCGAACTAATATTTCCATACAGATGAAGGGTGCACGTAAAAACTTGTCGACTAAAAACACGGTGAAGCGCAAGGCATAAACTAGTTTGACATCTCTAACTTAGTTGATAGCTATTGCCGTCCTTTTCTCGCACTGCCTTTTAGTAAAAGATAGCAATAGCATAAATTAAGTTAAGTTTGTGCACAACAGAATCGACACCATTGTGGCCATTTTTTTTTCTTTTTTTTTAGTTTTCTACCGCAGACGTGGGGGTCCGCGCTCTTATTTACATTTTATTTATTGTTTGATTGATTTAGAAAAAGTTAAAACTACGATCGTGCTCCATCATTGGACACGTTACATTAAACTAAGCTTATTATTATTAACTTAAGATCCACGTGAGTCCATCAAATAACATTTTTTAGGCTTTACAGTTGTTGATGTTTCCTGAACCACTAATTAAAATTAACAAAAATCTACATTACATTGTAATAGTACATTGTCCATTTACAGGGTGAAGTTTTACAATGCCACCTGGAGGAAAAGTACTCGAAATACTGGAGATAGCAAATTTTACTCAAAGGAAACATCCATTATTTTAAAAAAGAAACAAAACTGTATTTATAGATTTTAGAAAATTCGCTAGCCACACTCGCCAATTGAACCGAATAAAGTTCGAAAAAATTACATCCCTGTACTTTTTTACATAAATCGATAGGGGCAATCATATGGATCAAATCTCTCTGATAAACATGATAAATTAAACGAAGGGAAAACCATGAAATATAAAGGACAGTTAAAAATTCAATGGATATATTCAATAAGATAAATAAAGCACTTTTATTCATGGTTTTCCTTTTCCCGATTTTTAGCAAACATAGCTAAGAACACTCTTGACTAATTCACCTTTCAAACAAAAAAAAAACAAGCTCCAAATCATCCGTTCGGGCGCTACGATACCGCAGACACACACACACACCGACAGACACGTCAAACTTATAACACCGCGTCGTTTTTGCGTCGATGGCTAAAAAAGTGATTTTCAATACACTTCCTCGAAAACTGGTTCTTTTAGCACTACGATTAGGTTCAAAATGCACACACGTGCGTTTTTCATGTTTTTTCTACACATGTGCATAAAGTAAAATTGCCACAGATAACTAATACCTATACTTAGTCCAAACTGGTCAATGCATAATTTAAAAAAAAAACATTTACATCTGACTATAGAGTCAGAGGTGGATGTTTTTTTATTTTCGGATAAGCGATCTACGCGCGGCGGCGTAATCATTTTTTGAATATTCAATAGTATATTTTATAACGAGGGACTAAACGAAGCCATTACCTATATACCCGAGGTGGTTTGACTCACGAGCTTGCGAGGGAGTCAATAAAAAGCGAGGGTATATTAAGATGGCATTTAGTCTCGAGGTGCAAACTGTACTTTTCACTTTGAGTGCGAGAAAAATAGTCAATTAAAACGGAACTTTACACTCGACAAAAAATCTGAATTGAGCGGTCAGTTTTTTGACGTGACAACGTCTTATAAATTGGTTTGCCGGGTGACACTTCAAGAAACTGCGTTACGCTCCGCTCACGTTATGCGCTCACAATGAGAGCGAGTGAGAGGCACGCGTCCCTTCCACTCGGGCATGGTTAGCCCGCCTAAGAGCGAGAGAGACAGACATATTTCATCCTTCTTCCTACTATACGAATGAATATTCACATTAAAATTATTTTACCACTCAAAGTCGTTGTCACGTAAAACTTTCGCCCGTATACCGACTTTACAGGCAACCAATTTTTTCTTCTATCAGGTCAGTCACAGATTAACAATTTAAAACACATCACAAACTCTCAACATTTTCGCAATGAAGGTGATCCACACTCCACAGATAATTTATTAATAGCTACATAACTGCAGCGGCTAGCAACAGAGGCATTGCACATGTATACTTTTCAAAATCAACGATGCACACGAACAATATTTTTTCTCGCGTTGAAGAGTTCATTTGTTTTTGTTTTCAATAAACCGCTTTCTATTTGCAAGCCAATTGGAAATTTAAATAAAACCTTTGATACTGTTACTCTTTTGTGACCATTTTTCAGAGTAAAAGATCGTTCCATTTTTAAATTACTTTTTACTCGCTAGGGAATAAACGGGTACTTTAATCCCGCTTCGTCGAGCTATAATGGCGTACTTTTAGAGCATGAGAAGTGAAAATTATGTTTATACATTCAATATCATAGATAAACATAATTAATGTTGACCAGACGGCATATCTTTGTTTCCAGGGAAAGTGGGTAGGCCTCTAGTGCGGGACGCTACATGTGTCGATACTCTTGCGCCTTCCCATCTTCTTAGCTCATCGTGCTGTGCAGGGGCTGCCGCTGCGGCTGCGGAGAACCTCAAGCGGCGTAAATATAGTAACCTTATTGGTAATTACTATATTTTCGAGCCGTTTGGGGTTGAAACTCTAGGACCGTGGGGTCCGAGTGCTCACAGCCTTTTCAACGAAATTTCAAAACGCTTAGTTGACACTTCCTAGGCCTTTTACCTTGGTCAAAGGCTTAGTGTGTAACGCTGCCAGTCTCTTGGGGACATTACCAGTTGACAGCGTAGAGGAGTATTTTGACGCCATTTTTTAAGTTTTTAGTTTAAGTTAGTTAGTTTTGTTAATTTTATCAAATTGTAAATAATGTAAGTACATACTTTAATAGATATATAACATGATTCTTTAAAACTAATATTTTCTTTTATAAACAAATTAACATTTATATATGTTCTAAATTTTAAAATATATAAAAAAACTATTGTTTATATTAGGCTGTATAACATTGATAACAAACGGAACGCAATTGCAATAAAACAACAATTTCATTGTGAAATGCTTTTAACCTAAATAACAGTGTAACCATTATCTTGCGATATCGAACAACACTTGAAAATGCTATTAAGTATTAGTAATTGATTGTACCTATTTATTGTGAAGATCTTTGTCCTTAGTTGACAACAAGCAGTCAATAAACTCGGAATGATTGGAACAATGTGACGGGAACACAACGACTGTTATCCCCAAAGGGATTGTATTGTATTGTACAACGGGCTGGTGTCCGCAACTCCAAGTCAAAGCGCGTATTTTCCGTATGGGCTATAATCCAACACGCGGGCCCAGTGCGGGTTGGTAGATGTCACATGTCTTCGAATTTTTGGTTCTAGGACATGACGGTTTCCTCACGATGTTTTCCTTCACCGTTTAGAGAACAGTGGTGATGAAATAAATTACACAAAGTAATGCGCATGTCTGTGTTCGATCCCACGACTTACTGTTCGTAAAATATCCCAACTCCCCTGGACTTTCGGGCCAACACTGACTGCTGTTACTACTGTCAAAGATTTACAATTGACAGTTGGGGCCAACAGCTAATGTGCTTTCCGAAGCACGGAGGAAACTCGATAATACCTATTTATTCATTTATTTTATTTAACAACTAGCTGACCCGCGCAACTTCGTCTGCGTCACATGAGAGAGAAAAACAAAAGGAAAAAGAATCCCCATTTTTGTAACATTTTTCATTCCTGCTCCGCTCCTAATAATCGTAGCGTGATGTTATATAGCCTAAAGCCTTCCTCGATAAATGGACTATCCAACACAAAAAGAATTTTTCAATTCGAACCAGTAGTTCCTGAGATTAGCGCGTTCAACCAAACAAACAAACAAACAAACTCTTCTGCTTTATAATATTAGTATAGAATAAGATAAATAAAAAATAATAAAATGGTAAAATTGTGATTATAACACACACTGTGATAAATAATTGTTGTTGTGTTGTTGCTGTTGTGTGTAATTGTGATTTAAAGCACACAGTAATTTAAAAAAGATACAAAACAATGAGTAAAACTTAGTAGAGAGAAGAAGAATAAGAATCACAGACAGTCCCCTGTGCTGAGCCTGTATGGAGAAAATCGACCCGAGCAGCTTTTATTATTTATCCACGAGCTATTTGCACCACAAAAGTAGCAGATGTTAAAATAAAAATACGAACTCTAAAATGGAAATGGACAGGTCATATGATAAGGACCTTCAAGGCCTTTTAGATTCCCGGATGCTGTTTATCTTTTGTTAAATATTCCTTTTGTTTTACATTTTTTGTATAGCAAGCAACGACCTATTGTCGGGCCTACGCTGTCCCCCCATACTTTAGTACTAATGCTGTAATGAAACATAATAATATTGTAATACCAAATGATTTGAAGAGAGTAACCATGGAGTTTCTTGCCGGTTCTTCTCCATGGAATCGACCAACGCGTACCGTGCACCTTTTTCGACGTTTTATAAGTGCCCATTAAGGCCTATGTGAAATAAAATATTTTGATTTTGATTTTGGACACAAAAAGAAAAGTGGACCAAAAAAGTTACAGAATGGTACCCGAGGCACGGAAAAAGACAAAGAGGAAGGCAGATAAAAAGATGGGAGGATGATATACCCAAAGGTTGGAGGAGTAAGGCAAGAGATCGACAAATGTGAAGGGAACTTGAGGAGGCCTATGTCGCAGGACGGCCTGACCTGGCAGCTGATAACAAGAACAATTAAAAGGAAAAAATGTGTAATTTAAGTTTATATAGTTATAAATACTAGAATAAGAATATTTTTAAGTTAGATAAATTCGTAATTTAAGTTTAGATAACGAAACGACAATTTTTTTATTTTTTCAAATTAGTTATAATACTGCTGTCGATTCTGTTGTGCACAAACTTAACTTAATTTAGACTATTGCTATCTTTTACTAAAAGGCAGTGCGAGAAAAGGACGGCAATAGCTATCAACTAAGTTAGAAATGTCAAACTAGTTTATGCTTTGCGCTTCACCGTGTTTTTAGTCGACATGTTTCTACGTGCACCCTTCATTTGTATGGAAATATTAGTTCGAATTAAATTTGACAGCTCTAAAACAGAGAAAGAGACGGACGTACCGTCTCTTTCTCGTTCTATTAGACAGAAAAAGATAGAAATAGCCTAAATTAAGTTTAGTTTGTGCACAACAGAATCGACACCATTGTGTACGAAGGTCAGACAAAATAAAGGCCATTTTTAATTATTTATTTATTTATTTGCGACCAAAATGGTCAATTTTTTTTCTTTACGCAACTCATAATTTAAAACAGGGCTCATAAAGACTACTAGGAAATGATAATTAAGTACTTACGCGCAATCACAATTAGCATAATGGAAA
This sequence comes from Xestia c-nigrum, assembly GCA_916618015.1. Taxonomy (NCBI): domain Eukaryota; kingdom Metazoa; phylum Arthropoda; class Insecta; order Lepidoptera; family Noctuidae; genus Xestia; species Xestia c-nigrum. Next base: position 16,074,186 of record OU745268.1, read on the forward strand.
ATCAATTACACTATTATTTAATTACGTTATCAACGGAAAAGGATATGACATCACAATTTGATAGCATACCGTTCGCCATTGTAAATTGTTTCATAGACAATTATGTGCAGTTTTTTTTTTGTGTTCAAAATGTATGACATGTTTTCTGGTCACTGACCAATCGTTATCTTATAAAGAGATTACAGATCCTCATCATCTGCTTAGCCTTTTGTCACAGTTTTGTTAGCCGACTTGAGATCGGTTAAATATCAGTGAACTACCCCTGTGATACGTAAATTCGGATGGAATAGGTATGTCATTTGGATATTTTTGACAGCTGTCAAAACAAGTCTTGCTATTTAGCTACTCAGAAACAGAGTCTTTGAGGTCAGACAGGCAGTCGCTCCATGTAAAGTACTGGTATTTAGTTAGACTAGAAGCCGACCCTAACATCTTTGGGAAAAAGCTAAGAAGATGATGTGAAAGATTGGATGAAATATAATCATCATCAGCCTATAATGTTCCCACTGCTGGGACACGGCCTCCTCTCAATAAGAGGGAATGGGCTATAATCTACCACGCGGGCCCAGTGCGGATTGGTAGATGTCACAGTCATGTCTTCGAATTTTTGGTTCTTGGACATGCCGGTTTCCTCACGATGTTTTCCTTCACCGTTTTGAGAGCAGAAATATAAAATGAAATATAAACGGTCTCTTAATTAAATACAAAATTTAATTTTTTAATTAAATTATTTTTCACTTCTCATGCTCTAAAAGTACGCCATTATAGCCCTTCAAAGCGGGATTAAAGTGACCGTTTATTCCCTAGGGAGTAAAAAGTAATTTAAAAATGGAACGATCTTTTACTCTGAAAAATGGTCACAAAAGAGTAACTTGTCAAAGGTTTTATTTAAATTTCGAATTGGCTTGCAAATAGAAAGAGGTATATTGAAAAAAAAACAAATGAACTCTTCAACGCGGGAAAATTTATGGTTGTTTGTGTGCATCGTTGATTTTGAAAAAGTATGTGGAATGCTTCTGTTGCTAGCCGCTGCAGTAATGTAGGTACTATAATTATCTGTAGAGTGTGGATCATCTTCAATGCGAGAATGATGAGAGGTTGTGTTTTAAATTGTTAATTTGTGACTAACCTGACAGAAGAAAATCTGACTGCTCAGTTCAGAATTTTAGTCGAGTGTAAATTTGTTCGGTTTTAAATGACCAATTTTTCTCGCACTCGAAGTGAAAAGTACAGTTTGCACCTCGAGACTAAACGCCAATTTAATATACCCTCGCTTTCGTTGCCTCCCTCGCAAGCTCGGGAGTCAAACCACCTCGGGTATATAATGGCTTCGTTTAGTCCCTCGTTATAAAATATACTATTTCTGGTCTAGTTTATAGCAGTGAATCATATATTTTTAGTAATTATAAAACTCGCGTTTTGCTCATGTAAACACTTAACACAAGCACACATACAAGAAAAACTGTGATACTACTTTTAAATTAACCTTCAAATCACATTTCCATAATAAGTAATAATAACAAACGCGAAATTTTTCCAATCTAACTCAATAATTTTTTTTATTTATAGAGTTTGAAGAATATGACGTAATTCATCATTTTATCACAAAAATCTGTGTTAGTATGTATTGATAAATATTTAATGATGCTACAATCGATAAGCTACGATTATTGCAACAAAAGATATCTTAGCCATAAAGATATTAAGATAACAAAAGATACTGACGATTGACTAAAAAAAATATGATTCTGTAAAGTCCGTCAGTTAGATACATAGATTTTTGTGATTGCATTCGAGGTACACAAGCCGCATGCGAGGGTGTTATTGAGCCGAATACGTTTTTCAATACACTTTTCAAGAAATTTTTATTTTTGTTCCGAGCAGGGATCGAACGGCGACACGCAGCGTAGCAGTCAATCACTTAGCTACTGCGCCAAAGGTACAGTTCGAACTTATCTTACTTATCTATATTTTGAAGTGGGTATTTGACTAATCATATCAATAAATGTAGGGGCTTCCCCTACATTATGACATTAAAATACTTTCCATTTGGGCTCGTCCGGTTATCTTTCTGTCCTTGTGGAATAGGCATAAGACATTTTCTCCTGCCGTCTTTTTTTATCTTTTTGGACTAGTTTAGTCTCTTAGGCGATAAGCGTTTGTTGCTTTTTCAATCAATCAATCATTTCAAAGCAACTGAGGCCATATTTTAGTATAGAACATTTTGATGCAAGTGGAGAAAGTTTGTTATTGTAGTTAGAGACCGTATTAACAGACGAGCTGTAGGCGAGGGTCTTATCTGTGACAATATAGGCCAAGTAAAATAAAAATCTTATGAAACATTTTTTTTTCTATCTAGTGAACGCAAGAATAAGTCAGTTTTTTTTTAAGGTGGGAAATCGTCATATAACTCCTCCCACTGGGCGGAGCGGGAGGGAGTGTCAGACTTTTACTGACTAAAAACCCATCCTTCCTCGCCCTTTATGTTCCGGGGCCACGGTATCTCTTTCGAACAGGCCCGCAACCCCGGGCAAGAAGTCAGTTGAGGTTGTGTTGTGATGCAGCAGTGTTTTTGTAGACGGTTATATTCCTTCCATCCTGTATAAAGGGTGTAAAACACCTCTTAACGAAGCCGAAAGGCACTTGTTCTCCCCGCCCATTGCGATCATTTTTTTGTTCTACACATACCTATCCAATATTGGCGGTCAAAGTTCCTACTATGTATTTGCACGAGTTTTAAAAAACATACAAGTTTGTACTGTAAGATCCACCTCTACGACTTCCGTAATATTCAATCCATCCAACAGGATTCTACGTAATTGAGTTCTCCCACAAATAATGATATTTTATCTACCCAAATATCATAAACCCTCTCTAATGCGTTCAAAAACCATAGGCAATGACCAGCATTACCAACCAGCAGAAATAAACGGTACTGTAAAGTGAGTGTGCTATTCTAGTACCTATGTACATTAAATCAGATATCGATACGAAACCCCAATTCAGTATGATTTTAATTATAAATCGCACGACATTTTGATCTCGAGTGACACAAGAATAGTAACTTTGTTCGTTTGCCTAAGATTTAAAAAAAATTACAGATATCCGAAACGCCGCCATTTCGAGCTGGCATTTGTTCGTTAGTTTTTTATTTCCAGTTACGAGTAGACAAATTTTCTGATAAGTTCTTTATTTCTGTCGAAAATGAGTGATAGTGACTCAGAAATTGCCATGAACACTCCGCCAGATATCGTAAATGCAGCGACGAATGCGACTAATAACCTGTTACCACAAAAATCAAGGGCCAAGTAACAATGCTGGTCATTTCCCTATGGTTTCTGAACCCATCATAGAGCCCTTGATAATGTTTGGGTAGATAAAGTAGTGTATGCAACTATACATAATTAGGCATTACAACACTCGTGATGCTATTAAGAAACTCGCCTCCGGCTCGTTTCTTAAAAACCCACACTCGTGTTGTAATGCCCTTCATTATGCACAGTCGCATAAACTACTATTACCCCCAAAAAAAATATTGTTTCCCAGCAATAATTTTTGCGTAAACTTATTAGTTTAATGTGCCGAATGCTTGGTTGACGGCTTCGTGATGAGGTGGTTTACACCATGTAGATAGATCGTGTAAATTTTATCAACGTTACAATTTAAAACTGCATTGTTTTAAACAAAAACGTACTTTGCACGGTTCTTATCGGATTTATCGTAAATCAAATGTACTTTCTTTATTCAACTGCTATGTACTTTGAATGAGTGATAAACATTATGATTGCGTTTTGCTTTTGTTTATTCTAAACAAGTAGAATAAGTATGACAACTGGCTAAAGAAATATATTCCGTTTAGTCCGCCAGTTATATTATCGAAAATATTGGTTACGTGTTTTTTGTTTTATCAAATTAATAAAATATGACGGAGATAAAATGCATCAAAGATCATGAGTGGGGCTTTGTGACGTCCCTTTCCGGTAAAAAAATTACTTAAGTGGCCTGCGGAGCATGCGTAGTTCATACAAACGTAATACCAAAATAATTTGTAAATCAAACGTATTCTTAAGGTAGTGTGTATTTATTTCGATTGGATTACAGAATACTCGTATCTAGGTTCCCAAATATTTATTTTTAATGGACACTGATTTAAACAGGAGTTATGAGAAAAATAAGTTTTCTATGGAAATTTTAAATTCCTCATATTTCGTTTTTATATCATTTTCCTTTCAAAATTTATATTTGGGAACATAGATATTCTGTAACCCAATCGAAATAAATACACACTACTTGAAGAATAATTTGGATTTACAAATTATTTTGGTATTACGTTTGTATGAAATACGCATGCTCCGCCGGCCCCTTAAATGTGACGTCACACGTTTTTCGACGCGCTGAATCGTCTTAATTTTTTGTTTGCGACCAAAAAATTTTTTGGTAAATTATCTGACGGACTTATACGATTTTTTTTGTCGTATTCCTTATTGTCTGCGTCTTCGTCGGTATAAAAGGTGGAAACACCATCAAACCGAGGAGTCCGGGGACTTATCACTATCACTTCACTACATTATAAAACATAGTCTACCGCCGCGCTTGTCTGTCCCTATGTATGCTTAGATCTTTAAAACTACGCAACGGATTTTGATGCGAGTTTTTTTAATAGATAGAGTGATTCAAGAGGAAGGTTTTAGTCAAAGACTTTTAGTATATAATTTTACGCGGGCGAAGCCACGGGCATTATTACTTTGGTCTTTGTCTCACGCTCGCAGCAAAATTGAATTTTGCTCACAGTCTGTACACAGCAAAACCCTGCTTGTTTGAGCTGATGAGGTTAAAAATAAATTGTCACTGGATCCGTCGTGGATCTGGCCAATGGATCTTCTGAGAATGAACGATTCTCAGTAGATCCCTATCTTGAAGAAATCAGAATACTTACAATGAGAAAATTAATTCTCACTAGATTCATCATGTATGGCCAATGAATCTTCTGAGAATGATCTGCCTGATCTGAGAACACTGCACAGGAACTCAATTTCAGCAGTCACGCATAAAAGTGTTACCGACGCGGCCAACTTATTCCGAAGAATAGTCAAACTTAAGTGGTAATGGGCAGGCCACATTGCTCGCAGAACGAATGGTCGATGGAGCCGAAAAGTTCTCGAGTAGCGACCGCGACCGGAAGGCGATACGTTGGAAGACCTCCCACTAGGTCAGTGGTTCCCAACCTTTCTTAGACCAGGGACCACTTTGGTATGTTCATTGTTAGAAGGGACCATTTGGTCACAGATAAACATGGGCACCGACAGGATTAGAACTAGGGGAGTGAAACTTTAACTCACACTATACGAAAATTGGATAATGTGATGAGAACCTTTAGAATTAAGATAGTGGTGGATACAAAAGCGAACGAATTGAGCTCGAAAAATTAAAACAAAATATAGAATTTGGCCTCTGATAGGTTCAATTAGGTTGGGTTGATCTTGCATCTTCTGTGCAAGTTAAAAAGTACGAAAAACATTTTACTCTTTCGCGGACCATAGTCAAGGCGTCCGCGGACCACAGGTTGGGAACCAGTGCACTAGGTGGACCGATGACCTGGTGAAGGTTGCGGGAATCCGTTGGATGCGAGTTGAACGAGACCGGTCAATGTGGCGACACTTGGGGGAGGCCTATGTCCAGCAGTGGACGTCTTTCGGCTGAAATGATGATGATGAACCTCTAGAACAATGAGGCGATACGAAGCAGTTCGTATTGTATGTAGGTATAAACATTCCGTCAAGACATTCTTCAGCAAGGCGTGGCAAATCTTGATTTGAATTGCTAATCTATCCACGACTACTACCGTTGATGTATTTATACTGTTTATAGCAAATAAACACGAATGTTGCCTAATTTATGAAATGGACACAGCATTGAGATCTATGTTGTTTTTTTCTGGCTCTAGTATTACAGATATCTTCAAAATTTTACCATTTTTTTATGTGTTGTCCTGTCGGGCTAATAAATGCTTTTTCTTTCATTCTTTCTTTCATTTATAGTCTTCATTCAGTCAGTGGAAAGCCTGCCGGGGTTGCGGGCCTGTTCGAAAGAGATACCGCGGCCCCGGAACGTAAAAGGCGAGGAAGGAACATGGATGGTTTTTAGTCAGTAAGAGTCTGACACTCCCTCCCGCTCCGCCCAGAGTGGGGGGGGGTCATTTGATGATTTCCCTTCTTTAAAAAAATAAAAAAAAAAAAAAAAAAGGGCGCCCACATCAACATTTGCCTAGCCTTATCCCAACTATGTTGGGATCGGCTTCCAGTCCAACCAGATGCAGCTGAATACCAGTATTTGACATGGTGGGACTGCCTATCTGACCTCCTCTCTGGCTTTTTGGGCCACTACTGTAACGACTGTCAAAGATCTACTAATGACAGCCGGGACCAACTGCTTTCCGAGGCACGGAGGAAACTCGGTATGTAATAGGTCACCCATCTATAGACCAACCTAGGTAAACACTGAGAAACCAAAAGTTCGACCCGAGCGGCTGACATTATTTAGCCAAGAGATCCTCACGAGCCCACATTATGGGTGTAATATCTAAAGGGTGTAAAATACCTCTTCACGAAGCCGAAAGGCACTTGTTCTCCCTATCATTGCGATCATTTTGTTCTACACCATCTTCTTCTTCGTGTCGATGATTCCCATCGTTGTTTTTAACCGACTTCTAAAAAAGGAGGAGGTTCTCAATTCGGATGTTTCTATTTTTTTTTTTATGTTTGTTCGGGCATAACTCCGTCGCTTGCCAACCGATTTGGAAAATTCTTTTTTTGTTGGAAAGGGTATTCTTTCCAAATGGTCCCATAGCCACCAAGTCGGGATCTGATGATGGAATCTTGGCGAAATCGAGGGAACTCTTCAAATTTTATACAAAAACGTGTTGCTATTTTGGTATTTTCTACAACAAGTGAAGCATTTGCGTTTGATAAGAACCATTCTACCATCAGATCTGATGATGAAGCCAAGAGTCACGGAACTCCATAATGAAACAATGTACCCTAGTCGTGTTTGGGCTTGTTGTAATTGTAACGGTATGCACTTTCCATGTATATCAAGCCCATGTGAACCACTAAAAAGAGAAAAAAAAAAACTTTTTTGCAAAAAATAAAACCGACTTCAAAAAAAAACAAAAAAATGAAAAATAACTTTAGCTTCTGAAGTCGGTGACAAAAAAACTAAAGCAATGAAACAAAGGTCACCGACTTCAGAAGCTAAAGTTATTTTTCACTTTTTTGTTTTTTTTATTAAGATTGTTTCGACCAGAACTCAGCCACGTCAACGGCGCTGGTGGTGGCTTCGGACAGGTCCCTTAGAGTGCAGGTGGAGTTGCACAAAGAGCATGTCAGGAGGTGGGCCATGGTTTGAGACAAGGCTCCGCAGTCGCACTCAGCTTTATCAGAATACCCCCACCGGACCAAGTTGAACCTGCAGCGGCCCACTTGGCTTCTAAGTCGATACCATACCTGGGAACCTTCTAGTTACGGAGATAAGGGGGGTTAAAGTTACAACTTTTTGACAAGTTTTTTTTTAAATACAATTTTTTTTGTAAGACTTTAACTTTTAACACATCCGCGACACCCGCAATATTCAATCCATCCATCAGCACAATGTTTTAAGTGCGTTACATTGAGTTCTACCACAAAATATGATTTATAACCTCAAAAACAAAAGTTGTTTCCCAGCTAAATTTTTTGCGTAAAGTTACTTAGATGGAGGTGCTGAATGCTTGGTTAACGGCTTTGTGATGAGGTGGTTTACACCCTGTTTACTCTTCAACGAAGCCGAAAGGCACTTGTTCTCCCCGTCAAAAAAAAAAAAAAAAAAAAAGGGGGATATTATGTTTGTTCTGGAAAATACCTGGGAACCTTCTAGTTACGGCAATATTGGAGGTCAAATTGCCAACTCAATACATTGTTCTGGTGGATGGATTGAATAGTACGAGGTTCGTGGAAGTGTTTTGAATTTAAAAATGAAGTAGTAAGTTTGTATAGTTAGTATGGTATATTTCTAGCTGACTCAGGCAACTTCGTCTGCGTCTCATAATTTGAGATTTAAACTATCCTATCTCTCAAGTTGGATCGAACTGCACATGGTGTGCGAATTTTATTATAATCGGTTAAGTGGTTTAGGAGTCCATTGAGGACAAACATTGTGACACGAGATTTATATATATTAAGATGAGTATGTATTCTTATATTGTATATATTTAATTTGTTTTATGCTGTATGTATTCCATTTTCTCTCCTTCTTTTACACACTATGTCTACATCTCTTTTTTTAGTATCTCCTTTCGCAGGTATGCTGGAAGAGATTTCTTTAGAAATAAGCATCACCTTTGTACTATTTTCTGTTCCTGTCTTCTTCTCTATATATTTAGTGTGTACATAAATTGTTAAATAAATAAATAAAAAAATTGTGAAAACGTTGAACTTTGACTCCCAATTTCTCCGTAACTAGAAGAAGGTTCCCAGGTACTCGTATAGTCTACAACAAAAAAAAAAATACCGCAATGAAGGGGAGAAAAAGTGCCTTTCGGCTTTGCGCCCTTTATGATTCACAGACGTGTAGTCAGACTAGTCAGTGGACCAAAATATCTAACAACCAGTCTTACCAAGTGGTATCGTATTACCCAGTAGGTACCAATGACGTATTATAAATAGACGCGTCATGCATGAACATCACGGCTGTCGAAAACAGCGTAAATACGGTCGGTACCTAGATAGCTAGAAAGGGAAAGAAAATTAAACGTCATCTATGGAATTTTTGTTGTTAGAGAGAGATAAATATATTTCTATAATTTCGTTGTCATCTTCCCTTAACGGCACGTGACTTACGTCAGGCGCCAGCCGCCATTAGAAGGCATCGAAAAAAATAAAATAAAATACATTTTTCTTCATACTTACGCATGAAATGATACTTTTCTATCTTTCACAGTTAAAGTATAGTTTTTACATGCCCTAAAAACTCAGGACGGCATTTTTTTTCGTTGTTTGAGGAAGTTATACACAAAAGTTATTTTAATGTCACGTACTGCCGCGGCACTGGTTGGTACGCGACTAAATGACAGTCCGGCAATTGCCTTGCATTCATGTTGCCACTACCGAACGTGGGCAACGTATCTATACTTTTATATATCATTGGTAGGTACTAACTGGGTTGTGGAGGTCAGTTAGGCAGTCGCTCCATGTAAAATACTGGTATTCAGCTGCATCCGGTAAGACGGTTGGAAGTCGACCCCAACATAGTTTGGAAAAGGCTAGGCAGATGATTCGTGATCGGAACACGTATGTATTTTGGCTTCCTACCTGCTTAAATCATACCCGATAAACAAAGTAGGTAGGTAACTATTATTTTAAGTAGTTAATTTTTTTATGTCACCGTAAAATTGTCAAACACGTTATATTACAATATAAGGTGTTTCTCTCTAGCGGTATTGTAAACTCGAATTATTGACCAACTGACCATACTTACGGAATGTATCTCTGCCCGGGACCCGGCGGCACCCCCCCCCCCCCGTTACGTTAGTTAGGTTGAAATCGCAGACAAACTTGTATTTGTCCCTGTTTTATCTGTATACTTTCATGTCAGGTATTGTGTAGTTTCTGTTGGAGATTCAATAAACAAATAAATAAATAACTAAGTAATATCATCATCACTACATCACTACATATATTATAAAACAAAGTCTCCCCGCCGCATCTGTCTGTCCCTATGATGCTTAAATAAATCTTTAAAACTAGGTACGCAACGGATTTTGATGCGGGTTTTTTTTAATAGATATTGTGGTTCAAGAGGAAGGTTGTTGCATATAATTTTACGCGGGCGAAGCCGCGGGCAACGGCTACTATGCTTATAATAAGGAAAGGGTTGCAGGCTCCAAGTCTGTCGGCCGCTGACCTCGAGGTTTGAAAGTAAATGACCTTAGTCTCTGGTCGGGCGCTAATGCATTCTCTTGACAAACCTTCTTTGTCTTTTTGTAACAACTTTTATAAAGGTTTTCGATCATGTATTTGCTACATACTTAGTTAGACTCGCCACTATTTTATTATCTACTAGTTAGCCGATGCCCGCTGCTTCGCCCGTGTAAAATTTTTAGTAAGGGTTTTAGTTATAATTATACTAAAACCTTCCTCTTGAATCACTCAAATTAAAAAAACCCGCATCAATCCGTTGTGTTACATAGGGACTATTAGGGACAGAGAGACGCGGCGGGAGACTTTGTTTTATAAATGTAGTGAAGACTGTTTTTCATTTCAAAACATCACGCCTGTTACCTTGGAAGGATTAGGCAGAGGTAACGTACCTGATAGTTCCTACACCCAAATATCGCTAGTTATATTTACCGATTTGTCGAGGAACGACTTTGACCGTGAAAAAATCATTCCTTGACTGTTATGAACTTGGAGCACTGGTTCCCAAACCTGTGATCCACGGACCACTGGTGGTCCGCAGGAGCCTCGACTACGGTCCGCGAAAGATATTATTCGTACTTTTTAACTTGCACAGAAGATGCAAGCGCAAAATTCTAAATTATTTTGAGAATGTCATACTAAATTATTGCTAAATTTTTCGAGATCAATTCGATCGCTTTTGTACTTATATATAACCACTGTCTTAATTCTAAAGGTTCTCATCACAATATCCAATTTTTGTATAGTGTGAGTTAAATATTCACTCGGAATCCAGTCGGTGTCCATGTTTATATAGGTATGGTCCCTGTTAAAAATGCACATACCAAAGTGGTCCCTGGCCTATGAAAGGTTGGGAACCACTGACTTGGAGGGTTGTATTGATGATTCGACATACGTCTTACAGTCGCGAACGATATTTTCATCAATATAGGTGCAACTTAGCCGGCAAATTGCAAAAAAGCCAAAAACCCTGAGCTACCATGGAGCATCAGCCTTAATAGGTTTGTTTATTGTATTCTCCGAATCTAAACTTGTCAACTAAATTATAAAGAGGATTTTTTTTTTTGTTTTTGTCGTTTGTTTGTTACGATTTAACTCAAGAACTAATCAACCAATTTAAACGATTCTTTCACCATTAGAAAGCTACATTTTTACTGAGTAACATAGGCATATTAATTATATGAATATCATGCTAATTAGTGGAGTTATCACAATTATCGCGGACATAGTCGTGGTTGAAGAATACAATGAGGGATTTTCTTTTTCAACTCTTCCCTATTCGTTGGATAGATGGCGTTGGTCTGACTACGTTACTACAAGGAACAGAATATCACATAATTTCACTTCGATCTAATGGTTGTATTCGGAAGCTTATGCAAACGAAAGTGTCAGTCAACGTGCGTATGTGACGTGTGTTTTTTCAAGCGTTTGAGCTTTGACACCTAGTAACGTAGTCGGATCAACGCCATCTGTCGAGTTCATGGAAACTATCTTTTTTTTTAATTCTCAAAAAGAAAACTTCTTATTATTGTGGGTACCATCAATAATAAATTAATAATAAATTGTGAATCTCAATAGATTCACACCCTATTAAATCTACACTAATATTATAAAGAGGAAAACTTTGTTTGTTTGGTTGTAATGAATAGGCTTAAAAACTACTGGACCGTTTTTAAAAATTCTTTCACCATTCGAAAGCTACATTATCCACGAGTAACATAGGATATATTTTATCCCCGTACTCCCACGGGAACGGGAATTACGCGGGTGAAACCGCGTGACGTCCGCTAGTGGGTGAATAAATGCCTGGGTGGTGGCCAGGGGCGTAGCTACCGCCGTATCTGCCGTATCAATTATACGGGGCCCCTGGGCCACGGGGGCCCCAGAAATGAAAAAAGTAAAAAAAAAAACAAATTCTTTGGTTCCTTTTTGTAAAACAACAAAAAAGGAAGAAGTGATCTTGAATAAATATTTCTTTAAATTTAATGCAAATATTTATTTGTCCGCGTAGTGAGGAATCGTTACCACTCATAAGGGCCCCCAAACAAATTTCTATACGGGGCCCCGCCAAGGCACGCTACGTCACTGGTGGTGGCAATCACCACCCAGGCATTTATCCCCACAAACCCCACAAATCCTGACGCTTTGGCTGTGGAGAAATCTATACTAATATTATAAAGCAGAAGATCTTGTTTGTTTGTTTGGTTGAACGCGCTAATCTCAGGAACTACCAGCTCGAATTGAAAAAATATTTTTGTGTTGGATAGTCCGTTTATCGAGGAAGGCTTTAGGCTATATAACATCACGCTACGACCATTAGGAACGGAGCAGGAATGAAAAATATTGCAAAAACGGGTTTTTTTTCCCCTTTCGTTTTTCTCTCTTATGTGACGCAGACGAAGTTGCGCGGGTCAGCTAGTTATTGATAAAAAAATCAATCCATTATGTACGTGACTATTTACCCCATTCAGGAATCAAACCCAAGACCAATTCGGTCGCTGTCACTACCACTAGGCCAACGAGACAGTCCAATATTTCTAATGTCTCTAAAACAGTTCGCACCACTTTAAAAAAACCTTGATATAAAATTGCAATCGGTAACAGCAAAAAACCTTGAAGATCAAAAGTAACAGTACATTATAGTATTAATAATAGACAGAACACGTAAAAAATAATCTAGGTACGTAGATATGTTACAGTCAAGACTGTTAATTGGTCAAAACCACTTTTCACTGGTGGCGTCAGTCACAATCCTTATGAAGTTACACTCCGTTTTAAGTAAAAACTTTTTTGCAAAAAATAAAACCGACTTCAAAAAAAAAACAAAAAAGTTAAAAATAACTTTAGCTTCTGAAGTCGGTGACCTTTGTTTGATTGCTTTAGTTTTTTTGTCACCGACTTCAGAAGCTAAAGTTATTTTTAACTTTTTTGTTTTTTTTTGAAGTCGGTTTTATTTTTTGCAAAAAAGTTTTTATTTTTCACTTTTTAGTGTTTCACATGTGCTTGATATATGGAAGGTGCATACCGTTACAATTAAAACAAGCCCAAACACGACTAGGATACATTGTCTCATTATGGAGTTCCATGACTCTTGGCTTCATCATCAGATCTGATGGTAGAATGGTTCTTATCAAACGCAAATGCTTCACTTGTTGTAGAAAATACCAAAATCGCAACACGTTTTCATATAAAATTTGAAGAGTTCCCTCGTTTTCGCCAAGATTCCATCATCAGTTCCAGACTTGGCGATTATGGGACCATTTGGGAAGAATACCCTTTCCAACAATAAAAGAATTTTCCAAATCGGTTGGCAAGCGACGGAGTTATGCCCGAACAAACATAAAAAAAAAAAAAAAATAGAAACATCCGAATTGAGAACCTCCTCCTTTTTTAGAAGTCCGTTAAAAATTACTTCAATTCAAAGGCAACATTTTTTTTTGTTCGGCGATTGGGCCACCCACATAAATTGTAGAATTTTATAATGAAACTTACATGGATATCTTTCTTACAACCTCTAGATTCCGGTGCTTAAATTAGCTAAGCATTGTCTAAACGGAATAAATGTGAAAAAGCCTGCAAAAACATTTACGAAAACCAAAATAAACAGAAAAAGTAAATGTCAAAATAATGAAGTTGTCTGTCAATCACTAAAAAAGTGGGTTTATAACGTTCCTTGCCAAGTTGATTGTTTAAACCATCGATGCGATTTTAGTGTAAACCTTAGAAACTAGCATTATAAATGCTCACATTTAAAAAATATATATTTTTATATTCTTTCTGATTCGATAATAATTATAACAGATATGATTACCAACGGGTACCATATCTGCTATAATGCTGCTTTAGCGAGTACCTTACTTTTTAATAAAAAGAAAAAAACGCCCCTATTCACGTAAGTGTTTGCTGTCAAATGACATTGACCACAACAGGAATGATTTGACTCGCAAAACAATATCATAACATAGCTATTATGATTTTAAGATTCCGTTTTCATTTCCACGTAATATTTCGTTTAATAGCATAGTAAAATAGTTACTTTTTTTGGTGTTGGGCAGATGGGCCCAAAAAAAATATCTCCTTTATAAAACCCATACACACAACATACGTTAGGACCTAAGTACGTACTGTACCAGCAATCACTTCACTTTCTTCATCATTCCTCATTCTTGAGTTGTGAAAAAAACTACAACTAGCCATTTTGTTTCGGCGGTCATCTTGGATTTGTAATTTATCACAGTGTATCGTATTCTACTAGTCAAGCCCTTTCATTTGATACCCATATTGAGGCTATGGATATCCATAGCGGCGGCCATTTTCTACTGATTTTCATCAAATTTATACTATCCTACACGCACACACTCACACAGACACGTCAAAAGTATTATACCCCGTCGTTTTTGCGTCGGGGTTTAATAGTTATTTTTTTAGCAACATAACAACCTAATAAGTTAGTAGTTTTGACTGATTAACAGTTTTGACTGTGACAGCTACATACACACTTGAACCTGTTTATATGTGTAGGCGGCAAAACTCAGAACTAAAATAAATGTACCAAGTTTGACATTTCGAAGTATATTATCTTGACAAGCAGCGCCACCTGGAACTGCACACTTAAAGTAGCCATACTGTACACGTTTAGCAACTGTATTCACTGTTCCGCGTTTGAAATGTAATCAACATTCAACATTCACTTACAACCTTCATGCTGCATTCCATACATTTTTCTTAAGAATTTTCAAGTATTCTTTTGTTTGTAAACATTTTACGAACGCGCATGTCAGATAGAATGTCATAACATAAAAAATACCTACTTGAACTTGTGTAAAATGGAAAATTGAAAAGACGTTGCACATTTGCATTTTCCCCTAAATTTTTACCATAAACATAATCATAAAAAATGTTATTCAATGAGAAAAGTTGTACTTTTTACAACCCTTTTTTTCATCTGAAAAAACTTAACGATAGGTTTTATAGTCTTTGATAGAGAATCATCAGGGAAATCATGAAATGCACGACTTCTCTCCGCTGGGCGGAGCGGGCGGGAGTGTCAGACTTTTACTGACTAAAACCAGCCATGTTTCATGTTCCATGTTCCTTCCTCGCCCTTTATGTTCCGGGGCCGCGGCATCTCTTTCGAACAGTCCCGCAGCCCCGGCTTAATATACAGCCTGACACTATAAGCATGCTATAAGCTATATAACATCACTAGCTGACCCACGCAACTTCGTCTGCGACACATATTAAGAGAGAAAAGCGAAAGGCAACATTTTTCATTCCTGCTCCGCCCCTAATGGCCGTAGCGTGATGTTATATAGCCTAAAGCCTTCCTCGATAAATGGACTATCCAACACACAATTTTTTCAATTTGAACCAGAAGTTCCTGAGATTAGCACGTTCAACCAAACAAACAAACCCTTCTGCTTTATAATATTATAATTACTCGTAGTATAGATGCCACGACCATTAGGGGCGGAGCAGGAATGAAGAATGCTGCAAAAACGGGGTTTCTTTTCCTTTCGTTTTTCTCTTTTATGTGACGCAGACGAGGTTGCGAGGGTCTGGCAGTACTTAATATTATAGACTTGTTACTGTTACTGAGAGGAAAAGACAGGGCTACTGATCTTTTATTGTAAAACACCATCTTTGTAATACCCGTAATACCTATGGAATGCAAGAATTATTGGAATATGGAGTATTGACACTGACTGGCAAATTACAAAAAAAAAAGAAATTTTGAATTTCTCGGCTATTCTGGCGCTTCTGCGACATTTCCCTTGGGGAACACAGGCGTGTTCATAGTTGGTTACCTTTCAAATCAATTCAAAATATCTTGCTCGTATTAAAAACAAGTGCAAATTGTGCAGCCTGGTCTATAAATGTCTAAAACTTTGAAAGAGGACAAACAAGTATTCCAAAAACAACTATTTGTCTAACAAAATGATAAAATTAAATTGACAAAAGAGCGGCATTTTGCCTTTTCAGGAACAAGTGCTGCCATCTTGTATCGGACGTTGCAAGAAGAAAAACGATGTCCATAATACAATAAAAAATGAAAACCAATGAATAACGTTTTACAAGGAAGTTTTACTATTTAATTAATATCGGGAACTATTATATTTATTGATTAATAGTGCAAACAATTTTCCTGCTGTTTTTTTATGATCTAAAAATAGCACCAAATACGGCGTTCGATAAACTTCTAAACACATGCGCCATCTATTCATTTATTCAAACGACAAAATTTAGTAGGACATTCCATACGTATTTCAATTGTGGACGCATCGACTTTTCACTTTATTCGTATTATGTTGCCATAGATTTGCTGTCTCGTTCGCACAAGTAACTTTCAAATCTCTTGTCTCTTTTCAAAAAGCTCTCGCACTTGGGATGATGATAAATGGCGAACGGTCTTGACATTTCGTGCTATTATCAAAATGTTAAATTCTGTTATCGGTTGTTATTATTTACGTTTTATAAATAAAACAAGATGGTTTTCGGTGTAAATCCGACCCCTGTGACTGCCAACTGGCCATTTGAAGTGCTTGAACTGTAAAAACAAAAAAGGAAAACACCTAGTCAAGTGGGTCAAATAATCACAAATAAAACCAAAAAAATGTGTTTGAAACTGTTGATTAATAACATAATTATATTTGGTGTCTTCATCCGTTTAGAGGCTTTATGAATACTCTACGTATCAGTTTTGATAGAGAAAAAGGTTTTATTGTGACTTCGAACTGTGCGTATTTTTTTCGTAAATAAATTATGAAGTGAATTTTACGTGCATTAGATGTTGGTGTAAAGCGTAATTTGTATATAAATTTATCGTTTGTGTAAATATCTATTGTAAGTGAACAGTGTTTAGATAATTTACAAACATTCTGAAGTTTATTTTAGCTATTTGTGGCGATGTAAAACAAGCCACAAGCGGTCATTAGAGGCTTAACAATCGAGGATCGTTGCCAAAGAATCTTAAAAAAAGTAAAGCCATACGCATTTTGGCGCCAATCAAAAACAATTTAAAAAAGTTAGTTATTTTGTTGTGTGATGAATAATTTTGGAAATTAAAATGGTGACGATGAATTCATCGGAAAAGGCGGCATCTAAGGCCTGTCAGCAGGGGCCATCCAGGTAAGTTTCATTCAGAAATAAGTGTAAGTAAAGATAGTTGAAAGTATTTTTTGAAGTTTTGATAGAAAAAGATTATCAAAGTCAACATAACCACTTTTATTTAATTTATAAAGTTTTAGGTTCTATGGTACTAAACATTTATTCTAACAGTCAGTAGTCCAGTATTAATTTATTAAAAAGGCTAGCAGTGTGGAATAAAAATGGCCTTTAAATATTTTGTTGTAGGGATTTTAGTTAATAGTGTTATTTCAGAAAGCCTGCTCATTAAATGTTATTCTCATTATAAAGTAATTTCTCATCAAAAGCCATGTTAAGCAAAATAATAGGATTTCTTAAATTTTAACCAATGAAACTTAAACAAAAACTCAATAAAAAAATATTTCTCCAATCATGCTAAAAAGAAAAGACGACAAAATGTTTATCTCTCAACATTTAATGCTCAAAGTTTGGTGTGTAATAAATAACCATTGAGAAGGAGCAGGATAAATCTTGTCTGTCATAAAAATAATATATTTTCATCAGAACCAAAGGTTTCTATCTACAAATTTTCAGCTCAATCAGATACCTACCGAGAAGTGGTTGAAAAAATGGTTTTCTTAAAGCAGACAACTTAACTACAATACAAACAGTGCAATTTAAACAAAAGCAAGTTTGAGTAGAAACTCTTAATAAAATCATAATATGTTTTATCACTACGTATTATAAAACAAAATCATTTGCCATGTCTGTCTACCTAAAATAAAAAAATGACTGCACTGATTTGAATGCTGTTTTCACTTTTCACTAATGTATTGAGTGGTTTTCAAGTTCTTCTCTATACAGGGAATGGGCAACTACAGTAATTTTACAGTTTCTATGTCTTCTGACTGGGATTGAAGTTAGATTTCATTGTTTTCTTTATTTCAACAGTTCAAAAGTGCCTGTATGATCTTGAGTACTAACTATCATTAAATATTTTCCGCTGCTAAAAAACATCTTTAAAATTATGTATGGTGTCAAATATAAATTTTATCTAGCCAATACAGTCAAACCTGGATAAGCGAGAGTTCAAGGGAGCTCAATCTCATTCTTGCTTATAGAGGTTTCTCACTAACCTGAGTTTCTCGCTAATACAGATACATGGGTAGCGTTTCTCTCTTATAGAGGTACACAGGCGCACGTGTCCATTCGAAAAGAATGCGATAACAACATTATTTAGGTCCACGAAATAGAATAGGTTCAATATTGACTAGAAAACAATACAAAAACAATGGTAGGAAGTTCGACGAAAGTTAAGAATGAGTCATAAAATAGATGTTCTATAGTTCCTCCTAAATAATATAAATAAATAAAGCTCGACTGTCGCTTATACAGGTAAAGATAAGTAGCAGTCTCAATTACGGAGGTCCATGAGGGAAAAACGACTCTCTCTTACAGAGGTTTCTGTTTCTCGCTAATAGAGGTTTTGGGAGCTTACGGGTCCTGGCTATTACTCTCACTTACAGATTTTTCTCAATTATCCCATTCTCACATACCCAGGTTTGACTGTACTTGTTTCTAGTTTCACCAACAAAAACTGTTATCATTACACCCTGCTTAAATTAATCATAGAGTTAGTTTTGTTGAAGATTGTACAATTACAAAATCTAAGTAACTTTATTCATAAAAACAATACACGGTAATTTTAGGTCTAACACAACACAGTTATTTTATTATTACAGGTTTAAAGATCAAACAAAAACTTTCACATTCAGATATGCATTTTGCATTTGCATTTTTTATTACCAATATAAAATTAGGTTTTCTCTGTGACAAAAATATTTATTGTATACTATTTATTTATTACATACACTTATAAATGCCCATTTAATATAATAACATTATTTATTTACCACCTACTACCCTCATCTGTGTGTCACTGCGGGGGGCCTACTGAAAACCAGCGCTGAGTGTTTTACACCCAGCATATGCTGAGTTGGCTACCCTTTCGTTATGGGCATGTTCAGCGCAGATGAGCTGTTTTAATTAATTGTTAAGCTGTTTGTTGTTATAATCTATATGTATGTGCTGTCCTTTGTGTTGTGCTGTCCATTAGCAATTAAATTATTATTCTATTCTATTCTATTCAATGGTTTTGTGTTGCTTAGTTTATAAGTTTACTTACCTACTATTTTGGAAGCCATTTTTGTCCTCATCTGCATTAGAAATTTTTAATTAACAGATTACTAAACAGATTCATATTTTTTTAAATCAGTTATATCGTGTTGATAATCTTTCCATCCAACATTAAAAAAAAATTGACAAGACGGCACAATTTTTAAAGGGTGTAAAGCACCTTTTAACGAAGCCGAAAGGCACTTGTTCTCCTAGTCACAGCTATCATTTTTTGTTCTACACCATACTTAGGAACCTTACGTTACCTTCTAGGTACGGAGATATTGAGGGTCAAAGTTCCAACTTTTTGACAAGTTTTTATTGTCAGATTTTTACTTTAAACACATCCACGACCCCCATACTATTTATTCCAGCCATCAGCACAATGTTTTAAGTGCACCAAGTTTACATTGAGTTCTACCACAAAACATGATTTATCACCCCTAAAAAGTCATTTCCCAGCAATATTTTTTACGTAAAATACAAAGTAAATAAATAAAAAAAACTAAGTGAGTTTGATGTGCAGAATGCTTGGTTTATGGCTTCATGATGAAGTTGTTTACACCCTGTATGTTAACCTTTTGAATGTCTTAATTAGAGACACAATAGTAAGACAATAGCTTAAGTCGAACTGTGTAACTTAAGTCATTCTAGAAGATAATCATCACAATTTTGTTCCAGAGACAGTTCAAAATGTATAAAAGAAGAAAAAGAAAAGGACCGAGACTTCAAGAAAGAAAATCCAGTATCTTTGTTACCACCGCAGGTACAAGCTCTGATGTCCACCATACCCTCGCCGGAGGAGTCACCTAACTATCTGGTGTATAAGAAGGTACGTTCATCATCTGCCTAGCCTTTCCCCAACTATGTTGGGGTCGGCTTCCAGTCTAACCGAATACCAGTATTTTACTGCCTATCTGTGCTCCACAACCCAGTTAATATTGGGAAATAAGATACCACTTGGTAAGACTGGTGTCAGACTTTTAGGGCCACTGACTACCTGTAACGACTGTCAAAGATGTACAAATGACAGCCGGGACCAACGGCTAAACTTGCTTTCCGAGGCACGGAGGAAACTCGGTATGTAAGGGTGGTTACCCATCCACAGACCAACCTAGGCAAGCATGGCTTAGCCTAAAGATCGACCCGAGCGGCTGATATTATTTATCTACGAGTTCCTCTGTATAAGAAGGTCCGTTGTTGTACTATTAATAGTCCTGCCCGCGTAGTATGACCACCGTAGACACGACAGAGAGTCGACAAATCTTTTGTTCATCTGTCATTTTGTCGATTCAATGACAGATGAACAAAACGACGACCCGAACGGCGCAATGGTAGTGAGGCTGCCTTACGTTCTTAGGGTCCCCGGTTTGAATCCTGGTAGGAGCAAATGTCTGTGTGTCTGTGTCTGTTTTCGACTCAATATCTCTTATGCGACAAAGTCGCGAGTACAGTTCTCATGCTGACCTCATGAGGTCAGACTCGTCGAGTCATGACTAAGACTTGGTTCCATATCCATTCAACTATAAAATTAGTCAGAAAAGCCACAAATTATAGCGTGAGTAAAACCACAAAGATTATTGCTATACTAATATTATGAAAAGGACAAAGTTGTTGGTAAGTTTGAATGTAGGGGGCCCATAAAGCCTCAAAGAGATGTCAGCATAAGGGGAGGGGCCCGCAAGGGCCGAAGCCTGCCGGGGTTGCGGGCCTTTTCGAAAGAGATACCGCGGCCCCGGAACATAAAGGGCGAGGAAGGAACATGGATGGGTTTTAGTCAGTAAGAGTCTGACACTCCCTCCCGCTCCGCCCAGAGTGGGAGAAGTCATTTGATGATTTCCCATCCTAAAAAAAAAAAAAAAAAATGGGGGCCCATAAATTTTGTACTGGCGACCGCGAACCGAAAGACGTTGGGTTGGAAGGCCTCCCACTAGGTGGATCGATGACCTGGTGAAAGCTCAGACAAGACTCCGTGGCTGTTACTTAGACCAGGGACTCAAACTGTTACCGTAATAATGTGTTTTTAACACTGTTTTTAAAACAGTTTCAACAGAAACACAATTTTAGTTGTAACAGATACAATAATGTTACCGAATCAAACTGTAACCTTTTATATGTGTTAATATGTGTAACTGAAATAATCAGTTTTACAACAGACTGCGACTAGATTTCGGCTATCCATTGGCAACGCTGAGTTTACCTGTTAAACACTTATTAAGATTTGAACACATTTATAAGTGTTACATTTTTGACTCTGTTACCAATTCAACATGTAACTCTTATAATTCTGTAACCTTTATGTAGGTGTTTTTTAAGTCCCTGACTGAGATATTCCTTACGGAAAAACCCAATAACACTTTGCTCTCCCTGGGAATCGAACCCAGGACCACAAGCTCGGCAGTCGTGCTTACGTCACCTAGACCGACGTGAGTGTGCTATCATCATCAGCCTATAATGTTCCCACTGCTGGGACACGACCTCCTCACAATGAGAGGGAATGGGCTATAATCTACCACGCGGGCCCAGTGCGGATTGGTAGATGTCACATGTCTTCTTTTTGGTTCTAGGGCATGCCGGTTTCCTCACGATGTTTTCCTTCACCGTTTTGAGAGCAGCGGTGATGAAATAAATTACACAAAGTAATGCGCCTGTGTCTGGGTTCGATCCCACGACTTACTGTTCGTAAGTCGGGGCCACCACCACTGGGCCACCGCTCTGCTCTGTTGTGTTATTATTACAACTATTTAAAACTGTACAATTCAACGTGACATTCTCATTAACGATGCAACAACGCACGCAATAAAATGCGCGGCGGATGAAGCTTCGGAAATTGGAATGTTCCATTTCCGATACAAAATAACTATGACAACAGTGTGTCTATTTCCTTAAGGGCTATGTGATGTTTTCCGTGCTATACATTATTTATAGACAACTGTCCGCGATCCGCCCCGTTTCGCATGGACGCAGTTTCTAATCAAGAGAATGCCACCTGCGCTAAATGAAAACAAACAGAAACTTCTTTCATTCAAACCTCGGTCGTGCATACCTCAATTGATGGCCCTACATAATTGCGGCAACTATGTGACTCAGGCTGGCTGGACAAGTCTTCAATCATTCAAAATAGCTCGCATTTAACTAGATTTTCAGTTACCTAAGATAATTAACTAAACGCGAAATACAAAGTGAGCTCTCTTTTGCAGCGCTGGTAGTCAATTATTATTTTGAATTAACACATACTTACGCTTTTTATTAAAAAAAAACCTTTTGTTCCCACGGAGAAATCAAATATAAAGCAGGCGTGGCTGCTACCGGCCGATTAAAGAAATCCTTTATATATGTAAAAAATATGGTCACCTCACAATATTAATGGATGTTTATATGAGAAAATTTAAATGATCAATATCTTTGAAACTACGCAAAGTTTCTCTGTCACAAATTCTGGTTATCATTATCGTCCTCGTCACAAAATTTTGAACACATTTTGAAGGTCGTAGATAACCAGGCAGCGGAGATACATGTGTCCAGCCAGCTTGAACTCAGGTTGGCTGGACATTAAGTTTTTATTGATTTCTCGTAAACCCTTACATGTGACGCCATAAATCAAACGTTATTACTGTCACACATTGCGTTACTAAATGTTAGTAAAGGAACCATATTAAACGCTACCGTTATTGAGATTCGTAAGTGCCAGCCAGAAGTTTTACACGTAAATTCAAGCTGGCTGGACACAGATTTTTGCATTTTTCTACTAAACCACTGTACGTATCACAAAACTTTTATTTAGCTCGATGCCTGCCACAAATTTATGTGAGGTCCGTTGATATGCAAAAAGTCGTCAAAATCATTTCCATTACCGAGATTGAGAGACCAGCGAGAGAAGTGGTTTTTCAAGCTGGCTGGACACGTTTGCGATCGATTATCTAAGATAGATTATCTAAGATTCTGTAGCGTCACAAATTCTGAAATAAGAGTGTTTAGCCGTCACATAAAGTGCCCTATTGACCTAGTTAAATGCAAGCTATTTTCAAGATTTTGTCCAGCCAGGCTGAGTCACATCGTCAACTGATTTTAGGGTTCAGGGGTAAACATAATGCATAGAGCATTCAGCAGCATAGTAAACGGGTACTGGAGGTATTTAAAGCAAAGTTATTATAACGTAAAAAACTAGTTTTTTTTGGCGCTGGCTGAAGGCCCCACACGATAGTCCGGTAAAATAGAAGCCAGCCTCATAGGTCGACCTGCGAAACACCATGTCGAGAAAAATAACTCAGAAAATAGACCTCCAAAAGTGTGGTCCCGAACTCTCAAGACATTGAGAGTTGTTTTGTTGGCCAACAATTAAAATTAAAGTAGTAAAATTGTTGTTGCAGATGGAGGCTATCATAAAATTAAAAAAGTAACGTTGTTGTTGTAGATGGAGGCTATCATAAAATTAAAGAAGTAACATTGTTGTTCTAGATGGAGGCTATCATAAATTTAAAGAAGTAACATTGTTGTTGCAGATGGAGGCTATCATAAATTTAAAGAAGTAACATTGTTGTTGTAGATGGAGGCTATCATAAATTTAAAGAAGTAACATTGTTGTTGTAGATGGAGGCTATCATAAAATTAAAGAAGTAACATTGTTGTTGTAGATGAAGGCTATCATAAAATTAAAGAAGTAACATTGTTGTTGTAGATGGAGGCTATCATAAATTTAAAGAAGTAACATTGTTGTTGTAGATGGAGGCTATCATAAAATGAAAGAAGTAACATTGTTGTTGCAGGTGGAGGCTATCATAAAATTAAAGAAGTTACATTGTTGTTGCAGAAGGAGGCTATCATAACATTAAAGAAGTAACATTGTTGTTGCAGATGGAGGCTATCATTGAGAAGATGCAGGACGAGAACACCGGTGTACCAGTCAGGACTGTCAAGAGTTTTATGACCAAGATACCTTCGGTACGTACCTATTATTTTTAAACCGACTTCAAAAAGGAGGAAAATTCGTCCGAACCTTTTTTTTAAATGTATGTTCCCCGATTACTCGAAGATGGGGAGTGTATTGAATTATTATTTTTATGTTTGAAAGGGTATAACGTTTAGCTTGTGCACAACAGAATCGACACCATTGTACAGCTGTGGACATCTTTGGGCTCAATGATGAATAGTTAATGTTTTGTCTTACTGTCTATTTAATCGTTGAATTCAATAGCTATCAGAAATATCTTTGCACCCTTATAAGTGTTTATAAGGGTTCCTTTGACAGCCCGGATTGATGCGGGTTCGATCCCCGCCCGGAACAAGTATTTGTATGTCCTTTGTGTCATTATCATCTGCCTAGCCTTTTCCCAACTACCTACACATGTTGGGGTCGGCTTCTAATCTAACCGGATGCAGCTGAATACCAGTATTTTACATGGAGCGACTGCCTATCTGACCTCAAAACCCAGTTAGTACGGATAATACCCCTTGGTAAGACTGGTTGTCAGAGTTTTGTGTATGTGAGCTTAAATGTTTGTTAACGTACGATAATGCAGGAGATATTCCTAGTGTGGGGGAATGAGTTTTTAATTTTTTGAGGGAGTACGGATGTAATTAGGCAAGCAAAACCTTGTTTATGCATGATGCATATTGACCGTCCCTGGGGATGTGCCTTAACAGGTGTTGCACAGAGGGAGTCCCGGAGTCCGCACAGGTATTTCCAAGAATGGATGGTGACCATCGAGGTGGTTTAAGTGAGATAAAAATCCCACACTCCCCGGACTTATCCCCAAAGACCGGTCGCATTTTGAAGGTTTCCCTCTGAGAACCAAAAAAGGCATATTGACTGTGCTGTTAGTGCCTGTTAGATTGTCAACCTTCGCCTAAGAGCAGTACGTTGCTAATCGTAGAAATCATGTTGTAGTCTTATATTGTTTTTCTACAGGTATTCACCGGCACAGACCTCATAGCCTGGATAAACCGCCACGTAAAGATGGACGAGCCGTGGGAGCCAGTCCACATGGCGCACCTGTTAGCAGCGCACGGTTATCTGTTCCCCATAGACGACCACAAACTCACTGTCGCCAACGACAACACTTACTACCGGTGAGTGTTAGAGAAGGGGATAACAGAAAAGAGAGAAATAGGAGGAGAGGAGGTAAATTGGGTGAGAGGGTAAAATTGGGTGATAAATAGAAGGAGAGGGGACGAATTGGGTGAGAAATAGGAGGGGCGAATTGGGTGAGAAATAGGAGGAGAGGGGAGAAATTGGTAACAAACAGGAAAAGATGGACGAGCCGTGGGAGCCAGTCCACATGGCGCACCTGTTAGCAACGCACGGGTATCTGTTCCCCATAGACGACCACAAGCTCACTGTCGCCAACGACAACACTTACTACCGGTGAGTCTTAGAGAAGGAGATAACAGAAAGAGAGAAAAAGGAGGAGAGGGGACAAATTGGGTGAGAAATAGGAGGAAAGGGGACGGATTGGGTGAGAAATAGAAGGGGAGGGGACGAATTGGATGAGAAATAGAAGGAAAGGGGACGGATTGGGTGAGAAATAGAAGGAGAGGGGACGAATTGGGTGAGAAATAGGAGGAGAGGTTACAAATTGGGTGAGAATTAGGAGAAGAAGGTACAAACAGAGGAGAGGGAACAAATTGGGTGAGAAATAGGAGGAGAGGGGACAAATTGGGTGAGAACTTGTAGGAGAGGAAACAAATTGGTAACAAACAGGGGGAATGTTAAGATTGCCAATTGGCAACTGAAAGTTTAAAGTAGAATGCACGTCGTTTATATATATTTTTTTTTGTTTCAGATTCCAGACACCATATTTCTGGCCATCCAACCAATGGGAACCTGAGAACACTGACTATGGTAAGACTATTATAACTTTTTTAAAGTTA
This sequence comes from Xestia c-nigrum, assembly GCA_916618015.1. NCBI lineage: Eukaryota > Metazoa > Arthropoda > Insecta > Lepidoptera > Noctuidae > Xestia > Xestia c-nigrum. Next base: position 16,100,267 of record OU745268.1, read on the forward strand.
AAATCACTAATATCATAAAAAAATTGGTTGCCTGTAAAGTCGGTATACGGGCGAAAGTTTTACGTGACAACGACTTTGAGTGGTAAAATAATTTTAATGTGAATATTCATTCGTATAGTAGGAAGAAGGATGAAATAATAGTAACAGTTTAAAACATTTATTTATACAAAGAATTCTATTTAAAACATTAATTTATACAAAGAATCTCGCACTGAATTTCATATTAACAAAATTTTATTTTTACCTTTACACATACATACCTATCTCTCTCACTCTCTCTCTCTCGCTCTGTCTCTCTCGCTCTTAGGCGGGCTAACTGTGCTCGAGTGGAAGGGACGCGTGCCTTTCACTTTTTATGTCTGTCTCTCTCGCTCTTAGGCGGGCTAACCATGCCCGAGTGGAAGGGACGCGTGCCTCTCACTCGCTCTCATTGTGAGCGCATAACGTGAGCGGAGCGTAACGCAGTTTCTTGAAGTGTCACCCGGCAAACCAATTTATAAGACGTTGTCACGTCAAAAATATATCGTTATCACGTAAAATTATCGTCCGTGAACTGACTTTACAGACAACCATTTTTTTTGTACGTTATAAAACAGAGTTTTGTTCTTTTAAAAACATAGATACTATTTTCCAACGTAACATTGTATTAAAACTAGCGAGATGGTAAACTCTCGAAAGAGTGTCAAACGAACATACTGCTTACAATATGACTGGTTATTTTTCGGTAGATTATAATCTCATGAAGTATTGTGAAATGTATGCGACGGATCTCAACTCGTGCGGTGTGGAGGAGGGGTTCGTAAGGGGGAAGGAGTCCCCCTTACCCCGTACCACTCTCATGAAAAGATAATGCACCATTCCTGAGAAATACCGATTAATATAACCTGTCCCCAAAACACATATTCCCCTAAAAAGCGTAGTCGACGGAGCCCCGTTACGCGGAGCCCCGATTTCTGTCTGCAGGGTTTAAAGGAACCTAACTAACCTAACGTGGGAATGCCCCAAGTCCCGATTATGGGGGCAGAGATACTTCCGTCGCATGAATTATAATCTACCGAAAAATAATGCGTTAAATTGTAAGCAGTATGTTCGTTTGACAACCTTTCGAGAGTTAACAATCTCCCTAGATATATTACAATCTAACGGGTTTTACAATTTTACGGTGATATATATTCATTACTTAATAGTAAAGTAAAACTTATTTGCATAGATCGCATTGCAGGTTAATAAAATAAAATGTCAATTAAAATAAGCCGTGTTTTCATGCTTAAAAAAAAGACTTGGAAATGTTTTCTTCAAATAAGATGTTAATTAAAATAAGCCGTGTTTTCATACTTAAAAAAAAAACTTGGAAGTATTTTCATTTTCAAAAACACCCCTTTCAAAAATCAGTTCTTTTTTCCTATCTATAAATTATTTCATTTAATTGTTTTAGCGGTATACCTCTGCAAGCGCACAATGCAGAACAAGGCGCGTCTGGAGCTAGCTGACTACGAAGCCGAGTCTCTAGCGCGACTACAGAAGATGTTCAGCCGGAAATGGGAGTTCATATTTATGCAGGCCGAGGCTCAGAGCAAGGTATGGAAACTAGAAGTACTTAAGGCCTATTACCTTGCTCAATGACCTTGACGATTTGTCGTCTGTCCTGGGTTTTTTTTTTTAGGCGCCCCTACCGGCAAACGACCAATAATTTGACGACCCGATTGGCGTAATGGTAGTGACGCTGCCTTACGTTCTTAGGGTCCTGGGTTCGAATCCCGGTAGGAGCAAATGTTTGTGTGATGAGCACGGACATTTGTTTCCGAGTCATGGGTGTTTATATGTATAATAAGTATGTATTTACAAACAAAAAAGTATATGTGTAGTATATCAACTATCTAGTGTTCACGACACAAGCTTTGCTTAGTGTGGCACTAGGTGGCGCTGTGTGTTAATGTTCAGCGATATTTATTTTTATTTTTAATACTATAATGAAGATAAACAAGAACGCAGATGTGTCACAGTTTTGTAGTTTTTACCTAATTTATTCGAACTCTGAGAAACATATTTATTTTGAAATAAATTAATTTCTTTGACTATGACTAGCTTTCGTCAGTTATTTTATTGAGCGCAGGTACTCTAAATGATACATTCTGAAGGTTTAATGATGACCAGGTAAGTGTATATCGGTTCTCAGTAACGAACTATACTAATGACTAGAGTAAACGAACTAAAAAAAAACGTTTTGTTTTAATCTTGCCATGATCTGATAAGAAGAAGAAATAAATAAAAAAAAAACAAGTAGAAAAGAAAAGGAAAATTCATTACACAGACCCGCTAGTTGGGACTAGACAATTTGCTATAATTACTACTTTTGAAAGCTTGGGTTTTACCTGTTAAAACAAAATGTATGTGTTATTGAACAAATAAAATTACACACAGCGCCATCTAGTGCCACACTAAGCAACGAGGCTTGTGTTGACACCTTATAAAGGGTGTAAAACACCTCTTCACTAAGCCGAAAGGCACTTGTTCTCCCTATCATTGCGATCATTTTTTTGTTCTACACCATACCTGGGAACCTTCTAGTTACGGGGGGTCAAAGTTACAACGCTTTGACAAGTTTTTCTTTAAATACAAGTTTTTTTTTGTAAGATTTGGCTTTTAACCCACGACCACGACCACGACCCCCGTACTATTCAATCCATCCATCAGCACAATGTTTTAAGTGCGTTACATTGAGTTCTACCATAAAACGTGATTTATAACCTCAAAAAAAAAGTAATTTCCCAGCAATATGTTTTACGTAAAGTTACTTAGTTTGATGTACAGAATGCTTGGTTAACGGCTTTGTGATGGGGTGGTTTGCACCCTGTATAGGGTGATTGGCAATTTGTGCACGATACTTAAACACTTGATTGCGCTCATGATAATGTTACGAGCTGGGTATGAGATAAATTAATTACTACCGATTAAACAACAAACTTACTTTATTAATCACAAAACAATTTAAACTTAATCACAAGTACACTACTGATCACTATTCGCTTAGATATCGCACTTCTAGTTCACTTCGAATCGCTTCGTTGTGTAGTCAAAATCGACCGCCACCGCCGGTCGCGTGTCCGAGCAATGTTTTTATACTTGTTAACAGACACACGAAAAATATCCACGAATATTTTAGAGGTGTGTAGAACCGCTTCAGAAAAAAAAAACATTAACAAAAGGAACTGTAGGCAAAAAAAGATAATAAACTACTTGAGGCAAGAAAGAAGTAGGTACTTTATGCCCTCGGTGTACGGTCGAAATTACGAGTATAATACAATTCCTGATGTTTTTTTATAAGTAGGTTCCGAATGTGTACCTACTTAAGGGGCCGGCGGAGCATGCGTATTTCATACAAACGTAATACCAAAATAATTTGCAAATCCTAATTATTCTTAAAGTAGTGTGTATTTATGTCGATTGGGTTACAGAATATCTATGATCCCAAATATAAATTTTGAAAGGAAAATGATATAAAAACGAGATATGAGGAATTATAAATTTCTATAGAAAACTTATTTCTCTCATAACTCTTGTTTAAATCAGTATACATTCAAAATATATATTTGGGAACCCCATATTCTGTAGTCCAATCGCAATAAATACACACTACTTTAAGAATACGTTTGATTCATAAATTATTTTGGTATTACGTTTGTATGAACTACGCATGCTCCGCAGGCCTCTTAACTTCAAAACTAATAATAATGGGAAGCACTCGAAGTTTCATCGCTGCAATCACGTGCTTTCTCGAATGTTCTCGTGTACGATGTAATAGTATTTTGCTTATTGTTCACCGAAAAACTGCTCAACGCGCCTGCAGATGTTTTCACTTCAAAAAGTTTTCAAAAAATCTAAATGCTTAGAGAATGGCGACCCGAATGGCGTACTGGTAGTGAGGCTGCCTTACGTTCTTAGTCCTGGGTTCGAATCCCGGTAGGAGCAAATGTTTGTCTGATGAGCATTTGTTTCCCAGTCATGAATGTTTAAATGTATAATAAGTATGTATTTACAAACAAAAAGTATATAATTATGTTGTATATCAACTATCTAGTGTCCACGACACAAGCCTTGCTTGGTGGCGCTGTGTGTTAATGTCCAGCAATATTTATTTATTTATAATTCGAAGTTATCATTTTATTTTATTGTTCCAGGTTGACAAGAAACGCGATAAGTTGGAGAGGAAAGTTTTGGATAGTCAGGAGAGAGCTTTCTGGGATGTTCACCGACCAATGGTAAGTACGAAAGACGGTCTTTGCTCTGTTGAACTCAGCCGAATCCGCTCGGTGTCAAAAACCCCCGTCTGTCACCCGAGCCGAATCGGCGCGAATTTTTCATTCCTTAATGTTTTGATGTAAGGTGCTTATTTAAACTATACCAATCCTGCTCAACTTGCACTCAGAGTCTAGGAGACGGAACAAGAATAGTTATTTATCCAACATGTGAGGAAAGTTCGTTTTTCCTATGAGTTTTGATTTTGAGTCTTGAGCGAACGAATAATTGAAAAATAGAATCACGAGCGCAGCGAGTGATTATAAATTTCAATCCTGAGTACGCGAAAGACTCAACAAAACGAATAGCAAATGAACTAGCTCACATTTTGCATACAAAACTTCTCACCACTCCCAGCAAAAAAGTATTCAGTCATCATAGGTAACTCAAAGCTGTGCTGAAGATTCCATCAGTAAATGTCACCGTAAAATTGTCAAATACGTTACCTATATTGTAATATCTCTAGCTATATTGTAAAGTCTCGAATTATTGTCAAATGAACATACTGCTTACAACAAAACGCATTATTTTTCGTGAAATGTATGCGATGGTAGTCAACTTACGCGGTATGGAGGGAAGGAGGGGTCCCCCTTGCCCAGTGGCACAACTCTCATGAAAAGATAATGCACCATTCCTGAGAAATACCGATTAATATAACATAACCTTAAAACACTTTATATTCCCCCTAAAAAGCGTAGTCGACGGGGGGGTGCCCCAAGTCCCGATTATGGGGGCAGAGATACTTCCGTATGTTCAGTTGACAATCATTCGAGATATTACAATATCGCGAGAAAAAACACGTTATATTGTAATATAACGTGTTTGACAATTTTACGGTGACATATATATACAGGGTGTCTCATTCTAATCGGTCAGTATGGGAAAGTCTGAAACTATAAGACATACGAAGATCTGTTCTGAGGAACCATGTCATCGATTTTAAAAACAAGAAAAACTGCATTCATACATTTTGAAAAACATCTGTACTCCGTTCGGGAATCGAACCCGGTTATGTATTTTGAAAAAAAAAAAACATACACTATTTCTATTTCGATATCGATTGTGTAGGTCTTAAGCAATAAATGTCTGTATGAAACATGATGTCTAAAATGAATAAAATGCATTGTTTCCAAATACTTTAATTTATTTTAGTAGGTGCTCGAAGTGACCACCGCCTTTTTCAATATTCAAAATAACCGGGTTCGATTCCCGAACGGAGTACAATGTTTTTTAAAATGTATGAATGCAGCTTTTCTTGTTATTAAAATCGATGACATGGTTCCTCAGAACAGATCTTCGTATGTCTTATAGTTTCAGACTTTCCCATACTGACCGATTTGAATGAGACACCCTGTATATCTATATTGTCACAGATAAGACCCTCGCCTACAGCTTAACAAAATATTCTTTAACTTTGATAGCTCATATCTCGGTAACGTGACACTTTTGAACATTTTGTCTCTTACAAATTATGTTTGTATTGATACCAGCTATCGATTAACGTGTTATAATCGTCTAATGTCGGACAAAAAATCGGCCAAAAAATTCAAATTGAATGACTTCAGTAGTCATTATAAGGCAGTGGTTCCCAACCTTTCTTAGGCCAGGGACCACTTTGGTATGTTCATTGTTAACAGGGACCATATGGTCCTAGATAAACATGGACACCGACAGGATACAGATAACTAGGGGAGTGAATCTTTAACTCACACTATACAAAAATTGGACAAAAGCGATCGAATTGGGCTCAAAAAATTTAGCAATCATTTAGTAATTTTGCCTCTGATAGTTTCAATTAGGTTAGGTTAGGTTAGGAATAACATTTTAATCTTTCGCGGACCGTAGTCGAGGCTCCTGCGGACCACCAGTGGTCCGCGGACCACAGGTTGGGAACCAGTGTTATAAGGTATAAAATATATTCCTTTTTTTGGCCCAACTGAATCAAATGGAAATAGGTAGAAAACAACCCAAAATAAACAGTAATAATCTAAAGTATCTCCATTCCAGCCCAACTGCGTGAACACAACAGAGATTGACCCCAAGAAGTTATCTCGTATAAACGCGCTGAAAGCTAAGAGACTGCGACAATGTCAGGAGCTGATACTGCAACACAATCTGAAGGTAAGACATACATACCATCACGCATGTGTACCCCGAGGGGTATACAGAGTTGTGTAGTATAGTCCATATCATCATCTGCCTAGCCTCTTACCTACTATAGTCCGCACCACAAGTAGCTATAATTTTTGTAAAGAAAGAATTTCTACCAAAATACGTAGCGATAATAGGGGAGACGACAAAAAAATCGAATCAGTTCGTCAGTTAGATTATAAAAAATATTTGACCCGTATATTTTCTTTTGTTACGTGGATGTTTATATGTATAATAAGTATGTATTTACAAACAAAAAAGTATATTACAAATGTAGTATATCAACTATCTAGTGTCCACGACACAAGCCTTCCTTAGTGTGGCACTAGATGGCGCTGTGTGTAATGTCCAGCGATATTTATTTATTTAATTCAATCAACAAAAATACTCCCAAATTCAATCAACTTAAATTATCATACGTGTAATACGAAACTAACTAGCTATTTCACTTGGTCGGGTTATATTTTGGCGATATATTATAAAGCGAAATATAACCCGACCGATTGAGATTAAAACCCGACCGAATGATTTACCGATTTGGTAAAACAGGTTTAAAATATGTATTAGTTTATTGTTATGTTATTTTGTGTATTTTATCTATGGGCCTTAGTTGCCTGACAATAAAATGATTTAATATTATATATTACTAGCTGACCCACGCAACTTCGTCTGCGTCACTTAAGAGAGAGCTCACAAAGGGAATAAAATTTCCCCAGATTTTGTAACATTTTTCATTGCTGCTACGCTCATATTAGTCATAGCGTGATGTTATATAGCCTAAAGCCTTCCTCGATAAATGGACTATCCAACACAAAAATATTTTTTCAATTCGAGCCGGCAGTTCTTGAGATTAGCGCGTTCAACCAAACAAACTTTTCTGCTTTATAATATTACTAGCTGACCCACGCATTAGTATAGATTAACCATAAAGTTCGGTACGGGCCCCATTCGGGGCCGGGCACTGAAACCTACGCTGGCTCGGTACTGGCCCCGAATGGGGCCGGCGGTTAAGTCATACGACATCCTTATTATTTATGTAAATATTTAATGTTCTGATTATGAAAGACTATAAGTGTGCGTTAATTAAGAGAGTTGGAGAAAAATATCATATGTTAGAGCCATTCAAAGTTCTGTATTTAGCGCGCAACATTCTTAATTTACCCTAATAAAATCCAAATGCGTAAATACGTTCATCGCCATTTTGACGGCAGTGCTAGCCGACGCTAAAAATCATAAAAATTGGGGTTTTCGGGCATCCAAGCTCCATTATGTTGAGAAATAATAACTCTTAATTTAATTATGTGACGAATTCATCCATAGTTCAATTTTAATAAGCAGTGGTAATGATATATTTTTATATACAAAGTCAAAGTTTCGCGCCAATCTTGTTTGTTTACATTTCATTTTTCACATTTTAACACACAGACACGTTTAGAATCGACAACAGATTATGACTAATATCAATTCAAATATTATAAACAACATGAGAATACCCAGATCTTAGCGTAATTTACTAATATAGGACCAATAACACGTAATATTCATTACCACTACGTAATTTTGTATTCGAAAATGGACATCCATTTCTTTTTTCTTTTTTTTTTATATTTGTGATGTGTGAAAGCGATTATTCAAATCGATTCTTTTTTGTAAAATTCGATTAACTCGAGTAATTTATTTACGGAATTAAGCAAATCGATAGATAGAACGTAAAACAATTTTGTTTATATATATTATAACATTATTAAAAAGCTTTAGTTAGGAAATCTTAATAGTTTTCGTACATTGTACCAACCCAACAATAAACAGCACAGATTGACCAAAGGCTAAATTCGCGCCGATTTTTTTTCCTTACCAAAATTTAAATTAAGAATGCACTCGCTGTTCAAAATTACATTGTACTTCAATGTAGGTAAATTATTGTGATTTTCTTTTCGTTGGTTGTCAGTGCGCCAGGGATGAAAGGTTATAATATACTCTATGCCAGGGATCTTGGTACTGATTTTTTAGGTGTGGTGAAAATTGGTTTGGTTCCTACCATGATAATTGTATTTAGTAAACAAAATGGGGAATAGTATGATTATTTTACTGTGTTCGGTTGGATTAGTTATTGGGATACACCATTTTATTTTCAAATACTTTTTTTAACACCCTTTTCTATCGCATTGGTGGGCAAAGGCCTTCCCATGACTTTTTAATTTTATTTATTTCTCGCCTTTTACGAACAATACTTTTAATCGTCAATTTCAACGGCCGCTCGGGTCGACGTTTAGGTTAAGCCTTGCTTGCCTAGGTTGGTCTGTGGATGGGTGACCCATTACATACCGAGTTTCCTCCGTGCCTCTGAAAGCACGTTAGGCAGTTGGTCCCGGCTGTCATTTGTAGTTCTTTGAAAGTCGTTACAGGTAGTCAGCGACCCAATATGTTAGACAACGTATCGTATCATCACCCAGTACCAACTGGGTTGTGGAGGTCAGATAGGCAGTCGCTCCATATAAAATACTGGTTTTCAGTTAGACTGGAAGTCGACCCCATAATAGATGGGAAAAGGCAAGGTAGATTATGAATTATCATTCAATTTTTCCGATCCTTGGCGCATCATATCCAACCTTCAGACATAACTAAACCAAATTCAAAATTAATGATTAAAGTAAATAAAAATACTTTATAAATGTGAATGTATGTGTATAGTCACAATTACATTCCTAATTTAAATTTTGAATTTAAAAATTCGACGCGAATTTAGCAAGAGGTTGTCCGTTTGTACGGTTGAAAATATTAATAATTCATTTTCAGATTTTGTCTTTGCTTAAACTGTGAGACCTCATATTTTGCCATACGGTGCTAGTTCGGCAACGGCGTTTCTCCAAATTCTCCAATCCATAAGTTTTTAAAGGAAAGATTATCATTAAAATGTTGACTTGAAGCAAGAATTTCGTTATTTGTTTAGAGTTTAGAGAATTCTGTGTTTATTAATTGAAATTATACCAAGGAGTTTTCATTGTGTCTCAAACTTTTTTCCAAACTTAATTTTATTGCGAGTATCGATTAGGCTGAATGCAACATTTTAATCGTAATGATGAAACCCGGGTTTACGGTCAGCACTACGAAGTGACATGTCATGTGATAAGTTGGTTGCAACATTGTTTTTTTTTAGTAATATTTGTCAAGACTTTGATCGTAATTTTTTATGAAATAATGTATGAATAATGGCAAAAATAAGAACGCAGATAGAAGGTTACTGTATTTATTTAGCTTTTTCCAGCTTGTTTAGCGAACGAGAAGCTTGCATATGTACATTATTTCCAGCGCATCTACGTTACCTAGTTTTTGGAAGGGTGCAGTAATATGTGTTTTATAAATATTTGGCAAAACACTGACGCCGTTTTACCGACCTAAACACGTTACTGGAGATATTTACCACAAAATTATGGTATGAAACAGCTTCCTAGACATATTTTTCATAAAAAATCTAATGCTGAAAGTTCACGAAAATTCTGTAAATTTTTGACAAATTCGCATCACCCCGCCGATTCAGCTGATGTGTCATGTGTCAAAATCTTGTCGTGCATAGTGGTTAATAAAGCGCTGTCGCCTAATGTTTTGTGGTATTGGGAAGCAAAAAAAAGAATGTAAACATTTGGGCCGACATTTTGAAGTACACGCTGACGCTTGCGAACCGAAATGTGTGTTTACAAAATTTATAGCTTCTCGTAGCGGGGAATATTATTTATGTTGGGGTCGGATTCCAGTCTTACCAGATGCAGGTGACGTGCTGAAGAACAAGTATGTTATCAAAATCAAAATCATTTATTTCAGGCACTTTTGAATTGTCGATACAAAAATCATCATTAAGAGCCCTCTTACAGTCCACTAGCGCCGCCAAACATAAACGGCCGTTTTTGTTACAAATGCACGATTTAGCTAAACAGCTATATTTCAAGTGGTGACAATGTGTTATAAAATTACGTTATTGCCTTTTCTACAGTAATAATAGACCACATTTTGTATTTTTGATTCTATTTACGAGTTATGACATTTTTTCGATTGGCGGCGCTAGTGGACTGTAAGAGGGCTCTTAAATGTAGCTACAGTCCCAGTCACAAGACATAAAAACTGAAATTAGTGTAGTTGCTCATTCCCTAGCGTAGATCTCTATGGACTACAGGAGCTGAAGGCGAGTATTATAATGCCTGAAAGTATATGATTCACTGCAATAAACAAAACCAGAAAAAAAATATGATATTCTTCAGGATATAAAGGGTGTAAAACACCTTTTCACGAAGCCGAAAGGCACTTGTTCTCCCCATCACTGCGATATTTTTTTTGTTCTACACCATAGAGATATTGGGGGTCAAAGTTACATATTTTTTTACAAGTTTTTTTTAAACATGTTTTTGCTGTATGTTTTTTTACTTAAAACACCTCCACGACCCCCGTACTATTCAATCTATCCATCAGCACAACGTTTTGAGTGCGTTACATTGAGTTCTACCATAAAACGTGGTTTTTCACCCCAAAAAAGGTTTCCCAGCATACATTTTAGCGTAAAGTTACTTAGTTTGATGTACAGAATGCTTGGTTGACGGCTTCGTGATGAGGTTGTTTAGATAGATAGATAGATAGAATACTCTTTATTATGTACACCATAAAAATTAAAATACAATAGTTTTAAACATTTTACAAGGGGTAACACAATGGGCGGTCTTATCGCTAAAAGCGATCTTTTAAAGACAACCTTTGGATGGATTTAAAAGGGAAGGAGAGACAATACTGCAGGTAGCCTGTGGTGTACCATTTACGTATATACAATAAATAAATACATACATATACATACATAAGACACTCATGTAAATATACACCCTATATAGTTGGTAAAAGGCTGGCCAGATGATGATCACTGCTAAAACGAGACACAGAATAACACCTTTAATAGGAGCCTATTTATCTTTTTCAGAACAACCCGATAGTGACGATCACAAACCCTCAGGAGAGTGAGGAAGAAATACAGAAGAAGAATGAGACTACCGTCAAGGAAAATGGTAAGAGAACAACCGACTTCAAAATAAAACAAAAATTTATAAATATCTTTAGCTTCTGAAGTCGGTGACTTTTGTTTGATTGATTTAATTTTTTTGTCATCAAAGGTTTAATAGTCAATTTTTAGTGGTTCACATGTGCTTGATATACATGGAAAGTGCATACCGTTACAAGTACAACAAGCCCAAACACGACTAGGATACTTTGTCTCATTATGGAGTTCCGTGACTCTTGGCTTCATCATCAGATCTGATGGTAGAATGGTTCTTATCAAACGCAAATGCTTCAATTGTGGCAGAATATACCAAAATCACTGTAGGTTGTCCTATACAATTCGAAGAGTTCCCTCAATTTCGCCAAGATTCCATCATCAGATCCCGACTTGGTGGCTATGGGACCATTTCAACAAAAAAAAAAGAATTCCAACAAAAACATATTTTTTCAAATCAAGCAAGCGACGAAGTTATGCGCGAACAAACAGAAACATCCGAATTGAGAACCTCCTCCTTTTCAACCGACTTCCAAAAAGAGGAGGTTCTCAATTCGACTGGGCTGAAATCTCATATCTGTCTATTGTTTACACCAGTTCATAACCTAAAATCACGACGGTACGCTGTGAAGGGGTAAGCACATGCGAACCACAAAAAAAGTGTAAAATAAAAACTTTCAGAAGTCGGTGACCTTTGTTTGATTGATTCAGTTTTTTTTGTCACCGACTTCTGAAGCGTTACTTCTGAAGTTATTTTTACTTTTTTGTTTTCTCTGAAGTCGGTTTTATTTTTTTTTAGAAGTCGGTTGCCTACGAGAAAATAAGTAGAAGTCAAGTATTTATTTTTCTCGTGGGTTCAAAATAACAGCCAATCGAGTCCATCTTGAAGATTAAAAAGGCTTATTAAAGTCGGTCTGTGGACGAGTGTATACCTCTCGCATGATTAATATTTTTTTATTTAGCATACAACCATATATTTGTACGCCTCTTGGCATAACATAGCGACCTCTCTTTTATTTAAGAAATGTATTCACTACCTATGTTACACAAATAAAATTGATTTTGATTTTGAGTGACACTACTCTACACACTCTCTTACTCTCTCTTCACTACTCAAGAAACCCTTACTGCTCTCGGGATTCAACTTAGTCCCTCGAATTAAATTCCCTTTTTTTCGCTTATTTCATAATCTATTTATTGCTCAAACTCAAATCATTTATTTCAACTAGACCATTGCACTTTTGAATGTTGATAAAACGAAAAAAAAAAGCATATCTACAGTCACAGACACAAGGCATAATAACCTGAGAAAGTACTGTAGTTATGTATAATATGTCACCATAAAATTGTCAAACACGTTATATTACAATATAACGTGTTTCTCTCTAGCGATATTGTAAACTCGCGAAATATTGTCAAGTGAACATACGGAAGTATCTCTGCCCCCATAATCGGGACTTGGGGCACACCCCTTTAGGCTAGTTAGGTTCCTTTTAACCCTGCACCCGGAAATAGGGGCTTCGTCGACTACGCTACTTAGGAGAATATAAAGTGTTTTAAGGTTAGGTTATATTAATCGGTATTTCTCAGGAATGGTACATTACGTTTTCATGAGAGTGGTACCACTGGACAAGGGGAGCCCCTCCTTCCCTCCACACCGCGTGAGTTGACTACCATCGCATTGCATTTCACGAAAAATAATGCGTTTTGTTGTAAGCAGTATGTTCGTTTGACAATATTTCGAGATTTTACAATATCGCTAGAGATATTACAATATAACGTATTTGACAATTTTACGGTGATATATACAGGGTGTAATCCACCTCATCACAAAGCCGTTAACCAAGCATTCTGTACATCAAACTAAGTAACTTTACACAAAAATTATTGCTGGGAAACAACTTTTTTTTTTGAGGTTATAAATCATGTTTTGTGGTAGAACTGAAAGAAACGCACTTAAATAATTGTGCTGATGGATGGATTGAATAGTACGGGGGTCGAGGAGGTGTTAAACATCAAAACCTTACAAAAAAAAAACTTGTATTTAAAAATAACTTGTCAAAAAGTTGTAACTTTGACCCCCCATATTTCCGTAACTAGAAGGTTCCCAGGTATGACGTAGAACAAAAAAATGATCGCAGTGATGGGGAGAACAAGTGACTTTCGGCTTCGTGAAGAGGTGTTTTACACCCTTTAGATGTGTTATACAACCTTAGTTTTTGTTTATACTAAACCCGAAAAGGGGTCATTGTACTCATCATTTTGAACAACTTTTTCTATGGGACGAACCCTGAAATCGCGAAAAAAAAATCAGCTGTTCCCTACATTTTGACGAGTTATGCGAACATAAATGTAGGGAACAGCTGATTTTTTTTTCGTGATTTCAGGGTTCGTCCCATAGAAAAAGTTGTTCAAAATGATGAGTACAATGACCCCTTTTCGGGTTTAGTATAAACAAAAAATAACCCTGTATATGTTATTATCCCTTTAAAATAAGAAATGGTCCCCAGGCGAGCCCTCCCAGGCCGATATCTCCGCGACGTGCCTCCCCGGGCCGGCCAGCAAGACGCCCAGTATTGAGCAGCAGATCGACGCCGCCAAGAGACAGGTCTCCATGCTGAGGGCGCGCCTCGAGCGACGGAACGTGAGGCTCAGCAAAGTGCAGGACATGTGAGTGATCTTAATATACTACATTTAGAATTCAGAAGTGAAGATGTTTAAAATAAGACAACGAGGTACATAAAGTAATGAATTCAACCGTTTATTCTAACTTGGAACAAATATCAATTGCTGAAACTATCCATAACCATAATAAATCATAAGGAATTCAATTAACACGTAATTGCTTAGAAAAGTAGCGAGTAAGTACACAAAATAGGAAAATATAAATCTTACAGCCCTTTGAACGATATTCCCAACGAGTCTCTCGCGACCAGAGACCAAAGCAAGTTGTCTGTCACGCCTTTCCATAGAAGTTACCTCCATAGAAGTAACCTCCATAGAAGTAACCTCCATAGAAGTAACCTCCATAGAAGTAACCTCCATAGAAGTAACCTCCATAGAAGTAACCTCCATAGAAGTAACCTCTGCTACGTACAACCATGACGCGAAACCTCATTTCTTCCTAACACTATAACCATGTGTCACTGTCTTCGTACACTGCACGCTAATCTCCGAAACCACCAAACGGATATTAATAAAATTTGGTGTGGTTTATGGTTCTGGCGCCATATGAAGTATTGGCGGGTCGCTACTAAATTGTACAGTGTGGAAGGGGGAAACATCGACGTACAAACAGCTACGTGTGCTCATCAATTTTTTTTTTTTGCAAACGGTTATTAAAAACATCAGTTGTATTGCACAAAAGCGCAATATTTACGAGGTCAAAATATATGGAATAGCAATTTTTTAAATAACTGTATACAAACTTCAATTTTGTATAGCATAAAGTTCGCTAAGAACGCTATTGTAAACTTATCGATTTCTACTAGTTCACACCTACCGCAAGCCGCGTTAAGTGGTTTAGTTTAAGAAAAAAACTAAAATTAGTAGTGAAATTTCAGCAAAAAATTGCTTGATAAGGGCCAGTTTCACCGGTTCCGGATAAAAGGTCGGTTAGTTATCTGATAGTTAATACTATCTACCACTTAAAGGCTGGTTATAACTAATACTATATCTACCAGATATCGCTATCCGACACCTGTGAAACCAAAAGTGTTAGTTTATCTGGCAGATAAGTTCCTAATAGGGTAACCGACACTTTATCCGCAACCGGTGAAACTGGCCCTAAGTCTCGCTAGCTAATTTGATTAAACAAAAGATAGACAGACTCAATTAAACATAATCGTCTTAAACTAATTCCAACTCCATATTGTCCTCAGGATGATAGCGTACTGCGAGCAATACGCTGATTACGACGCGTTCTTCACTCCGCCGGAATGGCCCAACCCCTGGCTTGGCGATTCATGTACTGATTTGTGGGACCAGGAGAAGCAGTGGTAACCTTCTTTTTATTTATTTATTTATTTATTAATTCATCAAACAATTTACACTGTGTTGGAATTATCAACAAATTACATTTAAAATCATAACAAAAGCAGTAATCAAATACAACATCATACACAAAAAAAACTAAATATAAACAATTACGAGTATTAGAATGTCATCAGTAAATACCATTAAAAGCATAAAAAAGTCAAACCAAAAACCAAAAGCAAAAATACAACATCTCTATTCCCTTAAACGAACAATTCAATTACTGTTTATATGTCCAATCATAAAAAGCTCAAACAAAACCATGTCAACTACGTTCATATTAGGTAAACTTCATAAGAATTAAATGTAAATTAAATGCCTGTTAAATGAGAATTAAATGTCAACTAAATTTAATTAAACTAAACTAAATTTAATTAAACTAAACTAAATTTTACTTTTTAATCTCACCCCTACCGCGAACATCGGTCCTTCGAGCCGGATACGCAATCCGATCCTGTTCTACAACTAGTATTTGTCTTTTTTAAACTTTCACGATCAGAACACATTATAAAACATATGAATACGACCGGATTGCACCAGCCGTGGTCGCGGAGAGACTGAAGTATTGGAGGTACCGCGACAGCAAAGTGAAGGCGTTTATTCAACTACCCTCACTCATCTTCATAAATTAAACGTAAATTCGCGATAAATCGCGAGCTATTCAAGCCATCCATCAGCGCAATGTATTGAGTGCGTTACATTGAGTTCTACCACAAAATATTATTTTTCAACAAAATTAGGGATTTTCTTTTTCAACTCTTCCCAAGTCGCTGGATAGATGGCGCTGATCTTGGTGCGTTACTGCAAGGAACAGAACGTCACATAATATCACTTGGACCTAATGGTTATATTCGGAAGCTTATGCAAACGAAAGTGTCAGTCAACGAGCGTATGTGACGTGTGTTTTTTCAATCGTTTTAGCTTTGGCACCCAGTAACGTAACGTAGTCAGTTCAACGCCATCTACCGAGTTCATTGAAACTATTTTTTTTTAATTCTCATAACGAATACCTGTCATTTTCATGTTATTTGTACAGCAAAGAGCCGCTACCACTGCGGCGCGTCCGTCGCTGGTCGTTCTCTCTGCGCGAGCTGCTGCAGGACAACGCGGGCAAGGAACACTTCGCCAGGTTCCTGTCCAAGGAGTTCAGCGGAGAGAACCTCAAGTAAGTGTATACAGGGTCTATTTCACCTCACCACAAAGCCGTTAACCAAGCATTCTGTACATCAAACTAAGTAACTTTACGCCATGGACCTAAAAAAAAAGGCGGACGTAACTTCATTAAGAAAAAATTGAAGCATCACAATGGCGGCTGCGTAACTATGTGTGCGTGTGTAAAGGGATGCCAGATGATGAAAAATTACCCATTTTTAAACAATATTTCAATAAGAATTCCCTTGCACTTGGTTTTATTACAAGTTTTTGTGACAGATATTGTTTATTACGATTTATTACGCAAAATAACAAGCGGGCACACGTAGCATCGTTCAAAACGTAATGGCCGACGGCAGACTTACTATGGTGTGAATGTGTGCGTGCGCACCTGTCAGCATTAGTGCACTGACTTACTATGGGTGCTTCAGTTATTGTTAAAGAAGACGGCGTCCGCCTTTTTTTTAGGTCCATGCTTTACACAAAATATATTGCTGGGAAACAACTTTTTTTTTGAGGTTATAAATCATGTTTTGTGGTATAACTCAATGTAACACACTCAAAACACTGTGCGGATAGATGGATTGAATAGTACGAGGGTCGTAGAGATATTTTAAGTAAAAATCATGCGATAAAAAGTGGTAAGTATTTAAAAAAAAAGCTTGTCAAAATCTTGCAACTTTGACCCCCAATATCTCCGTAACTAGAAGGTTCCCAGGTATAGTGTAGAACAAAAAAATTATCAGAATGACGAGGAGAACAAGTGACTTTCGTATTCGTTAAGAGGTGTTTTACACCCTTTATGCAGGACTGGGAGCAAAGAGCCTCTGCCACCTCCCTCCTCTCTTCTCTTGCTGTGCTAAAAAAAATCAGCTGTTCCCTACATTTATGTTCGCATAACTCGTCAAAATGTAGGGAACAGCTGATTTTTTTTTCGCGATTTCCCGGTTCGTCCCATAGAAAAAGTTGTTCAAAATGATGAGTACAATGACCCCTTTTCGGGTTTAGTATAAACAAAAAATAATGTTGTATATAAAATACATATGAATAGTCCGAAATACGAGAAATCTTTTGATATAATAAAACTTAAACTTTAAATAAAACATCCGAACTGCTCTTTTGAAAGCCACTTTGCTTTCGGCTTTTTTAATGCCAATTTAATCAACACACAACCTAACACTGGCCTGCACAATGCAGAAAACGTAAGAAAATTTGAATTTCGCTGACTACCCAGACGCTTCCCCCTTAAGACGGTCAAGTCTCACATCTCATGGGAGGAGTATCGTCAAAACGACCGATGTTATAGTTCTTAGGCAGACCTTTTGACGACCCGAATGGCGTAGTGGTGGGTGAGGCTGCCTTACGTTCTTAGGGTCCGGGGTTCGAATCCCGGTAGGAGCAAATGTTTGTGTGATGAGCACGTACATATGTTTCTGAGTCATGGATGTTTATATGTTTAACAAGTATGTATTTACAAACAAAAAAGTATATTTATATAGTATATCAACTGTCTGGTGTCCACGACACAAGCCATGCTTAGTGTGGCACTAGATGGCGCTGTGTGTTAATGTCCAGCGATATTTATAATTTATTTATTATTATTACCTCCTTACTTGATTAAAATTCTTGTAAAAAACTTTAAAAAAAGTATCTAAAGGGTGTAAAACACCTCTTAGCGAAGCCGAAAGGCACTTGTTCTCCCCATCATTCCGATCATTTTTTTGTTCTACACCATACCTGGGAACCTTCTAGTTACGAAGATATGGGGGGTCAAAACAACATTTTGTCAAGTTTTTTTGTAAGATTTTAAATTTTACCACCTCAACGACCCCTGTACTATTCAATCCATCCATCAGTACAATGTTTTAAGTGCGTTACATTGAGTTCTACCACAAAACATGACTTATAACCTCAAAAAAAAAGTTGCAATAATTTTAGCGTAAAGTTACTTAGTTTGATGTACAGAATGCTTATATGGTACGGTATGTAGTATATCGAGTATCTGGTGTCCACGACACAAGCACGACACAATGGTTTATTTGAATTAATTATTTTCTTTTTAAGTTGTATTTTATTTTTGTTTTGCTATGGACACTTAACATGCACATTGTGCAAACATAATATACCATCTCAACTCAAAGATTTTGTAACAATAATTTGATTTAAAAGAGTGTCCATGGAGTTTCTTGCCCGTTCGTCTCCATAGAGATCTACGTTAGGGAATGGGCAACTACATTACTTTCACAGTTTTTATGTCTTGTGATTGGGACTGTAGCTACTTTAAATGTTCATTTTGTTTCGACAATTCAAAAGCGCCTGTAACTGGCCTACTTGAAATAAATGCTTTGATTTGATTTGATTTGATTTGATTTGATTTGATTTGACTGGCATGAATGCTGAAATGGACCTTTTTGGCGCAGCCGTGAGGCACATAGCACATTTCTACTATGTTCTACTCATTGTTTTGTATCTTTTTTAGTATTGTGTGTGTGCATTTATTAACTGACGTCAAATAAATATTTTTCTTTCTTTCTTAGTGTGGTACGAGATGGCGCTGTGTGTAATGTTCAGCGATTTTTATTTATTTGAACCGACGATATGTTTTTCTCACAGATTCTGGCTAGCCGTTCAAGAGCTGAAGGCGCTGCCCATCCGGCGCGTGGCGACTCGCGCTAAGGAGATCTGGAAGGAGTACCTCGCGAGCGACGCGACCTATCCTATCAACATTGACGCGGCCAGCAGGTACTATAAACTGACGCTTTGAGTTGGTGGAACTTAAAACTTAGAGATTTTGAAGTTTCGCCTAATAATTTAGAGAAAGTTCATAGAGGTGAAGTTTCGCCAACTAATTTTGAGGAAAGTTCATAGAGGTTAAGATTCGCTTACTAATTTTGAGGAAAGTTCGTAGAGGTTAAAGGGTTTGGAACATTTTTGAGTCAGTGTCACGTTTCCGAGATGGTTCTCTATCGTGTTACCTAACTTATAAATCCATAATCTAAAATTACATTTTTTCTTTTGTCCGAATGATAGTTTACCCAAACTTTATATCACATAATATCCTATGCCATAAAGTGGAAATCCCAAAATATGATGCCCTAAATCTGTTTGTCATAACTTCATAAGTATTATAATGAATACGAGTAATATGGTACTCCCTTGATTGTCCTAAAATTGTTTGTCCGAAAATCATTATCCATAACACGTTTGCTATAAACTTCAGTAACCATAATGTTCAAAACACCGAAATTATGTTTTACATAACTAACTTTACTTCTAATACTATTTTGTCATAATATCGAATACTATGATAATTGAATCTCCTAATTTTACGTGACATAAAGTCGTGTGTCCTAAGTATTGTTTCACATAATGTATATGATTCCGAATGGTCATTTATAAATTGTTAGTCGCTAAAAAATCCCTAAAAGTTAGGTTTTAGTGACAGAAACGAATTGCTGTAAATCCGACTCCACGCAGTCTTGTCTGCCCTACCCCAAGAGTGTTATTTAAAATCGCGGAGCCGTGACAGAAACCATGCCTGCTGCATGATGCTTACTCGTTTGCATGCTACATGCTTGCTTGCATACTGTATGCTTGCTTGCATACTGTATGCTTGCTTGCATACTGTATGCTTGCTTGCATACTGTATACTTGCTTGCATGCTGCACGCTTGGTTGCATGCTTGCTTGCGGCATGCTTGCTTGCTTGCTGTATGCTTGCCGCATGCTTGCCGCATGCTTGCTACATGCGTACTGCATTCTTGCTGCATGTTTGCTTGCATTACATGCTTGCTACATGCGTGCTGCATGCTTGCTGCATGCTTGCTTGCATTGCTTGCATTGCAGGTCAACGCCTACATACGATTAAACATTTACTTAGATTAGGACTTATGACTTTTATTGAAAACAATTTTATGTCATTTGTATATTATACTTATGACAAACGGATTTAGGGCTTATTATATTTAGGGATTTTCACTTTATGGCATATGATATTATGTGATTTAAAGTTCGGGTAA
Organism: Xestia c-nigrum; assembly: GCA_916618015.1. Taxonomy (NCBI): domain Eukaryota; kingdom Metazoa; phylum Arthropoda; class Insecta; order Lepidoptera; family Noctuidae; genus Xestia; species Xestia c-nigrum. The sequence goes on from OU745268.1 coordinate 16,120,948, forward strand.
ATTATCATTCGGAAAATGATGATTATGACAGAAAAAAATATGTCATTTTAGATTATGGATTAAAAAGTTAGGGAATACGATAGAGAACCGAGTAATATACAAAAGACTGAACAGAACCGTTTTCAATAAAAGTCATAAGTCCTATTCTTAGAACTAATTTGTATTACAAATTACAAGCTTCTGCTCATTTTTGATTACTTCTCTTGTGTTCCAAATGTTGGATCGTATGTAGGCGTTTACCTGCAATGCAAGCAAGCATGCAGCAAGCAAACAAGCATGCAGCAAGCGAGCATGCAACAAGCAAGCATGCAGAAAGCAAGTATGCAAGCAAGCGTCCAGCATACAAGCAAGCACACAGTATGCAAGCAAGCATACAGCATGCAAACGAGCAAGCATCATGCAGCAGGCATGGTTTCTGTCACGGCTCCGGCGCTGCGGGGCTCCGGCGGTCACACGCGAGCTTATCGTCGCAGGTTTTAACGCTCACCACCTTCACTTCCGCTACAACTGTTACAAGCATATGCTTCTCAGCTCGCGGCCCGCCTCGCCCCTCAGCGACAAGCGATTTTAAATAACACTCTTGGGGTAGGGCAGACATTCGTTTTCAGATTCGTTTCTGTCACTAAAACATAACTTTTAGGGAAGTTTTCAGTAACTAACAATTTATAAATGACCATTCGGAATCATACACATTATGTGATACAATACTCAGGACATACGACACAATGTCAAAAAAAAACTGTAGGCGTTTCAATTCACTACTGGCCCCTTATTCTCAACCATTCGACTCGCTTCCGATTCGAAAAGTCGTATGTCTATCTCGGTCGTTTTCGTAATGCCAGAAGAAGACAGATATACGACTTTCCGAATCGGAAGCGAGTCGAATGGTTGTGAATAAGGGGCCTGGTCAGCCTTTTGTGCTATTGTAAGATATTTGTGTTTAGTTTTAGTTAATGTTTAGTTAAGTTTCTTTGCTGTCAATGGAAAAGTACCTGCGAGTTGTTACAAAAAAGTAAAATAATTTAAATGGAAGCTGCATCTGCCAACAAACTGCTTTACAGTTTGGCAGAAGTAAACTTTTTTTTGTAATATGAGTTCTCAACGAATAAACGCTTTTTAATTTTTTTTTTCAACAAACGTTTTGTCTTTATGTAAAATTAAGAGATTCAATTATTATAGTATTCGATATTATGACAAAATAGTATTAGAAGTAAAGTTAGTTATTTGGGTATTTTGAACATTATGGTTACTGAAGTTTATAGCAAACGTGTTATGGATAACGATTTTCGGACAAAAAAATTTAGGACAATAAGGGAGTACCACCTCGTGGCCGCTTCTTTAAAATAAATCAAAATGGCGGAAAAAAATCCGACCACGCTTCATATAAAAATGTTCTAAGCCCTTTGGCAATCAAAAGTGATGTTTTTGCCGTTTTATTTTGCTAAATCTGGTGCGTTAATTGTATGCCGTTTGAATAGTTATTTGTTATAAGTACAAGATCAAAGTTGTTTTTTAACCGCGTGCTCAATTTTGATGACCGAGCAAGCGTAAGATTCTAAAATTGAGTTAAACTTAGAATCTTGAGCGTAGCGAGCGAATCAAAAGAGCACGAGGTGAAAAATCTTTGCACTCGAGTGCAACACGTAACTTTTCATCCCACCTCAGCGAGGAAATGAATAAACGCAAAAAAATGCGCATTATTAACTTTTTAATATTAGGTTATTTATAATTTTAGGTACCTATATCACTTGTTTTCAAGTTGGATTCCTTGTTTTTAACCTAAGGTGTTAACAATATGACGTAAAAAGAAAATGGCGCGCGCAAAACATACCTATTAAAAAAGTACACCAAGAAGGTTCCGAGTCTGAGTTCTTAACAAATTAAAAAAAATCGTTTGATAAATTCGGCACCATAGAGGTAGAAGTAAATAGGTTTCATGATGTTTTGAATTCACATGCTTAGTGCACACGATGTTCTAAATTCAAATTTACTTTACCCTCATGACGATAAAAACGGCTTTTGCACTCAGATATCGCAGAGCAAAAATACTCTATCCGAGATGGGGGGATGTAAAATATTTTTTTTTCTTTTCACAGGGAATTGACACGCCAAAAAGTAGAATCAGGTGCAGCTGACCGATATTGCTTTGACCAAGCTCAGGTACCTCACATTTTTTTTCCAATAACTGTGAAAAAGAGAAAACGCACCCACAATACAGGAGAAATTCTTGCGTGGGGCAAAAAAAAACAACAACGCCCACATGGTACTGTCATTTAAGCGCCAAAAAATCCTTGTAATACTAGATTACCACTTAAGTGGGCAGGGCACATTGCTCGCAGAACGGTTGGCCGATGGGGCCGAAAAGTTCGGTAGTGGCGACCGCGAACCTGATGACCTGGTGACGGTGGATTGGATCCTCTGTGACGACACTTGGGGGAGGCCTAATGTCCAGCAGCAGACGTCTTCAGCTGAAATGATGATGATGATGTAAACAATGTAATCACTATTTTCAGGCCCATGTTTACCATCTGATGAAATCAGACAGTTACTCTCGATATCTAAGATCTGAAATGTACAAAGACTATCTCAATGGATCCAAGAAAAAGGTACGTATGCTAAAATTAAATAACTAGTTCTCTTCTTTCAATTAGATGTTTCTTTTGCTGTACTTTATATTCTTCTGTATTTCGCTGTACATTGTATAAAGGGTGTAAACCATCTCATCACGAAGCCATCAACCAAGCATTCTGTTCATCAAACTAAGTAACTTTACTCAAACAAAGAATACCGGCCGTTCAATTGCTGATGAAATTATTAAGCGTCTACAAATGTCACCGCTATAGATTTTTTTTTTTTTTTTTTTTATTAGCCTGTATTGTCCCACTGCTGGGCAAAGGCCTCCCCCATAGTCTTCCACTCCTCTCTACGTGCGGCTCTCTCAGGCCAATCTATCGCAAACGCTTCTAAGTCGTCACGCCAGCGTTTTCTAGGCCTCCCTCGGCGACGCTGCCCGTCTTCTGGCACCCACTGAGTGGCGACTTTGGCCCATCCGTCCTGATGCATTCTACAGACATGGCCCGCCCAATCCCACTTCAACCCACACAGCCCTCTTAGCGTCCTCTCAGCGTCTTACTGCCCACATCAGCGATTCCTGTTTTTGAGCTATAGATACCGACGAAATAATTTACTAAGATTTATCAAATCAAGCTTAAGGCCTATCGAAGTCAGGAAAATAAATCGTGATAATTAAAAGCTTAATTGACTAGAATAATTATGATAAGAAGTAATCAAATTCAAACAAAAAATTGTTCGCGCTCTGGCCGGTGTTCTTTGCTGGGAAACAACTTTTTTTTTTGGTGAATAATCATGTTTTGTGGTAGAACTCAATGTAACGCTCCCAAAACATCGTGGTGTTGGATGGATTGAATAATACGGGGGTCGTGGAGGTGTTTAAAGTAAAGTAAAAAAAATACATTAAAAACTCGTATTTAAAAAAATACTTGTCAAAAAGTTGTAACTTTGACCCCCCAATATGTCCGTAACTAGAAGGTTCCCAGGTATGGTGTGGAACAACAAAAATATCGCAATGACGGGGAGAACAAGTGCCTTTCGGCTTCGTTAAGAGGTGTTTTACACCCTTCACTTAAAACTTATCAATTTTGTTAATTTTCTAGGTTTGCAACTTCATTCGTAATAATTAATAAATTGTCTTCTCATAAAAGTACTTCGCTAGTTTCCACCATCAATAAACTGCAAATCTATTTAGTCCGTCAGTTAGAGTATTGGAAAATAATGAACACGTATTTTTTGTTTTTGTAAATCAATGAATATTGACAAAGATAAAACGCATCAAAACTCAGGAGTGGAGGCTCGTGACGTCAGAATGCGCGAAAAATGATACCACGGCGTGACGTATTGAGAATTTTGAAAGCGTCGTATCTTCGTCAATTTTGGTTTACGTAACCAAAGAAAAAATACGGGTCAAATATTTTTTGATAATCTAAGTGGCGGAATAATTAGTTTTTTTCAGTATCAAAGTCTATTATCAAGTTCAAATTATTTTGCTGCTTTTAATTTTGATAATAAGGCGAAAGCGCTAGGTTAGCCCGCGTTATTCAAAATTTCTTACGTTTTTTTTTTGCAATTTGCTGGTCAGTGACAGGCTGTATGTTGATTGGGTTGCGGGCCTATTCGAAAGAGATAACGCGGCCCCGGAACATAAAGGGCGAGGAAGGAACATGGATGGGTTTTAGTCAGTAAAAGTCTGACACTCCCTCCCGCTCCGCCCAGAGTGGGGAGAATTCATTTGATGATTTCCCAAAAAAAAAATAAAAAATGATTGTATGTTGATTAAAATATGATACCCCGAAATGAAGCCCCGACGCAAAAACGACGGGGTTAACGATAAGTTTGATGTGTCTGTGTGTGTGTTTGTGTGTGTGTGTGTGTATCTGTCTGTGCCATCGTAGTTCCCCAACGAATGAAATGATTTCGATTTTGTTTTTTGTTTGAAAGGCTATGTTTGATGAGAAGAAGATGGCCAAGATGGCTGCTGCCACAAAATGGCGAATTACTTATTTATTAAACATCACCCTCAATATGTTAGGACCTAACGATTAGCGAACTATATTCTATTTAACTTTTAGTACTTACATTATGTGTTGGGGGTTTTTAAATTTTAAATATAATTAATAGTGAAATATTCATGGAACTGAGAGGGTCGCGAATTACTAACATTTTGTTTAACTTACAATCTGACACAGACCTGTAAATTCCAAAAAAAAACCTAAGAAAATTTAATTTTTGCGCTTCCACCTTAAACTTCTCTTTTTGTCAAAAAAATCACAATTATTTTAAGTGTCATATAACTTCATAATCACTTCGTTTCAAAACTTCCGTTTCCTGTCAATTTTATCATTTGACAGTCTGTCATTTTATCCATGTCACGTTTTAGTAGAAATATCTAGTTGATTTAGCATTTTTTCAAATTAATATCATATCTCTAAATTTCGTTAGTTTTAAATTAGGTTAGAATTTATCTGTTTTGGAACTTTTCACCTTTATAATTTGTTTTTTTTTTATGTTTTTTTTTTCATATCTGATATTTTCATTTTCGTAGCTTTCAAAGGAGATCACCCAGCCTTCATACATTTTAGGGCTATTTTCAAAAGTAAATAAACTTAATACTTGGATAGATCATAACATAATAAACATTTTTTATTATCTTGCGTAGGATTCGATAGGAGTCAATTAGATAAATTTGACAGTTATTGGTGTCTATTCTGTTCTGCAGAAACTAAACTTAATTAAGGCTATTTCTTTCTTTTTCTCTCTAATAAACCGAGAAAGAAACGGGCATAATTTAGAGCTGTCAAATTTAATTGGAACTAATATTTCCATACAAATGAAGGGTACACATAAAAACATGTCGACTAAAAACACGGTGAAGCGCAAGGCATAATTAAACTAGTTTGACATCTCTAACTTAGTTCATAGCTATAGCCGTCCTTTTCTCGCACTGCCTTTTAGTAAAAGACAGGAATAGCCTAAATTAAGTTTAGTTTGTGAATTGACACCATTCTCGATAAAATGAGTTTCTGACTCCATAAAAACTCACTTTATCGAGAATAACTGTCAAATTTATCTGATCGAGTCCTATCGAATTCTACGTACTTGCACTGCTGAGTCGTAAGTCAATTCTATGAGTATAGTTATTCAACCACAAAATATCTGAGATGACCTAGATTTTATATGACTTCTCATCCAGATTCAAAATCAAAGCATTTATTTCAAGTAGGCCAATAACAGGCACTTTTGAATTGTCGAAACAAAGATGAAAATTAAATCAAAATCAAAGCATTTATTTCAAGTAGGCCAATAACAGGCACTTTTGAATTGTCGAAACAAAAATGAAAATGAAATGTAGCTACAGTCCCAGTCACAAGACATAAAAACTGTGAAAGTACTGTAGTTGCCCATTCCCTAACGTAGATCTCTATGGAGAAGAACGGGCAAGAAACTCCATGGACACTCTTTTAAATCAAATTATTGTTACAAAATCTTGGTTACATCATTCATGTTGAGATGGTAGATTATGTGAGAACAATGTAGCAAGATGTGCACGTTAAAAGTGTCCATAGTAAAAACAAAATAATTCTTTCAAATAAGCCATGGCAACTAAGAGATGACCAGTCACAACTGACAGCACCCGTTCACGAACATGACGCATGGATCAGCACCATTCAGCTCAACCACTTTGAAGGGAGCTAAATGGTCCGACACACGCGCCACCATCAGCGAGACATTTGAGAGAGCATGACATACTCTCAACCGCCAGGGCACATTCAAGTCAAAAACTAAAGTAGGTTTCCAGTGAATGATAGCTTTCTAGTACATAGTACTCACACAATATGGGCTATGCGATTATATAATACTAACAATGAATCTATACAATGCAAATATAGTTGTACAATCTTCGGCAGCTCCAACAATACCGTTTAATGCTATCAAGTTTTGCGCCCCTGTCCTTGTGGAGCAGGACCAGCATTGAGCCAAGCATTTTTATCAGCGATATAATCGTTCAACTTGTAATATGCTTGCTTACATAGTGTGCGTTTAATACATGTTTTAAATTTCGTCTCATTCAGTTCAAGAATACTTTGTGGAATTTTATTATAGCATCTCAAACAGTACCCCATGAAAGATGAGTCTACTTTAGCGAGTCTAAAGCCTGGCTGAACTAGTTGGTCCCTATTTCTAGTACTGTAATTGTGTCTGTCGCCTCTTTTACCGAAAAGATGCAGATTTTTTCTGACGTACATTATGTTTTCGTAGATGTATTGGCAATGAACCGTCATGATGCCAATATCCTTAAATAGTTCCCTTAGAGAATCGCGCCTACGAAGATTGTATATGGCTCTGATGGCTCTTTTCTGCAGAATAAATATAGACTCAATATCAGCAGCCCGTCCCCATAGCAAAATACCGTAAGACATTATACTATGGAAGTAACTAAAATAGACCAGTCTAGCGGTATCCACATCAGTGAATTGACGGATTTTTCTAATGGCATATGCTGCTGAACTTAAGCGCCCCGCAAGAGATGTTAAATGAGAACCCCATTGTAGCCTTGAATCAAGCGTAAGCCCCAGGAAAACCGTTTTATCTACGAATTCAAGTTTCTCTTTATTCAATATTATCTCACAATCACTACTTTTAACATTCGGTAATGAAAATCTTATGCATTTAGTTTTTTTTTCATTTAATACCAAATTGTTTGCTGTGAACCAATTTTGGACCTGAAGTAGGGCATCATTCACGTCATCTAGATTGTTGGCCCGTCTATTTATCTTAAAAATTAGAGAAGTGTCATCAGCAAACAACACCATATTTTGAGATTGGTGTTTCAACAAATAGGGTAGGTCATTATATAGACTAGAAAAAGGAAAGGACCCAATATTGAGCCTTGCGGAACCCCCATTTTTACATTCAAACCCTGTGAATTAACACCGTTTATTTGAACATGTTGTTTTCTATCGCTCAAATAAGATTTTAGCAGGCTAAGTGCAAGTTTACCCAGTCCGTAATGCTCCAGTTTTAAAAGTAATGTGTCGTGATTTACGCAATCAAAAGCTTTGGAGAGGTCACAGAAAATTCCTATTGCGTCTTGGGACTCTTCCCACGCAGCAAATATGTGCTTTAATAGGGTTCCACCGGCGTCAGTTGTACAACGTCCCTTGGTGAAACCATACTGTTGATCATGGAAGATTCTGTTGGTGTTAAAATGATAGAGCATTTGATTAAGCATTACTTTTTCAAAAACCTTGCTAAAAACCGGTAACACGGATACAGGTCTATAATTATTGGCATCTTTGCTGTCCCCGGATTTGAAAAGAGGTATGACTTTACTGTATTTCATTAAATCAGGGAAAACTCCTTGGTCTACACATAAATTAAAAATTAAAGCTAAGTACGGGGCTATGGTCTCAAGTATAGATGTGCAAACTTTGATAGACATTCCCCATAAATCTTCGGTCAGTTTGATTTTAATTTGCCGGAAAGCTTTAATAACTGTCATGGGGTTAATGTGTTTAAATTTAAATTCAGCCAGGCAGCCAGACACATTCGCCTTTAATAAGCCAATTGAGGCTTCAGGTGAGGAATTAAGAGCCTCCGTAGTTTTTATTGGTATTTCGGTAAAAAAATTAACAAATTCTTGAGCTACTTCCTGATTAGAGCTTTTAAGACCACATGCTGTATCTAATGTAAAAGTATTATTACGTATTTTCTTTCTGTTGGTCTCGTTATTTATAACTTTCCAAACGGTCTTTATTTTATTTTCTGCTGTTTTGATCTTGTTGCTAATGTGCAGGGCCTTAGCAACCTTGCAAGTATTTCTAAAAATCTTTGAATACGTAGCAACATACTTGCTAAAAGTTTCAGTGTTTATAAAAGGCTTAAGGCTGTAAAGCTCAAATAGCCTTTCCCTACTTTTTCTGATACCTCTAGTTGCCCAATCACTAAATATAAATTTAGGGCAAATACTCTTTGTCTTCTTTTCAAAAGTTTTGTTGAATTCCGTGTGAACTAATGAAAAGAAACGATCATACAATTGATTTATATTAATATCCTCTTGGCTCATTACACTTAACTTGTTCTGTAGGGAAGTATTATACCTCTTTAATTTGCAAGAAGTTATAGGTCTAAATTTAATCTGAACTTTTTGCATTGGAGTTTTACACCTAAAAGTTACAGTTTGTCCGCTATGGTCAGACGGCAAACAATTTATTATGGCTTTATCTAAGTAATCACAATCGCAGAAAACATTATCTATACAAGTAGCAGAAGAAGTTGTGATTCTAGTGGGTTCAATAAAAACGTTAGTCAAGTCAAATGACTTAAAAAGATTTAATAACCGACTGCTATTTGAATTTTCTTCTAAAATATTGATATTGAAATCACCACAAATTATTTTAGATTTATTACTGGCTGCAAGTTTTGCCAGGACATCTTCCATTATAGATTCAAATATGGAAAAGTTTTGATAGTTTGGGGGTCTGTACACACACACAACTACATGCTTATCTAGCTCAACACAGGACAGTTCGACGCAATGTTCAACCGAGAGACCTACTATGTCATCACGTTGCTTATATTTAAAACTATTTTTTATTAATATTAGGGAACCTCCACGAAGCATAGTTTTACGGTTAAAGCAGCTACCCACCATATAGTTCTCATAATTAATAAGCATTTGGTAATCCTTTAGCCAATGTTCAGTAAAACAAATAATGTCAAACTTACTATTTTCTAAAAACAATTCAATTTCTAATAATTTGGAAGAAATGCCTTGGATATTTTGGTGGAATAATTTTAAGGTGTTCTGCTGAGGCCCTTTTTTACAAACTAATGGAGTGCAAGAAGATACCTTGCTGTTGGTAGGATTAACAAAAATATTGTTAATGGTACCTTCTGTTGTCTCACTTTCTAGTTTAAATTCATATTAAAATTTGGAGTGAGGCCGGAGACACCCGTGCCATCCTCAGACAACAAGACCCTATCACTAATAAAGCCTAATTGAGAATTTTCCATGGTGACAGATGGATCTTCCCCAGTAAAATGTGTGTAAACATTTATAGCACTAGTGCTATATACATTTGTGCCAGTCACCTGTACATTAGTAGAATTACTAATTGTCGCAGTGTTAATAATATAACTAAACTTAGACATACTATTTATGTCTGTGTGAATACTATAAGCTAATAGCCGAGCTATTTTGTGTCTACATCCAATAGGTAGATACACCTTACCCCGTGATGACTTAAGATTACCAACTATATAGTGTTGATATCCAGATACATAAGCCTGTCACTATAGTGACCTACTAAAAAATGTACATGTTTATTCAACATATGTATATAATCGTTTTTCCTACTACTTAAATTTTCAAAATATGGAAAAGCACACAATATGATTTTATTACAACTTAACTTTAGCAACTCAGAAACACAGTCGGTGATATCTTCCTTTTTTACATTAAAACTATTACCAACACATAGAGTAATGGTAGTGTTAAGATAACAATCATTTTTTACTACTGATGCCATTACTTGTTTGTAGCTTGAGCCTGGCATGCAATAATTTTGGGTACAGTAACTCAGGTTATTACTGATCAATTTACCTAGCCCTCTACCCATACTATCGGAAAACATAACTGAATGATGACAATCATTACAATCAGGTGATACAAAATGACTAATCTCAGGCTGTACTACTTGTGAATCAAGGTTTTGATGGATGATGAAGTTCTGAGCACTCACAGCTTGGGACGGGTCCTCCGTTGCCTCAGGCTGGAGGGCATCAAGACTGGCTTCACTCCGACAAGTACAATGAGTGTTGCTGAGAGTCAGCAAGTCTACTTTGTCAACCAACTCATTTGTGACAAGAATATGCTCCTTAATTTGTTTCTTAGAGCTTTCATATTTATAATATAAAGATTTTAGTGACTCATTCAGTGCCTCAATTTCAGATTGTAAGCGCTGAGTGTCTATTTCATAAATACTTGTACTGTCTTCTAACTTAATTTGATAGTTATTTAATCTATTAACAAGAGAAACACGTTCTTTCCTTAATTGAATATTTTTGGAATAGTGTTTTTGTTGTTTCTTGTGTTTATTAATTTTTTTAATGATTTTATCAATCTTGCATATTTTTTTATTTTATTTTTACTTACTTTATGGTATGAATTATGTTTCAGTAAGGAGTCCTCTGTAAGGTCTATTGTTATGAGGGAATGAGGGTTACAATTTGTATTTACTAATTCGTTGTACAAATGATCAGTTTCCATAACCTGAGTACGCTCCTGTTCCTTTTTTAAATTTACAAGTTTAACATTAGCATGGACTAATTCCTCCTCTAGGTCCCTAATTTTACACAAAGCCTCCTCATATAAGTTGCTGCAGCTGTGGAACCCATCCGTGACCACCCTTAGGTGATCCCGCTCATTGACGACATTTAAGTAATCCTGATGAAGGTCTACTAGCTCCCGTTTTAAGCTGGAGTTTTTGCTGTTAATATTAATGACCTCCTCCTCACTGTCTTCTCTCTCCTGCAATAGCTGTTGGCATTGGAGTTTTGAGTCCTTTAGTTCTTGGAGGGCCGTTCTCAATTTTAGCTCCATATCCTGAGCAGTAGCCTTACGGGTCATCACAGGCATGGTTTCCGGATTGGTTTCTGAAAATTGGAAATAAGGAAACGGTGAGAACTAATAGGATAGACCAATTAAGAAAATTTAGAGATGAAAGGGAGAAAAACAGGGAAAAAAAAAAAAAAAAAAAAAGTTTACTTTACTAAAAGAAATGAGGTAGGCTGCTGAATTAGCTAACAGGATTGATATTAGCCGACTGAATTATCATTTAATTGCATTAATAAGAAGTTTACTATTTTATGATTTTACTTTTTCCTGACGTGGGTAGATTGTTTAGATTATAAAACTTATGATATTTAAATATTACTATAAAATTTAATTGTAACGATCATATTATGCTTATATTAAAAAGATTGATGTTAAGTACACAAAGAATAAATCGTTACAAGTTTTACTTTTTACAAAATTACATTTGTCAACAAAACAATTTAGAACCAAAACTGGGTTTTAAATTAGCAAATATAACTATTTTAGAATTGGAGTGGACATGTTATATACTTGAAGGGCGATTGTGTGCATAGGTAATAAGGACTATGTCTATGACTAAATAGGATTATGTGTGAAGTAGGGTTTGTAGTAAATGTTTTTGTCTGGGCAAGTGTTTTCGTCCTCGATTTTACTTCCACAAATTGTCAAGCAAAAAGAGACATAAACGTAGCCGGTGTGTGTACGGGATGTTGCTCAGAGCTCTGAGCAGTGTATAAGTGATGTTTAGTATGTAAATAATACACCAATAATAGGTAAATTAAAACGGAATACTCCCCCGGTTCGAAGAATTCAAATCCACAGTCCAGTAGTTGACAGCCGGTACTTGATTTATCGAATTATCGATTGTTGCGAGTTATCACTATATAAACAGGTCACAAACACTACGTGTGTCACTTTATACATTGATTCTACTATAAAGAATAGAGTTAAAACAAACTAAACACAAAAAATCAATTATTTTAAAATAAATTAACTGCGAGGCCGTTTTTTCACGACCTGTCGCCAGTGTTGCCAGCGCAAAAAAATAAATAAATGTAGCTATAGTCCCAGTCACAAGACATAAAAGCTGTGAAAGTAATGTAGTTGCCCATTCCCTGACGTAGATCTCTATGGAGAAGAACGGGCAAGAAACTCCATGGACACTCTTTTAAATCAAATTATTGTTACAAAATCTTGGTTACATCATTCATGTCGAGATGGTAAATTATGTGAGAACAATGTAGCAAGATGTGCACGTTAAAAGATTGAATAACTTCTCGGTGAATGCAATAAACAGTTTGAGTTTGAAATGAGTTACGATTTTGGTGTAATCATAAAAAAGGTTTTTTGTGTTATGCTCTATCCAAATAATAAGTTTACTTTTGAAAATAGCCCAATATGGGCGATCTCCTTTCAGTTTCAAAACTTCCTAGATCTAAGACCTTTCTAGTTTCATAATTTCATTCATATGTTCCTCTCATTTAGACCGCATTACTAACCAATTACTGTGCATTCTCATTTTCAGAACTTCTCATTTTTTTCTTTCAGACTTCAGTAAAGGGCATACGATCTATAGTATCGTTCACAGCAAGGAAAGAGACTTCATCTAACTAAATAAAAAGAAAAATAAAAGAGAAAAGATTCAACCAAGAAGGTTTTAAACACAAATATTAAGAAAGAGTTTTGACACTCCTGAAAAAAAAAACAAACAAAATAGAAACAAATCAAGGAGGTTTCAACACCGAAGCAGAAAAAAAACAAAAGACTAGTTATCAAAGGAGGTTTGAACACACAGATAGTTACAACTACAACTACCCGCATCGAGTCGCTAGTGTCGCAACATTATTATGTTTTGGGAAAAAAGAAACAACCAAGGAGTTCCACAAAACGCCGCGTGGCGCTGACGTCGCGACTGATATTCACCATAAAATCTGAGCCATCAATTCGAAGAACCTAGTGTACCAGGTTTATTGCAAATCATGGAATACTCTTGAACAACTGAAAAAGCTAGCAAGTGCCGAAAATGAAAAATGTGAAACTTTAAACAGTATCCCATAGATTAATGAACAGTGGATATAGGTGCGACAGGGACAGCAATACGTGAGTGTATACCATTCAGTAACATGTTTTTATGTAGTCGATCTCGTTTTTGGTTTACCACTGCACAACTATTCCCAGGAAATTGAAACTTCATCCAATTTGACACTAGCTAACTGAATCACCTTTACATGCAAAGGAAATTCAACCTGAAAGGCACGAATCCATAAGGCTAGTAACTTATATTCAAGTTGCAAATTGCATACAACTTGATCAAACATACATACATACTGCAAATTGTACGCGCCACGAGGAGCTATAATTGTTGTAAACAAAGATTTTCTCCTATGATACGTAGCGACAATACAATCAACATGAAATACTCCCACAAATTAAATAAACGAGGTCGACTATTTACTGGTAATTCAAAAGAAACTTTATGTCTAACGCCATAAAGTTTGTTTCTACTTACAATCTGACAGACACTATATTGTTCTTCTATTTGCCACTGCGGCGCTAGTGTGCTCTTTATTTAGTTCCACCACCCGCCGCTGTGGCGCTAGTGGTTTCAAATTGATAATACTCATTGTATAATAGTAAGTTTTGATTAGTATGTTGATATTTTTTATGTGGGTATGTTGATAGGAATGTGCGTTACTAAGTAATTTAAAAAAAAACCCAAGTTTTTTTGTAGTGTTGCTTCGTTGGTTTAGTTAATAATAATTAATATGGCTGTACATTACACACAGCGCCATCTAGTGCCACACTAAGCAACGAGGCTTGTGTCGTGGACACCATATAGTTGATCGTATCTATAGTTGTCTTTAGCGCTACTGTTGTTTATGAGGTTCTGAGTTCAATTACCAAAACGGCGAATTTTTTGGGTTTTTCCATCACGATTTTTTCATTAGCAGCCACTGAGTCTGGATTTTAACCCAGTTGATGGCAATAGGGTCGCCCCTATTACATTTGACTTCATTAAAATAACTCTGCGTATCCCTTTGAAGATAACAGCCGTGATCTTGTGTAGAAATAATCTTAAGGGGCCGGCAGAGCATGCGTCTTTCATACAAACGTAATACCAAAATAATTTGTAAATCAAACATAATGTTAAGGTAGTGTGTATTTATTTCGATTGAATTAAAGAATATCTAGGTTCCCAAATATATATTATGAATGGACACTGATTTAAACTAGAGTTATGAGGAATTTAAAATTTCTATAGAAAACTTATTTTTTTTATAACTCTTGTTTAAATCGGTTTCCATTCAAAATATATATTTGGGAACCCAGATATTCCGTTATCCAGTCGAAATAAATACACACCATCGTTTGATTTACAAATTATTTTGGTATTACGTTTGTATGAAATTCGCATGCTCCGCAGGCCTCAGAGGGTTAAAAGAAAACTTCTGAAAACAAAATCAAAAAGTGTACCTAATACTACTTCCACATTTCGGCAGTTATATTTAAGTCCCATGCAATAGGGGACCAGCCAATTGCCATCAATTGGTCACAAATCGACGTTCCGTGGCTGCTATTGAGATATTCCTGATGGAAAAACCCAATAACACTTTGCCTGACCCGAGAATCGAACTCAGGTCATAATGATCAACAGTCACGCTTACGACCAATAAAACAAAGAGGCAAACAAGAGAGTAAATCATTATTTCTATCAACATATTCTTTAAGGTGAAAGCGACAGTGTGGTCCGCGAAATTCAAATTTTCTTACGTTTTCTGCAATTTCCAGGGCAGTGCTAAGTTTTATGTTGATAAACATATCGGTCGCGACTGTAAGACGTATTAAGTTACAGAATTATAATCATCAAAATCATCAATACAACCCTCCAAGTTCATAAGACTCGAAAAAAGGACTTTGACCGTGAAAAATTCGTTCATCGACTCTTACGAACTTGGAGGATTGTATTGATGATTTTAATGATTATAATTCTGTAACTTAATACGTCTTACAGTCGCGACCGATATGTTTATCAACATACAACTTAGCTGCTTGCAAATTGCAAAAATTGAAGATAATTAGCATTTCGCGGCCTACCTTGGAGCATCACCCTTAAATAGACTTCTAGCTTACTATGTGTATTAGAAAAAGCATTTAATTTAGTTAACTAAATATGTATACTAAAAACAGTCAAATCTTTTAGCCTATTTCTTGAACTGAAAGACGTAAACTTTAATGTAGCAATTTTAAAAGCAAAGACACTGATTTTTCAAACGTATACCCTTATTTTTTTTAATACAAGCGACTCAACCCTGCTTCGGTTGTAATTGTAATGGCGAAATGTCGACAAAATAAAACATCTGCCTTAGTATTCACAAACGATTCGATTTCAATTCGACAAGTCGTATGTCTATCCTTTTTTGGCATAACGAAAACGAGCGAGACTGACGTAACAACCACTTTGTAGTGCAAGCTGTTCTAATCAGCTTGCACTACAAAGTGGTTGTTTATTCTAATAGCATTTCAAACGAAGTTTGAACCACCACAAATAGAGTTGCTAATTTAGCTCGTCTAATCGCCAATACGTACAATTTACAACGTGTAACAGAAAGGGTATAGTCATATGAAAGGGTGTGACCATCACCATAGAACATCAAACTGAACAACTTTCTCAATGGGACCACCATCGTAATCGCGAAAAAATAATCATGGGCCCCATACATAATTCCAATACCTACTCGACCAAATGTATGAGACAGTTTCAATTCAAATTATTTATTTATTGCAACAAATATGGTAGGTACATGAAGTTCTTATATAAAATATTTAGTAACACACATTTGGCCAATATTATAGCATGCAATAGTACAGGTTTAACATTTAACAAATTTATTACTAAGTAACTACATTTTTGTTAGTTAAAGTCGACTTAACAGTTAAATATGTCTGTGCTTTATGGTATAAAATTTACAAGGACACTTTTGAAAGAATTCATCTAAAGAATAAAAACACTCTTCCAACAACCACTTCCGTAACGCTACACAAAATTTATCAGTTCAGACAGTTCTATGACTCGTTTTATAATAAGCTGTTCTTCAGTTGCTGGTATGGAGTGAAGTGGAAATTACGGCTTTTCCTGCACCTCCGCTATTCTTTTCTGATTAATTTCGAAGCGGGATCCAAGACAGTTAAATTATTTCTCTGGGACTTCGTCGAGCTTCATTGTCTCGGCGTTTTTCTCGTGGTCGCCATATTGACTCTGGTACAGAAAATTCAGTGGTTTTGGAACAGTGTGGCAGGGTTGTCCCAAATGAAATAAAAAACTATTCTTCCTATTTTAGAAGAACAGTTTTAAATTGCAGCAAATTATGCGGTTTTCAGCATAATATACAGAAAATATTTATTGTAACATTTAAATGTGACAATATATTATATTTTCTTACAAATAATAATAAAAATCATCTGTTTTGTAAAAAGGGTTGGGTTGCCACTGAAAAAAAAAATAAGGGTTAAATAACATAAATGACCTTAAACATTACCCTAATAAGTCTTCTTTAGCTCTCTTTAGACAAAAATATATAAACACTATGTAAAATAATACATAAAATATTTATATATTTAAATTATATTTAAAAAAAAAAATGTGATTTGACTACGGTTTCGACAACGGTAGAAGCAATTGCAATTGCCTGTCTTTATAAGAAAATAGTATTTCTTTGGTAGAAGCTCATTCGCATCGCGCATTGAATTTTCAACTCAATACTAAGCGCCGACGGCTGAAATTCTAACTGTGTCTTTTTTGACATACCAGGATGCGCTGATTTGGATTCTCAATCCTCAGCTAAATGTCGAGAGTTGAAAATCCAGTGTGCGATGAAAATCTTCCTTGCATATGAGAAAAGAGCGTTCTTACTGTGTTTTGACGATAACATATTCTTATGTAGTACAATAACAGTATGCACGGGTCGACCTGCAAGGTTAAGCTGTGCTAAAACGAGCGATTTATCGTCTTGACACCGTGGAAACCTAAATACGTGGTTTCTGTATAACTCATTAAAGACAATACAAAAATGAACCTTACAGTCATGACGTTAAAGTTCTTATTCAAATGACACGCTCGATCACAGTTATAGGAATATGTAGATTAAGTTCATAAAAATAAGATTCGTTTGAGTATGGAACGCTTTAAAATCGGGTGTACGTGTTTCAAATATAAGGAGGTTTATAGTCTTTTTATCTTTTTAAAAGACAAAAATGATATTAAGAGACAGACAATTGTCATTGTGTGAGCTCTAAACTGCAATAATTAATATTATGTTAATAAGTAGTTATAAACAATTGTTGTTCCTAGACATAAAATGTGAAGATTGCAATTGATTCTAGAACGTTCTAGAACTGGGGACCTAAGATGCCGCTTCAACAGAACTATAACAGGATAATGGCTCGCCAAAATTTTTGTTACCACATGGCATTGTCTAAAAAATGAGGTAAGTACCTAACTTCAGAAAAAACACATTGATTTATTTTTCTTATCTTCAAAAGTGACTGAGTTATCAAACGTTAAATTACGGCCTCCGTGGCAATATCCGACTACGGAGATGACGTCACGCTGCTTGCTGCGAGAGTCTAAATATCACGGTTTCACTTCGACAGATATAATCTATCGAAAAAGCGTCATATTGTAGTTGACTATATTTCGACAGTTTACAATCTCGCTAGATAGATCACAATCTAACAGTTTTTACAACATGACGCTGACAAAAATACTCGTGGACTGAAAATAATAAGTGCGACCCACTTTAGAAATCAAAGGAGAATGACCAAAGTGGACCAAAATTTGAAAAAATAAAAAGTTCTGCCCCAGATTTACTACATAGCTCATTTGAAAGACTGGTTAAAATGCTTAATTTTATAATATGGAACTGAAAAAATCTGTCCCACGGAATCATAGATATTAGCTGAAACGTGAACTTGAAAAAAGTAGCACATTCACTTGCACATTCAAAATTGTTGAATTAGTCTGTAACTGTGGGTTAGAATTTGATGCACATTGGCACACATAGTAAGTCCAACATTATAAGTTAACCCACAATGGAGTCAACCCTGGGGGCAGCAGTTTTTTTTTTGGACCAGAGCCCATACATTTTTGGTCATTCTCCTTTTATGAACGTAAACACATAATCGGACTTGACACTCGCCGCGTGACGTCTCGCTGCGAGTGTGCGTGTGATCGAAATTTAAAAAAGCGCGTTGCAGCTGTTACCTTTTTTGTAACTTTCATAGTTATATTTTGACGTGTTGGTCATTGGAGATCCAAATAAATAAATAATGGTCACAAGACAATTCATATTACGATTGAGTCTGATTATTATAAGAATTTTGACGTGATTCATATTATTCTATTACGATTCTGGTAAAGCGGCCATTGTAAGACCCCAGTTCTATTTTCAAACCAATCAATTGCAAATCTAAAAAAAAACAAAAAAAAACAATGGAACAATTCTTTTTTTAAATTATCCCACAGAGACTAGCGCAGCCAAAGTTTTCTTAAAAAAAAAACAAGTAATTTGACAAAAAAAAGACTGTTTAAAAAAGGATACTGCCCGTTTTTTCGTTTTGAAAAAGAACTCAAATGTTTTAAAAAATCGAGTAAGTACCTAAATAAATAATACTGTTGTAAATACGTCTTATATATTTAGTTGTGTTTAGATTATAGGCGATACGGAATTTAATGTAAATAGGTTTTATGCAAGAGAAGGTAATATTAAAAATACTTAAGGTGGAACCTCCACAGTAGCCCGCGGAGTTCAAATTTCCTTTCTTTTTTTGCAATTGCGGGTGTATGCTCACTAAGCAACGAGGCTTGTGTCCTGGACACCAGATAGTTGATATGTCACCGTAAAATTGTCAAACACGTTATATTACAATATAACGTGTTTTTTCTCGCGATATTGTAATGTCTCGAATTATTGTCAACTGAACATACGGAAGTATCTCTGCCCCCATAATCGGGACTTGGGGCACCCCTCCGTTAGGTTAGTTAGGTTCCTTTAAACCCTGCACTCGGAAACAGGGGCCCCGCGAAGCGGTGCTCCGTCGACTACGCTTTTTAGGGGGAATATAAAGTGTTTTAAGGTTATGTTATATTAATCGGTATTTCTGAGGCTTGGTGCATTACCTTTTCATGAGAGTTGTGCCACTGGGCAAGGGGGACCCCTCCTTCCCTCCACACCGCGTAAGTTGACTACCATCGCATGCATTTCACGAAAAATAATGCGTTTTGTTGTAAGCAGTATGTTCATTTGACAATAATTCGAGACTTTACAATATCGCTAGAGATATTACATATACTACATAGATACTTTTTGTACACACAGCGCCATCCAGTGCCACACTAAGCAACGAGGCTTGTGTCGTGAACACCAGATAGTTGATATACTACATAGATACTTTTTTGTTTGTATATCTGACCAACGAAGCATTTATTATCTTCTCTTGCATAAAATCTCATATAAATATAAAGTAGGTACAGTCGCTTCCTTCAAGGTATATTGTTATATATTTGTCGTATCTTAAGGTTTTAACTACGACGTGACGACGACGATACCACTACGATTCGATCTCTCGAACTCAACACTCAAAGTCAAAGCAATCCTTTCAATTAATCCAGAATACCACCGCTGTGACGTTTTTTTTTAATGTTAGAGCACCATGCTGAGATAGGAGCCTTTTGGCCTCGTACAGGACGAGTTTCATTTCTTTTAATTTTTGAATATATATTTGTTTTTTTTTTCTGTGTAATTTTTATACTGTTAATTTTGATGTGTTTGTCCTGTGTGGGCTAATAAATGCTTTTTCTTTCTTTCTAATCCATTTCAATCTATTGTAGCACGGTATGGCAAGGGATTATTCTTTTCCAATGAGCCATATCAAACGTATTGATATAGTAATATATATAGGATTCGCCAGTTTTGATAAATAAAGAAAGAAAGAAAAATATAATAACAAATAATAAATAACGTTGGACATTACACACAGCGCCAACTAGTGCCACACTAAGCAAGGCAAAATAAAAAAAAAAAAAAACAAAGCTACAAAGAGGCTAACAATAAAGACAGAAAAAATACCATTAATTAGCTCACCCACAAAATTAAATGGTTAAATGGCAAAAAAAAAAGAAACGAAATTAGTCCTGTACAAGGCCAAAAGGCTCAGCATGGTGCTGTAACATTAAGGCTGGTTTTATAGTCACGCCGCTAGACGCGCCGTTGGGCTGTAAGGCTGGTTTTATAGTCACGCCGCTAGACGCGCCGTTGGGCAGACTTTGTATTGGAGTAGTAGGTAGTAGCGTTTCAAATTCTGTCCAACGGCGCGTCTAGCGGCGTGACTATAAAACCAGCCTCAAATTCTGTCCAACGGCGCGTCTAGCGGCGTGACTATAAAACCAGCCTAACGAACGGCTGCTCAAGCGCGCGAATTTGAAACGCTACTACTACCCCAATACATATCCGAGCGCGCGCGCTCCGATGGCGCTGCTGAAACGCGTGACTATAAAATCAGCCTAAAAAATAATAGGCTATTGATATCAACCGGAACAGAGGGCCTACTCCCTAACGTTTCGTCCACATATTCGGATCTATCCGCCTCTCTCACTCGCACTCATCTACAGACGTGCGTGAGAGAGACTGATTACTAGTGTCCGACCGAAGGTGCAATTCTGGCCGAAGCCGAAGCCGATTAATCGGTGTTCACCAAAACATTCGGCCGAAGCCGAAGCCGAAGCCGAAGGTGATGAATGACCTTGAGAAATGCGATAGTTATTATAATCTCAGAATATACTACATATTCTGAGAGCTTTAGAGATTTAGCCCAACTACGAGCCGAGTGACCAACGTATATAAGTAGGTAATAAATTATTGTCTAAAATAAAATATTTTAACAATTAATTAAATATTTATTTACTTGTATACTTAACAAAAATAATCAATTAATCAGTCACATTTTTTTAATTATCGTAAATTAGACGAACACAAAATATCTCTACAAAATAATTTCAAATTTTGACAACTTGCAAACCTTCGGCTTCGGCCAAAGCTTCGGCTAATTTTTGGCCGAAGCCAAAGGTTTGGCCGAAGGTGGCCGAAGTCGAAGCCGAAGCATCGGTCGGACACTATGATTACTGATAGATCCGTATATACGGACGCAGCGTTTGGGAGTAGGGCCTCAGAGACGCAACGGAAAAAATATCGCGACAAACAGATTCGTAGTTGTATCATCGTCTCTTACATTAATTTAAGTAGTTTGACACTGAGGGCGAAAACATTTGAAAATTACTTACTTTTAATTTTATACAAAACTAGCTGACCCACGCAACTTCGTCTGCGTCACATATAGAGAGAAAAACGAAAGGAAAAAATATCCCCGTTTTTGCAACATTTTTCATTCCTGCTACGCTCCTAATGGTCGTAGCGTGATGTTTTATAGCCTATAGCCTTCCTCGATAAATGGACTATCCAACACAAAAAGATTTTTTCAATTCCAACATGTAGTTCCTGAGATTAGCGCGTTCAAACAAACAAACAAACTCTTCAGCTTTATAATATTAGTATAGATGAAAACAAAAAATATTTTTATTTATTTTTGAGTATCGGGGTGTAAACGGACCCTTGACAAAGCCGTCGACCAAGCATTCTGTACATCAAACTAAGTAACTTTAAGCTAAAATTATTGCTGGGAAACCACTTTTTTTTGGGGCGAACAAAATTTTTTTTTTTTGTTTACGGTAGAACTCAATGTCGTGCTCACAAAACATTGTGTTGATCAATGCATTGGATAGCACAGGGGTTGTGGAAGTGTTAAAAGTAAAGTTTATAACATTAAAAACTAGTATAATAAAAAAAAAACTTAGAAAAAAGTTGGAATTTTGACCCTCAATATCTCCGTAACTAGAAGGTTCCCAGGTAAGGTATAGAAAACAAAAATGATCGCAATAACGGGGAGAACAAGTGCCTTTCGGTTTCGTTAAGGATTATTTTACACCCGTTATACTTGAAGTACTTAAGAGGCCCGCGGAACATGCGTAGTTCATGCCATACAAACGTAATACCAAAATAATTTGTAAACCAAACATATTCCTAAAGTAGTTTGTATTTATTTCGACTGGAATACAGATTATCAATTTTTCTAAATGCATATTTTGAAAGGACAATGATTTACAGACGAGATATGAGGAATTTTAAATTTCTATAGAAAACTTATTCTTCTCATTGAAAAACTTGTTTAAATCAGTGTTCATTCAAAATATATATTTGGGAACCTAGATATTCTTTAATTCAATCGAAATTAATACACACTACCTTATGAATATGTTTGGTTTACAAATTATTTTTGTATTACGTTTGTATTAACTAGGAATGCTCCGCCGGCCACTTAAGTACATACCAAAAAAAGCCAAGAATTGAGGCTCTTCATTTTCTTCTCAAAAGAGTCATTAAAACGATAACGGTAAGCTTTATTTTGCCTTCTAAAGATGCCTGACCAAAGAATAAAATACAGACCCACCGATTTTAAAATGGACCAAATGTCTCTTAAGTATTTCAAATTAAAGTTACAAAATATGAAAATTTCAACCACAGGTCCCTACCGAATGTTAAGTCCACTCGTGGACTTACGGCCCACTATCTCACAGGTTGAGAAAGCATATCCCAGCAGTATAAACGTTAGGTTGATTTATACAACGTTATTTTTTAGTCGTTTTAATCCCTTTAAAGGCGGATAGCACTCATGACAATAAACAACTTTTACTATGGGACCAACTATGAAATCTCGAAAAAAATATCAGCTGTTGCCTACATTTTTCCGAGTTAGGCGACCAATAATGTATGAAGCAGCTGATTTTTTTTTCGAGATTTCATAGTTGGTCCCATAGTAAAAGTTGTTCATTTTCATGTGTACTATTCGCCCTTAAAGGGATTAAAACGACTAAAAAATAACGTTGTATATGACTGGTCATCTCTTATTTGGCATGGCTTATTCGAATGTATCATTGTATTTTTTATTGTTTTACTATGGACACTATTAACGTGCACTTCTTGCTACATTGTTCTCACATAATATACCACCTCAACATGAATGATGTAACCGAAAATTTGAACATTATGATTTGAAAGAGTGTCTATAGAGTTTCTTGCCTGTTCTTCTCCATAGAGATCTACGCTAGGGATGGGTAACTACGTAAACAGTACTTTCATAGTTTTTATGTCTTGTGACTAGGACCGTAGCTACATTTAATGGAGATGCACACTGTGGAACTAATGGCGCTAGCATAGCTGGTTCCAAGCATCGTCATTGGTTGAAAATCACATTTCATGACAATTCTTTTTTTTTAATATCTTGACCTCATTGGTCAGATTGAGACCAGCTATGGTGGCGCCATCTACAATTAGCTTTTAACGGTCTTCTCCATTGTATCATAAATCTATTTCTGCATTACCCATACAAGGCAGAAACTTCTTCAGTTTATCATATCAGGTTTTCGTTTAAATTCAAATGTTTCGTCCTCAGCGTAAACCATTGATGTTAGCAAAATATATTTAAATTACGACATAAGGCCAAAATAATATAGTACTGTGGTTTGATAGCTTTAAGAGGCCCGCGGAGCATGCGTACAGTCACGTCTAATAATATGTAAACACTTGAGAATTTTTAAAATTGTGTTTTTCCTAATGTACTGATTAAAATTTAATGTTATAACGTACATAGTATTCTGGAACTCATATTTTTATGGAAAAGATCCAATCTTGTAGTTACAATCGTTATTTCTCGCGAAAATAGCAATCATATTAAGGAAAGTGTATACATATTATTAGACGTGACTGTAGTTCATACAAACGTAATACCAAAATAATTTGTAAATGAAACATAATTATTCTTAAGTTAGTGTGTATTTATTTCGATTGAATTATAGAATATCTATGTTCCCAAATGTATATTTTGTATGGACACTGATTTAAACAAGAGTTATGAGAAAAATAAGTTTTCTATAGAAATTTAAAATTCCTCATATCTCGTCGTCTTTGTATCATTGCCCTTTCAAAATATTTATTTGGCGACATAGATGTCATATTTTGCGTACCATAAGTTTTAAAAGATGTTACAATGAGCTTACAGCTAAGAACAATTATAGACCCTGTTAGGGCACAGCAATAAACAAGATTAACATAAAATTTTAAGTTGTTAATAAAATATATTATTTACAAACAGAGGGTATGTTACACATTTATCGGAGTATATTGTAGGTATAGTATTCACATAAAATAACAACATTATATCCTTATAATTGAGATCAATATAATTGTAATGTCCTGTAATCCAATCGAAATAAATACACACTACCTTACAAATTATTTTGCAATTACCTTTGTAGGAACCACGCATGCTCCGCCGGCTCCTTGATAGAATATACTTTATTTTCTAGATCATCAATGATGATGATCTAAAATAAAGTATTCTACTCTTGATAAGAACAAGACGATGATGTACGTACGGTCGAACATTTGGTTTACACAGCTATTTGGTTTACACTTTACAATGTAATTTGTGGGTTAAACTGTAAACCAAATAGCTTGTTCGACCATACAAACACTAAAATTGAAATACATACAGGTTGTAAACGGAACCTTCATATAGTATTCTGTACATCAAACTAAGTAATTTTATGCGACATTTAAAAAAAGGAACAGTTTTTTTTTGGGTGTAATATCAAATCAATTCAGTTTATTTGCTATAAGTATTGGTACAATTTCGGTCTTAACATAAATAATCCAGATCCATAATACTTAAGTCATAATAATGTGACATGCAAACATTTTTTAAGGATTACGGAAGGCCTCAATGTAACGTACTCAAAACATGTGCTAATAATAATGCTGGATTTTTATTATTAAATGCATCTATCAGGTGTATTTTATTTTTGGTGTACTACCTTGTACAATTAAAAACTTAAAATACCTACTTTAAATATCTCCGTTAGACCTAAAGGGTGAAAAACACCTCTTCACGAAGCCGAAAGGGACTAGTTCTCCTCGTCAATGCAATCATTTTTCTGTTCTACACCATACCTGCGAACCTTCTAGTTACGGAGATATTGGTGGTCAAAGTTACTTTTAGACAAGTTTTTTTTTAATACAAGTTTTTATTGTAAGGCGTTTAGTTTAAACACCTCTATGACCCCCGTAATATTCAGCACAATGTTTTAATTGCGCTGCATAGAGTTCTACCTCAAAATATGATCTTACACCCAAAAAAGGAAGTCGTAACCCAGCTACAATATTTGTGTAAAGTTACTTAGTTTGATGTACAGAATACTTGGTTGACGGCTTCGTGATGAGGTTGTTTACACTCTGTATATGTCACCGTAAAATTGTCAAACACGTTATATTACAATATAACGTATCTATTTTTTCTCGCGATATTGTAATGTCTCGAATTATTGTCAACTGAACATACGGAAGTATCTCTGCCCCCATAATCGGGGCTTGGGGCACCCCCCCGTTAGGTTAGTTTTAGCATTATCTTCTCATGAGAGTTGTGCCACTGGGCAAGGGGGACCCCTCGTTCCCTCCACACCGCGTAAGTTGACTACCATCGTATGCATTTCACGAAAAATAATGCGTTTTGTTGTAAACAATATGTTCATTTGACAATAATTCGAGACTTTACAATATCGCTAGAGATATTACAATATAACGTATTTGTCAATTTTACGGTGACGTATACAATGTACGGCAACATACAGAAGAAAATAAGGTACAGCAAAGAATATCGAGGTATTTAAACTAGAGTTGTAATTTGAACTGGAACCGACTCCGAAATAGTACGAAAAAGTCTTGGTTAGACGATAAGACCAATGTATTGTCAAACCACAGTACTATATTATTTTTAATTAATCAATTCAGACTTCTCTCTATTTTTAATGATTACGACAAAAAAAAATACCAAAGTTATTATACTTTTTATTAGAAATTTTATTTTTTTATTGTATTTTTTTTCTTTATAGCTGTAGTTTTCGTTGTTAAGTCAGAGTGCGCAGTTTGCACAAAATCTCAAATTAATATGTCAACGTAACGTAATTGCAAAAGTGCACAAATCTCGTATCTGCCAACATAATGAATTGTCAGAGTGCACAGTAATTGTCAAAAGTGCACAAAATCATGTGTTTATTTAAGATTATTCTGTAAAATTTGTTAAAATTGCACTGATCAACAAAAGTATTGCACCTGAAGTGGCGCATCTGCGTCAAAAAAGTCAAGAAAATTAAAACTTAGTTCTGTTTTGTAGGTTTTAATTTTTTTTTATATAATAAAAGGAGCATCTATTAGATTAGGCTCGTTTATGGCGAAAATGTTGAAGAAAATAAAATAGCATAAATTATAAATCTGTCAAGAAATAAAATACTAGTTTATTTTTAAAGCCAACGTTCCATTTTAAGCAAGTCATATTCTAAATCAAGTTAGTGATCAGTGTATTTTAAAAAAAGCTAGCAATTTCGTCACAAATTAAATTTTAAATCAACAAAAATGTATCTAAAATCAATGTTTAGAAAAAAAAAACTTATATAATTCTACATCATTGCACAAATTGCACAAAAAAAAACTCAAATGCACAAAATTATGTTCTTCACTCCATTACGCTTAGATGAATTTGTTTAAAAATTCTTAGTCTCAAAAAGCATTTTTTTTTAGGCAAGTTTTTAGTCGAAAGTAGTTTTTATGTAATTCACGTTAATTATTCAATCCATATCTTTGAATCGTTGATTAAATATGGGATAGATAGTTCGTCGTTTATTAAAGGTTTGTTAAGATTGCGTTTGAGTAGTCTAAGTCACATTTTATTAAGAGTCTAGGGATTCGCCCCGCGGCTTCGGACAGTGCCATCTATCGTGTCCAATACTATACTATCTTTCAATCTGGAACAAACTATGCAAAGTTCCTTCACGAAGCCAAGCATTTTATAAATCAAACTAAGTAACTAGCTCTAAGCAAAAAATATCGCTGGGAAACAATTTTTTTTTGGGGTGAAAAATCAAATTTTAAGAAAATTTTGGGCATAGTCAAACCCGTAGTGGAAGTACGTATGATTCGATAGGACTCGATAAGATAAATTTGACAGTCATTCTCGATAAAATGAGTTTTTGAATCCATAAAAACTCATTTTATCGAGAATAACTGTCAAATTTATCTTATCGAGTCCTATCGATTCCTACGTACTTGTACTGTCGATTAGATAACTTTGACAGTTATTTTCGATAATATAAGTTTTTGACTCCATAAAAACTCATTTTATCGAGAATAAGTGTCTACTTATACTGCCGGTCCCATAGTAAAACCTAGTTTTACCCCGGGTTATTCTACGGGATCGAAACTGGGTTTCGAACGCCCTAGTCGAAATGTGAGTTAGACAACTTTATCGCTTTCGTTCTCTAATTATGACTGTCAAAATATAATCGTAGAGAATTGGTTTTATTGTGACTGTCAATTTAAATACAAAATTGAACCGAAACGAAATTGGATCATTTTTACCTGACTCGCCGTGACCAAATGGAATGCAAGGTTTTTGAACATAATTGACAATCGCAATAAAAATATGTTAAAAGGTTGATATTTAATCAAAGATTAATAATTAAATACATAATTGTGTACCTATAGGCATGTACCAAAGTGTATTAAAGAAATAAATTATTTTAAAATCTATGTTTTTGTTGTTTCTTTTTATCTGAATTCCCCTCTTTGAACACCACACAGGTGCCCTGAAATGTACTTACATAGGTGTTGAGAAAAACGGCCCGAAGCATTCATTTAGTTCTCACTTAGTGTTGGGGAAACCTCGGATTATTCATTAATTTAGGTTTCAGTTAGTGATGATGAAAACAGGCACTAAGCATTCATGTAGGTGACACTCAGTGTTAGTGAAAACTCGCATAAGGCATTCATTTAGGTGTCACACAGTGTTGATGAAAACGGACATTAGGCCCTACATACTCGGGTCTGCGGACGGTGAGCTATGGGCTAGCTCGCCGTCCGTCCATCTTATGACGACAGGCCGTGTCGACGGCGCGGTGCCAGAGTTCCACACGCGCGCCGGCTAAGGGGCCGCCTCCATGAGCGAGCGAATCGCGAGAGTGTATAGAAAGACGTGGCAAGGACGATAATATCGCCGCGATTGTCTCGCTCATGGAGGTAGTCCCTAAGATATGTCACCACATTGAAGGGGGAGCCCCTGGCACATTGAAGGGTATGTAGCCGTCACATAAAGTGCCGTATTGACCTAGTTAAATGCG
Source organism: Xestia c-nigrum (assembly GCA_916618015.1). Lineage (NCBI taxonomy): Eukaryota > Metazoa > Arthropoda > Insecta > Lepidoptera > Noctuidae > Xestia > Xestia c-nigrum. The sequence continues at coordinate 16,149,456 of OU745268.1, forward strand.
AGCTATTTTGAAGATTTTTCCAGCCAGCCTGAGTCACATCTAGCTAGCCGTCCGTCCGTCTAATGACGTTCGTGGCGTTCGTGCTCCACGCGCGCCTCAGAGATGTCAGCATAAGGGGAGGGGCCCGCAAGGGCCGAAGCCTGCTGGGGCTGCGGGACTGTTCGAAAGAGATACCGCCACCCCGGAACATAAAGGCCGAAGAGGGAACAAGGATGAGTGTTAGCCAGTAAAAGTCTGACACTCCCGCTCCGCCCAGAGTGGGTTTATTTGATGATTTCCGATCCGAAAAAATAAAATACTCAAAAAAACGGTACTCATTTTTACTCGTCTTCTTTATTATCATTTGATCATACACTGGCTCTTGTGATACAGGAACTCTTAGTACAAGAGCCAGGTCGTACACTGATGTTTGAGCAATCATTTGTCAATACAGATTTATTCTTTATTATTATTTTTCACTCCTCTTGTTCGAAAAGACCGGATAATAGCGTACCAGAGGGGGCGTAAAATTGCTCATTATAGCCCTAGGGAAAATAAGCTTTTTTTATTTAAATTTCGTCGTCGGTGTTCGAAAACGCAAAATCTTTACTCATAATTCATAAAGAATTGACATTACTGTTCCATAAAAAAAAAAAACATTTTATTTTAAAAATGGAACCAAACGTGCCGAACGCCAAACTCTTTGGCAGGATGTGTGCGTTGCATTCCAGCTACAGAAGAAATAAAAAAAGGCATTGGCGCGAAATTTTAAGATTTTTTCTGTATTATTTATTTGAATTATAAGTAGGATTCCTTTTTATCTCCTACGTTTACCCCACAGACGACACAATATTATATTCGTCTTCACAGAGAACTGAGATTTGTTGCCGGGAAAAAACATCTCATTAGAACAGCAGTATCATTTTTAATAGAATAAACTATCATATTAAATATGGTTATTTTATTTTCTCGCAATCGTAGTGAAAAGTACGGTGTAACACACGCCGCTAAAATCCCATTATAACTCGGTTCCTATTTACTACCTCGTCTATAATGGGCCATTTTAGCCCCTTGGACACGCCACTTATCAGCTGCCTAGGTCGGCTTCCAGTCTTACCGGTTGCAGCGGTACGCCAATAATTTACATGGAACGACTACCTATATGACGTCCACTTCTGCGAATTCTAAAGCGCATATTTGCTCAATCGTCGCAAAATAGATTTATTAAATTGCAGTCAATATTGTTTTATTTACACAGCTGTTTAAACTTTTACGTAGAATTAAATAAGGTAGGTAGGTACCAATATGGTGTTTCTTGGATTCATTTTGATTTATTATTTCCAGTCTTTTGTTCAGCCGTTAATCACCCAAATGCTGAGTGTACCCAGGTCTCTTCTAAATCTCTCCACTTTTATAATAATAATATTTATTTATTTATTACCACAAAGTTCACGTACATTGCACTGTTTACAGATTAAAGTTATTAAATTAGCATTTCAAAATAAGTACAATGAGTTCAACCCTGTCCCCTAAACTAGGCTAGGCCCGTATCTTAGGGGCAGTGTCCGGCTATGGGATATGCTTATATAATTCTATTGTGGCAGACGTGCCAGTGGACTGTGTGAAGTGGGCGCTTAGGTAAATGATCTTGTGGTAAAATTTAACATGAGAGTGAGAAGGTGAAGAATGAATGATGTAAATGCAAGTGTTGATGAAAGTGAATATGATCGGGAGTGTTTGGGGAGTTTTGTGCTTGTCGTGAGTGGAGTGCATAAAGTGAGTGTAGGTATGTTTTTAGTGTGTTTTGAATATGGTAGAAAATGGCGTTAGTGCGAGAAATAGATGAGTGACATAATTAGTGATTGTTTATTAAGTTATGTAAGTAAGAAGTGATTCCGTATTTTGATAGTCTTGTTTTAATAGCCATTCCATGACTGCTCGTTTTAGTTTAAACCTAGGGAGACCGAGAATGTTCAGTTTTTTATGAACTTGATTATAAATGTGCGTACTTATGACATAAAATTGGTGCCTTGAAAACTTAGGCTTTTGGCGGTTTCTTGTCATGACTATGCATGCAGTTTCTTCATCGCCAGCCCACTTATTCGGTTGTCTCCTCACATTCTCCGTCCCGTCCGTGGTCTCCACTTCAGCACTTTCTTCCTCTATCTTCACCAGTCTATCTACAGCATATATGGCGGAGAAATGTGGAAACAGTTTTGAGTTTGAATATGGATCTGAATAGTTACAAGGTTAGGACAAAACAAAAAAAAATTGGATTGACTGTGTGAAGGTCGGTTTAGGAACAAAAGTTTCCTTAATCTCGCCGTTAAAGTTTCCTTAATGAGCCTCGGCAGTCACACTTTGTTTCATTAAAATACCCGTGTGAGCCCAATGGGCCGCTATTCTGCCTGCTACCGGTACCAGCCCACCGCATCGTATCCCGTTTTCAGATGGAATATGGCATTTGGTGGCCCGCGGGGAGCTTTTCTGCTTGCTCAACATTCTCGGCCGAACATCTGACCAGCTACTCGTACATTTTCTCAGACCACCAGAAACGCGTCGAGACAATAGCCTTGTTAACTGAAAAAATCTAATTAGTCCGTCACTTAGATTATCAAAAAATAATTGACCCGTATTTTTTCTTTTGTCACATAAACCAAAATTGGCGAAGATACGACGCTTTTAAAATTCACAATACGTCACTGTTTGGTATCATTCTTAGTGAGTTCTGACGTCACGAGCCCCCACTCCCGAGTTTTGATGCGTTTTATCTGTGTCAATGTTCGTTGATTTACAAAAACAAAAAATACGTGTCCATTATTTTTCAATACTCTACTGAGGGACTAAATAGATTTGCAATTTATTGATGGTGGAAACTAGCCTATAAGCTCGACAAAGTCCCAGAGAAACAATTTAACTGTCTTACGAGTAGATCCCGCAAAGAAAAAAAACAGAAAAAAAGAATAGCGGAAGACTAGGAATGACATAATTTCCACTACCCTCCATACAGCAGGAGACAGAACAATACAAGATCATCATCATCATCTGTCTAGCCATTTCCTAACTATGTTGAGGTCGGCTTCCAGTCTAACCGGATGCAGCTGAATACCAGTATTTTACTACATGGAGTGACTGCCTATTTGACCTACACAACCCAGTTAATACTGGGAAATACGACACTTGGTAAGACTGGTGTCAGACTTTTTGGGCCACTGACTACCTGTAACGGCTGTCAAAGATGGACAAATGACAGCCGGGACCAACAGCTTAACGTGTTTCCGAGGCACGGAGAAAACTCGGTATGTAAGGGTGGTCACCTATCCACAGACCAGCCGGCTGGATATTATTCAGCCACGAGCTCCTCGAGAACAAAACAAGACCAATGTATAACATTGGTCGTCATTGGCCCATAGGGCAGACACAATTTAGATGCCATCGACAAGAAGATCTTGCTCCATGTAATACCTGCGCCATGTCAAGGGCAACTCGATAAGGCTGTCATATACTCAGCATATATCTATGGCTAGGGCCGTTTTTCACCAATGTAAGCCCAGGCCCCTTATTCACAACCATTCGACTCGCTTCCGATTCGGAAAGTCGTATGTCTATCTCGGTCGTTTTCGTAATGCCAGAAGAAGACAGATATACGACATATCGAATCGGATACGAGTGGAACGTTTGTGAATACGGGGTCAGGAAACTTGAGAATAATCCCTTGCAGAATGCAAGAACGAGGAGCTCGTGGCTAAATAATAACAACCGCCCGGGTCGGTCTTAAGGTTTAGCCACATGCTTGCCTAGGCTGGTCTGTGCCCTACCTAGGCAAGGTTGGTGTGTGGATAGGACCACCCTTACATACCGAGTTTCCTCCGTGCCTCGGAAAGCACGCTAAGCTGTTGGTCTCGGCTGTCATTTGTAAATCTTAGACAGTCGTTACAGGTGGTCCGAAATTCTTACAACCAGTCTTACCGAGGGGTATCGTATTACCCATTACTAACTGGGTTGTGGATTTGTGGAGGTCAGATAGGCAGTCGCTACATATAAAATACTGGTATTCAGCTGCATCCGGTTAGACTGGAATCCGACCACAACATAGTTGGGGGAAAAAGCTACGCAGATGATGATGAAGATGCGAATTTTTTGTGCACCTCACCTCGGATAGCTTAGGTTTTCTTGTGATACTTAGTTCATAAACAAAATATAGGTAAGTACAGCTTGGCAAAAAAGAGTTTGACACGGTGACAGTTGGTATTACAAATTTTCTACCTGGCAATACCGCGTTTTCTGTCAAACTCGGCAATGCCATTGGCTTTTCAATGCTCAGGGTTGCCAGAATGTCGCTCACACAGCCCTCATTTTGTCCTTACTCTATTTTGCCAAACTGTAGGTAACTATTGACATATGCTGAAAAGTTAGAGAATGAAGTATACCTACTTACAAAAGACGATCGAAGCGCGCTCGAAAAGTCTTGTTTCCCACCTGGCCGCGAAGTTTCTTATGAAAGTAACTCGTTGTACGGGATCTTGGCCCCCTTAGATCGTGGGGACATGGGAACTTGCCTAGAGTGCCCCATGGAAATGATGGGCCTGCCCTTGACTACAGTAGGTAGGTAGACAAACAAAAGGCGACTAGATGAGCTGAATTAACAACTCTATTTGTGGTTCAAACTTTGTTCGAAATGCTGTTAGAATAAAGTTCTAATCACTACAAAGTGGTTGTTACTTCAGTCACTGCGGGCCAAATAGTGCGAAATGCGTGGTTTCGATCGATTAACAAAAAAACTATTGATTGGATAAAAAAAACTAAAACACTATAATGTTAATATATTGTTTGTAGAATTATTTGCCAAAAATCAAAACGATCGCATGTATTTTAGTAGGTATGTTCTTTTATGGATGAAATAATTTTTTTGAGATAAGTTCGTGATTTTTTTTATCGAGTCAAATTAATTGTATTATGTTTTCAAAACACTATCATACTAGCATATATCCTGAAGAATATCATATATTTTTCTGGTTTTGTTTATTGCCATGATTCATATACTTTTAGGCATTATAAAACACGAGTTTAGCTCATGTAGTCGCCTTGATCGTAATATTTATCCGTGGTACTGGACTATCTCTTTGTGCCTAATAGCCTTATTTCGTTCCGTCTCCTGCTAATACGAAGGGAATTATGGTTTACCCACTCCTCCACTATCTTTTCTGATTAATTTCTCTGAGACTTCGTCGAGCTTCAATATCTCGGCACTTTTCGGTCGCCACTGTTGATTCTGGTTTTCAGCAGTTACAGCACTGGTTTGGGAATAGTGTGGCAGGCTTGTCCCATAAAAAAAAAACAAAAATCTTTAAATAAATTAGTTTGTACAACCACCACGTCATTTAACACAATATAAATCGCTTCTATAAATCAACGTAGGTAATTCAAAATGGCGTGTACACAGCTGTTTTTTATTTGCACAATAAATTATATAAATCTTGTCAAATTAAATTTAACGCACAGTGGTTAGCAGATAGTTTTTATCTGTCCACTTGGAGAGTGTTACAATTTAGGAATAATGCGTTTTTGTGAAGGATTGATATTTGCTCTGTTATTTGTAAGTAGATATAACATAATTCTATTTATTATCTATGGAAGTATATGTGTATAGGTACTCGTAGGTAGGTGCTAAATGCTTACTTGTGTGTGACTAAAGTATTAAGGGACTGGACTGAGTTTTAGGGCCAGTTTCACCGGTTGCGGATAAAGTGTCGGTTAGCCTATTAGGAACTTATCTGCCAGATAAACAAACACTTTTGGTTTCACAGGTGTCGGATAGCGATATCTGGTAGATAAAGTATTAGTTATAACCAGCCTTTAAGTGGTAGATAGTATTAACTATCAGATCTAAGATGAGTGAGTGATCTAAGGTGATTAGTGATGTTTTTTTAAAACTTGGAACTTCTTGCTCATTCCAACCATTCCATTTCCATTTATTAGAACAAATAAGACAGGTGTAGTATTATTAGTGAATGCAGATAAAGAAAGATATCCTGAAGAAAAACTGTAAACAGTGTACGAGTAGAGACCCTCTGCAGGAAATTTCCCACCTCCTTTTTTGCCCCTCCTACTCAGCCATCTGCGACATCCAGCATTCAAACAAAGCCCACGAAAGTGCTGTGCAGGTGGCATTAATTTATAGTGGACGGTATTTAATGAGTCCATCAACTCAAAAAGAGCAAGAAGAACTGTAAAGAGCGGGCTCGGAATGTATGATTTATCTCGATAAGTCAAAAAAGCTTGGCAAATTACGTCACTAAAGGGACTAATCCTTTTAAATTATGCCTGTTAGTTTTATGTGTAGGTACAATATATGGTGGTGTTAAAACAAACAGGTCATACATCTTTGCAATCAACCCAGTTAGGTAAGTCAAGATCTAAGTATTGGTATAGTACCTACATTTTCACACAAGTGGAGAAAGTTTGTTAATGTAGTTCAAGGCGGTATTAACACACGAGCCGTAGGCGAAGTGTTTTTGAGCCGAGAACTATTTCCGAGAGCAGGGTTTAAAGGAATCTAACTAACCTAACGGGGGGGTGCCCCAATTCCCGATTATGGGGGCAGAGATACTTCCATAGGTTCAGTTGAGAATATTTCGAGAGTTTACAAAATCGCTAAAGAGATTACAATCTAAAGTGTTTGACAATTTTACGTTGACATATAGGTACAGGCTTCGTAAATACATTTTTTGAGCAAGTGTGTTGGAAACAAATTGAACTGAAATTGAGAACCTCATGTACCTACCATATTTGATGCAATAAATAAATGCATTGAATTGAATAAAACAATGTCGGTAATTCAGTTTGGTCGTGACTCGTGATTGCCTAAATATGACTAAAACTACAAATGGTTAGATTTATGCCTGTGTGGTAGAGCCTTAATATTAGAGCCATGTCACAGATTACAGATACTCCACTCCATGTACTTACACGCGCTAATCACGTACCTCGCGCCGGGTAACCGGTAACCCATAGCGCAGTGGGTTGTCAACAGCCGCACGGCGCGTACGTACCTACTCATATTCCCCAAAGATAACTTATTAAAACTATTTGACCGATTTCGAATATTCTCTACGTTAACAATCGGGAATTTAAAGAAGGGAAAAAAATATTAATCATTACATCAAAATAAAACACCTCTACCTATGCAATTTTTTTTAACAATTTTTTTTTATAAATTCCGTTAAAATAATTATAAATTCTGATACATTTTAAATATGTTTTATTTTATAACGTAGCCGTAGGTACCATTACTAAAAATCCCTACTAACATCTTCGTCGACAGAGGCAGCCCTAGCAATCCGCAATATCCACGCGACTGCGCGATCTACAAAGCAAAACCCACTTTACGTTTGTAAGGTGAGGTACATTTTCGTTCGCAGCGTCTATTGACTTAAAAGTGTAGGCTATTATAGCGGTAGGTATTGAAAATTTTGTATGGAGTGAGTTATCTGTCATCTGTGGCCAAGTGCAGCACAAAAACAGTAATAGTATTCAAGTACAAAGATCGCGAAGCGCTTACCGTAGGACCGTGAATCGCTAAGGGGCCGCATCCACAAGCGATAGAATCGCGGCGATATCTTCGTATGGAAAGAAATACGTTGAATCGCCGCGATTCGTTCGCTCATATTATGGCGCATCGACTAAAACGGCACAATTTTGCACAAACAAAGTGACATGAAAGATTCCAAACATTTTAACCGACTTAAAAAAGGAGGAGGTTCTCAATTCGAATGTTTCTATTTTTTTATGTTTGTTCGCGCATAACTCCGTCGCTTGCCAACCGATTTGAAAAACTATTTTATTGTTGGAAAGAGTATACTTTCCAAATAGTCCCATAGTCACCAAGTCGGATCAGGCCCCTTATTCACAACCATTCGACTCGATTCCGAACCGAATCGAACGTCTAAAATATCGAAGATGTCCTCCAAACGCTATTCACAAATCCGAAACCGATTAATTTTGACAGTTCAATTCGTTAAGAAGACTCGAATCTTTCCGACAGCTATTTGCTATCGGGAGTCATATCGAACAAAATTTAAACGAAGAAATAAACCATATTTCCAGATTATTTGAGTAAAATAAAAATACCAGACTTTTTAAACACTGCCTGAAGTAAGTAAATTAAGTTTTATTATTGTCCGGTGTTGTTTGTGTGTAATTAGTTGTTTTATTGACCGTATTTCATTGATGTATCCGCATTTACATAAATTCAATGTGTTTACAAAAAATGTGTTATTCGTTCTAAATTTTAGTTAACAAGCAAGAATTGTATACCACTGATATTAAACACTTTTTCAGACATTTTTCCTTCTAAGAAAAAATAAAACTTTACTTAAAATAAAAACTGTTTCCGGTTTGCCAGTTTGACAGACGGCTGTTTACAAAGCTGGTATTTAAAGCTTACAGTTTACAAGTTTGCTTAAAGTTTACAAAGCTTGTATTTATATAACTTTATTTGAAAATTAATATTATTTTATTTCAATAAAATCATTTTGTTTCGTTTGCTGTCTATTAAATTACTACCTGTATATTTACTTATATAAACAGAACGAAATACTTAAATAAACCAATTTTATTTACTACTTTCCATTGTCTACCACGATCATCTATTTACTATTTTGTAGCGTTCCCCATAAACACAATCCAATTGGATAGAAAAAAAGCGCATCCGTTCGGATCTGTGAATAACGTTTTGACAGTTCTTCGGTTCGGAAATGAGATAATCGAATACGATCCCTTACCGACACGGAAACGTATCGAATGGTTGTGAATAAGGGGCCTGGATCTGATGATGGAATCTAGGCAAAATCTAGGGAAATCTTCAAATTTTATAGGATAACGTACAGCGATTTTGGTATTTTCTAGCGTTCAATAAGAACCACTCTACCATCAGATCTGATGATGAAGCCAAGAGTCACGGAACTCCATAATGAGACAATGTATCCTAGTCGTGTTTGGGCTTGTTGTAATTGTAACGGTATGCACTTTCCATGTGTACCAAGCACATGTGAAAAATTAATACTTTTTTTGCAACAAATAAAACCGACTTAAATAAAAACAAAAAAGTGAAAAACAAAAAAACAACGACAAAAAAAATCAATCAAACAAAGGTCACCGACTTCAGAAGCTAAAGTTATTTTTCACTTTTTTGTTTTTTTTTTGAGTCGGTTTAATTAGAAGTCGGTTTTTAGTTTCTGCATACTTACATCATTGGTGGACTAGGGTTGTCTGGAGCCCGAGGTTGCAAAAACAGATGAGAATCTCCCTTGTCCCGATTCGAAGAAAAGTAGTCGTTGTGAGGAATTTAGGCCAATAGTTAGCTCTCAAATATTTGCATTCTGCATCTAGACCAGCATAGATATTCGATAAACGCTCGAGCGAGTCGGTTTCGATTCGGAATGTCGTATGTTTATCTTGCTTGCTTTCGTAATGCCAAAAAAACCGGCCAAGAGCGTGTCGGGCTACGCTCAGTGTAGGGTTCCGTAGTTTACGGTCCGTCACAATAAGTGTTCCCACTTGTGAGTTTAGAAATCATTTTTGTACAACATTTTGTCTTTTTTGTACAAAAACTGTTGTTTCCATCCAAGTTCAAAATGATTTTCCTAGAAAGTCCTTATAAAGTTCTACTTTTCAGATTTTTTTCGATATTTTCTAAACTTATGGTTCACAAGTTAAAGGGGAGGGGGACACATTGTTTTTTACTTTTGGAACGATTATTTCCGAAATTATTGACATTATCAAAAATTATTTTAATAAACCCCCATTCATTTTTAAATACCTTTCCAACAATTTATCACACGTTAGGGCTGAAATTAAAAAAAAAATCACTTCCCACTTTACATACCTATAGGGGGCTACCAGGGGGAGTTTGGGCTGGGAGTTTATATTTCTAGTGTGCCAATGTATGGCCTGGTTTCCACCAGCGGCGTGGAGAAGAGATGTACAAGATTCGACAATCAGAGAGACACGATGTTGACTTTAAGGAAACTACAGGAATTAAATTAGCAACTCTATTTGTGGTGGTTCAAACTTCGTTTGAAATGCTGTTAGAATAAAGTTCTAATCAGCTTGCACTACAAAGTGGTTGTAACGTCAGTCATTGCGGGGCGAATAGTGCGAAATGAGAGGTTTCGACCGATTTACAAAAAATCTATTGATTAGACTAAAACACTAAAACACTATGATGCTATTATGTTGCTTGTAGAATTATTTACCAAAAAAAACAGGATGATTGCAATGTATTTTAGTATGGTTTTTACTCGTTAAAAGAATTTTTTAGAGAGAAATTCGTTTAAAAATTTATCGAGTACCTAATAGTTATTTATGATACTAGTGCGGTAAGTTGGTTTTTACAAACGATTCGAGACGAAGTCGAAGTCTTATATTCGTCTACTTCGGCTAATTCGGCTTCGTCTAATTCGGCTTCGTGAAGAAGTGTTTTACACCCTACATACTTTAAGGCATTATAAAACTCGCGTTTAGCTCTTGTAGTCGCCTTTACCAAAGTGTTTCGTCGACTTCCGCACATTTCTCAACTCCGCTCGTCTCCACTTTGGCGAAAACCAGGCGTTCCAAGCTGAGATAGCAGCATATAAGTAGCTTTTTGCCTCCTTTTCTTTTGGGGTGGGAAATCATCAAATAATTTCTCCTACTCTGGGCGGAGTGGGAGGGAGTGTCAGACTTTAACTTACTAAAACCCATCCATGTTCGTTCCTCGCCTTTTATGTTCCGGGGCCGCGGAGCTTAGATGCCTCCTAAAGGATCAATTTTGTTTGTTTTATCTTTTTCTTAAGAGTATGTTTCCTTTTTTTATTTTATTTTTAATACAACCAATTTTTTCTAGGTCCAAGTGACGCTGACAGTAGCCGAACAATCAGGTAAAAGTACTATTATTTATTTATTTATTTTATTAAATTATTGTTAATATCCATTATCATTTACAATAGGATAGACGAAAAAGAACTAATTAGTCTGTAAATATTTGACCCATATATTTTCTTTCTTTACGTAAACCAAAATTGACGAAGATAAAATTCTCGACGCTTTTAAAATTCTCAATACGTCACGCCTTGGTTATAATTTTTAGTTAGATCTGACGTCACGAGCCTCCACTCCCGAGTTTAGATGCGTTTTATCTTTGTCAATATTCATTGATTTACAAAAACAAAAAATACGTGTCCATTATTTTCCAATACTCTAACTGACGGACTGAATAAGTTTGTAATTTTTTGATACTGTCGTCATGCCTATTTATTTACGGTGTAGCATGATGCGGGTGACATTAGACGAAACGTTCCATTTCACTCAATTTTCTACAGTTATTACTGACTAGCACCACGCCTGCGACTTCGTCCGCGAAAATTGTAATAGCCCGGCTAATTTTCATGTTATCGATATAATTTATAACCTATATTACTCGGTAAAGGTGTAGCTTTTTAATGGTGAAAGATTTTTTTAAATCGGTTGAGCAGTTCTTGAGTTAAATCGTAAAAAAAAACAAACCTTTTCTCTTTTTCATATTGAGAATTGAGACATTAGTAATATTTATAATCTGTGGTAATATTAGTGTAGATTCGCTCAAAAACAGAAATGGCCGGTGAGGGCAATAAAACAACTGGGTCGTATTAAGATTTGGCGGGTCATGTCTGTAGAAAGGAACAGGTCCGATGGGGCAGAGTCACACAGTGGGTGTCGGAAGATGGGGGTCGTCGCTGATGAAGGCCTATACTAGAAAATATTGGTGTGAAGACCTAGAGGCGTTTATAAGAGATTAGCCAAAGAAAACCGCACGTAGAAAAGAGTGGAAGGCTATGAGGAGGCCTTTTCCAAGCAGTGTGATTTTAGGGGCAAAAATTACTGGTGTGTTACGTTATGAATGAGAGGTTTTCTTTTAGAGAATTAAAAAAAAAATAGTTTCTAAGAACTCGGTAGACTCGATTACGTTACTAGGTGCCAACATGGACCTAAATAGGTCCATGGGTGCCAAAGCCAAAACGCTTTAAAAAACACACGTCACATTCGCTCGTTGACTGACACTTTCGTTTGCATAAGCTTCCGAATATAACCATTAGGTCCAAGTAAAATTATGTGAAGTTCTGTACCTTGCAGTAACGTACCGAGATCAGCGCCATCTATCCAGCAGCGAGCTAGTTCCAGTACTTGGAGTAGCATACACTGTAAAGCCGCTTTCAGACTACGCTAAAATTTACTAGCATATTATAATGTATAGTTCATAGCACAACAATATCGTGCACCATACATTTGTTATGGACACGTTCACACTGTACATATTATTGGCTTAATATATGCTATAAAACGGTGCGATACGCTGAGTTCATGCTATGCTATATCACGCGCCGCCTTCTTCCTACTCCCTCACCCCGGCCGTCCCGCAGGCGAATCTTTTCTCCACTTATTTGAACTCTTTCTAAGCTTGCTATACAGGGTGTAAACCACCTCATCACGAAGCCGTCAACCAAGCATTCTGTACATCAAACTAAGTAACTTTACGCAAAAATAATTGCTGGGAAACAACTTTTTACAGCAGAGGATGATATTGAAAGAGGTCGTCGCTACAGAGTTAGAAAGCACTCTCACGAACACGATTACGAATCTACCTCAGAAGAAGAACGGGAGGAATGGCTTGAGAGACGGAAGCACCATAAGAGGAGAGAGGAGGGTGAGTGTTCTTTTTTACTTTTTCATCATAGTTTTCGCAGATGTCGCTTTGCTGAGACCCTCAGTCTTTGGTCCACTTCAAAAAGCATGTAGGTACGTGCTGGGCCCCGATTCTACTATTGCAATAGTGTCACGATAGTCTTTCATTGATCTCATAACGTAATAATACTGGCAATACAACAATGTCGTTCTTACACCATTACGAGACCATTGATCGAACCACTATGATGAATTTAGCAGGTTAAGAACTTTAAGCATAATAAAAATGGAGATCCCATAGTCATTCAACAACAATTGTGAAATCAATGAAAGGCCACTGTGACACTATTGTACTACTGTAATAGCAGAATTGAGGCCCTGGGCCTCGATACGATACGATAGTGTCAGAATAGGCGATCATTGTAGTCACAATGATCAAGTTCTGTCAAGTTTTGACAAGTTTGGTAATCTACTAATATAATGGCGTCATTATGACTTCTCAATGAACAACCACTGACACTCCATTGAAAGAAATGTCATAGATTTCGAAAACCATTTGTACTAATGGTTTTATAATAATGGCAATACGAAAATGCCAAAATACAATTTTATTACGATACCATCGACCGACCAATGATCGACCATTGTGAATTTAGCAGATTACGAACTTTAAGCAAAATGACAATGGGATGAGAATGGAATCGTGTTGGAGTGACGAATTTATTAAAATAGCAGAATTTGGTCCCTGGTCTAAATTCCAGACATTTGTGTCACATGATAAACAACCCAACGATTTCAGCAATCACGACAGATCTGCTGTCTATTATTGAAGAGTTCCGTTCCAAATCTCCGTAATCATGACAATATTTCTATGGAACCAATTTGGGAGTATATTTTATCGGTTCAGGAGTCTTCGAATACTCGGTGAACATACATAAAAAAGATTCTGACTAATTTGACCACCTTAATCCTCTTTTTTTGAAGCCGGTTAGGAATTAGGAGGTCCTCTTCAGGAACGTACACAAATTCCGTGTGCTAATTATTGAAACTTTTCAGGTGCAAATCAGTACATTTCTGATGAATTGAGACTTATCTTGGGATTCAGAAGTAAGTACACAACAATAACATACATTTATTTCCAGCCAGAAAGTACCTACACGGTGTAAACAACCTCATCACAAAGCCGTCAACGGAGTATTCTATACATCAAACTCAGTAACTTTACGCAAAAAATATTGCTAGGAAACAACTTTTTTTCGGGTGAAAAGTCAAATTTTGTGGTAGAACTCAGTGTAACGCACTTAAAACATTGTGCTGAGGGATGGATTGAATAGTACAGGGGTCGTAGAGGTTTTCAAAGTAAAAATCTCACAATAAAAAAATGTAATTAAAAAAAAACTTGTCAAAAAGTTGGAACTTTTACCCTCGGTACCTATCTCCGTAATTATCAGGTTCTCAGGTGCGGTGTGGAAATAGTACATTTTGATACAAGTGGAGAAAGTTTGTTATTGTAGTACAAAGCGGTATTAACACACGAGCCGTAAGGCGAGTGTGTTATTGAGCCGAGAACTGCAATAACAAATGTCCACGTGTATCAAACGACGTTTTTCAATACACTTTTGAAGAAATAAAATAAAATAATGTAAAGTATTTGTGTCATGAATGTCACGAGAATATGATTTAAATGATTTTTTTCCGCGCTTTGCTTTCGCCATGATCAAGGAGAGGCAAAGGTATGAAGCCGTTATACAGCCTAATATAAAAAATAAAAATAAATTTTAATTTGTGTTTGAATTTAGAAAATGGAAAATGCACGCGTGTAAAATACACTGCATTTTGAAAGTAATAGTAGTGCGAAAAAAAACAGTTTTCGAGGAAGTGTATTTAAAAAAATATATCGCAATGACGGGGAGAACTAAAGGTTTTTTACACCTTTTATATGCTTTTGGAACTTTCCTGCTAAAGCCACGTTGACGCGATCAGAGTATCCTCAGACCGAGTGTACTCGGATATCTATTTCGGACACAACTCGTATTGTGGCAACCCATACCAACCCAATGCATCCGAGTGTATTGGGGTTATGGATGAGCACACACATTCATCACATCACAATTGAAAACACACATTTCAAAACACACCATTCACATTGAAATTGGAGAAATTTTGCGATTTTTGTATTGTAAAAATATTCTTCGTATTTCAGGTCATAAGGAAAGCAGAGAATTGCTGCATCATTTGACAGGACATCATGGTAAGTTCTGTCTTTTTTCTTCTTTCAAAATCTTCTTCTGTACCTATTTAAAAGATATTTCTATTCTGGGTTTCTTTTAAAAACATTACAAAAAAAACAACTATCATGAATCTTCTGCCCACCTTTTCAAAACTATAATAATAATAATATAATATTGCTGGACATTACACACAGCACGATCTAGTGCCACACTAAGCAAGGCTTGTGTCGTGGTCACCAGACAGTTGATATACTACATATTATACACTGAGAAAAATTGATTTCTGGCTTAAGGTGTATTCCGCCTTTGACGGCTAAATTGTAATGTCGCGCGGCGATTTTGTAACGCTTACGGTTATTTTGGCTTAGCTAGGCGTTTCCGTTAAAATGGTACGTCTTTTATGATAAACACTAACCGACAAAAATGTCTTACCGTAAGGCAGTGTTGGAATTTAACTTTATACTGTTAATACAGCAGTAATGGACTCCAAAAAACGCTTTAAATTTACGACGTCGAATATGTGGTGAATATCACCGTAATTATGGCAATATTTAACTTAAATTAAGGCGATATATACTTCAATAAAAACTAAACAAACGTAAACATAAGTCATAAACAAACTTTCGAAAGCGTCATAAATAATCTTTAGCAGGGCAATATTCACCTTATAATAAGGCGGAATATACTTCGGTCACAACAATTTAAACGTAAACATAAAGTTTTTCAGCGACGTATGTATTCGGCAATATAAACGTATAATGTGGCCACATTTGCCCTATCATAAGGCGAAATGTGCTTAGATTACGACGAATCAAATGGTAACCTTAGGTTATATAACGACGTACATATACGGCACACATTTAAACGTAAATATATATATATACGTGTATATTCACCTTATCATAAGGCAAAACATGGTCTAGTTACGACTGATTGAACGGTAACATTACGTCATATAACGACGTACATATTTGGTCAAAGCAACCGTATATTTGGCAATATTTGTCTTATCATAAGGCGAAATATGCTTAGATCACGACGAATCAAATAGTAACCTTAGGTTATATAACGACGTACATATGCGGCACATATAAACGTAAACACGGCAATATTCACCTTATCATAAGGCAAAACATGGTCTAGTTACGACTGATTGAACGGTAACATTACGTCATATAACGACGTACATATTTGGTCAAAGCAACCGTATATTTGGCAATATTTGTCTTATCATAAGGCGAAATATGCTTAGATCACGACGAATCAAATGGTAACCTTAGTGAATTGCATAAATGTACTTAAAATAAGTAGAGCCTTATGTTAGGGTAGTCAGTAATAAACGCTTGTATTGAACAGACGTGTTTGATTCTACCTGCATACTACACGTTTCGGGAACTGCGCTGGCAAGTTATCCGTTAACGGGCGCAAAGTGCAAAAGCGGCGGATTCCTGTGTGCCTTGGTGCACCAAGTTACAATGTAAAACAATAGGAATATTATAAGCACGAATGAAAATTGGAAAAAGTTATTAGAAAACTGAGGGTAAGGAGGTTATCATCGCCCAAAACGCTTCAGGAGGCAATAACAGCGCCAGTGAAATAGCAAGAAAATCACATAAAACTAAATAACATTTTGATGACGACCTTTTTGGTGCTGTTGCTTATTGTGATTCTTGCAATAATTATAAGAAAATCATACAAAAGCATAACAAATGGATAGACGAGCAAGTGGATTCTGCATTTATAAGAAGGATGAGGCAGCGTCTATCCGGAAGGAGAGACCAAGCTCACGCTGAAGATGTTTAGGCGCATACTCGTACAATTCAATCCGAGAGAAGATTTGTGAGTGCATAAGTGGAAAAAAGTGAAGAAACCGAAGTTGTGAAGTGAAGTGTTTTACGCTTAAGAGTATTGACAATGTTCGATTTAAAAGTATGTAGTAATATTAAGTTCTAACGCAATCTAGGCAGCCAAGGACGAGTCCCCACCATCATCCTCCTCTGCCAGGCCTGCTGAGGTTATGGAGGTAAATAAAGAGTACGTACTTCCAAAAACTGGGTATCATTTATTTTATATATTTAAAAAGGTATTTTTTAGTACTTTTTGCTCCACATATTAACAGTAAACAGACTTTTTTTTTTGGTTATGATAATGGATTTGCATAATGTTACATGACTGGCACTAGTATAGTAAACATTGTGTAAAAAAGAGTATTTTAGCGTACTCTATTTTTGTTATAGATTATAGAGTATGCCTACTTGATATAGAGTACAATAGGTACTCTATTTTAGAGTACGGTTGGCAACCCTAATCATAACCTACCCTTCACATTAAATTTAAATTAAATAATTAATAAAACAAGTACAATAATATTTTTTTTTAATTTGATTAAATTTAATCTTACCAATGACTACTTGTTGATATAAAAGTCTGATTACTCGTAAGTTTACTCTAAGTTAGACCTCTGTTTTAGTTTTAAATTGTTATAAGTTCTTTTACCTAAAGGTACAGTAAACGGAATGAAAAGGTTCGTCACAACCTTCAAATTTTATTTAAATTAAATAATTAATAAAATGAAATAGTAAATAATAATTGATTTTAATTTAAAGTTTAATTTTATGCTATTTTTTTATTACCAATGACTACTTGTTGATATAAAAGTCTGATTACTCGTAAGTTTACTCTAAGTTAGACCTCTGTTTTAGTTTTAGATTGATATAAGTTCATTTACCTATAGGTACAGTAAACGGAAAGAAAAGGTTCGTCACCATAAAGTCGGTTTTCGCTTTGACATTTTGACTAGATAAACAGTCAAACAACTTTGACCTGAATAATTTTGAAGTTTGATTACGAATAGTTATTTAACATTATTTTCTCTTATCTCAGTGTATGCTATATCTGTTTCAAAAGGCATGTATCGTCACGAGCACATGCTCGTTACGTTGAACAAATCAAGTTGAAAACTGACGGAACCTTTTGGTTCCGTCAAACCTATAACTTACAATGTAAAATATTGAATATTTGTATACTAAGAACGGTCGACCAAGCCATTTAGTTTACATTTGAACATGCAAGTTACATTGTAAAATGTAAACCAAATAGCTTGGTGACCGTACCTATATTTTTTATCTTGTTTTAAGTATCTAAATATAGTAATGTATCTTAATTGATTTTCTATTTTCTAATACAGATTTTTTTGTTTCTTTTTAATGGTTTTATTGCAATGCACTATCATTCCTATAAGATACAGACGCTATCGGCTTATTATTAGGTTGAGGTTGTAATGTTGGGTTGAGGAGGTAATAATCTATTAAGTATGTTTCTTTAGTAAACAGTTATTATTGAAGTGTTTTATACATTTTCGTTCTATTGATTGCAGAAGCTTACAAAGACTGGGAGAACAGCTTTCTGAGAACAGCAGGTTACGCTATTCACTGAAGGCACGGTTGGCTGATCTACTATCATGAAGGATATTAGCTCGCGCTACCTTAGAGTGAACGCGCACTTTGAGCGGCCCAATGCCCTTAATATGAACTAATAAATGATAGTAAAGCAAGTCAATCATGCCTTTAGGGAAAATCGTTACCAGCCGTTAGAAGGCTTTTTTTTCCGGTCTTCATAAAACATTTCTGCTCGAAAAGAAAGCAGAAATTACCTTACGATACGGCTTACCTAATCGTATGGAACATTCTAAGATAACTTACTAGAAGGTGAATACGACTTAGTAAACGTTGAAAACGCTTAATGGATAGGTTAAACCACAGTAAGGAAAGACATAAAACGCCTTAAAAGAAGTCGATTGCGATTTAGTAAACGTTGAAAACGCTTAGTAGGCAGGTTAAACCCACAGTAAGTAAAGACGTAAAACACCTTACTAAAAGTGAATTACGACTTATGAAAACATCAATAGCGCTTAGTGCACAGGTTAAACCCCAGTAAGAAAAGACGTAAAATGCCTTACTAAAAGTCAATTATTACTTTAAAAAACATTAAAAGCGCTTATTAGACAGGTTAAACCATGGTAAAGAAAGACTTAAGATGCCTTAATAAAAGTCGATTACGACTTAGGAAACGTTAAAAATGCTCTGTGAACAGGTTAAAATACAGTAAGGTAAAACGTTAGACGCCTTACTAGAAGTCGATAAACTGTAAAAGCGCTTAGTGGACAGGTTAAACCACTGTAAGGAAAGACGTAAAACGCCTTACTAGAAGTCAATTGGGACAGTGATACGTCGGAAAGTTTTGTGTGTGTGACCCGAGCACGTCCCTTTACCGTTTATATCGCCTTACCGGAAGTTAAATGTCATCGTCAATCAGACGATTCTATCTGACTTACCACGTTTATAGCTTTTGAATTAAGGCTTATCTGTTAATAATTACGTATAAAATACACATTAGAGAGTATATTGCTGCTTATTTTTTGCGCCTTTCGCTTAAGGCGTAAAACGCCTCCAACCTAGGAAGGCGTTTTTGGTCGGTTGACTTTTGGTCGTTTTTTCGCCTTCATTACGAATAAATCCGCCCTCGTTACGAAACATTCGGCTTTACATTTTTCTCAGTGTATACTTTTTGTTTGTAAATACATACTTATTATACATTTAGCATTCAGAAGTGAAGATGTTTAAAATAAGACAACGAGGTAGGTACATAAAGCAATGAATTCAACCGTTTATTCTAACTTGGAACAAATATCAATTGCTGAAACTATCCATAACCACAACAAATCATACGGAATTTAATAAACGCGTAATTGCTTAGAAAAGTAGCGAGTAAGTACACAAAATAGGAAAATATAAATCTTACAGCCCTTTGAACGGTATTCCCAACGAGTCTCTCGCGACCAGAGACTAATGCAAGTTGTCTGTCACTCCTTTCCATAGACGTAACCTGTGCTACGGACAACCTCATTTCTTCATAATACTACGTGAAACCTCATTTCTTCCTAACAATACATATAAACATCCATGACTCGGAAACAAATGTCCATGCTCATCACACAAACATTTGCTCATACCGGGATTCTAACCCGGGACCCTAAGAACGTAAGGCAACCTCACTACCGCTGCGCCATTGGGGTCGTCGTATACTACTACTACTATTTTAGGGTCGGCTTCCCATTTGGATGCGTCTGAATACCAGTACCTTTCATGGAGCGACTGCCTATCTGACCTTCACAACCAAATTACTACCTCTTGGAAAGACAGACTTACATATTTTATGGTTTAAATTGCAAATTAGGTAATTCACTACATTCGCTTCCAAAGCGTAATAACCAATAACAATTCAAATAATCAAAATTAGCGATTTTCGTATATTTAACTTTAATTGTTTGCCACTGAACTGTATTCTAGTTAGTTTAAACAATTGTTTTATCGAGGACGAGCTACGTAGTTCCGACATCTGTGTAAATGAAGACGGGAAAAATATCAGTGTGTTTTTGTAACGGCCGAATGGCGGGAAAAATACGATTTTGAGCTTTTTTGCTTACAATAATATTGAAGCCATAAATGACTGGCATCGGCTAAACAACATTTATTTATTTAAAATTATGTAAATAACACCTTAACAGCTATAACGCCAATGCGATGTTACTACCAAGATATAGAGGTATCTTGGACTGGAGGACTTAATTAAAAAAATACCTATAATTAAACAATCAACTATTAACATTCTCGATGCACTTCAGTGAACTCATTCCTGTGAACTGCATCAGGCTGCAGTGAAATATATCTACTTCAACTGAAATAATATTTAAGAGTCTTATGGCGCGTGACAAGGGGGCAAACTTGTTCAGGTTGGTCCTACAGGATGGCTCCAGTAGCGTAGGCGTGGGGCGACGCGCGCCCCCGCAACCGGGTGGCGCTCATGTCACATTCTTGCTCTACTGGGCAATTTTTTCATTCAAAACTGTTCTTGGACTCACAATAATTTCATAAGGCATGGAATAGATTTTTTGTATTCATTTGGATTCTCTCTTTATTTAAAAATATGAGTGCAGTGAGTGAGGGTATGTTCATTGTTGACTGCTCTTCTAATGCAAGAAATTTTGAGAAAAAAATCTAATATATAGGTACTTATATAATATTTGCTTTCAAGTTTTTATGAGTATCAGCGTGTAAAACAGTTGCTTGCAATTCTTGAACTTCAATTAATTATTGCATTCAATTATTGCACTGGTATGTTGAAAAAACTGGCATCATGTAAATGAGGCTACATAGAATTTATATTCAAGATACACTTTCGGAGGCCATCGCATTTGTGAACATAGGCCTCAAATCTGCTATTACAATAGTGTCAGGATAGTCGATCATTGATTTCATAATGGTTAAGTTTTGTCAAGTTTGGTAATCTACTATGTTAATGGCGTCATTATGACTTTCCAATGGTCAACTACTGACACACCATTGAAAGAAATGTCATAGAATAGTAATCTCGCACATGTTCACAAATGTGTAAAAATATATCATAAAAGAAAAGAGACATGAATAAATATTCGCATTTAGTAGTAGATTTTAAAAACCATTTGTACTAAGGGTTTTATAATAAAGGCAATATGACAATGTCATTAAAACACTACTTTATTACGAGACCATTGACCGACCAATGATCGACCATTGTGAATTTAGCAGCTTACGAACTTTAAGCAAAATGACAATGGGATGGGAATCGTGTTGGAGTGACGAATTTATAAAAATAGCAGAATTAGGCCACAAGCTATAAGTACAGCCCTAACAACTGTCAAGCTGCATTCAGCTCCTTATTTTGAATCATATTCCACCACATTTTGTCTCAGGAAAATTTTCATTACTTTATTATTTTTTCAATTAAGTACTTATTCCTTTATTATACTGTTAAATTAAAATCTCTGCACGCAGCACTTCATTTATGTAATACGGCTAAAATAAAAATAAAACCACAATGGATATTAAAATACTCTAATAAACGAAGCGAGTTAATCGAACTCCTCGTCGCGCTTGCCGTTTGCTACATGCGTTTAGCCACGGTAGCGATATTTCACCGTAAAATTGTCAAACACGTTTGATTGTAATCTCTCTAGCTTTACTGTAAACTCTCGAAATATTGTCAACTGAACATACGGAAGCATCTCTGCCCCCATAATCGGGACTTGGGGCACCCCCCGTTAGGTTCCTTTAAACCCTGCATTCGGCCTCGCGAACCTGGCGAACCCTGCACTCGGAAATAGCCCTGCGAAGCGGGGCTCCGTCGACTACGCTTTTTAGGGGAATATAAAGTGTTTTAAAGTTAGGTTATATTAATCGGTATTTCTCAGGAATGGTACATTATCTTTTTATGAGAGTGGTACCATTGGGCAAGGCGGACCCCTCCTTCCCTCTACACCGCGTGAGTTGACTACCATCGCATGCATTTCACGTAAAATAATGAGTTTTATTGTAAGCAGTATGTTCGTTTGACAATATTTCGAGAGTTTACAATATCGCTAGACAGATTACAGTCGTGTTTGTCAATTTTACGGTGACAGATATATTGCGTATGTGGAAATAAAACAAATCAAAGGCGGTTTATCATACGTAATAGATTTAAAAAAACCGGCCAAGAGCGTGTCGGGCCACGCTCAGTGTAGGGTTCCGTAGTTTCCCGTCCGTCACAATAAGTGTTCAATGTGTTTTTTTTTTTGTTTGAAAAAAGATACGTTCAGGATAATTGCTTGCATAAACGATTATACTACAAATTTAGTCCAGAAATTATTTTGTACAACTTTTTGTCTTTTTTGTACAAAACTTGTTTCCATCCAAGTTCAAAATGATTTTACTAGAAAATTCTTATAAAGTTCCACTTTCCAGATTTTTTTCATATTTTCTAAACTTAGATATGGTTCAAAAGTTAGAGGGAGGAAATAATCGCTCCAAAAGTAAAAAACAATGTGTACCCCACACATTGTTTTTTACTTTTGGAGCGATTATTTCCGAAATTATTGACTTTATCAAAATATTATTTTAGTAAAACCCTATCCATTTTTAAATAGCTTTCCAACAATATATCACACGTTAGGGTTGAAATTAAAAAAAAAAACACTTCCCACTTTACATATAGGGGGGCTACTCTAATAAAACATTTTTTTCCAATTTTTATTTTACCACTTTGTCGGCGTGATTGATACAAATATTGGTACCAAATTTCAGCTTTCTAGTGCTAACGGTCAAAGAGATTAAGCGAGGACGGACAGACGGACAGACAGACAAATGGCGAAACTATAAGGGTTCCTAGTTGAATACGGAACCCTAAAAAACAGAAGGTTATCCACCTTACAATACTTAAATAAAAACAGTTTTAAGCAAACATGCTTAACAGCTATAATTTACATTATTGCATCTGTGCACTCAATTTTACAATCAAATATTTTCATAAAATATTGACATGCATTTTAAAGATTTCGTGAGTAATATTAGTTTTTCGTCTGTTGTTGTTTTCATTGTAACTACAAGTTTATTTTATTTGCTTAACTTGTGATTCATCATCATCATCATCATCATTTTAGCCTGCAGACGTCCACTGCTAGACATAGGCCTCCCCCAAGTGTCGCCACATTGACCGGTCCCGTGCGACTCGCATCCAACAGATTCCCACAACCTTCACCAAGTCATCGGTCCACCTAGTGGAAGGTTTTCCACCGCATCGTCACCAGTTCGCGGTCGCCACTACAGAACTTTTCGGCTCCATCGGCCATCCATTCTGCGAGCAATGTGCCATGTTCATTGCCACTTAAGTTTGGCAATTCTTCGGGCTATGTCGCGTCGGTGACCTTGGTTCTCTTGGTTGAACTTGCGATTCAAGTGCATCTAATAACACAGCACGCAGTTCAACTTCACCCATTTCTGGGTATAGGCCTCTCTTTGTTTGTACCAAGCTCCACGCTCTTGTGCCAACCTCAACCACGATATCCCCGCAATAGCAACAGTATCGTCTACCCATTTCGCCGCTGGACGAGCAACACTTCTCTTTTCATCCCTAGGACGCTACTTGGTCACAGCTTTACTCCACCTGCCATCACCGCGACTTGCTAGGTATCCTGCTCAACTCCATTTCAGTTCTAAAACGCGATTTCCAATATCAAAGACCTTCGTACTCGGACGACCCGATTGGCGCAGTGGTAGTGACGCTGCCTTACGTTCTTAGGGTCCTGGGTTCGAATCCCGGTAGGAGCAAATGTTTGTGTGATGAGCACGGACATTTGATTCCGAGTCATGGATGTTTATATGTATAAAAGTATGTATTTACAAACAAAGAAGTATATATGTAGTATATCAACTATTTAGTATCCACGACACAAGCTTTGCTTAGTGTGGCACTAGGTGGCGCTGTGTGTTAATGTCCAGCGATATTAATTTTTTTATTTATTTACTTCTCCAAATTATGACGCTTGGAACTTGGTGTCCTAGTTTTATGCCAAGTTTAAGGGGCCGGCGGAGCATGCGTTTTTCATACAAACGTAATACCAAAATAATATGAAAATTAAACATATTTCTAAGGTAGCGTGTATTTATTTCGATTGGAATACAGAATATCTATGTTTCCAAATATATATTTTGAAAGGACAATGATATAAAGACGAGATATGAGGAATTTAAAATTTCCATTGAAAATTATTTTTTCTCGTAACTCTTGTTTATATTAGTGTCCATTCAAAATAAGTGTTTAGGAACCTAGATATTCTGTAATAAATACACACTACCTTAAGAATATATTTGATTTACAAATTATTTTGGTAGTACAGTCACGTCTAATAATATGTATACACTTGCCTTAATATTAAAGCAATTTTTCGCGAGAAATAATGATTGTAACTAGGAGATTGGATCTTTTTCATAAAAATATGAGTTACAGAATACTATGTACGTAATAACATTAAATTTGAATCAGTACATTAGGAGAAACACTATTTAAAAAATTCTTAAGTGTTTACATATTATTAGACGTGACTGACGTTTGTATGAACTTCGCATGCTCCGCAGGCCCCTTAAAATAAATGACTAACTTTAAGAGCCCTCTTACAGTCCACTAGCGCCGCCAATCGAAAAAATGACATAACTCGTAAATAGAATCAAAAATACAAAATATGTTCTATTATTACTGTGGAAAAGGCAATAACGTTACTGTATAACACCGTATCAACACTTGAAAATAATATAGCTGTTTAGCTATGCATTCAAAACATAAACGGCCGTTTTTGTTACAAATGCACGATTTAGCTAAACAGCTATATTTCAAGTGGTGACAATGTGTTATAAAATTACGTTATTGCCTTTTCTACAGTAATAATAGACCACATTTTGTATTTTTGATTCTATTTACGAGTTATGACATTTTTTCGATTGGCGGCGCTAGTGGACTGTAAAACGCTTAAATGTATAAACCATTTTTATTTCAGATGAACCATCTGCTCTGAAATACATCGAAAATATAACAGGACTTACAGGTAAGCTAAAAAGAGTTCATACCCACATATTTAAAAAAAGCAACTTACTACTTACTATTCATTTACATGAACATGCTGCATAAACTCAACTCAAACTCAAACTCAATCATTTATTTCAACTAGACCATTACGGCACTTTTGAATGTCGATAAAACGAAAAAAAAAAGGCTACAGTCACAGACACAAGGCATAATAACTTGAGAAAGTACAGGGGCCGTATTTTTGAATCACCCGAAGTGAATCTTAAATTCATGCACGAAAGCAAAACGTATACGAAATGAATTTCGATTGCTCCAAATTTTACGTATTTTTGAAGTAATAGAAATGAGTGTTACCCTAAAACTCGAATCTTATAACATTTTTCATTTCACGCAGAAAAATACAACCGGAAAGCCATAACTCTTGGATATTAAAAACCGGTAATGAGTTACGGTAGAACGGAACGTTAATTAAAAAGTTATAATGTCATTTGTCTGACGTCTGTCATTGGGATTTCGTAATTTTTTTCTCTAGTTTTCACATATTTTTCCCGGTTGTTATTTGTGTTGGATTTGTTTTTGAATTGTTAAAGAAAATACGTAGAAAATGGAAAACGACAAAAAAAAAGAATCAGTCAACAAATCTTCACTTGTCAGTGTCATTCTCACGTCATTTCCGTCATTTCTACTAGTAGAATATCGGAATCACGGGTATGAATATTCAAAAATAGCGATTTTATGGATTCGCATACGAATTCTGCGATTTCGTACACGATTTGAAATTCTATTGATTCAAAAATACGGCCCCTGTAGTTGCCCATTCCCTAGCGTAGCTGCCAATTTGAACTACTTGCACAAACTACATAGTTACTGGGTTTATAAAATACAATGCCTCTTGGAAAAACTGTCAGCTCAGGGTAGCCCGCGATATTATTATTATTTTTAATTCTATGAATAAATCATTTAATGGTGTTAAGGCGATAAGACGACCTAAATTAGCTAACGTTACGTCAGTCACTGCGGGCCAAATAGCGCGAAATAAGTGGTTTCGATCGATTTACAAAAAAACTATTGATTGGATTAAAAAACTAAAACAGACCAAATATATTGCTGGCTAATATATTGCTTGTAGAATTATTTGCCAACAAATCACAATGATCGCATGTATATTAGTATGCTTTTTTTTGTTTGAAAGATGTTTTTAGAGATAAGTTCGTGATTTATTTTTATCGAGTCAAATTAATTGTATTATGTTTTCAAAACACTATCATGCTTGCATATATCCTGAAGAATATCATATATTTTTCTGGTCTTGTTTATAGCAGTGAATCATATACTTTTAGTCATTATAAAACTCGCGTGTAGCTCATGTAATCGCCTTAATTGAACTGAGAGGGTTGTATTGCTTTTGCGGGCCTGTTCGAAAGAGATACCGCGGCCCCGGAACATAAAGGGCGAGGAAGGAACATGGATGGGTTTTAGTCAGTAAGGGTCTGACACTCCCTCCCGCTCCGCCCAGAGTGGGAGAAATTATTTGATGATTTCCCATTCTAAAAAAAAGGAGGCAAAAAGCTGCTTATGTGCTGCTATCTCAGCTTGGTGCTGTAACGCCTGGTTTTCGCTAAAGTGGAGACGAGCGGAGAAAAAAAAAAGGGTTGTATTGCTTGCAAATAGCAAAAATTGTATTTTGCGGGCTACGTAGCGCAATCACCTTAAACCTGGGTTTTTTTTATCTTCAGATCGTCATCATGTCTTCGACTTCCTGAGGAAATGCAAGGGTTCCAGGAGTTGGAAGCATGTGCTGGATTTCTTGAAGCTCATGGATGAGACTCCACGTAAGTATTATTTGAATGTTTTCAGAGTCGAACATGCTAATACAAGAAACATGTGATTAGCTGACCCACGCCACTTCGTCTGCGTCAAAGAGAGAAAAACGAAAGGAAAAAAATACCCGTTTTTGCAACATATTTCATTCCTACTCCGCTCCTAACAATCGTAGCGTGATGTTATATAGCCTAAAGCCTTTCTCGATAAATGGACTATCCAACACAAAAATATTTTTTCAATTCGAGCCGGTAGTTCCTGTCCTGAGATTAGCGCGTTCAACCAAACAAACAAACAAACTCTTCTGCTTTATAATGTTAGTGTAGATTTATTTTGAGGACTCCCAAGAGCAATAATAATCAACCTTTCTCGGGTTTCTTTTCTTTTTAATTTTATGGCATTTCTGAATCAACATCACACTACCAAAGTTAAAAAAACAACAGTATAAAAAATATAAAATATACCACAATATAAAAAAAAATAATTACCTAGAAAGCTGGATTATTTTTCTCTGGAGTGGTCTAAAGAAATACCACAGTTATTCTTGTCTTCTAAAAACACTCAAATACAATAAAAATTGTGATAAGCGAGATCAATGCTAACTAAATTGACTTGGTTAAATATTGATCGAAACTCTTTGATACGACGTAGAAGATCTTACAATTACATTTGTCTCATTTCTCAGATATCGGAATAATAGTGGAGCTCCTGAGACAGATGACAAACGAAAATGGTAAGCATATTACTACTATTTTCAATCTAGCCGGACGTTTTTTTTTATGAAACGTTTTTTGTTGTGTCAAAATCCGCACCGTCCGGGGAAACTTCACGTACACCCACTAAAACAAAACACCGCCTTCCTTGAGCCTACTGTCGCCTTGGTGGATGAACCGCGAGAACTGCTACATATACCGTTCGCGACCCATCCAGCACAGCCCGCTTCGGGGCACCAAACTCCTTTGGTGATGTCCGATTCTACCTCAGGCCCCTTATTCACAACCATTCGATACGTTTCCGTGTCGGTAAGGAATCGTATTCGACTATCTCATTTCCGAACCGAAGAACTGTCAAACCGCTATTCACAATTCCGAACGGATGCGATTTTTTCTATACGATTGAGATTGTGTTTGTGGGGATCGCTACAAAATGTTAGTAAATAGATGATCGTGGTAGAAAATGAAAAGTAGTAAATAATTTGGTTTATTTGAATATTTCGTTCTGTTTATAAAAGTAAATATACAGGTAGTAACTCAATATACAGCGAGCAAAATGATTTTATTGAAGTAAAATAATATAAATTTTAAAATAAACTTTATTTCGAATAATACCAGCTTTGTAAACAGCCGTTTGTCAAACTGGCAAAGCGGAAACGGTGTTTTTTTTAAGTAAAGTTTTATTTTTTCTTAAAAAGTCAATAAAACAACGAATAACTCACAAACAACACCGGACTATAATAAAACTTCATTTTAAAAAGTTTGGTATTTTTATTTTACTGAAATAATCTGGAAATATGGTTTATTTCTTCATTTAAATTTTGTTCGATATGACTCCCGACAGCAAACAGCTGTCGGAAAGATTCGAGTCTTCTTGTCGAATTGAACTGTCAAAATTATTCGATTTCGGATTTGTGAATAGCGTTTGGATGACATCTTCGACATCTAAGACGTTCGATTCGGTTCGGAATCGAGTCGAATGGTTGTGAATAAGGGGCCAGATCATAGAAACAATATGATCTGATGATTCTACCCAGTAACCCAGATCTACCCAGGCATAGACAAAAAGTGTCCTTTGCCTTCGCTCGCGTTCTATACTATGTTTTATACCTTTACAGCTGAAAAAAATACCACAGGTGACATTCTGTGCATTTATAGTATTTTTTTCTAGACGCTCGAAGATAGACATAATGCTTCCCACACACAGGCGCGTTTTTGCGTTTCTGCATTTCTGCGTCCTGCGATATTGCGATATATCTGTTTTTAGTACATTTTGTATTGGGATGTCTACGAAGTTACACACTGCTGCGATAATAACAACGCAATAGAAGTAGGACGCACTGATGTAACCTGTGTTTACAAATAAAAAATATTGATTGATTGATTGACGCATGCGGTTCTGCGTCCTGCGATATTAGGACATGAGTAGAATATCGCGCCATAATAACGCACCTGTGTGTAAGGAATAGGGACGTTTTATCGCAATATCGCAGGACGCAGAAACGCAAAAACAAGTACCATTATTTTACTTGACCAATAAAAATGTTTTGTTTGATTTTCTTTACTTGACTATTTGGATTAAGACGCCTGCGGAGCATGCGTATTTCATACAAACGTAATACCAAAATAATTTGTAAATGAAACATTTTCCTAAGGTAGTGTACGTGTATTTATTTTGATTGAATTACAGAATATCTAGGTTCCCAAATATACATTTTGATTGGACACGGATTTTAACAAGAGTTATGAGAAAAATAAGTTTTCCATGGAAATTTTAAATTCCTCATATCTCGTCTTTGTATCATTGTCCTTTTCTTTTTTTTTTTTTTTTTTCAAAAACCATTTTTGGGAACATAGATATTCTGTAATCCAATCGAAATAAATACACACTAGCTTTAGAATATGTTTCATTTACAAATTATTTTGGTATTACGTTTGTATGAAATATGCATACTCCGCTGGCCCCTTAATGTTTTCTTTTGAATAATTTTACAAACGTGTACTTAATTTATCGTACATTATTGTTTATTTGTATTTCAGACGTATTGAAAGCGTTTGCTATTATGAAACCGCTGATTGGCCACGACGATTTCGACGGCATTTTCGAGAGTCTACAAAAGATATCGGGAGAAAAGGGTAAGCTTTGTATTATTTTCGTCATTATCTATACTATAGATACGTTGCCCGCGCTCTGTAGTGGCAACATGAATGCAAGGCAATTGCCGGACTTTCATTTAGTCGCGTACCAACCAGTGCCGCGGCAGTACGTGACATTTAAATAACTTTTGTGTATAACTTCCTCAAACAACGAAAAAAAAATGACATCCTGTGTTTTTAGGACATGTAAAAACTATACTTTAAGTGTGAAAGATAGAAAAGTATCATTTCATGAGTAAGTATCAAGAAAAATGTATTTTATTTCATTTTTTTCGATGCCTTCTAATGGCGGCTACCACCTGAGGTAAGTCACGTGCCGTTAAGGGAAGATGACAACAGAATTAAAGAAATATACACTCGAGAGCAATGAATCCGGGTCACTTAAAGAATGTTAAAAATCTCGGAAACTAAAAATGCTAGGTTAATGCAATAAATTGTATTTAATAGACAATGTAATACTCCTTAAATGAAGGTATTAAAACTTCTTAGTTATTGTAAAGTTATATCATAAAAAATCAAATTTGAAAAAGGGCCACTTTCGAAGATGGAACTACGAAATTACAGCATTTGGTTTTGCTTTTGTTTGTAATCTGTCATATATGTGGGTACATAAACCATGTTGATAGTGCTCTATATTCATTATTCAAGCTGAAATTATGTCGCTTACGCCTGAAGAATGCACCAGAATACTTACAATGCTGGAAACCGGCCGGAGTCAGCGCGATACAGCCAGGACTGTCGGTGTGTCGCTGTCAACAGTACAAAGAGTTCTCCGACGTTACGAAGAAACTGGTTCTAACCTACGCAGACCAGGAACGGGCAGAACCAGGTGTACCACAGCACGAGAAGACCGATACTTGGTGAACACCATGCTTCGAAATCGCTTTCTCACAGGAACTGAACTCACAAATCAGTTTCGACGCCTCGGAGGAAGTAACCCAAGTGCATGGACAGTAAGACGTCGGCTTGCTGAATCTGCAAACGGCCCTAAACTGGAGCGTGGGCATCGTATTTCAAGACTAAGATATGCCCAGAGCCACGTCAAATTGGAGTATTGAAGATTGGTCAAAAGTTATGTTCTCCGACGAATCAAAATTTATGCTCTACAAGCACGATGGAAGACACAGAGTGTATCGAAGACCAGGGGAAAGATTCAAGCAAGCATGCATCGAAGAAAAAGTAGCCTACGGTGGTGGGTCTGTACTTGTGTGGGCCGGAATTTCTTCTGAAAGTCGCACAGAGCTGGTGATCATAGAAAACGGCTCTTTAACTAGCGTAAGATATGTGGAAGAAATCCTCAATGATCACGTTGGTCCATTTATGGTCAATTTAGGTGAGGATGCTATATTTATGCATGACAATGCCCGACCTCATACAGGTAGGATTGTGAATGACTACCTTCAAGAGATGAACATTACTCGTATGGAGTGGCCAGCGCGCAGCCCGGATATCAACCCGATCGAGCATGCTTGGGACGAGCTAGGCAGATGCGTAAAACAACGAAACCCTCCCCCAATCACGCTTCGTGAGCTCAAAATTGCTCTCACAGAGGAATGGGAGAATATTCCCCAAAATCGTATAAGGAACTTGGTGTACAGCATGCCAAACCGCGTAAACGCAGTAATGGAAGCACGAGGAGGCAATACGAAGTATTAAAATTCAAGAAAATCGTAATAAAGTTCAAAAATTTCATGTTTCCTATTTTTGTTTTAAGGAGAGATCAGCAGTTTTTTTCTTTATGTAATTTTGTGTTAATAAAATGTATGGTGACTCATATTTTTTTTACTTTCATTTAAGGAGTATTACATAGTCTATTAAATACAATTTATTGCATTAACCTATCATTTTTAGTTTCCGAGATTTTTAACATTCTTTAAGTGACCCGGATTCATTGCTCTCGAGTGTATTTATCTCTCTCTAACAACAAAAATTCCGTAGATTCCCTTTCTTCGTGCGTCTAAGTAGCTATCTAGCTACCGACAGTATTTACGCTGTTTTCGACAGTCGTGATGTTCATGCATGACGCGTCTATTTATAATACGTCATTGCATTATCTGCCTAGCCTTTTCCCAACATGTTGGTGTCGGCTTCCAGTCTAACCGGATCCAGCTGAATACCATGGAGCGACTGCCTATCTGACCTCCACAACCCAGTTAGTACTAGGTAAACCTTTTGCTAAGACTGGCTGACAGACTTTCTTTCAAGCTCTTGACTACCTGTACCTAATGAATCAAGAAAGATGTGAAAAACTGTTTAAATAATATATATTTTGTGATTGTATTATTTTCAGATCCACATGAGATTGCCGACTACTTCATGCATGTGGCTCACACTAATGGTAGGTTTATTTGAGTTAATCTTTTACTGCTATTTTCAATAACTGACTTACAGGTAACGGAAGATTGCTATCTAAAGAAAGAAAGAAAGAAAAATGTTTATTTGACGTCAGTACATTAAGCACACGCATAATAATATTTAAAAAAGTTACAAAAAGGACAAAAATACATTATGTGCTGTGTACCTCACGGCTGCTCCAAAATAGTTATTTGTTATACAAGAGTGCAAAGTTGTTTTTTAACCGCGTGCTCAATTTTGATGACAGAGCAAGCGAAAGATTCTAAAATTGAGTCACGAGCGCAGCGAGTGATTCAAAACTTAGAATCTTGAGCGTTAGCGAGGCAATCAAAAGAGCACGAGGTGAAAAATCTTTGCACTCGAGTGTAGCACGTAATTTTTCATCCCACCTCAGCGAGGAAATGAACAAACGCAATAAAAAAATGCGCATTATTAACAAATTCAGTTAATTCTGTTGGCGTCAAATAAACTTCCTCGTCGCTATATAATGAGTAGTCATTTTAGGGTTTAAACTTGTTTTCAAGTTGGGTTCCTTGTTTTTAACCTAAGGTGTTACAATATGACGTGAAAAGAAAATGGCGCGTGCAAAACATATTAAAAAAGTACACCAAGAAGGTTCCGAGTCTGAGTTATTAATAAATTAAAAAAAATTGTATGATAAATTCGGCACCATAGAGGTAGAAGTAAATAGGTTTAATGATGTGACCGTCACGTACGCTTTTCATAGCACTCGTAGCCGAACGGCTACGGCGTAGCACTACATAGGCATGCGCAGGGCACAACCCGTAGCAGTTTTACGACTAGGGCGGGGCCTGAGGGGGGAGAGGGAGGGGAGAACGTAAATAGTAAATGATTACATAAATTTAAAAAAAAGCACACGCAAGTCGACGATACAGTTCACAATTCACATAGTTTTCACTTCTATCGGCAGTTCTCAAACCCTGCCCCACGTGTTTTTTTTTTAAATAGTTACATTAAAGCTCATAAAAGTTACATTATTCGATGGCTGGCATCGATACAAATAAGTTTTCAATACACTTCCTCGAAAACTGTGTTCTTTTCACACACGATTAGGTTCAAAATGCAGTGTACTTCACACACGTGCATTTTTGCTATTTTTTCCACACATGTGCGGAAAGTAAAATTGTCACAGATAATTATACATATACCTACTTAGTTCAAATTGGTTCAATGCATAATTAAAAAAAAAACATTCACCTCTGACTATAGCGTTCTAGTATGTTAACATTTTTTGAATATTCAAATTGTGTTCATAAATTCAATATCATAGATAAACATGACAATTTAAAACTAATATTTTTTTTTATAAACAAATTAACATTTATTTGTGTTTTAAATTGAAAAAAATATGAAAAACCTATTTTCATATTAGGCTGTATAACGGCTTCATACCTTTGCCTCTCCTTCAACCGGGCGAAAGCAAAGCGCGGAATAAATTAAAATTTAAATCATAGTTTCGTAGTCATGACACAAATATTTTAAATATAATTTATATCTTCAAAAGTGTATTGAAAAACGTCGTTTGATACACGTGGACATTTGTTATTGCAGTTCTCGGCTCAGAAACACCCTCGCCTACGGCTCGTGTGTTGATGTCACCGTAAAATTGTCAAATACGTTATATTGTAATATCTCTAGCGATATTGTAAAGTCTCGAATTATTGTCAAATGAACATACTGCTTACAACAAAACGCATTATTTTTCGTGAAATGCATGCGATTGTAGTCAACTTACGCGGTGTAGAGGGAAGGAGGGGTCCCCCTTGCCCAGTGGCACAACTCTCATGAAAAGATAATGCACCATTCCTGAGAAATACCGATTAATATAACATAACCTAAAAACACTTTATATTCCCCCTAAAAAGCGTAGTCGACGGAGCCCCGCTTCGCGGGGCCCCTATTTCCGAGTGCAGGGTTTAAAGGAACCTAACTAACCTAACGGGGGGATGCCCCAAGTCCCGATTATGGGGGCAGAGATACTTCCGTATGTTCAGTTGACAATAATTCGAGACATTACAATATCGCGAGAAAAAACACGTTATATTGTAATATAACGTGTTTGACAATTTTACGGTGACATTAATACCGCATTGAACTACAATAACAAACTTTTTCCACTTGTATCATAATGTACTATTCTCTGAGACAAAATGTTCTAAAGTGTCACTTTTGTAAAACGACGGAAGCTAGGCCGGCCATTCAATTCAAACCCATTTGACTTCCGATTTTTTGTTTACAAAGTTAGTTACAGATCAACAGTTATTGGTCTAGATTGTCGCCACTCACCACTATACCTGTTGTAGCAATTCGCCTTTGACCTTGCCCAATATAAATCGGCCTTGAGTCCATTAACACGCACCCCTCAGAACATTGACCTTCATCACAACCCTCTGACGTCACAAATTAGTTCTAACTTTGAAACTAGATGTCGCTGTACATCCCGCTCCGTTTTCTGAATCGCGGTGTTAAGATTCTCGCGCATCGAATGACCCTCGCGCGGTATTTAGATTATTTATTTGGGCTTGGGTGCTATACTTACCTATACTTTACCGTACCGTAGGGGAACCCGTTTCCCCCAGGGCGATACCTACCATTGCACTGCGGTTAGGTTGAACCTTGCGACCTTTAAATAACCTGTAATTTTTGGAAGAGAGAGACTGCGTTCGCGTTGTCTCTTTCGGAAACTTGATGGAAATAGGGTTATTCAGAGCTAGACCGATGACCGACGCCGCCGCAGCGTCATTATGGGGGTGCATAATTATCTGCTAACGAGAGGTGTTCTCCATGTATCTTCTCTTTGATGAGTGAATATAAATGTACAAAACAAAAATAATTATGTTGCATATTACACTTTAAACTTTAATTTGTACAATTAAAATAAAACAAACAAAAATAAACAAAACACACAACAAAATAAACTTTATAATTACTATACGAAAAACATGTTCAAAGTGAAGCATTTTTTCTTTGAAATTTCGTAACTACTCTTACGGCATAAAGTTTTAGTACACTAACATTTGTCGCTATTTTCTTCAAAAGTGTAAAATTGGAATTTTGGTCGAATGATTAATTAGGCTACAATTAAATAAAAACCACTCGTTTCACACTATTCGGCCCGCTGTGACTGACGTAACAACCACTTTGTAGTGAAAGCTGTTTAGAATTGTATATTCTAAACAGTATTATTTAGTATTTCAATGGAAGTTTGAACCATCACAAATAGAGTTGCTAATTTAGCAGATATGAGGGCGCTTTCAATTTAAACGTTTCGTGTCGCGCAGCTGCAGCGCCGAAGCAGTGCCTCGTACTGCATACGGACGTTCGACGTTCGCCATAAAAAGCACGCGGGCGCGGCAACCGTGCGGCGGTACCGCCGCGCATATCAGCACCGCACGGTTGCCGCGCCGAATCATGTCCCCCGGCTTCGTTACTTAGGCTTATTTGTTGGAAATGATTGAAACAAATGATTTTTTACGTTATTTCAGGCGTAGAAGGCGTAAAGTTAGAAATAATGAAGCTGACAAGTGGAATTGGTCCGGCAGAATTCCCGAAACTACTGAAAGTATTGCTGCCTGAGATTGGTAAGATTTTCACTTTTTTACATGGTATTACCACGATGTTGTTGTATAAAACTAATTATTTAAAGAAATTAAGAAATTACTAACAGCAAGTCTACCGTAGGTACAGTCGAACAAGCTATTTGATTTATAGTTTTAAACCCCACAAATTACATTGTAAAGTGGGTAATTTTTTTTGTTGATAATCTTATTAGTTTGACAATGAAGAGGACGATGGATCTAGTGAAGGTGATTCTGATTAGAAGATTTTTATGTAAAAACTTTTTATTTAAACTTCATGTACACTGTACACTGTAGTGGTACATAGGCGGACTTAATGAACAAGGAATTCATTACGAGTCAACCATTCTCTACTTTTATGTAAAATTGTACAGTCACGTCTAATAATATGTAAACACATTATAAAACTTAAGAAGACAGGTATTTATCGCGAGTTTTCCTTTATTTTAATAATAATAATAATAATAATATCATTTAATTCGGGTAACAAAAGACCCATATCACATATACCTTACAGACTAACATACATATTTATTAAAACTACAAAAACATAAATAAAACTATTAAACACGAAGAGACGGCGTCATGTTGCGCTGCGTGGTGTCGCGTAGCCTTCCGCGGAATCGCCGATACACGACACCTTTCGGCCAAAACTCTTCCTTGAGGAAGGTCTCAATGTCATGAGTCGGAACTCGCACCACGAACGATTTAAAATTCGTGTTGTGGCGCGACTCTAACTTCTCGACCCTCACTGTCCAGTTGGTCTTCGCTCGGACATACTCCACGATCTCCTCTACCTTCGTGGTGTGAAGTAGCCGTGACACATAGAGCTGCGTCGTTGGTATCGCCGGACGCAACACACTGGGTCCTTCCTGCGCGGTCCCGCACTGGTTCCGACTAGGTGGCTTCTTCCTTTTCTTCCTCTCCACCTTCACAAAGCCACCCTCGTCACACGTGGCCGCTGCTGGGCCTTGCTGTTTCGAAACCTTGTTGGAAGGTTCACAGCAGCTCTTATTTTTCTTCCCCTTCTTCACCTGCGATACAGGCGTGGCGACAATCGCAGCGTAGGCACGTTTAGGGGTCAACGTACCTACACGAGTCACGGCCTCGACCGGCACCGAGTCAGCAACTACGGCGGCGCATGTAGCAACGCGTGCGAAAGCAGCTGGTGATGCAGCGGAGCTCGCTGACTCAAAACTGCCGACGCTAGCGTTTCTCGCTCCGCAACGTGTGCTCACGTTGGAGGCATCAGGCGACCTATTTACCTTAATAGCGTTGCGCAACAACTCCACTTCGGCACGTAGATCACCAATGACGTTATCCGACGCCTCCAACTTGGAATGTACCTCGACCAGGCTTGCCTTGAGAGTTGTGATGTCCTTCAGCAACCTGGTGACGTCGACGTGGTCAAACGTGACTGGGGGCAGCTTATGAAGCTCCTTCGCCACAAAAGCGGGCACGTCGTCCGGGTCGGTGCTCTTCATCAATGTGATGATGCCCTGCACACACTTCTGGCCACCATCCCTCCGGCGGGACTGCATCTGCTCGACTTTGCCGAGCGACTGGAACAGAAGCAACTTGGCACCGCTGATCTCCTCCTCCTTGAAGCTGGACTTGCAGATCTGCAAGATGCTTACTTCGTCCACGTAGTCGATGGCATGTTTGATAAATGCCAAGACCTCGTTGGCTATGAGCGGTTGAGAACTCATAGCGACGCAAACTGGGCAACGGCTAAAGCCGTGCGACTCGTGAATATATTATTCGTATCGAGCTGTGCAAACACGTCCGTACTCGACCGTGCATTGCGACGCTTTATTATTTTTTTGTTTCCGTAGGCTTAGTGTTAGCACGTAGTCACGTACCATCTAGGTATATTTAAACCAACTATTAAAGGAGAGAGCACAGTTGAGGACGAGAGCTGAGTACAGTTGAGTCTCAGTTCACAATTGACTCTCTAAGTAATACACACCATGTTGTTTACTTAACTCCTCCTCATCCCCAAGATGTGGGGATGACGCCTCAATATACGGACACTGTTAGTGTAGTTTGCTGTCCTAGTGTGAACCGTCCCTAATTAACATTTATGAAGATGAGTGAGGGTAGTTGAATAAACCCCTTCAGTTTGCTGTCGCGGTACCTCCAATACTTCAGTCTCCCCGCGACCACGGCTGGTGCAATCTGGTCGAAACGTCGGGATTGCCATGCGATGTGGGGATGAGGAGGGGTTAAGTAAACAACATGGTGTGTATTACTTAGAGAGTCAATTGTGAACTGAGACTCAACTGTACTCAGCTATTCCTCAACTGTCCTCTCTCCTTTAATAGTTGATTTAAATATACCTAGATGGTACGTGACTACGTGCTAACACTAAGCCTACGGAAACAGTATATTTACCTTAACTTAACCCTGAACAATACGTGACACGCTGATGTACAACATACGTGATATGATAATGAACAATATACGTGACTTCTCACCCCTCTTAAAGTAAAAAAAAAAAACAAAATTACGGTTTTTTTTTTCCTTCTTATACATTTTAACTTACAATCTAACTCTTACAATATAATTTTGTTCTATTCTTATGAATTACATCTACCTTATTATCATTCTTTTTTACAATGACATTTGGTGACTCGTCCTTTATAACTTCAAATGGTCCATTATAAATACATTCTAATTTATTGCCTGTTTCGTTTTTTATTAATATCCAGTCTCTTTCTTTATAATTTATTGAATTAAGGTTCTTATCATAACAATTTTTCCTCGCTAACTTACTTGCTATCAAATTTTCTTTCGCATCATTTTGAGCCCTCTGTAATCTAAACTTAAATTCTAAAGGATAATCATCAAAATTGTACAAAGGTTCAACACTTTCACCTTGAAGACTACTTGGTAACCTGCAAATTCTACCGAAAACTAATTCATAAGGTGTATATTTGGTCACACTATTAACTGTAGTGTTATATGAAAAACACCAATATGGAATCCAAGAACTCCATGACGATGGATTATTCTCCGTCTGTATCCTTAAATACGCGCCTAAAGTTTTGTGAACATTTTCCAAAGATCCTATACTCTCATGATGATATGATGTCGATAAGATTTTATTGATGCATAAGAGATTACATAGCTCTACCATTACTTTTGAAATGAACTCAGAACCCCTATCTGTAGCAATTGTCCGCGGTATACCATATCTCAAAACAAAATTTTCTGCCAATGCTTTCGCTACCTCATTTGCGGATTTATGCTTTAATGGATACGCCTCTACAAATTTTGTAAGCTCACACTGAAGTGTCAATATATAAACATTGCCTCTTTCGTCCCTATCAAGTGGCCCCACTATATCTAAATAAATTTTCTCAAACGATGTGGATGCAGTGGTAGTAATTGTCATTGGTTCCTTAGTATGTCTAGAATACTTTTGCTTCTTACACTTATCACATTTACTAATGTATTCCGTTACATCTTTTTCAATAGAAGTCCAATAATAATACTTCTTTATATTATTCACCATTCTGCGTATGCCTGCATGACCACTTGTGGGTAAAATGTGGAAATCATTCAAAATAATCCTCTTCTCATCTTCCCCTTCTACTCTCCGTAAATCTCTCACTACACACATTTTAAAATATTTCACACGTAGAGATTTACCACTATTTTCCTTTAAATATTTTGCCATATTTTTTAATAAATTCAACGTTATAACGATTTTTTTAAATAATAACTTCTTTTATGCCTTTCTCAATACAAAAATCTACTATGTCTTTCAACAACTCGTCCCGCGATGATGCCGATAAAGATTCACAGTTTACATAAATACTCGAGTTTCCTGGCACATACATTAAATTACGCGTTTTTGAAAATACCTTT
Source organism: Xestia c-nigrum (assembly GCA_916618015.1). Lineage (NCBI taxonomy): Eukaryota > Metazoa > Arthropoda > Insecta > Lepidoptera > Noctuidae > Xestia > Xestia c-nigrum. Next base: position 16,189,317 of record OU745268.1, read on the forward strand.
TTATAACTGCTGTTACGTAACATTTTCTCCCATTCATTTAAACATATCTCAACGTAATTTCCTTGTTTTTTAAGAACTTCCACGATCCTAGGGTGATCAGTCCCAGATACCATGGAGTCCCAATCACAAACATTCGGCTCTCTTAACCGTTTGTACTGCGCTCTCGTCATCACGGACATAGTCTTTTCGCGTATGGTTTTCAAATCCTCGCTCGTAATTACTATCCTAGAAAGTGCATCTGCTTGCACATTTTCTTTTCCCTTAATATATTCAATCTCAAAGTCGTATTCTTCTAAACACAAACGAAACTTAGTCAACCTACTTGAAGGATCTGTCATGTTAAACAAATACAACAGCGGCCGGTGATCCGTTTTTACGACGAACCTCCGTCCGTACAAATACGGTCTAAAATGTTTAACTGACCAAACTATTGCCAATAACTCCTTCTCTATTATAGGATAATTTAACTCACTTTTCCCTAACGACCTACTAGCATACAGGGTGTATTTCACCTCATCACAAAGCCGTTAACCAAGCATTCTGTATATCAAACTAAGTAACTTTACGCAAAAAATATTGCTGGGAAACAACTTTTTTTTTTGAGGTTATAAATCATGTCTTGTGGTATAACTCAATGTAACACACTCAAAACATTGTGCGGATGGATGGATTGAATAGTACGGGGGTCGTAGAGATATTTAAAGTAAAAATCATGCGATTAAAAGCGGTATTTAAAAAATAGCTTGTCAAAATCTTGCAACTTTGACCCCCAATATCTCCGTAACTAGAAAGTTCCCAGGTATAGTGTAGAACAAAAAAATGATCAGAATGACGAGTAGAACAAGTACCTTTCGTATTCGTTAAGAGGTGTTTTACACCCTTTATGCAATGGGTTTTCTGTTCCCATTACACAACACACTTCCTAAAGCATACCCCGAACTATCGAAAAATCCTGGCCTAATATGCCTACCGACTTACATGGTAACTCATTAAATATATAAACCCTATGCACGAACGAACATCGACCGTACTCCAAATTTAAATATACATAACCTATAGCTTGCAAACTACCTCCTACACCATTGATCACTAACTCTTCCTTAACTACTTTATAACACAAAGCGTTATTCGTTAAAAAAGTGTTTTTTACGGCTGATATAGATGCACCTGTATCTACTAACCATTCCGTATCTACACTATCCACTAACAAATTAACCCAGTTAATGCTATCACAAGCTAAAATATGCTTAGGCACGAAAAAACCGAGTCTCACTCAGCTGTCCGCCTTCATCGTTCCGTGTCATTGACACTGCGCCTGAGTCAGCATCGCCCCGCGCGTAATCAAAACACGCCACACGCCGCTGACCTTGCTGAGTCTGGCGTCCACGACGAGCATTATCGCTGCGACCGCGCATTCCATTGCTATGCCATACCTTGACATTTTTGCGCGTACGCTCAACAGCTGTTCCATGCTGCGCGTGTCTATTCTCTACAATCTGCCGCCTATGGCTATTTCCGCAATTTCTTATGCCCGATGAAGAATAATCCATCGGAGAATAATCCATCGTCATGGAGTTCTTGGATTCCATATTGGTGTTTTTCATATAACACTACAGTTAATAGTGTGACCAAATATACACCTTATGAATTAGTTTTCGGTAGAATTTGCAGGTTACCAAGTAGTCTTCAAGGTGAAAGTGTTGAACCTTTGTACAATTTTGATGATTATCCTTTAAAATTTAAGTTTAGATTACAGAGGGCTCAAAATGATGCGAAAGAAAATTTGATAGCAAGTAAGTTAGCGAGGAAAAATTGTTATGATAAGAACCTTAATTCAATAAATTATAAAGAAGGAGACTGGATATTAATAAAAAACGAAACAGGCAATAAATTAGAATGTATTTATAATGGACCATTTGAAGTTATAAAGGACGAGTCACCAAATGTCATTGTAAAAAAGAATGATAATAAGGTAGATGTAATTCATAAGAATAGAACAAAATTATATTGTAAGAGTTAGATTGTAAGTTAAAATGTATAAGAAGGAAAAAAAAAACCGTAATTTTGTTTTTTTTTTTTACTTTAAGAGGGGTGAGAAGTCACGTATATTGTTCATTATCATATCACGTATGTTGTACATCAGCGTGTCACGTATTGTTCAGGGTTAAGTTAAGGTAAATATACTGTTTCCGTAGGCTTAGTGTTAGCACGTAGTCACGTACCATCTAGGTATATTTAAATCAACTATTAAAGGAGAGAGGACAGTTGAGGAATAGCTGAGTACAGTTGAGTCTCAGTTCACAATTGACTCTCTAAGTAATACACACCATGTTGTTTACTTAACCCCTCCTCATCCCCACATCGCATGGCAATCCCGACGTTTCGACCAGATTGCACCAGCCGTGGTCGCGGGGAGACTGAAGTATTGGAGGTACCGCGACAGCAAACTGAAGGGGTTTATTCAACTACCCTCACTCATCTTCATAAATGTTAATTAGGGACGGTTCACACTAGGACAGCAAACTACACTAACAGTGTCCGTATATTGAGGCGATTTCACTTGACGAGTACACTTAGTGATTACTGGATTCCAAGCTGAAGAGAGTTTGAAGCCGTCTTCGCGACTGAAATTCGGGTACTTCTTGATCTCAATCGCTTCCCGAACCATTCTCTTATAATAGTGCTTCTCATGGGCAAGGATTTTTGGGTTTTGCAATATGTAAACACTTAAGATTTTTTTTAATTGTGTTTCTCCTAATGTACTGATTAAAATTGAATGTTATTGCGTTGATAGTATTCTGTAACTCATATTTTTATGAAAAAGATCCAATCTCCTAGTTACGAAAGTTATTTCTCGCGAAAATAGCTATAATATTAAGGAAAGTGTAAACATATTATTAGACGTGACTGTACATGTGTTTGTTGTTTTAAATACAAAATTATCACCTTATAGGACTACTTTTTATTTCATATCCAATCTATAATTATCACCAAATAATTTTGATCGACTTTATAAGTCAAATACTCGTTTGTATGACGGACCAATTAGATTTTTTTGTCGTCTACCTGGAAGGTTCAAAATCAAAATCAAAATATTTTATTTCACATAGGCCTGGATGGGCACTTATAAAACGTCGAAAAAGGTGCACGGTTCGTGTTGGTCGATTCCATGGAGAAGAACCGGCAAGAAACTCCATGGTTCGTTGTCTAAGCATAAGCATAATAATATGCAGCCTTGTAATGTTCCCAAAGCTGGGACACAGGCGACGTGGGGTCAGTGTGGGGTTATGATAGGCCTCATGTAGGAAAAGCTTAGAATTTAAGACCAAAGTACTTGTACGGGTTGTAGTAGTTAACTCCGTACACCGATTTGTCGTGAAGGTTTTTGTAGTTTAGAGAAACACCTTCCACTAAGATGCACTAAGTAGTTAAGTTTATTTAACTTAAGAGTAAGTTACAGTAGTAGAGTAGAAGGCGATTATTTCTCTCAGTTGTTGATAGCTACCCAGTTATAAGTTCACTATATATTTATTCGTTGGTCATTTAGTTTTATTATGCTAAATTATGACGCGCATCGTTGGCCTAAAGTAGGTTACCGATTAAGCAGAAAAATGTACGGCGATGAGACCGTACATATTGGCAACCCCCTAAAGAAGCTAAGATGAGTAAAGAGAGAGAAAGAAACGCCTGTACAAAGTCAATAATTAAAGTAAAAGTAAATAATCAATCAAAAGTAAAGGCAATGTTGTCTCGATGTCCTTGAGTTTGAACGTGGCAGTCGTCTGTGCGCGTCTGCTGGTTTTCTCCTCTGGCAGTCTTCTGTTGAGATCCCATTGGTTGAAGTTCGATGTCTTCATGCGTTTGCCTTCTACTTGTCTTCCTCGGAAATCGCTTCTTGAGCAGTGTGCAGTATTTTCCTGTTATAATCCACAGGAAAGTAATGACAGCAATTGTTAGTAAAAGGTAACAAATTGCATATTGGTGGACGTCATGGTCCGTGATAGTGGATGGTAGTTTCGGCTCGTTCTCTTGTTGGAACCGCAGCTTCTTGTCAATTTCCTCGAAGTTGTTTTTCTTAAGAGTGAAGAGTTCGTGTGGCGCGTTGTGGAGTGTAACGTTGACCACGTTGTTAATAGGTGCATTCAGGTTCGGTACATGCATGTCATAGTTAACGTTGAGGTTGCTGTTGTATTGATTGTGCGAAGTGATGGTGAGTTCTTTTGACCGCAGTACGCATCCTTGACTCAAAGTTACTATAGCCGCTGATGTGATAGTTTGCGATATTACGTCGTTGTCACAAACAGTACGTAATTCGCACCTTCCGCAACACACAACCAACCAGCTGTTCGATTCTTGTAACTTGATCTATGCTTCCTCGCATGACACGCTGTAAACGTCACACGGTGACGTAGTTGCACGATGACCCAGTAGTTTTGCTTCGCAAGGTGCATTCTTGTTTTGTAAGTTGAACACTGGTATGTTTGCGTTACAAATGTAGTTATGCTTTTGTCGTTTGATGCATTGCTTAAATTCGTTATCTCTTAGTGAGATGTAAGAATTCTTCTCAAAGTTCACAGCAATGTATTCCGAAGATAATTGCATCAATGTGTAATTTGACTCCGCTTTGATCGGGATAGCTATAGCCCGATAGTAGGTGAATGCCTCATTCGAAATTAAAGGAATGTGAACTTCGAACATAAAGTAGGTTTTTGTTATTCGTGCTTTCACGTACAGCAACTTGTAAAGTTCCTTGATATCTTCTCTGATGTTTTCTGTCGGTAACGACACAGTCCTCGGCAGTCTGCCAGATATGTCTTCCAGTTGCTTTACTAGACTGACTGGTGGTATCAAGTGCACGTCCATATGTCCACTGTAGACATTAGTTAAAGTGTTCAGGAGCATAGTTTGAATTTCCTTAAGATTTCGTAGTAGTAGCGATGCTGTGAGCGAAGCGGAGTTGAAGTAACTTGTGGCCATCATTATTTGTATTTCTGTTTCAATGCTGCCCAGATTCGTCTTAGTTTCTTCCATGAAGTGTTCTATCATCTTACATTGAAGCTTGATATTTTGATCGTTTTTCTTCAAAACATCATTTTGTAGTTGCATGATCGATGTTTGGTTTTTTGCGAGTTCACGCAAATAGTTTTCGTTACGTTGTATGGCATCAATGTCTTTGTGGTATTTGTCAGCAAACCTCTGGTCCAAGACACCGAATAAGCTGTTAGCTATCATGCCTACTCCGTCGATTAAGCCGCGCTTCTTGCGCGTAGATAAATGCTTGTGGGGTGCCAGCAGCATTGTGTTGTAGAAGTTGAGTAGTTCCATCTCGTGGAAAAGTTGATCCATCGTTGCTTGGCAATAACTTTGATGGATCTTCTGGCAAAGTTCATTTACACCGTATATGTATTTTTCAATATGTCGAGCGCCCTGCCAGTAGTTTGTTAAGTTGTAATACGTGAGCAAAGTCCATTCATCGTGAATGAGTTCTATTTTGCCTATGGTGTCATAATAAATCGGTCGCTCGGGTTCCAGGTTTGTAATTTGAGTGCCTGACCTTTGTTGCGAACCATATGATCCATTCACAAGTATCAACAATGTGAAAAGAAACATTAAAATGTTTGTAAGACATTTTCTTCCAGACCGTTTTGTTGTGGTAGGTTTCTCAGCCTTTTTATAATCCGTTTTATATTCTTCATAGTTTTTATGGCAGTTTATGTCGATGGGTAAAGCTGATAGTTTTACTATAGGTCGTTTAATGACACCACTTTGGGTTTTCAGGGTTGTCACTCGAACGTACCCGTCCGCTCCGGGGTGAAGTTCTAGCACCCGTCCCATGGCCCATTTTCCTGGCGGCAAGTTGTTGTCCCGGACTAGTACGATGTCCCCCTCGCTGAGGTTTTTCTTGGGATTGTTCCATTTGCTGCGCGTTTGTAGTTGAGTAAGATAGTCGCTTGACCAATTCTTCCAAAATCGTTGGTACATATGTTCAGTTAACTGCCATCGTCGGCGGAGGTCAATGTAGTTTTCATCAGTGTAGTCAGCTCGTGGTAAAGACATTGTTGGTCCCCCCGTTAGAAAGTGACCCGGAGTCAGGTAGTTATAAAATTCTTCGGGGTCTTCAGTGAGTTGGCAAAGCGGCCTGGAGTTCATGCACGCTTCTATTTTCGCAAGCAGGGTGGCAAATTCTTCGTATGTCAGTTTTTGGTCTCCTAGCACCCGCCGAAGGTGATACTTCATCGACTTGACCGCTGCTTCCCATAGTCCACCAGCAGTCGGCCAAGCGGGTGCATTAAAATGCCATTGTATTCCCATGTCTGCGATTTTATTGAAGAAGTTTGGCGATAAGATTTTCTTGAAGTCTTCAAACTCTTTCTGAAGCAACCTTGCTGCGCCTATGAAATTGGTACCGCAGTCTGAGTAGACGTGACCCGGTGTACTGCGCCTGGAGCACATTCTCTGGAAGGCTGCTATGAAAGTTTCAGTACTTAAGTCCGATGCAAGTTCGATGTGCACAGCCTTTGTTACCATACATACGAATATGCATATGTAACCCTTTGAAGTTCGAACTCCTCTTCCTTTGTTGAGTCTGACTTCGACGTGTCCTGTGAAGTCAACTCCCGTGTGAGTAAACGGGCGCGAAGGTGTTACTCGTTGTGGTGGCAGTTCTCCCATGAGTTGGTTTAACTCCGATGGGTTGTAGCGATGGCAGCGCACACAGCGCCGTAGTTCAGCTTTCACCGCTCTGTTACCGCCAATAATCCAGTACCGTTGCCGGATGTGCGCTAAAGTTAGTCTGGCTCCTCCGTGTAAAGTCGTTAGGTGAGCTTGATGGATCACCAACTCAGTAAGTCGTCCACCCTTAGGTAGAATGATGGGATTTTTCATCTCGAATGGTAAAATGGAATGGTTCAGTCGACCCCCAACTCGGATTAAGCCACTGTTGTCCAAGTATGGTTTAAGTTTAAAAATGTTACTTTTTGTAGAGATAGTTTCTTTCTTCATAAGTTGTTTATATTCTTGCGTAATTTCCGTTTGTTGCACATATTTTATTATTTGTTCATTTGCATTGTCTAATTCGCACAAAGTGAGGCATCCGGTTTCACGTTTCGTGTAGTTACTTACGTGCGTTTGAGATAAATCGTTGTATCCATGCTACAATAATTCTGATCGCTTTGGTCAAGGAACTGCAATTAGTTAATAAGTTATGAATACAATTATTTGTCTCTTTGTTCGTACAGTTCGATTTCGCTTGGTCAACGCTGCCAATGTTTGTTGTAAAAGTACATGTTATGTTTTCTTCACGACTTTGTTCTTGGAAGGTATTCAGAAATGTAGGACCTTCCCACCACAGACTGAATGTTGTTAGCTTGGTTGGTAGCAATCCTCTCGATGCACAGTCTGCAGGGTTATCTTGCGACTTCACATAACGCCATTGCTCGGCTGGTATGATTTGTCTTATTTTTGCGACTCGATTGGCGACGTATATTTCTCTTTTAGATGTATCCTCCTGTATCCATGCCAGGACAACTTGGGAGTCACACCAAACGTTAGTAGTTATATCGAAACCATTCAGAGCTTCTCTAATTTTTTCGATGAGTTGCGATAGTAAGAGCGCGCCGCAAAGTTCAAGTTTCGGTAATGTGATCGTTTGTGATAACGGTGCTACTCTTGTTTTAGCAGCAAGTAATGTTATTGTGGGCTTGTTATGTTCATCTCTGACGCAGCTGTATACCACGCAGGAGTAAGCCTTTTCGCTGGCGTCGCAGAATCCAAATAGTTCGATCTTCTGGTTCGTTGAACCGACCCAGCGCTTGATTTTTATGTGTTTTACATTGGGTATGTCAGCTCTTAGTTTTAGCCACTTATCTGCTATATGCGACGGTAACTGATCATCCCACTCAAGTCTGTTGACCCATACTTCTTGAAATATAATCTTTGCCGCAATAGTTATGGCTGATAGCCAACTCAGCGGATCATAAAGTTGTGAAATTTCTGAAAGCAGCCGCCTTTTAGTTATTTCCGGTCGACATTTTTCTTCATATTTCCAGTTAAACACAAAAGTGTCGGCATGCGGATTCCAACCTAGTCCTAAGGTTTTCATGGATTCCTCTTGCTTGAAGTCAAAAGTAATTCTGCGTGAGATCTGATCATCACTTAAGTTTTCTAGCAATCCTTTATCATTGCTGGACCACTTGCGTAAGTTCATTCCGGCCCTCTTTAACATATCGATGAGAGATGTCTGAAGTTCCTGGGCCACTTCCAGTGAGTTGTGGCCGCTTATGACGTCATCGACGTATGCTTCGTTCAGTAGTACTTTGGCTGCCATGGGGTATTTATAGCCATCATCGTAAGCCAGTTGTTTGATGGTTCTCATGGCTAGCCACGGTGCACATTTTGTGCCATAAGTGACGGTGCAAAGTTGGTACTCTTGCAGCTTCTCTGACGGCGTATTTCGCCAAAGAATTTTCTGCAAATGTTGTTGTTCCTCAGACAGCCAGATACATCGGTACATTTTCTCGATATCAGCTGTAAAGGCGTATTTGTAAGTTCTCCATTTTATGATAAGTTCTTGGATATCTTTTTGTAGGTTGGGGCCCTTTTCTTGTAGACTGTTCAGGCTGTATCCCGTTTTAGTTTTCTGAGATGCATTGAAGACTACTCTGAGTTTCGTGGTAGTAGATTCTTCACGAAGTACTCCGTGATGTGGTAAGAAACATTCAGTAGTTGAAGGTGCCATGGGTTGTGCTGGTTTCATATGGCCTAACTCCAGGTATTCCTTAAGGAACTCTTTGTATAACCTTTCAAGTCGGTCATTTGTTTTGAACCTTTTTTCTAGTTGCAGCAATTGTGATACTGCGATCGTCTTCGATGTTCCGATTTTGTTTTCATAATCTGGACGTAATGGCATCTTCACAATGTATCTTCCATCTGAACCACGACGAGTAGTTTCTTTGTAGAAAGTTTCACATTGATCCTCTTGAGATCGGTCTGTGTTTGTTTTGGTGACGTCTTCACATTCCCAAAATTTAGTTATTTCGGTCAAGTCAAGTAGTGTGACGTGACAGTTTAAAGTTTCTAGTTTTCCACACAAAATCCATCCCAGCTGTGTCTGTTGCGCAACTGGTGACTTTGGTGCTCCTCTTAATATTCCATCTTGTATTATTTCAGCGTATACGTCAGCTCCAAGTAGTATGTCTATAGACCTTGAAATGTTAAAATCAGGGTCTGCTAGTTTTAAGTTTTGCAAATGCGACCAATCCGGTCGTTTGAATGTGTTGTTCGGTAGTTTATTGATCAGTTTCTTCATAATCAATGCTTCTGTGATGAAAGTATATTCGGAATGGATTGATGTGCATGTTATTGTAAGGCGTCCCTTACAATCGCCTGATACAGTTCCAACTCCAGATATCTTTGCAGTTAGTTTGTTTCTTGGCAGCTTTAGCAGTTGTGCTGCATTTTCTGTTATTAAGTTAACTTGTGAGCCCTGATCTATGAGCGCACGAAGAGTTACATAAGTCCCATCTACCGATTTGACCTTGACTTGGACAGTTGTCAGTAAGACTTCCATCTCTCTGGCTGATAGATGATTTGAAGTTGGCGTTTCAGTTTCCCTCGAAGGTCGTTGACCGGAGCGTTTGTTTTCATTGCTAGTCGAATGTGTATTTTTATTGAAATTGTTGTAGTGTAAAAGCGTATGATGCTTCATATTACATTCCTTACAAGTTTTTGTAGAGTTGCAGGTTTGGTTTTCGTGACTAAACAAACAGTTTTTGCATAGTCGCAATTTTGCAACAGTGCTGTTTCTTTGTTTTGTATCCAAGTCAATAAACTGCTGACATCGCATTAAAACATGATTGTTTTTGCAAAAAGGGCACTGCCCGTATGAAGTGTGGTAAGTTTTTGGAACCCACTTCTTATGATCGAAGTTTTTTCGAGGTACATGTTTTTCTGTTCCAGCTGACTTTTCTGAACTCTGTATGTCCTTCTTTGAAGTCTTCATGGTTTCAAACGCCATAAACTGGTTTTCTAAGTATGTCATAAATTCCTGTAGTGTTGGCACCTCTCTGTTATCGGGCAAGGTTTTTATGTATTCATTGTAGCTCCCACAGTCTAGTTTCTGTGACATCAGATGGACAATCATCGGATCCCAGCTGGTTATATCAAAACCAATGTTTGTTAGACCATTTAGACATTCTGTTGTTACGTCATGCAGCTTCTTTAAGTTGTAAGCGTCCGGCTTCTGTATGACAGGCAACTGCAGCATAGTGTTCATGTATGACGAGAATTGTAGACGACGGTTGTCGTACCGTTGAGTTAGTATCTCCCAACACGAAGTGTAGTTGTCGGCGCTGATGCTTAAGTGTTGCACCAGTCTTTCTGCTTCACCTTTCAGCCTGGTCTTCAGATGCTGCATTTTTTGAGCTTTATTCAATGTCGGGTTTTTATGTATGGTTTCTAGGAACAGATCTTTGAAAGATATCCATTTGCTGTAGTGTCCAGAAAATTCTAGAATCTCGATTCTTGGTGCTGAATGTTGATGATGAGCGGTGGACCACATTTTGCTTTTCAGACGTTTCCTTGTACCATCATATCTATCTTCCATACTGTTGAACTGTTCATAGTACGTATGTTTCGTTCCTTTCAGTAAGGCTGCCAGTTCCCAATGAGTATTATCAATAGCGTCCCACTTTGACTTCAAGATTGACAAGTAATCGTCGACTTCCCATTTTTCAGTTAAGGCATCAAAATCAATTTTTGCCATAGCCCGATCGATGGCCTTGAAGTTGCATTCCTGTTTAGCTAACAAAGTCTTGGTTTTTTCATCAGGTTCTCCTCTCGACAAGTCTGTCAGGTTAAATTTGACATTTTCTTCAGTAGTTTGCAACATTCTCAAAATGTCTGCTTTAGTTGTTTCGTACATGGTTTTTGTCTTACCGTAGACATCGTCCACAAAATAGTTTATGTTCCTGTCTTCAATTTCTTGCAACAACAATGTATGCCGTGCATTGAAATCCATCCATTGATCTTCTAACGAGGACAGCCGCTTGTTCAAGTATTCATTTGTTTTTCTGGTTTTGCTATCCTTGTTATAGTTGACGCATAATGTTTTGATATTTTCAAAACATGTTGATTGTAGCGATAGCTTATTCATCTTGACTATGGATGATAGCTGCCTTGCAGTTCAAATAAAAATACCTTTTCTAACAGTCTCGGAGATTCCCCTTGTAGTTAAAGACTGTTCGTGATATCGTTCAAGGCTTGTTCAGTTGTTGTAGTTAGTTTGAAGTAGTTGAAGGCTCTTCCAGTAGTCGAAGGCTGTTCCAGCAGTCGAAGGCTCTTCCAGTAGTTGTAGTTAGTTAGTTTCAATAATTTAAGGCTCTTCCAGTAGTCGAAGGCTCTTCCAATAGTTGTAGTTAGTTCCAGTAGTTGAAGGCTCTTCCAGTAGTCAAAGAGTCTTCCAGTAGTTGTAGTTAGTTCCAGTTGTTGAAGGCTCTTTCAGTAGTCAAAGAGTCTTCCAGTAGTTGTAGTTAGTTCCAGTAGTTGAAGGCTCTTCCAGTAGTCGAAGAGTCTTCCAGTTGTTGTAGTTGGTTCCGGTTCTCAATGTGCCTGTACTCTGGTTAAGTATTTGCGCCTTCTCAATCCAACTGGGGCGACCCTCTTCCGGGAGACCAGTTGAACCGATTCGCTACCGTAACAAGAGACACAAACACACTAAGATACACGAAGGCTCGAAGGACCATAAATGTACGGGTTGTAGTAGTTAACTCCGTACACCGATTTGTCGTGAAGGTTTTTGTAGTTTAGAGAAACACCTTCCACTAAGATGCACTAAGTAGTTAAGTTTATTTAACTTAAGAGTAAGTTACAGTAGTAGAGTAGAAGGCGATAATTTCTCTCAGTTGTTGATAGCTACCCAGTTATAAGTTCACTATATATTTATTCGTTGGTCATTTAGTTTTATTATGCTAAATTATGACGCGCATCGTTGGCCTAAAGTAGGTTACCGAGTAAGCAGAAAAATGTACGGCGATGAGACCGTACAGTACTTCAAATCTATATACATATAATAAATTCGTAGGAAAGTCAAAACTGTACATTGAATATTTTTTTAAAGAATACTTGGGGCGTGATCTATATCAAAGCCAAAACTAAAGGGTGTAAAACACCTCTTCACGAAGCCGAATGGCACTTGTTCTCCTCATCATTGCGATATTTTTTTTGTTCTACACCATACCTGGGAACCTTTTTACGGAGATATGGGGGGTCAAAGTTACAACTTTTTGACTTTTTTTTTTTAATACAAGTTTTTTTTTGTAAGATTTTAACTTTTAACACCTCCACGACCAAAAAGTTGTCAAAATGTTGTAACTTTGACCCCCATACCTCTGTAACTAGAAGGTTCCCAGGTATGGTGTAGAACATAAAAAATATCGCAATGATGGGGAGAACAAGTGCCTTTCGGCTTCGTGAAGAGGTGTTTTACACCCTTTATAATAAACACGTAGGAAAGTCAAAACTGTACATTGGATATTTTTTTTAAAGAATACTTGGGGCGTGACCTACAATCGATATCGAAGCCAAAAATATAGTTTTTAGATTTTTTGAGTTTGCCTGTATGTATGTCCAATCACTAAGAGGTGGGGTCAACATATAGGCTACATATTATCACACTAATATATATCACACTGGTATTTTTGGTGCTGTAGAGCCTTCACGCAGACGACGCCGTCGCGGGCAGCAACTAGTCAATAATAATATAATAAAGAGGAAAGATTTTTATTTTTGTATGTAACAAATAAACTTAAAACTACTGGACTGATTTGAAAAAATCTTTCAGGAATGGATAGCTACATTATCAGCGAGCAACATAGGCTATAAAGGGTGTAAAACACCTCTTCACGAAGCCGAAAGGCACTTGTTCTCCCTATCATTGCGATATTTTTTTTGTTCTACACCAAACCTGGGAACCTTCTTACGGAGATATGGGGGGTCAAAGTTACAACTATTTATATATTTTTTTAAATACAAGGTTTTTTTTGTAAGATTTTAAACACCTCCACGACCCCCGTACTATTCAATCCATCCATCAGCACAATGTTTTAAGTGAGTTACATTGAGTTCTACCACAAAACATGATTTATAACCTCCAAAAAAAAGTTGTTTCCCAGCAATAATTTGTGTGTTAGTTACTTAGTTTGATGTACAGAATGCTTGGGCGACGGCTTTGTGATGAGGTGGTTTACACCCTGTAGTATAAAGAGGAAAGATTTATATTTGTGTATGTAACGAATAAACTTAAAAACTACTGGACCGATTTGAAAAATTCTTTCAGCAATGGATAGCTACATTATCAGCGAGTAACATAGGCTATATTTTATCCTCGTACTCCGAAAGGAACAGGAACTACGCGGGTGAAACCGTGTGACGTCCGCTAGTAAATAACTTGAATCATTCTGTATTTCTCTTTTCACAGATATGAAAGGTGCCTTCAATCTTCTCATACTGGGCACGCGGACTGTGGGTACGTCTATTTAATAATTAAAATACTGTTACGAGATGGGTATGAGATAAATTATCTACTACCGATTAAACAACACAGTAACTTTATCATTAACACAAAACAATTAAAACTTAATCACAAATACACTACTGTTCACTATTCGCTTAGATATCGCACTTCTAGTTCACTTCGAATCGCTTCGCCTAAGCGGTGTATTTATCGCCGACAGACGCACAAAAATAACCACGAATATTCGAGGTGGTTATAGAACTCCTTCATAAAAAACATTAACAGAAGAATACAAAAGAGTAGTTGGTAATATTACTTGTACAAAACAAACAATTATGACCCATATGCCCTAGGCGTACGGTCGATATTATAATGTATTTTTATAAGTATGTCGCGAATTTGTATCTACCTAACTTTAAAACTAATAATAATGGAAAGCACTCGAAATTCCACCGTACACATACTGTAATCACGTGCTTTCTCGAATGTTCTAGTAGGTCCGATGTAACAATACTTTGAATATCGTTAAAATAAGATCTTCTAGTGGTTTCAGAGATGGTCTACCTCGTGCCATTTTTTGCGCTGCAAGAAAAAAACAAATTACGGCAGTCGTGCTTGAGTCCACTAGTTTTTTTTTTACAATATTCGAAGAAGAAATAGAATTATTTTACCATAATAGGCACTGTTATTATTTGAAGACCCGAATGGCGTAGTGGTAGTGCCGCTGCCTTCTTAGGGTCCTGGGTTCGAATCCCGGTAGGAGCAAATGTTTGTGTGATGAGCATGGACATTTGTTTCCGAGTCATGGATGTTTACATGTATAATAAGTATGTATTTACAAACAAAAAGGTATATGTCTATTATATCAACTATCTAGTGTCCACGACACAAGCTTTGCTTAGTGTGGCACTAGGTGGCGCTGTGTGGTAATGTCCAGCAATATTTATTTATTATTTATTTTTGATGGGAAAACTTCTATAGGCGCATTAAGCACTTTTTGAGTAAACAAAAATCGTAACAGAACTCGCGTGACCGTTACCTAACGCTTCGTAGCACTCGGAGCTGATCCGCTACTGCGTAGCACCACTTATTAGCACTCGGGGCTGGTCTGCTACGGCGTAGCACACTGGCCTAAACCGCTACGGCGTCGCAACAATTAGTAGCATTCGGTGCTGATCCGCTACGGCGTAGCAACAATAAGTAGCACTCGGAGCTGATCCGCTACTGCATAGCACCACTTAGTAGCGCTCGGGCACAGATGACAGATAACTCACTCCATACAAAATGTTCAATACCTACCGCTATAATAGCCTACACTTTTAAGTCAATAGACGCTGCGAACGAAAATGTACCTACCTTACAAACGTAAAGTGGGTTTTGCTTTGTAGATCGCGCAGTCGCGTGGATATTTCGGATTGCTAGGGCTGCCTCTGTCGACGAAGATGTTAGTAGGGATTTTTAGTAAAGGTACCTACGTTATAAAATAAAACATGTTTAAAATGTATCAGAATTTATAATTATTTTAACAGAATATATATAGAATTGTTAAAAAAAATTGCATAGAGGTGTTTTATTTTGATGTAATGATTAATATTTTTTTCCCTCCTTTAAATTCCCGATTGTTAACGTAGAGAATATTCGAAATCGGTCAAATAGTTTTAATAAGTTATCTTTGGGGAATATGCGTAGATACGTGCACGCCGCGCGGCTGTTGACAACCCACTGCGCTATGGGTTACCGGTTACCCGGCGCTCGGTAGGTGATTATCGCGTGTAAGTACATGGAGTGTAGTATCTGTAATCTGTGGCTCGGGGCTGACTCTGGCCTGATCCGCGACGGCGTAGCAACCATTAGTAGCACTCGGGTCTTATCCGCTATGGCGTAGCACCACTTAGTAGCACTCGGGGCTGGTCCGTTTTTAATATTTATCTTTTCTTCAAACAACTCCACGACTCCCTTATAATCAATCCATCCATCAGCAGAATGTTTTGAGTGCGTTACATTGAGTTCTACCGTAAAATATGATTTTAACCCCCCCCCCCCCCCCCCGAAATAGTTTCCCAGCAATAATTTTAGCGTAAAGTTACTTAGGTTTGATGTACAGAATGCTTGATTCACGGCTTCGTGATGAGGTGGTTTACACCCTGTAATGTAATGTAATGTTTCAGATATCGGCGATGCTATTAAGACTCTCAACCATTTATTGAACACCAAATCATTGACGGAGAGCATAATCCTGCTAAAAACTATTACAAAACAGACACGTAAGTTTTGATAAAAATTTTGGGTATGGGATAAATTAACCACCAAATATTATCTCCTATAATAATCTTTTCAACAAACTGATTAGATTTTTTAATATAAAATCATTTAAAAATATAAAATGTTGAGGCTCTCCGGTATCGAGAACAGGGTCCAAGCTACCGGCGTAAGGGCTCCAAAGAGAGGAACCTCCTAACAATAAAAGCCGTGTCTAGGAGTACCACTTTCTGAATCAAGCCCTTAATCTGGCTGCCTAACGAGATCCTCCTCAGGAGATAAACCACCAAAATATCTTCTTCTTTCTTTGTTTAAATACACTGATCACTCACTATTTACATATAAATGTATCTCGATATATTGTCAAATGAACATACTGTCAACTCACGCGGTGTGGAGAGAAGGAGGGGTCCCCCTTGCCCAGTGGTACCACTCTCATGAAAAGATACTGTACCATTCCTGAGAAATATCGATTAATATAACCTAACCTTAAAACACTATAAATTCCCCTAAAAAGCGTAGTCGACGGAGCCCCGCTTCGCGAGGCCCCTATTTCCGAGTGCCGGGTTTAAAGGGACCTAACTAACCTAACGGGGGGGTGCCCTAAGTCCCGATTATGGGGGCAGAGATACTTCCGTATGTTTAGTTGACAATAAATCGAGATATTACAATATCGCTAGAGAGAAACACGTTATATTGTAATATAACGTGTTTGACAATTTTACGGTAACATAAATATCGCACTTCTATTTCACTTCGTAGTATCGCCGAAACCAAACTGATTCGAAATGGTAATGGTACTTGATGAGGTTTTAATCTGCTTAACCAGACTATCCTGTGGGTGCCTTGAGCCTCCAGCCAGGCCGAACTGACTGCAAACACGTCGCAATCGGTCCTTCGAGAAAGTTCCCACAAATTTCTCGAATCTTCAAGACAGTTCCATAGTGGAACATTCTATACTCGAACGTAATCTAGAATGTTCTCGTAACACAGTCGATGTTACAATTACGGAGTTCGCTCCTTCAGTTGTGAATCGGTCTTTTTTAATTCTTGACTTCGATCTAGTCCTGAGGACAGAGATGAGGTCGACTATGAAACGAACTAACCTAAGAGAAGCCTATCAAGACTTATACATAAAACTAATGATTATTTGATGTTTCAGAATTAAAATATGCATTGGAAGAGTTGACACAGTCGCTGAATCGAGGCAGTAAGTATACTAAAATTATTGAGGCCCGTTTTCTATACCTAACTTACGTATAATCATCAATACAACCCTCCAAGTTCATAAGAGTCGAAGAAGGACTTTGACCGTGAAAAATTATTTTCATCGACTCTTAAAGAAAGAAAGACAGAAAGAAAGAAAAAGCATTTATTAGCCCGCACAGGACAAAACACATCAAAATTATCAGTATAAAACTTACACAGAAAAAAAAACAAATATATATTTAAAAAAATTAAAAGAAACGAAACTCGTCCTGTACGAGGCCAAAAGACTCCTATCTCAGCATGGTGCTGTAACAATAAAAAAAACGAACGAACGAACGAAGTTGGAGGATTGTATTGATGATTTTGATGACCATAATTTTGTAATACGTCTAACAGTCGCGATCGATATGTTTATCAACACACAACTTAGCACTGCCCTGCAAATTGCAAAAAACCTTGGAGCATCCCCCTTTTTTTTTAGGATGGGAAATCATCAAATGGCTTCACCCACTCTGGGCGGAGCGGGAGTGAGTGTCAGACTCTTACTGACTAAAACCCATCCATGTGCCTTCCTCGCCCTTTATGTTCCGGGGCCGCGGTATCTCTTTCGAACAGGCCCGCAACCCCGGCAGGCTTCTTGGAGCACCCCCTTAAAGTGCTTTTCCTAAAAATGTTCCCTCGTTGGAGTGTTAAGCTTGAGGTCCTGCGTTCAATCCAGGTCGGGCAAAATGCTATTAGGTTTTCCATCAGGAATTTCTCGGCAGCCACGAAGTCTAGATTTACGCCCGGTTCTTTGATGGCAGTAGGGTCGACGTCCTGTGAGGATTAATTCATTAAAATATACGTATGACCGAAAAGATTTATTTATCTTGACACACTTGTTATATGGTAACTAAGGTACAAAATTAAAACGACAATGCAGTGTCTATTGATACTGGATGGCCAGTTCTCACACTCCTCTTCACGGCATCGTCGTGGTAATCAGGAGTTCAGGAAACTCCTAAACCGCTCCGCAATTTCAACAGCCGCGGGCCGGCTAAGGCTTTGGTTAAGATATCTGCCTCCATATCTTCGGTTCGCAGATACTTGACCTGTATCACTCCGTCCATTATGCAATTTCGTATGAAATGCATTTTCAAGTCAATGTGCTTGGACTTGGGAGTGACCATTGTGTTCTGACTTAACTTGAGGGCAGCTTGGTTGTCGTTTGATATGACTATGCTTTCGTAGTTGACCCCAAGATCTTTGAATAATTTTTTCAAGTGAATGGCCTCTTTTGCAGCTTCAGTCAAGGCGATATATTCCGCTTCGGCAGTCGATAGCGCCACAGTCTTTTGCTTCTTCGATATCCAGCTTATAGCCGTTCCAGCATATTTATAACAGCAGCCCGAAAAAGACTTTCGGTCTAGTTTGCATGCGCCCCAATCTGCGTCAGCCATGCCATGTAAATCTTCGCCAGTTTTTCTGAATATAAGACCAACGCTTTTTGTACCCTTTAAGTATCGCAGCACTCTTTTTGCACATTTGAAATGCTCTTCTCCGTAACAATCATTGAATTGAGAGAGATAGCTAATGGCAAACATTATATCAGGCCGAGTTGCCACTGCCAGATACATGAGTGTGCCAATTAAATTTTTGTAGGGTAGATCGTTCCGTTCATCTCTTCCTTCTTTTTCTAGTTTGAGACCTGGTTCTATGGGTGTAGACGTGGACTTGCAATCTTCCATTTTGAATTTTTTAAGAGTGTCTTCGATGAACTTCTCCTGGTTTAGTTTGATTGCATCTCTCATATAAATAACGTCTATCCCTATAAGTCGCTTTGGCGTTCCTAAGTCTTTTAACTCAAATTTCGTATTTAACAGGTCTTTTATTTCTTGGAGCTTTCTAGGACACGAATAGGCAACTAATAAATCGTCGACATAGATAACTATTATGACTTTAACTCCTCTTTTCTCTAGTAAGTATAGACATGGGTCAGCTTCTGATGCTTTGAAACCTATGTTCTTTAACTCTGTGTCGAGTTTCTTGTACCATTGCCTCCCTGCCTGTTTGAGTCCGTATAAGGCTTTTATGAGATGACAAACTTTCCCTTTTCGATTGTTTTTTATGTCATTCAGCATAGTCTTTGTTTTGTTGTACAAAGTTAAATTTTCTTGTTTGCTTTCATCAACCATGATTTCAGTCAGATATTCTTCTAAATAGTCAGGATATTTTATGACTATCTTTTCTTCTAGTTCACCATTCAGGTACGCCGTTGTAACGTCCATCTGGTTCAACTTTAAACCTTCTTCCATGGCTATTCCAACAACAGATCTTATCGAACTCAGTTTAGCTACAGGAGCGTATGTTTCGTTGTAGTCAACGCCTGGTCGCTGAGTGAAGCCCCGTGCTACAAGTCTTGCTTTCTTTGTGATACTGTTGTCAGGTCCTATTTTGTTTTTTAGAACCATTTTGTAGTCCACTTCTTTCATGTCACTGTTCTTCTTTCCTATTTTCCAGGTTCCATTCTTAACATGTGCTCTAATCTCGGCTTTTATAGCATCATGCCAGTATTCATCATCTTCATTTCCATCGGATATATAGGATATCTCCGAGAGTAGGTGATTTTCTTCAGTCTGGTCCAGTATAAAATCTCTGGTCCACGTGGGTGGACGCCTCTCTCTTTGCGGCCTCCCATTTTCAGGTATTTCTACAACTTCTGATGCGTCATCGTAAAATTCTATTTCTTCTACGGAAGAAACTTTATCTTCTTGCTCATTGAAATTTTGTAACATATTGTCTTTTTTATTATCTGTTATTTCAATTTCTACTTGTTGTACCCTTTTATCATTGTTTTTGTTTTCAGGTATTCGAGAGTGTTCCTTTTCTTTAATAAGTTTATCATAGTTTTGACTGTCATTTTCGAAATACATTTTGTCTATTACTTTTATGTCCCTGCTTATCACTACATCATCGTCTTCGGGTATGTACACTCTGTAAGCCTTTGAGGTCATTGAGTACCCCATAAATACGCCTTCTTTGGCATTCTGGGTCAGTTTGCCTCGCTTGTTCTTTTTCAAAACAAAGGTCTTCCTGCCATACACGTAAAGATGATGTCCACATGGTGTTCGGCCTAGCCATTTCTTGAACGGAGTTTCGCCATTCAGTGCTTTAGAAGGGCTACGGTTAATAAGGTAGTTTGCGGTTGCTACCGCTTCCGCCCAGAGCTTTTTAGGTGCCTTGGCCTCGATTAACAGACATCTGGCTTTATCTAGTAAGGATCTGTTCTTCCTCTCGCTAATCCCATTTTGTTGAGGGGTGTAAACTGTGGTCAATCTCCTTTTTATGCCATGCGATTTGAGAAAGTCATCGAACTCCTTGTTTCGGTATTCTGTGCCATTGTCCGTCTGCAGGTTCTTTATCTTCTTGTTATGGAACGTCTCAACTTCATTTTTGTATTCTTTGAAAACGTTGAATACATCACTCTTTCTTTTAATGAAATAGATATGACAATAGCGACTAAAGTCGTCTGTGAAAGTAACATAGTACTTTGATCCTGCTAGTGTGTCACATTCAAAAGGTCCACAAACGTCGCTATGGATTATTTCCAGGTTATCGATTGTGTATAAATCATCATGTCTTACGAACGGTAACCTGGACAATTTGCCTTTGATGCAGGTCTCACATGTTTCCATGTCTTCGTTATTTAAATTTAAACCATACATAAGATTATCCTTAGCCATTTTCTTTAAATCTATTTCGTTTATGTGGCCAAGTTTGCGATGCCATTCCATAATGTTACTGTCCTTTTTCGGTGTGTAGTTTGCAGTCGCTTTACATCCAGATTCAAAGTAGTAGAGTCCATCTCTTTTTCGAGCAGTCAGTATCGTTTTGCCGGTTTTTTCTACGATATGGGCTTTCTCTTTTTCAAAAATTACCGTATTACCTTTGTCCGTTATCTTGGCGACGGATAAAAGGTTTACTGATATATCAGGAACATATAGGGTGTCATTGAAATTGTAGCCATGTTTATTGGTACTGATTGTAACTCTTCCTTTGCCTTGAATTCTACTGGTATATTTCTCTGACGCCAATTTTAGGGTGCCATTTTCAGGGATCATGGTAGAAAACATCGATTCGTCACCGCACATGTGTGATGAGCATCCGCTATCTAGACACCAGACAGTTTTATCAGCGTCTGAATTTACGGTGCTCAGACAAACGTTAAAATTGTATTTGCTTCTGTCCTCTTTTTCATTTGTATTTTTTTTCTTGCCCCAACATGTCTCGATAGTGTGGCCTTTCTTTTTACAGCTCTTGCAGTACAATCTTTTCCTGTTTTTCTTGATTTGGTATGCTTCTGAGCTTTCAGGCTGATCATTTCCACTCCTTGCTTGGTATTCCTCCAGAATCTTTATTTTTAGATTCTCAGGATTAGGCAGGGAGTCTCGAGATTCGATAGCTATTCTAAAGTTTTCAAATGTTGTTGGCAAACTGTAGAGAAGCATTATGCTAAGCAGTTCTGGAGGTAGTTTTATATCCATATCTGCGAGTTTGTCCACGATGTCCATGAAATTATTTATGTGGTCATGTATATCTTCTCCTGTAGTCATTCGCTTTAGAACCAACTGTTTTAATAATGTGGCTTTTCTTGCAGGCCCTGTGCTTTGATAAGTAGCTTTTAATTTTTCCCATACAGCTTTAGATGTCGCGCAGAGTTTAATTTGTTTTAATTCAGACGGTGACAATAAAAGTAAGATTTCAGCTCTTGCCTTCAAATCCTCTTTGTTGAACGCCGATCTCGACGCCCCATCCGAAGCTGGTGGTAACTTTTTCTCGCCGCTTACGATATCCCAATAATCATTTTTTATTAGGACCGCTTGTGCTTGCAAACACCAAGTGTCATAATTTGTCTTGGTCAACAGTTCTATATTACGATAACTCGTGGATGCCATTTTTCATATTTGCAGAATAAACCACGCTCTGCTACCAATTGTGAGGATTAATTCATTAAAATATACGTATGACCGAAAAGATTTATTTATCTTGACACACTTGTTATATGGTAACTAAGGTACGAAATTAAAACGACAATGCAGTGTCTATTGATACTGGATGGCCAGTTCTCACACGTCCCCTATTCCATGATACACCTCTGCCTAACCCCAAAGGAATTACAGTTATGTTATATTTTTTCAGGTTTGAGGGTTATCATAGAGAATCTTTACAAGATAGGTGGATGTGAGAGTTTGCTAGAAGTTCAGGAGATCTTCAAAGATGTCTTTGGTACTGACAGTAAGTATTTCTACTGTTTATAGCCAGAACGAGGTCTGTGGATGGGTGACCACCCTGACACACCGTGTTTTCTCCGTGCCTCAGAAAGCACGTTAAGCTGTTGGTCCCGGCTGACGCTTGTCCATCTTTGACAGTCGTTACAGGTAGTCAGTGGCCCAAAAAGTCTGACAACCAGTCTTACCAAGTGGTATCGTATTACCCAGTATTAACAGGGTTGTGGAGGTCAGATAGGCAGTCGTTTCATGTAAAATACTGGTATTTAGCTGCATCCCTAACATCAAAACACTTTATATTCCCCTAAAGAGCGTATTCGACGGAGCCGCGCTACGCGGGGCCCCTATTTCTATCAGCAGGGTTTAAAGGAACCTAACGGGGGGGTGCCCCAAGTTCCGATTATGGGGGCAGAGATACTTTCATCGCATGCATTTCACAATATTACGGTTTCACTTCAATAGATTACAATCTACCGAAAAATAAAGCGTTATATTGTAGTTAGACTGGAAGCCGACCCCAACATAGTTTGGAAAAGGCTAGGCAGATGATGATAGCCAGAAAGTGTTGGCGACACAATATGGACGCGTACCGCGAGAGCTGGTCGAAAAGAGCACGTGGAACTTAATGGAGGGGCTCTTTGCCCAGCTGTGGGATAGTACAGACTAACATAATAATATAAAGGGTGTAAAACACCTCTTCACGAATCCGAAAGACACTTGTTCTCCCAATCATTGCGATATTTTTTTGTTCTACACCATACCTGGAAACCTAGTTACGCAGATATGGGGGGGTCAAAGTTACAACTTCTTGACAATTTTTTTTTAAATACAAGTTTTCTTGTAAGATTTTAACTTTTAGCATTTCTACGACCCCCGTACTGTTCAATCCATCCATCAGCACAATGTTTTAAGTACGTTACATTGAGTTCTACCACAAAACGTGAATTATAACCTCAAAAAAAAGGTTGTTTCCCAGCAATAATTTTTGCGTAAAGTTACTTAGTTTGATGTACAGAATGCTTGGTTGACGGCTTTGTGATGAGGTGGTTTGCACCCTGTATTATAACCAGTATTGGCGATACGATTGCCTTGAGATGACAATTTTCAATGTGAGAGTGTTGATCTGATCGTTGAGACCACGTAAGTCATATTTATCATCATCATCTGCCTAGCCTTTTCCCAAATATGTTGGGGTCGACTTCCAGTCTAACCAGATGCAGCTGAATATCAGTATTTTACATGGAGCGACTGCCTATCTGATCTCCACAACCCAGTTTATATTGGGAAATACGATACCACTTGGTAAGACTGGTTGTCAGTCTTTTTGGGCCACTGACTACCTGTAACGACTGTTAAAGATCTACAAATGACAGCCGGGAAGTGCGTTCCGAGGGACGGAGGAAACTCGGTACATAATAAAATCCAACTATCTTCTATCTTTCACAGACATAGTTAATATAATCAACAACATCAACAAGGTGACAAAGCGTCAGGACGCTCTGTACTTCCTGAGCTCACTGCTCGACGTGACGCAGACGTCAAGTGTCAGACAAGCGTCAGCTGTCATTTTGAGTCTGACGGAACAAAACAGTGAGTACCATCAATATAGGAATAAATGTGACAGTGGTAACACAAGGTATTTACAAACAAGGTAGATGTGAGTGGCAACGCCGGGAGGGATGCCCTAGAAGTATATATGTCACCGTAAAATTGACAAAAAAGTACATTAAATTGTCATATCTCTAGCGATATTGTAAACTCTCAAATTATTGTCAAACGAACATACTGCTTACAATAAAACGCATTATTTTTCGTGAAATGGATGCGATGGTAGTCAACTCACGCGGGGTGGAGGGAAGGAGGGGTCCCCCTTGCCTTTTTTTTTTTTTTTTTTTTTTTTTAGGATGGGAAATCATCAAATGACTTCTCCCACTCTGGGCGGAGCGGGAGGGAGTGTCAGACTCTTACTGACTAAAACCCATCCATGTTCCTTCCTCGCCCTTTATGTTCCGGGGCCGCGGTATCTCTTTCGAACAGGCCCGCAACCCCGGCAGGCTTCGGCCCTTGCGGGCCCCTCTCCTTTTGCTGACATCTCTTTGAGGCGCGCGTGGAACACGAACGCGCCGTCGACACGGCCTGTCGTCGTCGTTAGACGGCCGGACGGCCAGCTATTGCCCATAGCCAGCCGTCCACAGGCCCGCATCTACGGTGGCCGGTAGCCACCACGTGGCCCCCGACGCCCGTTGCGTCTCCCGCGGCGGCCGGGAAGAGAGGATCTCTCCCTCTCTCGTTCCGCCACCTCCTTCGCTAGCATCACTGCTTCGCAGAAGGAGGCGACGGCTTCCCATTCCGTCTCGCTCCGGACCATGGATTGAACCAGGGCCGGACGCGAGAGGTCGCCGCCGCCGATCGCCGCCACGAGGACACGGCGGAGCTCCGCCCACGCAGGGCAGACTTCCACCGTGTGCTCCACCGTGTCCTCCGGTCGATCCTCGCAGTGGAGACACCCGGGCGATTCCTCCCGCCCGATTCGGTGCAGGTACCTCCCGAAACATCCGTGTCCGGTGAGGACCTGCGTCAGGCGGAAGGTGAGGACGCCGTGGCGCCTCTCCAGCCACTCCTCAAAGAGGGGACTTACCGCCACTATCGTGGCGTGCCCTGCACGGGGTTGCGACAGTCGCTCTCTCCATGTCGCCATGAGATCGCGCCGGAGGTCAGTCCGCTGAGCGGCAATTTGCCGCGGCAGCGGGGTTTCCCCCCGGCGTAGTACCTCCGCGCGCCACTCATGCAGGCGCGCGAGGACTATCGCCTCCAGATCCCACGGCGGCAATCCGGCAAGCAGGCCCGCCGCCTCGCGAGAGATCGTGCGGTACCCACGGACCATCTTTACGGCCACCACTTTTTGGGGCGCGTTCAAATGGTGAGCGGCTCGCCGCTTCAACGAACGCGCCCACACTGGGGCCCCGTAGAGGGCCATGGACCGCACGACTCCCGCGTAGAGCCTGCGGCAGGAGGCGTTCGGCCCCCCAAGGTTGGGCAGGAGCCGCCTGAAGGCAGCCCCTGTCCGTTCCAGCCTGGGGGCCAAACGTCGGAAATGCTCCACGAAGTTCCACCGGCTGTCGAGGACGAGTCCTAGGTACTTCAACGTCGACTCGACGCCGATGGATACCCCTCCTACCGTCAGTGTGGATCCCGACGGTGGCGCATTCCGAGGCCCATGAAAGCACATGGCCTCGGACTTGTGCAATGCCACCTCGAGACCCAGTTGCCGGATCCTCTCAACGACTATCGCAACCCCGCGTGTCATATTGTCGGCCGCCGCCTCGTGCGACCTCCCCTGTGCCAGCACCAGGGTGTCGTCTGCGTAGCAGACGACGCTGACACCACTTGGGAGGTCCGCGCGCAGCACCCAGTCGTAACCGATGTTCCACAGGGGCGGTCCCAGAACCGATCCCTGTGGGACACCGCACGACATCTCTCGCCGGTTCCAATCTCCGCAGCGACTGGGGTAGATGACGGCCCTGTCCGTCAAATAGTCCCCGACCACACGACGGAGGTAGGTCGGCACCCGGTGATACCGGAGTGCCTCCATGATGCAGCTCCAGGGCAGGGAGTTGAAGGCGTTGGCGATGTCGAGAGACACCGCCAAAACAACCCCGCCCCGGGATATCGCATCCCCCGTCGTGAGGGCTCTCACGCGCATGATGGCGTCCACTGTAGAGCGCCCCTTGCGGAAACCAAACTGGTTCTCCGCAAGATTCGGCCCCATCCCTTCAAGGTGCTCGGCGAGGCGGTTTGCAATGACTCTCTCAAAGAGCTTGCCCACCTCGTCGAGCAACACAATGGGCCGAAATGCGGACGGAGAGTCCGCAGGGCGCCCCGGCTTCTGGATGAGGACCAGTTTCCCCGTCTTCCAACGAAGCGGGAACTGGCCTCTCTCCAAACATGCGCTTAAGAACCCTTTCAGTCGGGGCCCGAGAGCCTCCGCATCCGAGGCCAGGACCCAGGCTTTGCCAGGCAAGCAATCGGGTCCCGGGGCGGTATTTTTGGCCTTGAGCCTACCTACCGCCACTCTCAGGTCTACCCCAGTCACTTCCGGAGTGTCGTCGTCGTCGCTTGGGTCCGACACCGCAGGTGGCGGAGCCATAGGCGGGGGCGGATGTTCCCCCCGCGAGGGGAACAGAGCGCTCACCACGTCCTCCACGAGGTCGGGCCGGAGACTCTGCGTCAGCGGGGGGGCCCAGGTGCGGAGTTTATTCCGCACCATCTTGTAAGGGCGCCCCCACGGATCTCTGTCGAGAGTCTCCAGCATCTCCGAGCGGGCCAGTTCCCTGGCCCGCAGGACAGCCTCCCGGAGGGCGGTCTTCGCCGCTCTGTATCCCTCGTACAGCTCCGCCTCAATGGCTTCCGCATCCGGCGGGCGGATGCGGAGCCTGCGATGCCTGGCGTACAGGCGCCGCGCTTCGACACACGCCTCGCGTAGAGACGTTATTTCGCGCGACCACCAGTACACCTGGCGTCGGGCGCTTCCTGGCCGGACTCGGGGCATTGCCACGTCACATATGTCGGACATGGCCCCCTGGAACCACTCTGCCTCAGTGTTAACGTCGGCAGGCCTGTCCGGTGATGTCACCCAGGCCTGCACGATCGAGGCTTCCAGGAGGAGCTCCCGGTCCAGCTGCTTCAGCGCCCAACGCGGACCACTCGGGGCCTGTTGGACCGGCGCGCTCGAGGACTGGGCGGAGACGTCAAACCGGATGTACCGGTGGTCGGAATGTGTCTCCACCCCCTCCATGACACGCCAGTCAACGACACGCGGCGACAGAGCGGGGCTAGCGAACGAGATGTCCACCACCGACTCGCCCCGCATCCGCACACACGTGGGAACAGAACCCCGATTAAGGACGTCCAGGCCCCTCTCCAGGGCCCAGTCCTCCACCATCCTTCCCCGCACATCTGTGCAACGAGAACCCCAAGCCAAGTTCTTGGCATTGAAGTCCCCGAGGACAAGCACGGAGAGGGAACGGCTTCCGACGACGACACTCAACTCTGCGAGAGAGTTGTGGAACTCGGCGAGAGTTCGGCTCGGGGAGAAGTAGACTCCCACCACGACGATCTCCCCGAACCGTGCTGCTACGCACCCCCGACCCCTCCTGACATTTTCAAGGGTCGGGGTACCGGCGGCGGCCGATGACACT
This sequence comes from Xestia c-nigrum, assembly GCA_916618015.1. Lineage (NCBI taxonomy): Eukaryota > Metazoa > Arthropoda > Insecta > Lepidoptera > Noctuidae > Xestia > Xestia c-nigrum. The sequence continues at coordinate 16,216,760 of OU745268.1, forward strand.
ATGGTCACTGAGCCGTCAAGGTCCGCCACCCAGTCTTCCCTGGGCAGGACAAAGTACGGCTCAGAGACCACAGCGATGTTGATCAACCACTGCGCCATGCTCTGAAGCAACAGGTTCTGAGCACAGGCGCAGTGGTTGATGTTCGCCTGGAGGAAGCGTAATGGCGCCGTTATTGAACGTCCATTATCGCCTCCCCCCCTCGGGACCCCTGTGAGGGCCCCTCCGCAGGCGAGCTCAAAGCGGCAGCGGCGGCGGCGACAGCGACAGCGGCTGTGGCGGCCGTGGCAGCGGCAGTGGCGACGGTGGCGTTGGCGGAGGTGGCGGAGGGCCTTCCCCTGCCTTTGGCTCCGCTCTTGGCGGGAGCGGCGCAGGCCTTGCTCCCAGCCCGATGATCGGCCGGCTTGCGGGCCGCCGCACATGCAGGGCAGTGCGGCGCAGCGCTGCAACCAGCCGACACGTGGCCGGGCTGACCGCAGCGGAAACAGAGACCGCTGCGGTCAACCTCCGAGGCACACTTCACTGACACGTGGTGTCCCACGTGGCAGCGGAAGCACCTCAGAGGTCTGGGCTCGAGCAGTTTTACCTGCGCCGATATCCAGCCCACCAAAAGCCTTCGGCCCTCCACAATGGCTTTCGCCGCCGCCACGGGGCAGCTCACCGTAACGGTTTGCATTCCCGTGGGGTCCGGACGAAAGGTGCCTGCCTTGACCTGGTCGGCAGAGCACCCCCCGGACCTAGCGACGGCGGCCACCACCTCCTTCTCGGTGACGCAGTCTTCCAGACCCATGACGCGCAGATCGGCGCATCTGACGGGTCTGGAGACTCGGGCCTCGTCCGCGTTTAGGGACGCTCTCAGCTTTTCAGCGAGAGCATCCGCGGACGAGCCGCTGGTTTCACCGGGGATCTCCAGCATCCGAGCCCCCGTTGCGGTGACTCTGAGCCGGAGGCCCCCGGTGATCCCGAGCTCACCGAGATCCACATTCTCCTTCGCCTTCGCCAGCAGGTCGCGGTAGGTCACGCCCTTCTTTTCCGCTTCTGGCTGTAGTGTAATCACTACAGCGGCGGTTTTCGGGGCGCGAAGCCTCGCCGCGACCTTTCGCGCCTTGTTCTGGCGCTGCCTTTCTTGTTTGCGGGCCTTTTTGGCCGCCTTTCGCCCCCTCTGCTTCTCCCCGGCCACTTGCCATTCGGCTTCAGCCGTGGGAGGTGCAGGGGGTGTGGGCCCACCCGCAACTGGCGCTGGCGCTGGCACCGCCGCCATCTGTGCCGCTGCCTTGCCCTGCCTTTTTCCTTTGGGCCGCCTTCTTCTGCCCAGCCGGTGCCGCCACCTGTTTGGCCGGAGTCGGCTTTACAGGGGGCGGGGGGGGGCAACGCATCCACGCCGGGGGGCCGACTGGATGGCCCCGGAGCGGATGCAGCAGCCGCGTACGAGCCTCTGCTCGTGCCCGCGACCGCCTTGTTCGCGCCCAGGGGAGGGCGCAGAACAATTCCCTCCAGGACGGAGAACCGCGCCTGGAAGGAAGCTAGCTCCTTTCGAACCAGGTCCAGGACCTGGTTCTCCACCGGCACAGGCTGGCTCCCCCTCTGAGCTTGGGCCCCTCCACTTTCAGGGGCCACGCGGGGGCCAGGCTTACTCAGCCTGGCCAGATCTGCCTTGAGCTTGGAGTTCTCCTTCTGGAGAAGCTCCATATCCGCCGCTAGGCGGGCCACGTCCGCCCGCAACTTAGCCACCTCATCCCCTTGTGAGGAGGGAGGTGGAGGCCCCGAGAAATACGCCTCCGCCGCCGCCAAGATGGAGGCGGAAGCCGCGGGTATGGCCTGGCGTTTCGAAGAAACCTTCACCTTTACGGCCACACTTTTTAGCGCGGCTGCCACCTCCTCTGCAAATCTGGACTTACGCTCCGCCTCGGAGCCGCCAGGTGCACTCGCCTCACTGCCAGACCCCGGGGCAGTCATGCCCGGGTGGCGCCCCTCTTCGGCCAGTCGTGCCGACCTTTCTGAGGCAGAAAGCCCCCCTCGCTTGCCTCGGATCCCCCCGCGCTTGCTGGTGGGGATCTTGCGAGCAGAGGCCATCTGCTCCTCCTCTGAGGACGACGAACAGTCGCCGTCCTTCCGGGACCGCTTGCGGAAGAACTTACTGTTCTCCGTCGCAGCCCCGGCACCCTCGCGGCGGGAGCTCCCTGAGCCTCCCGCAGCACTCACCTCACTCAACGCGGCGTCGGACTCCGACACCGCGCTCCTTCTCTCCTCTTCGTTGCCGTTTCCGGCGGTTTTGGTTTGTTTGTTATTTTCTTCCATATTTGAACCCACGAGTATGGGGGAAATAAACTCCTTACTAGGCAGAGACCCCTGTACCTAGAAGGGCAGCTTCTTAGTTTTTATTACTCGCCAGGGGGTCTGCAGGTACCCCAGCGAGGATTAGCAGTAGCGACTGATTCGTCCAATAGGCACACCCGTCAGCCATACATCCCCTCGCGCTGCGTCGCCGCTTGGGATTCGGGGTAACTTTTTATAGAGGTTTTCTACCTCGCAGTCCGGGCGGTTAAGCCAAGACCCTCGGTCCCTGTCCAAAAGGACTCGGAGTCGCGAGACGTGATCCACGGCACTCCGATACGGGATTACGAGATCAACGGTGACAGAGAAGGACGCATCCTTCTCTGTCTGCTCGGCGGCAGGGTAAGTGCACACCGAGCCCGCCGTAACACACTCCTCCGCTGTGCCCTCTGCTTAACAGAGGGTACGCCGAGGAACCCACCGTTGGTCCGTGTAGGACCCCACACATTGCCAGACTCATTAGCCGCGGCAGTGCCAATCCCAAGGGATGAGAATTTCTTCTCATACCAAGAGGAAGGACACTGCCGCGCCCAGGGTGCACCGGCCCAGCGGCTGCTGTTTCCTCCAGACGTATCGAGAGGAACCAGCAGCTGCCGAGCACACGTGGAGGACTTCTGGCATCGCACCCCGGTCCCCCTTGCCTAGTGGTACCACTCTCATGTAAAGATACTGTACCATTTCTGAGAAATACCGATTAATATAACCTAACCTTAAAACACTTTATATTCCCCTAAAAAGCGTGGTCGATCTTCGCGGGGCCCCTATTTCCGAGGGCAGGGTTTAAAGGAATCTAACTAACCTAACGGGGGTGTGCCCCAAGTCCCGATTATGGGAGCAGAGATACTTCGGTATGTTCAGTTGACAATAATTCGAGAGATTACAATATCGCTAGAGAGAAACACGTTATATTGTAATATAACGTGTTTGACAATTTTACGGTGTCATATACACTGATCTTATTGGTGAGGTTGTTCAGAGAGGTCAGGTGCGTAGTACTCGCAACCGGCCGTGTATAATCAGTATGCTTAGTGCGAGTTTCATACTAAAATTCGAGTAACGTCTGTATCGCGTAGATCGAGTTGACGTCGTCGATAGTGACAGTCCAGTGCCTCTAAGAAAGTAAGGACCGTTTCGAGCACATTGCTAACATTTGCATGTATAACTATTATTTTAAATAATTATTTTACCAAAACTATGTATTTATTGTTTTAATTAATGATTTAATTGTATATTTATCTCCGCATAATGTAGTGCATGCTGTGCTTTTCTATAAGTGATGAGGCGCTTAGACTTAAGTTTGTGATGTACAAATGACATTGTAACAGTGTACTCATTGTTGAGAAGCCATCTAATAAATAAATAAATGAATAAATAACGCGAGTGCAAGTTACAATTTTGACAGTTTTGACAGCTTGAATTCGAAACACATTCACTTGCGAGCGTGAAAGTTGTCACTTAAGATTTTGTGGTGAGAGCATCGTGAGAGTGGTCATAGAACAAAGTAATTTAATTTAATTTCATATTCTGAATAAAACTTACAATGGTATCTCGTATTATTTCGTTTGGAGAATGTTTGAGACCGCAAAAGCACAAGATAAACGTAATTTAACGCCACAAAAAAAACACATAAACACGTTTACGTAAACACGGTCACGTAAACAATGATAGAGTGCTCCACTATAAGCCACTGGGGAATGCCCCAGTGGCGTTAATAATGATTAATCCAGGGTTGCGGGCCTGTTCGAAAGAGATACCGCGGCCCCGGAACATAAAGGGTGAGGAAGGAACATGGATGGGTTTTAGTCAGTAAAAATCTGACACTCCCTCCCGCTCCGCCCAGAGTGGGAGAAGTCATTTGATGATTGAAAAAAAATGGGGCATTATTAATACATTTGCTTAGATCTCCATGCCTAAAAAGTAACAAACTTAGTTTTACTAACTTCACAGATGGATCAAGGTCACTCACTACACGCCAAAAGATATAAATTACACTAACTGCTCCGTTTATGTTACCAACATTTCAAATTGGCACGGGCTAGTCTTTATTTTTTTACAATAAAACAACAAAACTGTTAGCAAATCACAACACAAACTTTCGGAAACACAAACAAAACTAATGACCATTGACCACAGATAAATAATGTCATCTAACTTGTATAACCACAACTATTTGAATCGGCAGACACTTCTTATATATATAAGAAGTGATATATATAACATAAATACGACTGTCTATTTATTTTGGCCGGTTACTAATGTGCGCGGCTCTTCTTGCAGGGAATGAACGCGAAACGAATGAACGTATTCTAGAATCTCACACTCGCAAGTTAACAATTGTCGATGCGTTTAGAATTAGCACTCATAATATGTAGTTCTCACGTATCACGCTAGGTTGCGTTAAACGATGACACGGTCGATACGTACAAAAAACTCGCACTAAGCATGCAGATGGGACGAGGCGAAAGAATCACAGTAGGATCTAGTAGTTTTCTATGGGTCAGGATGCTCTATACTTCTTGAGCTTACTACTCAACGTGACACAGGCGAGTAACTTCAGACAACCTTCAGCTGTCATGAGTCTGACAGCACAAGACGATGAGTAACATAACTTACATACCTACTCATTCTGAAGGAGTAGGCATACGCGTCAGGCCGCTCTGTACTTCCTGATCTCATTGCTCCAGACTTGCGTCAGCTGTCATCATATGTCTGACAACACAAGAAGGTAGGTTTAATACAACATCACGCCTGTATCTGCAAAGGGTAGGCACAAGCGTCAGGACGCTAATATACTTTCTGAACTCAAACGTCAAACAAGGGTCAGCTGTCATCATGAGTCTGACAGCACAAGACGGTGAGTAACATAACTTACATACCTACTTATTCTGAAGGAGTAGGCATACGCGTCAGGCCGCTCTGTACTTCCTGAGCTCATTGCTCAACTAGCGTCAGCTGTCATCATATGTCTGACAACACAAGAACGTGGGTTATACAACATCACGCCTGTATCTGCAAAGGGTAGGCACAAGCGTCAGGACACTAATATGCTTTTCACTTCTCATGCTCTAAAAGTACACCATTATAGCCCTAAGACGCGGGATTAAAGTGACCGATTATTCCCTAGGGAGTAAAAAGTAATTTAAAAATGGAACGATCTTTTACTCTGAAACATGGTCACAAAAGAGTAACTTTTCAAAAATTTTATTTTAATTTCGAATTCGCTTGCAAATAGAAAGCGGTTTATTGGAAAAAGAAAACAAATGAACTCTTCAAAGCGAGAAAAATTTATGGTTGTTTGCGTGCATCGTTGATTTTTAAAAGTATGTGCAATGCCTCTGTTGCTAACCGCTACAGTAATGTAGGTACTAATCTTATCTGTGGGGGTAGGTACAATCTGTGGAGCGTGAATCATTGCGAAAATGTTGAGTTTGTGTTGTGTTTTAAATGGTTCAGAATTTTTGTCGAGTGTAAATTTGTTCAGTTTTAAATGACTATTTTTCTCGCACTCGAAGTGAAGAGTACAGTTTGCACCTCGAGACTAAACGTCAATTTAATATACCCTCGCTTTCATTGCCTCCAAATCACCTCGGGCACAGATATTATAATACTTCGTCCTCGGGTATATATTAATAGCTTCGTTTAGTCCCTCGTTATAAAATATACTATTCTGAACTCAAACGTCAAACAAGGGTCAGCTGTCATAATGAGTGTGACAGCAAAAGACAGTGAGTAATATAACACCACCCCTGTATTCTCAGGCACGCGCGTGAGGACGCAGGACGCTCTCTATATTAACGTCGCAGTACTTTTTTAAAAATAGTTTAAGGCGATTAGACGAGCTAAATTAGCAACTCTATTTGTGGTGGTTCAACCTTCGTTTGAAATGCTGTTCGAATAAAGTTCTAATCAGCTTGCACTACAAAGTGGGTGTTACGTCAGTCACTGCGGGCCAAATAGCGCGAAATGAGTGGTTTCGATCGATTTACAAAAAAAACTATTGATTGGATTAAAAAACTAAAACACTATCATGCTAATATATTGCTTGTAGAATTATTTGCCAAAAAATCAGAATGATCGCATGCATATTAGTATGTTTTTTTTTTGTTTGAAAGATATTCTTAGAGATCATTTCGTGATTTTTTTTATCAAGTCAAATTAATTGTATTATGTTTTCAAAACAGTATCATGCTAGCATATATTCTGAAGTCTATCATATATTTTTCTGGTCTTGTTTATAGCAGTGAATCATATACTTTTAGTAATAATAAAACTCACGTTTAGCTCATGTAATCGCCCTAATAGAATGTTATTTTTTGTATTTTCAGTGACTCTTTTTAATGTTTTGGAACAAATCCGCATCAAATCAGGACACGAAGACATTATTGACTTCTTCAAGAGACTGATGTCCATCACGGGGACTAAGTGTGAGTATAATTATATCATTTTTTGACGAACCGAATGGCGCAGCGGTAATCAGGCTGCCTTACGTTCTTAGGGTCCCGGGTTCGAATCTCGGTAAGAGCAAATGTTTGTGTGATGAACATGTACATTTGTTTCAGAGTCGTGGATGTTTATATGTATCATAAGTATGTATTTACAAACAAAAACTATATAATATGTAGTATATCAACTGTCTGGTGACCACGACACAAGCCTTGCTTAGTGTGGCACTAGATGGCCCTGTGTGTAATGCCCAGCGATATTTATTTTATTATTTACTAGCTTATGCCCGCGACTTCGTTCGCGTGAATTTCCCGCTTGCAACATTTCTTATTGCTGCTCTGTTCCTATTAGTCATACCGTGATGTCATATAGTCTATAGCCTTCCTCGATAAATGGACTATCCAATGCAAAAATATTTTTTCAATTCGTGCCGGTAGTTCCTGAGATTAGCGCGTTCAACCAAACAAACAAACAAACTCTTCTGCTTTATAATATTAATAAGTATAGATTTAAATTCACATAACATCACGCCTCTAATCATCGAAGGGCTAATAGAGGTGTATGTAAATATTACATCCACATTTCGACACTTATATTTTGAAGTCCCATGTATTACATAGTTGTTTTTTTTCTCTCTGGACGCTCTTATTGTGCACGTCTTTCTACATCGTTCTCACATATATGTATAATCTCAACATGAATGGATGTAACCAAGATTTTGTAATAAATTTTTTTGATTGGAAAGAAAGAGTGTCCATGGAGTTTCTTGCCCGTTCTTCTCCATAGAGATCTACGCTAGGGAATGGGCAACTACAGTACTTTCTCAAGTTATTATGCCTTGTGTTTGTGACTGTAGCTTTGATTTTTCTTTGTATTTTTGACATTCAAAAGTGTCGTAATGGTCTAATTGAAATAATTGAGTTAGAGTTTAAAAGGGGGCGATCCTATGCCATCAATTGGGAACAAATCCAAACTCCGTGGCTGCTGCAGAGATATTCCTGATGGAAAATCCATATAACACTATGCCCTACCCGGGAATCAAACCTAGGACTCTATGCTCAGCAGCCATGCTTACGACTACTAACCCACGAAGCAATCAAAATGTTTTTGAATAAATTCATAATAACACAAAACTATGAAATAACTTGAAATCAGACTAGCTGACCCACGCAACTTCGTAAGCGTCACATAAGAGAGAAAAAGCTCACAAAGGGAATAAAATTTCCTCCCCCGATTTTGTAACATTTTTCATTCCTGCTCCGCTCCTTTTGGTCATAGCGTGATGTTATATAGCCTATAGCCTTCCTCGATAAATGGACTATCCAACGCAAAAAGAACTTTTTCAATTCGAGCCAGTAGTTGCTGAGATTAGCGCGTTCAACCAAACAAACAAACGTTTCTGCTTTATAATATTTGTATAGAAGTATAGATAAAAGGGACGTAGACGACAAAAACAAATTGCCCGTCAGTAAGATTATCAACAACTATTTGACACGTATTTTCTCTTTTGTTACATAAACCAAAATTAACGAAGATACAACGCTTTTAAAATTCTCAATACGTCACGCCTTGGTATAATTTTTAGCGAGTTTTGACGTCACGAGCTCCCACTGCCGAGTTTTGATGCGTTTCATCTTTAGTTGTCAATATACCTACATTGATTTACAAAAACAAAAAAACGTGTCCATTATTTTCCAATACTCTAACTGACGGACTAAATAGATTTGCCGATTTTGTCGCCATGCCTATCTTAATATATATAAAATTCTCGTGTCACAGTTTTCGTTCCCATACTCCTCCGAAACGGCTTGACCGATTCACATTAAATTTTGTGAGCATATTGAGTAGGTCTGAGAATGGGCCAACATCTATTTTTCATCCCCCTAAATGTTAAGGGTAGTCCACCCCTAATTTTATTTTTTAGACCAAAATTTTAGGTTTTATTTTTTTATGATACAACATACAAAAATAAATACAATCCGAAATTTTCACCCTTCTACGATCAACCCTTATTTTTTAATAGCCATTTTTTTTCTGTTCGTTTTTCTCTCTTATGTGACGCAGACGAAGTTGCGTGGGTCAGCTAGTTTTGTTATATAAGTAAGTGCATAAAAAAAATGTTTTTCTTTTGTTTTCAGCTGTCCGAGAAGCTTGGCAAGTCATGATCACTGTCACTTCAATCAAAGGTAAGTTACCGGACAACTATCTCACATTAACACACACATCATCACATCATCATCATCATCATCATCATCATCTTCTCATTTCTTGCGGGGTGCTTATATTTAGCAGCATATGCCATTAGAAAAATCCGTCAATTCACTGATGTAGATACCGCTAGACTTGTCTATTTTAGTTACTTCCATACTATAATGGTGTCGATTCTGTTGTGCACAAACTAAACTTAATTTAGGCTATTTCTATCTTTTTCTGCCTAATAGAACAAAAAAGAGACGGACGTAATTTAGAGCTGTCAAATTTAATTCGAACTAATATTTCCATACAAATTAAGGGTGCACGTAAAAACATGTCGACTAAAACACGGTGAAGCGCAAAGCTTAAACTAGTTTGACATCTCTAACTTAGTTGATAGCTATTGCCGTCCTTTTCTCGCACTGCCTTTTAGTAAAAGATAGCAATAACCTAAATTAAGTTAAGTTTGTGCACAACAGAATCGACACCAATGTCTTACGGTATTTTGCTGTGGGGACGGGCTGCTGATATTGAGTCTATATTTATTCTGCAGAAAAGAGCCATCAGAGCCATATACAACCTTCGTAGGCGCGATTCTCTAAGGGCACTGTTTAAGGAAATTAACATCATGACTGTACATTGCCAATACATCTACGAAAACATAATATATGTCAGAAAAAATCTGCATCTTTTTGGTAAAAGAGGTGACAGACACAATTGCAGTACTAGAAATAGTGAACAATTAGTTCAGCCAGGCTTCAGACTCGCTAAAGTAGACTCATCTTTCATGGGGTACTGTTTGAAATGCTATAATAAAATTCCACAAAGCATTCTTGAACTAAATGAAACCAAATTTAAAACATGCATTAAGAGCCCTCTTACAGTCCACTAGCGCCGCCAATCGAAAAAATGTCATAACTCGTAAATAGAATCAAAATTACAAAATGTGGTCTATTATTACTGTAGAAAAGGCAATAACGTAATTTTATAACACATTGTCACCACTTGAAATATAGCTGTTTAGCTAAATCGTGCATTTGTAACAAAAACGGCCGTTTATGTTTTGAATGCACCTACATTGCTGCTGCCTGCCTGCTACCACATTTGTATGAAAAACGCATGCTCTACCGGCCTCTTAATGTTATACGCTGTACCAAATTAATAAATCATTCTGCTAACCTTATACCAGTGGTTCCCAACCTATGGTCCGCGGACCACCGCACCGGTGGTCCGCAGACGCCTCGAATATGGTCCGCGAATGGTTTAAAAATGTTATTCGTACTTTTTAACTTCTACAGTAGATGCAAGCTTAACCCAACCTATTTGAACCTAACAGAGGCGAGGTGTTAAAAATGTTTGAGAATCTACTGAATTATTTCTCTTTCCATTTGAATTGTATCCTTCACCATCTTAATTCTAAAGGTTTTCATCCAATTTTCCAATTTTTATCTTTGTGTGAGTTAAATATTCACTGCCCTAGATATAATCCTGTCGGTGACCATGTGTATCGTGGACCTTATGGCCCCAGCTAACAATAATGACACCAAAGTGGTCCCTGGTCCAAGAAAGGTTGGGAACCACTGCCTTATACCAATTCATTCGGTCTCAGCGCAACATATCTTCTCCTTCCATACTACTCTATTACTTGTCATCTCGTCAGACACCTCCCCTTCAATGAATTCTTCACAAAATACTAAAATGGGAGTTTTGTAATATCTCTAGGTAATAATAGCACTTGTAATTTACTTCGATTCGCTTCGTTCTATGCACAAAATCCGACTGATTTTCCCCGCAAATACGAAGGTTATTTTATATGTCACCGATCCGTCGAGAAAGTACCACAACTTTCTGGATTCTTCTTCACAGCTCTACAGAGGAACATTCTAGGATTAGGTACTCTCAAGTCTTCAACACAGTTCCATACGAGAACTTTCTAGACTCGAACGTAGAATCTTTGACGATCCGAATGGCGCAGCGGTAGTGGGGCTGCCGTACGTTCTTAGGGTCGTTGGAATCCCGGTGGCAGCAAATGATTGTGTGATCAGCATGGATATTTGTGTATTAATTATGAATTAAGTATGTTTTTACAAATAATTAGCTATGTAGTATATCAACTATCTGGTGTCCACGACACAAGCCTAACGAGGCTTAGCGAGTGCCATCTAGTGCCATACTACGCAACGGCTTAGTATGGCACTAGATGGCGCTGTGTGTAATGTCCAGCGATATATATTTATTCGTCGTAAAACGTTCGACGTAACAATAGTTGGCTAGTTGTTGACAATTGATACATTTCAAATCTATTTATCCGTCAGTTAGAGTATTAGAAAATAATGGACACGTATTTTTTGTTTTTGTAAATGATTATTGACATAGACTAAAGTCATCAAAACTGGGGAGTGGGGGCTCGTGACGTCAGAACGCACTAAAAATTATACCTAGACGTTACGTATTAAGAATTTTAAAAGTGTAGTAGTAAAACTTATCGTTGTCAATTTTGGTCTACGTTATTTTGGTAACGTAGGGGTCAAATATTTTTTGGACTTTTTTGGAATAATTCGATTTTTTCAGTTGTCAAAACCTATTAAGGTCCGTATTCACCGAAAAGATAACAGTCTGATTATCCAAAAATAGCTGTCACTGTGACATGTTCCCATACAAAAATGTGTCATAAACAGCTGTTTTTAGATAATCAGACTGTCATTTTTTTGGTGAATGGGCCTAAGTATGAAAGAAAGAAAGAAAGAAAAAGCATTACGCTGATTATGTTATTGTTACGAGCTGGGTATGGGAGATAAATTAATTACTGCCGATTAAACAACACAATCACTTTATTAATCACAAAACAATCTTAACTTAATCACAAGTACACTACAATACACTACTATTCACTATTCGCTTAGATATCGCACTATAAGTTCACTTCGATTCGCTTCGTTGTGTAGCCAAAACAAGACTGACGGTCGCGGGTCTGAGCGATGTATTTATACTCGCCAACAGACACACCAGAATAATCACGAATATTCTAGCTAGAGGGTCATAAAAAAACACAATAGAACAGTAGGTACAGTCAGCAAGTAGATAGGTAGGTAGGTAATTATTATTACTAGCTACTTGTACAAACAAATATGAACCGTACGCCCTAGGCGTACGGTCGAAATTCTAATGTCTTTGTATAAATATGTTGCGAGTTTGTACCTACCTAACTTTAAAACTAATAATAATAGAATGCTCTCGAACTTCTAACGTACACACACTGGCTTTCTCGAATGTTCTAGTAGGTCCGACGTAACATTATGTTTCTCTCTTATAGATATCTTCGCGTTCTTCGACAAAGTGTACCAGTACACCGAGGTGGAGATCATTGTGTTTTTGGAGACGTTGTTGCGCGTCACCAATGCTACCAACATTAGGGTGGCTGCATCTATGCTGAGCAAGATCTGTGGTGTTGATGGTAAGGACTAATTTAAACTCAATAATAAAGGGTGTAAAACACCTCTTCACGAATCCGAAAGGCACTTGTTGTCCCCATCATTACAATCATTTTTTTGTTCCACACCATACCTGGGAACCTTCTAGTTACAGACATATGGGGGGTCAAACTTACAACATTTTGCCAACTTTTCGGTCGTGGACTTTTTGACAAGGTTTTTTTTTTAAATTCAAGTTTTTTTTTGTAAGATTTTAACACCTCCACGACCCCCATACTATTCAATCCATCCATCAGCACAATGTTTTAAGTGCGTTACATTGACTTCTACCACAAAACATGATTAATAACCTCAAAAAAAAAAGTTGTTTCCCATCAATAATTTTTACGTAAAGTTATTTAGTTTGATGTACAGAATGCTTGGTTTACGGCTTTGTGATGAGGTGGTTTACACCCTGTATAAGTACCTATTATATTTTTTCTTAAAATTTCTTGCATTAGAAGAGCAGCCAACAATCAACGCCTCACTCACTGCACTCATATTTTCAAGTTCTGTTAAGTGGTAAAGTTCAAATTCCATTGCTTACAAATTTATAACGTCTATTTGCTCAGCATGATCGGTGGAGTTGATGATAAGGTCCTGCTAGAATACAATAAACTCAATTATATCAAGTGCAAAGTTCAAATTCCATTGTTAACTATAAGGTCCATGCCTTTATGCTTAGCAAAGGACTAATTTAAACACAATAGCATAAGTGATAAAGTTCAAATTCCATTGCAAAATAAAATTTATTTAGGACCTGCAGTGCGAGTACGTAGGACTCGATTACATACGATTAGATAAATTTGACAGATATTAATGACTAGCTGACCCACGCAACTTCGTCTGCGTCACATAAGAGAGAAAAACGAAAAAAAAAAAACCGTTTTTGCAACATTTTTCATTCCTGCTCCGCTCCTAATGGTCATAGCGTGATGTTATATAGTCTATAGCCTTCCTCGATAAATGGACTATCCAACGACAAAATATTTTTTCAATTAAACCCGGTAGTTCCTGAGATTAGCGTGTTCAACCAAACAAACAAACTTCTGCTATTAGTATAGATTATAAAATGAGTTTATATGGAGTCAAAAACTCATTTTATCGAGAATAACTGTCAAACTTATCTAATCCAGTCCTACGTACTTGCATTGCACGTCACTCAAAGTCAAAAGTCAATCATCAGCGTCAGATATATTTTATTTGAGAAATGAAAGTGACGTTTGTAGTGACTGACTTAACAATAAACATAAAATGGCGCCAATAAACTCCTCCTCAAAGCTGTCAACTGATAATGTGTTGTATGGCAACACTAAACCTTTAGTCAATAAGGTAAAAGCTAGATAGCACGTACCCGTAGACCCAAACATGTTTAAAATTTCTGAAAAAATAATGATTTAGCTGTGACATTTTGTTATTCATCATAATTTTATGATTTAAATATTGTTTTTCACTTTCAGATTTCTTCGATATAATTCAGCTGCTATTTGATATTACTGAGATGGGTATGTAATATTTTTCTATATTAAATTAACTACTTTTAAACTAAACTGTAGAACTTTCTAATAAATACCTTCTTATTTCAGACGTGGTGAAATTCTTTGAAAACATCATCACTATTAGCAAAGCGTTCTGTAAGTACCTCAAATCGTTTTTAGCTATTAAAAATGGTTCCGTAGCCAGACTTTTCTGTCTGCCTCTCTGTTCGTATGTCACAGCCATTTTACTCCGAGACTGTTGGCACCACATAGTTGAAACTTGGAAAGGTTACAAAAGGAAAGGTAAGCACAGGTAGTAGTTAATTAAAACAACAATTTGGTGGAATGCAAACGGGTGCACGTCCGCTCGGTTCTACTGACAATGGTGTCGATTCTGTTGTGCTCAAACTAAACTTAATTTAGACTATTGCTATCTTTTACTAAAAGGCAGTGCGAGAAAAGGACGGCAATAGCTATCAACTAAGTTAGAGATGTCAAACTAGTTTATGCCTTGCGCTTCACCGTGTTTTTAGTCGACATGTTTTTACGTGCACCCTTCATTTGTATGGAAATATTAGTTCGAATTAAATTTAACAGCTCTAAATTACGTCCGTCTCTTTCTCCTTTTATTAGTGAGAAAAAGATAGTAATTGCTTAGATTAAGGTTAGTTTGTGCACAACAGAATCGACACGTGTCTTGTCATAGAGTATCATCTTTAAACAAGTATACTGCAGTGACACACCTACACCCGCGGACCTGCCTCCGTGTCTATGCTTTTTGCTAAATAATAAATAACAGCGGCTCGGGCCGATCTTTAGGTTAAGCCGTGCTTGCCTAGGTTGGTGTGTGGATAGGTGACCACCCGTACTGTAAACCGGATTTCCTCCGTGCCTCGGAAAGCACGTTAAGCTGTTGGTCTCGGCTGTCATTTGTTCATCTTTGACAGTCGTTACAGGTAGTCAGTGGCATAAAAAGTCTGACAACCAGTCTTACCAAGTGGTGTCGTATTACCCAGTATTAACTGGGTTGTGGAGGTCAGATAGGCAGTCGCTCTATGTAAATTAATACTAGTATTCAGCTGCATTCCATTAGATTGGAAATAGGGATTGCAATTGCTGGATCCAGCATACAGCAATCCAGCTGGATCCAGCGCCTTTTTAAATATGCTGGATCCAGCATACAGTGCTGGATCCAGCAATGCGGATCCGCAAACGTATCAAACCCAAGACTGATTGAACCTAAGACTGATTGCTACTGATTAGCCGTCCTATCATTAAACATAAACGTAATAAGGAGAGACCGGATTATATGCAATTTATAAAGCATGTTATATGCATGAAAAATGCTTGAAATATGCACGGAAATTGGCAGAATATGTGAAATTAAATGATAGATTTTAGGAACACCCAAAATAAAAAAGAGAAAAGTAAGTTTTCATTTTTTCTATTTCAACATCAGCATATAACGAGTAAATTATTTTTAAAATTATTTAAAACAATTGTAAACGTAAACGATCAAGTATGTTTCCAAATTTTCAGTGTTAAGATTGTCTGTAGTTTCGTCAGCTGAAATTCAAATGAAGTTATCTTTGAGTTCATTCGTTGCTCGTTTGTTACGTCGAAGGGATTCATAGGTTAGGTTAGGTTAGAATTGTGACTAGGGATTGCAATCCAACGGCGTTTTCAATCCAGCTGGATTCTTGCTGGATTGACCTGAATCCAGCTGGATCCAGCGCGATTGTTCGTAAATATGCAATATCTAGCATATTTTACACTTTTTGCTTTTTTTATTCTCAGCGGTAATAACCGCCGAGAATGGCTAAAATAAGCAAATGCATATAATCAGGTCTCTAGTAGGTAATAAGATATTGCTTTCTTAGGGCAGATTCAACCAAACTAGAGTAAGTTGTTACTCGAAAGTAAGCTACTGCTTTGTATGACAATATTATTCTCGAATAAACAATTGCATACCTAGTACCTAAGTGGTACCTAGTTTACTCTCGAGTAAAAATTTACTCTAGTTGGGTCGAATCCATCCTTAGAAACATTATCTTAAATGTTATATGAGGTTATATGTTATTTAATTTTAAGTTGATTCTTTTGAGCTCAAATGGTTAAAAAAACCAAAGAAAATTGAAAGAATTCATAGATTATCGTTAGAAGTTTCTCATACAAATTACTTAATAAAAAAGTCTTAAAAATGTCGTCTTTTTATTTTCGTTCCACATTTTGCTGGATCCGCGCTGGATCCAGCTGGATTCAGGTCAATCCAGCAAGAATCCAGCTGGATTGAAAACGCCGCTGGATTGCAATCCCTAATTGGAAACCGACCCCAACATAGTTGGGAAAAGGCTAGGCAGATTATGATACAAACATTATTTATTATTTATTTATTTACACCAATTATAACATCCTTATAGACTATTCCAATATGATGCTATAAGACAAACATTAAAGAATACATTTTGAACAAATACAATAGAAAAACACACAATATAAAATAAGTAAAATTACCTAGTAAAAATAAAACACCAAAATTAATACAACATGACAATGTTCACAGTTGCACACCTTTTTCAATTATGAATTGAGCCCTCTGGATAAATCTCGGCAGGTGTTGCCCAAAATATATATCTTCCGATACCGTTATAATATTAATAATGCGTGCAGCTCGCGACATAGGGGCAAACTTGAGTAGGTAAACATGATGTAAAATATTGAAAAAAACCCGGTGTCTCTCCATACAACGTAACTGAGGGTAGAAAACAAAATATTTCAATGTATGGCACGGTTTCATTCGGAAAAAAAAACAATAAAACCTTTCAGAAAAAATAATCACGAAATGTTACAATGTATGTGGCTGTGCTCTTCGGAAATGATATCGAGGTTCATAAAACAGTTTATATTTTTTGCCCTAGTTATATTTTTCACATTTGTTTAAATATAATTGTGTCACCGTAAAGTTGTTAAACCCGTTAGATTGTAATCTTTCTAGCGAGATTGTAAACTCTCGAAAGATTGTCAAACGAACATACTGCTTACAATTTAACGCATTATTGTAAGCAGTATGTTCAATTGACAATATTTCGAGAGTTTACAATCTTGCTAGATAGATTACAATCTAACGGGTGTAACAATTTTACGGTGACATATACATAAGTTTTATTTATTTGTCAACAGATTTGGAAGAAGCTGTCTTTGTAACTGAAGACTACACTTCAACTGACAGTAAGATACTTTTCACTATTTCAATATAGAATAACAATGATAAACGAGACAAAGAATACGGGTCGGTACGAGAACTAAAATTACTCTTAAAATTATAGAGGCTATTTGCAGATAACTCACCACTTTAAAAAATAACACCAAATGTTGGAAACGTGTTAATTAACTTGTCAAAATCATATAATAATTAGATGTTTCACATCAAAAACCTACGTATTTTCTTGACTTGAACGTGCCCTGGCGGTTGAGAGTATGTCATGCATGTTCTCTCAAATGTCTCGTTGATGATGGCGCGTGTGTCGGACCATTTAGTTCCCTTCAAAATGGTTGAGCTGAATGGTGCTGATACATGCGTCATGTTCGTGAACGGGCGCTGTCCGTTGCGACTGGTCATCTTTTATTTGCCATGACTTATTAGAATAAATTATTGTTGTTTTACTATGGACACTTCTAACGTGCACATCTTGCTACATTGATCTCACATAATATAACATCTCAACATATGATGAATGATGTAACCAAGATTTTGTAACCGTAATTTGATTTAAAAGAGTGTCCATAGAGTTTCTTGTCCATTCTTCTCCATAGAGATCTACGCTAGGGAATGGGCAACTAAAGTACTTTCACAGTTTTTATGTCTTGTGACTGGGACTGTAGCTACATTTAATTTTCATCTTTGTTTCGAGAATTCAAAAGAGCCTGTAATTGGCCTACTTGAAATAAATGCTTTGATTTTGATTTTGAAACAAAATAACAATAATTATTTTATTAATTTGGAAGTTACAGAGATAGTTTCGTGTTCGACACGTAATATTTGACCGCTAGTGTACTTATGAGTTACCCCCTAATCAAGCATACACACGTGATTAAACTACAATAATTGATCAAGATACCTCTTAGTTATACATGGTAATTAATATTGACAAATCATTTTCTTTCTCCTAGATTTTATAGACGCCTTGAGAGATCTAAAAAGAGCTACTGGCCAGCCAAGTAAGTGTATTGTTATTTGTGTTTTTAGTGTCATTTTCTCTAAATTCTCGAACATTATTTAAACCAAACAAATACTTATTTAAATCTTGAAATTTTAACTCCAAAATCTCTTTCCAGCAATACTCCAAGCTATTCACTATATAAAACTGAACAAACCGCGAATAGAACGGCCAACATCATCCACATCAAGTACAACACGTAAACCTAGAACAACATCAGAAGAAGAAGAGGAAGAAGATGATGATTCTGATGAAGAAGAATATTACGATGAATATTATGAAGCAATTACTGAGAAGACTACACCTCTTCCTCTATGTTATACTACTGGGCAAACTATTAGCACTACGTCGGAACCATGCCGTTTTGATATAGCTACTTCTACTGCTGATCAATCATCTACATCTGAACAAGCTACCCCGAAAGATGAAGCTACTGCTGCTGTTCATCAGACTATTGTTGAAGTAGCTAATACCACTGATAAAATTACTACGATTGAGGAAGCCACGACTTCTGATCAAGTTTCTACTACTGATAAATCTACGACCTCAGATCTATCTACGACTAATGATCAGCAAGTGTCTACTAAAGAATATATTACTACAGAGGCAGCTATTACAGACCAGGTTATAACGACTAGTAGGCAAACAAGTGCGTCTATTACTGAAGAAGTGATTACAACTATCGGTCAAGCTAGTGTTTCTACTGAGGAAGCTAGAACGTCTACTAATCTAGCTAGTACCATTATTGATGAATTAACCACTGCCGCAACAAAGCCTTTAACGACTGAACAAACGAGTACGATTGAACAATTTTCCACAACTGAACAAATAACTACAGTGCAAACTACAACAGACGTACCGTTAAATGAACAACAAACAGCAGAGGTACCTACAACTGGAGTACAAGCTAGTTCGACTACTATTCAGGCTACAACGGAACAAGCTACAACAGAGACACTTACAAATGAAGCTAGTACTACCGCTGATCAAGGAAGTACTACTGATCAAAGAACCACTCCTGATTATGAAGCTAGTACTGCTGATCAGATTTTTACTAGTGTGCAAGATACAACCGAGCAAACTGCAACAGAGCTGCCAACAACTGACCAACCAACCACAGAAGTACTTAATACTGAACAAGCCAGTTTGGCCACAAATCTTACTAGTACTACTAATCAAGCTACTTCTACTGATCAAGCTATCACAACTGATGAAAACACGATAGAAGTGTCAACAAGCGACCAAACAACAGCGGAGGTATCTACTAAGCAAGATATTATTACTACCGAGCGAGCTTACACTACTGATCAGACTACCACCGCTGACCAGGCTAATAGAACTGAAAAAGTTACGACAGAGGTACACACAATCAACCAGCAAGCTAGTATTACTACCGCGCAAGATATACGTGCAACTGAGAAAACTTTTACTACGGATAAAGCTGAAACCACTACTGGTCAAGCAACTACCTCTGATAATTTCATATCTGAGAAAGATATTACTTTTACCAAACAAGGTAAACCAGCTACCGCTACTGAAAAAATAACTACAATAGAATCAGCTGACCAAGCTTCTGAAATTGATCAAAGTGCTAGTACTGAGGAAACTATATCAGAAGAATTGCCGACAGAAACCACTACTGATGATCTAATTTCCACTACTTACCAAGGTACTACTGACAAAATTACGACGAAGGAAGGTACTTCCACAACAGATAAAGTTACAACGACTGAGCACGCAATTACCACCAAACATACTACTGCTGCTGATAAAACTACTTCAGAACAAGCTTCGACAGAACAGGCTACGATAGAAGTAAAGTCAATGCAGCAAGCTGAGACAGAAGCTAGGACTGAGCAAATTAAAACAGACGAAACTGTTACTGAGCAAGCTGCGATAGAAGCAACTTGTTCTGAAGCAGTTATGGCAGAGCAAGAGACAATAGAATCAGCTATTACAGAAATAGCTTCGACAAAATCGTCGACAGATGCAGCTTCAACCGGAACAGCTACGACAAAGCAAGTGACCACAGAATCAATTATTACTGAAGCAGCTTCGACAGAAATACCTTCGACAAAATTCTCGGCAGTTGCAGCTTCAACCGGAGTAGCTACAAAAGAGCAAGTGACAACAGAAGCAGCTATTACTGAAGCAGAATATACAGAAATAGCTTCGACAAAATCATCAACAGATGCAGTTTCAACCGCAGCAACTACGACAGGGCAAGTGAAAACCGAAGCAGCTATTACTGAAACAGCTTCGACAGAAATACCTTCGACAAAATCCTCGACAGTTGCAGCTTCAACCGGAGTAGCTACAAAAGAGCAAGTGACAACAGAAGCAGCTATTACTGAAGCAGAATATACAGAAATAGCTTCGACAAAATCATCAACAGACGCAGTTTTAACCGCAGAAACTACGACAGGGCAATTGACAACCGAAGCAGCTATTACTGAAACAGCTTCGACGGAAATAGCTTCGACAATATCCTCAACAGATGCAGCTTTAATTGAAGCAGCTACGACAGAGAGAGTGACAACAGAAGCAGCTATTACTGAAGCAGCTTCTATAGAAATAGCTTCGACAAAATCTTCAATAGATGCAGCTTCATCCGAAGCAGCTACGTCAAGGGAAGTAACAACAGAATCAACTATTTCTGAAGTAGCTTCGACAGAAATGCCTTCGACAAAATCCTCGACAGTTGCAGTTTCAATTGAAGTAGCAACGATAGAGCAAGTGACGACAGAAGAGACTTCGTCAAAAGCAACTGCGACAAAGCAAGTGACGGCAGAAGAAACTCCGTCAGAAGAAGAGAATTGGTCTGGAGAAGAGACGTCGTCTGAAGAAGAAACGTCGTCTCAAGAAGAGATGTTGTTTGAAGAAGCTGTGGCAGAGCAAACTACATCAGAAGAATCTGCAACTGAGCCAGTGATGACAGAAACCACTACTACTAAAGCAGCGACGACTGAAACTGCTAGTACTAAAGCCGCTACGACAAAACCAGCTACAGAGAAAGCGACTACTATCGAAGCAACTACAACACAAGTGGCTTCAACTGATAAAGCTGCGACAGAGCAAGTGACAGCGGAAGAGACTTCGTCTGAAAAAACTGCGGCAGAGCTAATTACATCTGAAGAAGCTGCAACTGAGGAAACGATGACAAAAACCACTACTACTGAAGCTGCTACGACAAAACCAGCCACGAAGGAAGCTGATACTGCAGAAACAGCTACGACTCAAGTGACTTTAACCAAAACTGTAACAAACCAAGCAGCGACAGAAGAAGCTGCAACAGAACAAATACCGGCAGAAGAGGCTTCATCAGAAGAAACTGTAGCAAGGCAAAGAACGTCACAAGAACCTGCGACAGAGCAAGCGACAGGAGAAGTCACTACTATTGAAGTTGCTTCTACTGAAGCCGAGACAGCAGCTGCGACACAAGTGACCTCAACCGATAAAACTGCGACAGAGCAAGCGACGATAGGAAAGAGTTTGCTAGAAGAAACTACGATAGAGCAAACAACGCTAGAAGAGACTTCTTCAGAAGAAGCTGCGACAGAGCTAGTGACGGCAGAAGAGACTCCGTCTGAAGAAGACATTTCGTCTGAAGAAGACACGTCGTTTGAAGAAGCTGTGGCAGAGCAAACAACGCCAAAAGAAGCTGTGACTGAGCCAGCAATGACAAAAGCCACTTCTACTGAAGCAGTCACTACTGAAGGTGCTTCTACTCAATCCGCTACGTCTCAAACAGCTACGATGAAAGCTGTAACTACAGAAACAACGACCAAAGTGCATTCAACCGATATAGGTGTGATAGACCAACCCATTGCAGAAGAGACATCGGCTGAAGAGCAAACTCCGTCAGAAGTGACTTTGTCCAAAAAAACTGCGGTAGATCAAGCTACGTCAGAAAAAGCTGAAACTGAGCAAACAACGAAAGAAGCCTCTACAACTGAAGCTATTACTACAGAATCAGCTACGACTCAAGTGACTTTAAACGACAAAACTGCAACAGACCCAACAACGACAGAAAAAGCTACGACAGAGCAAGTGACTGCAGCAGAGACTTCGTCTGAAGAAACTGTGGCAGAGCAAACCACTTCAGAAGAAGCTGCTACAGAACAAGCGATGACAGAAGCTACTACTATTGAAGCTGCTACTACTGAAGGTGCCGCTACCACAAAAGCAGCTACGATGGAAACTGCAGTTACAGAAGCAGCTGTGACTCAAGTGACTGCAACCGATAAAACTGTTACAGGGCAAGCGATGACAGGAGAGACTTCGTCAGAAGAAGCAGCTACTGAGCAAGTTACGGTAGAATTTACTTCGTTAGAAGAAGCTGTGATAGAACAATCAACGCCAGTAGAGACTACGTCAGAAGAAACTGCGACAGAGCAAGTGACGGCAGAAGAAACTCTATCTGAAGCAGCTACGACAGAACCTGCAACTACAGAAACAAGTACGAAACAAGTACTTTCAAATGATAAAGCTGCGACAAAGAAATCCACGGCAGAAGAGACTCCGGCAGAAGAAATAGTTACTGAGCAAGGTACGTCAGAAGTGACTTTCAAAGAAATTGCGTCAGATGAAGCTGCAGCTGAGCAAGCGACGACAGAAGCCAATACTACCAAATCCTCTACTACTGAAGCCGCTACTACTGAAGCAGCTACTACAGAAGCAGCTACGACTCAAGTAACTTTAACCGACAAAACTGCAACAGACCAAACAATAATAGAGAAAGCTGCGACAGAGCAAGTGATGGCAGGGGATACTTCGTCTGAAGCACTTACTACTCAAGCAGATATTATCAAAGCAGCTACTGCACCTACTGCGACAGAGCAAACTATGTCAGAAGAAGATGCGACAGAGCAAGCGACGACCGAAGCCACTACTATTGAAGCTGCTGCTACTGAAAGTGTTTTTACTGAAGCTGCCATGACAAAAGCAGCTACGACGGAAGCTGCTACTACAGAAACAGCTACGACACAAGTGACTGTAACGGATCATACTACAACAGTGCCAGTGCAAACAACGACAGAAGAAGCTGCGAAAGAGCAAGTGACGGAAGTAGAATCATCAGAAGAAACTGTGACAGAGCAAACTACGTTAGAAGGAGCTGCGACTGTTCAAGCGACGACTAAAGAGACTTCATCAGCAGAAGCTGTAAGAGAAGCGACGACAGTATTGACTTCAGAAACATCAGAACTTGCTAGTACAACAACGGCAGTAACCACTGAACAACGTTCAACTGAGCAACAATCAGCCACAGAAAATGCTAGTTCAACAGCTAAAGAACCAATAACTGAGCAAGCAACTACTGAGTCTGCAAGTACTGTGCTATCGACAACTGAGCTATCGACAACAGAAACTGCTAGGGAACTCTCAACTGGAGGACTAAAAACTGCAACAGAACAAGCGACGACAGAAGAGACTTCTTCGGAAGAAGTTGCGACAGAGCAAGTATCAACAGAAGTGAGTTCGTCAGAAGAAGTTGCTACAGAGCAAGAAACGGCAGAAGTGTCTTCGTCAGAAGAAGCTGCGACAGAAGTGACTTCGTCAGAAGAAGCTGCGACAGAAGTGACTTCATCAGAAGAAGCTGTAAGAGAAGCGACGACAGTATTGACTTCAGAAACATCAGAACTTGCTAGTACAACAACGGCAGTAACCACTGAACAACGTATAACTGAGCAACAATCAACCACAGAAAATGCTAGTTCAACAGCTAAAGAACCAATAACCGAGCAAGCAACTACTGAGTCTGCAAGTACTGTGCTATCGACAACAGAAACTGCTAGGGAACTCTCAACTGTAGGACTAAAAACTGCAACAGAACAAGCGACGACAGAAGAGACTTCTTCGGAAGAAGTTGCGACAGAGCAAGTATCAACAGAAGTGAGTTCGTCAGAAGAAGTTGCTACAGAGCAAGAAACGGCAGAAGTGTCTTCGTCAGAAGAAGCTGCGACAGAAGTGACTTCGTCAGAAGAAGCTGCGACAGAAGTGACTTCATCAGAAGAAGCTGTAAGAGAAGCGACGACAGTATTGACTTCAGAAACATCAGAACTTGCTAGTACAACAACGGCAGTAACCACTGAACAACGTACAACTGAGCAACAATCAACCACAGAAAATGCTAGTTCAACAGCTAAAGAACCAATAACCGAGCAAGCAACTACTGAGTCTGCAAGTACTGTGCTATCGACAACAGAAACTGCTAGGGAACTCTCAACTGGAGGACTAAAAACTGCAACAGAACAAGCGACGACAGAAGAGACTTCTTCGAAAGAAGTTGCGACAGAGCAAGTATCAACAGAAGTGAGTTCGTCAGAAGAAGTTGCTACAGAGCAAGAAACGGGAGAAGTGACTTCGTCAGAAGAAGCTGCGACAGAAGTGACTTCGTCAGAAGAAGCTGCGACAGAAGTGACTTCATCAGAAGAAGCTGCGACCGAAGTGACTTTGTCAGAAGAAATTGCGATTGAGCTAGCGACGGCAGAAGCGACTTCAGAACCATCAGAAGTTGTAAGTTCAACAACAGCAGTTACCACTGAACAAAGTACAACTGAGCAACAACCAACAACAGAAGGTAATTCAACACCTGAAGAACCAATAACCGAGCTTGCAACTACGGAGTCAGCAACTTCTGTGCAACTGACAATTGAGTTGACAACAACAGAAGCTACTAGTTCAACAAGGGAAGTGTCCACTGGAGGTCCAACAACTGTGCAACCGACCACTGAGCAAGCAACGACAGTACATTTGACAAGTGCGTTGCCAACAACTGAAGCTTCAATAAGGGAAGTAACTACTGAAACACCAACAACTGAGCAAGTAATTACTGCGCAACCGACAACTGGACCCGCTAGTTCAATAACAGAACTAACTACTGAACAACGAACAACAGAATCGAATGAAGATGAAAAACCGAGTACACAGATATCGGAAGAATCGAGTGAATACGCAGATGGCAAACCAACCACAGATGAATCAGAAGAATCTGTTGAAAACGTAGATGATGAGCCCATTACTGAGAAATCAGAATTCGATAAATGGCTGGAATATACAGATAGAAGAACAACTACTGAGATGCCTACGTCAGAAGAAGATGTAAAACCAACTACCGAGCCACTTGAATCGGATGAATTAAGTGATGATAACATAGATAAAGAGCCAAAGGAGATACCAGAAATAGATGAACCGGTGGCAGAAGAAAGTGGGGAACCATCTGCAGATAAATTTGAATCGGAAGAAGTAGAAGAACCGACTATAGAGGAATCTGAATCACAAGAAGATCTTGAACAGACAACAGAGAATATTATACCAAAAGAATCAATTGAATACGTAGATAAAGAACCAACTACGCAGACATCTGATTCAGATTTTGAATGGGAACCGACTACACAGACATTACAATCAAAAGAAGAAGATTTGGAACTGAGTACTAATAAATCTGAATCAGAAGAATCAATTGAAGAAGAAAAAGACGGGCCTGCTTCAGAGGCTTCAGAGTCTGAAGAATGGCTTGAATGGGAATCTGATGAGGAACAGAATACAAACAAAATATTACCATCAGAATCACTGGTAACTAAAACAACACCATACATTTCAGAATCGGCAGTAACTACTCAATCAGCGCCTATTAATCAATCTACAGTAACAGAAATTATTTTAATTGAAACTGCTATACTGCCAACCACAGAAATATTGATCGCAGAAGATATTTCTGCATCAACAGAAGCCGGTGCTTCATCAACTGTGCAAGGAACAACAGGCTTAAAGTCGATAGAAACCGAAATGACGGGAGAAATCTTTTCAACTGAGAAACCAACAACATTGCCACAAGATCTTTCAAAAACGCAGCAGCCAATATCAGAAAAAACGACTACCACAGATATTGCTACTTCAACAACAGGTGTTGCATCAACAATACAAGTTTTGACTTCAACAACGGAAGGTGGTACTGCAACAATATTAGGTATTACTGCAACAACAGACGACGTTTCATCGACTTTAGCTGGTGGTTCAA
Organism: Xestia c-nigrum; assembly: GCA_916618015.1. Classification (NCBI taxonomy): domain Eukaryota; kingdom Metazoa; phylum Arthropoda; class Insecta; order Lepidoptera; family Noctuidae; genus Xestia; species Xestia c-nigrum. The sequence goes on from OU745268.1 coordinate 16,242,912, forward strand.
CAACTGAAGGTGTTACTGCAACAACAGGTATTACTTCAACAATTGAAGGTGTTACTTCAACAACATGTGTTACTGCAACCATAGAAGTTATTTCTTCAACAACAGAAGGCGTTACTGCAACTACACAAGATGTAACTGCAACAACAGAAGGTGGTACTGCAAAAACAGGAGGTGTTACTGCAACAACAGACGGTGTTTATTTAAAAATAGCTGGTGGTTTAACAACCGAAGGTGTTGCGTCACCAACAGACGGAGTTACTGTAACAATAGACGGTGTTTCTGCAACAACAGGTGTTACTGCCACAACACAAGACATTTTATCAACAACAGAAGGCGGTATTGCAACAACAAAAGGTGCCACTGCCACAACACAAGATATTTTTTCAACAACAAAAGGTGGTACTGCAACAACAAAAAGTGTTATTGCAACAACAGACGGTCTATCTTCAACAATAGCTGGTGGTTTAACAACTGAAGGTGTTAACTCAACAACAGAAGGTGTCACTGCTACAACACAAGATATTTTTTCAACAACAGAAGGTGGTACTGCAACAACAAAAGGTGTTACTGTAACAACAGACGGTGTATCTTCAACAATAGCTGGTGGTTCAACCACTGAAGGTGTTTATGCAGCAACAGGTGTTACTTTAACAGCTGAAGGTGTCACTTCAACAACAAAAGGTGTTACTGCAACAACACAAAGTGTTACTTCAACTACAGAAGGTGGTACTGCAACAACAGGAGGTGTAACTGCAACAACAGACGGTGTTTATTCAACAATAGCTGGTGGTTCAACAACTGAAGGTGTTACTGCAACAACAGGTATTACTTCAATAACTGAAGGTGTAACTTTAACAACTGAAGGTGTTACTGCAACAACAGAAGCGATAGCTTCAACAACTAACAAATTAACAACAAAGGCATTTGCTCTAACAACTGATAATGTAAATTCAACAATCACAGAACGAGCAGCAATTTTGGTGGAACCACCGATATCTACGGAGCAGCTGTCTACAACTGATGTTGTAATAGAACCTACTACTCTACCACCAACCGTTTTGACTCAACCTGATTTACCCCAAACAGAATTAATTGACGATGAATTTATACCAGTTGGTTCAGCAGAACTTTTGTCTTCTGAAACATTTACAGCTGAAAAAGTCACTTACGTACCTGAGGATTACGATTCGGAAAAAGAAGGATCCGGTGAAATTGATGATGAAGAGGGATCTGGAGCTATTCCTGATGATGGATATGGATCCGGAGAAGAACCTATAATATATTATGTTGAATTTGGTTCTGGAGAGGAACTTTTAATACGTGTTAATGAATTTAGTTCTGGAAAGGAACCTACGATAGATGATGATGATGAATTGATTGATGGCCAGTTCATACCAGTAAAGCCAAGCCCGAAAACAATTGAAGAAATAACGATAACTACTGAAAAAGGTCCAATAGAAGAATCTACAACGACAGAAAATGTTACTGAAGAACGTACAACCGTAATCACTACTGAAAACTCAGTGACTGTATCAGTTTCTACAACAGAAGATATAACTACACAGCAACCTTCTACTAAGGAACCTGCGACAATAACGGTGGCTGATGGGAATATAACTACGAATGGTTGGCCTTTAACCACTGAGCAGAAAACAACTGAACGAATGTCAACAACTGAGAAATTAACAACGGAAGTGGTTACATCTGATCATACAACGACTGTACAAAAGGCCACTGACGAACCTTCATCACCTTTGGTAGCAATAACAGAAATACCCACAGCAAAAACGACAGAACAATCTTCAACAACTGCAGAAGTAACAGCAGATAGTACAACTGAGGCATTAACTACCGAACAAGAAACAACCAAACTAGTTACAACGACAAAACTTCCTACAACAACACAACTAATAGAATCAACGGAATTACCGACGATTGAAAAAGAAGGAACCACTATAAAATCCGGAGAAACTGTAAAATCTACTGATAAGGAAACTACCACTGAGTCTCTAACAATAATTCAAGAAACAGCAAGTACTAAGCTAGAATCAGTTCAATCCACTACCACAACAATTGGGCCTAGTACAAGCGAAACTATTACTTGCACTACGGAAGATAAAACTTTGACGACAATAGATGTGTTAAGTACTTCAGAAATACCAGATGAGCAACCGACTACAAGAGTTGAAGAATTAACGACTTTAGTACGACAAGAAGAGAATTCCGTAATTACTGAAAAGCCCGCAATGAAAATATCGTCTTCAACAGAAGATTTGACAATTTCAGAGGAAACCACAACTGGAAAACAGATTACGAATCAAGATGATGCAGAAAAAACTACTTTTGCTACTGAAAAACAACATTTAGAGGGTGAAAATTCAGAAATACCTACTTCTGAACGTCCAACAACAGAACAATTTGTAACAACAGCTAAACGACAAGAGACTAGTTCAACATATTTAGAAGCAACGTCGTACGCAGCAGAACCTAAGCCACCGGGAGTGCAAGCTGTCAAATTCGAAACTGAAGTACAAATGCCGAAAGCGGGAGGGAAGTTGTGTTTGAGTCAGGGTAGACAAGGTAAGTTTATTTAGCGAAAACTAATACTCTTGTTACTGTTAGCCTTTGGCATTCTAGTGCTGGGCGAAGGCCTCTTCAATTCTTTCGATCCAAAGCCAATGTGGATCAATTGTCGTAGGGTAGCGGGCCTATTTATGTTTTTTATTTGAAAACTTACAGCTAAACAGACTGAATAGTAGTTTAAATAAAATAAGTTCCAATTAAAAGTTCTCACATATCACGAACACCAAGTTCTTGGTGGTAAATCACAAATATACTGCCGATCTGGGTTCAGCATGATCTTATGTCATCGTTCCTGCCCATGTCCCAATTTTTTTGCGGTCGGCGCCACGTGTCTTGTCGTGTCCTAAAACCGTATTAGTCGTTACCTAACCTAACCAGTCCAGGCGAGGCCAGTATTAACTGGGTTGTGGAGGTGAGCTAGGCAGTCGCTCCATGTAAAATACTGGTATTCAGCTGCATCAGGTTAGACTGGAAGCCGACCCCAACATATCTTGATTTTGACCCGAATGGCGCAGCGGTAGTTTGGCTGCCTTACGTTCTTAGGGTCCCGGGTTCGAATCCCGATAGGAGCAAATGTTTGTGTGATGAGCATGGACGTTTGTTTCCGAGTCATGGATGTTTATATGTATAATAAGTATGTATTTACAAACAAAAAGTATATAAATGTAGTTTATAAACTGTCTGGTGACCACGACACAAGCCCTGCTTAGTGTGGCACTAGATGGCGCTGTGTGTAATGTTCAGCGATATTTATTTATTTCAGCGATATTTATTTACCTAGTTGGGAAAAGGCAGGCAGATCATGAATCAACATATCATCGGGCACCTCTTTTCTAGCCATAAAATCCTTCACACAGCTTTTTTTAGTCTTCCTCTTCTCTTATAGCTATGGTTATGACATGATTTTATGTGAAACTAATCATTTTTTATTCTTCGTTCCACAGAAATAATGAACGCTCTAGAAACGAATATGCGCCTCAAAATCCTGCTCATACCTCAAGGACCTGACGGTAAGAACTGCTATTGTACTTGTGACAACACCAGTCCCCCGGCTATTATCCCTCTAGATGAGTTACCACAAGACGATGAAGACATTGAGGAATAAATATTGTTTAGAATTGAGATTTCAATATGTATTACTGTACTGTTTTTAAGAAATATAGTTTTTATGTATTATTTTCGATGTTTCAATCACTGGGTACCTACATATTATAAAACTACGAGTAAGACGCCCGCCGCGTCTGTCTGTCCCTATGTATGCTTAGATCTTTAAAACTACGCAACGGATTCTGATGCGGTTTTTTTAATAGATAGAGTGATTCAAGAGAAAGGTTTTAGTATATAATTTGCGTCATCATCTAGTTTAGAATAAAAAAAGTTTTAAAAAGGTATTTCGTCATTTTAATCAAGCGACGTGTAGGTATGATAGGTACTATACAGGGTGTATTTCACCTCATCACAAAAAGCCGTTAACCAAGCATTCTGTACATCAAACTAAGTAACTTTACGCAAAAAATATTGCTGGGAAACTACTTTTTTTTTGAGGTTATAAATCATGTTTTGTGGTATAACTCAATGTAACACACTCAAAACATTGTGCGGATGGATGGACTGAATAGTACGGGGGTCGTAGAGATATTTAAAGTAAAAATCATGCGATAAAAAGTGGCATTTAAAACAAAATCTTGCAACTTTGACCCCCAATATCTCCGTAACTAGAAGGTTCCCAGGTAAAGTGTAGAACAAAAAAATGATCAGAATGACGAGTAGAACAAGTGCCTTTCGTATTCGTTAAGAGGTGTTTTACACCCTTTATTTTGCAACATGGTAACAACAACTCTAAAAACAGTCATGTTTTCAATAAAACGTCAATCAAAACTTTTCTGATTTTTGTTCTCAATCTAGACGCCTGTTTATAATAGCATTGCATAAATCTCAGAAAGAGTTTGTTAGTTATTTTATCTACCCAAATATCATAAACCCTCTCTAATGCGTTCAAAAACCATAGGCAATGACCAGCATTACCAACCTGCAGAAATGAACGGTACTGTAATGAACTCATAACGCAACTGTAAACAGTTGCGTTATGAGTTTTAAATTTGGAACAGGTGTCAAATTCAAGAGAGTGTGCTATTCTAGTACCACCTACATTAAATCAGATATCGATAAAAAAAAAACCCCCCAATTCAGTATGATTCTAATTATAAATCGCACGACATTTTCGATCTCGAGTGACACAAGAATAGTGACTTTGTTCGTTTGCCTATGATTTAAAAAAAAATGACAGATATCCGAAACGCCGCCATTTCGAGCTGTCATTTGTTCGTTAGCTTTTTATTTCCAGTAACCCATTCTTTATTTCTGTCGAAAATGAGTGATAGTCACTCAGAAATTGACATGAATACTCCGCCAGATATCGTAAATGCAGCGACGAATGCAACTAATAACCTGTTGGCACAAAAATCAAGGGCCAAGTAACAATGCAGGTCATTTCCCTATGGGTCCTGAACCCATCATAGAGCCCTTATGATATTTGGGTAGATAAAGTAGTGTATGCAACTATACATAATTAGGCATTACAACACTCGTGTGATGCTATTAAGAAACTCGCCTTCGGCTCGTTTCTTAAACCCACACTCGTGTTGTAATGCCCTTCATTATGCACAGTTGCATAAACTACTATTATTTTAGGAACTAGTTAACATTATAATGAATCTTTTACGAAATTTCCAACTCACTAGAATACTATATGGCAGTTTAACTAAGGTAACGATTCTCTTGTCACAAAGGAGATCACCCAGATCTCAGACCCAACCAAAAAACAAATTATTTGGAAAAGCATAACATAATAAACATTTTTTTTATGACGCCTAAGTCGTAACACAATTCACCAAGAAGTTATTCAACCAGAAAATATCTGAGGTCCCCCAGATTGCAATATTTAGTTTTTTGCCGTTCAACTAAAATAAACGCAACAATGAAATAGAGCTTATGGAAATAAACATTTTTCATTATTACGCCTAAGTCGTAATTCAATGCACAGAGGGGCTGTCCATTAATCATGTGAGGCTCGAAAGGGGGGGGGGGGGTCCATAAAAAATCACGAAATATCACAAGGGGGGAGGGGGAGGGTAAAGTATTCCATCACGTGTACTTATTTTTTCGGCAAGTGCGCGATACTCAGCCGAAAAGCGGCGTTACATGTATTTAACTGCAAACTTTCTGTCTACCTCTGAACGTTTATAATAGTACCTAGTCTTTAATTTTCTATAATAAAATTATATGATACTTATAACAGTATTTTTTTTATTAAAAAAATCGATTCTTTGCAGGTACGAAAAAATACATGTGATATAGGGGGGGGGGAGGGGTAGTCTTAAACCTCACCACGTATCACCAAGGGTGAGGGGGGGTAAAAAAATGCCAAAAAAAACATCACGTGATTAATGGATGGCCCAGAGATGTTATTCAACCACAAAATATCTGAGGTCACCCAGATTAGGGCAACATTTTTTTATATCGAGTAAGGTTACAGGCTATATAACATCACGCTATGACTATTAGGAGCGGAGCAGGAATGAAAAAGGTTGCAAAAACGGTGTTTTTTTTCCTTTCGTTTTTCTCTCTTATGTGACGCAGACGAAGTTGCGTGGGTCAGCTAGTCTCGTATTAAAACGCTAGTCGTGACCCTCAAAAGTTAAGTAGAGGTGTGCCTGATAGTACGAGTACGTATGTAAGCAAATGCAAAATAACGAAATTACTTTTTAAAGCATTCGCTTAAATTACGACACGTTTAATTAATAATTAGTCTTTCTTTATTTGTTAATTTAAATAACATTATTACTTAGTAAAATAGATCGATATTTGATTCAAATGGTGGCGCCACTGTCGCTATAGCCATCTTTTGGCGGGCTGAGCGGGCTGTCGATGAGTGACATGAGATATAAATTGTATTTAAAAGTAAACATTTTGTACCTCAAAACCAACGAGTTGTGATTTATTACACCTATATTTAGTTTTCACGTACACCCACATAAATTAAAATAAGTCACAAATTAAGCCAGTTAAATCGCCAGTTAAATTAAGTCACAAAAGGCATTTACGAACACTAAGTCGTAGGTTAGAACCCAGACAGGCGCATTCGTATAATTTATTATATCACCACTGCTCTCAAAAGTGTGAAGGAAAACATCGTGTGGAAACCAGCATGTCCTAGAACCAAAAAAATCGAAGACATGTGTCATCTACCGATCCGGACTGAGCCGCGTGGTAGATTATATCCCATTCCCTCTCATAGATAGGAGCCCTGTATCCCAGGAGTGGGAACAGGCTGATGATAATGATAAATAAAATAAATAATCCTACTAATATTATAAATGCGAAAGTTTGTGAGGATGGATGTATGTTTGTTACTCTTTCACGAAAAAACTACTGAACGGATTTGGATGAAATTTTGCACACAGATGGTTTATAACCTGGATTAACACATAGGATACTTTTTATCCCGGTAGGTAGTAAGATTCCATGGGACAATTTTAAAACTTCATGCGGGCGAAGCCGCTGGCAGAAGCTTGTAATAAATAAATATCACTGGACATTAACTTGTGTCGTGGACACTAGATAAGTAGTTGATATACTACATATACAGGGTGTTTGGTGCATCGTGTGCCAAATTAAAATGGTCGACTGGGGGGGTCACCTTCTATCCTTTCAGACCCCTAAATACTTCTCATGCCCTGTGGCTTTTTTGTCATCGACTTTTTATATTTTTATAAAAAAAATACCCAAATTTTGCATTCAATTACAAAATAAAATAAAAGTGTAAGTCGTAGACTCTGAATTTTAATTTTATTTAGATGTGTATTGTATTACAGTACTTTTAAATTCAAAATTAGTGACATTAGCCATCCAGTTTTTTTTTTTATCCACTGAGGGAGTTGGAAGATCCCGGTCGCTTTTGGTTCTTTTTTTATAGCCATGTAAATAGCTGTAGCTGTGTCACTAATTTTTAATTTAAAAGTAATGTAATACAATACACATCTAAATAAAATTTAAATTCAGAGTCTACAACTTACACTTTTTTTTTATTTTGTAATTGGGTATATCTTTAAAAAAAAAAAATCGGAACTCTGACTCGGAAACAAATGTCCGTGCTCATCACACAAACATTTGCTCCTACCGGGATTCGAACCCAGGACCCTAAGAACGTAAGGCAGCGTCACTACCACTACGCCAATCGGGTCGTCACGATGAAAAAGTCTTACTAAAAATCCCAATAACAATTTGCACGACCTGGGAATCAAACCCAGGACCTCATGCTGATCAGTCGCGTTTGCAACAACCACTAGACCAGCCCCCGTATTCACAACGCTTCGATTCGCTTCCGATTCGGGAAGTCGTATGTCTATCTCGGTCGTTTTCGTAATGCCAGAAGAAGACAGATATACTAGTTGTCGAATCGGAAACGAGTCGAACGTTTGTGAATACGGGGCCAGGAGTTCCCAGACTTATTTTGTCTACTGCCCACTGTTAGAATTAATTATTTTTAAGCGCCGATTTGTTTTACTTTTGCATGCCGTAAGGTAGAGTGTGTTGGAACTGCTTTTACAATGTTTACATCCTATTTTGTACTCACATTCATAGCAAATAAATGATTTCTGATTTCTAAGTGCCCACATTTTCTCACCTACAATTTTTTTTTAATATCACATAATTATTACCTAGTCATATTTTATACCAACGAAGTTAGCTGGTTTTCGAATTGTCACGCACGAAATGTCTCTTTGGTTTCATAATGCTTTGCTTCATTTGATTAAAAACAAGACTTTACATACAACAAGTACTTACCGTAAAAGGCCCTTGTCCGAAAGAGATACCGTGGTCCCGGAACATAAAGGGCGAGGAAGGAACATGGAGGGGTTTTGGTCAGTAAAAGTCTGACACTCCCTCCCGCTCCGCCCAGGGTGGGAGGAGTCATGTGATGATTTCCCATTGTTGGACCTGTCCATATGGTGTCAAGCAGTGGTGCACTATTATTGTTGTACACAAAAAACAAATAAAGAACTGTAAAGTATCAAGTCAGGTTATTCCGGGTACGGTCCGGATTTTTTAAATTTGCCGCGCTTTTTGAGTCTCTACTTTTGTTTGCCAGAGTCTAAAAGATTTTATGTCTTCCGAAGTACATTATTGTACCATGTTCTATTCTATCATAGCGGCATTTGGGCAACATGACATTTTGGCACTAGGCAATTTGTACATTTTAACACTAGAACTATGATAATGTTGCCCATTGCTTATTTGTCTTTGTAACATTTGGTATCCGGCGTCACTACGTTGGAGTCTGCTTCCAGCTAGCCGAACGCAACTGAATACCAGTATTTTACATGGAGCGACTGCCTATCTGACCTCCACAACCCAGTTCGTACTGGGTAATACAATAACCCTTTGGAAAGACTGGTTGTCAGACTTTCGAGCCACTGACTACCTGTAACGACTGTCAGATCTACAAATGACAGCCGGGACCAAAATGATCCAAGACAGACACTAAGGGTCAGCACAGACTAACAGATCCAGGTCCGCAGAGGAATAATCCCCACGCGCAGTCTCGGGCATTTTTTTTACGCATCGCGTATGCTCGACCGTATCTTCGAGGATGCGCGAGGATGTTTTGTCAGGTTCAAGCATTTATACACTTTATTGTAATCATTTTAAAGTTTAATTTCAAGTGTGTTAATAAAATCCTGTCTGCTGCGCTCCGTTCTGTCTGCGCTGAGCCTAAGGTTGACGCACGCTAGTCCGTGCCGGGTCCGTCGCCGGCCGTAGCAAAATCCATTGTCCGTAGCTCGGTAGCAGCGGCTCGGAAGCGTGAGGGCGATTGTGCACTACAAGGAATTTTACTGTCCGGCAGTCCGATTTTTTACGGTCCGATATGGCACGCCAGATATAATATATATACTAGTTTGTGCACTATACGTAATTTTACCGTCCGACATTTTACTTTTCCCCATTCCGGAACGGAACTGCCGACGTTCCAAGAAACTCATCGTTCAGAGTAATTTCGCGTGCGTGGCGTGTAGTTTCAAAGACAGAGCTACACTAAACTGAGGCGTATCATCTGAGTAAAGACGGACAAGTGCACAAGCCAATCATCCGTTTTTTTCATGCCACTTCGGACCGTAAAAAGTCGGATGTTCGGACAGTAAAATTCCTTGTAGTGCACAATCGCCCTGAGTGTATCCATACAAAATTGCACAGTCTAGCGTGCGTCATCCTTTAAGGTGAAAGCGTCAGGGTAGCCAGGAAAATAAATAAATACAACCCTCCAAGCTCATAAAGGTCTAGGAATGACTTTTTCAAGGTCAAAATCGTTTCTATACATTTATGAACACGGAGGGTTGTATCGATGATTTTGATGATTATAATTCTGTGACTACATACGTCTTATAGTTGCGAACAATATTTTCTTCAGCATACAACTAAGCAATGGCCTGCAAATAGCAAAAAAACGTAAGAAAAGGGGATCGGGCCAAAGCGGTCCAAGTAGCGTCGGTGAACGAGACCTATATTTTCTTAAAGCTGATGTAAAGAGCATCACTATTTGTTATGGCATCAAAAAAAAGTTACAAAGGTGTCGGTGATTCAGACAGACATAATTTAAAAGCTTGTAAGAAGAGGGTGGTTTTTCTTTGTTAAGGTCACAAGCAAATCGGTGCCGGGGAAAAAAAGTTATAGACCATAAGTACAATTAGTAAAAACAAAACTTCTAATTCAAGAGATATAAGGATCGTAAGGCCACAAGCTAATCGGTGCCAGGAGAAAAAAGTCATAGACCATAATGTAGGTATAGTTATTAGTGACTCAAAATCTTCTAATTAAAGAGTTATAAGGAGCGTCGATAATTCGGGCATACATAATTTTTAAGCTTAGCAAAAAGATCGTTTTCAACTCGTCTATTGCGACCAATTGCATAATCTGGCGTGAGAAGACCTTGTCTGCTTACCCCTCTAAGGATTATAGTCGAAGATTTCGTTCCCAGAACCGTCGAGTTTTGAACTCATAACAACTAATGCGACCAATTGTGAAATCTGGCGTACGATGAACATGTCTGCTTACCCCTCTAAGGATTATTGCCGTGAAGGTTACGCTTATGTTTATCAGTAACTAGCTGACCCACGCAACTTCGTCTGCGTCACATAAGAGAGAAAAACGAAAGGAAAAAAAATCCCCGCTTTTGCAACATTTTTCATTCCTGCCCCGCTCCTAATAATCGTAGCGTGATGTTATATAGCCTAAAGCCTTCCTCGATAAATGGACTATCCAACACAAAAATAATTTTTCAATTTGCACCAGTAGTTCCTGAGATTAGCGCGTTCAACCAAACAAACAAACAAACTCTTCTGCTTTATAATATTAGTATAGATTAAGTGATGAGGACTTCCTACTTCTGATACTGATGAATGAAATAATCAGAAACGAAGAAATTGATTTTGTACTATTTTCTTACCTTTTTCTTTGCGATTTCCATGAGCTTTGGTAAAATTGAAAAGCAACAAACACGACAAGTGATTTGAGTATCCTAGAATAAACAACGCTACTTGGACCAAACTATATAGAAGTCTGCTCGTTCTCCTTTGAATTTCGCGGGCCTTTCCGAGGCACGGAGGAAACCCTGTATAATGGGTGGTCCATCCAGGGACCAGGACCTCGATTCTGCTATTACGATAGTGTTAGAATAGGCGATCATTGAAGTCATAATGATCAAGTTCTGTCAAGTTTTGGTAAGTTTGGTAATCTACTACTTAATGGCGTCATTATGACTTCTCAATGAACAACCACTATGACCCCATTGAAAGAAATGTCATAAAATATTAATCTCGTACATGAAATCTGGCATGAATAAAGGTTCGCATTTGGTAGTAAATTTCGAAAACCATTTGTACGAATGATTTTATAATAATGGCAATACGAAAATGCCATTAAAACACAATTTTATTACGAGACCATCGACCGACCATTGTGAATTTAGCAGATTACGAACTTTAAGCAAAATGACAATGGGATGAGAATGGAATCGTGTTGGAGTGACGAATTTAATAAAAAATAGCAGAATTAGGTAGAACATCATCCTACTAATATTATAAATGCGAAAGTTTGTTTGTATGGATGTATGGATGTATGGATGTTTGTTACTCTTTCACGCAAAAACTACTGAACGGATTTGGATGAAATTTTGCACACAGATGGTTTATAACCTGGATTAACACATAGGATACTTTTTATCCCGGTAGTAAGATCCCGTGGGACAATTTCAAACATCACGCGGGCGAAGCCGCTGGCAGAAGCTAGTTTTAAAATAAAACAACAATGTTTAATAGTTATAAAATTAATTCATTTATTAAAATTTCATTGTAAAATGATTTCTCATTTGGAAATTATTCTTATATCATGATTTTACAACACCACTTGTCACATATCATTCTTACACAATCGTTGACAGACGCACAATGCCTGGAACAGAAAGAAACAAACAATTAAACAAGGATGTAAACCACCTCATCACAAAGCCGTTAACCAAGCATTCTGTACACCAAACTTAGTAACTTTACGCAAAAACTGTTGCTAAAAAACAACTTTTTTTTTTTGGGATGAAAAGTCATGTTTTGTGGTAGAGCTCAAAAATTACGCAGTAACGCACTTAAAACATTGTGCTGATGGATGGAATAAATAGTACGGCGGTCGTGGAGGTGTTTACAAGTTATGACACATTTGTATTTTTAACCCCCGACGCAAAAACGACGGGGAAGACGGGGGGAGTCTGACGTGTCTGTGTGTGTTTTTGTGTGTGTGTGTGTCTTAGTCGGCAGTGTGGTGAATTAGTCGGAAGAGTTCTTAGCTACGTTTGATAAAAAACAGTCCAAGATGACCGCCGCCACACAACGGCGGATTACATATTTATTCAACAACTCCCTCAATATGGGTATCAAAGGGCTTGATTAGTAGAATACTACACACTATGATAAATTAAAAATCTAAGATGGCCGCCACCACAAAATGGCGAATTAACGAATTATTTTCTATTTAACTTTTAGTACATTGTGTCGGGGGTATTTTAAATTTCATTTTACTTGTAATAATTCAAGCCTGAAATCCCCGTAGGGTACAGCCTCATATTCATGGTAAACATTTGCTTAGCAACAGTTGATCAACGTTGTTGATGAACGGCGCAAATGCTGTTGGAAACATTGTTTAATTCAATATGGGTTGTCCACACACACCTGTCTGCGTTAAAATGTTGCCCGAGGAAGTAGTGTTGTAATTGCATAATGTTATCGTTGCTCCACACTACCGCCATGTTTATAAACAGTTGCAAAGACGTCCACACACGTCAACATTTGTTGATTAGCTGATGTTGTCGCTCGCCGGGCGTCAACTTTGCAACATGGCGTGATCAACTCCGCAACACAAGTATTGCCCGGAATATGTTGACAGCAACTCGGCAACATGTTTATGCAACCATGTTGCTATACAGATGTTTACCATGAATACGAGGCTTAAGGCAGAGATGCTTCTAATAGTACACACACATTTAGCCAGTTATGTTTAATTCCCATATCATGAGGGCGAGCCTGCAGTTGCTATCAACCGTGGGCAAATCCAGACTAAGAACCTAACTAACCTAACGTGGGGGTGCACCAAGTCCCGATTATGGCGGCAGAGATACTTCCGTCGTATACATTTTACAATATTACGGTTTCACTTCGCTAGATTACAATCTACCGAAAAATAATGCGTTATATTGTAAGCAGTATGTTCGTTTGACAATCGCCAATCTTTCGAGAGTTTATAATCTCTCTAGTTATATTACAATCTAAAGTGTTTGACAATTTTACGGCGACATCTATACTCCTATAGTTCAACGATCGAAAACATAATTTTGATATTTTGCCAATGTTTTATCTATTAATGTGTATCTATTTATTGACTTAAATTGGATGTTGATGGATTATAGTTGTACAGTTTGAATTCCTGTCATCACTTGCCCTTGTTTGGATAGGCAATCAAAGCACAAGTATTTTGTTCACATCATGAAAAATAAACGCTATATTGAGCATATACAGGGTGTAAACCACCTCACCACAAAGCCGTTAACCAAGCATTCTGTACATCAAACTAAGTAACTTTAAGCAAAAATTATTGCTGGGAAACAACTTTTTTTTTTTTGAGGTTATAAATCATGTTTTGTTGTAGAACTAAATGTAATGCACTTAAATCATTATTTTGATGAATGGATTGAATAGAACGGGGTTTGTGGAAGTATCAAAACTGAAAATTCTACAAAATAATCTTGTATTTAAAAAAAAACTTGTCATAATGTTGTAACTTTGAACCCCCATATCTCCGTAACTAGAAGGTTCCCAGGTATGGTGTAGAACAAAAAAATGATCACAATGGTGGGGAGAACAAGTGCCTTTCGGCTTCGTGAAGAGGTGTTTTACACCCTTTATTGATTTAAAGTTATTTTCAATGCTTTGCTAATTAACCGTTACCGTTACCGTAATGATTTTAGATAAACAAAAAGCAAAATATGTAGAAAACTAGTATGGACCAAGATTCAGTTCATGGGGAACGCAATAACACTTTCCTCGAATCAGGAAGCAAACCCCGGACATCGAAGTCTGTGTGGGTTGATGATCAAGTTTAGGACATAATAGAGTAGAATATTATTTATTATGTAATCCATACAGATATAAATAAATAGTAGTAATGTAGAAAACGACAGGGTAGCTCGCGAAAAGTCAAATTTTCATACGTTTTTTGCAATTTGCAATTCGGTGTCAGGTTGGATAACTATTTCATGAAAAAAGTCATACAATGGCGTTAAATGAACGTTGAGGGTTTTATTCATGATTTTAATTATTATAATTCAGTAACTACACACGTGTTACAGCCGAGAATCATATTATCATTAACATACAACATACACTGGCCTACAAATTGCAAAAAACGTAAGAAAATTTGAATTACGAGCTACCCTCATCTTAAATAAACCATTAAAAAATGTCCAACGTACCTCACTCAACAGCCGACGTATCCATACTAACATAACTGGCCCCCATATTTTCTCTATGACGCGTCGAAACGACGTGTTTCTTCGCAGTCTCCCCCTCCTCGATATCAGAGTCACAAACACCACATTTCAGACACCCAAACTGATAATAGACATATTTGTTCCGAGCCAGCATATTTATATTATGCTTCAGCTCCAAATAGAAGCGAAAAACGCTCTCAATCGCTGGTTTTTCTTTGAAATGTCCAGCGTATACTAAGTGTGTTAAAAGGGATCTTATGGAGTTGAAAACTCCTTTGCATTCGACACATGTGAAGCTGGCGCCTTCGCTGTGCAGGATATGATTTCCTTTCATGTACACGCTGATGATATCTCCCTTGTTTGCGTTAATTTTCGCTTCAGCAACCGCCGTTTGATGGTCGATGCTACTCAATGCATGCTTCACGGCTTCGTTCATATCTTGGAAAGTTACATCACATACTTTGCATTTTAAGTCACTAATTTTGTTCTCAGCCAACAGCTCTTGATCAACCTCCTTGTACAAAGCCGAACGGATCAATTTCGACATCGTATCGAAGTGGGAAGCGCTTTCGAAGTGCTCAACCATGGCGGAAATCGATGGGACGGCAACGAAATCTGGGCAGATGGTGCAAATGTAAAAATTGCCGAAGCTGGCAAAATATTCGGAGGGGCGGCAATGATTCTTATAAAGCATCGAAAGCTTACGAGGAGCCGCGTTCCTCAAATGCTTCTTTTGGCGGATATGGTTGAAGAGAACCTGGCGAGGTCCTTTCAAAGTCATATCGCAACAGGTACAATAGTTCCCGATCTTTCCCGAAGGCTTTATAAAGTTTTCTATTATGACATGGTCACGGTTATTATGCGGTTTACCGACACTAGCTAAGTACTTAGTCCAGTTCAAATCTTTAGGCCCCCATTCTTCGGGGATCGAGCGATCGGGGTCAGTCTCCTTCATACGGATGAAGAGCTCGTCAGATAACTTAGCAAGATGCTTCTCGTCAAGGATATGAAGAATAGAAGCTTCAATAGAGTCGATCGAAGCATTGCAAAGACGGCAATGCAATCCGTTGGGGGTAAAAGTGATATCATGGCTAAGAAGGAACTTTTCGTTCATCTCCTTAATATTCTCGATTGATGGTTCAGTCATAGAGAATGAAATGCTCTTATCAGACTGTAAAATACAGGAAAGGTTGTGAATATGAGTTTCACTGAACACGTGGTTCAAAACACTATCATAATGGAATCGTAGAGTATAATACTCGCAGGCGATGCAAAAGAAAGCAAGCTTTCCAGTTCTGTCGTCGATTAAAGACAACAACTTATGGTTGACGAGCAACTTCACAATCAAAGCCTCAATAGGACCGTAATAACGATATTTCTTCGCCTGATTCTTCGGCTTTTCAGCAGCTTGCTCGTTCTCGTCATTGTCAATATTCTTGTTAGCATCAGCCGCGAAATTTTGATAAACATTATCCTTAATACTCATAATTATTGGCGCAACTGAAGACGTTTGCGTAGAAAAATCTACATTTGAGACATCAGAACATAACTTATCGTAGATTTCTTGGTAGAATTTCAAAGCAGCATCGACGCTAGCTTCCGAAGCGTCGGGGAGATGTTTCATCAACGCAGTACTGAGTTTCGACGAGAAATTGCGTTCTAATCTCTCAACTGGTTTAGTAGTAATGCTAAGTTCTTTGATCTTCGGCAAAGGAGTCTCTCCCATGGCGGAAAGACGTCGAGACATATTCGGCAGTATAATAGGCTCTGCTACATCAATGCTCTCTCGTCTCAATTTCGGTAAATGGGCATCAGAATTGAAGTGTTTCTGAAGTGATTCCATCAATGGTTCTTCGTCATTCAATTCAATCTCTACATTGCAATCAGTGCAAATATGCACCTGCTTCGCATCTTCAGAAGTAAAATTAAACAGTTCAGCTTTCAACAATTCAGGAACTTCGCTTACGGGAAGACTGTTGAACCTCTGCCTCTGGAGGTTCGACTTCTTCTCAGTTGTAAATATATATTCAACTTCAACATAGTCTCTTTTTTGTAAATAAATCTTCTTGTGCGTGGAATCTAAACTCCTTAAATAGGAGTGTAAAGTTTTGTTTTGTTGAGTCAGAGGGTGGTTTACGACGTTTTGGAAATGTCTCGCAAGACGTTTGATGTCTTCTGACTTCCGGAAGGAGAGTACAGTCAGGTTTTCCATTATTGTGATGAACCCTTCTGTCAACCCACAACTGAATTGCCTTTTATCTTGATACCAAGATTATTGGCCGCGCTTATAGAAGCTTATTATAACAGTTTTGAAGTTTCTTGCTGTCTCGTTCTGCCCGTACTTTGCCGAATGGTAAATTTTGGGTACCCAAAGAGTGTTTGTTAAGATTTGGACGTTGAAATAAAATGGTGAATTTTTTGAGTTGGTTATCACTGCATTTCAAGATCTGGAAAGAGAGAGAAAGGTATTCGTTATTATTGGGTACAAATTGCACATTAATTTGTTACGTTGAAGAGTGATCGGAAAGCACGTTAAGCCATTGGTCCCGGCTGTCATTTGTAGATCTTTGACAGTCGTTACAGGCAGTCAGTGGTCCACTCCTCAAAAATTGCGTTATGTTGTACTTGAACGCTCCCAAAGTAAAAAACCTATTAAAGACATTTGACAGGTTGTATTCATGTGCACGTGAACGTTTTAAATTCACAATATTTTATTTATTCATGTATATTTGCTCAAAGCATATAAAGAGACAAAACCTGAACACTATTATGTATTCATTTTAGATCGTATTGAGGAAAAAACAGATTCAATCCGAACAATATTTAAGGTAAAACCGGTTTCCTCTTACAAAAACAAAGTGAATTTCAAATCATTATTGACAATTAAATGACTGTTCCGGAAGTAGGGTTGGACAATCTGTGATCGGCTTCCAGTCTAACCGGATGCAGCTGAATACCAGTATTTTACATGGAGCGATTGCCTATCTGACCTCCACCCAGACACACAGCTCAGTTAGTACTGGGTATTACGATATCCCATGGTAAGACTGGTTGTCAGAATTTTGGGCCACTGACTACCTGTAGCGACTGTCAAAGATGTGCAAATGACAGTCGGGATCAACAGCTTAACGTGCTTTCCGAGACACAGAGGAATCTCGGTATGTAATGGATGTTCACGCATAGATGGACAAACCTAGACAAACGCGGTTTAATAATAATGTATCATTTAATTCAGGTAACAAACACCCATATCGTATATACCTTACAGACTAACATACATATTTATTCAAAACACAAAAACTTAAACTTAACTATTGCAGACGAAGAGAAGGCGTCATGTTATACTGCGTGGTTGTTGTGGTGCGTTAAATCGACCCGAGCGACTGTTATTGCGACTGCCTTACGTTCTTAGGGTCCTGGGTTCGAATCCCGGTAGGAGCAAATGTTTGTGTCATGACATGTAAAACAAGTAGGTATGTATTTACAAACAAAAAAGTAGATATATATGTATTATATCAACTATCTGGTGTCCAAGACACAAGCCTTGCTTAGTGTGGCACTAGATGGCGCTGTGTGGATATTTATTTATTTTTTATTATTTAGTAGCTCTTCAACAGTGGGAACACTTTAAGCTGATATGCTATGATTGTCTCGTCACATAATAATGTTACGACTTCCCTATATAGGTTACTAAACAAATAAATAGACTGTGTCGTGAATCTACACTGCATTTAATATGATTTTCCTTGTTTATTTAAACCCGACAGGCTCCTGACGATGAATATATTTGCTGTAAATGCAGTATGTATAATAAAAAGTTTGCAAGCGGACGGGCGTTATAAATAAGGACAAAGTTGACATGGATCGATTGGTAATGTCCTTCGAAAAGGTCGTCTACGTGTTCGCTGTACGTAGAAAATCCGGCTAACTGCGAATCGAACTTGCACATGAAGGGCTCTGTAACTAGGGTTGCCAACTTTTTTTTACAAGAAATAAAGTATATTCAGGTCTATGAAGAATATTAAACAGTATTTAAAAAAAAATAACAGTATTTTTATTGTTTAAAATACATATTTTTAGTGCCACACGCATGCATGTGTCTCACCTAGGGAGGGAATGCAATCCGGACTATCCGTGTTCCGAAAAATCCGGATTTCGCTACATTTTTACGCGACCTTCAAATCCGGATTCGAAAACCGAATCCGGATTTTCTGTATAATAAGAAATAGTTATTCGTGGGCTACCTTTTCGCGCGAATATTTTAAAATTTTGCTCATCAGCCGAAAGCCTGAAACTGATATTTAACTTGGAGGCCGCTTACAAGCATATTCAGTGCATTCAACGTCGATTCAGAGCGAGTTTTTTCCGCAGTAGGTATTAAGTGTAACCAAATTCGTAGCGTAAACGATAGCACTGTAGATGCCCTATTGGATTTTTCACCAGTAATTTGCCTTGAAATATAAACATGTGGAATCTGAGGTACCGTACTACTAGTATGTGCCCGACCCAGTTCTCGAGAAAAACCATATCGCGGTGTACTAGGATCACCTATTATTAATTATTGACAGGACTATTGTCGCCAATAAGCCTGACATAGCGGATACACCGAGCAGGATGGCGTAATAAAATAATAAATAATATTTCCACGCCACACAATTCCCGAATCACTGTAACTCCTGAAAGCCAGAATCAACAGTGGCGACCAGCAGAAAAGCGCCGAGACAATGAAGCTCGACGAAGTCCCAGAGAATGAATTTAACTGTCTTGGATCTTGCAACGAAATTAATCATCAAGTATAGCGGAGGATTAGGAAAAAACCGTAATTTCCACTTCCCTCCATATCAGCAGGAGACAGAACGAAACAAGGGCAATAGGCACAATGGGACCTTTATAATTGGGATAGGTCCAGACGACGAATGTCTGTCGAGGCTATCTTTAGACGGTTGGATCAAGGGCCTTTTTCAGGAGGCAGTACTCCTCGATAAGGCCCGTATGGTGAGGAGGTTCCTGTCTCTGGATCCCCGGTAACCACTGGTAGCTTGAACCCTGCTCCCGACACCGGCGGACCACAATTTTGTTTTTTCGGAAATAATTATGTATTATAAAAAAAAGTAAAATATAAATTTACAAAGAACGAAACCAATTAAGGTATTGCATTTGAATAATTTCAAATAATAAAAGGTAAAAAAAATCATATGATTTGATTTTCCCGAGTTTATATTTTAACCCAAAAATAAGAAACATCGTATTAATAAACGAATAAGGGAAGATTTGATTATTTTCATGAAAAATCCGGATAATCCGGATTAGACCAAAAATCCGTTACTTAAAATCCGGATTTTGAAACTGAACGTTTTTGCATTCCCTAGTTCACCACAATATTAATAGAAATTAAAATAAATGAGGAGCTTATTTTTTATTAAATTTATAGATGGTTTATTTCTATCCTCCCGCCACTTAGCATTCCTTACTGAAAAAACTCTTTCAGTAAATGTTGAGGTGGCGAAATTTGTGTGAGCTTCTAAGTATAACACATAATAATGTGTTTGCATTTTGATGCTGAACACAGAATTTTGTACACTTTATTTTTTTTCAACAGTAAAAAGTATTATATAGTTAAAAACAGTATAATACTGTTTAAAACAGTATTGTTGGCAACCCTATCTGTAACCATCGTAGTAACCGCCTTCAATATATTTTTATTATTTACAGTTATACTTTTTTTTTTTTTTTTAAGGATGGGAAATCATCAAATAACCCCCCCCCCCCCCACTCTGGGCTGAGCGGGAGGGAGTGTCAGACTCTTACTGACTAAAAACCATCTATGTTCCTTCCTCGCCTTTTACGTTCCGGGGCCGCGGTATCTCTTTCGAACAGGCCCGCAACCCCGGCAGGCTTCGGCCCTTGCGGGCCCCTCTCTTTTTGCTGACATCTCTTTGAGGCGCGCGTGGAACACGAACGCGCCGTCGACACGGCCTGTCGTCGTCGTTAGACGGCCGGACGGCTAGCTAGCCCATAGCCAGCCGTCCACAGGCCCGCATCTACGGTGGTCGGTAGTCACCACGTGGCCCCCGACGCCCGTTGCGTCTCCCGCGGCGGCCGGGAAGAGAGGATCTCTCCCTCTCTCGTTCCGCCACCTCCTTCGCTAGCATGACTGCTTCGCAGAAGGAGGCGACGGCTTCCCATTACGTCTCGCTCCGGACCATGGATTGAACCAGGGCCGGACGCGAGAGGTCGCCGCCGCCGATTTACAGTTATACTGGCAACCGAAAAACGAGCTAGTGGCTAAATAATAACAGCCGCTCGGGCCGATCTTAAGGTTAAGCCGTGCTTACCTAGGTTGATTTTTGGATGGGTGACCACCCTTACATACCGAGTTTCCTCCGTGCCTCGGAAAGCACGTTAAGCTGTTAGTCCCGGCTGTCATTTGTCCATCTTTGGCAGTCGTTACAGGTAGTCAGTGACCCAAATTATCTGACAACCAGTCTTACCAAGGGTTATCGACCCAGTATTAACTGGGTTGTGGAGGTCAGATAGGCAGTCGCTCCATGTAAAATACTGGTATACAGCTGCATCCGGTTAGACTGGAAGCCGACCCCAACATAGTTGGAAAAAGGCTAGGCAGATGATGAGTGGATGATGTAGGTAAGATAGCGCTGTCTGTATGATGACGGAAATACGGTTGGTACCGGCTACCGTCTATCTCCATAGGGTGTAAAACATCTGGGGTGTAGACTTCTTCACGAAGCCGAAAGACACTTGTTCTCCCCATCATTGCGATCATTTTTTTGTTCTACACCATACCTGGGAACCTTCTAATTACGGAGATATGGGGGGTCAAAGTTACAACTTATTAACAAGTTTTTTTTTAAATACAAGTTATTTTTGTAAGATTTTGACACCTCCACGACCCCCGTACTATTCAATCCATCCATCAGCACAATGTTTTAAGTGCGTTACATTGAGTTCTACCACAAAACATGATTTATAACCTCAAAAAAAAAGTTGTTTCCCAGCAATAACTTTTGCGTAAAGTTACTTAGTTTGATGTATAGAATGCTTGGTTAACTACTTGGCTTTGTGATGAGGTGGTTTACACACTGTATAGTAGTCTTTGGGCGGGTCACCCGCATAGCGAGATCGTGGGAGGACGCCCGCATTGCCAATCAGTGGGTGGACGCCTACGAAGCTTTTCCACTAAGTATTGATATTTCATATTGATAGTTAAATGTCAATCCGAAAACGGATGACCCCAGACCGTGCGTGGCTTGGCGTGGCCTGAAGATTGACCTGAGCTAATGTTATTAATTAGCCACGAGGTCATGCCTTTTTTTCGGATAGGAAATCATCAAATAACTTCTCCCACTCTGGGCGGAGCGGGAGGGAGTATCAGACTTTTACTGACTAAAACCCATCCATGTTCCTTCCTCGCCCTTTACTTTCTTTCGAACAGTCCCGCAGGCGCCTGGATTTGTCGGTTCGAGCAAGTGTAGGTACTCTATTAGTCAACATAATAATATGCTGTATGAAAACAAACCAGTATTAAATATAGTGTTGATAAACAAGCTTGAGTGAAAGGTCAATGACATTGTAAACTGAAATAACTGTTTTATGTTATGAGTCAACTAGCTGATGGCCGTGTACAAATTATGTATCTATCCATTGATGAAAACAGCATGAAAATCGGTGCAGTATTTTTTCAGCTTAACGCGAACGAACAGACTTGACTTTGTTTTATAATATGTATAATAGTAATTTTTTTAGGCTTACTTCTAAATACGCTGTCTATTTTGTCTATTTTTTATAATCAGTCTGGAATGTAACCAAATGTGGATGGTGTGGTGGTGTGGTGTGCTGTCCTAGTGTGAACCGGCCCTAATTAACATTTATGAAGATGAGTGAGGGTAGTTGAATAAACGCCTTCACTTTGCTGTCGCGGTACCTCCAATACTTCAGTCTCCCCGCGACCACGGCTGGTGCAATCCGGTCGAAACGTCGGGATTAAATTAAAGGTAAATTCGCGATAAATACCCGTCTTCATTTGTTATTTCAAATGTGGATGACCAATCGTTTCATCACCATCTGCCTAGCCTTGCCCCAACTATGTTGGGGTTGGCTTCCAGTCTAACGGGATGCAGATTTTACATGGAGCGACTGCCTATCTGACCTCCACGACCCAGTTAATACAGGGTAATACAATACCACTAAGTAAGACTGGTTGTCAGACTGTTTTGGGACACTGACTACCTGTAAAAACTGTCACAGACCTTCATATGACAGCCGGGGCCAATAGCTTGGCATGCTTTCCAAGGCCAGAGGAAACTCAGTATGTAATGAGTGGGCACCCATCCACAGACCAACCTAGACAAGCTCGGCTTAACTTCCGTTTTATATGTATAACTAGCTGACCCACGCAACTTCGTCTGCGTCACATAAGAGAGAAAACCAAGGAATAAAAAATCCCCGTTCTTGCAACATTTTTCGTTCCTGCTCGGCTCCTAATAATCGTAGCGTGATGTTATATAGCCTAAAGCCTTCCTCGATAAGTGTACTATACAACACAAAAAAATTTTTTTTAATCGAGCCGGCAGTTCCTGACATTAGCGCGTTCAACCAAACAAACTCTTCTGCTTTATAATAAGTATGTAAGTATGTATTATATTATCAACATGAAAGATGTACTTAACCAAGTTTTTGTAACATTTTTGATTGAAAAGAGTTTCCATGGAGTTTCTTGCCTGTTCTTCTCCATAGAGATCTACGCTAGGGAATGGGCAACTACAGTACTTTCTCAAGTTATTATGCTTTGTAATACCAAATGATTTGAAAAGAGTAACCATGGAGTTTCTTGCCGGTTCTTCTCCATGGAATCGACCAACGCGAACCATACACCTTTTCGACGTTTTATAAGTGCCCATCCAGGCCTATGTGAAATAAAATATTTTGATTTTGATTTTGTGTCTGTGACTGTAGCTTCGCTTTTTTATTTTCTTTTATCGATCAAAAGTGCCGTAATGGTCTAGTTGAAATAAATGGTTGTAGTTTGATTTACAAACTTATATATTTATTTTATTTTATTTATTGATCTGAGTGGCTGCTTTCATTTGGCGACAGAAAGTCTATTTATTAAGATAACAGAAAGACATTGTATGACCTACATCTTTCATGATAGGAAACAGTAATCTACTGTAGGCATTTTGTAATCAATCAATCAATCAAAGCATTTATTTCAAGTAGGCCAGTTACAGGCACTTTTGAATTGTCGAAACAAAATTGAACATTTAAAGTAGCTACAGTCCCAGTCACAAGACATAAAAACTGTGAAAGTACTGTAGTTGCCCATTCCCTAGCGTAGATCTCTATGGAGAAGAACGGGCAAGAAACTCCATGGACACTCTTTTAAATAAAAATATTGTTACAAAATCTTGGTTACATCATTCATGTTGAGATGGTATATTATGTGAGAACAATGTAGCAAGATGTGCACGTTAAAAGTGTCCATAGCAAAACAAAAATAAAATACAACTCAAAAACAAAATAATTAATTCAAATAAACCATGGCGACTAAGAGATGACCAGTCACAACTGACAGCGCCCGTTCACGAACATGACGCATGGATCAGCACCATTCAGCTCAACCATTTTGAAGGGAGCTAAATGGTCCGACACACGCGCCACCATCAGCGAGACATTAGAGAGAGCATGACATACTCTCAACCGCCAGGGCACATTCTAGTCAAGAACTGCCGTAGGCTTTCAGTGAATGATAGCTTTCTAGTACAAAGTACTCACACAATATGGGCTATGCGATTATATAATACTAATATTGAATCTATACAATGCAAAGATAGTTGTACAATCTTCAGCAGCTCCAACAATACCATTTAATGCTATCAATTTTTGCGCCCCTGTCCTTGTGGAGCAGGACCAGCATTGAGCCAAGCATTTTTATCAGCGATATAATCGCTCAACTTGTAATATGCTTGCTTACATAGTGTGCGTTTAATGCATGTTTTAAATTTTGTCTCATTCAGTTCAAGAATACTTTGTGGAATTTTATTATAGCATCTCAAACAGTACCCCATGAAAGATGAGTCTACTTTAGCGAGTCTAAAGCCTGGCTGAACTAATTGTTCCCTATTTCTAGTACTGTAGTTATGTCTGTCACCTCTTTTACCAAAAAGATGCAGATTTTTTCTGACGTACATTATGTTTTCGTAGATGTATTGACAATGTACCGTCATAATGCCAATATCCTTAAACAGCTCTCTTAGAGAATCGCGCCTACGAAGATTATATATGGCTCTAATGGCTCTTTTCTGCAGAATAAATATGGACTCAATATCTGCAGCTCGTCCCCATAGCAAAATACCGTAAGACATTATACTGTGGAAGTAACTAAAATAGACCAGTCTAGCGGTATCTACGTCAGTAAATTGACGGATTTTTCTAATGGCATATGCTGCTGAACTTAGCCGCCCCGCAAGAGATGTTAAATGAGAACCCCATTGTAGCCTTGAATCAAGCGTAATCCCCAGGAAAACCGTTTTATCTACGAATTCAAGTTTCTCATTATTCAATAATATATCACAATCACTACCCTTAACATTCGGTAAAGCAAATCTTATGCATTTGGTTTTCTTTTCATTTAATACCAAATTGTTTGCTGTGAACCAATTTTGGACCTGCAGTAGGGCATTATTCACATCATCTAAATTTTGTGCCCGTCTATTTATCTTAAAAATCAGGGAAGTGTCATCAGCAAATAACACCATATTTTGAGGTTGGTTTTTCAATAAATAGGGTAGATCATTTATGTATACTAGAAAGAGGAAAGGACCCAATATTGAGCCTTGTGGAACCCCCATTTTTATTTTTAAACCCTGTGAGTTAACACCATTTATCTGAACATACTGTTGTCTATCATTTAAATATGATCTTACCAATCTAAGTGCAAGTTTCCCCAGTCCGTAATGCTCAAGTTTCATAAGTAATGTGTCGTGGTTAACGCAATCAAACGCTTTGGAGAGGTCACAAAAAATTCCTATAGCGTCTTGGGACTCTTCCCACGCAGTAAATATGTGCTTTAATAAGGTTACACCGGCGTCAGTTGTACAACGTCCCTTGGTGAAACCATACTGTTGATCATGTAAGATTCTGTTGGTGTTAAAGTGATAGAGCATTTGATCAAGCATTACTTTTTCAAAAACCTTGCTAAAAACTGGCAACACGGAGACAGGTCTATAATTGTTAGTATCTTTACTGTCCCCGGATTTGAAAAGAGGTATGACTTTACTGTATTTCATTAAATCAGGGAAGACTCCTTGGTCCACACATAGATTAAAAATTAAAGCTAAGTATGGGGCTATAGTCTCAAGAATGGATGTACAAACTTTGATAGACATTCCCCATAGATCTTCGGTCAGTTTGATTTTTATTTGCCGGAAAGCTTTAATAACAACCATAGGGTTAATGTGTTTAAATTTAAATTCAGCCAGGCAGCCAGACACATTCGCCTTTAATAAACCCATTGAGACTTCAGGAGAGGAATTAAGAGCCTCCGTAGTTTTTAATGGTATCTCTGTAAAGAAATTTACAAATTCTTGAGCTACTTCCTGATTAGAGCTTTTAGGACCACATGCTGTGTCTAATGTGTAGCTGGTGTTGCGTATTTTCTTCCTGTTAGTCTCGTTATTTATGACTTTCCAAACTGTCTTTATTTTATTTTCTGCTGTTTTGATCTTGTTGCTAATGTGCAGGGCTTTAGCAAACCTGCATGTATTTCTAAAAATTTTTGAATACTTAGCAACATACTTGTTAAAAGTTTCAGTGTTAATAAAAGGCTTAAGGCCATAAAGCTCAAATAGTCTTTCCCTACTTTTTCTGATACCTCTAGTTGCCCAATCACTAAATATGAATTTAGGGCAAATACTTTTTGTCTTCTTTTCAAAATTTTTGTTGAATTCCGTGTGAACTATTGAAAAGAAACGATTATAAAATTGATTTATATTAGTATCGTCATGGCTTATAACACTTAGCTTGTTCTGTAGGGAAATATTAAACCCATTTAATTTGCTAGAAGTTATGGGTCTAAATTTAATCTGTACTTTTTGCAATGGTGTATTACACCTATAAGTTACAGTTTGTCCGCTATGGTCGGACGGCAAACAATTTACTATGGCTTTATCTAAGTAATCACAATCGCAGAAAACATTATCTATACAAGTAGCAGAAGATGCTGCGATTCTAGTAGGTTCAATAAAAACGTTAGTCAAGTCAAATGATTTAAAGAGATTTAATAACCGACCGCTATGTGAATTTTCTTCTAAAATATTGATATTGAAATCACCACAAATTATTGTAGATTTATTACTGGCTGCAAGTTTTGCCAGGACATCTTCCATTATTGATTCAAATATGGAAAAGTTTTGATAGTTTGGGGGTCTGTACACACACACAATTACATGCTTATCTAGCTCAACACAGGACAGTTCGACGCAATGTTCAACCGAGAGACCTACTATGTCATTACGTTGCTTATATTTAAAACTATTTTTTATTAATATTAGGGAACCTCCACGAAGCATCGTTTTACGGTTAAAGCAGCTACCCACTATATAGTTCTCATAATTAATAAGCATTTGGTAATCCTTTAGCCAATGTTCAGTAAGACAAATAATGTCAAACTTACTATTTTCTAAAAACAATTCAATTTCTAATAATTTGCAAGACATTCCTTGGATATTTTGGTGGAATAATTTTAAGGTGTTCTGCTGAGGCCCTTTTTTAGTAACTAATTGAGTGCAAGAATTAATAGTACCTTCTGTTGTCTCACTTTCTAGTTTAAATTAATATTAATATTTGGAGTGAGGCCGGAGACTCCCGTGCCATTCTCAGACAACAAGACCCTATCACTAATAGACCCTAATTGAGGATTCACCACGGTGACAGATGGATCCTCCTCTGAGCAATATTTGTAAAGATTTATAGCACTACTGCTATATTCATTTAAAGTCACCTGTACATTAGTAGAATTACTAATAGTCGCAGTGTTAATAATAGTACTAAACTTAGACATACTATTTATGTCTGTGTGAATATTAAAAGCTAATAGCGAAGCTATTTTGTGTCTACATCTAATAGGTAGATACACCTTACCCCGTGTCGACTTAAGTTTACCAACAAGAGTGTTGATATCTAGGTATATAAGTCTGTCACTATAGTGACCTGCCAGAAAATGTACATGGTTATTTAACGTATGTATATAATTGTTTTTTCTACTACCCAAATTTTTAAAATAGGGAAAAGCACACAATATGATTTTATTACACTTTAACTTCAACAACTCTGATACACAGTTAGTGATATCTTCCTTTTTTATCTTAGAACTGTTACCAACACATATAGTAATGGTGGTACTAGGATCACAAACACTTTTTATTACAGATGCCATAACTTGTTTGTAGGTTGACCCTGGCATACAATTGTTTTGTGTACAATAACTCAGGTTATTACTAATTAATTTACCTAGCCCCCTACCCATACTATCAGAGAACATAACTGATTGATCACAAACATTACTACTTGAAGAGACAAAAGTCATAATAATAATAAAGCTCATTTATTCCATATTTTTCTTTACATAAGTATTTGCAAATGAATAGTTTTATATTTTATTTAGATATGGATCACTTTTGGGTAAAAGCCTCCTCTATCCCGTGCCAATTTTCCCTATTTTAGGCCAACTCCATCCAACTCGGCCCCACTACTTCAATAACGTCCTCCACCCATCTCTCGGGTGGTCTGCCTTTTGGCAGGCATTTTGTAATAACCACACATAAAGAATGAATTGTATAATCAGTCAGAAATGTATACTGATATTATAAAGAGAAAGAAAGCTTGCTTGCTTGTATTTTTGTATATTTGTAACGAATAAACTCAAAACCTACTGGACCAATTTGAAAAATTCTTTCACCGTTGGGAAGCTACACTACCTCCAGGACATGGGCTACTTTTTATCCCTGTATTCCCACAGGAATAGGAACTACGTAGGTGAAACCACGTGACGTCCACTAGTACCTACTTCAACATCATTATAAAACATATGATTATGGGTATTTATCGCGAATTTACCTTTAATTTAATCCCGATGTTTCGACCGGATTGCACCAGCCGTGGTCGCGGGGAGACTGAAGTATTGGAGGTACCGCAACAGCAAAGTGAAGGCGTTTACTCAACTACCCTCACTCATCTTCATACATGTTAATCATCTTCTTAAGTTTTATAATGTGTTCTGATCGTGAAAGTTTAAAAAAGTTTACTTCAGCATCATCACGACTTGTAATCTATGAATGGTTAGACACAGTGGCGGCGCAAGACCTAAATTTAGTGTGGGCAAGGTACATTTAGCGAGGCCCTCGGATGATGCAAACGAAAGGAAAATAAAAAATCACTTCAAATTGATCAGTTTTGTAATAAAGAAACAAATCTAAGTTTTTACTAATACTTCTTTGTAACTTAAAAAAAAAAGAAAAAGAACTTTTGGAAAAAACAGAAATTATCTACTTTTGGTTTTACTGAACTCCATAGTGATCTCCAATGACTAAACTTCGAAAATTCAAAACAGGCCCAGTGCGTGTCGCGCCACGCGCAGTGTAGGGTTCCGTAGTAGCCCGTTATCACATGATAATTTATTGTTACTGTTTTTAGTTTTTTATTTTAGATTTTGTTTTTCAATGCACTCTTCACCCGTTATAAACAAGCAACTACTTCATCTTAGCCACTTTAGACTTTTCAAGGATTTATTCTAAGAAAGGGGGGCCTACTGGAACAATTAATATTTGTACTTTGAAGTTTAAGGAGAGGGTGGCCCGCGAAATTCAAATGTTCTTACGTTTTTTGCAATTTGCAGAGCAATGCTAAGTTGTATGTTGATGAAAATATCGTTTGCGACTTTATGACATAATTATGTAGTTACAGAATTATAATCATCAAAATCATAAATCAAATACCCGTTTGCTATTAGTTTGTTTCCTTATTTTTAACTAAGTACCTACTTATGTGGATCTAATTCTAAATTATGTAGTCGATGATCTTGGTGCACGGTAAAACTCTAATGAGTTTATGTTGGCACCAACTTAAATGTATAAAATGTATGTTTGCTACTGAATAAATAAATAAATAATAAATATAATAATATAATATATAAATCCAATTTTTCAAAGTCAAAGTAGTTTTAGTGTTTGTAGTTTTTTTTGACGTGACAACGTCTTATAATTCGATAGAGCCGGCTGCACGCACGAAAAGACATTACTCATGCGGCGTTAAGGCCGATTGTGCTTCTTTGTCACTCGTTCCGCGCTCTCGCTTGCACTTACATGGAGCCTTACATGGAACGCCTCAGAGTGATCAGCGAGGTAACGCCGCATGAGGTAACGCCGCATGAGTCATGTTTGTCGTGCGTGCAGCCGGCTCTATCGAATTATAAGACGTTGTCACGTCAAAACTGGTTGTCTGTAAAGTCGGTTTACTGACGATAGTTAAACGTGACAACGTCTTAAGAAAATAACACATAATAATACAATAAATACTGATGGAATATAATAAAACATACACACACACATACACACATCATATATATAATACTGATGGAATGGTAGCATTTTTTGACACCACATTCACTTTTCACTGCACTTGATACTCGATCAAAACATGTAAATGTACTATAGTATAGCAGCTGTCCACGCAGACGCATCGCTCACTCAAGTAGGAGAGAGACGGATGTCGAACGCTGCCGAACGCAAAGGCCGATTGTGCTTCTTTGTTACTCGTTCCGCGCTTTCGCTTGCACTTCAAGCCTTACATGGAACGCCTCAGAGCGATCAGCGAGGTAACGCCGCATGAGGTAACGCCGCATGAGTCATGTTTTTTCGTGCGTGCAGCCGGCTCTATCGAATTATAAGACGTTGTCACGTCAAAAAAAACTACAAACACTAAAACTACTTTGACTTTGAAAAATTGGATTTGATTTATGATTTTGATGATTATAATTCTGTAACTACGACTCTTTTCTAAATCAGGTATCACCCTCGAATATCTAATAATTAAACACGTGTTATCCTTTTAAAATATGTAACACTATTATTTAAGTAACACGAAGTGCGACTGCGTCTGCATGCGGTAGCTGCTTGAATGAATGAGTGAGCCCGCGAAAAAAATGGAAGTCGAGTGCAAATACTAACAGAAAAGTCGCAGATAAAAATATTTTGAATGGTCCGGAGCGAGACGGAATGGGAAGCCGTAACCTCTTTCTGCGAAGCAGTCATGCTAGCGAAGGAAGTAGCGGGAGACGCACCGGACGTGCACCGTAGGCGTGGGCCTGTGGACGGTGAGCTATGAGCTAGCTCGACGTCCGTTCGTCTTATGATGACAGACCACGGAACAGAGAAAAACAGTGACAGACCGTGTCTACGGCGCGCGAGTGTTTCACGCCCGCTTCAAAGCGATGTCAGCAATGGAAGGGGACCGCAAGGGCCGATGCCTGCCGGGGCTGCGGCACTGTTCCAAAGAGATACCGAGGCCCTGGTACACAAAGGGCTAAGAAGGAATATGGATGGGTTTTAGTCAGTAAAAATCTGACGATCCATGAGTCATTTGATGATTTCCCATCCGAAAAAAAGAAAAATATTATATAAATCTTAGACGAGTCGCGTCTAAGGTTATCATTATCATCGTCATGTACGGGGAAATTAGGTACGAACCACCGAACTATCCAAAATGCATGGATTTGGAATGTACTCTAACTTCATACTGAACCTTGTGGATTTCTGTACTTTTCATATTTTTTTTCGGCTGTGAGGCGCGAGGCCCTTTGCACCGCGAGGCCGTGGGCGGTGGCCCACACCGCCCACGCCTTACGCCGCCTCTGGTTAGACAGAGGTGTAATTAATAGTACACCCACATGTCACCAGTTATGGATAATTCTGACGTAATAGGGAACAAGCCTATTAACATCAACCGAGCTTGGACCCAAAGCTACATATGAGGAAACTCAATAACACAGGCCGGGAATTCAACCCAGGGTTTCATTCTTAGCAGTAACAATTCCAACCACTAGACGAATGAGGCTGTCAAAGGTTGATAATGTTGAAGAATAAAATGAGAAAAGAACATGAACAAAATTGATCAATAACAATCACTACATCAAAAAAAACAAAGTCCTCCGCCGCATTTGTCTATCTGTTCACAATTAACTCAAAAACTACTGCCCCGATGTTCATGCTGTTATCACAAATGAATAAAATGGTTCTTGAGGAAGGTTTAAGTATATAATTTGTATGCAGGAGAAGCTGCGAGCATCAGCTAGTGAGGAATAAATAATTACTATTAAGATTTATAAACAGAAAAGGAGAAAAAATGGGCCAGTTACATGAAAATCAATAAAAATATATGACAGTAGATAAAAATAATCTCCAAGTAATAAAAAGATAGCCAATAAGCTATCCCGCCCAAATATTGAG
Source organism: Xestia c-nigrum (assembly GCA_916618015.1). Taxonomy (NCBI): domain Eukaryota; kingdom Metazoa; phylum Arthropoda; class Insecta; order Lepidoptera; family Noctuidae; genus Xestia; species Xestia c-nigrum. The sequence continues at coordinate 16,275,102 of OU745268.1, forward strand.
TTTGGAAGGCTTAACATAGACCACTATGTGGTTTTTAAATGAATAAGGTAAGGCAGAGGAATTATTTTGTTCTGCCTGTTACAAACCTCCTGTTGGTATTTAAATTTATAATGTCATAGAATGTTGTAGATCTAATACCATGGCTTCAACATAAATAATTTACAGCAATGCCTCTATAAATATGTTAATCTCATGAGCAAAATCATCTAAATATCACTTTCGTTAGATTCTAAAACGAGGAATTCTTGATTTATAATGCCCATAATTTTAAATAAACAATGGTTTAGCATTGGAAACGAATGGGTAGATCGATCTAGAAAAATGGGAAAAATACGGTTTACGTGATCTCTGTAAATGCGGCTACTAAACAACCATAGATAATAAATATATAAGATAGTATGTGAATAACATAATAATGATTACACCTACCTACACCTAGATAAAATATTCACACACTAAGAGAAAGATATTTAAAACAACAACAGAATGTGTAATAAATGTTAACAAATACCGTTACACGAAAATCTTAACACCACAAATTAAAAAAAAAACACTTCGAAAAAAACACGAAAAATTTTAAGGTTATAATGATGAGGCATAATATCATAAAAATATGTTTTTTATGTAAACAATGTAACGGGAATGTAGAAAATATGTTAAAATTTACCTGAAAGTCTTGATTTTGTGCATGGCAGCGCGGTGCAGCCTATATTTTTTATTTAGTACGGGCAAAAACTGACAGCCTGTGGTGACATGACAGACTAGAATTTTTTGACGTTTCGAACGTGATCCAATGCAGGGGGTTTCGGGTGGTCAGGTTTTTGAGATTTGCCCGAAACAAGGGTAAAATAGTGGACCGTTACAAGAGTAAGCTTAAAACATTTTATAGTTTCAGGCGATATGACTTGTGTCAACGGACGCGCCACCACGTCACTTGTCTCCTTTACGTACGTACCGGAACCCCGCAAGTTGCGTTGCGGTGACTTGTGCCATGCTTTTAACAAATTCATTCATTTGTTTCATCTGAAAATATAGCTTAGTGTTGTACTTTTGCAGCTGGAAGCAAGAACTAATTAAAAAAAAGAAGAAGATCGAGAAGATATGTTGCGCCGACCTCAAAAACTTTGAATAACGACTGCGGAATGATGACATATGCCCGCAGCAGGACCAAGGCAATCATATTTTGGGTCACATTATTACGCTACAGCGTATACTCATCGTCACAGTTCAAGTTATGTGACTAGTTTGGCGAGAAGCCTAACTCGGAACTAACACTACCGTCTTATTTTTTAATACAATTTGGCAATGACCCATGCAGTATATCTAGTGAAACAGGTAATATAACAGGGAAACACAAAAGACATGTCCCTGAAAATGACCAGCCTTAAAACTAAATCTCCCCACAACTCCCCGGCACAGATAATAATCACTGCGCGTCATTTTGAGCTACGTGTCGCGTAACGAAGCTAAGTAAACAATAAGAAAAATAATCACAAAGTTATTTACGTCATAAATTAGCCATGATATTTATAATGGATGACCTTGTGAACAGAAGATGGTTTATTTACCAATGATTCATTTTTAAACACATGTTTTGTAATTATTTTACAATGTTGTCTTTCTTTCGTCTCGTTTTTTTTTTGTAGGACACTGTGACAGTATTTGAAATGTCATTCACAGCTTTGTTTTCATTTACCGTTGTTACCAAGTATCAGCAAGTTGTTAATGAATAACTGGTTTCCGGATGTTCTCGTTGATCCACATTCATAATTTAAAACTTTGTTGTGTTGAAAGTTTTGAATTTGACTGCAGATGGTTTTATGAGTAGGGTAAGATTCATAGATATATTAAAGAACAGTTTTTTTATATTTGTATGTGTATTTTAGTACCTAAAATTAATGGAATGTGTGTTAAGGTGAAAGCGTCAGGGTGGCCCGCGAAATTCAGATTTTCTTACGTTTTTTGGAGTGCTAAGTTGTGTGTTGATGAAAACAACTGCACCCACCACTGGCCTGCAAATTGCTATCACCTTAAGGTGAGAAAGTCGTTAATCGTCGATCGTCGGGATAACAGAGATAAAAAAAAACAAAATTGTACAGTGGTATATTTGCGTGATATAGTAAAAAACATCCATACATCCTCACAAACTTTGACATTTATAATAGTCAGATGACGACTAGGCTCATGCATGACACATGGAAAACATTTACTTATCGACGGCGCGCGGCCGCGGCGGTCAAAGGTTTGTCCTTGCGTTCTGTTTACCCAACTGAGGAGGGTAACGTGTTTATCAGCTTTATATTTATTCCTTTGTGGCAGAGAACAGCCGACTAATGTTCTAAAAAACATTTCTTCCATTGAATTTATAACGTAAAGCGTCAAATTAGCTTTTAAAAATTTCTTACGTTTTTCGCAATTTGCAGGGCAGTGCTATTTGAATTTTGCGGGCTACCTTGAAGCATTAGCCTTAAGATTTCATGGTTTGCCTTTCATTTAATTTATTAGGTTTGTTAGAGAGATTTGATCATACGATTGACCCAACCGATTGATGTCAAAAAAGAATTATTTTATCGAATTTTAATCGGCTGCATTCCCGAATTGTTTGTTTTAAAAATAAAGAAATGTTTCCTTTGATTAAAATTTGCTATGCGGTATTTTAATAAATCCACCCTGTAATCATGGATTGGGTCCCGCCTGCCTTCAAATCCGCCTTCCGCGTTTGCCGGATATACAGGGTGGAATTTTGCAATGCCACCTGCAGGGAAATCATACTGGAGATAGCAAATTTTACTCAAAGGAAACATTCCTTTATTTACAAAAATAAACAAATCTGCATACACAGATTTCCGAAAAAAATAATTGCCACACTCGAGCATCGAACACGGGAGGGGCAATGCAAAATTGCAACCTGTATTGTTACCGTAAAACTGTCAAACACGTTAGATTGTAATCTCTCTAGCGAGATTGTAAACTCTCGAAATATTGTCAATTGAACATCATCTGTACAACTATAATATTAATAATAGGATAGGATAAGGAAAAGAAGGAAGGATATTACGGTTTCACTTCGTTAGATTACAATCTACTGAAAAAAAATACGTTATATTGTAAGCAATATGTTCGTTTGACAATCTTTCGAGAGTTAACAATCTCGCTAGTTATATTAGAATCTAACGGGTTTTACAATTTACGGTGACATATAGATGGTCTGCTAACCAGTCATGTTATTTTTTAAATTACTTTTTTCAAGTGGACGTCGATCACTGTCTATCAGAGAAGTATTTAAGAATAAGACATGCTGCGCCCGTTTCAAAGGAGACCAATGTTTATTCACATTTCAGCCCAAAAACCAAACTCCAAAGAAAAAAAAACTATCACCACTGTTGGGGAGGTCAGTCCGAGTATCTTTAGGGTTCCGTACGTCAATAGGTAAAAAAAGGAACCCTTATATGATCACTTTCTTTTCCGTCTGTCTGTCCGTCTGTTTGTCACTATGGAATTTCTCAGGGGGTATTCATTTTCTCACGACTGTAAGACGTAGGTATACATTAGTTACAGAATAGGTAGACGACATAAAACACTCTATTTAGCCCGCCGCATCAGGTAGATTATTAAAAATATTTCACCCGTATTTTTTCTTTTGTTACATAAATCAAAATTGACGAAGATACGAAGCTTTTAAAATTCCCAGTACGTCACGCCTAGGTATAATTTTAGCTAGCTTGTCAATATTGATTGATTTACAAATACAAAAAATACGTGTCCATTATTTTTCAATTATAGGACCCGTATTTTTTGTTTTCCTACCGTGTGCTCCACCGTGTCTTTCGGTCGATCCTCGAAGTGGAAACACCCGGGCGTTTCCTCCCGCCCGATTCGATGCAAGAACCTTCCGAAACATCCGTGTCCTGCCTCCGTATTCACAAACGTTCGAAATGAATTTCGATTCGACAAGTCGTATGTCTATCCTTTTTTGGCATAACGAAAACGAGCGAGATAGACATACGAGTTTCCGAATCGAAATCGAATCGAAGCGTTGTGAATAAGGGGTCTGGACCGGGACCGAGGACCTGCGTCAGGGGGAAGGTGAGGATGCCGTGCCGCCTCTCAAGCCACTCTTCAAAGAGGGGACTTATCGCTACTATGGTGGCGTGCCCTGCACGGGGTTGCGACAGTCGTTCTCTCCTTGTCGCCATGAGATCGCGCCGGAGGCGTGTTCGCTGAGCGGCGGTTTGCCGCGGCAGCGGAGTTTCCCCTCGGCGTAGTGCCTCCGCGCGCCATTCGTGCAGGCGCTCGAGGACTATCAGATCCCATGGCGGCCGCTAGCCACCCTGCATGACGCTTTCACTTTAACTTTATACTCAAGGTCTTGATTTTCGCGATTTTTTTTCGGAGTTTGCCCGTAACTTGAACTTTACGACCTTGCTTTTAACCAAAATTGACCATTTTAGAGATTTTCATTTTTTTGAGTTCATGGAAACTATTTTTTTTTTAATTGACAATATGAAAACCTCTCATTTCGCGAGAAGCAATGTCTGCAGTCTTGTCAGCACAAGAAAAAGAAAACTTTAAATATGTAGTTTAGCGATTTATTATACAAACTTATTTATAGCATTAGCCGTTTCATGGGATTGAACAGCAAAGTTAGGTCCTTTAAAAAGTTTGAACGAAACCCGCGGTATGCGAATCCGACTCCCCCTTGTTTACTACGGCATGAATGATTTGAAAACGAATGGTTTCGCTTTATTTGAATGAAGAGTAATACCGTAAATAAAAACTGATGTTGGAAAATGATGCGGCGTTTTTATTTGTTCAGTGTGGTAATAATCAGTGGTTGGATGGATTTATTCTTATCTTTAAGATATGTGGTCCCTTTAGTATGTAATAAAAAGATTTGTAGGAGGCAAATGCGATAAAAGAAGATTATTTTGTAGGGATTCAAGTGAACGAGTACTGAAGGCCGAGAGGATCCGCTGAACGAGAGTTCCACGGGTCCGGGTTAGGTGGCGACACCTGGGGGAGGCCTATGTCCAGCAATGGACGTCTTTCGTTTTAAATGATGATGATGAAGTCCACGAGTCTTTTTATTCATTTTCACTGAGTCTATTGCCTTTCAGAACAAATCAAACCTAGACTTTCATCCATCTGTGTTCGGTAGTAACTTAGTAAGTTGCGAATTTCAAAATTTGCGAATACAAAATTCAAATTATCTAACGCAAGACAATTATAATTTCGCTGGCTACCCTGGATGGATCCTTAGAGGTCTAAGAGTAAACAGACTTGTCATACATGCTGTTGGCGTTTCATTACTCCGGCGGCATAGCTTTTCAAAAACACTGCGATTCGGAAAGTCGTATCTCTATCTCGCTCGCTTTCGTAATGACAAAAATCGAATCGAATTTCAAACCTGGCATTTCTGAATAGAATAGCTATGCAGAGCTCTGGTGGTGATAATTTGTAAATGCTTTCCAGGAACTTTTCAAGGTCGCTAAGTATTCAGTTCGTAAGTAAAGGCATTCTACAGGGCCTTTTCTCTTCGGATGGGAAATCATGAAATAACTTTTCCCACTTTGGGCGGAGTGGGATGGAGTGTCAGACTGTACTGACTAAAACCCATCCATTTTCCTTCTTCGCTCTTGATGTTTCGGGGTCGCGGTATTTCTTTCGAACAGTCCCGTAACCCCAGCAGGCATTGGCCTTTACTCCTACTTTTCAGCTGACATCTCTTAGAGGCGCGCGTGGAACACAAACGCGCCGTCGACACGGCCTGTCGTCATAAGACGAACGGATGACGAGCTAGCCCATAGCTCACCGTCACCTACGGTGGCCGGGGGCCATCACGTGGCGCCCCACGCCCGGTGCGTCTCCCGTGGTGGCCAGGATGAGAGGCTTTCTCTCTCGCGTTCCGCCACCTCCTTCGCTAGCATGACTGCTTCGCAGGAGGTGACGGGCTTCCCATTCCGTCTCGCTCTGGACCATGGATTGAGCCAGGGTACGCGAGAGGTCGCCGCCGCCAATCGCCACTACGAGGACACGGCAGTGCTCCGCCCACGCGGGCCAAACCTCCACCGTATGCTCCACAGTGTCCTCCGATCGATCCTCACAATGGTATTCTACTTGGCCTGGCATATCCTTTGTTAAGATACGATAAACCCTACTCACCAAGAAATCGACTAATCCCACTTGGCATTTATTTTTTAATTTCCATGTGCCATCTCTAACCTCTATTTTGCTTGTGGTTTTGTTTGCATGACAGGTGCTTGGTGCTTGTCAAAATAATTATTCGTCTTTCTTTTTATTTCTTTCGACGGTGTAAATTGAGAAGCTAAATTACTGAAAATACGTGCTATGGTGATTTCAAAACCACAATAATGTCTACGGAAGACCAGCACGAGGAAGTGGTGGAGGCGTTAGACGAAGAGTTCATAGAAAACAGCGCGGACGTCGAAACGACATGCACGATTTGTCAAGCGGAATTTCTCGATCCCGATGATTTAAACGTACATTTACACCAAATACACAAAATAACTACTGTCTGTACAAAGCTGTGTTATTTCTGTACTTATAAATACAGTGATATGATTGATTTCGCCCAACATTTTCGAGATAAACACTTGACAAGTTTATTTTACTGTCTTCACTGCTTACGTGCTTTTACTGACGAGGATGAGTACAGGGTGCATGAAAACAAGCATAAACGTAACTTTAAGTCTGCACATTGTTGCTGTCAGTGCCCTGATAAGTTTGGGAACACGCGTGACTTGAAAAAACATGATCTAGAAAATCATAACAACAATGACGATGGGGTGATGATGCAGTGGCTTCTTCCATACCTCTCGGCCGTTTTAAACGTCAAAGCCGAGACGGTCTTACTCTCTCTACGCACAGACACCGTCTACATCTGCGTCAGCTGCAGTTACTCCACATCAAGCATCAAATATTTTATTGATCATTCAAGAACTAAAAAGTGTAAAACGTTAGTTTGCGAAAGATGTTCTAATGTATACAAGAAGAGATACACATTGAATGTGCACATATCAAAGCACTGCAATAATTCATCACAGATTGAGTGTCCAGATTGCAAGCTAGTCTTCCACAAGTTTTCTTTTAAGCAACATAAGAAAGCTTGCAAAGCGATTAAATGTTACACCTGCGATACTTACTACGATACGATGTATGAGTTGGCGGAGCATCAGTCAACAGAGCATCCGCTATCCGTTGAACTGAAAGCATGCAAGTTTTGTTGGAAACAATGCGTTGGGAGCATTGCATTACAGAAGCATATGGATAGGTCTCACAAAGCTGAACGGCACTTGTATAAGTACATGTGTGTTTATTGCAAGACTCCTTACAAGCACCCACAGAAACTCTTTGGTCATTTCTTTACGAAACATAAGGATATTGAACCTTATACTTGCAGGATTTGTTCCAAAAAGTTCCGCTTACGCAAGAGGTTTACTCTCCACATAAAACTAGAACATGAGAGCGTTGGTTATGTAGAATTTGATGAAAATTACAATGTATTTTTCACGGACAAGAAATCAGAGAACCCGTTTGTTCCAAAAAGTGTGTTTGATGATGTGCAGAATAAAGATGCTGTTCTCGGTAAAAAGGAGGATTCTAACATCAGCATGCTAAACTTGGAGATGAGTGTGACAGAGACTGAAGGGAACCAAACCGAAGTAGAAATACCACGAAAGCCAAATTTGAAGCGTAAAAGAGAACCGAAGATACATAAAAAGGGGTCAATGGAGACTATAACGTTAGAATCCTCAGATGATGAACCTCTTTTAGTTGTTAAGAAAAGGGTGTTAAAACAGCAGAAAGCAGTACAAAGTAAACTTACTAGCAAGGTGGCAAAGAAACAAATTGTTAATAATAAAAAAAGGTTTACATGCAATGTTTGCAATAAATATTGCTATACGTACCAGAATTTTAATCATCACATAACTCTACATTCGAAGAAAGACTTCAAAAAATGTATTAAGTGTTCTAAATTCTTCCGGAGCAAAGAAAAGTTGAATGAACACATTCAGTCACATCATTCATCATCCAAATTGACGGACACCCTAAAATACATGTTGGAAAAACGTAAAAAAGGCGAGAGTTTCACTTCAGACTTGCCAATGTCTGAAAAATTTAGAAGAACAGTCAAGAAGGTTGAATTTGAGGAAATCAGGTCAACTGCAAAGATTACTGAAGTTGATAACACTCTATCGGTCCAAAAGTTTATAGAAAACTTTACTCCTGAAGCAGAAAACAAGATCGACGTAGTAGTCAACCATGCAGTCACATTAAAAGTAGTAAAAAGTGTACACAGAGAACCGGTAATAAAAATGACTAAATTTGAAACCAAACCTATGCCTACAAGTACAAAACTAGCAATGCCTGTGAAATTTAAGGCGAGTAATTGTGAAAAGACTCCTGCTACCATCCGATTGGTGCAGCCGATACCTGTAGTCAATGAGAGTAGTCAGGACAGTGAATATCAGAACGATGATGATGACACTTTCAACTACACGGACAGAAATGAGTCAATACCAGAGGTCGCAGAGGAAGTAATGTTGGAGGAAACACCGAGAGTAACGAATATCCCTCACAAGATTGTTATACCAAAGTTGCCTGCAGAGTATAAAGACTTAAGAATAGCGCATCTACTTCCTCAAGCACCATTCTATAAGATTGTGAAAGTAAACGAAGTTTTGGACCAACAAGATAAAAAACCGACAAATGAAAATAATAGTACTAACAATCAAAATATAGATATTAAATTGCCTGATGGTACAAAATTGGTGAACACAAATCCCTTAGCTCATTTGCTCGGTACGACTCCGATCGAGAAAGTTATGGAACCAATGAAAAATAAGTATTATAAGGCTAAAGTTAGAGACTTTCATGGAATGTTGACTGAAGCGCTGATTAATTTGGAGAGGCCTACTAAAAGGAGAAGAGAGTTGAGAGTGGAAGCTACGGGGTCTCGAGCAGAGAATAATTTGGAAGATTAGTACAAAGAAATATTACCGCGGAATCTTTTGACCGCCATTGTCTGTAGGTAGGCCAGGCAACACAAATGGTAGGCGAAATTGTGGCTTGGTATGGAAGGCACGCGCCTGCGTTCATGCTCTGGTGTTCAAAAGGTAGAGGGTGCCGCCGAAGTTGGCAGTATTTAGCTGTCGTATATCAAAATTTTGGTTATTTAATCAATATCACTAGACTTTCACGGTTTTTTCACTACACTTAAAGTCCTAACGGGATTATATCCGTGATTTTTCTTTATTTCTACGAGCTCCCGATATTTCGACGCTGTTGCAAGCATCATGGCGACCCGAATGGCGTAGTGGTGGTGAGGCTGCCTTACATTCTTAGGGTCTTGGGTTCAAATCCCGGTAGGAGCAAATGTTTGTGTGATGAGCATGGACATTTGTTTCCGAGTATGTATTTACAAACAAAAAAGTATATATGTAGTATATCAACTACCTGGTGACCACGACACAAGCTTTGCTTAGTGTGGCACTAGGTGGCGCTGTGTGTTAATGTCCAGCGATATTTATTATTTATTTTTATCATGATCGCGGGAATAATGGAGAGATATGCGGGCGGGACGAAAATTATTAATTATGAGCTGACAAATAATCCCGTGCTTTAAGTGTAGTGGAAAACTGTGAAAGTCTAAAACAGTGCATTAATCAATATTGTTGAATGAAATTATGAATTATAGCTGTTTGTATAAAAATATTAAGTACTTCCATATTTTAATCGGTTTTGTTTAAGTACAAGAAAATTGTAATTTCGCTGGCTGCACTGGCACTTCGGCTGAGGCTACACTACACGAAACGAGAAAAACATGGTATGGCTACATTACAAGCGAGATTCCGGCGTATTTTCTGATAAATTCGCTTCAATTTTGCTATGTTGATGAAGCCGATACCGTGATTACAGTAATGTTGTTCCGATCGCATAAAGAAATCAAAGATCGCTAATAATATTTGATGTGCAGTGTAGCCATATACGTGTACATTCATTTACTTGTTTTAATCGCTCATGTGTCGCAGGTCGCGTCGCGGCCTAATGTAGCCTCAGCCTTCCACTTTATTGTTAATAACTTATTAAAATATTATTAACCTTATAATTGGTAATAAGCTCGCCTGTACAATATAGGATAGATAAGCTAAAAATCACTGCCCAAATGCGAGAGTAGCAAACGTCTCTGCCTTACCCTTTGGACTATACAAGCGTAATGATAAGTAATTTTATTAAGTGGATGCTCCAGGGTACCCCGCGAAATTCTAATTTGTTTAGGTTTTTGAGAGATGAGAGAATGAGAGGTTTTCATTTTGTCAATAAAAAAAAAATGAACTCGATAGATAGCGTTAATCCGACTACGTTACTGGGTGCCAAAGCCAAAACGCTTGAAAAAACACGCGTCACATACGCTCGTTGACTGACACTTTCGTTTGCATAAGCTTCCGAATATAATCATTAGGTCCAAGTGATATTATGTGACGTTCTGTTCCTTGCAGTAACGTAGTCAGACTAGCGCCATCTATCCAGAGACTAGGGAAGAGTTGAAAAAGAAAATCCCTCATTGGCAGGCCAGTGCTAGGTTGTATCTTGATTAAAATATTGTTCACGACTGTAAGATGTACAGAATTATAAAATTAAATTATAATATCGTCTAGTATAATATCGTAATCATAGATATAATAAAGAAGGAGATATGGCGTGGAGTTCAAAATGTATAGAAAACCGATGAAGCCACAGTTGCCCCTCCATAACGCTAATATTGCACACACAGTTCTGTCAAAACAATACTACGAACAAGTGCACACACGCGCCATCGATAACTCTGTCATTTAAATACAAACCTTATTTGTTAAACTACAGCGTACTTTTTCCGTATAATTTACTCACACTAAAACAATTATCATTGTGTGTTGTCGGGACACGGGGGCGGATACGACACAGTGCTTGACTAAATCGAAGAGTTATCGATAAATATATCGATTATTTTTATAAAGGATTTGGAAATAAAGTAAATAAAAATAATATGAAACCTACAAACATTATTCAATGAATAAAAATACTTTAAAATCAATAAAAAATCAAATGACACAGTTACACGTAGATCAAAATCAAAATCAAAGCATTTATTTCAATTAGGCCAGTTACAGGCTCTTTTGAATTGTCAAAGAGAAAAAGAAAATTAAGCATAGAACCACATCGGCCTTCCAACCGGATTACAAGATTTAACAAATTGAAAAAAAATGTGAAATAGTAATATAACAATTCGCAGTCCACTTTCTTGTCGACAGACTTTGTCAAACCTCCACGAGCACATCACTAGCTCGCGCTCAAATACAGCGGACCGGAGCAGCGGACGCACCATGCGACATGACGGCTTAATGATGTTTCGTTATGTCAGGTGTACATTGCTCGTTCAGTCACTCAGTGACAGACTAAGGTGGTTGTAAAAGAGCAATGTATTTAATGCAAACCTAATACAGTCGGAGTAATACAAGAAAACATAAATCAAGTAGTACAAGTCAGATATATTTTAGGGATTATGGTTTTTTGTGATTTTTAAGACAAATATTGTAAAATACTTGTTCTAACTTGTGGTAACTGATGCCCTGTCTTCTAAAGTTTTTGTCTTGGCTTCTATTTTTGCACGAAACCACCGAACAAGACGGCATAATCGTTTTTTTTTACGAACGCGGTTGACGACACACTAACTCGCGGTTACGGCCATTTTTTCAATAGCTGAGCGATGCGGCCAGCTCCACGTAGTCACCGACACGCCCCCTTGCCACTTCTCCTGTTTTTAATATTTCTGTGATCGTAATTATATACAACCCAATAGGCTTGTTAACTGAAAAAATCTAATTAGTCCGTCACTTAGATTATCAAAAAATATTTGACCCATACATTTTCTTTTGTCACATAAACCAAGACGAAGATACGACGCTTTTAAAATTCCTAATACGTTACTGTTTGGTATCATTCTTAGTGAGTTCTAACGTCACGAGCCCCGGAGACTTCCGAGTTTTGATGCGTTTTATCTTTGTCAATATTCGTTGATTTACAAAAACAAAAAACCGGCCAAGTGCGAGTCAGACTCGCGCACCGAGGGTTCCGTACAAACTTTATTAAAAATATTTTTATTATATGATGTAACTAAAAATTTATGCTTTTCGCAATTTTTCCTTTATCTGTGTTATAAGACGTTGCTTCGTACCAAATTTCAAGATTCTGAGTTCACGGGAAGTACCCTGTAGGTTTTGATTCCCTTGCGAGTGTCGAAAATTTGCGGCATAAACGGGAGTATCTTTTGATCGCGTTGACTTAGAAGTTTGATTTTTTCACAGCTCCAAGAGACTATAGACTTGAGTATTTGATATGAATTTCAGCTTGATACCTCCACGCGTTCCTGAGAAAAAAGGTCTTGACAGACAGACAGACAGACAGACGGACAACAAAGTGATCCTATAAGGGTTCCGTTTTTACCTTTTGAGGTACGGAACCCTAAAAATACGTGTCCATTATTTTCCAATACTCTAACTGACGGACTTAATTCATTTGCAATTTATTGATGGTGGAAACAAGCCTATTGTATTAGTATTTATGCGTATTGATTTGCGGGCTACCCTGACGCTTTAACTTTAAGTTTTAATTTATGTCGACAGAAAGTAAATGTTCTTTTATTAAGTTCGATCTGAAAAATAATCATTATAATTTGTAAATTTTACGAACAGAGGAATTGGGAGTTCGCGTATTTGGCGACCCGTCGGCTTGTACATCATACACATAAACAACACACGATACGCCGTCGCATCGCTACGACGCGTCATCGTTTTCTCGATGCGACGTCATATCGTGGGAATCTACATTTGAAGTCAACCTACTGCTTACACTTTTACTCTGCTGTAGAACAGCAAAATACGACCGTCATTATCATCATTTCAGCCAAAAGACGTCCACTGCCCCCCAAGTGTCGCCACATTGACAGGTCCCGTAACCTATTTTCTGTAGCGCTAATATTTTATTTATTTATAAAATTATACAAACTATCTTTACAGAATGATCCCAATACAAAAGTGGTTTGCAAACACACACCCGGTATATAGAAAATCAACAGACTTACGGTTACTTAATATTTAAAAAACTAAAAAAAATCTTACATAATATGTAAGAAATAAAAAAAAAAAATAATAAAATGATCAAACGAAATTTTATTTTTTTCAGCTTTATAATTAAATAAACTAAAATCAGACAAAGAATTCTAATATTGTAATTTTTAATTAGCACAATTCAACAAAACTTGCGAATCACTCAGATTGCACGAAAAAAAATACATGATTTGTTTGTTTGGTTGAACGCGCTAAGCTCAGGAACTACTGGTTCAAATTGAAAAAATATAATTGTGTTGTATGATCCATTTATCAAGGACGGCTTTAGGCTATATAACATCACGCTACGGCCATTAGGAGCGGGTCAGGAATGAAAAACGTTGCAAAACGGGGATTTTTTTCCTTTCGTTTTTCTCTCTTATGTGACGCAGACGAAGTTGCGTGGGTCAGCTAGTTCTACTTGTTTTGATGTAGATTCCTAAGATACGACGTCGCATCGTGTTTATATGTGTACAAGCCCTGCCAGAGAACTAGACTGTAACTATTTTAAATTATGTATGTTTGCATTAAATAATTCCTGTTTTACAATGTTTATTATTTGTTTTGATTTCCCAACAGATAATTTGGCAATAACGTAAAAACGCGAATTTTAAACCCAGCAGACGGAAATAGGGCCCGCGTAGCGGTGCTCCGTCGACTACGCTTTTTGGGGAATATAAAGTGTTTTGAGGTTAGGGTATATTAATCGATATTTCTCAGGAATGGCACATTATCTTTTCATGAGAGTGGTACCATGGCGCAAGGGAGACCCACCCTTCCTTCCCTCCCCCTCCTGTACACCGCACGAGTTGACTTCCATTGCATACATATTACAATATTACGGTTTCACTTCGATAGATTACAATCTACCGAAAAATAATGCGTTATATTGTAAGTAGTATGTTCGTTTGACAATCTTTCGAGAGTTAATAATCTCTTTAGTTATATTACAATCTAAAGTGTTCGTGTGACATATTCATCACTGTGTTTTAGTCACATGCGATACATCCCTCCACACGTCCACACGACAGTCGATTCCGTTTCAACTTTTTTGTGGTGCAACTTTTGAGCTTCCATGTACTCGTTCCTTACTTTATCCATTCTTCTCAGACCACACATCCACCTCAACATTCTGATCTCCGCTACATGCAATCTTTATTTATGAAAAATGTATACTGCATGTCGATTATTATTTACAATCATTTACCAAATAATTTAAAAGACCTACCACTGACATTGTTTAAAAAGATACTTTTCAATTTGCTACTTATTACAAAATATTACTCTGTTAAGGAATATTTAGAAGACAAGTCAATAGAATCAGAAAGTTGCATGTTAGAGTAATTGACATCACTGACTGTGAATATAAAGGGTGTAAAACACCTCTTCACGAAGCCGAAAGGTACTTGTTCTCCTCCCCATCATTGCGATAATTTTTTTGTTCTACACTATACCTGGGAACCTTCTAGTTACGGAGATATGGGGGGTCAAAGTTACAACTTTTTGACAAGTTTTTTTTGTAAGATTTTTACTTTTACCACCTCCACGACCCCCATACTATTCAATCCATCCATCAGCACAATGTTTTAAGTGCGTTACTTTGAGTTCTACCACAAAACATGATTTATAACCTCAAAAAATAAAGTTGTTTCCCAGCAATATTTTTTGCGTAAAGTTACTTATTTTGATGTACAGAATGCTTGGTTAGCGGCTTTGTGATGAGGTGGTTTACACCCTGTATAATTTGCACGCCATGTTATGGCAGGATATGCTGACACAAACCTACTGTAACACCTTATGTAGGTACCATGTTCTAGCAAATAAATGTTTTGATATGATTTTTACAGATACAAAAGAATTATCAACCTATAATGTTCCCACAGCTGGGACACACGGCCTCCTCTATGAGAGAAAATGTGCTATAGTACACCATGCGGGTTGGTAGATGTCACGTCTTCGAATTTTTGGTTCTAGGACATGCCGGTTTCCTCACGATGTTTTCCTTCACCGTTTTGAGAGCAGTGGTGATGAAATAAATTATAGAAAGTAATGTGTCATGTTCACCGAAAAGATAACGGTCTGATTATCTAAGAAGAGCTGTCTCTGTTACAGAGACAGCTCTTCTACAGAGACTCTGTAACATGTTCCCATACAAAAATGTGTTTTAAACAGCTGTTTGAGAAGAAAAGATGACTTCGGTCCATGTTGACCCTTAATGATGATTTAATGCTCGTAAATCGGGGTCGCTACCACTTCTGGGCCATCATTATGCCCTTATCTCTGGGGATGCACACTGTGGAACTAATGGCGCTAGCATAGCTGGTTCTAAGCATCGTCATTGGTTGAAAATCAAGGAATGACATTTCATTTTTTAAAATACCTTAACCTCATTGGTCAGTTTGAGACCAGCTATGGCGGCGACATCTACAATTAGCTTTTAACGGTTTTCTCCACAGAGTATAAAAGGTGTAAAACACCTCTTAACGAATACGAAAGGCACTTGTTCTCCTCGTCATTCTGATCATTTTTTTGTTCTACACTATACCTGGGAACCTTCTAGTTACGGAGATATTGGGGGTCAAAGTTGCAAGATTTTGACAAGTTTTTTTTTATATACCACTTTTTATCGCATGATTATTACTTTAAATATCTCTACGACCCCCGTACTATTTGATCCATCCATCCGCACAATGTTTCGAGTGTGTTATATTGAGTTATACCACAAAACATGATTTATAACCTAAAAAAAAAAAAGTTGTTTCCCAGCAATATTTTTTGCGTAAAGTTACTCAGTTTGATATACAGAATGCTTGGTTAACGGCTTTGTGATGAGGTGAAATAAACCCTGTATAATCACTACGTTTAGTTTTCTCCATTCATTTGTGGTCCGCGCAGCATATCTTCTTCCCCCATCATCATCATCAGCCTATAATGTTCCCACTGCTAGGACACGGCCTCCTCTCTCCTCTCTTATTCCCCTATACGTCTCTATTACTCGTCATCTCATCAGACACTCCTTTTCTTACCTTTTCATTTCTTACGAAAATACAATAAAACACAAACAAGTAATTAAAAATAATCTTTATTTAATTGAAAATCGTTTACTTAATGTCTTAAAAATATTACCAATTACATACTACAAATATTTGGAGTTCCAACGACGTCCGCATCAATATCGACTAAAACAAAAAACTAAATGATATTGATTCGAGAAGATTCGTTTGAGCTCTTACAAAAATGTCCTATTTTTATAATGCTGCTTACATTTACAAGGAACTTTTGGCGTGTGAATATAAATAGGGATGTTGTTGGTAAACATAATAATACTGGTGCGTATAACCTGCAGAAGTTGTAAGTTTCCGCTAAAATCACACGCGGATTGAACCTAGATTATTAGAGCAATCTAGGCTATAATTGCTGACTCTGTCATAAGCAGTTGAAGGCAAAAAAAACATACGCAATCGGGAAGAAAGGCACAGGAGATCGTTCAGTTTATTAATTGTACCACATACCTTGACCAGCGATCTCCAGCGCGCGCAGGCGACGGCCACGTGTCCGCTTTCGGGATGAACAGCTCACAGGTCTTTTCTGGATACACTAAGCTGGCCAGCAGTACACAACACATAACATAGGTCTGGGGTAGGCTGATAACAGTTCATATAGGTTCAGTTCAGGGGTTTCAGGGCGCGATGGGACTAATTAGCGACACACATAGAATTCGCATCCACACGATCCCAAGGTTAGAGCGAGACTGCCTATGACGGCGCGGCGCGGCATGGCGCGCGCGCTGCAGGGCACGAAGAAATCACCGAATCAACGATATATGGCACAGATTAAAGAAACTAGAACAGTAAACCAATGCCTTTCAATCGCCATTAGGTGATGTAGAAAAATAATAATAAAAAATAAAAAAACTATAAGTTACGAAGCGTAACCATTTTCCCCGGCTTGAAAGTACCTACTTTCGAAACACAAAGGAGAAGTAAATAAAATTGCATATCATCACAACTCTACCAAAGCTATAAGAACTCTAGAGTTGCGACTCTATATAAGAAATAAGAATACTTAACTAACTCTTCTACGCGGTGACTAAATCTAATACAGCACATTGGTGCATGGTAAGAATTAATATAAAGGTAACTAAACTTATTGCGTTGGCAAGGGGCACAACTTTACTACCGGGCGACTCCGAAGGATCCCGTCTTGAGTCTTGACAGAAGCGACTCTACAAACTCCGTTTTTATCTGGAAATATTTCGTGTATTACTCCTAACGGCCAATGCAGAGGCATCACATTGTCCTGCATGGAGACGACAACCATACCGACCCGTATTGGATTGGCAGGAGTGTTCCATTTTTGTTTGGATTGTAGGGTGTGCAAGTACTCTTGGCGCCACCGCTTCCAAAAAGATTGAACCATCTGATCAGTCAATTCATATCGCGAAATAAGATGTAACCGCGTTTCATTGACTTCGCGAGCGGGCAGAAATAAAAGAGGTTTCGTATGCAAGAAGTGCGCCGGTGATAATGAGGTAGGCTCTGACGGATCCGAACTGATCGCATACAGAGGCCTCGAATTTAGTAAAGCTTCTACTTGAGTTAGCATAGTGTTAAACTCGTCAAAGCTAAGAATTTGCTGACCGATGACTTTGCAGAGATGCGTTTTGACACTCTTCACTTCACTTTCCCAACAACCACCAAAATGTGGAGCTCTACAGGGAATGTTTTTGAGTGTGATTCGATGCTCTGCAAGTTCTCTTTCCCACAAGGGGTGATACTCTTTAGCCAAGAATTGGTAGAGATCTCGGAGATAGGATTTGGCTCCAATAAAATTGGTAGCATTATCCGTGTACAGACACTGAACCGGACCTCTACGCGCCAGGAAGCGTTTCAACGCAGACAGAAAGCTCGCAGTGCTAAGATCTGAGGCAATCTCAAGATGCAGAGCGCGAGTTGTCAAGCATGTAAAAAGGCAGATGTACGCTTTTCTGGCCCTTTGGCCTCTAGCACGCACCGACGTGACCAAGAAGGGTCCCGCGTAGTCACAACCTGTATGAGAGAAAGCCTTAGGAGCCGACTCAACGCGAAAACGTGGCAAATCTGCCATTATAGGAAAGATAGGTCGCGGCTTTGCGCGAAAGCAAATATTGCATTTAAAGGTAATGTGACGTGCAATACGTCGCGCGGACAGGATCCAATACTTTTGTCGTAAGAGAGATACGAGCAAGGTTGGTCCTGTGTGGAAATTTGTCACATGATAGTGGGAAACTAAAAGTTCCACTATGTGATCTAGACGCGGAAGGAGGATCTGATGACGAGATTCAAAATCTAGCTCAGAGTTTGCTAGACGACCTCCAACGTGGATAAGTCCTTCGTGAAGGAAGGGACTTAACCGTTGTACTGGCTTAGAGCACAACTCATTGCGGGCTAAACGATCGAGATCAGATTCAAAGTAAATCCTCTGCACCGATCGCCACACCATAGATTCAGCGAACTCTAAGTCAGACGCGGTAACGGGCCCTCTAGGGAGCCGTTTGATAAACTTATAAACTAAACAAATCGTTTTTAAATATTTAGACCAGGACGAGAACCTGGTAGAGCGAACGTACAAAATGTTGTCAGAAGGAGGACTTCTGTCAGAGCATTCGTGCGAGAGAACAGGTAAAGCCACGGGCTTCATTTCAGGAAGCTCTTGCGACTCGCCTGAAACGAATGGTCTTATTGGCCATTCAGCGCGGGGAAATTTAAGCCACGACGGCCCATTTAGCCACAACGGATGTTGAACTAATTGGGCAGGCGTTAAACCACGAGAGAGGCAATCACTGGGATTTTCAGACCCCTTCACATGGAAGAAGTGATCTGCCGAGAGATTCTCATGAATCTTAGCGATACGATTGGCTACGAAGGTGTGCCATCGATGCGGTGCGGAATGAATCCAACTCAAAGTTACCGTTGAATCCGAAAAAGCTACGACTACCTCAATGGCGTGTCGAGCTGCGAAAAGATTATATACTCGCTTTATCACAGTTGATAAGAGGAGTGCGGCACATAACTCGAGACGAGCTAGCGAAACTACTTTCAGTGGCGCGACTTTAGATTTCGCACACACCAGCGAGACCACGACACTACCGTCAGGTCTGACAACGTGGGCATAAACCGAACCACCGTAAGCCTTCTCACTAGCGTCGGCAAAACCGACGAGTGAGAGTCTACAGCGTTCTACGACGCCGACATGTCGCAAAAATCTCAATTCAGAGATGATTGGCAGTTCAGATTGAAACTGTTCCCACAGACGAACAATGCGAGGTGGTGGGACGTCATCCCATCCAAGTTTGACAAGCCAAAGCTCTTTGATAAGAAGCTTGGCATATAAGATTATCGGTGCAACAAGGCCCAAAACGTCAAAAAGACGTGCGATGGAAGAAAGAATATTCCGTTTAGTGCAAGTGCGAACATCAGGGTTAACCTGGAATACGAAACAATCCTCGTCAGGGAACCAATGAAGTCCCAGTATTTTCTGGGTCGGATCTTTACTTAGGTCCACGCTCTGTGAAAGTCGTAATGACTCTGGAATAGTCCGAAGAACATCGACACTGTTGCTAGACCACTTCGTCAATTGAAAATCACCGAGAGAGAATATTTTTATTAATTCACGAGCCGAGTCTATAGCTAGCGCACTGCTAGGTATAGAACTAACTATGTCATCCATACAAATATCTCGCTGCAAAATGTCCCTGGCGAGAGGTAACTCTGTTCCTTCATCCTGACATAACTGTTGGATAGTGCGAATCGCTATAAAAGGACTACACTTTAAACCAAAGGGAAGCACTGAAAACTGATAAATTTGAAGTTCTTCTTCCTCGTTAAACCGATATAAGATACGTTGTAGTGAACGATCTTGTGAGCGTATACCTATACGTAGGTACATAGATTTGACATCTGCGGAAACAGCGACACAGAAAAGCCTAAAATTTAATAAAATGTTGAAAAGGTCAGCCTGAAGGACTGGACCTGCGTACAGGATATCATTGAGCGAGGTACCGTTATCTGTACATGCACTAGCATCTAGGACCACACGCAATTTGGTGGTCACCTTATCCTCTCGAATGACAGCATGGTGAGGAATATAGTATTCCATTTCTCGCTCCTTACAATTTTGTTTGGGCAACGTACATTCAGGTACGATATTCTGCACCAAAGAAATATAATTATTTTTTAGATAATCCCGTATGACGTCATCATAAAGAAGTTTGACGTTAGGAAGTGATTTAAGTTTACGTTCAAGACTATAGAATCTCTTGCGAGCCATATTAAAAGAATTTCCTAATGCTGACGCTTCTGTTTTCAGTGGTAAAGCTGCAACATACTTGCCATTTGGAGCGCGGGTAATTGTGCTACAATAAAACTCTTCACAATGTTTATCATCCACACTCCCAATGGATGAAGCAGTAACATCTTCAATCTCCCAAAACTTACGAAGATCGAAGTTGTCGACAGAACTCGCAAAGAAAGACAGAGTGTCAGTTGGAGGTTCGATGATAGGTGCTTCTCCTAGAAGTATGTAGCCGAGCACAGTCTCCAATGCGTCGGGACAACCGGGTACGCTGGTCACGGGACCAGGTCGCAATAACTTAGCGAATAGCTTGACCCCAAGTAACAAATCAATATTACCAGGCACTCCCCAGCTGTCATCCGCGAGTAGTTTAGGATCAATATGATTTAATACGGACGTATCTATAGCACCCAGTGGAAGCTGTCCGGTTATTTGATCTAAAACTAAAGCGTCTATTTCATACCTAGGCTGTGAGCAAAACCGTGAGCTGAAAGTAATATTCACCGAGCCGCGAACGGGCTGCGACGTGCCACCAATACCACGAACGGTAGTTATCGAGTCCGTATGTATAGTTAGACCGAGCATACGGCAGCAACGCGATGTCATATAATTCTTTTGCGACCCAGGGTCCAAGAGACATCTGACTACCACGGCCTTACCCTTCCTACCCGCCACCAACACCTTGGCAGTAGCCAGCACCTCCGTACTACGTGTGGCCTGGACTTGAGCAGAAGAATGCGTACACAATGCCACACGATCGGAAGCAGCTGGATCGGCCGCAGAAGTGGAGGTGGGGGCGCTAGCGGGCGTCGGCGCAGGGGCTTGCGTCGATTTCTCGAAATGTAATAAGGAATGATGCTTACCGTTGCATTTCCTACAGGTTGACTTCGATAGGCACTTAGAGACAGTATGTTGGCTACTTAGGCAATTACCACATCTGTTATTGTCTTTTATAAACTTAAATCTGTTATCAACACTCAACTTTTGAAACGCTTTGCACATAAACAAGTTTTTATGCGTGGAATGACAAAGCGAACATTTAGATTCAGTAGCCACAAACACCTGCGATTCCTTAGATGAGGCGCGGGGGCTACCTGCGGGGGCGGACTTACTAGCCGCAGGAGAGGTGCGATACAAGATTTTTACTTGTTCACGAACAAACTTTACAAAATAATCATAATCTAACTCTTGTTGATTACGAAGCGACATTTCAAAATGTTTTGCGATATCAGAGTCTATTAACTTAAGACCCCAATGAATAAATATAAAATCATCTAAGTTATTTATTTTTAATTGTTTGAGTCCCGCAACCGTTGAAGTTAATTTATCGAAACCCTTTTCAATATTAGCGGGTGTCGATCCGAACGATTTCAATGAGAACAGCTGATTTAGATAATTAGTAGCGAGCGCGCGAGTGTCTAGGTACTTGGCGATAAGCGCCTCCCAAACAACAAGGTAATTATCGCCAGAAGGTACAATACCTTCAGCCACATTCCTAGCCTTTCCTTTTAAACAACTTACCAGATAATGAATGCGATCAGAATCTGCTAAATCTGCGTTTGTATGTATAATACGTTTGAAAGTCTCATAGAAGAACGGAAAGCTCTGAATATCACCGTCAAAGGTAGGCAATTCGATTTTAGGAACCTGTATATGGTGAGTATTAGGGCTCGCTGACGGGCTAGGTTTCTGGAAATCCCTTGACTCCGTTAATGAAGATAAACTAAACTTTATTTCGCCGACCAACTCATCAAATGAATGCAATGCGCCATAGCTTACTTCACAGGTTGGATCCAATGTCAGATTGAGCATATTTATCTCGTCCATTAGTCCATTGAATTCACTACGCAATCCATCAATTTGTTCTGCCTGGGCGACGAAAGCCTTGCGTAATCTTTCGGTAGTTAAAGATTTAGTTGAATCCAAAATCCTTTGAACCCGCGCAAAATATGCGTCACGTTTACTTTCCAATAATCTAAGTTTAACCTTGTCACTCATTGTGAACAGAAGTTAAATATGACACAAAATAATAATATTAAACCAACCTTTATTTTCTACGGAACCCCGGTGAGTGAGGTTAGGGGCAAATGAAACCGATAACTCAATTAAAGATACTTATTATAACTTAAGATAATAGTACGGAACGAACTTTCCATACACGCGAAACCCTAACACTATTAAATTGAAAGGTAAACAAATATAGACTACCAACGCATTAACCGAGTGCACGTAACAAAACCTAATATAAATTAAAATAGTAAGCACGCCAAATATCTTATGAACGTACCCATCTATACTATATTTATGATCAGCTCAGATATACCTACAACCCGATAATAACATTTATGTCGGATGCGACGCGATTAACTTGTCTGCACTAACTTCCACTTAAATGAGATTAACTTACTCAATACAAGTAATATGAAGGTACAGATTCTTAACTAACAATAAGTTAAGTGTTGAACTTAGAAAAAAGTATAAACTTATTTTCGTAAGCGATGCGAGTGTATTCTTAACGAAATAACTTCGTAAGAAACAGTAAATTTCCTCACGAGTAGACGCGTAGATGACTGTTTGAAATAAGTTATCTAGTAAGTATATACTACGTTTACAAACGTGAGGTGCGGGTGTGATATGTATAATTATACGGCTGTTTCCATTGAGGAAAATTAACGCGTAAAGGTTATACACATCTGTTATTTTACCTGAAGGTTCCTGTCAAAAAATCTAGTTACCTTACAAAACAAAATAACAAGCGACGCGGTGTTAATATGGTTAATTGCAATAATTAATCATATGCGGTTGAGTCTCGCTATATACAGCATACCTGCTCGTGCAATACGAATATAACAGGCGTCAACCTAAACGAACCTATACAAGTGTATCATACCATAACAATCAATGTTATTCATTTAGCAATTTCGATTAGTACTAACATAATAAGTATGTAAAAGTTTCGAATGCGTTACTAAACATAACCGTGGGTACGCGAACAAAGTTCAGAACTGGAACATTCCACAGTCAACGTACTACGTTTTATACCCACTACCCACAATTTTTACAACCGAACATAAAATATGTAATTACGCCGAAAGCTAACAGATTTATTAAATAAACGTATTTAGCGATATGAATCAACGTTGATATTCAATTAAATGTATTCTTCGGAGCTTTAAATACTGAACTTAAAGATTTAAATTAAGAATTAATTTGACGGTTGACCTATTGCAAACGCAAGGCAGTTTGAACCTTATGACTAAAGCAATAGAGTTGAGAGTTGTGTGATGATATGCAACTAACATTGAAAATTCCTAAGTTTTTCGCTCAAAATCAGACTTTTAGGACTTAAAAATAGACCGTAAAAAGGCCCAAAATTAATATATCCGGCTCGAAGGACCAAAATGGTGCGTATAACCTGCAGAAGTTGTAAGTTTCCGCTAAAATCACACGCGGATTGAACCTAGATTATTAGAGCAATCTAGGCTATAATTGCTGACTCTGTCATAAGCAGTTGAAGGCAAAAAAAACATACGCAATCGGGAAGAAAGGCACAGGAGATCGTTCAGTTTATTAATTGTACCACATACCTTGACCAGCGATCTCCAGCGCGCGCAGGCGACGGCCACGTGTCCGCTTTCGGGATGAACAGCTCACAGGTCTTTTCTGGATACACTAAGCTGGCCAGCAGTACACAACACATAACATAGGTCTGGGGTAGGCTGATAACAGTTCATATAGGTTCAGTTCAGGGGTTTCAGGGCGCGATGGGACTAATTAGCGACACACATAGAATTCGCATCCACACGATCCCAAGGTTAGAGCGAGACTGCCTATGACGGCGCGGCGCGGCATGGCGCGCGCGCTGCAGGGCACGAAGAAATCACCGAATCAACGATATATGGCACAGATTAAAGAAACTAGAACAGTAAACCAATGCCTTTCAATCGCCATTAGGTGATGTAGAAAAATAATAATAAAAAATAAAAAAACTATAAGTTACGAAGCGTAACCAAATACCATTGTTGAAAAAATGGCGGTTGTAATTTGAAAACAGACCACGCGCCAGATGATCCTTGCACAACTTTATTTGCTCCATTCCATTTTGTTGTTTTGTACAACTGTTTGAAATCAATGAAATAAAATAAATTAAAAATATTGCTAAACATTACTCTAGAAAGAGTCGGTACATCATTCAGAACTAAAAAAAAACCCACTGTTGCAATTTTTTTAAGAAACTCTTGATTTTTAATTACCGATGAAAAATGACTTTTTAAAATTGTATTTACCTAATTTAACAACATATCTTATTTATTTTTGTCTCTTTCTAGTTTAATACATGATATTGAAATAGCAACACCATAAATTAAGTTATTATACAGTTATTCCAGCCAAAACTGTCATATAAATAAAATTACTACTTATATTTATTTTCATTGTTTGTGCTGATAGTGTCCGGAGATAAATATTTGTATCATTTCTTTCCTTTAAAGGAAACTACATGAGCTAAATTAGCAACTCTATTAGTGGTGGTTCAAATTTCGTTTGAAATACTGTTAGAATAACACACTACACTGTTAGAACTTTATTCTAACAGTGGTAGTTACGTCAGTCACTGTGGGCCGAATAGTGCGAAATGAGTGGTTTCGATCAAAGTTAAAAGACTTTTTTTGAGATAAGTTCGTGATTTTTTTATCGAGTTAAAATACAGGGTGTATTTCACCTCATCACAAAGCCGTTAACCAAGCATTCTGTATTTCAAACTAAGTAACTTTCCGTAAAAAATATTGCTGGATAACAACTTTTTTTTTTGAGGTTATAAATCATGTTTTGTGGTATAACTCAATGTAACGCACTCAAAACATTGTGCGAATGGATGGATTGAATAGTACGGAGGTCGTAGAGATATTTAAAGTAAAAATCATGCAATAAAAAGTGGTATTTAAAAAAAAACTTGTAATAATCTTGCAACTTTGACCCCCTATATCTCCGTAACTAGAAGGTTCCCAGGTATAGTGTAGAACAAAAAATGATCAGAATGACGAGGAGAACAAGTGGCTTTCGTATTCGTTAAGAGGTGTTTTACACCCTTTAATTGTGTCATGTTTTCAAAACTATGTCATACTAGCATATATCCTGAAGAATATCATATATTTTCTGGTTTTGTTTATTGCAGTGAATCACATACTTTCAGGCATTATAAAACTCGCGTTTAGATCCTCTAGCTGCCTTAGGTCCATGTTCACCGAATAGATAACAGTCTGATTATCTAAAAACAGCTGTCACTGTGACATATTACCATACAAAAATGTGTTTTAAACAGCTGTTTTAGATAATCAGACTGTCATCTTTTTGGTGAACATGGACCTTAAAGCGGCAAAAGACATGAACATTCTGTGAATATTTCAACTATCCATTACAAATCATGAGATACTTTCCGCTGACAGACAGAGAGACAGATATAGGAGGCTTAATAACGTGCGTCAAAGCCTCTCCAACCTTGTATTTGCTTTTTATTTATATTTCATAGGCTATACTAGTTTATTCATCCACAATTAATGAGAAGTTTTCTTTTGGAGAATAAAATAAAATAGTTCCCAAGAACTCGGTAGATGGCGTTGAACTGACAACGTTGAAAAAACACACGTCACATACGCTCGTTGACTGACACTTTCGTTTGCATAAGCTTCCGAATATAACCATTAGGTCCAAGTGATATTATGTGACGTTCTGTTCCTTGCAGTAACGTACCAAGATCAGCGCCATCTATCCAGCGACTATGGAAGTGTTGAAAAAGAAAATCCCTCACTATTACAACAAGTTTATGCAGTCAGCAAAGAATATCTAAGTATTAAAATTCTATGAGACAGTTGATTATTTTAAACAAAATTATTCGATTGGCAACATTTCGATAACTTTGACTTAAAAAAGATATTAAGTATTTTATTAAATTATAATTAAACTTTCGTTGCTGACTGTGCGTTACAACAACTTTATACATTGATTTAGGACAAAATTGATCACATGACACAAATAAATTAAAATAATCCTAATTTCTTCAAATCTATCAGAAGTCGGCATAACATAAGCCCCTCGTCAAGTTTGCTGAAATAACACTTTTTTATAAACCGACTTAAGAGGCCTGCGGAGCATGCGCAGTTCATACACTCGTAATACCAAAATAATTTGTAAATCAAACATATTCCTAAGGTAGTGTGTATTTATTTCGTTTGCATAACAAAATATCTAGGTTACCAATAATATATTTTGTATGGACACTGATTTAAACAAGAGTTATGACATAAATAATTATTTTCTATGTAAATTTTAAATTCCTCATACCTCGTCTTTCAATCATTTTCCTTTCTAAATACATATTTGGGAACATAGATATTATGTAATCCAATCGAAATAAATACACACTACCTTAAGAATATAGGGTGTAAAACACCTCTTAACGAATACGAAAGGCTTTTGTCCTCCTCGTCATTCTGATCACTTTTTTGTTCTACACTATACCTGGGAACCTTCTAGTTACAGAGATATTGGGGGTCAAAGCTGCAAGATTTTGACAACTTTTTTTTTGACCACTTTTTATCGCATGATTTTTACTTTAAATACCTCTACGACCCCCGTACTATTCAATCCATCCATCCGCACAATGTTTTTAGTGTGTTACGTTGAGTTATACCACAAAACATGATTTATAACCTCAAAAAAAAAGTTGTTTCCCAGCAATATTTTTTGCGTAAAGTTTCTATACAGAATGCTTGGTTAACGGCTTTGTGATGAGGTGAAATACACCCTGTATGTTTGATTTACAAATTATTTTGGTATTACGTTTGTATGAACTACGCATGCTCCGCGGGCCTCTTAAACATTCAAATGTTTACTTGTTCTATAATTTATACCTTGCTGTCTGCCAGATGATTTACCCGGATCTTATCCGGAACGAATGAAACAAAAATATCTTACACTGTTTTAAGCTTCCATGGTTTATAACTAAACTTATACTGTCACTTGCGTGTCATCTTTTTTGTACTGTTGGGAAATCATCAAATAACTCCCCCCACTCTGGGCGGAGCGGGAGGCAGGGGGGGGGGGGCACCCAAAACATGATTTTTCACACCTAAAAAACATTTGTTTCCCAGCAATAATTTTAGCGTAAAGTTACTTAGTTTGATGTACAGAATGCTTGGTTAACGACTTTGTGATGAGGTGGTTTACACCCTGTATAGCCCACCCCCCCCCCCCCCCGCCAAAACACCCCCCCCCAAACACCCCACCCCCCCCACACCCCTCGGCCAAAAGTCCTCCTTCAGACCTGCATGAAGGAGGACTTTTGGCCGAGGGGTGTCGTTTATCGACGTTTCCGGGGACGGTTACGCGACACCACGCAGCGAAACACGACGCCGTCAACGTTACGTGTATAGTTATATAAGGTTTAAATTATGTATTAGTATATTTGATATTGTTGTTATATGTTATTTTGTGTATTTTGTCTATGGGCCTTAGTTGCCTGATAATAAAATGATTATTATTATTATTATTATTATAGTGACCTGCGATATTTATTTATTGATATCCCATAAGCGACAGTGTAAGTTCAAAAATAAGTATCTAATTTAACTTAAATTCATCGAAACATATTGAAACACTGCCTTTATTTACAATTTTGAACTAAAAACACATCACATTGTTTTCGTAAATCTACCTTGCTAAATTATGTACAAGGATTACACAAAAAACAAGAAAATAGACCCGATTTCTTGTGGAACGTTTATATTAAAGCACAGTAAGGGTGCGTCCACATCTACCAAATGTGCAGCTCGCGAGCTGTCCAAGTGCGTCACGCCAATGGTTTGGTGCGCCTCTTTAGCGCAACTCATGCAAGGCTCGTATAAAGGCGTTCCGTTTACTTAAAATATGATACTGGAAATCTTTTATACGTAAACAATTCTCCTCCGTCCACTTCATGACAACACGTACTTAGCCTCCAGTAATCAGAAACGAACTGAGCGGGTAAGTTGTTTAAGAATCATTTAGGTCCATTTTCACTAAAAAGATAACAGCCTGATTAGCTAAAAACAGCTGTCACTGTGACATATTACCATGGAAAAATGTGTTTTAAACAGCTGTTTTTGATAATCAGACTGTCATCTTTTCGGTGAACATGGACCTTAGCCTCCAGTAATCAGAAACGAACTGAGCGGGTAACTTGTTTAAGAATCATTTAATAACTAGCGCGCCGCCCGCGCGCTGATCGCATACGGCGCTTAGGACGCGCGCGAACTGTGCACGGGCGGCGCTGGAGCGGCGCACGAACAAAAATGCTCGCGAACTGCACATTCGCCAGATGTGGACGCACCCTAAGGTAGATGACAAAAAAAAAAAGATCTATTCAGCCCGTCAGATAGGTTTCCAAAAAATAATGGAAACGTTTTTTTTTAATCTTTTTCACGTAAACAACGAAAATTGAAGACGATACAGTGCGTCGAAAACTCGTGTGACGTCACCATTGAGTACATTTTTACCGGAAAATCAAAATAACTAAACGAAAACCCGGGAGTGGGGGGCTCGTGACGTCATAACGCACTAAAATTATACCAAGGCGTGACGTATTGAAAATTATAAAAGCGTCGTATCTTCTTCAATTTTGGTATAATATATGTCACCGTAAAATTGACAAACACGTTATATTACAATATATAACGTGTTTTTTCTCGCGATTTTGTAATGTCTCGAATTATTGTCAACTGAACATACGGAAGTATCTCTGCCCCCAAAATCGGGACTTGGGGAACACCCCTGTTAGGTTAGTTAGGTTCCTTTAAACCCTGCACTCGGAAATAGGGGCCCCGCGAAGCGGGGCTCCGTCGACTACGCTTTTTAGGGGGAATATAAAGTGTTTTAAGGTTATGTTATATTAATCGGTATTTCTCAGGAATGGTGCATTATCTTTTCATGAGAGTTGTGCCACTGGGCAAGGGGGACCCCTCCTTCCCTCCACACCGCGTAAGTTGACTACCATCGCATGCATTTCACGAAAAATAATGCGTTTTGTTGTAAGCAGTATGTTCATTTGACAATAATTCGAGACTTTACAATAGCTAGGCTGATTTGTTTTTTTTAGATTTCGTAATTATTTTGACATATACTCTGACATTTTGATTTTTTTTCGTATTATTTGTTAATTTATGACATTGCATTTTAAAAAAGTATCCATTTGAATTTATGATAGTGTTCAATCTCTGTAATCTTTTTAATATAAATGTTTATTATAAAAAACAAAAAAAAAAATGTTTTTAGATGTGGATTTTTTATTTTATTTTTCTATTCAATTTGTATGTAATATAAATTTTAAATTCTTATATTGTGAAACAGTGTATGCCTTAATGGGTAGTTTTTTGAGTTACTATAACCTAACTATAAGACCGATTGTATCACCAAAAAGCACACTAATAAATACTTTGACTTTGACTTATCGCTAGAGATATTACAATATAACGTATTTGACAATTTTACGGTGACATATATAACAAAAGAAACAATACGAGTCAAATTGTTGTTGATAATCTAACTGACGGACCAATTTATTATGTTTTTGTCATTTACCTTATATTTAGAGTTTAAGATAAGTTGTTTTACTTAAGTTTTGTCGTGTGTGGTTCTTAGTGGCACTAGCTGGCGACAGCGCGCGAGGAGGGAGGACTCACAGCCGACACACCGCAGGACTCCGCCGCGCGAGACGCTAGGAGGGTACTTATCTGTGGAGGAAGAGGGAATATCAGTTGTTGGTTGTTTGTTACTAAAAAAGAAAGTCTAAGCTTCATCATTACACTTACACTTCGACGACCCGAATGGCGCAGCGGTAGTGAGGCTGCCTTACGTTCCTAGGGTCCCGGGTTCGAATCCCGGTAGGAGCAAATGTTTATGTGATGAGCATGGACATTTGTTTCCGAGTCATGGATGTTCATATGTATAATAAGTATGTATTTACAAACAAAAAAGTATAGTATATCAACTGTCTGGTGACCACGACACAAGGCTTGCTTAGTGTGGCACTAGACGGCGCTGTGTGTAATGTCCAGCGATATTTATTTATTATTATTACTTAAAATTTATCAACCAGGAGCCCTAGTGGGTAAGTAATGAATAAGATGTGAAGTGCCGAATTATAGGGTCGTTCAAATATTATAAGCTCGATGAGTTTTATGGCGTAAGGGAATTTGATTTATTCGGCTATAAGTTTTTGGACTTATCTAACTATTTTGTTCCGGTCGCCAGAACCCACTTTACTTCCACTTCATCGTGATGAATTTTTGAGGAAAGCTTCCAAATAAGGATGGCACAGCTACTGCCCCAATACGGTAGTTGAAACCATAAAACATGGGCCCAAACTATCTAATATACAACATGTAACAAAAAGGGTATAGTCATATGAAAGGGTGTGCTATAGACCATTAAACTGAACAACTTTCTCTATGGGACCGCCATCGTAATCGTAAAAAATAAACAGCTGTCTCATACATTTGGTCGAGTAGGTATTGGAATTCAGTATGGGGCCGTTGAAATGTTTTTCGCGATAACGATGGTGGCTCCATGGAGAAAGTTGTTCAGTTTGATGGTCTGTAGCACACTCTTTCATATGACTATACCTCTTTCTGTTACACATTGTGTAAGGTGACTGGCAATGGGGCAGACCGTTAAAATCCAATTGTAGATGGCGCCACCAATAGCTGGTCTCAATCTGACCAATGAGGTCAAGGTATTTAAAATAAAAAATGTCATTCCTTGATTTTCAACCAATGACGATGCTTGAAACCAGCATGCTAGCGCCATTAGTTCCACAGTGTGAACATCTAATTTGGCAATGGGGATGCCCATTGCCAAATTAGATTTTTAGTTGCTTTGAAATGAATAAAAAGTTGAGTCATTGAGTTGACTATTTTATTTTATTTTATTTTATTATCTTAGGAAAACTTACAGCTAGGATACAGGTAGTTGAAAAATAATGTAAGAAGGCCAATTACAAGTTCTCACTGACAATATTAGGTTAGAATAAAAGACAGTAGACAGATAAAAGAAAGTAAAAGAACTCGGAGTGAATTTAAAAAAGAACATTTGAAGTGTCAGTGAATATTGAAGAAATGGTTGCCTAATGTTTTTTTTAGTTTAGTGACACTGGTTGTGAATAAATCAAGATCATCAACACTTTGACAGACTGAGTTGTATGATCTGCAAGCTCTTATCATATAAGAATTTTGTCTATAAATACACCGCACCGAGGGAACATATAGAGGTTGGTGATTCCTAAGGCTAATGGATGGAACACGTAACCCAATTTTGCCAATCAGTTCAGAACAATCGGTTGAACCATTAGCTATATTAAACAAGAATGCCATGTCAGCAATTTTTCTCCGCTCAATTAGTGGAAGAATATGGAACCTTGTGCAGCGACTGTGATAGTTATGTAAATAAATATTAGATCTATATTGAACGTACCTCAAAAACTTCTTTTGAATACTTTCGATGCGATTAATGTAAGTACTGTAAATAGGATTCCATACTGGTGAACAATATTCGAGGTGACTGCGCACAAAAGCACAATAAAGAATTTTAACCGTTTTTATATTTTTAAAATCTGCGGATATTCTCAAGACGAAACCCAATGCTTTAGAAGCTTTCTTAATAATGTTGTCGATGTGTGTGTCAAAAAGGAGCTTCGAGTCAAAAGTGACGCCTAAATCCTTGATGATATTAACTCTGGCTATTGAAGTGTTGGTTAGCTTGTAATCGAAAATAATAGGTTTAGGTTTGCGAGTGAACGTACAAACGTAACATTTCGAGACATTTAAATCCAAACGGTTGGTGACACAATACTCTTGGAATCTGTCCAGATCAAGTTGGAGACGCTCAGCATCTTCCTCAGTTCTAATTTCACTTAGAATCTTCATGTCATCCGCAAACAAAAGAACTTTTGAGTCGGAGAAACATGAAGACACGTCATTGATGAAGATGTTGAACATCAGGGGTCCCAGTAGCGATCCCTGAGGAATTCCTGAAGGAATAAACATAGTTCTAGATGCGTATCCATTGAGAACCACAGTTTGGCATCTGTTGTCTACATAGGACGAGAACCATCTGAAGAGGTTACCACTGATACCTATAGCCAATAGCTTGCGCAAGAGTATAGCATGATCCAGGCGATCAAAACACTTGCTGTAATCAGTGTAGATTACATCTACCTGTGTGCGACGAGACATACACTCGGTCAAGTAGTCACTACAAATAATGAGATTGGTGGTTGTAGACCGACCTCTCAGGAAACCATGTTGGCGGTCGCTAATACTTAATTTCAGAGTATACAGTGACGTCAGTATGTTGCAGCGATTTTGTCGTGACTCGACAGCGTAATCTTGTGACTACAGCGATTTTGTCGTGACTCGTCAGCGTTACCTTATGACTACAGCGATTTTGTCGTGACTCGTCAGTGTAACCTTATGACTACACCGATTTAGTCGTATGTCACGACTAAATCGGTGTAGTCAGTCAGTGTATTACCTTATGACTAGCGGCATACGTAGTGTCGGGCGGTAACTTGAGCGCCCGCAGCAGTGCGGCGAGGTGCGCGGGACGCTCCCCGGCGGCGAGGGTACACTTTACCTTATGACTAGCGGCATACGTAGTGTCGGGCGGTAACTTGAGCGCCCGCAGCAGTGCGGCGAGGTGCGCGGGGGGCTCCCCGGCGGCGAGGGTGCACTGCACCAGTCGCGCACCCATCTCTGCGCGGGCGAAGCGGACACCGACGCTCCTGGGGGAGGAAAACAAATGTCTTATAGGGACATACAGTGTGTAAACCACCACATCACAAAGCCGTTAACCAAGCATTCTGTACATAAAACTAAGTAACTTTACGTAAAAAATGATTGTTGGAAAACTACTTTTTTTTGAGGTTATAAATCATGTTTTGTGGTAGAACTCAATGTAACGCACTTAAACATTGTGCTGGTGGATGGATTGAATAGTACGGGGGCGTAGAGGTGCGCCCTCGCTGCGCTCGTGCGCCTAAATATCTCGGGCTGCAGTTGTTGCCTTACAGCCCTTGGCTACTAATCTACTATTAAAATATCACTTACTTAGGTTGTAGCCCGCCTAACGCGCGACACGCGGCTGCGACTTTCGGTCGCAACGCTTCCAGTCGCGCGTGTACGCTCGACCGGTCGCGTTGTGCTTCCGCTGACGATACCAAGCCTCGGATCTGAAATAAAGAGAAAAATAAAGCGAATTTAATTCGAGGCACTAAGTTGGATCCCGAGAGCAGCAAAGGATTCTAGGGTAGAATCCCGAGCGCAGCAAAGGATTCTAGATTAGAATCCTGAGCGGAGCGAGGGATACAAGAACCGATATTAATAGAAATAATGGGCTGGTAGATGCCACATGTTTTCGAATTTTCGGTTCAATGACATGTCGGTATCCTATATTTGGAGAATCAATGTGGTTCTGCTCTACAAACGATCGGGCACTTAATATCGTATCCTGCGTGACCTGTTTTTTGTTCTCTACAGAAGCTGATGGACGCTACCGAAAGCGCTAAACTGGTAGTTCAGTTCTGGGCTAACACAATAGGGAAGACGACAAAAAGAAATCGAATTTGTCCTTCAGTTGGGTTATTAAAAAAAGTGCGTTCTGAAGTCACGAGCCCCTACTCCCAAGTTTTGATGCGTTTTATCTTTGCCAATATTCATTGATTTACAATAACAAAAAATACGTGTCCATTATTTTCCAATACTCTAACTGACAGGACAGACTAAATAGATTTGCAGTTTTTTGATTTTTATTTATTTATTTATTTATTGGATCTCCAACAGAAACAACACAATTACATTATAGTATAGAGATAATAGGGGAAATACAAGTGTGCGCTTCCAATTATAGGAGACCACATCATTCACTTATAATCTAGGTAGGTACAGTAAATTTGATAAGGTAAACTATCTAAACAAATCAAAATACATTATACAAAGATATACAAAAGAAACAAGGCGAATTACATAAAAGATGAACTATAATAACAACGAAAGTGAGTAATAACAAAAAATTAAATAAAAGGAAATAGATTTTAAAAATAATCATACAAGAACAACAAAATATTACGACTTGAGTACCGTGACATATAAGTCTTTTTTAAACTTAGCCAATTTGCATGTAATATCTACTTCATTACGCTTAGATAATTCGTTATACCGCCTACAGAGCCTTGGCAGGACGGCAAAGTGTCCGAGGTTTGTTTTGGATCCCGGCACATAGAAAAGGTTATAGTTACATTTGCGCGGCAAGCGAGATGGTGCACCTATCTGCAGTTTTCCAAGAAGCTCGCTACAATCAACAACCCCATTGAACAGTTTGTGAAGAAATGTGAGATCTAGAACTTGTCTTCTATCTGATAACGAGGACATTTTATAATGTTGTAGTCTCAGGTTGTAGCTCTTGATTTTTTTTGCTAGACCGTCTTTATAGCACAGATGGTACAGAAAACGTCTTTGCACACTTTCCAAGCGTTTAGTGTAAATATCGTAGTGAGGATTCCATACGGTGCTGTTATATTCAAGGAGTGGCCGAACTAATGCGTTATATAAATGAATCCTAGTTGACGCCTTAGAAAATGATTTGCTATTGCGCAAGACAAATCCTAGCACTTTGAACGCTTTTGAGGTAATAGTTAGTATATGCCTATCAAATTTCAGTTTCTTGTCAAACACAATTCCCAGGTCACGAACTTCATCTACCCTTTGTAGTGTTTGCTGATTTAGTGTGTAACTGTGTGATTGCACTGTTTTATTACGAGAAAACTGCATACAATAACATTTGGAAACATTAAGCGTCATTCTGTTTATTCCACACCAATCCGCCATTCTATCGAGATCAGCCTGTAACAGTGCGGCATCTAGGTCTGTCACTACTGGTCTCATGATTTTGACGTCATCCGCAAACAGGTAGAAACTAGAGTGCTTGAAGCATAGCGTAATGTCATTAATAAAAATGTTAAAGAGGACAGGTCCTAAGTGTGAGCCTTGCGGGACTCCTGAAGTTGCAGGAAAGGTGTCAGAATGGTGACCGTTGATGACTACTTTTGAATTTCTACCAACTAGGTAAGAATGGAACCATTTAAGCAATGATCCACTTATTCCGAATTGGTTCAGTTTTTTAAGTAGAATATTATGGTCAACCTTGTCAAATGCCTTACTAAAATCTGTGTATATTGTGTCTACAGGGATTCTCTTATCAAGAGACTCTGATATGGCTGAGACATAACACATTAGGTTTGTCGAGGTTGACCTTGACTTGATGAAACCGTGTTGGTGATTTGTAATACTTGGTTTAACATGGGCATTAAGGCTTTTGGTAACTAACTTCTCAAGTATTTTGCCAAACATGTTTAAAATAGAGATAGGTCGATAGTTGGATACTCGTTGCTTTTCTCCAGATTTGAAAATAGGGACTACCAAAGCTTCCTTCCACCTCACTGGAAATACGCCGTCCGCCATTGACTTATTAAAAATAAGTGTAAGCGGTGTAGTTAGTGCTTTGGCACATCTTTTTATAAATACGGGGGGAATACCGTCACTTCCAGCACCCTTACGTTCATCCAAGTCTTTCAGGGATCGGAATACCTCCTCAGCGCCAAATTCTAGTCTACAGAATCCGGACGAGGCAAGACAGCTATCTACGTGGTTGGACGCATTAACAGTCGATGGAGTATTGTAGACTTCTGCAAAGTTCTCGGCAAACAAATTACAGATTTCGTGTCCGCTTGATGCTGTCCTGTTCTCGTGACACATTTCCGCAGGGTAAGTACTTTTGTTTTTATTCTTATTCTTAATAAAAGTCCAGAACGTTTTTGGGTCTTTGGCAAGCGCTTCTTCTATTCTGACCATGTAGGTTTTGTAACAAACTTCCATAAGCCTACTACATCTTGCACGCAGTGTGTCAAATGACACGATGTCTAGCGGTTTTTTGTACGTATTAATTTTAATTCTATATTTATTTTTTTCTTTCAGTAGACGTATAAGTTCTCGAGAATACCACTGTGGATATTTATTAGTCGATATTATTTTCATGGGGACATATTGTTTTATGACGTCGTGCAGTACCTTGTAAAATATATCGTTCATATCGTCAGTTGTGAGTTGACCTTCAAACTCTTTTTCCCAGTCTACAGAATTTAGTGCCATCGTAATGTTTTCGTAGTCAGCTTTAAAGAAGTCAGGTTTTCGTGTTGGCTTAACTTGAAGATGGTTTGAGTTAATGGATAAAAATGCAGAGAATTCAAATGATGGGTGCAAGGGATCTTCTGAAACCAATTGGCAGGTGCAACGGCTAAGATTAAGTAACGTAGTATTACAGAGGGCCAGATCTAGTGTTTTAGATTTTGCATTTGGTAAGTAATTATACTGTTCTAAAGCATTTAAAGATATAAAGTCGAAAAAACATTTAATCACCTCGCTATTACCAGTTGATACTGTCGTCTAAAGTAAAAAAAATAAAGTATGGGAAATTGACACCTGGGTGTTCTACTCTTGCATTTGGAATGATATATTTAGTATAAATCTCCAATAAAAAGCGAATGTCACTTTTTTTGGGCAAAACAAACACCGTGTACTACTGTTTTTTTTTATGATTTTAATTTGTTATTTTTGTTAGCCTAGACTTAGTATTCTAAACTAAATAAAATATTGTGTTAACTGTCACGCTATACAAAATAGGGAGGGGCGGAGTCTTCTACTACAGGCATTATTTGTCTAAAAGAAGATTCCGAACACAACAATTTGTAATCCAACTATTTGACACAGTAAATTTTATTTTATTTTTATTATTTAAAGTATCCTATGTTACTTCTAATACCTCCAAGAATATGTGTACAGTCACGTCTAATAATATGTAAACACATAAGATTTTTTTAGATTGTGTTTCTCCTAATGTACTGATTAAAATTTAATGTATTCTGGAACTCATATTTTATGAAAAAGATCAAATTTCCTAGTTACAATAGTTATTTCTCGCGAAAATAACTATAATATTAAGGTAAGTGTATACATATTATTAGACGTGACTATACCAAGTTTCATGATGATCGGTTGAGTAGTTTTCGCGTGAAAGCGTAACAAACAAACTTACATTCACATTTATATAATAGTAGGGATTACCTCATCACAGACATGTAGATATGCGTGTAGCGCCTGGCCGCCATTCTCCCAGCCGCTCACTTCGTGACGTTTCGCCGCCTCGTTCATCTTCTCCAGCAGCGGCGCTATGCTTTGTAGCTCATCTGTTATATGAAAACGACATTAAACTATTTCTCAAGTAAGCGTCTTTTAGTTAAGCTGGATGCGCCAGGCAGGGGAGTGAAACTTCCATACAGGGTGTAAACCACCTCATCACAAAGCCGTTAACCAAGCATTCTGTACATCAAACTAAGTAACTTAACGCAAAATTATTGCTGGGAAACAACTTTTTTTTTGAGGTTATAAATCATGTTTTGTGGTAGAATACCGAAGTAACGCACTTAAAACATTGTTCTGATGGATGGATTGAATAGTATGGAGGTCGTGGAGGTGTTAAAAGTCAAAATCTTAAAAAAAAAACTTGAAGTTATTTTAAAAAACTTGTCAAAAAGTTGTAACTTTGACCTTCAAGATCTCCGTAACTAGAAGGTTCCCAGGTATGGTGTAGAACAAAAAAATGATCGCAATGATGGGGAGAACAAATGCCTTTCGGCTTCGTGAAGAGGTGTTTTACACCCTTTATATCTATGGCTTCAAACAAAATCTTCATAGATAGTGCTGCCATTATGTGTTTAGGTACACCAACTTTACAACTGTCATAAAGAGAACAGCTATTTTGGACAACTTGTCAGTGAAGTAGATAGCCTAGCGGTGATAGTGGTTGCCTTGTGAAGTTCTCAAGTTCGAATCCATAGTCAAGAATTACTCTATGTATTTATTTGGTTGAACAGAAACTAACAGGGTTCACCCTTGTTTGGTATAACAACTTATGATATAATTTTACTAATTCGAACAACGTTTAAGAAAATAATCAGTTTGTATAATATCGATTAACATAATTTTCATTTCATCGAATATTTATTTGCGATAACAACATTTGCGCTATTGATCAAAAGGTATAATGTTCATTCGATGTAATGTTCAGGAGGTATAACATGTATTTTATCGAATATTCAATAGATGTAATGTTATGCAGAAAAGAAAACTTGTAAATATTTGCAATTTTTTATTTTGAAAAAAAAAAAAACACTTAAAATGCGATTGCTTTAAGTGGATCTAATTCTGTGTAAGTTTGAAAACATTTCCTAAAAATAAGGTTTTAGTGACAGAAACAAATCGCTGTAAATCCGACTCCATGTAGTCTTGTCTGTCCTACCCCTAGAGTGTAATTTAAAATCGCGTAGGCGCGGAGGAGCGAGGCGGGCCGCGGGCTGAGGAGCAGGTGATTATAACACTCGCCGCCGCGGCTGAGGTTGAGGTTGGCCGGCCAGCAAGCCGTAGCTGTGGTGGTGAGCGTTAAACCCATCTGCGACGATAAGCTCGCGTGGGGCCGCCGGAGCTTTACTTAAACCACTTACACTTACAGAAACCATGCCTGCTGCATGATGCTTGCTCGTTTGCATGCTTGCTTCTATACTGCATGCCTGATGCATGCTAGGTGAGCGCTTGCTGCATGCTTGCTGCATGCTTGCTGCATGTTCGCTGTGTGAATATTCGATTCGATCTTTCGACTAAATCACTATTAGTCTAGTGAAACATTAGTTTAAATAAAATTAATGCATTTAAAAATTCGGTCAAATGACATTATTTCAAAGAAATAAAATTATGCTAAGTAAAAATCGATCAATTAATTATTCGGTCAAATGAATAATTATACAAAATGACTTTATTGTAACTAAAATTAGCCGAAGCGATTTTCGACGAAATGTTGTTATACCAAACAAGGGTAACCCAACTAACAGCGCCATCTAACAGTTGAGATACACCACCAGAGGAAAACCAGAGTTGCGCATCTATCTTGTATTATTTATGGCTCCAGGGTCCGCGAAATTCAATTTCAGGATTCCGTTGCCAAATGGCAAAAACGAAAACTATAAGAACTATGCTGTTGAAACTTGGTAAGTAGATGTATTCTGTGAACCGTGCTAAGATTTTCACACAATATAGAAAACGTGTGGGGTATCTATGGATAGGTCTTCAAAAATGATATTGAGGTTTCTAATATTTTTTTTTTCTAAACTGAATAGTTTGCGCGAGAAACACTTCCAAAGTGGCAAAATGTCCCCCCCCCCCCTATAACTTCTAAAATAAGAGAAATATAAAACTAAAAAAATATATACGATGTACATTACCATGTAAACTTCCACCGAAATTTGGTTTGAACGAGATCTAGTAAGTAGTTTTTTTAAATACGTCATAAATTGTAAAATCCTATCTTTTATATTATGTTACTTGGTGCTACGGAACCCTCCATGGGCGAGTCCGACTCGCACTTGGCCGCTTGTTTGCAATTTACTGGTCAGTACTAGGTTGCATGTTGATTAGAATATGTTTCACGGCTGCAGAAGTATACGACGCACGACTTATTACTGTGAATTCAGTACAATATTCTAAAAAAAACTAAAATCCCCACAATCTGTTAAGGGGCCGGCGGAGCGTGCGTTTTTCATACAAACGTAATACCAAAATAATATGAAAATCAAACATTATCTTAAGGTATTGTGTGTTTATTTCGATTGATTTACACAACATCTAAGTTCTCAAATATATATTTTGAATGGACAATGATTTAAATAAGAGTTATGGGAAATATAAATTTTCTATAGGAATTTTAAATTCCTCATATCTCGTCTTCATATAATTATTCTTCTAAAATATGTATTTGCGAACATAGATATTCTGTAACTCAATCGAAATAAATACACACTACCTTAAGAATATGTTTGATTTACAAATTATTTTGGTATATTACGTTTGTATGAAAGACGCATGCTCCGCAGGCCTCTTAATGAATATAAGTCTAAAATCACCAACAAGTCTTGAGAAAGCGTAGTAATCAATGCTCGTGCCTTCTCTGTTGAGAAGAGGCTTTTGCCCAATGCCTAACAGTGGGACAGTAAATTCTATTGAATATTGAAAACTCCACAGTCAGTTGTCTTATTCACTTTTGCAGACTAGTAATGAATACGAATACTTCATGTTACTTTCATAAGATGTTAAAATAATTTGGTACTAGCCAATGACGATTATAAATAGACGCGTCATGCATGAACATCACGGCTGTCGAAAACAGCGTAAATACTGTCGGTAGCTAGATAAATACTTAGACGCACGAAGAAAGGGAAAGAAAATTAAACGTCATCTACGGAATTTTCGTTGTTAGAGAGATAAATATATTTATCTGCCCAAATATCATAAACCCTCTCTAATGCGTTCAAAAACCATAGGCAATGACCAGCATTACCAACCTGCAGAAACAAACGGAACTGTAATGAACTCATAACGCAACTGAAAACAGTAGGTTATGAGTTTTAAATTTGGAACAGGTGTCAAATTCAAGTGAGTGTGCTATTCTAGTACCACCTACATTAAATCAGATATCGATAAAAAAAACCCCAATTCAGTATGATTTTAATTAAAAATCGCACGACATTTTGATCTCGAGTGACACAAGAATTGTGACTTTGTTCGTTTGCCTATGATTTAAAAATAAATGACAGATATCCAAAACGCCGCCATTTCGAGCTGTCATTTGTTCGTTAGCTTTTTATTTCCAGTAATCCAGTTACGAGTAGACACATTTTCTGATAAGTTCTTTATTTCTGTCGAAAATGAGTGATAGTGACTCAGAAATTGGCATGAATACTCCGCCAGATATCGTGAATGCAACTAATAACCTGTTGGCACAAAAATCAAGGGCCAAGTAACAATGCAGGTCATTTCCCTATGGTTCCTGAACCCATCATAGAGCCCTTATGATATTTGGGTAGATAAAGTAGTTTATGCAACTATACATAATTAGGCATTACAACACTCGTGTGATGCTATTAAGAAACTCGCCTTCGGCTCGTTTCTTAAACCCACACTTGTAATGCCCTTCATTAAGCACAGTCGCATAAACTACTATTTTTTAATTCCGTTGTCATCTTCCCTTAACGGCACGTGACTTGCCTCAGGCGCCAGCCGCCATAAGAAGGCATCGAAAAAAATAAAATAATATATATTTTTCTTGATACTTACGCATGAAATGATACTTTTCGATCTTTCACAGTTAAAGTATAGTTTTTACATGTCCTAAAATCACAGGACGGCCTTTTTTTTTCGTTGTTTGAGGAAGTTATACACAAAAGTTATTTTTCATCCCCCCATCTCGGAAAGAGTATTTTTGCTCTTCGATATCTGAGTGCAAAAGCCGTTTTTATCGTCATGAGGGTAAAGTAAATTTGAATTTAGAACATCGTGTGCACTAAGCATGTGAATTCAAAACATCATTATACCTATTTACTTCTACCTCTATGGTGCCGAATTTATCGTACAATTTTTTTTTAATTTGTTAAGAACTCAAGACTCGGAACCTTCTTGGTGTACTTTTTTAAATATATTTTGCGCCCGCCATTTTCTTTTCACGTCATATTGTTAACACCTTAGGTTAAAAACAAGGAATCCAACTTGAAAACAAGTGACAAATCTATAATGACTACTCATTATCTAGTGACGAGGAAGTTTATAGAATCAACTGAATTTGTTAACAATGCGCAATTTTTTTATTGCGTTTATTCATTTCCTCGTTGAGGTGGGATGAAAAGTTACGTGTTGCACTCGAGTGCAAAGATTTTTCACCTCGTGCTCTTTTGATTCCCTCGCTAACGCTCAAGATTCTAAGTTTTGAATCACTCGCTTCGCTCGTGACTCAATTTCAGAATCTTTCGCTTGCTCGGTCATCAAAATTGAGCACGCGGTTAAAAAACAACTTTGCACTCTTGTATAACAAATAACTATTAATGTCACGTACTGCCGCGGCACTGGTGGGTACGCGACTAAATGAAAGTCCGGCAATTGCCTTGCATTCATGTTACCACTACAGAGCGCGGGCAACGTATCTATAGTTTTATATATCATTGGTACTAGCTATCCGTGCGGCTTCGCCCGTTCCGTACCGGGATAAAAAGTATCCTATGTGTTAATCCAGTTTGCAAATCATCTGTGTGCAAAAGGCAATTGCCCATTTTTGGCCATGAAACGCACACGAAAAAGATTTATGCTAAAAAACACGTGATAAATAAATATGAATTACTAGCTTCTGCCAGCGGCTTCGCCCGCGTGATGTTTGAAATTGTCCCACGGGATCTTACTACCGGGATAAAAAGTATCCTATGTGTTAATCCAGGTTATAAACCATCTGTGTGCAAAATTTCATCCAAATCCGTTCAGTAGTTTTTGCGTGAAAGAGTAACAAACATCCATACATACATCCATACTTACAAACTTTCGCATTTATAATATTAGTAGGATCAACTTATACACTTTATCTTAAGTAAGCAATATTTTAGCGTAATTAATAAGTTTTGAAATGATTAGATTAAGGGATCTACAAAACACCGGCACGGAAGTAGAAACCAATTTATATCGATTATCAATACGATTTTTTAGTCAAGTGACAGTAATCGACATAAAAACAGACAGTTTCCGACATTTTATGAAAAATAGGATGGTACTTCAAAACATTATTATAACTTGGAGAATATACATGGTATTGTCATCAAGTGAAATCAAATTAGAATTATTATAGATCAAAATAATTAAGTTATCGATTTTTATTTAATTGCACTGGCAACCGTTCCCTTGTTTTAAAAAGTCATAGTCTATGGTCGTCACGTAAACCACAGAGTACATTATACTACCACAGATTATACAAAGTTAACTCTCGACTCGTTTTTTTATCCCTGTTTGTTGTTGTTATTCTGGATTTTACATAAAACCAATGAATTGGCATTAAATGGACTCCTCGATTCTTCTAACCTTATCGACTTTATATTGATTTTGCTTCGGCTTCATCCGAAACTCCTCACATAGCTTGCTGTCGGGTGATAGATAACAAGCTATGATGATAGTTTTTACAATCAAATCCGAAGTTTTATTTAACCCGTTCTTTCTTTTTCAATATATTGACGATTTATATAACATTTATTACATTATTTCATAAGTGTGCACCCAAGGCCAAGATCACTATGAAACTTGGGCATGTCCCTTTCATCCAAATCCGTTCAGTAGTTTTTGCGTGAAAGAGTAACAAACATCCATTCATACATACATACTCACAAACTTTCGCATTTATTATTTTATTAGGATTTACGCCAAAAAAACATTTTAGATTGTTGAGAAAATACCTGCTAACACAGCCTCAGGCAGTAACTCTTCTAACAGCACTTTGTGTGCGGCGTTCCACTGCCCCGCGCCCACTAGATGCTCCGCCTCGACTGCAGGTAACCGCTGAAAGAAACCACATCAATATAAAATTAATTTGAATTCACATACAGAATGAGGGATTTTGTCTTTTTCAACTTGCCCAAGTCGCTGGATAGATGGCGCTGATCTAGGTACGTTACTGCAAGGAACAGAACGTCACATAATTTTACTTGGACCTAATGGTTATATTCGGAAGCTTATGCAAACGAAAGTGTCAGTCAACGAGCGTATGTGACGTGTGGTTTTTCAAGCGTTTTAGCTTTAGCACCTAGTAACGTAGTCAGTTCAACGCCATCTATCGAGTTCATGGAAACTATTTTCTTTTTTAAATTTTCAAAAAGAAAACTTCTCATTGATAGCCAGGATCAACGGCTAAACGTCTTTGCAGAGTCTCTAATCTTGGCCCGCAAGGGTCGAAGACCGACGGGGCTGCGGGACTGTTCGAGAGAGATACCGCAGCCCCGAAACGTACACGGCGATTATTAACAAGATTAAATAAATAAATAAATATCGCTGGACATGAACACACAGCGCCACCTAGCGCCACACTAAGCAAAGCTTGTGTCGTGGTCACTAGATAGTTGATATACTACATATATACTTTTTTGTTTGTAAATACATACTTATTATACATATAAACATCCATGACTCGGAAACAAATGTCCATGCTCATCACACAAACATTTGCTCCTACCGAGATTTGAACCCAGAACCCTAAGAACGTAAGGCAGCGTCACT
Source organism: Xestia c-nigrum (assembly GCA_916618015.1). Classification (NCBI taxonomy): domain Eukaryota; kingdom Metazoa; phylum Arthropoda; class Insecta; order Lepidoptera; family Noctuidae; genus Xestia; species Xestia c-nigrum. The sequence goes on from OU745268.1 coordinate 16,319,866, forward strand.
ACCACTACGCCATTCGAGTCGTCAAAGATTAAACTGATAAAATTTGTAAATTAAAGTCAGAACAAGGAAAATATAATTTAAATTACAAATTAAATTAAGGCGCTTAGACGAGCTAAATTAGCAACTCTATTTGTGGTGGTTCAAACTTTGTTTGAAATGCTGTTAGAATAAAGTTCTAATCAGCTTGCACTACAAAGTGATTGTTACGTCAGTTACTGCGGGCCAAATAGCGCGAAATGAGTGGTTTCGAAAGATTTACAAAAAAACTATTGATTGGATTAAAAAACTGAAACAGTATCATGCTAATATATTGCTTGTAGAATTATTTGCCAAAAAATCAGAATGATCGCATGCATATTAGTATGTTTTTTATTGTTTGAAAGATATTTTTAATAAGTTCGTGATTTCTTTTTATCGAGCCAAATTAATTGTATTATGTTTTCAAAACAGTATCATGCTAGCATATATCCTGAAGAATATCATATATTTTTCTGGTCTTCTTTATAGCAGTGAATCATATACTTGTAGTTATTATAAAACTCGCGATTAGCTCATGTAATCGCCTTAAGTTAAATTAAATTAAGACAACTGGACTGGACACGTCTGCCGCAGGCCCGATGAGCTGTGTGCCAAAATAACCAGTTTCTGGAGCCCTGATACAGCCAGGAGACCTCGCAGAAGATGGCGGAACGAGCTGGACAAAACCAATGACCAGTGGCCAACATTAGCCCTGGGGTCTAATTCTGCTATTATAGTAATATAATTATAGTAGTAATATGTCTTACGTGTGTATATGTATGTGTTTATTTATTGTATAAATGTAAATGGTACACCACAGGCTACCTGCAGTATTGTCTCTCCTTCCCCTTTAAATCCATCCAAAGGTTGTCTTTAAAAGATCGCTCTTAGCGATAAGACCGCCCATTGCGTCACCCCTTGTATAGTGTTTAAAATGTTTGTATTTATATTTTTATGGTGTACATAATAAAGAGTATTCTATTCTATTCTATTTAAATAAATTCGTCACTCCAACACGATTCCATTCTCATCCCATTGTCATTTTGCTTAAAGTTCGTAATCTGCTAAATTCATTATGGTCGGTCGATGGTCTTGTAATAAAATTGTGTTTTAATGGCATTGTCGTATTGTCATTATTATAAAACCCTTAGTACAAATGGCTTTCGAAATCTACTACAAAATGCAAACATTTATTCATGCCAGATTTCATGTACGAGATTATCATTCTATGACATTTCTTTCAATGAAGTGTAAGTGGTTGATCATTGAAAAGTCACACAGCACATTTCTACTAAGTCCTACTCATTGTTTTGTATCTTTTTTATTTATTATTGTGTGTGTGCTTTATTAACTGACGTCAAATAAATATTTTTCTTTCTTTTCTTTCTTTATAATGGTGCCATCATGATAGTAGAATTAACAAACTTTTCAAAGGAGATGTTCCAGAAATGTATGGAGCCTGGGCCAGCACTATGTACACTATATGTAAATATTGCTGTATATTACAGTAACCGGTTTTCATTGTTAATTTTCTTTAATTTCACTTCGTTTCCATGTACATTCACATGAGCTTGGTCAAGGAGAGCAACACAACATAAAATTAAACATGGCGGTTCAGAGCAGCAGTATGCAAACAATGACATTTTGACAATGACATTTGATTGAACAGATCCAATCCAAACTCAAAACAAAGACAAACGAAGATGTCACTTCTTAAAACTGTCAAAGTCGTCAAACGTCATGTCACACAACTGTCATGGCTACCCTAAAATAGGGTTTTCTTATTAAAAAACTACATTTATGTACGCCTGTACCCCACTTCAAATTAATTTATTAGTATTTTTATAGAATTCCCCTATTTTTTTCCTATTTCTCCATGTAGTGTACATAGTGGTGGCCCAAAATCAAACATCTCCTTTGACAGAACTTGATCATTATGAAATCAATGATCGACTACTCTGACACTATTGTTATAGCAGAATCGAGGCCCTGGATCGAATCAACTAGAAGTCATGGGGAGAGCCCTTTGCCCAGCAGTGGGACGATGCAGGCTAGCAGAAACAGTAACAGTAAAATGAAGACTAACTTACAATAAATGAAAAAAAGTGTCTTTCTCACCTCATACTTGGCTCTGTGCGCCTGTGCTAGCAGCAGCCATTTCTCTGGCACTCGCAGTCTTCTGATCAGTTCCAGTCGCGCCTTCAGCTCTGCTGACTCCGCTTTAGCGGGCGCGTGCCGTGATAGTACACCACGGATTAGGTGGCCGCGACTGTCAATACAAAAGAAATCATCATGTGACATCCGCTAGTAATTAAATAAATCTAACACGCCTGCGAAATGATTGACCTAGTTTTAGAGAAGTTAATAGTGAATGTATACTCACGCTATATCGTCGGGGTGGTAGGACAGAGCTAGTACGGCTAGATGCCACTCGCCGCTCGCTTCGAGCTGGTCAGCTATACCGGTGATGCTCTCTATAGATGGGTTACCGAACCACGTGCCCAGGAGGAAACTGGAACAAGAAATGTATGATATAACGTTTACTTTCATCGAAAAGGTAATGATATATTTAATGTTAACTGTTTTAATAATACTTGTTAAAATGGTTAAAGTAGAGTACACAACTCGTGAATAAAAAAACATCTCGGTTCTTGTATCCTTCGCTTCGCTCAGGATTCTACTTTAGAATCCTTCGCTGCTCTCGGGATACAATTTAGTCCCTCGAATTAAATTCCCATTTCTTGCAATTGTTGTATAATCAATATTATTTAATTAAAAGAAACAAGGAGTTTTAGGGCCAGTCTCACCGGTTCCGGATAAAGTGTCGGTTAGTTATCTGATAGTTAATACTATCTACCACTTAAAGGCTGGTTATAACTAATACTTTATCTACCAGATATCGCTATCCGACACCTGTGAAACCAAAAATGTTAGTTTATCTGGCAGATAAGTTCCTAATAGGCTAACCGACACTTTATCCGCAACCGGTGAAACTGGCCCTTATTGTCTCATCTCATTTTGTCCAAATATCTTTTGGTCCAGCGGTCGTTAGCGCGACTGCTGAGGATGAGGCCTGGGTTTGTATCCCGAGCCGAGCAGTGTTATTGGGTTTTTCCATAAGCCCCTTCGTACACAAGGCAACAAAAATCTTCGATACTCGACGATTTTAGTCTCCAAGCGACTGCCGCCATACAAATACATTGAAGTTCGTACACGAGTCGCGTCGCCGACATTATGGGACGAGAACGAACGAGTCCAGATCGCCACGCTGGACTTAACAGATTGGTCAGAAAGGGGATATTGCAAACAGGATAAGAAAGCCATGGGGGAAGCCTTAACGTAAGGCAGCGTCACTACCACTACGCCATTCGAGTCGTCGGCCCAGCTTTAGGGCTTTGCCCAGCAGTGGGATAGATCAGGCTGACATTAAAAAAAAAATGCGCGCACTACGAAAATAAATCGTTGCTAATAAAAAAGTGCGAATTAAAGTGGTAAATTGACAATAATTCCTGCGCGAATAAGATATTGGGAATAAACCCAGATTTCGATACAGCTTACAGAGTTAGTTTCCCGCCAAATTATTTATTCTATTTAAAATTTTAATTAAGGAACACACCGCGTCACTGCCGCGGGCGGATCCGCTTAGATTTTGTTTTTAATTCACACTGGCTGTTTATACACTAACAAAACCGCAGCTTTTTTTTAATTATGATAGATTTTCTGCAGCCGATTGCCTGACCAAATTGAGTTCTATTTTTGAATGTATTTCTAGTAACTTACCATAGACTATAATCCAAGGGGTCGGGTGTATACCCGGCGGGGCGCAGTTTCGGGCGCGAGTTGAAGGCGCGCGCTCGTATCAACTCGTATCGCAGGTCTAGTACGCGACGTCTTTTGCCGTTCTGTACAAGATAAATTATACAGGGTGTATTTCACCTCATCACAAAGCTGTTAACCAAGCATTCTGTACATCAAACTAAGTAACTTAACGCAAAAAATATTGCTAGGAAACAACTTTTTTTTTTTGAGGTTATAAATCATGTTTTGTGGTATAACTCAATGTAACACACTCAAAACATTGTGCGGATGGATGGATTGAATAGTACGGGGGTCGTAGAGATATTTAAAGTAAAAATCATGCGATAAAAAGTGAAATTTAAAAAAAAGCTTGTCAAAATCTTGCAACTTTGATATTGGGATATCACCGTAACTGGAAGGTACCCAGGTATAGTGTAGAACAAAAAAATGATCAGAATGACGAGTAGAACAAGTGCCTTTCGTATTCGTTAAGAGGTGTTTTACACCCTTTATTAGATGAAATTATAATAGGCTTGTCTAATAAAAAATCTAATAAGTTCGTCAGTTAGATATTATGAAAAAATATTTGACTCGTATTTTTTCTTTTGTTACGTAAACCAAAATTGACGAAGATACAACGACTTTAAAATTCTCAATACGTCACGCCGTGGTATCATTTTTGCGGGTTCTGACGTCACGAGCTTTGATGCGTTTTAACTTTGTCAATATTCATTAGTTTACAAAAAAAAAAAATACGTGTCCATTATTTCCCAATACTCTTACTGACAGACTAAATATATTTATTCAGTTGACAAGCCTATTATTGAACTCCGCGCAGGCGAAGTCGCGATTTCACAATCACTACATATTACAAAACATAGTCCGGCGCTGCGTCTGTCTGTCTGTTCATGACAAACTCAAAAACGATTGCACCAATTTTCATGCTGTTTTTCACCAATGGATAGAGTGGTTTTCGAGGAAGGTTTTAGTATACAGGGTGTAAACCACCTCATCACAAAGCCGTTAACTAAGTAAACTAAGTAACTTGACGCAAAAATTATTGCTGGGAAACGAAATTTTTTTGGAGGTTAAATCATGTTTTGTGGTAGAACTCAATGTAACGCACTTAAAACATTGTGCTGATGGATGGATTGAATAGTACGGGGGTCGTGGAGGTGTTTAAAGTTAAAATCTTCCAAAAAAACTTGTTTAAAAAAAAATACTTTTGAAAAAGTTGTAACTTTGACCCCCCATATCTCAGTAACTAGAAGGTTCCCAGGTATGACGTAGAACAAAAAAATGATCGCAATGATAAAATAAATAAATAAAAAAATAAATAAAAATGTTTATTTCAATTACAAAAGGCTTAAAGAAAAAGTATTTGGAGACCACCTTTTAAGCAAGGAGATGCTTGTGTTAGGTGACTCCGCTCTTCCGCATAACATTAATATTACAATGCAATTGAATACAACTTAGAGCTATAGAAAGTTATACAAATTTAAAAATTGAACTTAAAAATTAAAAAATATTAAAGTAAAAAAGTAAAAAGAGGAGCGCAGTTGTGAGGTGTATGTAGGTAGGTTAAAGTGTGTTTGTGAGAGTGAGTGTGTGTGTGTGTGTCGGAGTGAGTGTGTGTGTGTGGGAGTGAGGGTGAGTGCGTGTATGCATTGAATACGAGTTGTATTACATTTAGTTTTTTTTTTTTTAGGTTTAGGTTAGCCCTGTGACAATGTCTTGGGATCGGAAAAAGCCAGGGACGGCTTCCTCCACTAATAATTAATGACCTCAGACATATAAATTTATTAAACAAGATATTAAAGCAACGATATCATAGCCTCAATTTCGTCGTAGCTTTTACTCTTGAGCCAGTCAGTCACAGCCAATTTACAGTCCCGAAGTTTCAGAGGATGGATGAGTAGCTCTTTGTTTAATAGGTTGTAGAAATGGGAAGATTGTCTTGCATACTGCCTCTTGGCAAAAACAGACTTAACTGGGACTGTTGGAGCGACTAAGTAGCTTCTTCTACTTCTCATACTCGGCTTCTCGGGATCATATGGAAGGGATTTGTGCTTTCTCAATATAAGATGGAGCAGGTAAAGTTTCCTTACAGACAGAAGGTCAGTGGTTAGATATAGGCTTTGGGTCGGGAATCTATAGGGTTTGAAGAGCATAACCTTAAGGAGAGATCGTTGTGCCCTCTCAAGTTCCAAAAATTTCATTTTGGTTGTCCCACCCCAGCATGGCAAACAGTACGTTATAATTGATTGGGCCAATGATACGTAGACTTTCTGCAGAAGATTCTTAGAGGCAACGTATCTCAATGTTTTAAAGGTCCATATTAATTTCCTGACCCTTTTCATGATTAATTCAGTGTGCATGTGCCAGGATAAACGCTGGTCAATCATGATGCCTAGGTATTTAGTGAATTGTAACCTGTCAATGTTTGTACATGAGCAGTCAGGATTTGCGGGGTTGGTACAGCAGTGGATCTTAATTTGGAATTCGAGTGGTGGTTGCGTGTTCGCATACTTGGTGAAGCATATATAGTTCGATTTGGAGGCATTTAGCGTGAGGAGGCTATGATTTAGCCAATCTGCAATCTTTGACAGACCAGTTTCAGCTGCCCTTCTAACTTTTGCCCAAGTCTTATCAGCAAAGACGATGGCGGTATCATCCGCATAAGAGAAGATGCGACCTCCGTCAATACTCATATTGCAAAGGTTGTTGATGTAAATAAGGAATAATGTCGGACCAAGGACACTTCCCTGCCCAACGCCGTACGAAACTGTTTCCTCCATGCTAGTAAACTCTCCTATTTTCACTATCTGTTTGCGATTGTACAGGTAGGATTTGAATAGCTCGAGAGTGGGCCCCCTTATACCGATGTTTTCGAGCCTGTGCAGCAGTACGGGGACAGATACTGTGTCAAATGCTTTTTTGAGGTCAAGGAAGACTGCCAGACATTTGCTACCCTTGTCCACCTTGTCAACTATAGAAGTAGTTAGTGCCAAAACTGCATCCTCAGTAGACCTACCCTGCCGAAACCCAAACTGAGACGGCGACAGAATGTTGTGCTTAGAAAGGTATTTAATTAAGCGTGAGTTTAGAAGTCTTTCTAGGATTTTTGATATAGATGGTAGCACTGAGATTGGCCTATAATTTGACGGGTCTGAACTGTCCCCACCCTTGTACACGGGCGTTATTAGGGCTACTTTCAGGGCTTCCGGGAAAACTCCCTGCTCAAAGCAAAGGTTTGTCATATAAGTTAAGATGGGGACAATTTGCTCGTGTGCAGCTTTAAGAAATTTAACGGGGATGTTGTCCCAACCAGGGGCACTCTCTGATTTTAAACCCATTAAAGTAGCATGAACTTCGCAAGGGTCTGTTTCGAGAAGAACAAAAGAAGAGGACAATGAAAAATCAGGGTGAGAGTCGTTCTTATTGACTGTAGGAGACGGAGATGGTGTGATGTTATCCGCAAGAAGCTTTCCTATGTTGGAGAAGAAGCCATTTACCCTGTTGACAGAGTTCTGAGGGGTATTGGATAGTTCAAGGAGATCCAAGTTACTTGTTTTTTTGGGTTTCCTCTGGGTAATGTTGTTAATGATCTCCCAAGTTTTTTTGGGGTTTTTGTGCGCTTTCGTGAGTTGCTCTCTGTCATATTTCCGTTTTTGTTTTTTAGTAATTTGGGTGCAGTAGTTTCGATACCTTTTGTAGGTAATTTTTAGCACCTCATTGAACGGGTCCAGTTTCAGTTTCCGTTGCATGTTATTTCGATTGTGAATACAGCGCAATAAACCAATAGTCATCCACGGTTTCAGTGTTCTATTTTTTAACGGGATCATCATAGTAATAGTACTGAGTGTGATACAATTGTGAAGAATTTTGATTAAATTATCTGTAAGTGTGTTAGGGTTAGTTAGTTTAAGCAGGTCTGCCAGGTTACTGTCTTTTAAGTGGGCGATACTCTTGTCAAAGTTAAGAATTGATTTTACTTTAGCGGGTATTATGACCTTTGTATGGTTTGTAATTTTTAGAAAAGTCATGAAGTGATCTGTGATTGTAGTGTGAATAATTGCAATGGACGCGGTTTTAGTATCGGGTTTGAGCTTTAATATGAAATGGTCTAGACAGCTTTTGTCTCTCGTGGGACGCGAGTGACCCGGGAGAAGCCCATGCATTGCCAGCATGTTAAGATACTTAAGCCTATTTGTGCGTTCATGTGATTGCTCGCCTTGATTGAAGATAAGATTAATGTTAATGTCACCAGTGACAATTACATTTTTAGTTGATGCAATGGTGGTAAGGTGATCATTCAAGGAATTAATGAATTGGTCAGCGTTTGCAATTGAGGGGGACCGATAAATCGCGATAACTGTTAGGTCAGGTGAGATATGAACCTCCAAGCAAGATGCGTGAGTTAGCTTAATTTCTCTGATTTTACATGCATGTGTGTTTTTAATGTAAGCGACCACTCCATCAGCCTTGTTAAGATGATTTGTAGATTGGTGTGAATGATAGTTGGCTAATTGAGGTATCTGTTTCAATAAGTTTAGTCTACATTCAGTTAGGATTATCAGGTCGATGTCCATTTTAAGATTTATTAAGTTTAGTTGAAGGTCGTCGAAGTTAGAATAAATAGATCTAATATTTTGTGACACAATGGTAAAATCAGGAGGGTTTGGTCTAACCTGGTTGTTAAAGTCGTTGAGTTCACCTTCGAATACTTGGGCTATTTCATGATTGTCTATGTCTTTCAAAGTCTGTAGGGTGCTAGCCATAATTGTATGTTTTATAAGTGCAGAAGAACGTAACTATACAGATATTTAGTGCGTGAGTGAGAGTATGAGTATATGTAGTGGCTGTGAAAGCCTGAATGAGTGTGGAATTGAGCGGAAAGTGTGTGAGGGTGCGTGATAGACTAATACTTAACCTAACAATCGGGTTTTTACTTATCCTAATACAACATGATTTTGAGAGTGATAATATTAATGATGTGAGAGAGTGATGAAGGGAGAGTGTGTGGTTGAATGTCGAGAGTAAAATTTTTGTGTGCGAGAATATTTCATTTGTAAAATACAGAAAGGTATGTATTAAAGTGAGTATGCGTGTAGGAGTGAAGTTATTTATATCAAGATTATTAAAAAGCAACTTAAATTCTAAGAAAACATGATAAAATGTAAGAAATAAAAAACAAAATAGAGTGCGCACAGTTACAGGACAAACATAACTGTGAAGACGATGTTTTAGCGATAGTCAGGTTCCCTGTGTCAGTTGGTGGATCTGCGCTTCTGACTTGACTGTTATTCTTTGCGAAGTTTCGTCTTTCCTTAAATATACTTTGCCGTAAGCTGTCCAGCAAAATTTAAACTTCTTAGCCTTGACCAGATCACGCGCAAGAAAATGCAGGCGAGAGCCTTTCGCAGTAAGTTGCTCCGACACAAAAATAGGAGCTTCCGTATTAGTACGGCACCCTACATGTTTGGCGACAAGCTTGCTTTGGTGTCTGGTATTAAAAGCTTTACACATCTTGAGGAGTTCAGTCTTCAATAGCGTTGAAGAGGTTTCTACAATTATGGGGCTATTCTGTTCTTCCTTCTTGCTATTCACTCTGTAAACATCTTTGATGTCACTTTTCTCAATTTTGCAATCTACAGTTTTGGACAGACATAGTACCATCCCAATCAGATCCTCTTTCGATTCTCCACTCGTCTTTGGCACATTTTTTACCTGAAAGTTAGATTTCCGATTTGACATCTGCATATCTTCAATTCTACTCTCTAATACCGTTATATAGTCTCTGTCCTTTACGGCCTGCTTTTCCAGTTGGTCAATCTTACTAAGCATGTCTTTGTTTTGTGCTGCGAGAAAGGTAACCGAACTCTCAATGTTAGTGTTCGTCTTTTGTATATTAGACAAAGCCAGGCTTATTTTATTTATTTCTTTCTCTAATTCCTGTTTTTGCTCAGTCATAAGAGAAGACATAAAACTCTTAATATCGGTATCCTCGCTATGTCGCGGCCTTTTAGACCGAGTATAAACAAAGTTTGGCGGTGTGGTTTCTTGATTGAGTTGATTTAGATCCGATTCCGACATTGATTTATCCATCTGGCTAACAGCTATAGGTACTAGGACAATAGAACCGTGAAGGAGTTTATCGAAGCGTTACGTGCGCTGCACGCTGAGACGGTCACTTGCGATAATAAAATAATCCGCACTCGAGCGCAGTCGCTCAACAATACCAGGGATACAGAAAAACGCAGGTGATTTGGTTATGTTCCTATTGCTGCATGACGAAACGATGAACGAGAGAACCAAAAATCCAAAAATTCCTCTTACTTTGATGATGATCCTTGTCCGAGTTACTAGGCGCGCAGAAATCGCTGGTGCGCACACGCACAGGTTTACTAGAAGAGCCGTCGGTGTTTGGCCTGTTTCTATCTTGCTTGCACTTCAATAGTGTTAGCGCGTCGGAATAGGATGACAATACACTCGTGCGTGCGCTTTGATGTTTACATGCGTGAACAGTAATTAGTTAATGAGATGAGTATTGTTGTCTCACCCGAGCTTGATGAACGCACTCTTCGCTCCAGTGAAGTGCTTCACTCCTCGTGTCTTATGCACTCCTATTTTTTTTCGCTTGTTTTTGGTGACTAATTTAATTCATATTTTAAATAAAAACAAGTTAATAAAGTTCACAGGCACGTCTACTCTTTACAGAGGTCCGGGGAGAGAATGATGGGGAGAACAAGTGACTTTCGGCTTCGTTAAGAGGTGTTTTACACCCTTTATAATAACTGTCCCACACCTAATTTGTACGCGGGTATTACCTAGTTTTGAATATTAAGGTGTCAAACACGTGGTCGGCAACTAATGACAGGACGTCAATACTTACATTGACAACGGTGACGTCATAGGTGGTGACGTAGGGCGGTAGAGGCAGCTTCATACACATCTCGTCGCTCTCAATCAGAGACAGGTCTACGTCGTCGTCGCCATCTTGGATCTCGTTAGAGAAGAAACTCTCGTATGTGCGCATCACTTGTTCGAGGGACGGTATGTAGGGGCAGAGGTATCTGTGGGAGAAAGAGACATCAAACTATCATTATTTGCATTGGGAAAAGGCTATTTTCTAGGGATGCCTCGATACGCCTTTTTGCCGATACGATACCGATACTGTTACAAAAATATCGGCGATACTGATGCCGATACGCTTATTGAATTCAAAAAGGACGGCAGAATAAATAAAACACAATTAATTAATAGTTTTAGTAATCAAAATTAACATTTATAAGATTTTTATTTAAAAAAACAAAGTATTTAGGTTTTGGGGGCAAAGGCGATTTCGCAAGTCTGTTTGAATAAGACTTGCTGTGGAAAATAGTCTCTCAGATGCGACAGAACTCATTTGGAAACTAAAGTAGGTACATCTGCGCCATTTTTTTCAAGTTTGGGTATAAGACGTCATTTGAAAAGTATCGTTGTATCTGCCACAAGAATATCGCCGATACCGATATATCGGCAAACCCGAAGTATCGCCGATATATCGGTAACGACTCGAATGGCGTAGTGGTAGTGACGCTGCCTTACGTTCTTAGGGTCCCGGGTTCGAATCCCGGTAGGAGCAAATGTTTGTGTGATGAGCATGGACATTTGTTTCCGAGTCATGGATGTTTATATGTATAATAAGTATGTATTTACAAACAAAAAAGTATATATGTAGTATATCAACTATCTAGTGTCCACGACACAAGCTTTGCTTAGTGTGGTACTAGGTGGCGCTGTGTGTTAATGTCCAGCGATATTTATTTATTTATTTTATCGGTATCGGATGCATCCCTACTATTTTCCCAATAATTGGCGTCGGCTACCAGTCTAACCGGATACGCACTACATAAATACGAAAAACTTTATTCCGAAAGTCACAAATCGTTGGTGCGTCTGCCAAAACCGTTATGTGCATTTTTTTGCTTTGAAATCGAATTGCGCATCGATTACAAAAACAAATGTGTTATTTCCGTCCAGAAATCGATTTGACAAAATCTATATGTGCACCTAATTTTCATTTCTGGCAATGATAAATTGGTTATGTGTTCAATAAATTGGTTATGTGTTCAATAAATTGGATATGTGTTCAATAAATTGGTTATGTGTTCAATAAATTGGTTATGTGTTCAATAAATTGGTTATGGGTTCACATCAAACGTTTTCAAATCACGTTTTTATCCATTGCACAGAGAAGATTTGTCAGAATTGGATTGCGAGTATTTGCGAGTGACGAAAAGTACATGTTATCATTTTCACTAGTATCTCAGCTCATACGTATTATTTTTTGCCACCATACCGCATTTTTAATTTATTGATAAGTCCATCAATCATTTAAAAAACTTGTTTTTTGTCTCCCCTGACAACTTGACTAAATACATCGAATTTCAAAATACTGATTTTCATAATTCCGAATGATTTAAAATTACGAATGTATCAACCCCGACTCATTAATTCTATTGCCATAATTCCTAAGGCCCTGCGCAGACGACAGACTATCCGTCACGCAGGTTCTATTTCACAGACAAAAAAGTCTGTGAAAAAAGAACCTATCCAATTATATGCAGTAACGTACACGACGCACAAAAAGTCCGGCGCACAAAAAGTCCGTGTGATTCGGGCAGACCGCACCGCGCCGCGGCACGCCGCTCCGCACAAAAAGTGTGTGAAAAAAATTGAACGTTTGCTTCAACGCGCGCTAACGCAGACGGCGCACACTTTAGTCGGCAATCTGCATTTGCTAGAGGTTCTTAAAAATTCTTAAATTCTCTATTTCTTCTTCTTTTTCTGTACTTCATGTACAAAATAATACTTCGCGATCTCTGCCCGATTTCCATAGCGTCTACGTCCCTACAGCTCTGCCGACAAAATGATCGAAGATGTGCTTCGTGTGCGTTGAGTCTGTGAAAAATCCGCGACCGACTTTTTGCGCGCCATGCAGACTGGCCGTGAAGTGTGCCGTCTGCGCAGGGCCTTAAGGAGATCATACAGCCTCCATAAATTGTTGGGCTATTTTCAAAAGTCAACTAATATAAACTTATTATTTGGATAGAACATAACATAATGAACATTTTTATGACAATGAGAAGTTTTCTTTTTGAGAATTACAAAAAATAGTTTCCATGAACTCGATAGATGGCGTTGAACTGACTACGTTACTAGGTACCAAAGCCAAAACGCTTGAAAAAACACACGTCACATACGCTCGTTGACTGACACTTTCGTTTGCATAAGCTTCCGAATACAACCATTAGGTCCAAGTGAAATTATGTGACGTTTCGTTCTTTGCAGTAACGTAGTCAGATCAACGCCATCTATCCAGCGACTAGGGAAGAGTTGAAAAAGAAAATCCATCATTATTTGGACCTTATTAAAAGTCCTTTTGCAATATCTCGGTTATAATATGAACTATTTGAACTCAAAATCAAAATCAAAATATTTTATTTCACATAGGCCTGGATGGGCACTTATAAAACGTCGAAAAAGGTGCACGGTTCGCGTTGGTCGATTCCATGGAGAAGAACCGGCAAGAGACTCCATGGTTACTCTTTTCTAATCGTTTGGTATTACAATATTATTGTTTCATTACAGCATTAGTACTAGAGTATGGGGAGACAGCGTAGGCCCGACAATAGGTCGTTGCTCGCTATACAAGAAATGTAAAACAAGGTACAAATGTAGAACATGTAGAAATGTAAAACTCTTCAAGCTACTCACCTGGCAGTAGCATGCAACGCTCTCAACCAGTCAGTCTCCAGCAGCTTGTCTCTGGGCGAGCTCTGCCCAGCGATGAGGTGCAGCGTGGCCCAGCGGTGGGACGATATCAGGGTATCGGCGCCGCACTCACGCCAGAGAGATAATTGACGGGTTATTAGGGAACGGAATGTTGGGTCGCCTGGGAACAACAGAAACATAGTAAAAAAAAATAGGGAAATATTTTTATAACGGTGAATATGGCCAGATACCGCACTAGAAAGACAGGTTTGGAAGGATAAAAGGGAAGTTTGTTCCAAATTTTGTTTTTAATTTATTATTTTACTTTTTTATATTCGTATTTTTCATGTGAGGTATTTTGAAGGAGGGGGGGAGGGGAGAAGTCGAGCCATATGTCACCCAATCTCCCAAGGGAGGGGGTATCTCTTTAATTTAGTAAATAGATACTTGTCTCTACTAAAACATGGCCAAATCTTATACAATAATATTTAATAATAAATATTCACTGAAAATAATTGAACAATCAAGCACAGATTACCGTATTTATACTAAACTACGAGTTTAGTCAAATCTGACGATATCTCACTAAGGGGCCTCCCCCTTAGTGAGATATCGTGAGATTTCGGGGCCGAAAAACAAACAAACATTAGTAGTCAAATAAAGCTTGTTAAAAGTATATCCTTTTATTTTGGGACGCACCCGCCACACTATTCTCTGCCCATTGTAACTGCCAGAATCAACAGTGGCGACCATCAGAAAAGCGCCGAGATAATAAAGATCGACGAAGTCCCAGAGAATGAATTTAACTGTCTTGGTACCCGCAACGAAATAATCAGAAAAAAATAGCCGAGGAGTAGAAAAAAAGCGGCCAAGTGCGAGTCGGACTCGCCCATGAAGGGTTCAGTAGCAGCAAGTAATATAATATAAAAGTTACGATTTATGACGTATTAAAAAAATACTACTCTCGTTCAAACCAATTTTCGGTGGAAGTTTACATGGAAATGTAAATCATATATTTTTTAGTTTTATCATTCTCTTTTTTCTGAAGTTACAGGGCGGGGGGGGGGACACACTTTTCAACTTTGGAAGTGTCTCTCGCGCAAACTATTCAGTTTAGAAAAAAATGATTTTAGAAACCTGAATATCATTTTTGAAGACCTATCCATAGATACGTGTGGGTTTGATGAAAAAACAAATTTTGAGTTTCAGTTCAAAGTGTGGGGAACCCCAAAAACTAATTATTTTCTTTTTTCTATTTTTGTGTGAAAATCTTAATGCGGTTCACAGAATACATCTACTTACCAATTTTCAACAGCATAGTTCTTGTAGTCACGGAAAAAGTGGCTGTGACATACGGACGGACGGACAGACAAACAGACATGGCGAATCTATAAGGGTTCCGTTTTTAGCCATTTGGCAACGGAACCCTAAAAAAGCCGTAATTTCCACTACTCTCCATATCAGCAGTAGACAGAACGAAACAAGGCCAATAGGGACAAAAATACATTTACAAGTGGTGTTCTGTATATAGCCCATGATTGGACAATTCTTTTTTTGAATATTCTTGTGCGCTCGCCAAAACGGCACGCTATTGGTTGCACCGTGCTGCATGTCACTGCAACAAGGCGATCTGCGCGCCATCTACGAGGGACGCCTAGTGAAACTGTGAAAAGCGGGAAATATAGTTCAGTTTTTTAGCTCGTTCGAACAGCATCTAATAATTTGACTCCGTGAGTGAAAATTGTTATTTGGACAATCTGTACACTACCGTGTTTTGTGCAACGGTGGGATCATCTTCCCACTAAATAATCAAGAAGCGGCTGCAGCTGAGAAAAGGTGAGTCGTACTCGAATTTTTCTTAATTTGGTTGTTTCTTGACTGGGCGAACGAGTATAACTCAGTTCATACAGAACATCCTCTTTTACATCAAAAAACGTTAAATTCATACAGTCCATTCCTCTATCCCACATTCTGGTCCATTCGAGCCCGGATTCTAGTTATTCCAGCCCGAATTTTTCATTTTTTTTGTTCTAAAACAACGCGTCCATAATGGCGGAAGTTTTAGAAACGAGGCAAAAAATATTAATAGTTAGAAAAGAATATTTATTTACGAAAATACAAAAGCTTTATGATTATTCAAAAAAGTTGGGAACAGATCCAGATAAATTGCAATTGTTTACGGTATTATTGTCGGAAATGGAAAGTGTCCGTACTAAGTTTGAATCCACTATATTTGATTTGTATGAAACAGAAATACAAATTAAACCGACTGCTAAAATGTCGATCAGTGAACTTGAAACATTTGATGAAATGTATAATGCATGTCAATTAATCGCTAGGAAGCATTCAAAAACAGAAAACGAATTCTTTCCTGCGCTGGACAAAAATGATTTAGTAGTTCAACCCGCGTTACCTAAGTTAACATTATTTCAATTTGACGGTGAAGTTGAAAACTGGATAACTTTTTATGATACGTTCTCATCATTAGTTCACAATAGGAATTTCTCAGATATCGATAAATACCATTACTTACTTTCATGCGTTAAAGGTTCTGCTTTAAATATTGTTAAAAATTTACCTATCACGGCCGCTAATTACAGATTAGTTTGGCAAAGTTTAGTTGACAAATATCACGACCACAGAACGCTAGCATGTAGGTATTTTGATAAAATGTTGAACTTTTCACCGTTAACTAAAGATACTACGTCGAACTTAACTTCATTTATAGAAACCTTTGATCATTCACTTAAAGCGATTCAAGCATTAAACATAACAAACTTAGATGATTTCTTATTGTGTCATTTGGCATTACAAAGACTTGATCCTCATACGCGTAAATTATTCGAAGAAAGCCGTGATCAAAAGTCGATACCTACTTTTGCGGAACTAATTGATTTTGTAAACAAACAAATTAAAGTTCTAGAACACACTTTCATAAACAGCTCTTCAAATAACACGTCGAAATCTAGTAATACACAAAATAAAAGCCAAACTAAATCTTCGTCTAAGGTAATTCTCAATACGGCACGCACTTCAAACAATAATAATAACAACCGTAATAATAATTCTAATTTTTCTTGTGTGATTTGTAAACAAAATCATATGATTTATCGATGCGATCAGTTTCGTAAATTGTCGGTCGATGAAAGAATGAACCGTGTTCATTCACTTAATCTGTGTCTTAATTGTCTTAAATCTGACCATCAGTCTAATGTTTGTAAAAGTACAATGACCTGCGGGGTATGTGCATCACCGCATCATTACTTATTGCATAAAGATAATGCGACGGAAAGCGCGGGAATATCGTCCGTGGCGAACACCCTGACTGTGCAGCCGTCTCTTTCGCACGCGCAGCAAGCGCTTGTTTCGTCTCACTTCGTAAGTGACACGAACTGTTCCATTCAGCAAGCATTATTTACTGATTTAAACTGCGAATACGGAGTTGTGTTAGGTACTACCCGTGCACATGTTATTGACTGTGTTGGTCAATATCAAGACTGCCGTGCAGTCATCGATTCTGGAGCTCAAAGTTCTTTCATAACTGCTGATTGTGCCCAGAAATTAGGATTACAACGTAAAAAATGTCCTTTTACTATTCACGGTATAGGTGGAGGCATCGTTAAAAATCAAGGCATGATTACTTGTACACTAAAACCAAGACATGCGAATAGTCCGACATTTAGCGTTAATTTAGTAGTTATTTCAAAGGTGTCCGCGGATATGCCTAATGTATCTTTCACAGATAATGTCATTAACGAATATGACACTTATAGGTTAGCGGATCCATTGTTTTTCAAGCGTTCGCGAATAGATATTTTGTTAGGAAACGACATAGTGCCGGATATCATTAGAGATAAACCGCTAGTAATTAAGGATAGTATTCCGAGTGTTATTAATACCGTTTTTGGTTATGTTATTAGCGGAAAATTATACCCACCTAATAATACTAATAGTTCGCAAAATCTTAATTTATCCGTTTCATATGACGAAGAACAATCGATTGATAAATCATTACGCGATTTTTGGGAAATTGAGGAAGTGCCGTGCACACCTTCAATAAATCCATTGGATCATTTAGCCGAGGAAATATTCTCTAATGAACATACCCGAGAATCGAACGGGCAATACGTGGTTCCGCTACCGTTTGCGCCCGAACGCCCGCCGCTAGGTCAAACGCGTGCGGTGGCTGAGCGTCGGTTATTGTATACGGAACGTAAGCTCGCGCGCACTCCGGATTTAAATAATAAGTACAAGGAATTTATGCGAGAATATGAAGAACTCGGTCATATGGAGCTTTATCAGGGTGATCAACCTAGCAAATACATAATTCCACATCATAGTATTTTGCGACCTAGTAGTACCTCCACTCCTTTACGTGTAGTGTTCGACGCGTCTGCGAAAAGTAGCAATAACGTGTCTCTAAATGATATTCTATTAATCGGCCCTAAGTTGTATCCGGATATTGCGGCAATAATTTTGAAATTCAGACTTTTTGAATATTGTCTGGTTAGTGACGTATGTAAAATGTATCGTGCTATAGCCTTAAGAAAAGAAGATCGCTTATATCAACACGTTTTATATCGGGAATCGCCTAACGATCCAATAAAATTATACGAATTAAAAACCGTAACATACGGACTTAGTTGTTCCCCGTTCTTAGCAATTCGTACGCTACTTCAATTAGCTAACGATGAAGGAAAACGTTTTTCTTTCGCTGCTCAGGTCCTCCGTGAGGGTGTTTACATGGACGATATTCTATATTCTTGTAATACTTTTGAGCAAGCTTGCTTAGTACAGGATCAATTAATTGGTATTTTTGAAAGTGCCAACTTCACTTTAAAAAAGTGGATGAGTAACAGTGAGAAGTTACTACAACGCGTTCCATTTGAAAATAGGGAAAATTCAGTAACATTCGTTAAAGATGAAAACGACTGTACCATTAAGGTTTTAGGTCTTAAATGGATTCCAAAATCTGATCATTTTATTTTTTCAGTTAATTTAACAGACAACGAGTCAACAAAACGATCAGTACTAAAATTACTAGCGTCGATTTACGATCCCGTGGGTTTTATTGCGCCATGCACTTTTGTAGCGAAGCAGATCATGCAAGAGTTGTGGAAGCTAGGCATCGGGTGGGATGAAAGGTTGCCAGATAACATAAAAAAATCGTGGCAAACCTTTATTTCTGAACTCCCCCTGTTACAAGATTTACGTATTGAACGTCACATGTTATTGCCGAGTCAAACGGAATGTGACTTAGTTGGATTCTGTGACGCGTCGTTGTGTGGTTACGCAGCATGCGTGTATGTGATCAGTCGCGACCGGAAGGGTAATGTGAAGGTTCGTTTAGTGACCTCGAAATCTAAAGTTGCACCAATAAAACCTGTAACGATTCCTCGGTTGGAGTTAATGGGTGCTGTCTTGTTGAGCAAATTAATGAAGTTCGTAGTTGACACATTTACTCGCGTCAAAATTAACAAAATAACAGCAGCCTCAGACTCGACAGTCGTACTGTCGTGGCTGCAAACGGAACCATATAAACTGAAAACTTTTGTCAGTCATCGTGTTACTCAAATTATTGAAGTTTTACCCCCTCATTTTTGGCGGCACGTGTGTAGTGCACATAATTTAGCTGACATTTGTTCTCGCGGAGCGTCTCCGGCGCAACTTGTCAGTTGTAATCAACGGTGGTTACAGGGCGCTGATTGGATGTATCAAAATTATGTCGATTGGCCAATGACTGTGTTTATTAATGAGAGTAATAATAAACTACCGGAATTAAAAGCGTCGGTTAATTTATTGACTGAGAGTAATAATGAAAACTTTCATGAATCTAAAACAGAATTTTGTGAAAGAATCTTTCAGCAGTTTTCTTCATTTTCCAAATTGCAAAGATCGTTTACTTGGATTTTAAGATTGAGACACAGAAAGGGTGATATGAACACTCACAAGTCTGGAGTATTATCTACCTTCGAGTTAAACGAAGCTCGCGATAAATTGATAAAGTTAGTTCAAACTGCTTATTTTGAAACTGAAATTAAAATGATAAAAGATAAGAAAAACGTACCATCATTACGTAAGTTATCTCCATTTCTTGATTCCGATGGTTTCCTCAGGGTAGGGGGTCGCATCGGTCATTCCGAACTTCCTTATAATGCTAAACATCCGCGTCTTCTTCCAAAACATAGTTTATTTACTAAATTGTTGATCAATTATTTACATAGGCAATATTTACATGTAGGTCCGCGTACCTTACAAAGTATAATTAATGAGAATTTTTGGATATTGTCTGCTCGAAACGTCATTAGATCCGTTTTGTGTAAATGTAAAACGTGTTTTAAATGTAAACCGTCTGTTCTACAACCCGAAATGGCACCTTTGCCACCAACTCGGTTGATACCTAATAAGGTATTTTCTAACGTCGGAGTTGACCTCGGAGGTCCATTCTTAATTAAAGAAAGCTTACGTCGTAATGCTAAAGTGACAAAAGCTTATCTAGCATTGTTTGTCTGCTTTTCAACAAAAGCAGTACATCTTGAGGTGTTATCTTCTCTCTCCGCCGACTGTTTCCTTGCGTGCTTGGACAGATTTGTAGCTCGTCGCGGCCTATGCGCGGTTTTATATTCTGATTGCGGCACTAACTTTGTTGGCGCAAGTAAACATCTGTCTCAAATTCAAAGGTTCTTGCGTGAGAGTCAAAATGACATTTCAGATGGCTGCTCTAAAAGGCAGGTAGATTGGAAATTTAATGTACCTAGTGCTCCACATATGGGTGGTCTCTGGGAAGCTGGAATAAAGTCAGCAAAATATCATTTAGTACGTAGTGTAGGGGAAAAATCCTTAACGTTTGAGGAACTTTCCACGATATTTTGTAAGGCAGAAGCCAATTTAAATTCGCGTCCCTTGTGCCCACTACCGGCCAGTGATAATCCTAACGAGTTTAATGTCTTAACCGCCGGACACTTTCTCATTGGTCAAAGCTTAACCTCTATACCCGAGTATGACGTTAAAGATGTGAATATTAACAGACTGTCACGTTGGCAGTATATACAAAAGTGTTCCCAACTTTTCTGGAAACGATGGAGTCACGAGTATTTACACACTTCAGCAGAGAGCTAAGTGGTTTACATCCTCCTCGAACCCAAAGGTTGGAGATTTAGTTATAATAAAAACTGATAATGTTCCTTCTTGTAATTGGCCTCTCGGTAAGATAGAAAAATTACATCCAGGTCCCGACGGAATACTCCGGTGTGTGACGTTGCGCACCGAAAAAAGTGTCTTACAAAGACCAACCAACAAACTCTGTTTATTACCTTATACCAATTAGATTTAAACAAAACGTTTTTGTTAGATATAGGTAATTAGCTTAGTGTTTATTTTAGGTCTCTCTTTAATGACTTTAATGATAAAGGTAATAAGGTAATCTTAGTTAGTTTTATAGAAACCATCACTATGGTTTCGGTAGGGGGTATGTTCTGTATATAGCCCATGATTGGACAATTCTTTTTTTGAATATTCTTGTGCGCTCGCCAAAACGGCACGCTATTGGTTGCACCGTGCTGCATGTCACTGCAACAAGGCGATCTGCGGGCCATCTACGAGGGACGCCTAGTGAAACTGTGAAAAGCGGGAAATATAGTTCAGTTTTTTAGCTCGTTCGAACAGCATCTAATAATTTGACTCCGTGAGTGAAAATTGTTATTTGGACAATCTGTACACTACCGTGTTTTGTGCAACGGTGGGATCATCTTCCCACTAAATAATCAAGAAGCGGCTGCAGCTGAGAAAAGGTGAGTCGTACTCGAATTTTTCTTAATTTGGTTGTTTCTTGACTGGGCGAACGAGTATAACTCAGTTCATACAGAACATCCTCTTTTACATCAAAAAACGTTAAATTCATACAGTCCATTCCTCTATCCCACAAGTGGGATAAGCCCAATTGCCTAGCACCACGGATAAATATTATCATTAATGGGTCCTCAGTTGTGGAAGTCAATGACGTATTATAAATAGACGCGTCATGCATGAACATCACGGCTGTCGAGAACAGCGTAAATACTGTCGGTAGCTAGATAGCTACTTAGACGCACGAAGAAAGGGAAAGAAAATTAAACGTCATCTACAGAATTTTTGTTGTTAGAGAGAGATAAATATATTTCTTTAATTCCGTTGTCATCTTCCCTTAACGGCACGTGACTTACCTCAGGCGCCAGCCGCCATTAGAAGGCATCGAAAAAAATAAAATAAAATACATTTTTCTTGATACTTACGCATGAAATGATACTTTTCTATCTTTCACAGTTAAAGTATAGTTTTTACATGTCCTAAAAACTCAGGACGGCATTTTGTTTTCGTTGTTTGAGGAAGTTATACACAAAAGTTATTTTAATGTGACGTACTGCCGCGGCAATGGTTGGTACGCGACTAAATGAAATTCCGGCAATTGCCTTGCATTCATGTTGCCACTACAGAGCGCGAGCAACGTATCTATAGTTTTATATATCATTGGTGGAAGTATGTTCTGCAACTTACCCGCAGCCTGAGCAATAAGTACAGCCATGTTCAGGTCGCCGTGCTCCTTAGCGAGTTTGCACGCCTCCAGTATCCGCCCGCCCAGCAACAGCGTCCAGATCCGAGCGCTGTGACCGTCTGCCTCTGTGGGACACATATCTAATTAAGTAACATAAAAGGAAAACCAAATTTCTAGTGGTCCCTGTATTGAGAAATTGTTCATCTGATCCGTTTAAGGTGAAAGCTAAATTACTTTCTGGTCATCCTTAACGATGACTGCTTCTTGTTGATGTTATGCTGTGATCTGATTGGTGCACACGAACTAAACCTAAACGGATAGCGCTGTCTAGAGTTGGTTTGTGTGAACTTTCAGATTTATTTTATACTAGCTGACCCGCGCAACTTCGTCTGCGTCACAGTCGTCAAGACAGAAAAACAAAACGAAAAAAAAAAAACCCGTTTTTACAACATTTTTCATTCCTGCATCGCTCCTAATAATTGTAGCATGATGTTATATAGCCTAAAGCCTTCCTCGATAAATGGACTATCCAACACAAAAAGAATTTCAATTCCAACCAGTAGTTCCTGAGATTAGCGCGTTCAACCAAACAAACAAACAAACTTTTCTGCTTTATAATATTAGTATAGATTTTCTTACTAGACCTTTCTATATACGTCCGTTTCCTTGTCTTTTAAATCGATATGATTCCGTGGACAATAGTGTGGGTTTTGCATTTGTTAACTTTTTAGACCTAAGTTATTTGTAAATATTGTAACGGGAAACAGTTTTTAGTCCCAAATAAATAATCAAATTATTCAAATTATCTTACGTTTTTTGCAAGATACGAATTTGACCTCGAAAAAAGGCATTGCTCATCATCTGTCTAGCCTTTTCCCAACTATGTTGGGGTCGGCTTCCAGTCCAACTGGATGCAGCTGAATACCAGTATTACATGGAGCGACTACCTATCCGACCTCCACAACCCAGTTAAATACTGGGTAATACGATACCACTTGGTAAGACTGGTTGTCAGACTTTTTAGGCCACTGACTATCTGTAACGACTGTCAAAGATGAACAAATGACAACCGGGACCAACAGCTTAAAGTGCTTTCCAAGGCACGGAGGAAACTCAGTATGTAAGGGTGGTCATCCATCCACAGACCAACCTAGGCAAGCACGGCTAAACCTAAAGATCGGCCCGAGCGGCTGTTATTAGTTAGCCACGAGCTCCTCAGTGTCAGATCTTCACCAAATTTAAATAACTTTTGGATATAATGGTTTACTTTTTGAATTATAATGATCTTTACACAACTAACTGGTAAAACGGCCTGACACTTAACAAACTTAAACAACAACAACAACTTAATAATACACTACCAAGCCAAAACTATACCAAACCACACATAAACTGTTGGCTAATTTAGTAAGGATTCTAATGATGGTACTGGTGGCGAGTTAACTAGCGTAGTTTCGGAGATAATGGAGTCGATTCTGTTGTGCACAAACTTAATTTAAGCTATTGCTATCTTTTACTAAAAGGCAGTTCGAGAAAAGGGCGGCAATAGCTATCAACTAAGTTAGAGATGTCAAACTAGTTTAAGCTTTGCGCTTCACCGTGTTTTTAGTCGACATGTTTTTACGTGCACCCTTCATTTGTATGGAAATATTAGTTCCAATTAAATTTGACAGCTCTTAATTACGTCCATCTCTTTCTCGTTTTATTAGAGAGAAAAAGATAGCAATAACCTAAATTAAGTTTAGTTTGTGCACAACAGAATCGACACCATTGTCGTTTTAATCAGACGCGCCGATAGCGAATGCGTATGCGCATTTGTTGGACACATTTAGTAGGAAAAAAATCCACACATCCATCCAAATCCAGTCCGCTTGTCGGATCATGGGTTATTGCAACCGAATTTATTCGTTAGTAATTAGCAATCGAAAGTTAGCAGTTATGTCGTTATCTCTGTCGAGACTGCTGGGCCTGCAGTGCAACTACGTAGGATTCGATAGAACTCGATTCAATAAATTTGAAAGGTTTTTCGATAAAATGAGTTTTTACTCCTTATAAATTCATTTTATCGAGAATGACTGTCAAATTTATCGAATCGAGTCCTATCGAATCCTATGTACTTGCACTGTAAGTCTCGTACGCGTAGCGTCGTAACGATACGACCACGCTTTCGAGCCGTGTACGAAGGGGGTTAATGTTCCTTACCATCTTCTTTCTCTCCATGTGTGGGTTTGGACAGATCTTCGTCGGTTGCTTCTGCGACGGCTGTTTTCAACCAGTCCAAGAACTTCCTGTGTCGGTTCACTGTTGATAGCGGATCTGTGCCGGGTACGCCTGCAAATCAAATCATATCATTTATTTCTTTAAAAACA